>BPWL01000005.1:0-2400000 GCA_020884735.1 Clathrus columnatus
CCAAACCAAACCCAAACCCAAACCCAAACCCAAACCCAAACCCAAACCCAAACCCAAACCCAAACCCAAACCCAAACCCAAACCCAAACCCAAACCCAAACCCAAACCCAAACCCAAACCCAAACCCAAACCCAAACCCAAACCCAAACCCAAACCCAAACCCAAACCCAAACCCAAACCCAAACCCAAACCCAAACCCAAACCCAAACCCAAACCCAAACCCAAACCCAAACCCAAACCCAAACCCAAACCCAAACCCAGATATGGCCCTGTAAATGGCCCAGTTTGACCCAAACCGAGACGATAAATGTTTCCAAAGGAACCGGAGCTCAGTTTCTTCCAGCTGTCCTTGATATCTTAGAGAAAACCATTATGACAATGTACGGCGAAAATGAAGCCCAGAAATAAATACTGATAGGGAATAACATCAAATGTTGCTTCAACCGTGTCTTCCAGGTATAATTATTCATACCAGAATTACTTTTTTCAGAATTAGTAGCCATGCCAAAGCATGTCTGGTCGTGGGCGATGCTACTGATGCTGGATAACGTTCGAGGACCCAAGGGTTTGCAGCGCAAACCGCTTGGTACCATCAGAGTCGGAAGTTGCATCGCGAATGCTAGGCATTTACAGTAATTGAGACCTGCCACTGTAAGTGCTTTTCAATATTGACGTGGATAACACTCACTCAATTAGTGAAAGAGGGCGGATTAGATGATAACCCCAATGGTGGTAGCGTGTCGTGCGGATACGGTTTATCTGATGATGGCGGAGCATTCGTACTGGGTCCGGAGTGGCGAAGCGCTATATTCAATATGCTTGGGCAAGCTTTATTATACAGGGGTGGTCGTGGAACCTCTCAAACCTGTACTTCGTGGGAGTGATCAATTCATTTTATTTCTGCTCCTTACCCTGCACAATCTCAATTGTAAATCGTCTGAATCCTTGGCCTCGTTGGTCTTGAAAAATGTTTGGTTATATGAGACTTTATGTGATAGTGAGGGCTCACTCACCAGCAGCCTCGTGTCTCGCAATCGTTTTTATTCGGCCAAGAGATCGTATTCCACACGTTCGCGATACTTCAATGATGGGAGCGCCCATAACTTGGCAATGCAGTGCGTTCGATTTCGCATCAATCCGAGTCTGTTAGGCACTTTACAAGTAGTGTGAGCACCCAGTAGCGGTTTTTTTGGAACGTTCACTAAGCTTGGTATTAAGGACGACTGTTGGTGCAACTTAGCGGATTAAACTCTCAGCTTTCTCATCGGCAGAAGCTAAACGTACATGGCCTCCCGTTGTGAAAGTCTAAAATGATGGGTTATGATCGATTAGAACAATCTGGGAAGTCCTCCGGAGAGCGAAGGGATGCGGATGCAAGAAGGATGAGTGGGTTATTTTATCGGAATAATGGCTATTGTAATTCGCGCAGCTTCAAAGATAAGTATAAAGGTTGTATTGGAAATTGGCTGAGCCTATACCTATGTCGTAACTTGTTGTGACAAAAAACGCGCCGTCAAATGGACCCCCCCATCAAAGATGCGAACCAAACAAATCAACAAGCGGCGATATAAAGAAAAGGGAGTTTATTTTGTAAGAAAAATCCTTTCTTCAACGTACTAATCCTTTTTAATATTTTTGTTTTCTCATCTTTTCGGCTACAAATACGTAGTCTGTGTTCTCTTTTATTCTCTTTCGCCTTTCAAAATCTACTACATTATATCCTCTTAATTATTGTGCTATCAACGTTCTATGGGCGCCGGTTCTCACCGACTTTCACGACTTCCGTTATGGGTAAATCACTGGTTAGGATATCGTGCTGAGACTCCTCCTCCTTCCTCCAACCTCGTTCTCTGCATCTGGGCCTTCATTGGTGCATTTGCCTCTCTTGCACTACTTCAAGGAATCTTCGGACTCCAATATTTCGCGGATCGGAATGTTCCAAGTATAATCGCTAGTTATGTGCGTACTATATGATCTCTCTGAATCTTTCACTGAACACAGTTTAATCAGGGGGGTAGTACAGTACTTGTCTATGGCGTCATTGACTCACCTTTCGCTCAACCTCGACCGGTTATTTGTGGACATTTCATTGCAGCAGTTAGTGGAATCATCGTTACGAAGGTGTTTTTAGCGTCAGGATCCGAAAGTTTCAATGAGTATATGTGGCTTGCAGGAGCCCTATCATGTGCTATCGCGATTGTTGCCATGCAATTGACAAATACCAGACACCCGCCTGCTGGTGAGCTCTTCTTCCATGACACGTGTATATTTTGCTCAACTATTGTTCATTACAGGTTCTACCGCCCTTCTCGCAGCTGTCAATGCCGACGTTAGGGATCTCGGATGGTACTATCTTGGCATAATCATGCTCTCATCGGTGCTTGTTGTTGCTGTAGCCGTCATTACGAATAATATCCAACGCAATTACCCTACCTTCTGGTTCTATTACACTGACAAGATGGGCACACCCTTAGAAATGCCTGAACCTGAAATGATGGATCATATGGGTCGAGATCGCAGATACAGCACATACCCTATCGTTAGGCCATCTCAACGAGACAGAAGGGTCAGCACATTCAATGCCTTGGGTACTGTGAGGATGCCCCCGGCGGTCGTTGTAACAGACTCGAGCAAAATGGAATTTCCATCCACTGACATTGAGAAACAATTGCCTCTCGCGCCAGCCTACTTCTAATGGAGGCGATGCGGAAGGTCACTATACTATCTGAATACTTGGATGTTTTATTAGAGGAAAAGGTTCAAGGCCCAGGTTTCTTCTCCCATCCATCTTTACACTTTCTTTGATAGTATTCATAATATTATACATTATTAAAACTCCACGCCGAAGCAAACAGTAAAAAGTTACGGAAATCGTGGATTGAGTAGTGTCGCATCAAAGTCCTCTCCAAGCCAAAGCTGTTCAGCGCATAGAATGTGTTATATCGTCGCACCTAATTGAGGCTTCTCGAAGACTGGCGGTCTTGCTAACAGAAGTCAACTCTGGATTTGGAGCCTGTAGCATAGAGCATGCGATAAGACCGAAACCTTTAAGGATTGGGATCTTACAGCGATAAGATTTAAACAGAGTAAATAACGCTCCAAATCAGTAACACACAGATGCTTAATCATCTAGTAGGTGAGGTTTTTAGATCTCTTGTCGACGTCAGCATAGAGGAACGTTCGATTTGTTAATTAGCCACCAACGTTGATATGGATCGGCATAAACCCCGTCGCAAGCAGCATAAACAGAATGCTGATGCAAACCGGAAAAAGAAGAGAAAATCGTGGTAGCTTGATAGCTCTTGGGAGAAAAACAGTGCTCAATCGCGAACTTGATGCAAAAAGCGCGGCAGGCCCAAGCATGTCCTTACGTAACGCTGCTGACGACACGGCATAAACACGATGTCATCGGCACCGCCGCGTCCGCAACTCGTCTTCAAACGATCCCTCACCCAAAAAAACGTGAAGGTAAGAATCATCCTAGTTTGGATAATCCTACGTTTGAACAAGTTTGTCAGGTATTTATATGGAAGAGATACTGTAAACCTAACCTCTTGCTCTTCGTATCGATCACTAGAGAGAAGTACTCGATTTGAATTGACAACGACCTCGATAAAAACCTAGGGTTGACAAGGCCACAAGTTAGTTCAATTAGGTGCATCTTATCTTCATATGACCCCTTTAGATTTCTAACGTTCGCTTACTTTACTATTGATTTTCTTTATCTGTGCCTTAACGTTGATGACCTTCTATCGACGACTATTAACGACACCGACTCCAATGACATCTTCTATTCTGTTCACGACGATATCGATGATGATAACTACCTTTTCTTCGCCTCTCTTTTTCTCTTGTCTCACCTCTGTGACCTTCAAATACTTATTGGCGCAGGGCACCGGTGTACGGCACTATAACCCCGCGATAACCATATATCTCCGAGCAGTTTTCAGATAGATTCTCGAACCTAATATAACTCAAATCACTACGCCAGTCTCAGACTGCACTTTACATCACTTATCCTTTCTCTCGGCCTCATTGATTCATGAGCTTCAAACCGTTATCGACCCAAGCGGCCAAACCCCGTCGTCCACTGACCTTACATGTGTCTGCATTATCAAACGCAGAATACATGGCTTACACGAACTGGTTAGCTGAAATTGTAGGCCCTCTGAATGGCGTACAATCCACAACCTCCAGTATAGATGGTGGCGGGTTCGGGAATGACCACCCGATTGAAGATGATGAAAAGATGATAAAAGCAAGGGCCAGCGATTTTGACTGGGATCCTGAAGAGACGCTGGTTAGTGTACGTGAAGCTAGGGGTTGGATACGCGGACGATGGGGCAACGGAGTGCATGCTTTAGACGGAACTCTTATCGATTCGGTACGTTTTTTGTTTCATCTTTTTCAGCTGGACGAGATGCTTATTTTCTCTCTCAATCTTTTTTTTGCAACTTCGAAATAATCTTGTAAATCTATCTCCGTTACTCCCCAACGACACGCTACTTTCTGCGTCCGCGCTTATCTCTCGTTGACCATTTCCTATACGTTCCCGTTATGAAGATTCTCAGGAATTTTTCTCCGGAATTAGCGCCCCAAGATGTTTTGACGGGTGGACAGTTCTTCGCGGTTATGAGGTTGGTTTGCCATGCTCAGACACAGGTCAAGTCGCAGGAAGGGCAAGGGAAAAAGGTTACAGTGGATAGGTCTCTGGTATTTCTTCAAGGTATGTTCATACCATTTAAGTCGGTATCCTCGAAGTAAATCTGTTCCTTGCGTAAGCTAATCCGAACTGTAACCCGGAAGCTCGCATTCATGCTCATAAGAAAGAAAAATCAGCTTCATCTGTAGTATCAGACACTTCTTCTGCGGCCAAAAAACCCAAACAACCTCCTCCGATTCCGCCTCCTCGCCATTCCAGCGAACTATCGCCCGGTCAGGTGCCCGTTGCCAACTCGAACGTCACCTCCGACGCCACCTATCTCACTGCGTCATCCCCTAGTGCACCAGCACTTCCACCCCGTATGTCACATTCTAGTGTCGGCCCGAATCCCTTCATGAAACACACTCTCTCTTCTGTTCCCGAATCGTCCCGCAATCCCTTCAGGCTGTCTAAACCCTCCCCTTTGCTATCAGGTCCGAGGTCAGCCTCAGTTTCGGGATCAGATGAATCGATCAATTCCTCACCTCCTAAACGTCAGGATGCAACACCCACAGCTCTCCCACCTCTTCCACCTCGTAAACCGGCTATCTTACCACCTCCTCGTCATGCATCAACAAAACCCATTCTTTCTCCTTCCCTTTCTCATGCAACTTCAACAACTACCTACGTTGCACCACCTCTTCCGCCACCTGCACCGCTACCGAAACCACCCAAAGTAACGTCTCCACTCATTAAACAAAGCTTAGAGGCTGCGAAAGGTGCTCAGAGTATTAAAGCAGTGATGGATAGTTTAGGTCGAGAGCGGCAGTTGGAAGTTATTAAGAAAAGTGGGAATACCAATACATGGAGTGCCGGACCACATCATCAGGATAGAGAGCGGGCTACGGCGCGAAGTATGAGTCCTCCAAGGTCCATGTACGATGTTGCTACGGCGCGACTCGCCAGCTCTGCGACTCGCTCGTCATTTTCTACATCAACCTCGGTTTCGACGTCCGCGTCATCCATTTCTTCTCAGGCTTCGTCTTCTGGTCCCTCCACTGGTATAGCAGGGTCTAAACCAAAATTATACGCCGATACAACCTTATCAAGTCTCTCTGTTTCTGCTTCTCGCACTGCGGCTAACACAAATATATCTAACGGGTCCCCATTCTCTCCGTCTTCTCCGGCGAACGGAAATCCAAGACGCACGAAATCATTACATCACCCCAGTCCTTCCACTGCCGCCATTGTTTCTGGCTCTGCATTTCCCTTTGACAAACCCAAGTCGACTCAACCACCACCGCCCCCTCGTCGTCGACCGGAAAGCATACAAGTATTTAGATCTGTCAATGAAACAGATACCACCGAGAATGTCAATAATACAACTAATCCCTTTATTTCGCCGGGGAAACTGACGCAGGACTGGCCTCCTCCAAAGCTGGCTTCCTCGACCATTGTATCGCCGTCACGTAGGGTATCAACATCAACGGTAGCGACACACTCGTCCGAACCAACTCATACCGTCACTTCCCCAACGGCTGCCAGTGCTGGGACAGCAGTCTTCGACACCCTCCAGCGCACCTTTTCTACTCTGACGACGCTCAAACAAAATCCAGGGTTTGAATCTGCAAGGATCCGTGCTGAGGGACGTGTTTTACCTTCGGGATTTAGTAAAGTTGGAGGGAAAGGGGAGAGAGGGAGATTAATGGACGATGTGGATGATGATCAGGGGTTATACCAACGAGGTCGACAGTCTGCAACGGTTTCGAAGGACGATACCGGGCTCTCAACGCTGTCCAGCATATCTGGTCTATCGCAAGAATCAGGAAGAGATGATTTAAAAGTCCCAGTTCATCCGGATGAGGGCTGGATCAGTCTTAGTTAGCATCAGACTGTTTAGCTTAAGGTAGTTGTTTATTCGTTTTCCACAATCTTTTACGTGAGGGAAATACAAAAGGAATGTATGATAGCATAGATATGTTTATTTGTATGAAATGGGACTTACTTTATTAGTTTTCAGAACATGCTCGTGACCGGTTGTGACTCTACGCTACCACGCTACCGTGACAGTCTTGACGGTTTCATTAGTTTCGCAACAACCATGATAAAACCACACTTGATAGTAAATGCTTTGATGTGAATTTTACACACCCGAACCTAAGCATTTTACCTACTAAATCTAAATCCACACTTCCTTGTTGCCAATGTATACTGAAGAAAGATTCCGTTCCCCGAACGAAGGTGATTTCCTCCAGGGTTGGTCGAATTGATTGGTGCCCTCATAATATCCACCTAATATCCACCTATACTATCCACCTATAAGCAATGGGATTGGAACGATAAATTACAACCGTCTTGGGTTGCACGAGATAAGTTCTAAACAGACCATACCTTGCACGTTGACCGAAGAATCTCGGTTCAACCGTAATTCATCATTAGTATTAGTATTCATAACGTGCTTTCTCTCCGCATCTACCCGAGCCTGTAGTCCCATGATTTTCCGCTCATTCCCAGGTGTCTGTTGGGGAATAGGAAACATAACATCAGTGGCCGGGCTGTGGCTCTCGAACTCAACGTACGTTCCAATTTCTGAGAAATCTTGCCCAAAAACGTCACCCAATTTTACACGCATCGCTTCTATGACTGTCCAAGCGGACTTCTTTATCATTTCTGTCTCCGCAAGTTAGGCAGCTTCTACCTTCTTCACGCCTAGAAGACCATTAGCCCATATCGTCAATTCAATACAGGTCTGGCATAGAAGATGTTGTCCGCGAAGGATCGAATAGTCTAGGTTATAATTGGGCTGAATTACTTGATGACAGACGATGTTTGATCTCCGTTCACCGACCATCCGAATATATCCCACGTTTTGACATGTATCGATGGTTGAATGAACTGGATTTAGGGTCAACCTAAATCCTGGGTGAATGAACTGGGTTGTCACGCACGGTATAAATACCTTTAGAAGTTATGTGTTCGTTCGTTTCAAAGTAGTCTGTCCGTTTGTCTAAAGATGGGTAACTCAAGCCAAGACGTTGGTGAGGAGACCGCTACCAACCAGAAACCCCCTGGGGAACAACCGCAAGAACCAAAGGATACACCTCTTAAACCCTTTCAAAATATCCCCCCGGAGGCAATAGACAGATGGCTTAAAGCACGAATTCGATCTAAGAAATTATGCCAGCAGTTTAATGTACGTGCTCAATTCATTTGATGAATCCATTTGATGAATCTCCTCTTGATTCTGATACCAGAGTCTCCCTACCCCCGATTATTTCCCTGGAATAACTACGGCTTACTTGCGTGCAACCCCGCCTGAGAGATTGACGATATTATCAGGTCAACCTTTGTTCTGTTTTCAAAATGATATCAATGATGCTAAATCTTTTTACCAAGAATTATTCCATATTACTCCTGAAAAGGCTGCTAGGGACCTAACGATCCTACCCACATTTTGGTGCGACTACGGTTTTAATATAGAGTTCAAGGGCCAGTGTGTACGTACTCCGTCTAGTCTTTGTCTCTCATAGTTATGATTTATACCAGTATTTCAACTGGAATTGTGTAGTAAGTGTTTCTCCGACAAAGGCAACTGTTGTATTGACGTATTTTATTAGATTCTCGGTGAGAAATTCCGCAGACCTTTCAATACTCAGAGTAGTTAATGAGAAGTGAAGATAATGCGAAAGTGACCATAGGTGACCAGACGATGATTGGGCCAGGTGTTCAGGTATAAGCTGTTTATTATTTGCCTTGGGCGGTTTCTTAGGTACAAGTAGATATATGCTGTAGGGCATTCTCTTGATCCCGTTGAACGACTCACATCGCCCGCTGGTTCCTTTCCCATCACAGTGAGTTTATATTTATCCACAACTGTCCGGTTGCTGATACATTTTCAACACCAACTTAATAGATCGGTGACCGAGTAATTTTATTTTTTTGTATCAGGTGTCCATTTTTCACGATGCTTAGGTTTGGATTGGTGGAAATAGTACAATAATTGGGCCATGCACAATAGGAGACCGTATGATATTTAAACGATTTCAGGCATTATTTTTTTCTTATCGTTTTTTTATTACTATAGGAGTCGTAGTTGCTGCAGGATCGGTGGTGCGCTTAGCAGTGCTTAAACTCTTCCTAAAAATTAAATAACTCACATAACTTCTGTTTGCATTGGAAAGGTCAAGGGCACATGGCCTGCGGACGTGGTCATTGGTGGGAATCCTGCCCGGATCCTTAAACATATCGACGAACGAAAAGAGAATTATTAGCTCTGTGAAATCCCGTTCAGTCTTGAAGTTACAGTTGTATGATTCCTGAGAAGGGGGCCGGGCGAAGGCAAGGGTTACATATTTCGGTTTCATTCCATTATTCAGATAACAGAAAGTTAAACGTAGATACATTGTGATTGACAGTTGGCAAAGTATTATTTTAAAACCAATCGGAAGTCAAATTCAGACGCGACCATCAAGTCGAACTTGACATAACGGCAATGATTGCTATGAATGTGTAATTGTAATTTTAAGAATATGTCAGCGTGACGCATTAAATACCTCTGCTGCCACTGGCTTAAGCTCACGGGACGTTTGTGAGAGCTACTTGCTCAGCTACACGATGTGTACCACAGGACTCACCTACACGATAAGCGACTTACGATGGTAAGTACTAGAGCGGCGGACTTGATATAAGCAAAGCAATACAAACCTGACGGTTGAAATAACGTTTAATGCGTATGTATTGGATCAAGCCACCTTCACATACATATTAACTGTATTTGACATTGCCCCAAACTTGCATTTCCTGTTTGTCATAGACGATCAATGTTCAACCTTTAAATGCTCGACGGCGTTCCATCAGCACGAAATATTCTACCGGAAGTTTATCGAAGGAAAAGAATGCATTTTGGGTGAAGACGTTCGTTTTCAGAGAGGAACCGAGAATGGTAACGTCGTTGTCGTTCGTGAATCTGAGTTTGTTAGACCGGAAACACAATTTGTTCGTTGGCGTCGCTTTGCGAAAACCCACAGGATCACTTGGAAGATCGCTCTCATCTAACGGCCCGTACTTCAGGGTTCTGTTCCTGTAAGCAGACAGACGTTGAATGGAACGTCGGAATAAAATGACAGTCTAATCCAAAAAATTGAGAACCCGCTGAATATTCAAAAAGCCGAGGACGGTAGCACGGTCCATAAATGGAGATAAGGCTCGTTATTTGTAAAAGTTTCTAATGACAGGGTCTGCAACATCCGGCATGTTGGGGAAAGACAGATGAGATTCCAAACCATCGACAACGGAATTGAAGATGTGCGGTACTTCATCAATGGCAACTTGGAGAGAACACATGGTAAATAAAGAAGAATTTGCTTTGCATAAACAAGGATGCGTTAGTTCGGCAACAACGAAAACCTGTCCGGCACTCACCTCAAGTCAGCGGCGTGCGTCAAAAATTGTCCAGTAGTATCTCGCAGCTTTCCATTACAAGACATCTCCCTGTGCTTGCAGAGGCGTATGATGCACAGTTGTTTTACAGATTCCATGTTCCCACCTGACAATTAGAATCACCATCGTTTTATGTACCGTTGTTGTGTTATGATGCCACGTAGCCCCAAATAATGTGTACGCTGGCGGCTGTAAAGATGGTTTCTCTAGAATAATTACTTACCATGGAGCAGCCCATTACAAGCCGAACTTTATGTATAATGAAGCGCCTTGCAACACATCAGATCCGTCCGCAATGATCCAACATGCGAACAATTTGTTGTATACTCCTGGTTACATTGGTAATTCCGAAGTTCTCGTAGGTCTTGACATTCTTATCTCAAGCGTATTTGACATCCAGTGCAGACTATACATAAATACGGATAGTTCCTTTTTTCCGAGTAAGCAGTGTACGTGGCTGTTTTATTTTTTGATGTGCCTTTCTCACAAGCTTCGGTTTTGATTTTACTATCTTGTGGTGTATTTGAGGTGAATGAAGGTGAATGTTACCATTTTATTCAACCATAAGCTTTGACATCTCAGTCGGGTGAACCAAACACGATGTTTCATACAAGTAATATGAAAAACCAGATCTTTTGGATATTCATATGATTTAGATCTGTCTAGGTCTTATCATTGGAAAAAGGCACAAAAAGGTTGATAAGGTGAGTGAGAAGTTTTTATTGGCCGATAACGCTGTCAAATCGCTGAGTCATCCGAGTACAGTCGAGGGGCTGTCTTTCCCAGTCGCCAGATGTCTGTGGCTACATATTCGATACCCCGCTCCGGAGTCTTCCTCTTCTTTTCATCCGTTCCCATTACCTTCGCTACTCTTTTTTGGTAGTTGAATTGTCAATTGTAGTCCTTGCCCATGGTTAACGTTACATACGATCCAGCCTGTTTGTAACCCTGCCTCCTCACTACAACTTCAAAACTGACGCGTTTATCTTAGCTGGTTCTATTCAACTCCATCAACCCGAAGATGGCCCAGTCGTTGCAGTCTACTCGCCTGGTGATCTTGCCTGGATTCTCGCGAGTACTGCCCTCGTATGGCTTATGATTCCTGGTGTTGGCTACTTCTATTCAGGGCTTCTGAGACGCAAAAACGCACTCAGCATGATTTACCTGAGTATGATGTGTTTAGCAGTTGTTTCCTTCCAGGTTAGTCGTTCGTTGACCCTTGCGATTTAAGACTGAGCCCTTACTTCTCCAGTGGTTCTTCTGGGGATTTTCATTGGCATTTAGTGAAACAGGCAGTCGTTTCATTGGAGACCTCAGTCAGTCATCAGCATTTTATTGTTATTGCATACTCGTTTTTACATTGTTTTGTAGAACATTTTGCGCTCAGAGGCGTCCTTGACTCGCCTTCAATCGGCAGTCCTAGGGTGCCCAGCATCATCTTCTGTGTTTACCAACTCATGTTCGCTGCTATAACGTGAGTCCCTTTTTTTTTGCCTACCGGACCGTCTTGTCCGTTGGACACGATGGCCTTTATCAACCCTGAAGGGTTGTATGAGCTTTTTTTTTTATCCTTCTCACCCTGATCCCATTCATTTTCTGAACTTAATGACATTTTTGACGATTAGGCCGATGATCGCCATTGGAGCTGTCGCCGAGCGCGGAAGATTAGGTCCGCTGATTGTGTTTGTCTTCGTTTGGAGCACCATTGTTTACGGTAATTTTTTCATTATCATCTTTTGTAAAGATAAGACTTTCTTATCATAATAAATAGATCCAATTGCATGCTGGACTTGGAATTCCAATGGTTGGGCTTTCGTTCTCGGTGGGCTCGATTTTGCTGGAGGAACCCCTGTCCACATTTCAAGTGGAACAGCCGCCCTAGCTATTAGGTGTGTATGGACCGAGCGGTTTTTATCTCTAACCATTTGACCGCTGTTTTCCAGCATATACCTGGGTAAACGTCGTGGTTATGGAACAGAGCGTTTGGCCTACAAGCCTCATAATACGTCTTACGTTATCCTTGGAACTGTTTTCCTGTGGTTTGGATGGTTCGGTTGGTCTAAATCCAAGTTGCGATGAGAACTTGTTTTTAAAACGTTTATTTTAGGGTTTAACGGTGGATCTGCCTTAGCAGCCAACTACCGTGCAGCAGAAGCATGCATCGTCACCAACCTGGCTGCAAGTGTTGGTGGTCTTACTTGGATGTTCTGGGTAAGTCCTGTCACATCACTTTCTTTCTCTGTATCCTTATTCTGTGTCCAGGACTACCGTCTAGAACGAAAATGGTCCGCAGTCGGATTCTGCTCTGGTGCTATCGCCGGTCTCGTCGCAATCACTCCGGGGTCCGGATTTGTCGGAGCTCGTGAGTTCACACATCCTGACCTGAGAAACTAAAATTAAAAAAGTTCTGTTTCAGCGGCCTCGGTTGCATTTGGCGTCGCAGCCGGCACGATATGCAATTTTGCCACCCAACTTAAATTCTTATTCAAGTATGACGATTGCTTGGATGTAAGTTTTCCGTGCATGTCATGATCTCTCTCCAGAAATCTCACTCCTTTTTCTAAAAAAAGATATTTGCCTCTCACGCTATTGGCGGTGTTGTGGGTAACGTAAGTCCGAATACAACACCATTTGTTTATTACAGCGCTGATATCAATCATCGCTAGATCTTTACAGGTTTCTTCGCTCAAGCCGACGTTGCTGGATTGGACGGTATCACCGTCATTCCAGGTGGTTGGATTAACCATCACTGGGGTATGTTACCGTCCATCCTCCTTTGTCGTATGCTGAATCTATTATAGTGCAATTGGGAAAACAATTGGCTGACTCCGTGGCTGGTTTGTCATATTCTTTTGTTGCCACCGTGAGTGTGAACACATGTCATATCTTTATCAATGTTTAATGTATCCTTATTAAGACTATTATTCTCTGGGTTATGCACTACATCCCCGGATGCAGACTCAGACTCGACAACGAAGAAGCTGAGATAATTGGTATCGACGATGCTGAAATGGGTGAATTCGCATACGATTATGTTGGCATCGATGCCGAACTTGGTATTAGTGGAGCAGCGGAAACCGCATATGGCTTCCGTGGTAATATCACTACTGGCGGGAGAGAGCCCGATCATAACATGTCGCAAAGTGTATCCGAATCTGGAGAGCCAACTAAAGAAGTTGCCTAAATGTTTTTTTTATGATTAAAACGAACGTTCTCTAGATTTAATATTTTTCATTCTCTGTATAATGCATTTCTCAATCTAGCAGTTTGAGTCAAATATTACATATCAAAACAGCATGCGACACATGCGTCGTTGGGGAACATCATCCAATAGTGAGCATGGTTCTCTCTACTATTAAAAATCAATACCGCCGCTTTTATTCAATCATCGAATAATGGTTCGAAGAACTGGATGAACTATTAGCACGACTATTGAACCCGCCAACAAGCAAGTACCTTATTCTGTTCGGAACGAGTGCCCGAAGGTTGCGTGGCCGGAAACACCATGCAGCCGTCAACACAGTCATCCCCCATATTGCCAAGCGCACGTTTGATTGGTATTCCAACTTTAGTACTCATTCCGACCTCAGAATCAGGTGCAGCATCCATCATGGCTTCGAAGTCTTCGTACTTTGAGTATTCCTTTCCAGATATGCACGCGATATCAGGTTGGGAAAGCTGTGACGCCCCTGGCAAGAATAAAGTGTCATTCAAATGGTGATGTGTGCCATGATGGATTGAAGTCCGTTTATCCGCCGGATTAGGTGTGTGATCTTGATCTTTGAATATGCTTGAAGATCTCACAAGAGAAGACTCTCGACGAGAAGCATCGGGAAATGAGGGCGAATCGACGACTCGTTCTGGCTTTCTTTTGACTAGACGTGACTCCTCAGTATCGACATCCACGACAACATGCTGACGCTTTTTTAAATTGTTTTGCCCACTAATGGAGATGTTCTCGTAGGTGCTATTGGTTGTTGATATGATAAAAAGGAACTCGTAATCCGTTGTATCTGAGTCGAATTCTATATAGATCGGACTAGTTGGTTCGGTAAAGCGGATGATAAGGGACATCGAGAGCGCTTCAGCAAGAGTAACTGTCGCCTGAAAATACGGTTTAAACTCAAATTAATTGAAATGCAATGCGTTCCTACATTAAACTCTTTGATGTGAAAGCCAATACTTGAGGGAGGATCATGAATTTGATACGATTCGAACTCATCTGCGCTGAATGATATCTCCGTTGATAGCTGACCTTTTCCCACTAAATTGAGATAAGGTTTGGTCAACGACCTAGCAAATGGAACAAAGATAACACACTTCTGGCATCTGCATTACCCTGATACGTCTTGAGCTTCACATTGTTGAGGTCGAACAGCCAGAGCAACTGTGGATGATTTTTAACGCCTTTCGTAAATGGAAAGTGGTCTAGGACGTCCTTTAGGGTGCGAGGACCAACAATGACGAGAGATTCAGAAGATGAGGGCTGAACGCAAGGAGATAAGGCGTTTGTCGGGGTCAATAGAAGCAGTTTATGCGTCTTTGTGATTCCTGAAGAGGTTACATTACCGTATAAGTCAAACGCAAGGTATTGGACATACCGTGTTTACAATATAACCGCACCACTAACTTCAGCTCTAAAGAATTATCGTCTTCGTCCTCATCAGATTCGTAATCGTTTGGCCCTGTATGGCCTGGATCAGGGATAGACAACTGACAGCGCTCAAGAATTTTATCAGTCGTCTTATGTCTAAGGATTGACAAGAGCGACTATGAGTCAATTTGGGTTAGTACTTTTGGGTACGTAAAAGATTTGAACTACTTGCGTACCTTGACTACCAACCGGCCTGTTATCTTTCCAGCTTGACTCTGACTAAATGAGCCAGCTCGGGCATTATATTTTTCAAAATACGAAGGAAGGAACTTTATTTGACAGAACGCGGATCTTGATGAGTTGATACTACTCAAGGATAATGAATCAGGATCTGCTTGTAGCATAACATCGTCTGCATAACGCGCAAGACACGCGAGGCATTTAGTGAAGGCTATCTGTATATAAGTTTCGCAGTATGAAATAATAGAGGACCAAATACATTTAAGAGTTTCGGCGCTGATGGTAGCTTGAAATGGCATTGACAAAGTTCAACTCAATTCGTCATAAATAGAGCGGTTCTCAGAGCAATCCGTGGGGCATGAAGGACGGTGGATGTTGGTAACATTAGAAAGTCGTGACGCGGAGTTCACAGTTACACGCGGCGGTCCAGTTCATAAGTGAAGTCGATGCTGGAGTTTGCTCCAGTTATGATTGTTTATTCGTATAGTTTGTCATTGATCAGCGCGAATATATGTAGTTTAGTAACGGTTACTACTGCTACTGTTATCGGTCGACAAATTTGGGACATTTTCATTCCACGACGGATTATACTGTAAGTCCACGCGTCCCCTACTTATATATCCACCCAAAACTAATCAAATCAAGTTTGAATCCTTATTTGCGCAAAGTATACCCTTTCGATTTTTAATTCCCAGATAGCTAAAATGAATAAAAAAGTGCGGAACTGTTGTTGAGCATCGGCCATCTATAGTATGAACCTCAGTTGGTAAAGAACAACTGTTTTTAATATATTGTTAAAGTACCTATAGTATGAACTGTCGAAGCGTAAGAATAATGGACGGACATTAAAGATGGGACTTACCCTCAGTTGGTAAAGAACAACTGAGGGTTCTAATCCATTTACTCTAGTACTACGAACGGACGCTAATTTAAAAGAGGAAAAGAAATTACCCCTAGACGGACAACGCTTGTGACGTGTGACGTCCGTAGGTAGCAAGCATCTTCAACAGGAACAACGATTAATAGAGAACACACGCGACCGGATTGTATTACGCAACATACAAAGTGCATTCCATGGATACGAATGTCTAACATCACGATACTAAAAGGACTGACAGTCAATATTGAAAAACAATGAGGCAAACAACTGTCTTAACCTTTGGGCCCAACGCATCAGTCTCCTTTATATACGGTTTATGGCTTCATATAGCTGAAGGCATGAGATCAAAGCCCAGTAGCTTAACAGCGGACGAGAACAAGTATCGTTTGTCAGGGTGCATCCCAATCTTCTAGATGTGTAGTGTATGTCCACTAACACTATTTTTGAGTTTAAGGTCAAAGCAGAGTTGTCAAAACATGAAGACTTACTGGGCATGTGAATGACGAAGTCTATAAAACTTTGAATGCTACAAGTAGTAACAGATTAAAATCTTGCTTTGATAGTTGCATTAAACAGTGTACGATCAAAAGCTGGTTCGACACGACGCGAGTAACGACCTATCAACAAGATGGACGATGGGCGTTTGAGGAGGTGTGATAACATACGGGAATGGTTCAAATGCAAATTTGTTTCATGGGCTTGCTTACACTGGAAGCGATGATGTTTAGAAGATATGGAGAATACACAAGGGCGGGGGTTCAGGTCAGGCGCTTTGAAGGCATCGGCAAGAAAAGAGACTCACCCCACTATAAACAATGTGCGAGCTGAATTTATTCCCAATAATGACTTTATGACAATGATCGGAGAAGCACCAAGCGAAGCAACGATGCTTGCATATAGGTAATGTTGTTGTGATATGGCGTTGAACAAATGCGTTATAAGTCGTGCTCTTAATGACGTATCACTGGAAGCGGTGTCATTTGTTGTAGATGCTAACTGTAAGTCGGAAAAAGAGACATATTAGGGACGTCAACATTCGGATTAACGGGATCGCGCTATCTACAAACCTATACTCAACTGACAATACAATCCCGTGTTTGGATGTTCTTCGATGCCTGAGATAACACGAGCAATTTCGGATGCAATATTTATCATAGGAATAAGAGGTGCCGGTCTGTATGGGTTAAATCTGTTGACGCTCTTACGCCTTCTATCTCATCTTTCAGGGCGTAAGATACACATATAGTTTCAAAGACCTAAGGTCCAAAAGCCTGAGAGCGAGATATTACTAGTGAATGTATTAATAGAGATGTGAAATTCTAACTCACTATCAGGAGTAGCGATAAGTATCCTGGCGTATGTGCAACTCTTTTGGTAAAAGGCGACCCTTCAGCGTGTTAGTCAAGCAATGTCCTGCTCTTCAAACGTGATAGGGTAGTTAGAAACCTAGAAGAGACGGTAATGAATCGTAAATAAAGCACGAGAAGGTCCACGATCTTGAAATTACTTTTACATTGGGAGACTTCTGTTGAGCCTAAGAGCGCCCTTTACGGGAGTTATGATGCAATGTACAAAAGTGATTATACAATGATAGCAGACGGCAAACTAAAGGAGTATAAAGGGTTATAGAGGCCAATGAACGAGCAGTATATCATTATATGAAATGGCTTACGATATACCACTTGTCTCCACGATCTTGTTTGTAACTAGTCGTAGTCCTGCGTCGTATTCCTCGGCTTCAACCTTGGCACCATTCGAAGAGGAAAATGGAAGATCGAATTCACGGGCTCCATTAATTTGAATATCAGACACCAGGGCAGGATATCATGAGCTAAATGTTTTGAAACCAAACGACTACGACGGGTCAAACCTATGTCTATAGTAGTACCAGGACGCTCACCCGGTTCGCAACCCGTTGTCTATTGTATCATCAGCCGAGCTCAATACTGGCTACAGGCAACTACCTGAGCATTGACTAACATAACATCATCTTTTTATCGACCATAAGTACACGAGAGCCGTCTTTTAGTGTAGGTTTGCAGTCCGTGAAGTACGAGACCCTTATGCAACATTATGAGTTGCCTTCGAGTTGACCGTTAGCCAGACATGTAATGTGGGTGTTCCAAGTCGAAATGGACGACCATGCTCTGCGAGGATCACATGTTTGAGGAAAGGTTACTAGTAATCTGTAGCGCCGGTGGGCTCATATGGTTTCGGGATGCTCGTACCATTGACTACTATTGGGAACGCTTGAGTGAGTGCTCGGAGTGATCGATATTTAGTACTAGATGAGTTGAACAAAGAGGAATCGACAGCCCCTTTCTGAAAAAGGGCAGGACAATTAAAACCTTTAAATGCGGTTAATGTTTGGGTCATTCCAAGTTCCATCAGTTACAAGTTACTACGACCGTTTTTTCGACTGCCTCGCCGACATAGTATCGACGAAGAAAGTGTGATTGTTTAGTACTTAAGTTTTGTCCACATACAATCGTGGAATTCGTCGCTGCTCAAAGCACTTGACCGACCCCATCCTATCGATATCTCTATTGAAACAAATGATATATATTCTTAACACCTCGTGATTTATAAAATGTACCAAGTAAAACATACTGGATATCAAACACAGTTGGTTAGCTATGAACATAATTCACCAAGAAAGGATTCCCGGCGCCATTTGTCATCCTCAGCATTCAAAAGAAATGTAATTCCTTCTGAAACCAGCTCTTTAATTTCCTCATCAGATCCCCATTTTGGTCTGGCCATGGGTGTTATAGCGAATAGATGTGCCCCAACGTGAATCGCAGCAATCTTGGCAATTTCATTGAGATCAGCGACGTTTGTTTCAAGAGACACGATGGATTTATAAGACGCGATGAACTCCGAAATCAATTCGTTAGCGGCAAGTCGGGAGGATGGATAGAATCTTTGCATAGTATAGATTTCCGCTAGGAATTGACCCACATCCAGTCCCGCTAATCCCGGTTTCGATACTTCCCAATCGACCACGGATAGTTTTTCCATTGATTTTCCATAAACCAAAATGTTTCCGGGCCAAAAGTCTCCCATAACAAGAACTTCGTTCGTAGATTTAATCTTTTCATGCATGTTATCTACCAACGCGATGATCTCGTTATACCGTTCAGTCGTTTTAGGAAGATCTCTTTTAACAATGCCATAGAAGATGAAGGAAGAGATATCACGAGCCTGAGTGTTATCGGCGAACTTGTGTTTGAGGAGTACACCTGACGAACCGGCGGGTCGACGGTCATGTGAGTTGATATGTAGTTCTCCTAGAAAGCGTCCCAACGAATTGCCGATTCGCCTCGCCACCTCCAAAGGAACTGGATGAAGCTTCAGGTAATCTTTTAACGTGATACAACCTCGGCCATCTTCGCCACAATCATACATGATGACAACACGATTATCGCGATCTTCGTAATAGATCTTTGGAAGAAACACGCCTGTGGAGGGAGAGATGATAGTCGGAACTTCAAGATATGCTAAGACTTCAAACCCCTGGTAAATAATAAATTGAGCAAGAAGTGATTGTAGAAAGCGATCATTGCTAACCTGGCGTTCAACCGGCAACGGAAACGTTTTGTCTGATGCAGAATACGGCTCAGCATGTTTCAAAACAACGGTTGAAAGCAAGTCGTGTGATACTGATGAATCGGAGAACGGTTTTTCCAGCGTTACTCGGTAGGTAAAGTTTCCGAGTCCACCAACCAGCGGAGTGACGCTGGTGGCTCTAAATAAAGTTTGAAAGAGATACGCCTTAACCCCGTCTGCAGTAGTGAGATCTACTACAGGAGAGTTATTGAACGCTTCCATTGGATTTGTGAAGGTTGTGTCGATGATTTTGTAGGACGATGTGATCGATGATGCATGATGCCTATAAGTATCAGAACAAGTCGGACCCGAGCGGAACCGATTAGTTTTTTCCTGACTAGGATGGTTAGATTAAGCAGTTCGTACGAATACGAGACGGGTGAAGGTGACTCTGTCGTGTTAAATTTGAAAGATATCAGTTTGTTTGTTTGTTTTTTTGCCGAGAAGATAAGTATAACCGGGTCTGGTCGACGTTTCCGCATGTGTTTTGTGACAGTGTGTGACAGTACTCTTCATCCCAACTACGACGCATGCCGGTGGTGGCTTCATAAGTGTACGTTCTTCGCCATTTGCCCATACATCAACAAAAACAGGGGCGGAGAGATATGCATTCAATTCCTTCTGACCTCAGGAAACATCATCGGTGGCCTTGAAAGATTTTACCAAAGTCAAGAAAGGTTCAGACGTTGCATTGTCCGGCCATTCTGATTATTTCCCAGAACAAACTCTTTCACTACGGTATAATACTAGTTGGCGGGTGTAAGCACTATTCCCAGCCCTTCGACATTAAATAATATACACTTACATTGCTAGGTTGAAAGTGACTAATTAGATGACCGGTATTCGCAAATATGAGGTATGAAACATTTTTCTCTTGATGAACCACCCCAGCTGGGGACCCATCAGGTCCGTACCAAACAGTTTGAGGTTGCACAGAAAATCCTTGTATTCCTCCGAATGTTGTGTTTTGAACTGTGACTTAATAATAAACGGAAATCAAAAGTTAGGATTTTTGAAAATGAATTATTTATACTCATCACACTCCCTGCGGCCACAATCGCATCCTCATTGCCTTCAAGGTAGGACATCTTGACACCGTGTTTAGTGCTATTAAAAGCTAGTTCCGAAAGAAATGTTGTTGGGCTGCAATTTCGGGGTTAGGTTATATTTAACAAAAGTAAAATAAAATATAAGCTATTAGACTTACTCAGGACCTAAAATTGTGATCAAATATTTGGTAAATGACATGTTGTGTGGGAAATTGATATCTTACTTGGGTCACCCACTTGGCTCGTTCCCGCTATTGGTATATCAGTAATTGGGTCAAATACAACGCAAACTGATGCTTACGGATATGGGATGTATTATTTCTGGGAGGATAAGGTGTTTGGCAAACAAAGTCTGACCTCCAACACTTTGAAATCGGAGCATGTATAGCTTTCACCGTGTCGGGATCTAATCAGTTGGACCCTGATTTTAATTGACGAATAGCATGACAAACGATTGTAGTATACCGTTCATCATGTAAGAAGCATCTTGTGGTATTGGTGGTGAGAGAGCATCTGGAATGTAATATATATCCATTCCCTTGTTCGTACCTAGACGGGACAAAAATGCCGTTTATTTAGAAACGAACCGAAAAAAAATCATACAGGACTTACTCCACAGTTTCGTGAAATTCACCGCCCAATCGATAACTTCACCGAAGAGATAACACTCGTACCATGGATCTATGACACCGCCGCCCGGAGTCCCTCGACCAGGCAAAGTACGCTTGGATTTTAGTCCGGAAGATTATTCTGGGATATTCGAAACGTGCATGACGCTTCGCCATGGGAGGGAACCAATTGTTAAGATTCGGTAGGCGAAGTGTAGGGAGATGTCCACCTTTCTGTGGGTATGTGATATTCAAGTCGTACCCACATAAATGCGCTCTTTTGTGAAAAAGCGTTAAAGCAACCATGACTATGACTAAATTCCACAACGCACTGTTCAACAAAGTACTTATAAGTTTCGGAATTATAGTCAATCAATTGAGGATACGTTTGTAGAACTGGAATCTTTTTCGCTCATTAGTATAGTCACTCGTTAGATAAAACGAGTTGACGCCACCATCGCAGCACTGAGACTTGCGTCACCAGCCATGTCGCCATCTGCCAATAACTTATGAATAAATTCATTCAGCAACTCAGAAAAAGTACAATAGTTTACCCCCAACGCTTGTGCCTGCCAATCTAACAGGTGGGTCCTCCTTGCCGAAATATGCCTTCGTTGTGTAAGGAATATAATGTCCTAGTTATGATTTTTTCTTACATGATTTTTTCTGAACATTACAACAAATCATAAAAAATACCTACCTGCGTAACTCTAAAGATACCGATTAATGCTCAAAACACGGAAAGAGGAAAAGAAAAACGTCACCTCGCCCATTAGATAAAAAGGTCGCTTTTGAAGACTTGGAAAAATCTCGACTAGATTCGATAAGAATTGCAAAAAGTCTTCTCCCATTTCTTCTTCATCGGCGATATAACCAGTAGCATCTGCTGTAGAATACCCGGCCCCGACCTAAAAATATAACTTCAATGAGGGAGGGTAGAGATGGTTTAGTACAAACAGTAGACAAACCGGTTGATCAATATAAAAACTATATTAACAGGTATTAGTTGATGTTTTAAGATCCAAGATAGAACTATAATTTGAAACTTACACATCTGCTAGACGAGTCAGTGCATATTCGTTCGGAACTAGAGAATAATCGCCCGTGATTTGACAAGGACCGTGCTGGTGAGAGCTGATTTGAAACAACAGATGAGTATACCAAGTTTACTGACCTCCAAGAACAATCCAATCATGCTTGATGAACCCTGACCTGCAAGTTACATTTTGGTATCGGCAGTTATATAAGTTTAAGGTACTGACCGCCGTTCAGCCAAATAATCCGTGGATCCCTAAAGTTATCTTAGCCGGAGGATCTTTATACATCAATAATAAATCTCGTACTTATCATTGTCTTTAGCCTCCCTGATGAGAGAACCAGAATACTCATCGAAACCCCAAAAAGAATAGTGTGTTATTAGGATGTCCTTCTCGATTCACAGGAACGTTGCCTGCGTAGGGCATCTCGCATTGAGTCCCATTAGGGAGAGCTTTGGAATCAACGTGATAGTCTGGCAAAATGGTGTTTAACAGTGAAATACTAAATCATCAAAGCAAGAAATTCTCACAGTTCTGCCAATCTTTGCGGTTGTCGGAATTGTGTTGGTAGGAAGGATTTGGTATTCCAGGATAAGGTTCAGGATAGGTGCTAGGCAATCCACCATCGCTCGTACAACCCGTACCCAAGCAATCTATCTGAACTTGTACAGTTGCCAAACCCACTAGGATTAACGGAACTTTCTTTAGAGGTGAAATTTTGTCTTATAACAATGCGATGTTAGTTGTCCGCGCCGGTCATGCTTCAGAAGCACAGGTCGAAAAAGGAGATATGTACAGGTCGTTAGTCTTAGGCGACACGAGGATGGAATGTGTGGATGTGGATGCAATGACCGAAAACGAGACAAAGGAAATTAGGGCTAGGATGAACGTTTTTGAACCATGGGCAGAAGCTGGTAATAAATGCATCAGTATTTAACATTTAAAAATTACAGTATTGTACACTAGCGCAAGTTGGAGGTGGTCGTGATTTCGCCAAACTTCAACGTTGAAGCTCTTAGATGGTATTGTGACCGTGATTATTATGCTCCAGTCCGCCGCGTCAATGTTCCTCAGCCAAGTTGTGATTTCCTTCACTACTAAGACGGGGCTTTCTTTCTTTGGTTTTACTCATTTACGTTCAGAACTAGGAAAGGGATTTAGGCACGATTTGGTATACCCACAATAGAATATACACAAAGCGGCGAGACAGACTAAATAAAACATACAGCCCAATTGCAAAACGGCGTGAATTCAGAAACACATACAAATAAGAAAAGAAAGAAGATAAGAGATTATTTCACACAAAGAAGGAGACACGATATTATTTGCAACAACACACTGTAATAAAGAGACAAAGTTTCATTCTCGTCCTCCTCTAGTGCGACTTTGGCTGGCTTGACGAATATTTCCAGCCCCACCACGTCCAGAAGAGATAACGGCATCGAGAGATTCATGAATAGGAGGAAGGTCGATACCAGGGGTAGGAGAGGTAGTGAAGTTCGCTACACCGCCACGACCAGTTGAATGTCTAGACACGAGTCCCAGTTAAGAAGGTCAGTCAGTAACAGTATGAGTATGGGCGTACATTCCATCAACATAATGGTGGTGTTTAGCTCTTTCTATTTCATCCATCATCGAAATGTCTTTGGTATCGGTGGAGGTAGGAGAGACCATATTGCCAGCTCCTCCCCGTCCTGAACTACGTACACCCGAACGAGATCTCGACTGTGAAGATTGTGAACTGACGATGTTTCCAACACCACCCCGCCCAGACGAGTGAGGTAATTCATGTTCGTGTTCAGCGTGTTGTCTGATAACATCTCTTTCACCTTGGGTGGGAGAAGCTGGTCCACGAGATGGAGAACGAATGTTGCCTGCACCTCCACGTCCGGTATGGGTGATAGCTGGTGTGACGTTTATTTCACGACCTCTTGTCTGGGAATAATCGTCTGGGCCATCCCTTGATGATGGTGCCGGTCCACGGGACGAACTGGTGGGACGGATGTTGCCTACGCCACCGCGGCCGGAGGAATGCTATAAACAAAGTTAAATAACCTGGAGTAAAAATGAAAACGAATATACATACAAATATATCTCGACCTCTTGACTGAGAACGAGAATGGATATCAGGCGCTGCGGAGTTGGCGTCAGAGTCTTGGAAGGAAGAGGACATGAGAAGGTCGAGAAGGAGCAAATTAAAGTTCAGGAAAGGAAAAAGAAAGAAAGAGATATGATGACCCGCTGAATATACGTAGCGAGAGAGATAAGAAGACAAGCTTGATAAGAGAACGACATGCAATTGGGAGAGACAACGTCAGCCTTATCTTTTTATCTCTCGGAAGCGCTCGTATATAAAGGCGATATCAAATCCTCTCTGACGTTCTTATCTTTTGTATCCCCAACGAGAATGACTTACCAGTATTCGTATTCTGTCGCTGCATACCTGTGAGAGCGGACGAGAGTGAGACAGCAGAACTAGAAGACAAAATTCTGGTTAGTCTTGTTCCCAACCCGGTAATTGATTCCGCAAGTGTGGACCGAGATTCCCAGGATTGAAGTTTTGTAGGCTGCTGCTGCTGAATTGAAGATAGAGTCGTGGTTGATGAATTCAAGGACATTATTTAAATGGATGGGGGTTATAGAAGGAGGATGAAAAGGAGGTGGTGTGGTGTCTGTCGGACGGGACTTAAAATAGGGGGAGGGTGTCAGCTGGACGTGACTGGGCTTTTGAGGTACGCCCACTATTAGGACAACCACGTTATATGACGCGTTCATATGCTTATATTCTGTGCTTTTACCCTGTCTTATCGCTTTAGTTTTTTATTTTATTTGGCTGTTCATTGGCTGTTCAGGGTTATATTCAACCATAATATGACCAGATATTATGAACGTTCCTCTTCATATTATTCTTCGAATTCGGATAATACTTTCCTTCGTATTGGATATACCAGTGCTCTCCTCCGATCACGCAATCCATTAGATTATTGTTTATGTTTGGCATGTCTCCGGTTATCATCACACGTGCATGACATCTATTTACCATTTTATTTTCTCACTAGACTTTATTCGTCTGCCACTTTCTTCCTGCCACCTTCGTCCTTCCTGGCACATTAAGAAGGAAACAGGACCCATTATTATGATTCCTGGATTTAACCATCACTTTTTCGTGTTTTGTAGCTTGCATCTGAATCCGTTCGAAGCTTATCACGACGACATCAAACGTTGACACACTGACTCGTTTAGGCCAAGACTGACATCATTTTTGCTTTTCTCGTGACCTCCGGATCCTTGCGATGGGAAACTAAAAGGCAAGCGAGGTTCATCTCATTCATTCAGCATCAAATAGGAATTTGTCTCTAATGAAGTGCCCAAGAGAGGAGTTTATTAGGGCTTCTTCTCAATGGTAGGGTTCCATGTAAACACTGGAAGCGGTCGTATTTGACTTCTACTTATTCTCGTCGGTTTTTATACAACACAAAGCCCCTTCAATTGACCCTATATCAAAAAAGAAAAGAAAAAAGTGGCCGCAGTTGACTTTCGGCCTAGCCAATTTTGGGATGGTTAAGGCTATTGTACCCGGTAATGTTCACAGGGCTTAATTATGGGAAATTTTCTGGGCTGAGCTGGCAGTTGAATTAATACCTATTTCTGTAACGTAATTCTTTATATTAAGTACAGGGTTATACATCGCTACTTAAGTCTGCTTAAACAGTTGAGGAAGGTTCCATCTAGAAGAACACTCATTCGGTTTTTTCCGATTAATTATAATTATAATAAACCAGTGAACTTTCAGTCCCTCCAGTAGTTGAAAGGGATATGGACGAGTGGCAGCACCAATAGTCACGTCTACTACAATTTCAATTTGCAATTTTCAACATCCACATGCACGTGTATACGGGTCTCTTCGTTATAATCAATGATGATGGATGACTCTTTGCTCTGCGATTTAGTTGAATTACGGCAACCCCCTAAAAGAGTCCTTCACACCATCTCCCCTTTATCATCCTCCTCTCTTCTTTTCTCGGGTCACAGTGGATTTTCCTTTTCCTTACCCCCCCTTGTTTCATACCTTTTTTCGTAGTTTTCGTTCTGGCTGTCTTGTCTATTACCTCTACCTCGCCCCGCAGTTCTTGTTTCTTCTTCCTCTGTGGTCTTTTTATAGGCCGTTGCCACAACGCCGGTAAACGAACCCTAGCAAGATGACTGGGGCCAGTCCTCCGTTACCAGCTCCTCAGGGAATTGAAGGTCTCGCTTGATGACCAGATTAAAGTTTTTTGGTTGTTGGGAAGGGATTATCGAGGGTAAAATTATGGGTAGTAAAACGAAAGTCTTTGTTTATATTAGTCGCCCCCTCACTTGTGAGCAACATGAACAGCTCCGATCCGCGAGGACTTGGGATGCTGACAACATCCTCGGTCGCTATCGCAAAGCCGGGGGTCTAGAATTGTGATAGGTTTATCTAGATATCAAGGACTTCATCTTAGGATACCCAACTCGTCTTGAACCGACCAGTTGATGGAGACTTGCTGTTAAGGAGAGGGTGTTTCGCATATCATTGATATCAATGGGTTCCCCTTTTTCTGAACCTGTTTTTCATTTCCAGACTTTTCACGGGGGATAGGATGACATTCATGGTCGACTTCTGCTGAGTCCAAAGTCGCACGACGACCATCTCTCTTATTCACTTAATCTCACAATTTTCTCTTGCGCATGCATAACCTTGTGGTTAAGGGCTCTCATGTCGATAATTCAAAATTCTTGGTTTTTACTTAGGCGAATTTCGATTTCTCAGATGGTTGAAGCAAATATGTTTTGAATCAGGAAACAGTTTGTCAAAGTTTGTAACATTTAATGCATATGAGCGGTTGCAAACAATTGTAATTGATGTCAAACTTGGGCACGCAATGTTGTCCCACCCCGTGAGTACTGGTAATGCTGAGTTAAACAATCCAACCTCATCACAGCTGGTAGGGGGGCGGCCGCGAGTGTTGATGACATAGCCCAACTTTGGGAGCATGGGGATTATGTAGATTTCAACCATGAAGCGGGTCCGGATAGTCCATCGTTTGTTTCCTCGTAAGGTTCTTTATCGCCTTCTTGACCTCCTTCACTCCCCCTCAACGTCAGGCTACACAAATATTCCCATGAAGGAAACAGTGATCCGGAGACCCACGTCGAGGTTAATAAATTTCCCTCCTCTGTTTGAAGAATAAATTTACGGCCTAAAAAATCGCCATTAGTTTAGAAAATATTATATAACAAACAGATGGATAAGAACTAAAGAAAGATGTTCAAATGCTACAGGTTTAGCTAAGTTTCTTCATGACATACATACTGCGTCAGAGCTTGTCTTTCGCAAGACCCCTATTGCAGACCTTCATACCCACAGGAGGAAAGTAATGTTACGCCTATTTATGTTGAAAAGAACCACTATATTTCAGAAGAAAAATTACCATATCGTCCAAATTTTTGTCCTCCAAGCGTTAATTTCCTCCGCTGATTGCTGACGCTGTTTTTGGTCTCACCTCTGGTGTTCGGCCGTCTCAATGGTAAACGGGCCACAGGAATTTTGTTGTCAAGAAAATAGCGTGGGGTGAAACGGGGGGTGGTGTGTTAATGGGAATTAGTACTCAGTGGTAGAACGGACTTCATCCATCGACAGTAAGACGTTGGACGTTGGGAATCTAAAAATAGTTAGGATCACTGTTTCTTTTGCTGAGGTCGAAATTGAAAAACTTAACATGCAGAACACCCAATCGACTTGCCCAAACAAAACAGTCCGCGAGGTTTGCCATCCAAAAGAACCCATTTCGGATTATTATTATTTCCAATCTCGGGGGCTCCTTTGTACCGTTTCTCTACTTGAAAACAGCTTGAATTTATTCATAAAATGAGTGGATAAAAAACTAATAAAACTGGAATTGAATGCACTTCATCCACTTTTAAGGAATAATGTGACAAATATTCACATTCTGTATCGCGGATACTGACACTAAGCTTATCTCTCCTACGATTTTGTGCCTAACGTTTTCTCGACTTTAGGCTAAGCCATCGGTGATTTGCAAATTGAACCCGTACTCTACAGTAACGTCTTTGTTGATGAATTCAAGGGGCTTCACCTTCCATTTTAGAGTGAGATTGGCCCTCGGTGTATTTTATTAAGTTTTTGTAGGGTTAAGAACAGCGGTACATTTGAGCGGGTTTTGTCGAATATAAGGGAAAATGTTCTACAGGGATAGTTAGAGGTGGTTCGTCTAGAGGAACACAGTAGACCTCGTTGAGTGACTTGAATATGCTTCAGTTTTTCACCCGATTCTATTTGTAACTTCTTTTGAATATTTTGCCCAGCTCAACGCAATGTTCAAGGGAAGTCAGAGATACGCAGCCATAGCGCTTGGTGAGGTGAGTTCGGAGGATGCCGTATTGTCGGAGCCCCCCCGACTGTATCACCTACGTATACGGTATACCGACGATATTCCAAATACTATTGACTATATTTCTCGTTTGCTCCTTTAATCAGTCATTATAAAAGAAGAAATGCATACGAACCTGGATCAAACTATAACCACCAGCATGGAATTGCGGCTTGCCCTGGATTCCTGACATGTTGCGGGATGCATCACGTACGGACAAGTGTAAATTTTGATTGAACAAATACTTAACATTGGGTTTAGGCTCTTGAGGTCAAAATTATACTGAATTCTCTCACTCATTGTCTTTACCTCTCATAAAGACCGAGTTCGAAAGAAACCGCAAACCAAAGTGCGGTACCCCGTGCACAGCATGCACTCATCAAGTTTTAAGTCGTCGTTACCATCTGGAAATGTTTTCCGACAAGATTCAAACAGAATGTGAATAAACATCTCTCTATAAAGCCCGTCCTTAAACACACGCATATGACAGTAGTTGATGCCAACAACAGCCGTTGAACTCTTTCTTCAGCTTCAACCCAGGGCGAAGATTGCCAGATCAACACCAGCGATCCTTGTTTGCCCGGAGATACGATCGCAGCTATCAAAGCTACTAATAACTTGTCTTAAGTGAAGAAGATACCAAGTTTGCATTCGTCTCAATAGCGAGAAAACGCTTCCGCTCGTCATCTCATTTTTATTTATCAAGACCCTACTGGGCATGCGCATCGGTTAACAACCTGTTTCGAAGTACCTCTTTCAATACGATGGGATGAGTCCAAGGAAAGGAATTGAAGAAGAATTGGTATCGAAGATGCCGGCATCGATTTTTGCGTAATGGGGATGGAGAAGGAGATCAGACGTTATATATACGACAAAGGCACAACTACTTCACGATGAACGTTATCAGGTGGTGGCGGCATATTGATAGCCCAGCGTTCTCATCACCTGCTCCGTTTCAACGCATGACCATACAATCATAAGGTGCATGATTAATTTATCAACACACAACCTCTCTCAACTTCATGCTCCCTACTATAATCAGCGTTGTTCCCTATTCCAGTACAGATCTTCTCGTATGGTATGTATGTATTTTAATGAGTTCCTGAGGGCTAGGCCCTATATATCGGAACTTTCGCACGTGTTGCGCGTCTGACATGGTGCATCTTTCTTAAGATCTTCTCGTATCTCCTCCGCTTCTCTCAAAAATGGTATACTGGCTTGGGGCTGGCGCATGCGGTGTCCCAAACATCGAGCAAGTTACTTCGAGTTCAAGCAGACACGTCAATGCAAGTGGGTGTAAAAGATTACGCTGTCATGATGGTAGCGGCGTATCTATTGGCGCAATATTTTCTTCACCGCCAACTGCTCTGTTTTAATAGAACGTATCGTATCTCCACTTCAGATAAACCGTTAACGCGGTTTTGTGCACCTTTCTTATTAATGATTCTATTTAATTATTTTTTATTTACTTTGGTCCGATTAGTCTGTTCTATCTCAGAGGACATGTTTTCAAATCGGATAGTGTGAAGCTAATCCCTAGAACTGCGAGAGATGGGTGTCCTTCTCGTTAGATCAATTTGGATGGTGGAGTGCTTATCTATGAATATAGTATTCCTTCATCAATTCCTTTAATTTGTTATCAACTTTTAGTGTTTGTACCATACAGAAAGACTTCAAGATAGTTCACTCAGGCCATTTCATATGCTGCCGCTCATCAGTAAACTCAATATTTCGATAGAATCACTCAAATGTCATCGTAACAGAAAGTGAGAGGCCGTGTCTTCCCGAGAGGTATTCCTGTCATCCAACTGTTAGATAGTCTGAATGGCGGTTCTGTAAATCATTCTGCACCACCTCCTGGACAAACACTACATATTTACCAATTAGACGTACATACAAAATAAAAAGGAATTATAAAGTTTAAAAAATCAGGAACCTCCGCCGACGTCTAGCCCGTGTTCGAGTTCCATTATTCTCCTCTTCTATGTTATGCTGTCTAATCACTTTTAAGAAAATACTTTCCAAGCTTATCCTTTCAACTGTGTATTCATTGAAAGCATTTTGGTCGTTCAATTTGCCGAAAAGTTGGGCCAACGTTAGAGAACTTTGGGAAGCGCTAGAATCACTAGTCGTTGCGATGGGCACTTCAAAACGTGTTGCAACATCGTCTGCCATTCGTGAACCCGGAATTTGTGCCATGAGTGCCCGAGCTTTTGCTATCTCTTCACGGGTACGTGCTGGCAGATGAACCTCATAAAGCGCATGTCGAGCTGTTAGTTCTTCGGTAGAGCCAACAGCTGAAAATAGTGTGTCAATCTAAGTAATGAAAGAGCAGACGTTTTAATTACCTAGCATTTTGCCTGCTAAAATCCCGACTTTGTTCGCTAAAGCGGAGGCTTCTTCCATTGAATCTATCATGTGTACAATGTGAGCTTGACTGCGCAGGATCTTAGTGAAAAAACAAAACATACGTGTCGTAATAACCACAGCTTTCCCCACGGCCATCCTTCTGAAAGTTACCCACATGCTCCTTTTAGTTGCCGGATCAATTCCCGTAGAATATTCATCAATGAGGACGACAGAGGGATTTCCTTTAGAGTAAGAAAAAATTAATAGAAGTAAACCAAACAACTATCAGGATACTTACCGATAAGACTGATAGCGAATGATAATTTACGTTGATTTCCACCGGACAATTGATTTGCGAGACGATCGGCATAAGGTGTTAGCGTCGTTCCCCTAAGCAGGATAGAAATATTCTCCTCCAATTCAGGCCCTCTTCGTAATCCTTTCAACAATCCATAAATAACAAGATGTTCATGTACAGTCAACTGGGGATCAATAGCTGTAAATTGAGGGCAAACACCCAGTTGCAGCCGCGCCCTATTGGGGTGCGAGATAATGGACGTCTGGTTGATGTAGACATCGCCGAAATCAGGCGTTACATCACCACGGATCATATTGAAAGTGGACGTTTTCCCTAAAAAATAATTTATCGTTTGATAAAATAAAGGTAAACATAATAGGGATTCCTACTCACCAGCTCCATTGGGTCCTAACATTGCGAAAACTGTATCCTGTGGAACACGGAAACTAACATCATCAACAGCCTTATTCGATCCATCGAAAGTCTTAGTGACGTGCAAAACCCTTAAAGGATCGTCCGGGAGCGTTTCTACTTCTTCTATTTCTTTTACAACATCTTCAGATCGAGTCGTGGCGTCAGGATCATTGAGTTCACGGAGTTTAGGCCGAGTAAACTGTAGCAACCGAGGCAACAATGATCCAGAATCGACATAGACAAGAATTGCGAAGAAAAGTAGGCTTTGTCCAATAAGGTAAACTATGGGGCCACCAAACTTTGTGATTTCTCCAAGTGAAGAAAGCACCAAGTCGCCATCGGCACATAATAGAGAAAAAAGATTAAGAGAGACCAAACAAGCTCGTAGCTACAAAATTTCTCTTAAACCAAGTAGTTTCTTATTCCTTGAAATGCTTACCACACTAGTTACGGGAGAAACGAGAGAGACAGTAAAATCTACGATATCGTCAATAGTGTCTTCATATTGGAGCAAAATAAAACTCGCGGATAATTGAGATAATTTGAGGGGCTCTTGAAGTTTTCGCATATGTCAGGGTTAATAAATATCCAGCTAAATAAAGCTAGTGCAATATAGTGGATTTAAAGAAATAACGTTAAAAGAATAGAGGTTAAACGTACGATAAAGATAATAACTTGATATGCAGCAACGGCTGCAAAAGCCGCAAGAGGAGAAGGAGTAAACAGAGTTACGCAATAGGCAAATAGCGCAGCCGCGATGCCGTAGAGAGCCATAATCAACCACTGTCAAACAGCATACTCAACCGCGATATTCGAAAAAAGGAAATAGAATACTTACCATATAACCTACCCCATTAAATTGATTGGAAGCAGTGGCAAAAACAATTGTAATGATAGTGGACAAAATGACGCAGAATACAGTATCAAACAAGAGGTGTCCGAGCCATAAACCAATAGGGTTCGTCAACCCGTTTGAGAACTGCATAGCCTGAATAGATGTACGCCGTTCCATAGAAACGTATAGCGTAAAAAATGCAGGGAAAGCTCCCTACCTCGCGGAATCAATACGTTAAAGAGAGGCACATACATCAAACACTGACCATAGCGGCACCGAAAAACGCAACCCACTTCAGAGCATCGAGTGTTCCAGGATCTTTAAAAGGAAGACTCTGGTAATTTGCCGCGATAATACTTGGAAGATTTGCTGCACGACCAGAAACATTCAAGGCACGATTATACAAGATGTTAGAAGCCAAGTTTAACATGGTTGGTGCCGTCAAGCCAGGAGGTGCGGCTTGCCAAGCGACCAAAGCTTGATTAGTCTTCAAGTCTATAGAAACACCTCCCAATGATAGGTTCATAAAGTTAGACATGATCTCTTGAACAAAAGTGCCATTATCCGGGATGGGCTGGAAAGGAACCTCTGCCAGACTAGGTCCAAGAGATTGAGCCAGGTTGGGGGGAGAGATTAATGCATCATTTCCAGGAAAAAACAAATCAGCTACGCTGCTGAAAGGTGAATCGCCCAGATAAAGAGGTGTGGGGTCGACAATTGAAAATGTGGTTTTACACGTTTCTTCTCGACCAGTTATGAAAAAGAGAGGTATGCATGATCCTGCTACCGCGATGAGTACGGCTAATAACGACGGTAGCCAGTTCTTCCGGAAGATTAAACATCGTTTATAGAATATTGTAAGAGATTGTGAAAGTGGATGTTTCTTTCGTCCCGATGTCAGTTTCAACTCGGATACTTGGTGACGATTCAGACCATTCTCATCGCTTGCAGAAGCCGTCGATTCCTTTTCAGGTTCATCGTCTTGAATACGCGTATTTGATTCCAAGGCCATTAAATCCAAGAATATATCTTCCACAGAGGTAGAATGCACCTCGTAATGAACGACGCCGAGCACCATCACATCTCTTTGGATGATTTCCAAAACTTCCTTGACGACGTCTGAGTCCTTAGAATGAAGGAGGATATCGGAACCATGGGCAGAATACGCGGAGAACGAAGCATTAGGTACAATATGGCGAATATTTCTCAGAATGTTATGGGAACGTGTCGTTACGTTTGTATCACTGAATCGAACACGTAACGTATATCCTTTACCAAGGCGTGATTTCAACGCAACAGGAGAACCTTCCGCGACTAATTTTCCCGGTGCAGCAAGAACTGCAATGTTGTCCGCCAGAAGATCTGCTTCATCTAAAAACTAAATAATGGTAGGGAATAATGAAAAGCTGAAGACGATCGATAAAAAAACAAACTAACGTGGGTTGTAAACACGATGGTTCGTTCATGTTTTACCGATGTCAAAGTCCTCCATATAGATCGTCTCGAAAGCGGATCAACCCCTGAGGTACATTCATCAACCAGAACAACTATAGCGATAGAATTAATTATAATTGGGAATTGAAAAGCAAAGAAGAATGAATATACTTTGTGATCCTCCTACAAGTCCAATAGCCAATTGTAATTTGCGTTTCTGCCCACCGCTCAAGTTGCCAGCGTTGGCATGTATCTTGGTCTCGAGTCCGCAATCAACAAGTAATCGTTCGAGATCTTCTTTCGTTCTCTCTACATATACTTCTGACCCATTCTCCTGGTCCGACCTTGAGGGACGTTTGACGGCACTCCATAGCCGTAAAGTCTGATAACACGTCAATTCCGGGAAGAGAACATTCTTTTGAGGAACAATTCCTAGAGAGCCTCGAGCCTTTGAAGATTTACGAGTCTTCCTCTCTGATTCCTGTTCTTCAACCTTCCCGCCGTTACGGTTGACAAACGGGTGTGAATCATTTTCATTTTCAGGAAAGACAACAGACCCTCCTGAACGTCCTATTAAACCAGCGATAATTCCAAGGCAAGTACTTTTTCCGGCGCCGTTACTCCCTAATAACACGAAAATGCCTCCTCTGGGCACAGTAAAAGATAGATCGGCGATTGCGATCACGTCATTGTCGTTGCCATTGTTCTGAATACCGCGGATCTTCCTGAATAGATAACCTAGCCACGTCCATGGGCGCAAAATTCTGGGTAGTGTAGACGGTGGAAACCTTTTAACCAAATGATTTACTGTTATCGCAGGTGCTGTTTCATCGGCTTTATTTTCAAGGGCGCCAATAGCATTGCCGGTACTTGAGTTGGAATCCATGATATTGCTATAGGACACCTTGCGAGGTGGATCACGAACATCATAAAACCTTCTTTCCAGTAGTACGGTTATGTAAGGGTAAAGGAAAATCGTGATCTAGAGAAATCAGGAATGCTAACTAATAAAAAACACATCCTTACTAAAGTTACTATCAACAACGGCAGTAAAACTAACTTGTTATCTGGATCACGTTTAATGATGGAGGTAGGGATCTGATGAACTTCAAATCCCGCCAGAGCTCTATTGAAAAGTAAGTTTAGCAAAAAAGATCCGGTTGGCTCATTCATTTGAATTTCCATACCTGATCGCAAAAACATAAAATGACGGCGGGAAAATGAGGATAAAGATTGTCGCAGCACCTGTACTAGCTTTGGAAAATACAAGACCGAGGATAGCGAAAAGAATGGCGAGGAAAGTCGACATAGATGCCGCGAGGGAAGGCGAAAGCGATGGAAGCGAGATGAAAAATGAATATGAACCGAGCGAAAATCTATGTAAATGTTTATGGATAAATATTATTGTTTTCAAAAAAATTAGAGACTTAATTACCCTGTCAATATATGTATGACAATCATCAGACCGACATTGGTCCCAGAGAATATTTGAAAGTGCCATAAAAGAGCAGTGAGAATCCATCCAGGAAGATATGCTACTGAAATGGAGAAATGCCACGAGCTGTAAATGGGAGGGTTGAGATACAAAAGTAAAATTAAAGAAGATGAATACACGTACAGAATCCGAGGAAGGTCCCTTAGTCCCATAGCACGTAAATGAGCTGTAAGACCAATCGTTCTTTCAGTAACATATGAACCAGGAATATGATACGAAATCCCGACAAAATTAATAAATAGTGCCAACACTAGAAGGGTCCGAAGACCTCTGATGTAGCCTAATGAAAGTATTGAGAAGACTTCTAGAACGAAAAGAGTTATAATTACTCAATCGAGTTTTTAACGCTTGCTCCTTATCTGTTTCTATTGAATAAGGCCATTCGAGAGGATCAGGAGGCTTAGAACCAGTTTGTAATTGAATTATAGCCTGCCATTGAGATTAATATAATGGATGGACGCCAAAAGAACAGATGCATCATTACCTGATCAATAGCCCACTGAAGTGGGAGGACACGAATTTCAAAGTCACTTTTATGATGAACGACATCAATGAACCCTAGACCCGCATCGGCTCTAATCGTGTAGTTGAGTAAAGATTGCGGCGGAAGGATATCCGTGCCGTTAGGTGCATCGAAAACCGTTTCGTTTAATGAGATCTGGGAGAAATTGACTGGTCCGGCTCCAAGTCCTGTGATAGATGTAACATTGAGCGGGGGCGGAATTGGGGGTACTGAACTCAAAGAAACGTTCATGGGAGGAGGGAAACTTGTAAATGCGACAGCTGCGAAACACTCAGAGAAAAGATTGAAATTTTGAGGACATGCAAGCTGAATATCATCGGGGGTATCGACTTTCTTTACAGCGGCACGTTGAGCAGGCGATAGTCCATCGATAATCATATTCATTACGTCAGATGGCGATGGATGAACCGACGATGACAAGTTTGTTCCATCTGCCCAGATAAGGGAGAGTGAAGGGTCGAAAGCATCTTTGAGAGAAAGAATGGGTGCTGGTGTCCCTAGACCATACTTTCGTCAAAGAAAGAATTTAAATTTAGCATTGCATTACATGGTGCTTCCTGCTATTTACTTACATGGTTGGGTTTCACGAGGAAGATTTGTGCAACGCCAAGAAATATTCCGTATGCGAAAGGCGCAATGAGACAGCGAGCTAGATTAAGCTATCGATAACGTTCAACAAAAAAGATGAGAACTTTGGATGGTAGGACTTACCAACTTATGCTTCGAAAGTACAATCCAATTTTTGACCCATAAAGCATGAAATTGCCGTACGAATACCGTATCTGACAAGGACTTCATGACTCCCAACTCCAAAGCGTAAAATATCCCTTGAGGAAATAAGTGAATGATTTAATGAGAGAAAAAATTTTCAAAGTTTTTTAAACGTTTAATACCTCAGTTATGATATTGGGACTGTTGTCGTGGTGCCAGGCAGCCTTTGACGTGAGAGTTTGCCGCAGTGCAAAAACATATTTATCGTGGATGACGAGCGCGAAAAGCGCCTATCCTTCCGATTGGGTAAGCACTCCGCTTACTGTTACTAGTTCTGCCGGTCCTGGCCGGATCTAAACTTCATTAGTCTGGTTTGCGAGCAGTGAAATGATTGCGATACGAAGAAACTCCATAGTCGTAGTTGAACCACTCAGCACAGCGACATCGATCCTCACCCAGGAAATCACATCTTAACGGAGACATCGGCTAGTTTGACTTTGGTGTTGTCCACCGATCGTGCGATGGTACAGATCAAATATATTCACAGCCCTTTTTTATATAGACTGGTATAAGAAACCAAAAACACTATGTTCCTGCCGCCCATCCTTCGAGAATATAACTGGAACAACGGCCTAGCTAAAAGATTGTTTTTGAAAGAAATGAAGGGGATAGTTACAGACCAGACGGATGATATATGATGCATCTATATTGGTTGCACTGCATGTCATTTTATACTTATCATTAGTTTTCTTTGTTCATTATGAAGGTCTCTCGGAAAGGGATAAATAACCACAATAACTATATTCTCCACGTATTTATCAATCTTCAACAAACAGTACCAGGCTTAAAATGAACAGACCTGCAACACATCACGCGTTTGTAAACGCATGGTGATTGTTGACAATTGCTTCCGGCCGCTTGTCAGGTTTGCTTCTCAACAGCAACTAAGGCAATCATGGCGCCCGTGGTAGCTGATTTCGGTTTGCTATTCATGCTGAATAAATGATAGAAGGAAGTCGGACAATACTATCTTTTTGGCTTAGTCGGCCAGCTGTCGGTGTGGCTAATGAATAACGAACCTCTCATAATTTGCAATTAAAAGTCTCAACCACCCAAGTCAGTCGAGTTTATATTGTTTAAATGGACAAGTCTCTGTGAAAAGAGCATTTGGATTTGAGACTCGCTTCTCATGAGTACATCAAAAAGTTCTATCTAGGTGGCATTTACCATTGATTGGACTTTATTCCGGTTTTACAATTGAGGTACAGATCTCCTGCGCGCTGTGATAAATCTATTAATATCTAGGGGTCCATATAATTAAACGTGGTTCCGACTCACAAATATAGCGTATCGTGCCTTGGAAAATAAATACACGCAAATTGTAAGAGACTATAATGTAAGAGTACTATGAACTATAGGCAGAATAGTTCAATAATGCAATATGATTATAAAACAAGATTAAGACGATGGTGGAAAAACTTTAGATAATGGTTCTTCAAATTGTCCTAACTAAGATACAGCGATTATATTTAAATTAAAACATGCCAGAGTTTGGTGAGCTCAAAAAACCGAGCGTTCATATATTGAAGTCTAGTCTGAGTTTGTATTTAGAACGCTTACGCGTTTACCTACTGCCAACTGTCATCTGCAAGATATTTCAGAGACCCTGTGAAAGACCCATGGCTCGTAAAGTTTCTCAAAACAAAGGATGGTGGATTAAACATGTTTTACGAAAATAAAGGAAGCTAATTTAAGAACGAAAGGAATGCGGTTATCTCCGTGTAGGGTGGTTCCCACCCTTACAATAAGATGTAAACATGTTTTTGGAAGAAAACTGAGAGATGTAGGATATACTCACAGTTGTTGACGCCTTCAAAAATTTACATGGCATGTGTATAATTCCTCGGCTTCAGGCCTCACAGTACACTTGAGACTTTTGATGGTCAATAAACTCATGGATAACGCGACCAACTAACGCACATGTTCTAGGATCCTGACGTATTGCAAGTTGCTTCGACACCTTAGGCCAAAAAGGACCCGACAGAATTAAATCCTTGCTCATCATTGAGTCTCTTCATCCACATTCCTATTTGTTGTGCATGACATCTAGATGAATAGTCATGAATTAAACTAGGACGCTTCTTACTTGCTCGAGTCCAGAAACTTCTTCTTTGAGCGAAGCACTAGTAGTATGTCTGTAATTCGGGCACCCTTGATCTTTAATATTTACATTCAACTCGGAATTATTTTTAGACCAACAGCTTTGATAATTCAAGATCAGGACAATATTTCCCCCCACGATCACTTATACATAATCCACTGTACTCGATCTGCTCCTCCATATCGAGAGAACGACGGGGCTTATAGGTTTCCCGCTTACGGTGAATGAATGTAGATGAACATGTTTTTCTGTTAAATTACCCCCTTTTTCTCACCTACAAATATAAACAGGCTAACGTCCGATCTACAACAGAACATACCTCTCACGATCCTGAATTGTCGCATGTCCGATCTGTGATGAAGGAGTAACCAAGTTCTTGAGGTCTATAAATGCAGGAATATTGCAACAACAATCGGAATCGGAATCTTTCCAATTGCGCATCCTTAAAAAAACATCCCCCTGCTAACTTGTCGACTCGAAATTACAAAAGAACCTTCTAGTGGATCTTGGTCGACATCCTTGTTTCACTCTATTTTCGAAGTTGACCCCGTCAAGTACTGGCGAGTAATGCCAAATTCTACTCTCGGAAATGAATCCACACCCCTCTTACAAAATAGTGGCTCAGATATAAGGCTTAATGACGCAGGAGTGCCGAATCAAAGCCAAGCGAAAACCATGGATCCAAATATTTCTTCACCATTACCTTTACAAACCCTGATGGTCATTATGTTACTAAGAGCGATGACACCTCTTGCTTTCGAAATAATTTTGCCCTTCATAAATCAAATGGTACTAGAAACCGGTGTTGTGAATAATCCGGAAGAAGTGGGCTTCTATTCTGGACTTGTTCAATCAATTTTTTCTTTTCTGTCCCTTGTAACGGGTACGTGTTTGTATCACGTTGTCGTCTCACATGAAATTGATTACTTTTTTAGGGTCATGCCTATAAGTTATTTGGCAGACCACACGGGTAGAAAGCCTGTAATATTATGGGGCACGCTCGTAATGGCCATTTCCACAGCATCTTTTGGAATGACTAAAACATTTTTGGCTATGATATTAACTCGCTGCATAGGTGGCGCCATGGGAAGTGTATGGGCTGTTACGAAGACTCTTACTGCCGAATATACAGATAGTACTAATCAAGCCAAAGCGTTCCAATTTTTAACAGTATGTTCTGTTCATTTACTTGTTTATTACTTGGTGAAACTATATATACTTTACAGATTGCCTATCGGAGCGGTCAAATCTTGGGTTTACCTTTGGGGGGACTTTTAGCCCATCCTAACCGTAACTACTCCCTGTTTCAGTCTACCTTTTGGATAGAGAATCCATTTGCATTACCATGCTTCATAGCCGCTGGCGCATCCACTATTAGTGTGACCCTGGGATATTTTATATTAGACGAGGTAACTATGAGTATCCATTTCCAGAACCTTTTAATTATCAAAGAATCATAGACACTAAAACACAGGGACAAGTCATACGTCAACTCTGTTACTCATGTTTGCGACACGATTCCTGTAAAAGAGATTTTGACATCTCAATTTGCAGGACTCTTATTGAACATTATCATAATGTCATTTGTTTCGGAGGTACTGTTTGCCCTGTGAGTCTTAAATATCTCTCTGATTCTTTGTTTTTTAAACGGAATACTTGTATAGATTCCCGTTGTTCTCTTTCACTCCTGTGTCTTTGGGAGGGATGGGAGTGGGCGAGGCGACGATCGGGCTACAAATGTCGGCAAGAGCTTTTTTAGATATCAGTCTTATGTTTTTCTACTCGACTTTTGAACGATGTTTCGGTGGCGCCCTTCAATTATACCGGATTACCATGTTCACTTGGCCGGTTGCTCTATGTTGCATGCCTGTATTGCACATATTTGCCAGAATATTCGGTTCTCATTCGCCTCAAGTCCATTTAATGCTATTTGTCTTCTTTATTACATGGGGATTTTGCGGCTTTGCTTGGAGTGAATAAGCCTCTTATTCCCGTATACTTTGACCCTACTTATCTGAGTAATTTAGCGAGCGCGACCATCATGAGCACTAATATCTCACCTTCTGAGAAAGAACTATCAACGATAAATGTGCGTGTCAACTGAGTTTCCAACCACTTATTGTTCAACCCATTCATGTCTACTCACAGGGGTTATTTCAAATGGCTATTATTTTACCCCAAGCTGTAGCTCCTGCCTTCTCTACCATCTTGTTTGCCTTTTCAGCAAAAAGTCAATTTGCCAGTGGTAACCTTATTTGGATAGTACTTTTCATAATAAGTAAGCTTTTCTAATCTCACGAATTAAGAGCTCAAATGTTGAAAATTCTACCTTAGCGTGTGCAGGTGCGGTACACAGTCTAACACTGAAAGAACCCGCTAGTAACTGGCGAGCCAAATATAAATGATTCTAATGGGACTTGTTTGTACCTATGTAATTGTCAATGGATTTTATTGGAAATGGAAATGACATCCACTGCCGTCGACCCACATTTATATCAGTTATCTCCGTCAAAATTGTATTTGCTTATGCAAAGTTGAATATTGCTTTTTTGTCGTGACAAGCATAAACGCTTTGGTTATTGTTAATCATTAGTTTATGTTCCAGCACTAAGGTGGCTGAGATGAGGACAAATGATCTGTTTTTGGTGGTTCGTTGTGAAAGAAAAAGACACTCGATGGGTAATGAAACTCTTGAAAAGCATGATTTAGGTCAATAAAACGCCATATACTTCACCTGACAACATTTATTTAGTGTTAGTGTTAGTAAGTGTTAGTAAGGATATTATTAACGATTAGAAAGACTTTAGTTTGGTACAGACCGGATGGACCGTTGTGCACAGAGCTTCGCTGTGCGCTATGCACTGATATATAATACTCATATATTTTCTTGTAAATAATAGCTCTGCCCATCTGAGACGACATAACCAGTTTTATTGACACCGTAGCATACAACAACATTTCATCACTCTTGCTTGCATACTCAATGAAATGTAAGGGCGTGGTCTTATAGGAATATTTTTTTATAAATTTCTGATTCTCTTTTAATTTCTTGCGCTTTTTCTGCCAATTGCTCATTTTTAGATCGGGAAACTTGAACAGCGTTTCCCGTTTTTCTCATTCAAAGACCTCTGAAGCCAATCTTGTCACCCTGCGTACCACAGGAGCCAACCTGCAGAAACAACCGCAAACCACAAACATGCAGTGATCTTGATTCTTATGTGGTTATTATCCTGTGCGTTAGTTAGTGCCAGTGGTATCACTATCGGAACAGCTTCTTTTATGATCTAGCAAGGTTGTTTATAAGTGAGTCGGCATATTTAGGTGGGGGGATGGAATAGTCTTTCTATTGAAACACCTGGGTGGATGTTGGAGGAACGTTAGGTTTTATACTTCAATACATGGATGCATGTCACGGCATATAAGGATTAACGAGCCCAGAAAGATGGTCGGGACATTTCCTGGCTCAAACTACATATTTAGAGGTCGCCAATGATTTTTACTGGAGAAACTGAATGAGTAATGCATCCTTAACAGGACCGCCCTGGCCCGAGCCGTTCTTATTGGTACAAGTGGGAGCTGAAGCGCTGAAGAATAGGTCGTATCGTGCGGCGTGACAACACATCCAGGAGACCTACCAGGACTGTCATACTAAGTATCTTCCCGGAAAACGTAGATATCTTTTGAATTTAACACGACAGAGTCACTTCATTCATCTCGTATTCGTATGAGCTGCTTAGTGTAACGGTGTAATCATCCTAGTCAAAAAGTGACTTCTCGGTTCCGCTCGGTTCCGACTTGTCACTTGTTCTAGTACAAATACTGGGGCATCATGCATCACCCCAGAAGATAATCGACATCGATACAACCTTCACAAATCCAATGGAAGCAATCAATAACTCTCCTGTAACAGATCTTATTACTGCAGAAGGCGTAAAAACTTATCTATCTCAAACTTCGTTCCGAGCCACCAACGTCACTTCGCTGGTTGGTGGAATCGGAAACTTTACCTACCGGGTAACGCTGGAAAAGCCGGTCTTCAATTCACAAGACTCATTCTCAACCGTTGTCTTGAAGCATGCCGAACCCTATTCCGCAATTAACAAGGCGTTCCCATTGGCGGTTGAACGTCAGGTTAACAACCAATCTCTTCCTATAATCAAGTCTTTCTCCTTGTTAATTTCTTTTTCTTGACCAGGGATTTGAAGTCTTAGCATATCTTGAAATTCCGACTATCATCTCTCCCTCCACCGGCGTTTCTTTTCCAAAAATCTATTATGAAGATCGCGATAATCGTGTTGTCATCATGTACGATTGTGGCGAAGGTTGTATCACATTAAAAGATTACCTGAAGTTTCACCCAGTCCCCTTAGAGGTAGCAAGAAGAATTGGCAATTCATTGGGAGGCTTTCTAGGGGAACTGCATATCAATTCACATGACCGCCGACCTGCCGATTCGCCAGGCATACTACTCAAACACAAATTCAATGACAATACCCAAGCGCGTGATATATCCGCTTTGGTCACCTATGGTATCGCTAAACGAGATCTCCCTCGAACGACTGAACGATATACCGAAGTTACTGCCTTGTTAGACAACATGCAGGACAAGATTAAAACTACGAATGAAGTTCTTGTTATGGGAGACTTTTGGACAGGAAACATTTTGGTTTATGGGAAATCTATGGAAAAACTGTCCGTTGTCGATTGGGAATTATCAAAACCTGGATTAGCAGGATTGGATGTAGGTCAATTCCTAGCGGAGGTCTACACTGTCCAGAAATTCCATCCTTCCTCCCGACCTGCGACTACTGAGTTGATTTCGGCATTTATCACATCCTATAAATCCATCATGTCCTCTGAAACAAAAGTCGCTGATCTCAACGAAATTGCTAAGATTGCAGCGATTCATGTTGGGACACATCTGTTCGCTACAACACCTAGGGCAAAACCAAAATGGGGGTTTGATGAGGAAATTAACGAGGTGGTCTCAGAAGGAATTACATTTCTCTTGAATGCTGAGGATGACAAATGGCGTCGGGAATCCTTTCTTGGTGAATTATGTGCATAGCTAACCAACTATGTTTGATGTTCGGTACGTATTTGAAAATCACAACGGTTGCCAATATATATCACTCCTTACCAGATATATGATGGGGTCAAAAGAACCTGTCAAGTACTTCTAGAGTAGGGAAGAGTCCCACGATGGGACCCGGACGGACGTTTTCCAAACGTGCTCTCGTTTTCAAAATGATTTGAATCGCATTAAAAGATCCTAATTGAAACAAAACCGTATGTGACTTGCTAGTTGGTGGGAACGCAAAACATTACCTATCGAGCAAAATTGAAGTCGAGGGAATCTGCCACATATTTTCAAATGATTGTACCGGGTCCCATGATATTAGTATTAGTGTCAATCCCAATCTACGGAGTTTCGTTGCCTAGTTGGGATGGATGATTGAACTTAAAAGCGCTTTAAACTATGTTACGGCAATTCCCAGAATGACAAATAAGCTGTATATGCTACAAATTAGCAACAAAAATCAGCTCAAGTTGAAACCAACCAATGATTCAGGCAGCTGTCCATGTATTAATAGTTCCTTCAGCGAGGTTGAACGCGGTGAGTGCAAAAGTCCATCCGGATCTAATCAATACCCGTAGTGTAATTGGCAATATTATACCCTCGAAAAAAAAAGCGCCACAAACGAACGCAAACAGGATCAGCGGACCTAACCTCAATCTTCCACGCCCAATGACAACAACGGCTCCCAATCACAATCGTTGGCTTACATCACAAGCTGGTTATTAGCTCCAGCAATTGAAATGCCACCTCGTTCATAAACCTTGTTGTTGGACAGACGAACTTCCAAGCGATGGGATTTAAAGAAATATGCTTTCGTCACGTCGTTCATAAAACTGCAGCCGAGTCCATCTGACACGTTACAGTCATTGATTGGAATGAAGAGCAGTAATATTTGCTTTCCAAGCTCGTCCTCGACCGTTAATTTGTTTCAAGAAAAGGCACATCAACAAACCGCCACATATGATTCCAGATTCCTTGAGGCTATTCATATACATTTTATAAATATATACATACACTATCCTGTCGGCGCTGGGTTGTCAAGCAGGTCTAGAATTGCTATAATCGACTTTTTGTAGATAGGGGCAACCTGTGTCTGACAGGAGCCAGTGTCCGTTTTGTGGTTATGACTTAGACTAAAAGAAGTGCAGATATGAGAAAATAATATGGTTGATGGAAAAGATGGAGTCTGGAGGAAAATGGTCTCTCTTATATAATGGATCCAGTAGAGCGGGTTTCGAGATCCACTATTTACGAGGGTGTATCTACATAAAACTCGGCACCCAATCTTTTGCCTCTGAAAGATAATACTATGTGAAATAATTTAAAGCCTCATCTGAAAACATTAACATAAAGAGCTTCTCGTCTTAACTCTTCCGCCCCAAGATCGACGCCGGACGGGGTTCAAGTTGTACAGCCTTCTGCGCAATTGAGCATTCCTTTTTAGTTTTCTATTATTATTATTGGACATCGGACTATATAGAATCCTACATTTTCCAACAACTTACGTTCCGCGGCAGAATCATCGTTGAGATTATATATTTTATCACTTTGTTTGGCTGCCACAGCAGAACGTCGTATGTTGTGGGAAATTAGATTGAGAAGGGTTCTTTTGCGACGTCCGATTATCAAATGGTTCATTAGGGATAGGACTATAAATGATAGTGGAAGGAAGTGTGGAGTTGGTGATAGGAGATTATTTATCTTATCAGAAATAGCTGATGCTGATTGATGTCTCTTTCTCTTGATTCTATCGCAGCGACGCCCTTGGAATTGCAAAATGGTTTAGAAATGGGAATGTAAAACGTCGACAACAGGAAATTTGTAAACATTTTGGGAGCCATGACCCATGAAGAGCGATTTGGAGCAGCAAAAGAAATAAGCGGGAAGATAGACATAAATACAGATAAGGTCATACGGATGACAAATTCAGAGAGAAATTATTCACGTTGACAAGATATCTGGTGATACACAGTCAGACCGCACAAGAGAGAAGAGATAATCAGTAAATAGTTCGTCATAATGAAATCATGTCGTCGATTTGTCGCTGATGCCAAACAGCTCGTATATTGGCAGCTTATAAAATAAATGAATGGTCAAGGTCAAGTCAAGTAGTCATAATCATAATGAGGTCGAAACGTCATCTTTACAATGTTATGAACAAGTGGAATTTCAAAAAAATATAGCACGCTTACAGGTTGTTTTGTCTGTAGAACCGAGATCAATTACTATAATATGTAACACGATCTCAGGATAAAACGAAAAAGTATTCCGGGCCCAAACATTTCCTTTATGCGCCTGACGTTGGGTCGAATTGACAGACAAAGCGTCGCTCGATTCAGTGATATAAAACAGAATCGGCCCACTTGACAGTTCAACGGGGCCACAGGATGGAATTGTATCATTGAAGTTTATGGGAGTAACAATGACCTGTTGAGTTGGGTCCTAAGTGATAACTTGGCAGAAAGCTGGTTCGATCTGATAAAAATAAAATAGGGAAACCCCGATATTAATATCATGTTAAAACTGAAGAGAGTCCGAACAACCGCCGATATTGACTCCTAGGACGAAACCGGGGATTAGTATAGCCCCCTTGTATATGACCTGTAAAATTGGGCAAACAAGTTAGTAAAAAATATGTCATACATACATATATAGTACTTACTGGAAACATTCTGAAGTCCGAGATCTCCAAGGCAGGTCGGGTTCTACTCGAATAGGAGACTGGCAAAGTCTTTCAACGTCAAATCAGGACGGTTGTTTAAGGGTACTTCAGGTATCCACATGTTTCCCGTTATTTACAAGCTCGGAAGCATCAGAGTTTAAACTTCTGTAAGGGCAACTTTACCGGCCACAACACATGGTCACAGTCTGTCAAGTTTCGCCACCGAAACTTGACTCGTTCCGAACACGTTTCCTTTTTCCTGACTCCCATATTCCTCATGATTCCCTTATGTTCCTTTGGTTTTTCGTATCATCTAAGAAACATATAAAAACCCTACCAGTAGATAGTTCAAGAGACTCGCCATAATAGAGAACGGGGTAGCACTAAGAAAGAAACAAAACACAAAATAACAAGAACATACACCCATAGCCGTGATACTTTCCATATACGTCATGGTAGCGAGAAGTTTTACCATGCTGTTGAAATCCAAAGAACAATTGACGGAAGTCTGATTAAAAGAAGAATAAAGTGGAGATCAAGGTTTCAAAGCAGAATCAACGCGTGCGCACTGTGTTCAGTCTGTCAAAGGAGGTAATAAGTTTAAATTTCATACACCTAACAGCACTGGGATTTGCAGAAAAGGGCTTACAGAGATAAGTGTTGGCTATTAATGATTTGGTCGATTCCAGTGAGCAGTTATGGTGTTTCGTGATTAATACATTTTAATCTATTCTGTTTAATGATCAACTCACCCAAGGATAGCAGTGGTATTAGGGTCATTTAGTCCTTGATTGATCCCGACAGCCTGTTCGTAGAATGCACTAGCCACGAGTAGGTTAAGCGTCAGGAGACCTGGTTGCAAACGTGAGCTTCTTCATTGTTGTGGGGAAAATAAGTAGATGTACATACTATGTGCGAGATCAAGATCCGAAGACGAAGTGAAAGTGGAACTGTTTGATGTTACAGTGATAGTGTCATTACCATCTCGTTGAGCGACGGTAGGAATCCCCATAAATGAAAGTCGGAAAGAGAAAGAGACAGGAAAAGATGAAGAAAATAGTAGAGCTCATGGAAAGTCAAATACTAGTTGAAATATAAGTAGTAAGTAATATAGAAGTAAAAGAAAGGGAATTGAAAAAATAAATATCGTTGTCATAGATGCTTTTATAGATATGGTCATGCATCACCGGTCGGTCACCGTCCATTCAGGGTAGATATTCGGCTTTAATGTTCTCATGCAGATGGACTTCGACAATAATGTTACATAAATGGCCACGGTAGAGTAAATATTTCGGATATTGTGCTTGATCAACGAGACGGGCGGTCTCTGCTCTCATTAAGTGATCATTTCCCGGAGTAGTTTAACCGTCTTCTTTCGTGAAGATGTATTTGTGGTATGATGGTTCAACGTTCGACGAAGGTGACACTGTGAAAGCCTATCCTTGGCGAGCAAATGCTGTTTTTATACATTTCGTTAGAGAATGAAAGAAACCCGGGAAGGCCGTGTGCCATCTCTGTTCGTCGCTTGGGTAACTTGTGCTTCATTCCATAACCTAAAAAACAAATTCCGAAAAAATTCATAAAGGTTGGGTCAAATTTGCGGTTTCTGAAATAGTGCGAATATCTTGCAGATTACTTTGACTTACTAGTAGTAGGTAAACGTGTAAGCGTTCTCGACATAAACTCCGACTAACTAAATAGACGAGCGCTCAGTTTTATCCGTTTGTCAAACTGCGAGTGCACCATGCAGGCCATCCGTCAATATTACAGTAACGGAAGGTCGGCTCAAATTTATACGTCAGGAGTTGTCTTTGTGTCAAATTGACAAAATATTTGATCTAATCTCAGGATGTATTGCATTGAAGGCGATGGTTGAGGGAAGAATCGGAAATAGAAACAAAGTTTGCTCCTGTGTGCCCTGATGACTCTGTTGGGGGCCGTAAGGCCATTTCCTTCCTTTAAATATATTCACTCGTTCTTCTGTCCCATGATAAGCTTTCAGAAAACGAATCATGAGATATATTAGGAATGAAGCACACACTACCAATTACCCGGGACAGATGGACGAGTATCACGTCAAAATGTCCATGACTCCATGCTAATTCCTGTTTGGGGCATACGCAGGCTTTCTTTCCTCCCTTCTGGAGGGAAATAGTTCGTCAAAATTTCAGAAAACCATAATTCGGGTGATGGGGGATGCGGGTATATAAGGGACTGGGGACCCAAAGTGTGAGTCAGTATGAAAAATAGGATGTTCTTAGGTCAACCACTTACTTTCATGATCTCTACTGTTGCTAAATTTTCTACCCCTCAACCGGAGCTCCTGAAAAGACAACGATCCGGTTTAATTCGTAGTATCATCCTCGTTGTTAGAAACAAAAATAGCTGATTCATACGCTAGCCTCGATTTTGATCCTCTACTATGCTCATGAACGACGTCTGGTGGTAGTAGAGTTATTAGGGTATTCAGATTTTAGTTGATGATTGTATAAGACAAACTGAGGTTTGTAACTCCAAAGTTACATCTATGGTTTATATACGTTTGCTCGATATGAGAAACACTGTATCATGGGGACGTAACGTCGATTGACATTATAGATAAAAGTATCGTGACAACATTGCTTTTGAACTTGAGCTGAGGTATCAGAGAGATATAAGAAATGCTGCATGGAGCCAACTATAAATACCATTGTCGTATAGTAGTGGCAGTTATCTCAAAGAAGTGTTTCCACTTCCGTCTGGCAGTCCGCAACCCCGCTGATATTATTGGGAAACAGTATCATTCTGTTTGTTTCTCTGGAGAGGCTGCTTCACCGTTCACTATGTATGTTTATCTTGGCTAGACTATTGAACGGGTTCAAGCTAGTGGGCACATCCGAATTCATATCAAACTTCAAACAAACTTACTGGTGTGCCTTATAAAACGGCCACGTTAGATGGCTGAAGGAAATATAAAGGATTGACCATGATAACTAAAATTGCCCTCGTATTTTTGAGTTGACCGAGTGTCGAGTCATTACTAAACTCGATTCAAGAAATAATATGTTTAGTCTGTATTCATTCAATATCGCCATTTTGACTTACAACATGCATCCATTGTTTTCCGATGAACAAGTGATATTGACGTTTAACTATTCACAGGCAGAAATGCGAATGGGGGTTGTATAGGGGTTCAGTCTTTGGGGGTGGTTGAAACTGCTTGAACCCCCCCAAATGCCACCCCCCGGTTGTGTTACAAACGGCTTCTTTCCCTCAAAGGACGGGCTTCCGTTCCACATGATCACGCCAACCGGCTCCATCCAATGCATGCAAAGGTCTTCAAAAATAAATCTTGCCGTATTCAAATATTCTTTCATGACTGCATGGCGAGATCAGAAACAAACAAACAAAAGTGGTAAGGAAATAAATAAATAAAAACAAAGGCTATTCTTTTTGAACTAATTTTTGCGAGAAATTAGATCGGGCGGTATGAGAAGTGCATGTAAATGATCGATAAACCAGTCAGCTAATAATTGCGTAGGCACATCATGGATGTTCTTCCATAGATTTGGGTTTATTACTCTCCTTAGTATGGAAAAGGGAGAGCGGGCAGCTGCCGAAAGGAATTATGGATACCGATAGTGAATTGTACGAGATAATAGATAATACTCACGCGTGATTCATTTGCGGAAGAAACAATGCTTTTTGGGAGAAAGAAAGAGGAAAAAATCGTGTATATACGGAACTCGGGAAAAACCCACTGATTTGTACGTGATCTCCTTTAGGGACCTTTTTTTATCCCTTGATGGTGAGGATTGAGCATGGAACTCACAAACTAACTTGTTTTCTCCTCCCATTATGTTTACCTAATATAAGACAGAAGAGAAGCAATGCGGGACATGTGGCACTCCTCAGGTTGATATAGTTTGGGCGATCCTGAAATAATCATTTATACTATTCTTGAAAAAAAGGGCCTATCGTACCGGAGACTATTTATTACTTCCCCTTCCCCACTAACGGTATGTCAATTTCACCACAAAACGTGACTATGATCCACCATCTGAATGACGAAATGGCAATGACACGAAGCATGTTTTTCAGAAAAAGGATCCATCGGAGGATGGTCAGCATCCAAACCTCCGGAAATCCAATGGTTCTTTGTATGTATTTTTCTTTCCCGTCTTTTTATATATCCTTGATGGTGTGATTAGGACATCGAGCCCACATGAGCTATCTCGTTCCCCCCGAATGTAGTAGCACCTAATATAAGACAAAGGAGAAGAAATGCCGGGCTCTATGTGCATGTGGTACACCTGAGTTTACTATAAGTCTGTTCTAAGAACAACGATTTTACATGAAGAAGATTTTGTGGAAGGGCTTATCTTAATCAAATAGCACTATTATCAAGTGTCTCCTGAGTACACCGGATTAATAAAATATGATTATGACACCATTTGAAGAATGATATGACACGGGGAAATCTCACTCAGAAATTTGAAGTATGGAAGCCTGCTAGTATATTAAAATAGGTTGATAGCAAACAAGGACAGCGCGGAGGAGAAGGATGGCCAGTGGTGAGTGTTGAAGCTCCTAGAAAGTTCCGTCAAAAAGCCCAGATTTTTCATACTTATCTCCCGTAAATATTTTATGCCTGCTTATTACCCTAAAAGCGACCGCATATGGGACACAAACACCTGAAATCCCACCGCCGAGTCCGTTTCGAGTTTTCCATAAATAAAACCAAAATAAAAATCCTGGCCTATTTATGAATATGTGTCATTATTGGATAGATGTAAGGCTATGTGGGGTAAAAGACTGCTGGCATCAGGATAATGAGTTTCGGCGGTCACACATGGGTTGAGAAGTCAAAAACTGAATTGAATACAGATGGCGTCGGTATTTTCTAGAAAAAATTTTGTTCGGTTGTAATTCCCTTCCGGGTTCCACTAAAATATGCCTTGTAATGACTGCGCTTTCGAAGCTGACGAAGAAGAACTTTGGACTTGTGGTTCAACCTTTGTCCGACTTTGCCATGCAGGTTGTAGCCTTTATATCATGGTGGATATGAGATTATACATTTTCAGGATAGTTGATGATCTAAGGACTAGTCCATATATACATACATGTCCTGATCTGATAGATGTATTCATCTCCCTATATCAAGGCTATCAGTAATACCTACTAGTAGATCGGTGATGAGGATATCCAATGCCATTAGCGGCGTACCAGTGCAAGGCACACTTGGAATGTCAAAGGTGCCAAAAGCAAAGAAGATAAGATTTCGTACTTATATTCAGGGGGGATAAATGTTGATCTTGTCGATGTTGTGTAAAAGAAATTCCGGATTGGTCTCGTCCAAAAAAATGATTTATGTCCTAAGAGACCGGGGTATCCGTGTGAATAAAGGTACACCACCCCCTATGATAGCTTGTTTTACCCTTCCCTGGATATCGAGTACATAGCATGAAAATCGATAAAACGGCAACAACAGCCCGCAGTTAGACCGGTCATAAATTAGTCAGTTTTCCACTACAGCCCTAAGTCATGCGACGTACTGTCTATACCTTGGCAGACCGGGAGTTGAGGTTTGTCCTCAATCATTTCTGTTAAGGAAGTTTGTTTGCTCAAAACCTACGCAAATAAGGAAGGACTTCTATCCTCTAGAACAAAATAGGAAGTTTTTGTGTACCTTCTTTGACTTTGTTTGAGACCTTGAAAACCCGGGGTCTGGTTTCAAGTTTGCCTAAAAAAACACGTTCCACGTCGACGTATATAAGAAGTGTTCTCCACGGAATTTGTTTAAACAACTCAGATTATAATCGTGAAACACGGTCAAGACAAGAAATGATTCCTAGAACAGGTTAGTGGGATTCCCATATTGTTCCTCGACACGGAGGTACCTGGGGTCACCTGGAGCTTGCCGCGTGGTAAAAATTAGACGCGGAGCTTAACGGCTTACAATAACAGACCACTCTTGTTTTGACCTTAAACTTTTTGCAGATGCCCTTGTCACTCTAACGACGCCGCCCTTTTTCTGTCCTTTTCGCATTTCCATTATGGAACAGCATCAAGCAGGTCAAAGGTCAAAAGCTAAACCTCGGTTAGTAGCCTGTAAGGAATGTCATAGGTCCGTTCCGTGTTTTCCTTTTTGTTTCGGACGATTTCGGAATGAATCATGCCGTTGACTGTTTCTTAAAGGTCCAAGTTGAAATGCGATAGAACTTAGTAAGACTGCGCTTTTTTGAATTCAGTCCTTGGGAATAGTTTTGCTCATGGGTTTTTATAAAAAAGTCCATGTAAATCATGTATCAAAGTAAGTTATGACTTGTCTTAGTATCAACAAGTCGACTGAGACATTTCTTCCCAAACCCTAGCGTGGATGGTATGTTACCTCTTAACATGGCTATTGATGTGTATTAACACATATATCTGAAAGCGCTGACATATGTCCGGATGGTATGTCGTATTGTGGTTTGTTTATGGTTGAATGTCATCGTGACCGGTATCATTTGTTCAGGAACCCTGGTCGCTACTAAACGTCAAAAGTGGGCGAGATTGGTGTCTTTAAAATCCTTATACCGAAACCTAACACCTTACTCTCAGATCTGCCATTGAGGCTTCACAACTTCGCGAGAAAACCGCAGCCATGGGCGACCGCATACGTCAACTCGAGGAAGCTCTCGCGGTTGCCCATGCAAAGACATCAACAGAAGTCCATGTTTTACTTGCCAAACCGGAAGATTTACAAGGAGAAAACTTCACGGAACATGGTAATCAAAATGGTCTTCAAAACGATGTTATCGACGCCTTCGGAACCCTCTCCATAGGCTCAGATGGGCGTTCAAAGTACCATAATCAGTCTGCTGGCGCGGATGTACGTTAATCCTTTTTTCGACCCTTTGTCGACCGTAATATGTTAACCACGAGATTTATCTTACTTTCTCCAGTATTTTGCTGAGGTAATTTAAGAATTGTTTATCAGCACTGGTGTTGTCCTAACCCCTGTACGCCGACATAGGCCGAATCTCCGGATGTCCCGACCGCTGGAGCCAGAGCGTTTTCAGATGGTATTCATGCTCCGCTTCCACAGGAAATCCTTCATTTGGCTTCAATGTTTCCTTTCGGTCCCTCCGAAAACGAGTTTCCACTTTGTACTATAGATGATCTTATCAGTGGTTTACCACCAGCCGATATCGCATGGAACATTTGTGAAATTTTTTTTACCCACGGGGATTGGCTGTAAGTTGGATCTAAGTTTTTTGATTGAACTAAATAACTATTTATCTAGATTCGCCGCTATCAATCGAGCGGAATTTATGGATGGGATCTATCACCCAATATATGCATCCGATTCTTCTCCATCGACTGATCGTCTTTCACTCCTTTTTATTATTTTGGCTCTAGGAGCTTTATTGGACATTTCAAAACCATATGATATCCGGAATACCGAATTCTATTACCAACTTGCCCGAGCTGCCTTCTGTTTGGAACCCCTAATAGAGGCGGCCACTATTCCTACTATACAATCTTTGGTATGTTATCTTCTCACCTGGCGCGCTCCTATTCTTGGTTTTTGTTATTTTGATACATCGCTTATACTCTTTGGTCGCAGCATTTTCAAATCATTTATTTGTACATGACCGAGCGCCAGACAGTTGAACACCGATGGCTAAACATGGGTTTGATCGCTAAATTAGTCTATAGCGTAAGTACCTCCCCCGTTTTTTTTTTTTTTTGCAAATTCATCCCCGTTAATTGTCGCATTACCTTTTTATAGACTGGCTTACGTGGGTCTTCTGATTGACGTCATATTTTTTGAGATTTCCGATAGCTTATTTTGTGTTTATTATTAGATCGTGATAGCGGCAATTGGATCCATGATAACGAAGCGGAAATCGAGCGACGTCGAAAACTGTTTTGGGAGATATATGCTTATGGTATTATCCTCTTTTATGTTCTATAGTCGTCATTGTCTTATTCCTCTAATGTAGACGCGTGGATTGTATGTATTGCATTCACATGACGGTAGATTTCTTGCTAAACATTATATATAGAGTTTTATCATGGGTCGTCCGCCTTCTTTCAACTTGCCACACATTCATTGTCGTCTTCCCAAAGATGTTGATCCTATTTCAAATGAACAGGGGATTCCACAGCCGAGCTGTAAGCATTTAATGAATAAACATTATTATAACTTTCTTAACATCTTGCAATATGCCAGTTCATACTGTTTGGAAATACCAATATCGTACGCAATGTCTCGTTCCCGTCGTCGAAGAAGCTTTTGGAGCGAAAGCCCCGAATTATGCTACGATATTGAAACTCGATCGCCGGATTCGAGATTTTGAAATTCCTACTTCGTTACAGTTGGGTTTCCCCACCGATGGTAATCAAGGTAGTATCGGTCTACCACTTTCGATGCAAAGATACATGTTGTTCTGTGAACGGGAGACCAGTATGTTGACCAATTACTTTTCCGATGTTGCATTTAACAAGATGCTTTATTTTTAGGTTTGTTATACCTTCACCGCGCTTACTTTGCTCAGGCTGTTTGTGATTCTCCTGATAATCCGTTGGAGAGCAAATATGCTACTTCTGTCTCTGCGACTTATCGCAGTGCTTGTTTAATCGTCGCCGGAACTCATGATGCGACTGTTCGACATCCTGAATTGGCGTCGAGATTCTGGTGGTTTTGGTCTAATCTGTTCTCTGCAGCTGTGAGTGGAAAGGGAGGGGAAAGATATTTTTGTCTCTAATTTGGCTTCTAGATTGTCCTTGGTTCAATAGTAACTCGAAGTCCGGCCTGTCAGTTATCCGCATCTGCTATGAATGAGCTCGACTTGGCTTGTAATTTGATGGAGCATAGGGCTGCACCAGGTCGTTCAGCAAAAGCAGTGGTAAAGCTTATCTCGTTTAATAGAAAGAAGGATTCTGATTTAATCGCGTTTAGCCGATTTTACGTCGGTTACGAGATAAAGCTCGGTTGGCTTTAGCTCAGCCATCGCAGGGTAGTGTTATCGACAAGGCATCCCCTCAAAGTAATAGCAATTCCTCTAATAAGGATGATGACGATGAATTGGCCATATTCGCTGGACGAACTCGATTCATTTCAAATACAGCCAGGAGTCGGTCGCCTACTAGGTCGCCGTCATCATCGCAGGGTGTTGGTTCTGGTGGACGAATTACTTCAGCCCGAAGACGAGGTTCTGAAAGTCTTGGACCATCAAATATTAGGTTACGAACAACTTCTAACAGAAGAGGATCGGAACCCTTCCCGTACGACGATACTATTCCTACTAGTGAAAGTGAGGTGTTTCGTCAGGCGCATCCCTCTTTGTTGGAGCATTTAAGGGGCATTAATGGTTATGTACCTCCTCCAGCTATCATGCAGGGTATAATCGCTGCGAGAGAGGAGAGAGCGACCAGGGAAGCTACGATGACTGGTCCAGCACCACCAGGTCATTCATCCTTGGTTAAAAGTGAAGTACCGTATCAGTGGGGTGAATCATCTAATGTTGCACCACCATCGTCGTCGTCACCGAATGCTGTTTTCATGACCCCTCCTACTGCTCCGTATGAAATACCGACTAATCATGGTAGTGGTGGGATGTATGTCCCAGATGCCCAACCTAATCCTGCTGGTCTTATGGCTCAAGCTGTTGGTACGTTTGGATATCCGGCTGAATTGAACGGGGATGGGACATGGCAGCAGTTAATGGCTCAATTGGGTGTCTTGGATGGATCAAATTAAATTCTTGTTTATTCGCGTTGTTTTTTCCCCTCTGAGTTTCACTCTACCCTTCGTTTTTTTCTCCTTTGCTTGCGTTAACATCTAATTACTTTTCCTTCCCTCCTTTTTTATAACTTTATCCGCCCTCACCGCTTGTAGCTTTCGCTTCCTATCTCTTCTGTTTTTTTCTGCTTCATCCGTGAATTATTATTCCATCTTTGCGAATGATTCCCCCCTCCCTTTTTTTTTGGAAAATTGTTTTCTGAGCTCTTCATTTTTCCCCCTCCACTGTTGTATTAATATCTAGCGTAATGGTATATGTTCGTGTTCTATTTTCAAATGTGTTTAGTACCATTTGGTAGCTTGTTTCGGATGAATAACGTTTTGTATATACTGTAATAATGTGTACTGTTCTTTGAAATGCCCGGCTACTTTTATATCTTTAGCTGATTTGTTATGTCACACACAGTATACACACAGGTATACACAGGTACTTAAATTGGATCCAAACCTCAAGACATAGTCCTTGGTAACGGATGATTAAGAGAATTTGGTATTCCAGAGCAGATAAATAAGTATACTACTGACACCAAGGCGAAGTGTACACAATACAGAATGAGGCCAAAGGACAAATGCTTTAATCGACCTTTTTCGGCTCCTTTTGACCAACGTTACCCAAAACTTCGATATAAGCCTTAGGAAACCATCCTTCGCGTCCATCTCGTGTCCGACCACGCCACCATTCACCTTCAACTCCTGTTACTGGATCGGCAGTTCCCAAGATGGCTACTATTTCACCCTCTCGTAGCATAAGCTCAACCGGATCTTTTGTTTCGAATGGATAGGCTGCACGTGCAAAAACGAGTTTGCTGGGATCAATAGGTAATTGTGGAGGAACGTTTGGAGGTAATCGAGAAGAGAGATGACGAATGACTCGGTGCATTAAGAATGGAATACCGATGATACCCAAGAGGAATATGATGATAGGTTTCTTGCTCGGTTTAGGAGCGTTAGGATTAAGAGGTGGAGCGCCTGGTGGTCTATTTAGATATGATCCAAATTCATCAGCTAAACCCCCGTCCAAAGGTTTCCCGGTGATGAGACTACGAAGCCATCGGATAAGACCGAACAAACCCAGGACACTCCCCAAAGCATTCCGGAGTTGTCCAAGCTGATCTGCAACACCGACCATTGCAAAAAAGGAAGAATGTGTTGCCATAAAAGTGCTCTCAAGCATCTGAGCAAATCCGCCAAAGGTTTGAACAATAGATTGGAGAAGAGCAAATGTACTTTGTGTTGTTGCTTCGAGTTGTTGTGTTAAAGATGGATTATTCGGATCGAACCCCATAGGCTGCTGCATTGGGCCCATTCCACCATAGCCATATCCACCATATCCACCTCCTAAGCCTCCGTATCCCATTCCATAGTTGCTATATCCGCCATAACCCATACCATATGAGCCCATACCACCATAAGAGCCGAGCCTGTTATAAGGCGATGTATACGTCGAATATGGTGCAGCATAAGGAGATGTATTGAATTGAGAAGTAAAACTATTATTATAAGGAGCGGCAGTGGAAGTAATTGATGAAGGTCTTGCAGGAACAGACGGTGCTGATGTTTGAGTTGTTGGTGGTGCTGTCGTGGTTGTAGTTGTTGAGGAAGGGGTAGCTATAGTAGCTGGACCAGCTGCGGTACCACTACGTTCCCAAGGCTTTGGCGGTGACACCATCCTCTTTTTTCTTTTGAATCGTAGTCGTCGTCGCCGAAAGAGAAAGATGACAGCGCGACGTTCGGCGTCACACGTATCCGAAGACCGAAATCACGTAATCAGAGTCACCATCCGCGGATTAGGCAGCCGAGTCATTACTCCCCCCGTCATACACAGCTTTGTTTCTAACTACGTTCCTTCACCGCTACATCCCTCCATGTTTTTTTAATTTCTTTCAATTTAAAAATACTATATTGGTGGGCAACAAAGATATAGAGCACATTGTGGCATATAGAGTGTATGTACATTGGTCAACCAGACGCTAATCCTGCCATACAGCACATGGAAAATAATTGCAAATACAGTGGAAACAGAGAGAGAAGCTAAAGAAACACTTAATGAGGTTCATATGAGTTTAATGGAATTCTTCAACCGCCCAAGGCAGCGCAGGGTTTAGCGTCCGTTCTAACCCGAAATGATTACAAAAATCATCATCAAAAAACAACGAAAAAGAAACAATGCTGTCAAGCGTTACAAGATGAGCAACCGAAAAAAAAAAGAGCCAAGGAAGTTATTTTAGAGTGTAGACTAACCCAGGTTAATCATTCCCCAAACCCATTACTATTTACGCCGTTTAACAATTCGTTGAGTGCACGTACAACTCTTCCCGCTCCGTCTACAACTTTATCATGATCTTCCGGCGCAATTTTATGTAGCCATTTACTATTAAAGCGATCAGGATGCCATTTTAGAAGGGCTTCTCTTATCCGCTTCTCTTTCGATTTACCCTGCGAATGCATAGGGTGAAATATGAACTGTGCGATTCTGATAGGAAGAAGTTGTTCAGGACTAGTGATTTGTATCATTACAGGCCACGGTATTGAACGGAAACGTAGATGTGATGTCTGGGCCATCGCAACCCATTGCTTCTCGTACATTTCCCAAAGCTCTGCAGCGGATGTCGTTGACGTAGGCGGTGGTGTCGGAGGAGACGTCGCATGGGCTGCTGCGCTACTGTACGAAGAACTAGAAGAGGTGTTACCTGCTCCGGGAATACCAGAACTTGTCGAACCTGTGGGTCCGCCATATGTTCCGGATGTTGACCCAGGCATTCCATACGATCCCGATCCATACATTCCACTAACATTAGGCATGCTTCCAAACCCAGAACCAGGGTAACTTCCAGACATCCCTGCTGCTGCTGCTGCTTGCGCTTTACGTGCCTTTCGTTCATGTTCTCGCCGTTCAGCATCACGAGCCATCTCTTCCTGACGTCGCCTTTCTTCCTCTCTCCGTCGTTCTTCACCTCTTCTTTTTGCTTCTTCCGCCCGTCGTTCATTGGCTTCTTGTTCTTTTCGACGACGTTCCTCTTCTTCTTGCTCGCGTTTACGACGTTCTTCATCTTCACGTCTTAGACGCTCCTCTTCTGCCCTCCTTTCTTCATCAGCAACATATTGTTGCCTTAACTTTGTTCTTACTTCGTCATTAGATGCATAACCCGATGATACTGGTGGTGCTGCTTGTGTTTGGGATTGCTGTGTCTGCGATTGAGCTTGTGAAAAGGTCGTCTTATTCAATGGGGTCTGTGTCGCATGTCCAGCCGAATGCAAGGCCGAGGAGGAATTCTTTAAAACAACAGACAAATCAGCACTACAAATAAATCAAGCTACGTTTCTTACCTTGGCCTGATTCGCCGCCTGAGAAGCGAATGAAGCCGATGCTGCAGCACTGGAAGCACGACTGGTGTTATTGTCCTCAATAGGCGATGTAGGAGGAACAGCCGCTGTTGCAGCAGATGCGGACGATGTGGACGATGATGTCGATGAAGTCCTTGCACTCAAGCTCGGGATAGATCCCGAGAATGACGAACTCGAAGACGCAGAGAACGAACGAGAGGGTGGTTGGAACACTTTGGGATCTGTAGGCGACGGCTGAGAAGGAAATAAAGGAAATGTATGTTGCCGTTGAGTGGGTACGTGTGTAGATGGAAATGGTGGTGGCTTCGCCGTCGTCGACGAAGAAGTTGAAGAAGTTGGGTTGGTTGTCGTTATTGGCGGTGTTGCTGGAGGGTGTTGAGGAAGTGGTTTGCTGCGCAATCCAGGGGCTGGAGGCGCTTGATATGACGCTGATGGAACACGGTTGGTCGAAGTTGATGCAGAAGTTGAAGAAAGCGGGACAGATGCAGTTGCAGGTGCAAAAGCGGGTATACCGGAAGCCGCCGTAGCCGAAGCAGACGCAGACGCAGATGAAAAAGAATACGAATACGAGGAAGATCGAGGAGCAGGAGTCGCTGAAGCATGATGATCAGTGGTGGTGGCAGATGTCGATGATTGATTCTGGGTATGATAATTATTGATAGAGATTGGGCGTTGGGATGACGCCTCAGAAGCAGAAGAACTCGGTCGTTCTTCAGGAATCGGTGGGTGAGGTGGAGCGGGCGATTCCCCGAAAAGAGCTGATTTCATTCTAGTAGGACCCTGTTCTTTTGACTTGTCAAATGACATTGAAGGCTTCTTCTGTGGTAGATGTTGTGCTAAGTCTGGGGGGATCCATCGTTCAGGCAAGGTTTCGCCCAACCCCGATTTAGCATGCGCTGCCGCTGATGATGATGATGGGATGGAATTTGCATTGGGTGGCATATGTGATGTTGGGGTTGGCGAAGGGGTATGTCCAGCCCCATGCATTCGTGATGTATTTGACGCAGAGAAGGAACCGTATGGCGTTCGTTGTCTCTCTTCCACGTTATAAAAACCAGATCCGGAACTGGGTCGGTTCCTTTCTTCTGCTGGGGAAGGAATGGGGACAGGTCGTGCGCTACTATGTCTTGGTGGGGAAGGAAAGGTCGGGTTGATATAGACGGAGGAGGCAGGAGTAGTGTTGGGGGTGTCGCTCAACTGACTTTCTGTGAAGCTGGAACGACTTGGGGTATCTGAAAGTGAACTGGCAGAGGGACGCCAAGTGGCGAAAGACTCCCCATTTGCGAATAGAGTGGCAAGGGAAGGGTTACCCCTATAAGCTGCGCTGCCTAGACGAGCCTCACTTGCAATTTGTTCTGCACGGTCATACAAGTCTTGTTGAGCTTTAGAACGAGCTTCAAAGTCGGAAAAATCGCGTTGACGACGTTCCTTGATGTTTTCCTGTGAGTCCATCCAAGTTTCACGCCATATTGCTCTGCCGCGCATTCGCTGGGGTTCGGTACGCTGCCATTCGGCGAAGCTACGGGATGTCTGCTCATACTCCTGAGCGGCTTCCCTGACCTGCTTTTGAACACTATCTTCGTCGGTCTCTGCTTCACTTGCGTCATCATCAGTCCAACCAGACTCTTTTTGGATATTCTGAAGGATACAAATCTGTTCCTCGCGAAGGTCTCTCCAACCTGCCCAATCTGGATCTTCAGCTCCCAAACTCCAAAGGCGAGCTTGGCGTTCCATCTCAATCACATTATCGACCTCTTTTTGTTGAGACTGTCTGATCTTCTCGAGTTCTTGTTGGTAGGCGGCTTGGAGGGCGTTTGCCTTTGCGGGGTCGATGAAAGGACCGGCCTTTTCCAAAGCAGCAAGAAGGTCCTTGTAAAGTGAATCAGCCTTTGATTTGTATTCTTCTTGTCTAGCTGCTTGAAGTTCTAGGATCCAACCTTCATCGAGGTCTATAACGTCTCTTATAGGCGTCTGTACAGTGGAAGTTTTAGGTACCGAAAGATTGGCTTTAGGGGATGGTTTCGAAGGTTGTGAAGGCTTAAATCGCTGTTGATTTGCAGTCGGCGGGGGCGGAGGAGCCGCTGCTGTAGCCATCGTAGACGGGAAGCTACGGGCAAAGGAGCGATTGGGGGTAGCCTTTGGGAGTGTGCCATGATTGGAGGGGTAACTTGGCTTAGCGCCCATACGCGTGACTGACACGCGGCGCTTACGTAGTAACGGGGAGCGCATACAAAGCCGAAACAATAAAAGCAGGTTAGTTTTGTTGAGTCTTGTTGCTTTAAAACAACATTTCTCAACTTCTCTTCTTCTTTTCTTTTGAGTTGTCAGATTGAAAGGGGTGAAAAGAAATAGAGGTAAAAGGGGGAAAAAGGACAGGAGCCTCGCGCCGTGACAGGGTCAGTGCCGTTATATATCTTAAATGCACTTCGTTATCACACGAGGTAGCAGTCTGGGTTTCTTACCATTGCAGTGTGCTTTTTTCACAGCTTTCTCTCGTTTTGTGATATTAAATACATTGATGTTGTTTCACACAAGAATAGGGGAAAAGGGTAAGGAGGACGCCGACGGCGCACGCTTATTGGGTCAATAAGTAACTTTCTTTCTTTCAGTCAAATGGGAACACATATTGTACTCCAAATGGTTTGCGTTTCCTGGGAATATATGTATGATTGAAGGTTTGGTTAGTTCCAAAGGTCCGGACGACATTCTCCTCCCTTTCCGATCCGATAAACCATTCGTCAGTACCCGAGTCGTGGATAGTTCAGGTTTCTTTCACATCCATCGCATTATCAAATGCCATATCACCAAGATCAAGTGGCGACGATGCTCATTAAGCTGATGAATCTACATGGTTGTTTCAAAAATGACGTATGTGTACTCTTCGAAAACACCCAATTCATTTCTCACAATTGTATCGTCAAAAGTTTTAGGCAAAGACGCATGGTCAGGAGCGAGTTCTCTCGCCTAGGTATGAGAATGCGGATTGGGTTGAAGCTTTGCTGATGCGAGATGTGGAATTAGTAAATATGACTCGTTTTTCTGCCTGGGAAGAGAAAAAAAACGCCGAAGCCACAAAGTTCCGGGCTCTCAGAAGGTACGAAGGCATGAGGCCCATTGAGATTTGCTGAGTACTTAATGCGAGGTCAATAATATTGGATATAATGCTTACAGGTTGTCTAGAATCTTCCGTTTTGAATATGACCAATTGTTCTGTGCAACATGTTGCGTTCATATGAAATGGAAACCCCCACATGAGTCGGAGCTAGCAATTTCCTTCCAAGTCAAGAAAACAGTCGCATCATGAAAATCTAAGAATACATACTCAGACGGTCATTTTTAATGAATCTAACATAGCCTGACGGCGTTGTTCAAGCCCGAAAATAGCAGGGTTGACTAAACAATCCAAATGTTACGAAGCTTTTCTTTTCTACCCAAAATAAGGCACCGAACTTGATTGAATAAGAAGGGCTTTGTTAGAAACGCTCACTCTCTTTTGACTGGTAGTAAGCACGCTGTCTACACGAGGAAACAGCATGATAGAGGCGGGATTACGTCATCTCGGCCAATCAGTTTTTTAGTTCGGCCGTGGACATGGCGGCCGCCGCGTCGCTCAATCATCCCCGGACTGGTTACTGAAACCCTCCAAAAGTTTCCCGTTTCTCTTTCTTCTCCATCGTACCTCATACCTTTTTTTCAATTTCTTTTCAAATAATGGCTAGTACATTTGATATTTTACTCTTTATTCTTGCTGTGTGGGTTTCTTTTTTATACAACACGAAGAGAATTGTTCGTGACCCTTTTTTGACAGCTTCATTCCACCCATCCCAGTATTCATAAGTGAGACTTTAATGTTAACATGTTTATTCCTTTTCTCATGGTCCAATTTTCTAAAAGAGAGGGGATGCGGAGCTGGTGAGCAGATCTTGAATTTTGTAAAACTTCTGTATTTCTAAGACCCATGTTAAGATGTCCTTATAAATATTTTATTATGGATTTTGGGTTGGATCCCGGGGGTTTTACATTCCTGGTATGTGCTTGGTCTTTTATTCTGTATAATGGATGAGCTAGAAAAAGTTCTTATCTTTATCAGGTATATCATCGCGAAAACTGACAATTTGTGAGAAACGTTGGATCCTTAAAAAGGTTCTTGTGTGAGTTCACAAGCTCTAACGGCCCTGGTGATTTCTTTATCTCAGATTGCACTAATGAGAATTCTTTTCTTCCTAGTTCTTGATTTTTATTTACGATCACGGAACCTTCTGATAGCGATGACGAACGGGCTTGGTTCTTAATACCCTTTTATTTATTTTAACGTCTTCAATTGAACCCACATGGGAATTCATATTTATTTTCTCCCCTGTTTTATTATGCTTTTTTGGGTTAGTTTTCTTAACAAACATTTATAATTAGCTTTTCTCTTCTATGGCACAGCGTGAACACTGGAGAGTAGAATCCATAACCTGCTTCTTCTGCGCGTGCGTTTCGGCAGAATTCCGTTTTATACTTAAAAAAATCTCCAATTGAGGTTCTGGCACTTCATCAGGAAAGGAGCTCTAAATGAACTATAAGTTACTCTCTCACAAGGAAAGCCTGATCCCATCCGATGGGGCGAAATTCGCAATTCTCATTTGGTTAAAGTCACCCTTGAAACATATCACGCGTTATTCGGAATCCAAAGTATACCTATCTTCCCCGGTTTTATGAATAAGCCGAAGAGGGCAAGATTTATACCAGACACGTAAAATACCTTCCATTTTCTAATGTCCACTCCTCTTTCTTCACAGACTAGTAGTATCGATCGACTGACAGAGGAACGTATGATAGAAGCTTGTGGAGATCTAAGGATCTTCTCGGATCCGCGGAATACCAAACTAAAACTAGGTACATTTTATCATAATCGTATGGGTGCGGAAGATCATGGATAAATCGGGGAATCAGTTATTGGGTTTGAGGCTGTGTTACGTTGTGGACATCAATTTCCATATGCTGAACCAAACCGTCTGATCATGTCCTTGACAGGTTCGGGTTCGGATCTTGGTGGCTTTGGAGGGTAGACAGGCGAGATTCGTAGATACGCAGATTGCCTTTCCCCAACTTCTTTTTCTTAATTAAACTCCAGAGAAAGATGGAGTATCAAGACTACGGATTTCAGAGCAGTCACAGAAGTAATGAAAGAGGGAACGGTAAAACGTTACACTCCAATATTAAATGTTAACTTCTGTGGAAAAACTACGGATCCCCTTGCCAGGCACTGTTGTTTTTTCACGCGACAAATTGCGTGATATATTCAATGGACTTCTCTCTACAGTGAGGGTAACGCAGGGCTCATTTTAAAAAAATGAAGAGGCGTGTGAACGAATGTAATCCATTCTGTCATTGTATAAGGTTTAGTAACTCGGTATTGTTCAGCTAAAGACACATGCAACTTGAAAACGCACCAAAAGAGGGGAAGTGTTCGGACTCAAGTTTAAACACTCATTTCGGGGTGGTATCCAACGACTTCTCTTTAATTAACATAGATGCAATGAACCCTAATACGGCAAGTCCAGTGATCATGCCAAATGCACTTAACGATGCTTGACCATAGGAACTTTTCACGATGTCTCGCAAGACAGGATCGTAAGTATCGATATATGTGAGTGATTCACGGACTTCACGGATGATCTGTAAAAAAGTAAATTAGGGGTTGTATATGTATATAGTGGTTTATAAAACTTTTTCTATGTCATAATTCTCGCCTTCAAGACGACGTTCCAGGAAAGCACGCAATGTTTGTTGCGCCACGGCGCTTCCTACTGATATTCCTATAACCCCGCCCAGGCTTCGGAATAGGTAGCTAACTAAATAATAGAATGGAAAAATTATATTTGGTTTAGAACATTTAGAGGAAAGAACATACCAGCTGTTGCGATTGCTTGATCTTCTGGTGGTACGTTCGCTATTAAGGCTACCAATGTAGTAGTGATACTAATACCTATGACAAAATACACCATTTTCAGGGGAATGTATCAACAGAACGTTGATTTTATTCACCGACGCAGAAATTAATCATGATTTGTGCTGAAAAGTCATAGTTATTTTAGGTTTTCTTTCTTCTTGATAGAGTTGAACAACCAGCTTACAAGACAATAACGCAGCTAGACCCCATTCGGGGTTGAAGTATATGATTGTATCAATGGAAAGGCACGCGATGATAAGGAAAAACATGGATGTTATAGTCAATAGCCTATATTTTCCTGTCTTTTGCATCACGATTCCTGACATGAGACTACCAGATACACCCGCCAGAATGGGAGGAATGAGATAAACCCCGACGTTAGAAGCGGATTTTCCTTTGACAGCTTGAACGTATAACGCAAACTGAAATACACTTCCAAATCCTACGCCAATGATCGATAGATTTGTTAAATATGAACCAATAAGGGAGATATTGGACGTTATCCGTTTCGGAGCTAATGGTTCTTTGGCGAGTGAAGGTGTTGCTTCAATAAATCCGAATGCTATTGTCAAAACCAAGGAGCTTATCAAGGAGATATAGCATAGAGGAACCGTCCAGGATATATTGCTGCCTGTGTCAAGACCAAAAAGGAGGGAGAAAACAGCAGAGACAAGTGCGATAGCTCCTAGAAAATCGATTCGACGTAATTTCTCTCCCAAGGTCTCGGTTTTAGTGTTTTGAGAAACTCCATTATCTTGTTTGGTCTTGAGAGCGAAAACAATGGCAAAAAATCCCATAATTGTGATGGGAACCTGGAACAGAAATGACCTTGATTGCATGAGAGTATTTAGTATACTATGAAAAGTTCACATCATAATCCTACGTACCATCTCCAACTGAGTTTATCTGCAAAGATACCTCCCAAGGGAGCTCCAGAGGATGACCCAGCAGAGAAAATGATGTTTAAAACACCTTCAATCAATGTAAAGAGCGATTCCTTCTTTTATAAACAAAACGCACCTTGCCAAGTTCCACGTTGCCTTAGAGGAACAAAGTCGGATACCAAGATCGACACAACCCTGAAAGTATACAATAGGCAAGCGAAAAAGTTTATAGATAAGAATAAAATTTACGTTGTTAAGCCACCACCACCAATCCCGGTAAAAATACGTGCAGCAATTAGTTCCGGCATGCTACGAGCTAGACCACAACCCAAGCAACCCAAACCAAAGATAACATGAGCGAATAGCAGACATGATTTGCGACCTTTATATTAAATGAGGGATGTATACTTTTGACGAGTAAGGAAATCCTGGTGAAAAAATAAAATACCAAAGATATCGCTTAGTTTTCCGTATAACGGCCTGTGGTCGATTAAATCCAAGTTGTTCAAGGAACGCGCGGCTGATAGTACTTACTGGACGGAAGTCAATGTCATCAAGTATCCAGTAGCTAGCCAGCTGCTACTTTGAAGCTGCTTCAAATCATTTCCAATTGCAGCGTACGAAGACGTGACGATAGTTCCATCCATAGCAGCCAGAAAGACCCCCATACCTACAGGTAAAAGCTAAGACCAAAAGGTCAGATTTATGGTCACATCAGCGATAATAAGTGAAAAAAACTTCACTATAGTATACATTGAAACCGTCGGTCTTCCTACTTCATTTTGCTCAATTGGGACATCCCGTTCATGACGCTCGTCGAAGCTTCCTCCGTCATGACCTCCTGTTTCCAATCCTGTGTAAGAAGAATCGTTGGTTCTTTCCACGTGGTTTCCAAGTAGAGGTGTAGTCTCGTTCGAATTCGTTGACATAGTATTACCTTTGGAAGGGTATAAGATAACGATCACGAATTTGACAACGGGCTTCCCCACCTTTGTGGGAAATACCTGACAGTTTTTCGTTAATGGAAGTCACTGGTGTATGGTGTGGGAACGGGTAGCAAGGCGTGAACAATTTCTTGCTAAGCGGCATAGTCGCCGTTCCCCTTACCCGTTGACAATTCTTGACATCGCTTCAAAAAGGTCCTACTAAGCAGCCGCTGTCAGTAGTAAGTCTTCCCCTTATGTATGTGCATGCCCTGAATCATTTTTAGCTCATTCCTTGCTTTGCCAAGCCGTCAAACCAACACTAGAGTGCTAGCAGCATCCAAATTAGTACTATCTCTTTCCTCATTCAGTGTCGGATTTTTTCCTGGCTATAATTTTCTCCGTATATAGTTAAAAAAAAATCGCGTATGTAAGTGAATTTCAAAGCAATTCATGTCAATTGTCAAACTAAGCCTTTAGTTTGTGCACCTAAATCATTACCGAATCTCAAAATTTGAAAAAGTACGTGAATTTATTATTACAGATAATTTTACATTAATTAATTTTTTATTTTCCAAACCATAGATAAAGACTGCAGGTTGGTGTATCTTGCCCCTTACCACCTGTGTACGCATGTCACTATGCCATATTCAAAAATTCCGAAAAAATGCTCACATTCCCGTACCACACATACCCCTATGATCGTCTCTTCACCATCTGTGCCATCCTCCTCTCCTGTTGGAAGCCCTGTCCCCATGGATTCTTTTGATGATGAACAACACAAATTGAGACTCCAGATCTTTGGCAAGTGCAAATCCCTTATGAATCAAGCCAATGAACGTGGTTATATCTTGAACTGGGAAAACCGTATTGCTAAAAGTCCTGTTCCATGGTATTGGTATACACTCTTTGTTCCTATCTCAAACCGCTCATTGTCTGACTCAATTCTTGTAGGCCACTTGATGAAGATGGTAACCGGTTTCCTGCAGCAATGTTAAATCACGCGTATATCCATTATGATTTCTCCCCACCTTGCTGTCCTTGCAATACTCAAGGAGTCAATCCAAATGTCAACCACCATGCAAAAATTTGGGTCGTCCGCAACCCTGATTCCAAATTTCATCAAACTATTGCATTAGGGTGTCGTAGTCATTATCAGGGCTGTGCTATATTCGGTAAGGAGAATTCTTTAGTTTTAATGTTTTAGATCTTTTATAATACCTGCTTCTAGTTCCAATGATGGAGATGGAGGACCATCCGGAATTATTGACACAAAAATATCCATGTCGTAAATTTCCTCAAAAAGGTATCTACATATATTTATTTGTATTTTACTTGCGCATCAATTGCTACCCATAGGTTTAATCGGATTTGATCCAGTTGGCAGTCTTCCATCTTCACAGAAAACCCTTTCAACTCCCTCTTTGTCTGTTCCCGCATCTCCTGTACCCAGTTCCCCTGTGCGTTTTATATCCCAATCCCGAAATACTGGTTTCTCATCTAGTCGAGGTGGGTAAAGTATATCTAAGACCCAATTACACTTTTTGCTGATAAATTTAGGGAAAAAACGAACCTCACCTAATACACTCTCATTGCTTTTGTCAAGTCTGAAGAAGGCTAAACCTGATGACCATTATGACTTCAAGCAGGAAGAAGACTCTGACAATGATGGTAAGTATTAATACTGTTGATATGCGAAAATAATTGTTCATGGTGCTCCTAACAGTCAACTTCTCCTTCCCTCCTTCTGTGCAACGTCCTCCAAAGTATTGGTCATCCTCTCCAATTATTATTTCGGACTCGGAGAAATCAGATTCTGCAGGTCAATCAAAGAATGAAAAGACAAATACTGTGGTAAAAATTCCTCGCTGTAAGTAAATTAAATACATCGTATGTTTAATCTGATATGGGTCTAGCTATTCTTCCGAGCGAACATTTTTTTGGAGATACTGATGCCATCTCTTCACCTCCTGATATCAAATACACTTTTCAAAAGAACTCTGAAGTACCTCCTCTCAGTCAAGCCGAAATGACAGCAGCATTAGAAGATTTACAATCCGGCCAAGGCATTAAAACCGAAACTATGTGGCGAATGTATGATAAATGTGATTGTTCTGCTTGGGTAAGGAAAGATATGATTGCGATCCATAATGAAAAATACTGTATCCTCTCATCACACTCTATGACACACGCTCCTATTAATATGTCGCTAACAATGATGTCTTCTGCACTGCCACCCAAGACACCTCCACCAGCTTCTCTCTCAGATCCTTTTGTAATCGGAAGATGTTCTCCACAGTAAGCACTTGATAATTGTAATACTACTTCTACTTATTTTTGGTTTAGCTCTCCAGTAGCAACTCGAAGTTCAAAACTACGCAATTATGATCATCCAATATATAGTCAACAATATCATACAGTATCTTCTTCACCCATTTCATCTAATAGGAATGGATCATACACTCTTCCACCAATGCCATCAGGTAAGAACTCATTTTTTTGGGGGGGGTATTAATCTTAATATTTTTTGGACTAGTCACTCCCTTTTCCACATATGACATATCGCACCATCGGTATGCTGGATCTTCCAAGAACTCCGAACCTTCATACCATCCTCTTACACTCCACTCTACCTTATCTGGACAGGCACCTATGAGTTTCGTAGACTCATCAGCACCAACTTATTTAAATAATTCATCTGCAAGCTCCAGTGTAAATAGTCTGTCTTCATATTTTACCAGTAGCATGGATCCTCAATTTTGAAACTTTTCATGGTTGACTTTATATAACCACCCTCCTTAAAAAAAAGTTATTTTGCTGTATTAGTTACTTTCCTCTCTGTTTTTTTTTTTTTAAAAAAAAAAATCTAAAAAATCATTTAGTGCAATATATTATTTATTGATTTATTATAATATATATATAAGCTCAAAGGATGAGTGAGAGATAGCAGTGTAATAATTTTATTCGCACTTTGCAAAAAACATTGTTTTGAATAGGTAAGCTTATATATTAAAAAAAAACTATTAAATGTATCAAAAAGGTAGAACAAAAATTACTTAAAATATTTAGCAATTGAAAATACATCACTTAGTATGTTGCAGTAGATTTTTTTCTCTTTTGACCTAGTTCCAGTGATGGAGGTAATACTGGCTGCACGATATCTTGAGTAGAAACAAAGGGCCGATGATTGATTGGAGTCTAAGTCTGATACACGTCATATAAAATAGTACTTGACAATGTAAATTTCACTTACAAAATCAGTTGTTATATTCATCGAACCAACTTCAGCTGGTAATATAGAAAGTCTTGTATTGAGTTGAGTTAACAACATCTTAAATTCTATTACTTGGGGAATCTCAGGAAGGATATCCTTGCCATCAGTTAAAAGTTGTTCAAGGCCATAGAGTCAAGGAAGGAAAGCATTAAGCTCAAGAGTAATATGACTTCGTAATTGCTCCTTAAGGCCATCGTGGCTTGCCATTATGTCCTGCTGAGTTCTCTGTTATTAAATTTAAGTCAAAGCATATGTCAAGTGATCAATGAAAATTATACCGATATCTCTAATTGTTGACTCTCATGAATATGATCTCCATTATTGTCAGAATTATCTGGGTCAGAGAATGCGATCATTGAGGATAATGTATTCAAGATATTTGCTTCTCGAGTTATTGTATTTTCTGGTGGTGGTGGAAGAATATCTTGAGTATTTGAATTGATAAATGTTGGAGAGAAATTAGAATGAGATAACATGATGGGATTCTCTTCAGGTGGAAAGAAAGTTGTATAAATTTCTAATGCTGCCTTCTCCGTTAATGGAAAATAAAAATAAACTGGGGGAGACAATGAAGGGAGGATAAACCGAAATGCCCAAAGATGCTTGCAAGCTCCATTTCCCAATGAATTAAAGGGACATGAACAAACAGCTAATCTGTATGAATTAAGACTGAGGGTGTAGCGAGTATGACCTTTGACATGTATGTTTGATAAGCTACTTGCACAAGTAGCCTCGATAGTGTGATTGGCAATCCATTGAAAATTAGAAATACGCTGATTAGCAATAATCCACTGAGCAGCTGAATAGTGTTGGGCATGTAAATCTGAGGACCACCAAGTCATGGCAAACACTCTTGAAGGAACCAGACTTGATGAAATATTAATTTTGGAAGGTTTTCGTTTTTTGATCTCCAGTGATTCAAGCTGTTCAATACTATGGATTTGTGGACCAAATTGTAAAGAAAGCCAGTTATGATACTCCTGTTCAATATTACGTTGCTTGTATATGATAGGGAGTATACGTGTAATTAGAAGGATCACCAAAATATCGATTCGAATACATCGACCACTTTTCTGGTACTGATGGATATATTTGTGTTTTAAGACACCATTGAATGCTTCAAGATGATTTGTCGTAGGAATTACACCATCAAGAGGAATATTGAGAACTTGAGAAGCCATCATACGGCCAAATGTAGACCAGCTTTTCCACATGGGTTCAGGAAGCCAATAATTAGACAAGTAGTTGATATATAAAAGTGCCTTGTCAATTGTTATATTGTATGCTGTTGTAGCAGTAATTTTGGCTGTTGACAACCAGGTTCTCTCAGATTCAATGAGTGCAATAGCTGTCTCATAAACCTGAGAAGCCATTAAACTTATACAGTAATTTTCTCAATTAAAAAAATAGAAATTTATTAAAAAGTTGATAAGACTCATGCATTTTCAAGAATCTGAAGTCTCTTAAGTAGTTGTTCCTTGTCGAAGTCTTCTGTCTGACTTGTTTTAATTAATTGTCTTCTTTTGTTAGTCCAGCACTGTCGAGTCAAGTATGAAATTTGCACAATAGCAAAGTAATGTCTGGCCAAACAGAGAGTAAAGCACCTCATTCCTTTATATCTGTGTCTGTTATTGCAACTTTCGGTGAAAATGCCTGTCCATCTCTAATTCCCATATTTTTAGTCCAATGCTTTAAGATATCTGTTAATACTTCAGTATCGTAACCTGCATGTGTGGCTCGAGTTCCTGTTGGGGCTGAGAATAAAAAAAATGCCAATGGAATTCCATGATTTTGCTTGTCAATGCCAAGTGCAATAAATAACAAGACACATCAATTGCATATACCGAATGTTCCATCAAGGATTAATTGTTTTTTGTGTGAATACTGCCAAGTTGCTTCTTTCATTTCCACTGTTTGAATACATAGTATAAATCATTCATGGAGATGTTTGCATGGTTGGTAGAAGAAGATCACAGAGGATAATTCCTCTTGGAATAAAAATGAATCGGGGTTCATCCAATTATCAATATTATCTGCAGGTTGTTTTTGAACATCCATGCCAAATGAGTATGCTTGTTTTCTGTACAGTGTTCGTGAATCCCCTGGCAAGAAAATGTAACGACAATTGGCCTTTTCTGGATTATAATCATGCTGGCCATGGTATGCTTTAAGTTGACATAGTTCTTGATTACGTTTCCGAATAGCCAAAATACTATAAGTTCATGTAAGGACAATTAAAACTTAATAAAGTTAAAGTTTAAGCACCTTGCTCCATTATTAATTTGTTCTAATGCATCTTGCCATACATGTAAATGTAATGGGACATTTGGGAGCCAGCTCATGGTCTTTTGCATGCAGGCATTATTATGAACAAGTATTCCAGCAATGCGAAGAATAAATGATGATTTCGGCAAGTATGTGAGATCTAAGTGGGCCAAACAACCAGTATAATCATAAGGCATCTTGCGTTTCCATTCCCCATCAGTAGTTTTTTCTCCTTTTTGGAGTTTTTTGGCTTGCACTTTTATTTTTCGTGCTTCAGTACTTGTTCCAGATTGACTTAAAATTATATTCTCCAATATAGTATAGAAAAAACTCATATTCAAAAGACCTACCACTGAAAAAGTACCCAAATCTTAGGCTGTTGTAGTCCATGTTTGGTATACTGAGATTTTGTGCTCCAACGTTTACTCCAACCATTACCCAGATCATCTAACTCCTCGAATACTAAATTCTGCACCCTCAACAAATCCTTTGCCTCGTTTTGAGAAATTTCTGCATCCATAAATATTTGGTGAAAGTTTTGATGCGTCATATAAATTTTTTTAATTTCATCAAGTTGGGATGACTCGCAATGCAACATATTAAATGCAATCTAGCAAAGAGAGAAAACTGCAGTTGGTATAATATTAAAAAGCCAGATTTAATATACTTACAGAAATTTCTTTCTTTGACTGGTGATGGGAGTGAGGGACTGTATCAAGACCTAACTAATCATCTCAAAGTCAATAAATATTGGTGATAGAGCATACTAAACTTACATTTTGTAGTAGAGATTGAACACCAGTGCTTTTGATGCTTAGAGATGTCTCAACAGTACTAGCAAGAAGAAAGACAATAATTGAATAAAAAATATGAGTAAAGAAACCAACATACACTGAGGGTCCTGACACAGTTGCTTGGGTATGATTATTCATTGGATTGAAAGACTAAATAGAAACATAATTTGATTATTTGAAAGTATGCAACAGCATAATGACATACCTTCAATAAGTGATCGTTTAGTGAGGATGGAAGAGAATTTGTTGAAATGTGTAGTTTCCAGTGGGTGAGACTATTAGGGGCCATAATTGAATGAAACTGAGTGTTTATATCAAAAAAATGAAAGGGACAAACCAATCACAGCAATCTTCAAATCCGTGTTATTCGGTACTCCATTTGTTAACTTCATTCTTCCAACATTGGTTAGTTTTGCGCATACTAAAGGATTTGAATTAATTTGACAAAACATATATATTCAGGTTCACAGCTTACCTATAAGTGGCAATATAAACAAAGGGATTCGTAAAAGTGGACTAGAATGAATTGCTTTTAAATGTTTTGGTAGAGTTATGTTAAACGAGCAAGTTAAAAATGATTCAGGGCATTCACATATACATTAGGAATACTTACCGATAGCAGCTGCTTATTAGTACCTTGGCACCACCTTTCTAAACGATGTCGGTTCAGTAAAGTTATGTCAAACAAGCAAGTTAAAAATGATTCAAGGCATTCACATATATAAGAGGAAGGCTTACTGACAGTGGCTGCTTAGTAGGACCTTTTTGAAGCGATGTCAAGAATTGTCAACGGGTAAGGGGAACGGCGACTATGCCGCTTAGCAAGAAATTGTTCACGCCTTGCTACCGTGGGAACGTATTACTTATGTGTGACACGTGACATTATCCGATTTGTACTATTAAAGGTCTTTGGGCTTTAGCATCCACGTCCGTACGTGCACATGCTGTTGAGCTCTAAAATCTGATGTAGCATTTTGATGCTATGCTTCAAATGAGATTTTATTGTAAGTTTTATTAGCATCATTGATATATTAACTGTCGACTTGCAAACGCCGGTCGTCAGGTCGTGGTTGCCGACGGACTCAGTCACACACTGCCGAACCGGCATTTGGGCTCACGTGACCATCTTACAGAATTGTTACAGCCTCACTCAACATGTCTGCACACTCAAACGGCGATCCCCACCAAAACATGAATATCAACGGTACTATACAGCTCACTAACGACAATGGTTTAAGGGTAGGCTTTCACAGCACTCAAATTCTCGCAATTATCGCTCTCCGGGTTGTTATGTTCCTTTTCAGCTCGAGTCTGCGGTCACCACAAGTGAAAGCATTTTTGAGTGCCATGTCAAACAGCGAAAGTGGCGCGGCACTACACCACTCCATAATCAAAACAAACTGCCCAGGTGCTTTGACGTGGCGAGCTGAAAACTCAACTAAGGTCTCGTTGATCAGCTAATTAATTTTTTGATCTTGTTTAACAACTCCAGGTTCAGTTCACACACACAAAGGCCCGTGACTCCACTCACATCATCTCTTATTAAGACTCGCGTGTATGGTATATTAATGCTGTATCGAGGCAATGGTTGAAACTGTTCAAGCAAAGGACTCTGCTAACGACCCGACAAGATGAACAACGGAAATATGAATACCTCGACTCAGATGATATCGGAAGAGTAAGTTCCTGAGTATGTATTTTACCTGTTGAATTAACACATTTCCCAGATTAACCCAGTCGGCTTCCGAAGCGTAGGCCATCAAGTGTCGGTTTGACTAGTGTTGGTTTTACTAATTGAATTTACACAATTATCTGCAGAACCGTAGGGGTGGAGACAAGCATAGCTTCTTTTGGTGAGTAATTTTCGAGTAATGCTTTATCTAAAGACCTTAAAATGCACACACACAGCACTTCTACTTTATGCTTCTGTCCTTCATCTTGATGATGAAATTCGATACCTATGGGAACCAAAATTTACATTAGCAACCTTCCTTTATTTATTTACCAAGTACCCGGCTGTTTTTGTTCTAGTCCTTGAGACGGTCCAGGACTTTGTGTCGGTAACTTCAAAAACCTTTTCCCCAACCATACCTTTTCTCAGGTGAACTTTTGCAGTCTTCCCGGTATTTTTGTCTGATTTACTTCAAACTCAAAAAATGACAATCCCGCAAACCAGTATATGTAATGATATAGGTTTTTTATTTAGTGCCATATCAATTCTTTCATTCATTGGAACACAAGGTATTCCAGTTCTATATACTTGAATGATACTGATACTCATTGATTCGGAATACCCCTGGCATAGGGTTGATCTCTCTTCGAACTTTCTCATTATGGCAGGGATATCGACCAATGACAATAATGCTGTCTGCAACATTCTTTACTGGCCTTACCTCAAATATTTATGGTTCGAATTATAATCAATAAAATTTCAAGATATTCTGACCATTATGTCATGCAGTTGCGACGATATCCCAATGCGACCCAGAACCGTAGGATTTCCTATTATTATCTGTTACCCATTTTCTAACCAATCCCATCTTTAGATGTAACAAAAATTGAAATTATATTATGACATGTTCTGAACACATTATTCTTACAGCATATTTCTTTGCTTTGCTCCTTATTCACAATATCGCAACAATTCTTTCAGACTTATTGGCTTTTATTACCGTCATTCGTCAGGTTTGGGGTCTATGGAAGGAAAAGCGGAGATTGCACTTACATACCAATAACGACTTTGTTGCTGTGCTTCTCCAACAGGGTATGTTCACTCTATCGAGACACCGGGCTTTCTATAATTTTTTCTATGCATTGTCAGGTATTCTAAGATTTTGGTATGTGACATGAGCTACCATTATATTTTTATATAACTGGGACTAACGTTCTATTGAAGTTTTGTACTTTTCATTTCAGTCACGCAACTCATAATTAATTATGTGTGTCTGCATTGAATTTTTCTATTGTATTTCACTAAACCCAGTCACTTCGAATCAGGCTTCGCCAGTAGGGTATTTTACATAACCTTCTGCCGCATCTCTGAATCAAATTTTACACAACAGATTATCGGAAATGAAATGGGTGCCTTTCAGAATGTGTACGCATCTAAAGCTTTTTAATGAGTTATATTTCTGTTTACTTTGTTCCAGGCTCTCAATAATCCTCATTTGCGAATTTACTCTGGATCTTCGTCGGCGCAACACAGCAAGATCACTTCCTAACCAATCCGCTCTAGAATTACCGGAATTGAACCTGTCACCATCCCAACATCCGGTACAATTTATACAATCAGTATTTAGTCGCCTTCATGAGAGCATCATTTCTGATATGGGAGAACAGAATGACTTAGTGGATGTTAATGGTCCGGGCGAGGAAGAATCAAACCAAGAAACCGCTTGAGCTATGTGAACTGTTGACGAGTATTAGATCTCATACAAATATAAGGATATTAACACTAAATTCAATAGTTTTTCTCCGTCTATATTATTTGTGTTTGCTGTGAACAGGTTCACTTGTAGGCTCGATGTATGTATGTGCCGCAATATAGGCCAAATCACCTCTTCAATCACGTTGAAAATCAAGGGAAAACGTAAGGTGTATGTAGACAAATAATCTGAACAAACATGCAACCATTTAACATGTTATAAAACTTCAGGTGATCATGTGCTCTTCAATTCTCGACATTACAAGCGGGTGACGCTCCAAAGATGGCGTGAATATCCCTTTCACACGGGTATATTTATAGCAAGAACTTCCAAACTTCCGGTCACCTGTGTACAATATCTATTTTCTCCTCTTCAGATGATTTTATTTAGGTGGCTATTAATAATGAACATCGGATCCTTAAGATATCATCATTTATGCAACAGTACCGTATCGGTCCAATGGGCATTGGGGTCTTCTGTTGCTAACTACCTTTTCGTTGCAGCCGTACGTCAAAACACTTTCACTTTTTAAGAACCAACATCTTCTGAAATTACTGTTAATAGCATATTTGCCTACCATTTTTCTTATTCATAATACTGCCATAATCCTTTTGGACATTTTAGCGTTTCTTGCGGCCATTCGTCAGTTTTGGGAGTTATGGCAGTTAAAGCGAAATTTACGTTTACAAACTGGTAAAGATTTCGCAACTTTGCTTTTCAAACAGGGTAAGCTTCCTCGTGCAATGTGGTAGTTTTAAGTTTATATCCTTGATTAGGTATTCTAAGATTTACGTGTGTAACATGTTTACCCAGTCTGACGTGGTACTAACTTTTCTTTTGAAGCTTCGTATTTTCATTACAAGCGCACAAACATTATTTGTAGTTGTGAGTCTGTCGTAATTGACAACGTCCCGTACTTTCAACCTCAGCTTTGACAGTTTTTACCGGTAAGACGTCCATTCTACAAGCTAGTTCGCCCCACCTCAAAATGTGAATTCCAAATCGCAGGACACCGTTGGGACTGATGTGACCGCTTTTCAAAATGTGTATGAAAAAAAAAACCTCTTTAATTTTGCAATGGGCTATTCTTTGCAGTCTTTTTCTTCTAGACTTTCATTGCTACTCATCTGCGAATTCACGTTGGACCTTCGTCGACGGAATGCGAAAGAATTCGTTTCTAACCAAACTGATTTGGAACTACCGAGCATGAGCCTGTCGTTCCAGACTAATCCATTGCGATCTATAGAATCAGTATTTGGACGTTTACATGAGAGCATCACGACTGATATGGGAGAAAGGAGTGATCAAGTAGATGTCGATATTAGTAGCCCGGGTCCAAGTCCGGAAGATCGAGATCAGGAAACCTCTTGAAGAATCGGTATTCCAATTTTTGGTACGCATTAGATCCTATATCGTGGAAAGTACTAGCATCTTAAACCTTGATAGCTTTTTAATTTAGTCTTCATATAATACCACTCCCATTGTTATGAACATCCGCCGTGCTCAAACACGATTTTAAAATCTTTGATATTTATGTAATTTATAAGCCATAACGGGTGTATAAATATAAATAGTATTACCTGTTACACGAAATATGACATCTACATCTGCGGAAGATTGCTCTCATTCGCGGTTACACATTCGTTGTTGTTCATTTTCTCGAGTTTATTGTAATGTAACATTCACATAATCCGGTTCCTGTAACATTCTTATTGTTAGTAACACTTACTTTGTATGAAGAGTATGGAACCTACTGATTTTTTCAGTAGAACGTTCTGACGAAGGTTGAGACATAGACAGGCGCGACTTTAAGCGCGTCGTAACTATACAGTTGCGGTTCGCATAACCTGAGGTTTAAATCTTTTCTTTCGAACCTCAGCTTCCTCGTTGCACTTCCGTTGTCATAATCCAACTATCGTCACGTTCTCCCGGCTCCGACTCGGAGTGCAGTGTAACAGAGAGAATACTTACATGGTTTCCTGCTCAAGTACTATGAATCTTATTCAAAACAGTCAATTTTGGAGAATATAGCTAAGGTATCTAGGTTGTCTGATGAAAGTCCTGCGGGTAGAATGTGTTGAGCAATGAAAAGGTTTCTCTACGTTGGTGACGTTGGGCCTTATGTAAGGTCACGGGAACCTCTTTTTCTTGTCTCGACTCTTTCCCCCCCGAATTCGTCCCATATCTTTCTTGCACAAGTCAAAAGTCACCCTAGCATGAAAAAAAGCCGTACGTATTTTGATTATTACTTCATTTATTTAACCAAGTATTTACCAGACAACAACGGTAACCCCTCGCAGAGATATCGTCCTCGGATTTGGTGTTTGTAATCAAACGGGGTTAAACCCAGCACACGGGTGTATATCGCCGAAAGTTCCACATGCTTCATAATTCCAAATAAAAAGCCGATAAGAGGCTTAGACTCCTACGCTTTCAAAAATATGACCAACAACGACGAAAGGACCCCTCTCCTTACCAATAACCAGGGTGAGACGACCTACAACGGTATAAACTCGCAAGGAAGTGAAAATGGAACTGCGCAAAAGAACGATGGAGATATCAAGTCAGTACGCAGTATGTTGATTTTTGTAAGTTGTTTTGTCCTTGGGTAGAATAGGTTTTTTCTTTCTTTCTAAATTTGGGTTTTAGCTAGCTGCGGCATCTAGCGGTATTCTCCTTGCAGCACTTGATTCGACTATCGTCACGTCAGCATATGCTCGAATAGGAAGTGAACTCAATCAACTCCACAGAGCAAGTTGGATTGCAACTTCATATATGATGACAATGACCGCGTTCCAGTCAGTCCCGTTTTACGACCTTTAGTAGCTCCTTTTCAACCTTTAAAAAATCTTTCAGGCCCTTGTATGGGAAACTCAGTGACATATTCGGTAGGCTTAATACAGACACATTTTGAGAGAGCATACTAATACACTGAACAGGCCGGAAATTCTGTCTTCTCATAGCTCATTTCATCTTTGGTATTGGTTGTCTCGGATGCGCTCTGGCAAAAAATATCATAAGTCTGGTAGCTGCTAGATTTGTCTCTGGAATGGGTGGTGCGGGTTTGGTAACGTACGTTTTATGCACTTGGAGAATATAATTAATCTATACCAATCTAATCAAATACTAGGGTTGTAGTTATTGCCATTTCTGACATGGTCCCTTTAAGACAACGTGGGACATGGCAAGGTGGAGCCAACGTTAAATTCTAAGACACTTAATACTGACGATGAAATACCTCACCAGGGATTCTGAATTTGATATATTCGGTTGGAACAGCGTTTGGTGCTCCATTCGGAGGTATTCTGGTAGACGGCTATGGATGGAGATGGTATGCTACTCTCATCTATTTTTTACGTATATAACCTTGCACCCAAGGGGTTTTGCCATACAACTGCCGCTATGTATCATTGGATTTTTCGCCATACTATTCGCTTTCCCCAAAATCGAAAAGGACACGAAAGCAGAAATCGAATCTACTTCCGTCAAACTTCGCAGAGTCGATTTACTAGGCTCAATAACCCTCATCGCTGTAGTCTTTTGTTTATTACTCGGCCTCGATGGAGGAAGTAACATATCATGGGTGTCCCCTATCTCCTATGTTCCCCTTATAATCACTCTATTAGGAACAATTGCATTCATCATCATCGAATCCAAACCTTCTCTGGCGAAAGAACCAGTGGTCGCAATGAAGTTCTTTAAAGAAATAAATTCAGTGGCTTGTTATGTGACAACATTCTGCTTTTTGGGAGTAGGTTCCGCATTCGTCTATCAATTCCCACTCTATGTCCAAGCACTCCATCGTAAATCAGCGTCGGAAGGGAGTTTATTCCTTCTACCTATAATCGTCGCCTTAGTAGTCGGAAACATAACCGGAGGACTGCTCGTTCAAAAGACAGGGAAATATAAGATGTTAACGGTCCTGACCCAGATCGGTCTTTTGTTATTTGCGATCGTTACTACTCTCATAGCTCTTTTTCGCCCGAGTTGGGAATTGATTGGTGTTACGATAGGCAAGTCGTACAGAATTTCCCTATGAATCGTTGTTCACTTGTTTCAATAGCAATGACAACTCTGTCATTCTTTGCAGGCATTATAACGACTACTACGTTAGTTGCTTTGATAGCAAGTGTTAGTTCTTCCGACCAAGCTTCTGCAACAGCAGGTGAGTCCGAATTCTTTTCAGTCCGACACGCGGTGGGTGTTAATATTTTTCCTTACAGTCTTATACCTATTCAGAAGTTTAGGTGCGGTCGTAGGACTATCCATCTCCAGCGCTGTAATACAACAAATCCTACGTATAACTTTGACGAAACGATTTTCCGGTTCCCCGTACGATGTGGAAGAGGTAAGAAAAAAAATCAACGCAGGTTCATCCAGCAGAAATGAACTAAAATTTTATTATTTTTAGCTTGTTCGTCGTGTAAGAGAATCTTTGACCTACATTGATTCTTTGGATCCCGCAGTTCAAGTCATAGTCCGACAATCATATTCACAAGCCTTATTTGGAGCATTCAGTTATGGAACACTACTCAGCCTCTTATCCCTTGTATCTTCCTTATTCATACGAGATCGTTCTCTGGATACATCAAATTAAAAACTGATGGGTCATGTCTAGATGTTGCATCGTATATATGATCCTTTTTTTTATAACTCCACCCACTTTCCCCGTGAATCTTGTACTGCCTCCACTTTCCATTCATCCTTTTCAGCCCATGCTTCTTGTAAAAAGACATCCCAGAACTGAACTTGAATATTTCCATCGTTACCCAATTGATACCCAGCAACGCGTGGAGCGGGACCAATATATTCATGTCTATAGAGTGCGTTCAAGTTTCAACTTCAAAAAATGCTTTTGTTAAAAAAAGACACAAACTTCTTTGATTGAATCCCATCATTCGTAACATAATTAATCCATTTAGGATGATCCGCTATCTTGCGTGGTACATCACTAACCACTTCAGCATACCAATTATACACCACCCTATTAAGATCATCATGGGCCCACACAGTCCTAACATCATTTCCCAAATCTGAACGAAAATTCTTTGGAAGGTTAATCTTCCCTTTTTTCTTCTTTTCCAAATATCGAGAGGCAAGACTTCGTTCTAACGGTGCTCTATCGATGGGCCATGAAAGCGCTCGTCGTAGATCGATAAACTTTTGTATTGCTTCTTTTCGTTCTTTTTCCGATTCCTCGGTGGGAAGTAAGGAGGTTGAGTGAGAAATTTTGACGTCAAGATTTTCTGTTTTAATCATCGTCAGGTTTATGGACTTTATACAAGGATGGGTTGACCGACGACAAATTTTTTTTGGGCTACGCGCCCAGATTATGCAACCAATTCTTAACCGAATCTTGTATCAAAATTTTATATTGTAGTAGCAGCAGCGTTTCAGTTTCAACTATATTTCAAATACATATTTGGACCAGGCGACTGGGTAACCATTAACGCGTCACCAACGTAGAGAAACCTTTTTCATTGCTCAACACATTCTACCCGCAGGACTTTCATCAGACAACCTAGATGCCTTAGCTATATTCTCCAAAATTGACTGTTTCGAATACGACTCATAGTACTTGAGCAGGAAACCATGTAAGTATTCTAATTTCTCGCTGCTTGCACTGCACTCGGAGCCGGGAGAACGTTCTACTGAAAAAATCAGCAGACCCCGTACTCCTCATACAAAGGAATTATTGCTAACAATAAGGATGCCACATGAACCGGATTCTGTGAATGCTACATTACAATAAACCTGATAGAGAGTTGTCGTTAGCGAGGCATTCCTCATATCTATGACGCAAGAAGATAAACAACAACGAATGGGTAACCACGAATGAGAGCAATCTTCCGCAGATGTAAATATCATATTTCGTGGAACAGGTAATACTATTTATGTTCATACATCCGTTATGGCTTATAAATTACATAAATATTAAATATTTTAACATCGTATTTCGGCACGGCGGATGTTCGTAACAATGGGAGTGGTATTATGTGAACACTAAAGTATTTTGGAAAGCTACCAAGGTTTAAGATGTTAATGCTTTATACCGAGATGGGATCTGATGCGTACCGAAAGCTGGAACAACGATTCTTCAAGTGGTTTCTTGATCTCAATCTTCTGGACCTGGACCTGGACTATCAATATCGACACCCAGTTGACCACTCCTTTCTCCCATATCAGTCATGATGCTCTCATGTAAGCGTCCAAATACTGATTGTATAGATCGCAATGGATTAGTCTGGAATGACAGGCCCATAGTCGGCAGTTCCAAATTACTGGCAGTCTGGTTAGAAACCAATTCTTTTGTATTCCGTCGACGAAGGTCCAATGTGAATTCGCAGATGAGTAGTAATGAAAGTCTAGAAGAAGAATTTAAAGACAGCTTACTTGAAAAATTGAAGTGGAAAAATTTCATACACGTTTTGAAAGGCCGTCACATCAGTCCCAACGGTATCCTGCAATTTGGAATTCACTTTTGAGGTGGGGGAGTTGTAGAATGTCTGAACACCTTACCGGTAAAAACTGTCAAATCTGGAATTGAGAGTACAGTACGTCGTCAATTATAACAGACTCACAACTACAAATAATGTTTGTGCAGTTGTGATGAAAAGTACGAAGCTTCAAAAGAGAAGTTAGTATCATGCCGAATTGGGATGAAAATGGTAAACATGTTACAAACGTAAATCTTAGTATACCTGACGAATAGTATAAGTTTGAAACTGCCACAGTGTACGAGTGAACTTACCCTGTTTGAAAAGTAGAGTAGCGAAATCTTTACTACCTTGTAAACGTAAGCTACGTTTTAACTGCCATAACCCCCAAAATTGACGAATGGCTGCAAGGAACGCTAGGACGTCCAAAAGGATTATTGCAACATTATGAATAAGAAAAAGGGTGGGAAGATAAACTATTAACATCAACATGAGTTAGGATAATAATAATTCTGTCATAATTCAAACCATAAACTTGGGCAATCAAAGCGGTAACAAATGTTATAAGCAGGGCAATCGTCATTGGTCGATATCCTTGACATAAGACATAAGCTCGGAGTGCAATCAATCCTTCATAACTTTTTTAAAAACCAATTGCAACAGAAAAAGCAATAATACCTTGTACCCCAATGAATGAAAGAATTATGATAGTATTGCTTATGAAGCTTAGATCATTGCATATACTACCAGTAGTAGATTGCGAGAATGGAACTTGAGTGTTAGTTTTTTTTTCTTAGTTCGGAATGATTCATACCGCAGAGACTGTAAAAAAACCTCAGAAAAGAAGTTATACCTGGGGGGTGGGGTTTATAAATTTACCTCAGACCAGAAGTCTTGACACACTGAAACAGCGAGATAAACAAGGGCAGGGTATTTCGAAGTTAAATAAAGAAAGGTTGTCACTGTAAATCTCGGTTTCCACATATATTGGATCTCATCGGCGAGATGTAGGAAAGAAGCGTAAAGTAGAAGTGCTATACGTTGTTAAGAAGCGGATAAGATTATATTTGAAAAATACTTACCGAAAGAAGCTATGAATATTTGTGTCTGCGTTATTCTACAGATACTCTAGTGTTACCCGGTAGGGGAAAAGGACATAATAGCTGACATACTCTGATACCACCTGGATTGAAATTTCAGTATTCATCTTTCATCAGGGAATTGTCAGAGGTAAGAGTTCACTTTACTGTAGTTCACATCATTTTTCTCACTTACAATATAAATATACGTACTATAAAGATGAGCCTGAATGGTGGATGCGATGAGTTCAAAGACAGGTTCGTAATTATAGGAACGGAACTACGAACAAGACGATATCAATTAATAAATGCAAGATTGTGATTGATCACTACCAGCTCAAACTATCAGCTTGTTGTCAAGTATTTCACCTTCTTGGTACTAGATCGGCGCTGATTTGGGTTTGACTGTTTGACATGCTTAGCGATGTTCTGGTAATCTTGACATTCTGGGTTGGCAGCGCGACGCCAATTTGGCAGTGATGGGTGTGGAATCTAGCTCAAGTGCGATGTTTTCAGACTTTTTGATTCGAGGATTTTACCGCAGTGAGTTCGAAACTCGAATAATGAAAAGTTTCCATTGGTCCATTTTCTTCTGTTTCTTCGAGAATTGTTAATGATCGTTGAGGTTTTAATTTGATGGCTCCATGACAAACCAGACGTAGAGATGGCCAGTGTATGACAACCACCGCCACAAGCTGGTTCAGGTCTGCAACGAGCTCCACAGGTCGTTATCTTTTTAGATGATATTAAGCATCGCAAAAAATCCAAACGTCGATTATGATATGGCTGTTGATTATGATACTTCATAGTTTGGTCAAAGATGTTACCCATTTGCCAAGATATGCAGGTTTAAGCAGACTTCGAAGGGGAAGAAGAGAAGCAAGAAAACGATTGTAAATAACATTCCATAAAAATATCACCCCTCACAGATTGAGGACGCAAACAAGGATGACGAATCAAAATAATTTAGATATCATTTTCCAATTGGATACCGACTGTTGGTCGTACCTGAACTATTATTGTCTACCCTAATTAATGCTGAAGACTCTGTTGAGATGAAGTCGTTGGCCGTCACCCAGGATTGTAGTGAACCCTCATGAATGCACAGGATTTTTTTAATTAAGCTACAAATTAAATACATACAAAAATAGGAACAGATTTGAGAATAAAGCCGATAATAATAAATAGAGAATAAGGAGGCTATCGGAGTACCTGAGCTTGTGCTGTGCTCATACCTTGCTGCACAGCTTCTGCATATATTCCAAGAGACTCAGGAATGTGCAGCGAAAGGGAGCATTTTCATGGAAAGAGAATTGGCACTGGGCAGTATCAAGGGGAAAGTTCGAACCCCAAAGCACACTGAAGCGATATAATGGTTTTCTCGCCTGGGAAAATTCAATTCAAAGTCCCACTTTCCTCCCCATTTGCTCACCTGGTTAAATATTGTATAAATAAAGAAAAAATTATGTATGTGCTCAGTGAGCAAAGATTAAAACAAAGGTGGAACTCTTTGCTCACCGAGCGTATGAATAATTTTTTTTCTATTTGTACAATATTTGACCGGGAGAGGAAAGTTGGACTTTGAATTCGATTTTCCCAGGCGAGAAAACCATTATATCGCTCCAGTGGCATACGCTCAGTTACCTCCACATTACGTCATCGATTAGGGCTCCGCACCATAACCCGTTTGTACGGTAATACAGCAGCCGTATCCATTCCAATGGGCCAATTCCTGTTTTCGACCGTAAGACGGTACAATGCCAACGGTACCCGTATATCACCGTACGAAATACGACTGTTTACAGACGTATACATGGTCTATACAGATTGTCGAATTGCTCTTGGCCATCACCAACTTTCCCACAATGCATTGGCCTTTGTTGTCCTTCTACCAGGATGGCAGTCAACCAAACTATCAGGACTCAGTTGCACCACCAACATTCCGGAGTACAGATGAAAATGCCGTTTTTTATGGAGATGATGAAGCTTAAGATGATAGTCCTGTCAAAGCAAGCCATTCACTCAGTCCTTTCAAGAAGGTACTTCGCTTTCCCTCCAATATTAGAAATAAATAATATATACTAATTCTTGCTGGCTTCATAAAATCATCTGTTCCATTAGAGCAAGTCCTCAACATCGCAAACGATCTATCTCCACAGATGTGGGAAGGTGGTCCTGTAAAATGATCGGGTGTTAGACAAACACAGTTTCCGAACCTATCGCGACTCACAAAATATAATGACAATTCCCGGTATATCGTGAAATTGTTCCTCATCTCTAATTTAATGGTGTCCATTAGGTTGTGCTGTTAAGCATATTTTCTCTGGAGGCCGTGATACCATCTCCCTTCACCATACCAGCCTTAAGTTAGATACAATCCGGACTCTCATGTTGGTAAAACAGCAGCTTCGTTCTACCCTCAATACTACTCAAAATGTTTCTTCTGATGATAGTTGTAAGTTACATTTAATACAGTCTATTTGATTTTCTACTTTTCCGTATGCCATAATGACAGTTTATGGTCTGTATCCGTTCTGATGGCTATTTAAGAGTTCAGTGTACGGAACAGTTGCGGTGCGGTGTGGAGCCCTACATCGAGCATCCTTCTCTTTGAGTCGTAAAACTTGGCTGAGATGGCAATATAAAAAGTTTTGTTAATGACTGTGCAGCATAAAATAAAACTCTTTGATATTAAGATGTATTATAAGTTTGGACTGCATATTGATAGGTAATTCACTAAATCTGCAGCATATTCATATTTTTAGGAAGCATCATGACTGATCTATTATTCTGAAATCTGCAGCGTCATGGTACAATGGATATGGTTTAAAGCGAAGTTGGGTTTGACTGGGCAATGAAAACATTTACATTGGCACTGGTGGAACCAAGGGGCTCAGTGAAAATCATTTTAGGGTACATGGAATTTTTTTAACTATCTGCATAATCCACCAATAAAGGATTCCCAAAGCCACCTCTCATTTTCAGCATTAAAAAGAAACGAGATCCCTTTTGAAACAATCTCCCTAGCCTCCTCATCAGATCTCCATCCTGGTTTTGCCATTAGTATTGTGACAATCAAGTATACTCCAACATTAAAGGCAATAATCTTGACAATTTTATCAAAGTCATGAATGTTCGTTTCAGATGTGACCACCAATTTATAAGAAGCAATGAATGTTGAAATCAATTCGTTAATGGCAGACAAGGACGAGGGATGAAATCTTGAGATCGTATAGACCTCCGCTAAGAGACGACTGACATCCAAACCTGCTAAGCTAGACCTTGCTGTTTCCCAATCAATTACAGACAAATGTTCCAAAGAGTCTCCATGAATTAACATGTTTCCTGTCCAGAAATCTCCCATAACAAGGACTTCATTCGAAAATTTGGTCTTGTCATACATGTTGTCTAACAAGGCAATAATTTTGTCATAGTGTTCAGTTGTCCGAGGGAGATCTCTTTTAATGACACCATAAAAAAAGTCGAAAACATCAGGTTCTTGCAGCACTTTCTCAAACTTGTGTTTGAGAAGTACACCTGGCGAATCAGCTGGTTGATTTTGGTGTGAAGCAACATGTAATTCTCCAATAAAGCGTCCTAAGGAATTGCCAATTCGTCTTGCTGTTTCTAAAGGGACTGAGTGGAACTTCAGGTAGTCTTTTAGGATGATACAACTTTCGCCACAGTCGTACATGATAATCACACGATTATCAGTATCTTCATAATAGACTTTTGGAAGAGAAACGCCAGAGAAGGAAGAGACTATAGTTGGAATTTGACGAGATGCCAAGACTTCAAATCCCTGGTAAAAAAGGCTTCAGCAAGAAGGAATTTGACTTGGTTATAGAAAGAGATCATTGTTGACCTGACGTTCAACCGCCAATGGAAACGCTTTGTTTGTTGCTATGTATGGTTCAGCATGTTTCAAAATGATAGTGGAAATCAAAGTTGATAGTGATGGATCGAGAAACGGTGTCTCCAACTTTACTCGATAGGTAAAGTTTGTAAATCCATCCGTTAGCAATGTTACATTAGCGGCCCTGTATGAGGTTTGAAAGAGATAAAATTTAACGCCGTCTGCAGTCATGAGGTCGAATGGTTGAGAATCGCTGATTGATTCAACCATGGATGTTGGGTGAGTGCGCTGAGAGTACTCAAAAATCAACAACCCTCTTCCGGATAAGATGCCAGCCCGTTTACTGCCATGAGGTGATTGAATTAGGAGCGGGGTCATTCTCTGAATTGCTTCCGTTTCAATTAAGAACTTTCAATAGAGTCATTGAGAGCACTTCTGGAAATGCATTGTCTGGTACCATCGTGGGACTCATGGCTATTCTAGAAGTATTTAATAGCGCTTGACAAGGATCTGACTTCTTCATATATCTTGTATTGCCAATAGTTTTGGAAAGATGTACAATAGAATGTACTTACTGGATATCAAACACATGCGATGCACATAATTCAGGGAAGAATTTCCGGCGCCATCCGTCATCCTCAGCATTCAGTAGAAATGTAATTCCTTTGGTCTTACCATGGATGTTGTAGCGAATAGATGCCCCACCGTGAATCGCAGCAATCTTGGCAATATCGTTCAAGTTGGAAACATTGCAAAATACGGTTCAGCACGTTTCAAGACAACAATTGAAAGCGAGTCTTGTGAATCGGACAACGGCTTTTCCAAGTAACTCGACAGGTGAAGTTTCTGATTCCATTAGTTGGCAACGCGACATCGACGGCTCGGAATGAAGTTTGGGAGAGATAGGCTTTAACTCCTTCGGCAGTGGGGGGATCTGCTACAGGAGTATTAAATGCTCCCATTGGATTTGTGAAGGTTCTGTCAATGTCGATGTCAACGAACTTGGATGATGTATATTGGTACTAGACAAGTCGGGACCGAAAAGTCTTTGCCTGTCTAGAATGGTTTGATTAACCAGTACATATGAATTCGAGATTAAGGATGACTGTCGTGTTAAGTTTGAACGATACCAGCTCTAGTTTGTTTGTTTGAAGTATAACCAGATGTCGACGCTTCCACATGTGTTTGTGAGAGTGCATGGTGTTTTGCATCCTAACCCTTGTCCCAACCTACATGTCAATATATGTTTTTAGTTCCTGCGCGTGCACCAACAGGAATGGCGGGGAATCCACCCCAATAAAAATACCTTCTTTTGAAACCCCGAGGGAGAATGAAACGAAAGGCTGCTAGAATAAGAACGCTAAAATATGGACAAACGATAGAGGCACTTCCCCTTGGATTGAATCGTACGTTTATTCGAAGGTGCCTTGAAGTTAGATCATTAGCCTGATATAATGACTTCGCTGAAAAACGTCATGATGAGCTCGTTTAGGTTGTTCGGATTGCTAATTGCGGATCCAAAAAGTGAGGAAGAGGCAGGAGAGCAGTGAAGGAGAATAGAACATTTCGTAAAAAGAACACTCATCAAATGAAGATGCAAACAAGAATTTTTCAAAGATGCCACCTGTTTGCCGAGATGTCCAGGCTTTACCAAACTTCAAATCGTAACGTACGAATCGGATTATAATTTATGAGTTATTTTAGGACTCCGAAATGCGGTGAAAGAGAGCATTTCGTGGATATATCATGATCTGAGGAAAGTACTCAGTACTAAGTAATAACGCGCGCGTTTCAAGTTTGTACTACCTCAGAGTGACAATACGTCATCCTTCTCGTGTCACGATGTTGGGGACATGGCGCATACAAGCTCGACTGAGATGGTTTTCTTCCGTCGACGACTGCGCGGCATAAAATAAAGGATAATTCGGGCTGCAGATAGATGATTGTTGAGTAGTCGGAATTCGAGATTTTTTTTCGATTACTACTTTGCAGCATATTTTTAGGAAGTATGTAAATATCTTCTATTTTCGGAATTGCCACGACACGGTTACAATGCATATAGTTTTGTGTAGGTTCAACTAGGTAATGAAAGTGTTTCCATTGGTACTGATAGAATCCAGTGAAAATCATTTGAGGGTACGTAGAAATTTCGACTATACGTATAACGCACCGAGAAAGGATTTCCGAAGCCACATATCATTCTCAACATTAAGGAGAAACGAGATCCCTTCCGAAACAATCTCCCCAACCCTCTCATCATATCCCCATTCTGGTTTTTCCATTGGTGTTCTGCCGATCAAGTCTACTCCAACGCCGAGAGCAACGATCTTGACGATTTTATTAAAGTCGCGACTATTTGTTTCAGATGCAGCCACTGATTTATAAGAAGCAATAAATCAATTCATTAACGGAAGATCGGGAGGACGGATAAATTTTTGAAATCATGTAGACACCCGCTAAGAGACGACTGACATCCAAACCTGCCAAGCTGGACTTTGCTATTTCCCAATCAATTACGGACAAATGCTCCAAATGGTTTCCATGAATTAACACGTTTCCTGTCCCCAAATCCCCCATGACAAGAACTTCTTTCGAAGAGACAATTACGTCATGCATGTTGCCTAGCAAGGCAATAATCTCATCATACCGCTCAGTTGTCCGAGGGAGGTCTCTTTTAATGACACCATAAAAAAAGCCGAAAGCATCAAGTTCCTGCGCCCTCTCAAACTTATTTTTGAGGAGTACACCTGGAGAATCGGCTGGTCGATTTTGGTGTGAAGCAACATGTAATTCTCCAATAAAGCGTCCTAAGGAATTGCCAATTCGTCTTGCTACTTCCAAAGGGACTGAGTGGAACTTCAGGTAGTCTTTCAGGGTGATACAACTTTCGCCACAGTCGTACATGATAATCACACGATTATCAGTATCTTCATAATAGACCTTTGGAAGAGAAACACCGGTGAAAGAAGAGACTATAGTCGGAACTTCGCGATATGCTAAAACCTCGTAGTCCTGATAGTGGGTCAAGCAAAAAAGAATAATTAAGAAATGATTCTAACCTGACGTTCAACTGGTATTGGACACGTTCTTGTTAATGCGGCATACGGTTCAGCATGTTTCAAAACGATGGTGGAAACTAAAGCTGATATTGATGGATCGAAAAACGGTGTCTGCAATTTTACTCGATAGGTGAAATTGGCAAATCCACCTGTTAGCAAAATTACACTAGTGGCCTTGTATCGGGTTCGAAGAAGATAAACTTTAACGCCGTCTGCAGTCGTGAGGTCGAGTGCTTGAGAATCGCTGAATATGGATTCAACCATGGATGTTGTGTGAGAGTGCTCAGAGTGCTCGGGAATCGATAACCGGATAGGATTCCAGGATACCAGCTTGAGTATTATCTTTGCCAAGATGTGATTGATTTAAGAGCGGGGTCATTCTCTGTATTGTTTTTGATTTAACTATGAACTTCCAATAGAGTGCTTCTGGAAATGCACCGTCCGGTACCATCGTGGGACTGCTCTAGAAGTACTTAATAGCGCTTGATAAGATTTTTCTCACTTCATTCTAAAAGATGATATCTATACTACTAAATCATCGTGGTTTCAAAAGGATATATAATAGAATATACTTACTGAATATAAAAGACATGTACAATTAGTTAACTATGCACATAATTCACCAAGAAAGTATTTTCGGCGTCATTCGACATCTTCAGCATTCAGTAGAATTGTAATTATTGTACAGGCCCACCGGGGAGCATATCATACGCATGTTGGACATTGGACGTGAATGTGTAGTGAATGTTGGCCGGACCAACACCGAGGCCACAGGCGCTGAACCTGTGACAAACGCCAACAGTCGCACACTTCGTCCACTCCACCATCATTTCCTAAAGTTTCTTATTTATACGCCGTTTCGTGTCTAACTTGGCGAGTCCATTAATTTTGTTTTTCATTTTACATACGCCATACTTATCATTATGAAAGAGTTTAATCTCACCCGTTCACTCACACAGGCTCCACCCTCTATTCTGTCTCGCCCTCCAAATCCCTCTATTTTTTCAGGGCTTAAATCTACTCCCATGCCTTTTAAACGGTCTGGAAGTGTCCTTTTACATCTACAGATTACAGGCGTGACATGCGGATAGTTCACATGACAAGCGAAGTCATTGACAAGATTGTCGGCCTCATGCCTGTCGAAACATTTCTCAAAGAGTTGGAATTTCTATCGATTTCCAACAAGAAATCGTCGTTTTTGAAGTTGTATCGAGAGAAAATGGAGTACAATATTTGAGATTTTCCTGAAGTGTTACAGCGAACTATCGTTTGTCTTCACAACGTCATGAAATGCACTTTTCCTCAAAGCCTAAAATTGATGATACCGATGTTTAATTTGGATATTGTATATCCACATTCACGACCCCCTACCAAGAAAAAGACGTTGCGTACCTGCAATAGCATAAACATGCCGTATCACATCAGTTCTGATGGTGTCCCTGGATTGCTTTGGAATCGAGGTTTGTGGACCGTTGGTGGTTTTACCCGGCAAAGGCTATCAAAAGTTTAACTTGATTTAGCCGATCTGAAGAGTACGGCCTCGGAGGCTGTAACATGGACTTACAACACATTTCTTTCGGCGGTTTTCTGTAAACATAAACTTTGTTTCAACTTCAACGTCCAGACCAAGATGGTAGATGAAATTAAGTAAAGCCAAGGGAGATGGCGAAACGAGAAGACCCGGGAAAGACAATGGCTTCCTTGACTGCGCGCTGTTTGTCAAAAGAAGCAAACCTGTTGATAGCGTTGAGAGCGAGTTCATAATGATAATGCTTTTCTCAAAATGATGTTGGAAACAAAAGCTCTGAGCAGTAAGAAAAGTTTTGAAATGCTAATCGCCTTTGAGGATGCAACCGATTTGTTAAGTTTGGACCCGTTACTCTGAGCCGCCTGCGAGGCTTTGGCCTGAAAAAAAATCAAATTGTTCCAAACCTAAACAAACCCCAGCTCTGATAAGTGATTCGGAACGATGGTACCTCGATATCTTGGGCTTACTAGTAGCACATCTCCGCCGTCACCGTGAGTAGGAACAAGTCCAACAAGTTGGTAACAACGCCATACCAGCGTCTTACCGCTGCTTATGTACAACTGTTTACATAAACAGGTCTGTCTTAAAAAATTCAACCTTGACCCCGTTCCCGAACATTTACCCAAAATCAAGGCCTTAATTATCATGAACGCGTTGAGAAATCAGTTCAGGACTCAAATTAGAGTAAGTCAAGAAATAAAAAAGGCATCCTTCGTGTGTTAAAATCCCAGATATAGAATTTTTCAATTTCGTCCCGCAAGGATGATATGGCGAAGCTTACACTTGTTGGTCGACTGGGTAAAGATCCTGTTATAAGGACTACATCAAACGATAGAGAATATGTGGTGTAAGTTTCTTGCTTGAAACCGGGTAAATAGAAAGTTGAGCCTTCCCATACTGCAGCTATACCGTCGCGACGCGGAATCATCAACGCCCTCCCCGTGAAGACGGCAGTACGTGTTCTCATATTCGTGTAGTTGTAACCAAAATGGCATGGTACTGATATGTCATGTTGCAGCTCGACCTGAACCCACTACATCTTGGCACAGCGTTCTCTCGTTTAACCCCAACCACAACAACTTTCTCAAAACGTTGAAAAAGGGGACACAAGTCTATGTTGAAGCTGCATATGAATTACAAGAAGCTGACCGTGATGCCAGTCCCGATTCTCCCGCTGCACAACGCCAGATATTCCTCCGCCAAGGTAAGAGGTTGTTGCTAGCAAAAAGTACCTTTTTTTATTTACGTTTTTAAATTAGAATCCATTCGTGTCCTTTCTCGCCCACAAGTACGAGAAGACGTAGAAGAATAATTAGTCTAACGCTTTTTCCAGAGGATATTGATATCGATATCTTCCCTCATTCTTTTAAAATCTGTTTCCGTTGCGGACTCGGAATATCTGACTCTTAGGTCGATAATTATATCATATTCAATGATAAGATAGATTTAGCCAGAAAAATCTGTATGCTCTAAGCGTACTCCAGACAATCTACTTTTACTATTCCTCACTCTGGTATCCCAACTCCCGACGAGTAAATTTTTAGCGCGCGCTTAATTGTGTTTACTCTCTACGTAACGCCTATAATCAGCTTTTCTGACAATATCTACAAGTTGGTTATGTACCACTTGTCGGATCTCAAGTTGAGAAGAGCTCGCAATTTTATTCAGAGGCGCATCTACTTTATAGTTCCTGAGACGACCAAGAGTTAGTTATTTTGTATAATCTGTACATTTTGTATTTCATTCATTGAACTTAGACTCGGCACCATTTTTAGGACCGCGTGTCTCCAACTCCTAGAGACAATCGTGATTATCATGGACTCCGATCTTCAAACGCGATGACATGGCAATGCACGTGCACCGGAGGTAAGTACGTTATTCGCGCAGTGCGGTTGTTCCATCCATATTGATTAACCCTAGCAAGTAGAATCAGCTTTCAATCCAAGTTACTGCTTGGCAATGCACAACCAATTCAGAAAAACTTCACTTGATTTGCATGAAGAATAAAAACACTTTTAATAATGACGACCACGATACTCCGCAGAATGTTTTGGCCGGAGGCTGTTCCGTTACGTAACCATAATTGCTTTGCTTGAAAAGCTTAAATCCTCGGGTCTAACCCCGTCTTAGCCCGTTTCCCGCTTTGACATTTTATTTCTCCTCGGCCGATAATAGATTGGTGAAAGAGTTTATATTATTTAAACTCCTTCAGTATCAGATGATGATTGACGATCCATCTGATCTACAAAGTCCTCGACATGCCCACCAAAGTCACGTCCGTTCCAACTCAATCTTTTGATTATATTGTATGCGGGTATGTGATATTTATTAGATAGAATGTTTGTGTGTTTCTTATACGAAAGTTCTAGTGGTGGGACTGCTGGTTGCGTAGTTGCTTCTCGTCTCGCTGAGGACCCGAACATATCTGTTCTTCTCATCGAAGCTGGTCAGGATAATGACCTTATTGAGAATACGAAAATGCCTGGAGGGTTTGTTGTCTTTCTTTCCTTATCAGATATTTCCATATCACTTACAATGATACTTCTTCAGATGGGTTTTGCTTTCTGAGACAAATGAGGATTGGAATGTCGTGACAGCGCCACAAAAGAATGCCCTTGATCGTACTGTCAATATTACTCATGGTCGCTTCCTTGGAGGCTCGACTGGTCTTAATGCAACGTTGGTTGCACGTGGTGTTCCCCAAGACTACGATGACTGGGGAGTGAAAGGATGGTCAGGTGCAGAATTTTGGCCATATATGATGAAAGTTGGTCCTTTATCCAATGTTTATCGATAAATTTACTAACATGAAATAAAGGTGGAAAATTTCCATCCCAAGGATTGGTTCGAGCATGACCCTAAAAGTCATGGGACTTCGGGTCCTATTCATACCGCGCCTCATGATCCCGCCCCGATTACCAACTTGTTGTTGAAATCTATGGAATCTCAGGGTCTTCCATATGATCCTGATATGTTTAGCTCGGGGAAGAACTGTCATGGGTGTGGTCATGCTGTTAGGACGGTTCATGACGGTATCCGGAGTACTGCAGCTGATTTCACTGCCAAGATTGGAGAGAACTTGTGGATTTTGACGGACTCCCGTGTTGATAAAGTCAATTTAACTCAACAAGACGACGGTGGATTACCACGTGCAACGAGTGTGGATATCGTTCATAAAGAAACGCGGGCTACTATCAAGGCGAACAAAGAGATTGTTATCTCTGGTGGCGCGTTATGTTCACCTACGATCCTTCTCAGATCTGGTATTGGTCCTAAAGCGGAAGTCGAGAGTTTTGATATTGAATCCAAAGTGGATGTTCCTGGTGTCGGGAAAAACCTGATGGATCACTTTATCGTCCCCTTGTTCTATGAAGTCGTTGAACCCGAGTTAACAAATGATCATCTCATCTACTGCGCCGATGGTGTTCAAAACTGTTACCTTCAATGGAAAGAGAAGAGAACGGGATTTCTGTCCACGGTCCCTTATGGAGCGTTTGCATACGCTCGTCTCGATGAAAGATTGAAAGACTCGGAACTTTGGCAAAAGGCGGAACGAAAGGAAGGTCGTGATCCTATGGGTCTTACACCCTCTCAAGCCAATATTGAATTCTTTGCTACCGAATGTTATGGTGGTCCAAAACAGTTCTCCGATTTCCCGATTGGAGGTAAATCCGCTTTTGCTATTATTCCCGAACTTTTCGGGCAACAATCTCGTGGGACGGTTACTCTTAAGAGTAAAGACCCTCTTGATAATCCTGTTGTTGATCCAAATTATCTCAGTAATCCTCTCGATCTTCTTGTCATATCCGAAGCATGTAAACTCGCGAATGAGGTTGTTATGCAGGGAGCAGGGACAAAGAACGTTGTGAGAGGTGCATGGCCCGCCAAATCAAATCATCACACGTTCAAAACTCGCGAGGATTGGGAACCGTTTGTGAAACAGTGGGGTACGACTTGTTATCATCCTGCTGGTAGTTGTAAGATGGGGCCGTCAACTGATTCCATGGCTGTCGTTGATGAACACCTTCGTGTCCGTGGGGTGCAAGGACTCCGAGTAGCTGATGCAAGTATCATTCCAATTCTTCATGGTGGACATCCTCAAATCCCGGTTTATGCGATTGGGGAGAAGTGTGCGGAGATGATTAGGGAAGCAAATAAGGCATGAATTACCCACTTCTTTCAAATAAAAAACGTTCTTTTGTAACACGGTTTTTTTGGAGGATGGTTCTTTGTATGTACTAAGACTGCGTCGCGATTCAATATGTGAAATCACCAATTGATGCACGCATGTATATATCATATGTTTGACGCAAGTTAGTCCTGGGTTTAGGAAAATGTCGGAGAGGACGTCAAAAGTGAAACCCCTTTTCGTATTTTTGGGTTAAGAAATTCGGGGAAGCGGCAGGAAAGGAGCGAGATAAAAAATGAGGAGAGCAAGAAGCTGTAAAAGAACGCTCCGTGAAAAGACCGCTGGTAGACGAGAAGGATGAATTGTTCCATGGTGTCGGTCGTATGTACATGTAGTATCGGTGTTGATGGTAGAAATGGCCAGATTGACAAACTGTAATCCTTGTACAGAAGATGACTAGAATTATGGTACGAGATTATACGGGACCTCCGAGTTTGGCAATCGCCGCCCGGTTTCATTTCGGGACAATTTGTGAGCATGTTTTACGCGTGTTGGAAGCGTGACAAACGCCAACAGTCGCGCGCTTTCGTCATACCCTACCATCATTTCTGAGCAAACTTCTTATTTATACGCCGTCCGTGTCTGATTTGGTGAGTCAATCTTTATCTTACATAGGCTCTACTTACCATCATTATGAAAGAGTTCAATTACCCCCGTCCAGAGCTCTCACAGCATCCGCCTTCTACTCCATCTCGCTCTTCAAACACGTCTATTCCTTCAGGGCTTTTGTCTACTCCCATGTCTTTTAAACAATCAGGCAGTGGACCTTTTACATCTATAGATGACAAGCGCAACTCGCGGATGGCTCACATGTCGAACGAAGTCGTTGACAAGATTGTCGGCCCCATGCCTGTCAAAATATTTCTCAAAAAATTTCTACCGAAAGTTTCAAAAGACAAACCACAGATGTCTTTAAAATCATATCAAAAGAAAATGGAAATAGTCTCAAAAAGTCAAAGTGAAAAGGACATGTACACTCCCTTTGTGAGTTCCCTTTCCCACTAACGTCTTCTCATCCATAATCCGTCTACTCATCTACCGCATGAAGGTTGAAGCTATAAAACCTTTGTGTCCTGACTTTTACATTCGAGATACTCATGATCTACCCTTCACCGCATTTCACTCAATCATAATTAAACCCGATATTTGTTTCTACGACGTGCAAAAACCGACGGGGGATGAAACACGGGATATCAAAAGAGTTGAAATGATGTTGGAATTCAAACATCGTGAAAAATATGATCCTTTCTGTGATGCTGCTGATAAACCACTTCTCATATCCTCCACGGATGCCCGCGACACACTCGGTCAAATTACTTCATACGCGTCTGCTCATCAAGCCGCTCAATTTCGCTCTCACGTCTTTTCCTTGCTCGTCCTTCCTCATTATGCTAGAATACTTCGGTGGGACCGATCTGGCGTGATTGTAACGGAAAGAATTCCGTTGTCATCCTGTTTATTGCGGAATTTTTTTCACCGGTACTGTTATATAACACCAGAGGAACGAGGAATTGATACTACAGTTACCACGCTGCCTCCTGACAGCAAAATTATGGCTGAGGAGAAAATTTTCAAGAACCAACTATTGCTGAATGGCAGTTTATACATCGTGTCGCACCAACTCTACATGGATGACAACCGTTCTCCATTCGGTCGATCAACCCGGGCATTCATAGCTCATTCTGTGTCGGAGAACACAAAGGTATTTGTCAAAGATACCTGGAGACTTAGTTCACAAACTCCGGAACACGAACTTTACAAAACGCTCAAAGAAAACAAGGTACAATACACAGCGACCGTCCTCAATGCTGGAGACATCCTTGCTCAGCAGACCCGTACACAAGATTTTATTTCGCGAAAATGGGCAAAGAATCCTCCAAGAAGATTACGAAAGCATTTCCATTATCGTCTGGTACTAAAGGAAATTGGCAATCCTCTCACAACATTCTCTTCCACAAAGCTACTTGTCACTGTTGTTCATCAAGCGTTAATAGGTCAGTGATAGATCAGCGTATAATGATTAACAATATTTAATTCGGTTTTCCAGCACACAAAGAGGCATATGAAAAAGCGGATATACTCCACCGCGACATCAGCGCGAACAACATCTTGATCTATAAAGGTCAGGCGTTGTTAATAGACTGGGACTTGTCAAAAAACGAGAAGGATCCTAAACAAGCGAGAGAGGCGGAAAGAACGGTATGTCATGTTCCCGCAAAAACGTGTCCTTCTTCTGCAACATAACAAAACGAATGTTCTTTCCTAGGGAACATGGCAGTTTACCGCGGCCTGTTTGCTGTCTTCTAAAACAGTTGGACCACACACCCGCACAGACGATATCGAGTCATTTATATATGTTTTAACCTGGGTAGCCTTCAAATACGCTTCTCATAGCATGTCTAAGCCGCTGCTTACGGGTTTTCTTCGAAATGTTTTTGATTATGCTATTGCCGACGAGGACGGTAGTCCTGACAACGGAGGTCAGAAAGCTCGATATCTAAAAGAACCAGATGAGCTCCGCCAGGCCAACTTTGCAAGCAAAAATCTCCTACATCTACTCCTCGAGATAACGGAGACAATCTCTACACGCTACAGAAAACCACCTGCTCCCGAAAACCCCCTCCGGCAAAGTTGGAGTAACAACAAACAAGACGACAGCGAGGCGAAGGCTCTTGATGAAAAAATGAACGCACTTCTTTCCTCGGATTGGATCATAGACTTATTCGGACGTGCCTTGGAATTGAGCGGTTGGCCTGAAAACGATTTCGCTAAAGAACATGAACTCGTTCGAGATCTTGAACCACGAATGGTGACAAAAAGTTCTCAACAGCCAGCCTCGAAAGATGGCGACGAGGAGTTAGTTGAAATGGAAGAGGAAGGAGATCGGGGACATGATGATGTGGATGTAGATGAGATGGATGATGGTGTGGATGATGGTGTGGATGATGGTGATGATGACGAGGATGATGATGACGACGACGAGGATGAGAATGAGGAAACAGAACCTGACGAACCCCCTGTAAAGAGATTGCGTCTTGAGAAGCCTTCCCAATGAAAGTGAGTGAATGTTGTATAAATTCCGCCCTTCGGGACATTCAGCGGAGGAGACTCAAAAGTTCTTACGGATGGCCAGGCCAGCGAGATTCCAAATAACACTGCCAAACGTACGGTTTAGTAACTCCAGCTTCGTTGTGTTGATGTTGGATTGAACAGTCTGGGGGTGAGGTTAGAGTGATAACGACTCGAGATCGAGCTGCTGCTCCCACTGTTAAGAATACTACTTTTCAGCCTTTCGTGTCAACACCATAATACTTTCTTTGCTAGACGTTCAAGATTCATTTCACTTGTCGCATTCAAATTCGCTATCCGTCTCAGCTATAACATACTATAACTTCAATCGGGGTTCACAAAAGGGCAATATGATATAATATATATTAATGCTGATAATGAAAAATCTACATATATGGCTCCAGATTAATAAAAAGAAAGAGAAGAGAGGATCTAGAACCCGAAAAGAGGAGAAAAGAAGAAGCAAATGCGCGGCCAAAAGAAGCATATTAACCGCTGTTGATGAAATAATGTCAATCTAGTATGCCAAGATTGAATCAAGACTCCGTACATTTGTGTATCAAATATTTAAACACGCATTTTCCGTTTAATATCGCCCCTCCTTGCTTTTGCTGCCTCTCTTGCTCTTGTCTTTCCGCTGCCCGCATTGCCCTTCAAGTCACGGCCTTTCATCAAGCCATTACCGCTGTTTGCAGAAGACATATTAGATATTTGCTGTTCCAACAATGCCTCCAATTTAAAAAGCATCGCCATAGTATTGAGAACGTTCATCGTTTTTTCAAATTCTTCAGCTAACATTCCTATGTCTTGGGAGAGGTTGGCGAAACCTTGAATGGCATCGTCAAATTTATGATCTAGTAACTCCATTTCTGTCATGTTTATGTTGTTAGATGATGCGACGACGACGGAAGTGGCGTGGAGAGCGAGGAGGAGGATGTTGAGAGGGAATCGCATTATGGCCAGTTTCTTTATGTGTATTGTAAATAGTGTGAGGTGTTTTGATATAAAGAAAGAACCAGTGTTGAGTAAAGGACTGGAGCTCAAGGATGGTTTGGGTTGTAGTTTATCTGGGTTCCACGAAGAATTTTTATCTAAAACAAGACAAAGAAATGTGGACTCAGGATTCATACAAACACGTGTAGAAAAATAAGAAATAACTTGGGTAATAAAGGAACGAGCGTTATCAAACAAATGTATCATGAGCGTACACAAGGAAAGATGAAAAGTCGTTATCATCCCATGCTTCAGTATATAGTAAGAGTCGACTGCGATACCTCAACTATAGCCTATAAACATACTCTGAATCCACACGAATAATCCTGGATGCACAGAGTAATCTTTGAGTTCAACGTTCAACCTTGGCGAATTGGGTTCTCTTTGTGTCTGCTGCTCTCCCTTTGTTCAGAATAGTTAGCCATGATTGGACGCACCTCTTATGCGAACAACCGTCTTTAAAGCATGATAAGTAGCTTCAGCATTTTGTGTTGATCCTGCCTCGTCTCTTCCACGCCTAAACCTGTCCCGTGTTTCAACAGTACTTCTGCAAATATCGCATGTGAACATTCGAGTGGCGAATCTTGAGAGACATGTCTGTGTGCCACCTGTCGATCTGTCATGAAATGTATGGATGTATGGTTTGAAGATGTGTCGTGTTCTTCCTTTTCTTTCTGAAGCTAGCTTTAAAAAGTCACCTATTTGAATAAATCATCCAATCCCGGACCCCAGACCGTAACATAACATTTTTTTGCTTCTATCATGGATGACACCGCTTCTGTGCTTGCACTTATCTAGTAGACATATTACGAAGATACGCCCTTCAAAAAACGGAAGGAAGTTCTTGGATTTTGATCAGATGAGCATTGGATGTGAGGTCTCGTGCCCGTTTCCTGCCAGTTCCCTCTCGACGCCGAGGACTCGCCCGTGAATTCGGCCATCAGAACGTGGAGATGCCCTCAAATCATAATACCACCGCGTTTTTTTGCTCCTCAATTCTTCTCTTGAAATTGTGGATTTGTGTTTTAAAACAGCTAACGGGGTTCGGTTTGAGATGTATTTTTTAGTAACCAAAAAAAGCATGAATGGAAGGATGAAATAGAAGTGGAACAGGCGGCGATCAAATTCGATGGATTTGTGATTTGATATCTCTCATTCCCGGGGTTAACGCCGCGTCTGGCCATCTATAGACCTCCCATCCATCGCCGTTACTTGGTAACCCTGTCGCACTGTGTGGGACCCAGGTTATTTATTTAAGGAAAACTTACGGGAAGAGACTCCTTGTCTTCAGACTCCATCATGGTCGTAGCTAGTCCTCTCATAAGTGGCAAATGGTCCTTGAAGAAGATCAATGCAACCGTGGTTAATGGTAAACCTTCCTTTTGATTGGCAACAAAACAATATCAATACTGATTCATTCTAGATATCTGGCCGGAGACGTTGTTCTTTACTTTGATAGCTGCTAGTAAGTTGCTCTTTTTGTATCAGAGAGAGTATGATTGGATTAATCATTCTATTTCAGTGGTTGCTAGTGTAACGGAACGTACACAACATAAGCTGGGAATTTCCAATTCTCTTATTACGGTGTTGGGTACGGTCCTCGGTCTGGTGGTAAGTTTAAGTTTTATAAAGGAACCAATGTGCTTGAGTATGATATGGCATACAGATTAGTTTTCGTACATCATCCGCATACGAACGATATCAAGATGGAAGAAAGTTATGGACAAATATTGCCATTGCTTCACGGAATTTAGCACAGCTTGTACGGAGACTATTCATTTGTGTTCTAGTTATCCTCTAAATATTTCTCCAGCTTTGGATCCATGTTTCTCCGGATAGGATCAAGAAGACGGAAGATGTCGATCAGGAGCATATCAAACGGGAACGACTGAAAGCTGTTATAGAGAAGCGTACCATGATTAACTTGGTAACGTTTTTTTCTTTCCTTTTTTTCCCCACATTTAATTGATTTGAATCCGGTAGATCCAAGCGTTTGCTGTTTCGGTCAAGGTGAGTTGTTGTTTCTTTCAATGTCTCTGTCATTATCATCCTAAATATCACGTAGCATTTCTTACGTGGTGAACCTGGAATCTATTATCAAGACTTGTACCCCCTCATTGCCTTCCTTCCACGACATTATGTCGATTCCGCAGACCCTACGCATCATGACACCCTCCCAATGTGGGCGGATCACGAGAAACTGGTCGAAACCGCACGTTCAACGCCATCAACTTTATCTCATCATCACTCCCACAAAAAAAGTAAACCACGATCGGATTATTTCGATCCTGAAAAGGCTTTACCCCACGTCGTATCAGAAATCCCACTTCAACCAGCTCGTAACCCTCCACACGCGACCATATACGATCATGTTCCTCTACTTATCGTTTTTAAACCGTTTATTTTGATCCCCAAATGGTTATATAAAAGATATTTGAGGAGGAATGAACACATCGATATTGAAGCTGATACAGGAAGTAGAACGCTTACTGGAAAGAAAAAGGCACCATCCCCGATTACTTCTAATATTCCGTTGGAGATTACGTTGTATCTTCATTCTTATGTTCAATTCTTGTTATCGAAACCTGGATTAATTCAGCCTGCTATCGCTACTGGTCTTATTACCAATTTGGGTCTTTTGCAGGATACGGTGAATAATTTGGAGAGAGTACAGAGCACGCCTATTCCGTTTGCCTATCAGGTTTTGTTTGATTCCTTTTATGGTTGAGTATATCTACTCACATTCTTTAGGCGCATCTCCGTATGTCATTATGGTAAATCACAGTTTATCAAACCAAACGTATGGTCTTTATTAACAAATTTGTTTTCAGGCTTTATTTAGCTTTCCTCCCGGTACGTGTTTCCTTTGCTGTGTGTTTTCGCCCTTCACAAATAACTTACGCCATTATAGTTCCAAGTCGTTTCCACGATGGGATGGTGGACTATACCGTATGTAGTATTCACGGCAAGTTGCTTTATGCTGATATTCCTAAAAGTGGCACTTGTTTTGCTTCGTTCTTGCTTCTCGGGTTCCTTGAAATCGGTCAAGAAATGTATGGCATATATTATCCGTTTATATATAATAAATTCTTAACTCCCATACTCTTTTTAGTGAAAATCCATTCAATTACGATGAAAACGATTTGGGTAAGTCAAAAATCCTAATATTATGAAATTAATTATTAAACCGTTTTTAAGACTTGGACAAATTCTGTTTGGCTATTCAGCGAGAATTACATGAAGTAACAGCAGTGAGTTATCCCCAGGAGTTCTTAATATTTCGATGTTGTGAATACATTTGCGTTTGTCTTTTCCTTAGCATCCTACACCAGACCCCCATTTCTACGTCTTTTCGCAATTCAATAGGCCATTCGCACCAAGTGACGATAGGACGGCTGAAGAAATCTTGAGTGATGTCAATCACGAATATCATACGCATAGGCACTCTATGGATCCAATACGGAGAACTTTGCTAAGGAATTGGAAAGAGGTTCAACAGGTTACGCGAAAACATAAACATTGAAAGAAAGAAAAAAGAACGGAAATGGAAAACACGTCCATTTCGTTATGGGATGGCGTTGTTCAATCTGGGAAGTTGACAAGGAATCGAAGATTTGGTGCTTCGCAGGGAATTATTATTTTATGTAATTTTGATTCGTTGTCCTCGTTTTGTTTGTTTTCAAAAATCGCATAATTGCATGAGAATATACGCATTGATCAATTTTATTTGTCCATTGTTATCTTGTCCCATCGTTATCGCGAATTGCGTCCACGGACGCTTATTTGATTTGTGTACAGCCAGATCCTCAGCTTATTTAAGCGCCAAAGCGGAAACACACTTTCACACTTTTCATCTCCAGACTGTGATTTTAATCCCCTCTTCCCGCCTTTCCTTTTTTTATTATGAAAAGAGCCACAGATAGGGGCTCAACATCACCGCAACGAGGACCGCCACAAACTAAAAAATTACGCTTGGATTTGGATGATTCGCAGCAGCAGCATACTAACGACATGTCGCCTATGAAAGTTTTCATTACAAAAAACGATAATAATGATTCCTCTTCAACAACAACGTTGTTTGACGATTCTGTTCCTTCCTCCGGAATGGATGGATGGACAAAAGTTGAGAAGAGAAAGTCGAAAAAGGTTAGGAATTATGAGGTTAGAGTGTCGGTATGTGTTTCGGTTTTGAACGTTTTGGTTTTGTTTCATGGGTTAAAAGCATTTTTGATTTTTTAAGAATAATGTACCTAGTATGAATTATTCCACTGCGGGAATTACAGCTAGAAAAGAGCCTATTAGTATTGGCGTTAGTTTTTTTTCTTTTTCGTGCTCTATGGGGTCGCTAAATGGTTCACGGTTAGGACATTCGGGACCTTGTGATCCACTTAGTTGGGGATGGACCTGCTCAGCCTTGGTTGAAGATTGGTGTAGGTTTTAGATGTCTGCCTTTGATTGAGCTTACAATTTCCTCCCCTGAAGAACCCAAACTCTATTCAACAAGTTGTTGTGGCGCAAATACCCGGTTTAACAAACACTCTCCTTAACCTTCCTCCTCTCCCAACCGACCCAACCATGAATCCATACCTTCCCATTCCAATCTCACCACCTTCTCCATCATCGCCACCGTCTTCCTCTTCAGCTTCAATCCCATTCATCACACAAACATTCCAACACGCATTACCAACACGAGCACCAGGAGAAGCTACAAAGATGCATTCGGTACTAGGAGCATTTTTTATGGGTCCAGTAAGCGGTGAAGAAAAAAAAAGAAGGATTCTTTCGAGGATTGAAGAAGGACGGAAATTGATTGGAGAGAAGGATCCTTCATGTTATGTTTTGAGTGCGGAGGAGATGTGTAACCAGGAATATCCTATTCCTAGTTATATGGGTGATGTTAGTCAGTTAGAGATGGGTTGGGTTGAGAGTCCTGAGGCCGAGGAGGAAGCGGAGGAGGATGAGTCTATGGATGGTGGTGGAGGAGCGGTTAAGCGATTGCCAAAGGTTTTTGCGCTTGATTGTGAGATGGTAAGATATGGGAGTTTGTCTTTAGGTTCGCATGTAGCTGACGATGCTTTTTCTTTCCCCTTACCTCAGTGTCTGACGGAAGATGGAAAGGAGTTGACAAGGGTCTGCGTTATAGACTTTTATACGGAGAAGGTGGTTCTTGACGAACTTGTAAAGCCTATCAAACCTATTCTGGACTATCTTACTCGGTATGATCCCTTCTTCTCCACCCTTGAGCGACCGTGTTTTAACCCTCTATCTATACAATACAGATTCTCAGGTATCACAGCCGAACATCTAGCATCGGTAACAACAACTCTCCCACTCATCCAAGCGAAACTTGTCAAAATGTTCACATCTCGAACTATCCTTGTCGGACATTCGTTAGAACAAGATTTGAGAGCTTTAAAATTTGCACATGCACGATGTATTGATACAGCAGTACTTTATCATCATCCACGTGGACGACCTTTGAAACCCGGTTTGGCGTGGTTAACCAAGAAGTGGTGTAATAGAGAGATACAAACTGGTGGTGAGGGCGGGCATGATCCTGAAGAGGATGCGAGGGCTTGTTTGGAGTTGGTGAAGAAGAAGTTGGCTAATGGTAGGTTGCGCGTGCGCGTCGGGAGGGATGTGTTCTGATTAGTTTTGACGGCGACCTTCTTTTTAATTAGGACCTGCGTTTGGAGAGTTTAAGATAGATCAAGAATCCATCCTTGAACGATTGGCGAGATCGACTGCTCGTGGTCCACGAAGTGTTATCAAGACAGCTGTCGTTGATTATGGCAATCCTTCTACATGGCATGGTGCAAAAGCTACTATAGCTATTGCATGCAAGTCAGATTCGGATATATTAAATGGCATGATCGAAGCTGTTGGACAATGTCAGTTGGTATTTGGACGGTTCATGGAACTTTCGGAGGCTCTTGGATGTAAGTGTGGATCAAAGCCGTTGTTTATTAAAGGCACTATCTTATTCTTTATAAGGGTCAACGTCGAAAACACAAATCGCCGAACCACCGTCAATAGAAGATGCAGTCTCATCCCTGGATCGTCGTTTAAAAACGTTACACCAAGCCCTACCCCCACGGACGGCTCTTATCCTTTTCAGCGGTCATTCAGATCCGCGTACGATGGCTAGTTTAAGCCAACGTAAAGCCAAATTTGAGAATGACCTGCGATCTGGGATAGCTCCGGATGATATTCCAAAGGAGGAACGCTGGACGGCGTCGGATGCTAGAGCACTTGAGGAGGAGACCGCTAAAGCTAGACGTGGTTTGGCCTTTTTGTGTTTGAAACGAGAGTTTTAATGAAGAGGGTTGCTTACTTCTTTTTTCTCCTTTTGATTGTGCTTTCTTTCTCCTTTTACTTTTCTTTCTTTTCCTCCACTCCCTACTCCATCACTTCCGTCCACACCTATCTGTCGTCTTCTTTTCTGTTCAGATCTTTTTTTAAGGGGGCTTGTAGGATTTCGTAGTTTTGGTATAACTTGAATCTAATTGAGCATACTTTATGAATCTTGTGAATGGTGTTTGTAGTTTCTTTGTGAGACTGGTGCTTTGTTTTCAACTTGAATGTGCGCTCAAACGGGCGTCTTTTACTACGTTAGTTAATTCGATGGTTCCGCGTCATCAGACAAGTATACGCTAGGATATTGTATTTCATCGCTCTGAAGATGAACCATAGGGACCTTTTTGGCTCGTTTAGTCGTCACCACACTGTTCAATCTTGGTTGGATTAGACTTTGACATTCGTGGTGAACGCAGGAAAGTATCTGGTCAAACCCACTCAAGTTCCTTTTTCTGGCGACATTTGTTCTCTGTCTATACCTCCAACATTCGCTGCTGATACTCTTCGGGAACCTCATTCAATAAATCACCTCGCCAGCAGTTGAACATGAACACAGCGAGGATCGTCGTCCGGTCTGACATGTTTATGTCAGTACCATAAGCATTTGTGTCCGAAGGACATTACAATAGCTTCTTTATAGATCGAGAAAAATGATAGTAGGTATATGATCTCTGAGCGTATACGTTCAGACCTAACAAGACAAACGGCAGATGAATGTTGCAAAGGAGCATGTCGGTTTGGCATAACTGCCGCGATTCCATGAATATCTTTCTTCATTGTAAGTGTTTGAACACGTGCAATATATTATCTTGTTTACTTGCTTCCCAGGAGAAAACAAAAATGCTCTTGTATCTTCCCATCTCTGCATTTTTCCCCCTGATTGGTGTCATTCATTTAAATCTCGCAGGGTCTTTCCATACATTCTCAAATAACTATACAACAACCTCGGCTTGTATTTTTAATTGTGAGAAAATCTTCGTGTGTTTGCAGTGTTATTATTATTATTCTCATACAATACCTCCAGTTGAATCGCCCTTCATGCGACAACTTCCTACAACAGTTGATGTTTATTGGCTCCGCATCCATCATTATCGTCACTATCATCATCATGGACGGATAAATGGAAGGAGCCTGAGAACGTCGAAGACATTACTAGCTTTGGCAAGATCAATGTCATAAAAGACGAGTTTCGACACCGGACACTATATCTTTTGCCAACAAAAAAAGTCAATGAAATTGTTCCGTGTAGACCGTGGTAGAATCAATCGGAATCAATCCAGTTTCCAAACTTTAAGTTAACTTTCTGAGGGATGCATCTGGTTGATCGCCCATGGGAAAGTAAGTTGATTCTTCAGTTGCTGTATCGGCTGTATTGATATACTGTGCGATATCTTAAGGTGCTGATGGCTATTCTGGAGAATTAAAAGGCGGTGTTTATTTCTTTCAACTTTAGATCAACGTTGCGAAGGAACATGCCAGTGTCGTTATTTCAAATAGACCAATCGGTTTTCAGTGAAAGGTATGTGGTCAATGTTGGACAAAAACGAGAATCACTTTGTTAATTGGCTTTCTTAGATGAACATGCTGTTATGATGCTTACTCTCCGAGTCAGTTCATCCCAACACCCTGCAAAAGCTGAACAGCTCTCATATGTAGGCATCTAGCACATCGCCTTCTATTAGATAGTAGATAACTTTGTCTACACCTCTACCATCATGGAACCGAATAAACGGGTTGAAGATATCGTGAGCCCGATTTAGAAAGAACTATGTAAGGCTGACTTGGACACAATCAAGTGCATCTTTGCCAACTGACTCGCCTTGAATACCGAGATCTTCCGTTCAGAACGTGGGGACGGACAGGGAAGCCTGGAAGATTGAAAATATGTCTAACTGAGGTATGATTCCATTTATTGTAAGGCGACTTGTGAATGCAAACACAAACCGCTCAATTAGACACCTTATTGACCCGGGTTTAGGATCAATCAAGGACTAAGACGGAATTCAGGAATGGAGGGTCGTACCCATCTCAGAGAAGCTGTTTTTTTAAGTCTTGAGTTGCCATATCAGCTGTATTGAGGTGCAATGCGATGAAGATGTTGATGACTCTGGAAACCTGAAAGGCATGCTTGAGGTGCTCAACAACATTGAATCTTTAGAAACTGTAAGCCATTTGAAAAGCATGTATGAGAACTGACATAACGCATTGCTGTTCAGCTTTAGTATCTTTCCAAAATGTTCCATCGTTTTTCATGATATTATAACTCATTTGCTTCCACATCTATCAATAGGGTGTATTCTTTGATCACTGATAATAACACAGAAGAAGATCGAGATATTGATATTTCCAACTTGGGAGGATCCATGTTTGTGTTATCGAAGTCGCCTTTCAAAAGTTTACATAAACAACAACACAATCGGAAGTATTCTATCCTTTCCGAATAACCAGTTTTACATGCCTTTACGTTCCGTTTTGCTCAGGATCAAACAAACCGTTTTTTTAAGTTCAAAAACATCTGAAAGTCAGCCAAATAAAGGCGGAAGCGAGTTGTCCCTCAGTTGCCGTATCATCTTCGTGGGCATACTGCGCGGTCTTACGACAGTTTAAGTCTGAATCGAAGAGCCCTTTCAATCAGAACTGGGGTACCGCGGCCAGTTGGTTTCTGTAGTAATGGCAAATGTTAATGATGTTATACAGGATATTAACTGTATTGATCATGTAAAGGCTGCGTGAGTTGGAAGGCCATTTGGATTGGCACTATATTCGACATCTGATGGGGCCTTGAATCTGTGCCGAGATTGGTCTGCTATTTTAGAGGGCACACTGTTGGAAAAGCTTCGATCTTGTGGCAAACATCACATCGGGTTTTGCTGATTATCTAGAACGTCTTTATACCTCAGTACTCAGTAGTACTCGGTTTTTTTTTATCGAATGTCGATATCGGCACCTACAATGATAACTTCAGTTCCCATCCTCAGTTCCCATCTCTATTTCTAATGTCATCTTTAAATTTCAGAAGAGATATAATACCGTGATTGTTAAATATGAGCTCTTTGAATGTTAGCAAGTTAAGTTTGAATTGAGACGTTTGTTCAGTTGGATTGCCAGAGAGCAAATACTGCGGAGTTCAAGGAACTAACCAGCTATCTATCTATCAGCAGAAGGCTTTACTACCATCTTGATGCAGGCAATAAAGAGAGAAGACCTCAACATCCTCGTTTTTTCAATATTATGAGAAGTGTGTCGCGGAGATTTTGTATTCAACATACTCAAATAATGAATTTCATAGGGACAGACGTATTATTACGTAATTGGTCCATAAATTTAGTTGAAATGAACTTCTTGATGCTGTTGATTGCATGCCCGAAATAATTGAGTCGACCACGTCAACTATTGACAGAAAACACTTGGGTGTGTCAAGATTTCATAAAAGGATAGATAATACTCAGTACTATATACATTCATCAAGAAACGCGGCTTCTTGGATCATCTGTCATACTACGGAAGCGAGATAATAGGCAACCAACAACAGCGGGTCTCGTGATGAGAATTGAGAAAGTTGTGCTGTAAAAGTAGAACGGTAATAATGATACAAGTAAATAGGAACAAAAGAAGAGAAAAATTCGAATACGGACAAATTGAAAGACGAAGAAAAAAACTTGGGGAAGGGGAAGGTGGGGGGAATGGCGAAAATAAAATAAAATTGAAATACGAAATACCAATGGTGAACCCGAAAGTGTCCGTAGAAGTAAATTGAAGTAAAGAAGTTGATGGGAAAAGACGATCCAAGAAATCTAGAGGTCAACATCTCTTCAGAAACGAACGTTGGAAATTTCTTTCATATGATAATTGAATTGAAAGAGGAGCCCATATATGTTGAGTTTATTTAGACAGACGGCTTTTTCTCGGGAGGGACCATCGTGCGACTCCAATTGATGGTCACTATGCCGACTCCAGCAATATTGACTTCGCGTGGGTCGAATACACCCCGATTCTGGATAAAGGAGATCAGACCATGTATCACGGGAAAAGAAAGAACGAGAACGTTGGAAACACGCGGGAAAGCTTACCTTTTTCATTATTCCCTCTTCTTTAAAATAGACTACGATTGTTCCAGACCCTCGTATACGAAGTATATCATCTATTTCTCCGAGTTGCTAAAGAGTAAAAATGTAAAAATACTAAAATTTGGATGGAGACAAAGTTATTCTCACCTCGCACCATCTGATCACTGGTTCATCATATTTGTTGTCTCGGTTAACACCACGAAGAATTAAACATTCTCTCCAATTGATGGTCGGTAACGGCTCAGCAGATGTCGATTCACCCCCACCGCCACCAGTGAAGAAGGAACTTGATATTGAAGAAGCTGGTGTTTTGGGAGTTAGGGGATATCGGATCATTGACATGTTGGTGGAAGTAGCAGTAGTGGTAGACTTTGCAGAACCGAATTGCGTTGTTAAAGTGAGACGTGGGGGTTTCGATGGGACTGGGGGATTGGTTGTTTGGGAATATGATGGGGCTGAAGTATGGATCATCATCGATGCTGGGGAGGAGATGGAGGATGAGGATGATGGGATGACGGCTGAACGAGTGTCGTTGAGAAAGGGTTGAACGGTGGCGGTAGTAATCGTATGATTTGATGTACCATCGCCTGTGTTAAAGTATACATGTTCTGAAACATTAACATTTGACCCGGAAAGCGTCGTTGCGTGCGTTTTGTTCCTTGGGTGGTTATGTTTAGAACGAGATCCACTAGATCCTGAACTCCTACTACGTCTAAGACCCATACCCAAACTTATCCGAGACATCAACGTATTACGTCCTTTACCGTTCCCCGCCGTCGTCCTGTGAGACGGGGATTCACTAACGGAGGGGGAGAATCCGTTTCCTACGGATACCGGAACAGATGGGGGAGGAAGGGGTGTGGGAACGGAGTCTGCTCGTGTATGTGTATGGTGAGTGTTCATACGTGATTCCATTGGATTTTCATTTTTGGTTGATAATAAACCGAGAGAACTGAGACTTGAAGACAGATCCTGCGCCGCTAATGAGCCACTTCTAGATCCGGTTCTTGACGACGTATTTCGAGAATGAGTTTTTCCTCCTTGAGTAATATGAGCCGGCGATCTTGTTTCGTTACGTGATCCTGCTCTGGAATGCAGTGAAGCACTTGAAGATTTGGATTTGAAAACGTTCTTTTTGCTTCCTCCTGTATGATTTGTTGACACGGAAGCGGCTCGGGAACGTGAACGACTAGATGCTTTCCCTATTGTTGATGACCATTTGCCCTTGGTTTCGTTTTGATCCAAGTCGTCCAAAGATGAAATTGAAAATTTAGATGAAAATAAACTGAAACGTGAAGAAAGCCGACCGGATAATATATCCGAAGCTGAATCGGAGAGTGCTTCCGTATTATCTTGGGCGTGTTCAACCGGACTTTCTACTATGTATTCCGCTACTGCCGGGAGCGTTGAAATTGAGATTGTTTGAACGTCATTTGAGGAACCTTCCGAGGAGACGACAATCTCAGCACTGGGAATCGGCGAGGGCGGAAGAGACTTGTTAGTATTCGCGTGTGTCGGATCTGTGTCAAGGGGTACACTTGGCGGAACTTCAGGAACAGGTGGCATTTTCGTCTCTGTCTCGCCGCGTTTAGACATAAAAGGAAGCTTGAGTAATTTTGAAGGGAATGTCGAAGCAGGAGTTGGAGGGAAAGCACTGAGTGATGGTGTAGACAGACAAGAGTCGGAATACATTGAATATGGCGTCATTGGTGAAGAGACGGCGACGACGGTGGGCTCTTGTGATACTACATTTGGGGTCTTCACCACGCCAGCAGTCCTCGGAGTGATTAATCTAGGACTGAGGAAAAGTTCTTGAAATTTGACATGGCCGTCTATTGAAGGTCTGATGAACGACGTGAATGAACGAGGGGTCGAAGGAAACGCTTCTAGACTTTCTTGAAGGGCTGGTGTAAAGTGAATTGAACTGGAGACTGGAGATGATGTTTCTTGAAAAATGAATGCGATTGGGGGTACATCGGAAGTACGTGGAGTGGTTTCGATGGGAGGTGGTACGGGGGCTGCACGATGTATGATTGGAGATGGTAAGTCGAAAATCTGGGGAGTTGGGGGTATCTCTGGAGGCTGCAAGGGGAGAAGGAAAGGAATTAATGTAATTATGGGGAATTTACGCAGAGAATAAGAATTTGTGAAATGTTCACCTGTGATACAATCCGAGCGTCTCTTCGCTTATCATGTACGCGTTCCGGAGTTGTTGGACTCGGGGGTTCTTCAACGATGTCTGGTTGTTGAAGATCAGGGACGACAACCAACTTTTCCTTTTTTTCGTGTACAATCAGCTCAGACAATCGCTTCAAATCTCCAAGATTGAGAATACTCGTGTCTATTGAACTTGCGCTAATGGGCCAGTTTTTTCGTCCAAACGCATAAGCGGTGAGAGCCATCTCCCTCTCCAGGTCTTCCATCTGCCAATACACCCCATCCTCCTTTTTTCCTTCAAACGAGGGTTTTGAATCGTTGGAATCTCGTGCTGAGCCTTGAGTATCTGATTCTTGAGACGTTCTGGATTGAACTTGTTCAGCAATCCAGCGCTGGATTCTATCGTTACGACCTTCGGCTAAAAAATGCATTCCCGTGAAAAAAAAAACAAACAAAAATGGGCAAAAGGAGAGTGAAAGAAGAATGATGGTTATAATCTGTTTAAAAAAAAGAATGATATACAACAAAACGAGGGATGTTGCAAAAAAAGGAACGAAAAACACGAAGGGAGGGAGAAGGGGGAGAGGAGACCTCGAAGGAAAGGGCTGAAAGGGAGAGAAAGGAGAGTAAAAAAGGGTCCCCCTTAGTAGTAGCAAGACGGCTTAGTTGGCCGAATGTCGTATTTTAAATTTAGATTTTGTCTGGGGGGAAGGAAGACAACAACAGGATACGATTGGTTGATACTCCTACGGGGATTCCAAATGGGTCTTAGGACGATTTTGATGATTCTAGATCATCCTTCGGTATTTCATAAGGCGCATATTTTTTGGTTCCCCACAGTCTAATCTTTCGCCACATGGTTAAAAACAGGATCAATGCGACATGCAACCATCAATTTTGTATGACACTTCCTGGTTTTTGATGTTTGTTATCTGTTGAATCGTAATACGTAATATTATTTGGCTTTCATCTTTCATCTTTCTTCGAATAAACAATAATAATCATAAACAAGTCAACACTGCATCCTGAATATAGCCATCAATTGGGAGTACATACCTCTTTATGAGATTTCCAAGGAGGATAATATTCAGGGCAGAAATATTTTGATTATTATTATTACATTATTTCGATCGTTTTTGTGGGTCGGTCGACCATGGCAACATCGCTTATTTAGGCAAGAAATGCCCACTGCGTTTACGATCAAAAAGGTCATGCCAGAACTGATATGATTTCATAAACGATGACATGGTAGATCATTTCAAGGAGAAATGGATAGAGCGAGAGCAATATTATGACTTGAATTTGTTAATTATTTGCAAGAAAAGTGAAAATGTTTGCAGATTGGACAGATGAAAAAAGTGCCTGGATGGCAGTGGAAAGGTCCAGAAACTAACCGTTGCAGACCGGTCACTGTCACGCTATTGGTGTGTGTGTGTATGTGTGTGCCGGAACGACCCGAAAGCACTATTTGTTATTGACTTGTCCTTTTCTTCAGTAAAGAATCCTTTTGACGACTGGACTATAATAATATTTACCTACGCTTAACACGTAAGGCCATTCTCCACCCTTTCCGTATTTTATTCTGCAAAATTTTCATCCATGCACTTAATGAGGCTTTTTAGCCGTGTTTTTAGGGATGAGGCCGCCGTGTGGGTTGTTTCACAATAATTTTTAAGCAATGATGGGAGGAAATATATGTAGCAAATGGCGATTTTCACCCGTGCTCAAATGTTGGAAATTGAAATTAACAAATAAAGCAAGTTTACCCTGCTGTCAATGGCAGGAAAATCAACGTGAGGTGGGCACATCCTTTCCAGAAAAGGATTAAAAGCGTTTGACTGTAACTAGCAACTAAAAGGATAAAAGAAAGAAAGACAAACACGCTTCTCATTTCACCGGTGGCAAAGAAACCAAATCAAAAGATTGGATTGGGAAGTGTGCTTGCGTCATGCATAATCCCCCCTCGGCTAGAAGGTCCCTGAAACCTACCTACCTAAATTTGCAAGAATATTTATCCACCCCTTAGGCTGGCCAGGAAGATCATTTTGGCGTGGACCTAGTTGCAATCCGCCCAAAAGATATTTAGCGATCAAAGCTTTTTGAGGAAACAAAAGGCAATCTGAGATTTATAGAATTGAAAAAAAAAATTATGGAGTTTCAGAAGGTATGTAATGTGAGGTAGACGAGAAGGGTCTGACAAGTTTATAGTCAATTCCGTACGGAATATTCAACTTTGGTGTATCGCCTAATAGTCGCGGGCATGCATGTGGTATGTCGAGTTTCATGTCTCGGATTGAACGAATGGAATAACTGGCGTTATTATTATAGACATAGAGAAACCCAACTTAAGGGAAACTTTAATTCATTTCTTGATCTTCAGTGATACTAATCGAGATCTAAATTGCAAACGAACGCTAAAAGATGTTAGATCCAAAACTCGAGACAACATCTCTGTTTTTTTTTTTCAAATTTAGGCCAAGAGCTTGACAATCGGCTAATTTCGGGAACAACGCATTATGCGCGCAAAAAAAAAAACGCGATGGCCATATCGCTAAACCTGGTTCTAGGTTGAACTTGGAGGAAGGTGACTTTTCAAAATTCCCTTTTTTCCTTGTTTGGGTATGGTATGGCATAAACGTACTAGAATATAGCAAGAAGTTTCGTAAGAAGAAGTATTTAAGATGTGCTATATTTACCGAGGGGTTTTAAGGACCAAGGAGGGAAAGTAATTGCCAATTGGATCGTTTTTCTCCTTGGGTACTATCACGGTCAGACCCGGTTGGCTGTCGGGAAGATGCGGTATGAGAATGTTATACATATGTAACCCTTCTTTTCTACACATTCCCCCTTCTCTCCCCTGTTAATCTGACTGACTTTATGCTCAGGTTCAGACAAGGCTTTTCCCAAGGAAATATTCACGCATGTTCTCCGTTGATATCGGGGAAGTGACATTTTTTCAGTCTCAAAAAGGATTTGCTCTACAACGGTGGTGTGTTTTCTTTTAATCTTTTATAGTATTATTTTACGATCTAATTTTTGAGTTTGAAGAATTAAAAATTGAAACCGACAATGACGTAAAATTTGAAATCATACCAGTCAGCAATCGCTCAGAGTTCTAGCAACTCGTAGCTGTCTATTCCCCTTCTTCAAAAGCACAGGACATGGTTTGAAAACCTAATGGGATGACGACGAAGTGGAGCGTCATGGAGTCTTTGTCTTTGTTTCTATCTCTCTTCTGACTCGCGGCCGCCATAGCAATCTAGAGATTGTTTTCAGATATGGTATCGAAGACGACGGCGGTTGTGATTTTGGAATCTGGAATGAGATAAAGACGTCTTATGCTATATAGGCAAGGGAAGACGAGATTAGAAAACGAGGTGGTCTGGACCCGAGCTTGAACGGACCCTTTGCAACTGCTTGTAAAGCTCTCGAGTCTCGAGGTCTCTCGGACGGTTAATATCTCTTTCTTCTGCTGTCACGTCTTCTCTGGGTTATAAACGCCATCTTTCAATGCTGGACTCTTCTTCTCGTGGACTTGGTATTAAAACCCAAGCTCTGCTTTTGAGGTCAAACCGCGCGCTCTTTGTCTTATCTTTCTTTCTGATGGTGTTCCAATTCAATCTCTCTCTTTGTTGACTTTAGATGGGCGTCATCTTCGCACAGGCTTTCTGGCACTCTCTTCTCACCGCGGAAGGTCCGGGACGATGTCTGCGATGATGATCAACATACCGTCCACCTCTTGCGTCGGTTCTCCACTAAACGTCTATAGTACCACGAGAATTAACGATGCCCAACCAGGCCTTGCTCGTCATGTCCGGCATATGTAACTTTTCTAGTCGAATATCTGGCTAAAGTAACCGAAGCTCTCGTTGGCATTCTTATAGCCTTGCTTGAGGTACTGATGGATCAGCAAGGTGAGCTCTTTCTCTGGCGCTGACGGCTCTAGTGCAGAACAAAAGGACGCAAATAATCAATAATCATATTGCTTATCTCCAATCGAAGAGTCGTTGTTGTATGACGATTTTCTTTAGTCGCTCCTCATTTGAGATTCATTTGCAACATCCTCGTGTATGGATGTTGATGCTTTGTCTTGCCGGTGCCTTTTTCAAAGTCTGTTTCTCATTTCTTTCTTTCTTCTTCTCATTCATATCATATTCATCTTTATGTAGTTGAGGGTATTCTCGTAAACCCTCTTTTTTTTTTAATCCTCACTGAACGCATGTTTCGTATCGGCCACCAATTTCAATTTTTTAATAGTGTTTCTTTCTTTAAAAAAACATGTTTTTCATCAAATTACAGACGCGATGAAAAAGGGAAAAAAAGCTGAAGCCAAGTAAGGAATACTTCAAACCCGTGTTGGTAGACGCTCACTAAACTTTCGTCACCCAGTGTCGCAATGCAAGATTCCCAAAGTTTCTGATGTCGACCGACAAAAGTTGGTGATTGGCTACAAGGTGATCACAATCAGGAAAAAGATATGAGTAAACAATTGATATTGTGTACGTTCCAGTACTAGCGTACTTTTCATCTCTTCAAGTTCTGTTCCGTTGTCCGCTAGATGCAAATCATCCTGTCTCCAAACAGATAATAGCGGAAGGTTGCCGCCGGCAGTGAAGGTTACGTTCAACGTTTAATGGAAAGTGTTTTTGAGAAATCATAACGACTTTTATGTATCAGAATGTGTGTAGCCTTCCAAATGCATCACAAGATACAGGCAAACTCTGGAAAGTCTCAGCTCCACGCTGGAAAGTTCACTCCTCGGAATCGTTTAGATTCAGAGGGTTTGTTAATGTTTTGACTTTTGAAAGCATGTTATGCTAAAAATTCTGACAACTACGTCCAGAACCTATTAATACAGGTAAGTAACGCTCTAAATATGTTGACATATAAACTACGGCAGCAGAAAATATTACAGTAACAACCAACCATCACGATAAAGCAATACTACCAGATAAATACGTCACTGCTGCCTTTTCTTGCTGCTTTTTCTGAGTTCTCGTTCGTGTTTCTTCTGGGCTTTTAACAGTGGGGGATGAACAGAAAGTCCAAAGGGCGTTGATCATAATTGTGGTAAATCATGTGAATGCTACGAGCAACACGGTTTTCTCAGTTGTGTCAGCGCGGTTGTGCCACGGGACTTGGAGTAACGGTGACTTTCTCGAATGAAAAACAGTGGAAAGACCAAGTGGGAGATGACGTATTAGGAGAGCACATGCGGATTCTTAGCTCATATTGACTTGACTTGACACTTCAGATCAGAAAGGATTAGAGAGAATTAAGGGAATTATGCTTCGCACCTAATATTTATATTGTTAGCCAGATTTGCATGTATCTCTTGGGGAATTAGATGCGAAGAAGAAATCATGAATCTGGGAACATTGGATGAGCCCTCTGAATTAAAAAGAAAAACATGTCCTAAATACTTTTTTGAGCTATTTTATTCTGTTACATAAAGTCAGACGCCATATCATTCCAATTGAATCATCTGGTATATTTCGTCCAAATTGACACGGCTCGTATGTATATCAACTTTGATTATCACTTAAAATTATAATAATTGATTGTCACATTAAATATTATATTTAAGAACCTTTAGAGCGTCGTGTTGAAAAGCTCCTATCATTGGCACCGGCTCATCGGATGCTGGAAGGTATGTGTATTGTATTTTATTTCTATATCCCTATATCTTTATATCATTCAATACCATTTCTCCTTCTCCAAGTGCCTGAGAAGAATGTCTCAAGGTTCACGACCAAAAACCCCTCGGATGGCTACGACTTTCGTAGCATACGCTATCGGTAGACTGTGAAGGAAACTTGAGAAGATATATGAAACACAATTGGAGAGGCTGGTTCTGAACTGATTGAGTATATTGATACAGCACAAAATGTGTTAATATTTCTGGGGAGTTGGGAATATTAAAAGGTGGGGTTATAATGTAAAGAAAGTAGGCTTGTTCAAATACCTTTTCAGACCATAGAGTCAACTCCGACTTATATTTCTTATTCATTATGGGTCTCAAGGTTGTTAGCCAGTATACTTATGGCTCTAACGTTATGTGTGAGATTTCACTGAACGATCGTGAACTGCACTTACAGGTCGAGTGGCGACTCTTTATTCACATCCCTTTTCCCAAGAACTCACACAAAAAATCGTCAGCCATTTCTTTGCATCCAAAACCAATTTTTCTTTGGTGGACAATCCTATTATAGTACGAGTACAAGTGAAACGACATCAAATATTAGAGTGAAAGGTTCCATTGCGCAAGTCATTCCGACAGTGCTGGCAGTTATAATAATGTGACTGTGGCTCATGGATAATAAGATTTATTATATTGTTAGGAACACCTGGCATACAAGCCACATGGATCCTCACTTGTCCACCAAACGAGGAGGATCCGAAAACACAAAGCCCTACGACATAGTACGTAGGATGCATTGGAGACATTATCGAGCCAACCCCCTTTCATTTCCCTTCATTATTTTAATGTGGACTTTTCTTTTACAAGCGCCATTGCCAACCGGCCCTCTTTTCAATGCTAATTCGTTTTCTTTTCATTTTTTTTGAACACTTAATAATTTCACCTACATATGTTGTATCTCAGATTAAATACAATCGAGTTGTGATTATTTAGGTTTGTAAACTTTTATCATTGGCTCAACAAATACTTTGATAGTGGCGCAAACGACATCAATTACACGAGCTACATTTAGAGCGAAGTGCCATCGCGGAAGTCATTCCATCTTCCTAAAATCGGTTACTAATACGAAGCCATAGAATAATGGTTATCGCTTTGTTTTAAAGCAAAAGACACGTAAAGGTTCCAATTCTTGTGCCTTATTGACATGTTGTGTTCTATTGCCAATTGGATCGCTTTCCGCTGTGTAGGTACCCGTACCACCCCGGTCAGAACTGATGGCTGACGGAAAGATGCGGGTATGAAGAGGACTATATATAGGTTGTTTTTTTCTTTCCCCCTTGTGTCCATATGGCTCAATGCTTGGGTTTTTCCCAACTCCAATTTGGGAAAATGACTTTTTAGATCAAGAATTCCACGACTATTGTGTTTTAATATATCTATGTTTTATTATATATGGGTTAATTTAGAAGGATAGGGAATGAGTGATTAATACTGAGAATAAGTAACGTAACAAAAGTGAAACGGAATTATGAAGAATTATGGTTATGCAAGGTCAACAATCGCTCAGCATTGAATTAAGAACTCTAGCAACTCGACTCATAGCCAACTTTGTAACCGTCGTTTCATTTTCTTCTATGGAGCACAAGACGTAATTTTCGAATCTGTCGGGATGATAATGAAGTAGAGCGTCACGAAGTCTTTGTCGTTTGGATTTCTGGTCTGAATGATGAGGTGAGAATAGGAACGTGGAGATTGTTTCGGTGGAAAATATGGTATTGAATAAGGTGTCGTTGGTGAGTTTGGGGTTTGAATCTGGAAGGGTGATGAAGATTTCCGATACAGGCCAAGGAATAAGATTAAAAGTGAGTTTGGGGACAGCGTGGGGGTGGTCGGTTATAATCGACATGCTTGAAAGGATGACGCCCAATTGTTTCCAGCTGTTTTCGTAGGTCTCCCAACCGTTAAATAATTCAGTTTTCTCCTCCTTCAACAGAACGGCGTCTTCTTGTAATTTCGGGACACTTCTATTCGCTTGCTCCTCAGGTAGCGGACGCGGAGCAGTTTTCTGATAACGCTCCCAATCCACACGCTCCTCTTCCTCTCTCTTGAAATCTCTCCGTCTGATGCCATCTCGATGTAACTTTTCTCTCATTAAATAACGTTGAGCAGGAGTCATTTTCGCATAGGCTTGCTGACATGCTCTTCTCGCAGAGGAAGGAGACGCTTCATCAGACCGGCGTGGCGTCTAGAAAATGGGGTTAATCAGCATTGTTTGATTCAAACGAAACAAACCTAGGAGATTAACAAACTGCGTTCTATTTTGCTGTAGCTCTGTTTCAGGAGTTACACAACGCCGAATGTTTGCCCCTTCTTCTGCTAGGATGTTGACTCGTCTTCCTTGTCCATGAAAAGGGTCGGTATGCTGGTTAACTATGGATTCAAGTTTTGCTCTTGATTCCATTAGCTTTCGATATTCCTCTTGGAGGACGGGGTCAAATCCTTGGTGCCGGTTGAAAGGAGATTGGCTTCGAGCCATTCGTCGTTCTGTCTGCCAGTCTCGTAAATAGGAGTGAGAGGCCATCCCTCTCACAGTTTTGTTGGCGGGTGATGGATCGTTGGGAGCATTCCTTTTATTGTTGCTAGAAGAGCGCTCAATGAGGATTACTTCGTCGTTGAAACATTGCTCTCCGTGAGAATGTCCTTTACCAGGACCACAACGGTAACATTCCGTGACGACTTCGGTTTCGACTAGGATTGAAATGAGTTGTGATGGGTTGCGTCTGTGTTTGACAAGCTTTTTTGGTTGTGCGGATGTGTCCGGGGTTGGTGTTCTAGTGATATTGGAAGAATGCGAAGATGATGAAGATGGTGATGATGATGAGGTGGTATGGAATGAGGATTTGCTGCGGAGTCGATGCAGGAATGGAGACATTGCAATTTTTTTTTTGACTACGTATGGAAGAAAATGTGAAAAAAAGGGAAGGAATGTGGATTTGAAAAAGTAAAGAAATTTTGACGGTGTCTGTTCGGCGAGTGGGTGTGCTTTTATTCATTTTCGTTATTGTCTTTCGTCCGTGTTGTTGAACAAACGAACAGATGAAATGGACCGACGTGCATAGAATCGCTCTAGTCTCCATAAGAAACAAAACCTGGACCTCAGTCTCTATTCCCGGGGGACAAAGACCTGTTATAGTGACATTACGCGTTAATGGGAATGTGGACCACGGTTGTTTGTGTGACTTGACGCGACGCGTTTCCTTCTTCTTTCACTCCGACCCTTGGACACAATCACGATCACGTCCTTTTTTCATTTCCACAAAACGAACAAACGTTTAAGAGTTGTCCCATCACCACATGAATGAAAACCACGCTTTCTCTCATATTTTTATTTGTTTTGGGGTGCAACACAAACTGCGTCCCTTTTGTTTTGTTTTTCTTCTTCCTTTCACTTTCACTCCTTTCATCCCCCTAACTTTTTGCGATCATGTCTATTCCGCACGCTCGTAGACTTCCCATTCCCGATGTTTTCAAAGACGCGTCTCTTTCGATGATGGCGAAAGAAAACAATATTGTAGTTTCTTCCACCGTTCAACCTTCTCCCGGCCTCCTTCCTAGTCCACCAATAATACTACCTTCATCGCGTCGAAATGACATTTTACCAGCACCATCTGAGAAAAGAGTCAAATATGTTCCGTTTACTCGAGGGTCTACCATTAATAAGAAGAAAGGGTTGGGGTTTGTTAGACCAAAATCACCAGTGCCACCGGCGCTTCCGCCATCGCCGTCGACGACTATTACGACGAACTCGAGCTTTGATGATCAGAATGTGAATGTATTTTCGTTTCGTCCTGATTCTCCAATTGGAAATAGTCCTGTTCATACTTTGGCTACTAGTGCAGGTGAGGATTTGACACTTGTGGCTTTTAATACGCCATTGTCGTGTTCGGGGGTTTTGAAGGAGAAGACGAACACTTCGTTATCGCCGTCATCGCCTGTAGTAGTTCATGATGGGAAAACGTCAGGAGGGTTACCTTTTTTAAAGGACACGGAAGAAGAACATGTCTTGACTGCCATTTCTACTTCCATCGATGGCGAAATGAACATGAATGCTAAAACCGCTCATCTCGAGACAGCCGCATCACTACGTTCCATTCGTTCCACGTTGAATCAATTGAAAAAGAAAAGATCTGAGTCTCGGTCTCGTCAATCTCGTCCTACGCATGCTAAAGATATCTTTTTCGTCCACAAAAATGAGACCTTCACTAATAGCGACGGGGTTTCTCATGTTCCCAACAAGACAGCCGAAACGATTTCCGATATGATTACACAACTTGTTAATGTTGTCCGACATCGCATTATTTGTTCAAGCCAAAATCATAGGGAATTTATGACTAAATGGAGTGAAGTGGAGATGAAAACGTATCATGGTCGATGGGAAAAACTTCTTCATATCAAAAAGTCGTCGAAAGCTACTACTCGTTTTCACCAAATCCCGTGGCCAGTTCTACCATCACTTGTTATAACTTCCCCTTCTCCCGACGTCATTACACGTACAAACGTTACGCGGTTTTTATTACGTCCCTATCATGATCGCGATCGGGAGAGTTCATCATCATCGTTGGAAAAGATTTTCGGTGAGATAGAGAGATGGAACGATTACCAGGTGATGGATAGCATTATGAGCAATGTTAGGGAGGAAGATAAACAGGATGTTGAGATGGCTTGGTCGAAAGTTGTTTTGGTGTTGATGGAAATGAGAGGGGAATGTATGGCTGGACGAAGTCTGTTTTGAAACATTGACGACTAATTAAGATGACATGTGTTATGATTTGACATTTGTATTTTGTTGTGCTTATAAGTTGTATGTAATATTTGGATGGATTATAAATATATGGACATCGCTTTGCGGCTGTCTGGAAATATATATGTATTGTTACAAAGGAGCGAAATAATATAACAAACGATTGCTAAAGCTTAGACATGTTTTATGGAAGTTCTTTTCCAGAATTGATAGCGTTCGCAACTTGACTCGTATTTGGACGATTGAACGCGTATCTAGAAAAAAATATTTATACTTTGTAAAAAAATAAATAAATAAGGGGGATTCTTCTTATACTTACCTTTCATAACTGTCAAGATATAAATCGAGATCACTGCACGTCCTTTTGACACATGGGTGATTCAATAGCCTGTCCAAATATTCCTGAAATTTAGTAGAAGGCGGGAATTGAAAACCTCGATAATGTTTAAGGACGTTTGTAGCGCGGAATAACCCTATCATAACACCGTTCAGAGAGCGTAAAAATCAGTCAGGAAACAACTACAAACATGGAGCAACCATAACATCCGCCCAATTCAACGTTTGAGGTTGACTCGTCCCTAAAGATCCCCACAAGCCCGGTGAATCAGCATCTCTAAGTACATCCTCCGAAGATTCGAACATTTTGATTAATTGAATGATACTTTCGAGGAATGATTTCCCATTTTCTATTTGATCGTTTGAGTTTTGAGCTTGTAGATAACGATAGAATGATGGGATCACAGAGCGGTTTATGTGGTATGTTTGATGACGGAGGAGATAGCGAGCATCTGGGACAAGGGGGAGAATTATGAATGAATAAGAATAGAAACGAGAAAGATGTTGGAGGTTCTTAACATGTTTTGGAAAGTGATGGGAGAAGATGTTTATTCGAAATTGGGTGTTGGAGATAACTGCGGTTAAGGGCGACATAAAGTGATTAGCCCGATGAGATAACTAAGATTAGCGGTAAAACAAAGTATTAACCTTAAATCTTCGAGGAAATCAAGTATGACGCTACTTTCACATAATGCTCTTGGTGGATTAGTGTTGTTCAATTTTATAGCCGGAATGAGTCCTTTAGGAGAGACGGCGACGAGATCATCTGGTTTTTTGTAGGGATCTACTTCATCTAGGAAAAAAAGGGTAAAACAAAAAGGAAGACTTCTTAGTGAACGCATACAATACTGGCAAAAAAATAATTCAAATATCAATTAGAATGAAACAAAAAAAAAAACCTGATAATCAATCTCAAGATATTCAAGTGCAATCCAAACACGTTGTACAAAAGGACAAAAACACCCAGCGAATAAAGTTAAATCTGCTGGACCTTGATGTTCTTTTACCGTTTTTAATGCTTCACCGTTGGTTGTGTTATGGTATTTTTTTCCAGTATCTGTTGTTGAAGAGGTAGAAGACGACATGGGAAATGTGTGTGGTGTGCAGGTTGAACTTGGTGGAAAGAAAGGACTCGGTCGGCGGGGTCCGGTGTAGGCGCCCGACTTAGTAAGAATCCTCAAGGTCAGCTGTGTATAATCACGAGGATAAGGGGTTTCGCCGACAACGGTGATCAATGCTAATCGTCTCGATTTACCTATCGGGTAAAATTGTAGACACCAATTTCGATTCACCAACAGCAGCTTTGGTTTTCACCCTCGTTTTTTAAAACATGCTAAATCGTATATTGCAAGGGATAAATTTGGCTGTTGAGCGTCAGATCGACAACAATATCTTTCTATAATCATTCCTTCTTGCTCAGTTTTTTTTTTTGCCAGAGATTTCAAGTCTTGGCATCTGGTGAATTTTCGACGATAGTCTCTTCCTTCACTAACGTTTCTCCTCCCAAAAGATACCAATAATCGTGTGATTATCATATATGACTGTGGCGAAGAAGTTGTATCACCCTAAAACACTACCCGAATTTAATGTTCCACTCAGTCCCTTTAGATGTAGCAGATAAAATCCAAAAGAGATCTCCCTCGGACGGCTGAATGATAAGATTGTTGTTTATGAGAGCGCTGAGCAAGGCACAGTTGTTGTTAGTCTAGGTACGCGCTGTTCCCTTGGATTCGTTATTTTAAATTTTGTAGTACAGCATATATAAGTAGTTATAAAAACTGTATTTTTCCTTTATCCGTTTGCCTCTCGAGCTCACAGAGGACAAAAGAAACACACTCTTATTTTTGTTATTGGATAAGCGTCATTTTATTCCAACAAAGATGAGGTTATTGCCTTGTTATGCAACATGCATTGGACAAGATTAAAACTATGAATGAATGTTCTTGTTATCCTTTGGACAGCAAAAAGTTTGGTTTACGGAAAATTTACGGAAAAACCGTCCGTGGTTGATTGGGAAGTATCAAAACCCGGATTAGCACGATATCAAACGATTAAATGTGGTTCGATTCCTAGCGGAGGTCTACGCTGTCCAGAAATTTCATCCTTCTTCTCGACCTATCACTACTGAATTGATTTCGGCATTCAGTACATCTTATAAATCAATCACAATATCATTTGAAAACAGACATCGCTGACCTCTATGAAATTGCTAAGACTACTACTGTGATTCACACCTATTCGCCACAGCATATAGGAGGAAATGGATATCTGAGCGCTGACAGAAAATTAGAGAAGTGGTTTCAGAAAAAATTAAAATTTTATTGAATGCTAATTTTGCTAAGGATGACAAATGACACCGGGGGATCCCTTCTTGGTAAATTATGTTCATACCCAGCAAATATATTTTACCATATACCTTTTGAAAATCGCTGGTTCTAATTTGGCGATATACAATATCATCTTTTATTACCTTCAACGTCCCACGAGTGGACGAAAATTTCCAGAAGCGCTCTCAATGATCCAAAAAACGCATCGAAAGTTCCTAATTGAAATGACAACACATGTGCAGACTGTAGAACGACCCCGCTTCTTAATAAGTGAATTACATTTTGGCTAACAGAATACTCAAGCTGGTGTCCTGATTTACTGTCCAGAAAAGGGTTCTTGATTCGACTCCGTCTGTACTAATATCATTCCAAGCACTCAAAGTGCGCTCAACGACGTCCATGGTCGAATCATCCAGCGATTCTCGAGTACCCGACCTTACGACTACAGACGGCGTCAAAGCTTATCTCTTCCATACTCCATACAGGGCCGTTAATGTAACTTCGTTGACGGGCGGATTTACAAACTTTACCTATCGAGTAACGTTGCAGAAACCGTTTTTTGATTCATCAACATCACCTGGAGCCTTGATTTCCACCGTCGTTTTAAAGCATGCCAAACCGTACATCGCATCAGTGAGAACGTATTCAGCATCAGCTGAACGCCAAGTTAGGACCACTTCCCCCATCTGTTATTTCTTCATCCCTTAACCCATTATCAGGATTATGAGGCTTTAGCATATCGCGAAGTTCCGACTATAGTCTCTCCCTTCACCAATGTTTCTCTCCCCAAAATCTATTTTCAAGATCAGGACAACTATGTGATAATCATGTATGACTGTGGCGAAAGTTGTATCACCCTGAAAGACTACCTGAAGTTCCACTCAGTCCCTTTGGAAGCAGCAAGACGAATTGGCAATTCCTTAGGACGCTTTATTGGAGAATTGCATGTCGCCTCACACAAAAGTAGACCAGCCGATTCGCCAGGTGTACTCATCAAACATAAATTTGAGGAGGTGCCGCAGAAATTTGATGTTTTTGGCTTTTTTCATGGCATCATTACAAGAGACCTCCCTCGAACAACCGAACGGTACGACGAGATTATTGCCCTGTTAGGCAACATGCATGATAAGATCAAATATTCGAAAGAAGTTCTTGTCATGGGAGATTTCTCGACAGGAAACATGTTAATCGATGGAAACTCTTTGGAACATTTGTCCATAATTGATTGGGAAACAGCGCGTTCCAGTTTAGCAGGGTTGGATGTCAGTCGTCTCTTAGCCGAGGTCTACACGATTGCAAAGTTTCATCCGTCGTCCCGATGTGCTGTTAACGAATTGATTTCGACTTTCATCGCTTCGTATAAATCTGTGGTTACCTCTGAAACTAACGCTCGCAACTTTAATGAAATCGTCAAGGTTGTTGCCTTCAACGTTGGAGTACACTTGATCGTTATAACACCAATGGAAAAACCGGAATGGGGATCTGATGAGGAGGTTGGAGAGATTGTTGCGGAAGGGATCTCATTTCTCCTTAATGCTGAGGATGATATGTGGCTTCGGGAATCATTTCTTGGTGGATTATACGTATAGTTAAAAATTCCACGTACCCGAGTTTCACGCTGTTCCCCGATTCTATTAGTACCAATCAAATATTTTCACTTTAAACAATATGCGCCGTAATTGTGACGTGGAAATTCAATTCTCAGAATGGCAAATACATATTTCCTAGTAAAAATATTTCCCGCAAAGTAATAAGAAAAAGCTCGAATTACGACCACCTAACAATCTACAGTTCAATTAAACAACCCTGGTATGGAAAAAGTACCCGCATTAGATGGCACATCATCAAGTTTGAAGTAGGCAATTCCGCTGGCCAAAGATAACAGGATTTTGATGAATCAAAATTCATAGGAATACAATTAATCTGTTCTGATGGTGTCGATTTAGCTGACAGCGGCATTAACATCTACTCACTTTCATCCGTATGGGCAATCTCTCTGGCTTGGATCCTTTGAGAAGTCCTAGACTATTAACAACGCTTGACCATTATAGATTAAGATATTGTTGCGCTCATGTCACGGTGAATTATATCTGCTCTTTCATATGTTACTTTGAAAAACCGAATCAATACCGTTTAATCATTATACACCCCGATTTCTCACTGACCTATTAACGCTCGGTGAATAGCACTGACAAGTAGATCTGTGGAAGAGAATTTTGTGAAAGGAGAGCGAGTTTCTTTTAGTACTAAACCACAAGGGTATTATTCTTGGAGATTTTTTTGCCCATTTTCGCGAAACAAAGTTCTGTGTATGAGTTTATTGATCAAGAACATCTCCAGTGTTCAAGACGGTCACTATGTATTGTACCTTGTTTTCTTCGAGTTTTTTTAAAGTTCATCTTCCGGAGTTTGTGAACTGAGTCTCTAGGTGTATTTGTCTTCGACATAGAGTAAGCTACGAATGCGCGGGTGGATTGACCAAATCAAGAACGGCTACTATCCATGTAGAGTTCGCGCGATACAACGTACAAATCGCCATTCACCGACAATCGGTCACAAAAACATTCCCCTGAGCTATGATTTTGTCGTCAGGAAATGGAGTGGTAACTGTAGTATCAATTCCTCGTTCCTGACATTATAGAATTATGCCGGTGAAAAAGTTGCGTAACGACAGTATGACAACGGAACTCTTCTCGTTACATAAAATCACACCCGCTCGGTCCCATCGAATTATGAGGAAAGACCAACAAGGAACAGACATGAGAGTAAAATTGAGCAGATGTGTATAGAGTAATTTGACCAAGTATTTCGCGGGCATGAATATCTGAAATATACACTGTCTGACTGATTAAAAGACATGGGGAGTAGATAAAGGCCTTAAAGGAATAGATGTCCTTGAAGGGCGAGAGTCGCGAAACAGGAGGGTGGACTGAAAGTGAGAAATCTAACCCGGGTATTAAACTCTATAATAATAGAAATAATTAAAGCGTATGTAAGATGAAGGTAAAATGATGGACTAACCAAGTTAGACACAAAACAACGTATAAATAAGGACTTTGCCCAGACAAAGTGGGTACTACTGGGTAGGCCTCATGATGAACTGAGCACGGTGACTTTTGTCACCACTGCATGGTCTGAAGTGGCGCAAAGACCATTATTAGCAATACGTAAGTGTCACATCTTCCCTTTAGTTTGATATTAATTGTTTTTTGCTAAACCAAATTTCTAATTAAGACTTTTCGCACGTAATCCCGGATGCTTGTGTAGTATATCAACCACATCAACAAAACAATTCTTATGTACCAAAAAATACCGCACTCGCTTGGGGTCATATTTTTACGTCCACTCTCTATTCTTCCCGTCGAAGTAAGCACACGACTATTGCGTCTTTCAACAAAGGACAGACGCAGACGCAGATGTTGGATGAACAGCAGGATGTTGTTTTGAATACGCACTCTTGTCGAATTCATCAGTTCCGAGTCTGGACCCGGACGAGTCAACGTAGATGGAGTGACCGAAAACTCACAGGCAACCGCACAACTTGCTCAATAGTCATAGTCTTTGCTTCACTTCACTTCATGATCTTCATGATGACCCTATTACTTCGCTCCACTTATTCTAAGACGGACGAAACCATGAAAGTCCTTCTATTCGCATGTTTATTGCATATCGAAGATGTACACATAGCTTGTCCAGGATGGATGTCCACGGTTTAGAGCAATTAACTTCTGTCAATCGTCCTATAGTTGTGTGGTGTTCAGCTAACTTATAATTCATAATAAACATCGCATCAATGGGCAAGAAGTCAGTCCATCCAGCATATATTTGACACGTATATAATTCTTAATTCGCCTTTATACCGTCAACAAATGTCTTACGAACTTATATTCTATCCATCTACACATTATCTCGTGATTTTGAGAGGGACCAATGGACCGACTTTAAGAGATGTATGTATCGCTGTTAAAGTTGATGGTCTCCATCAGCCCTGCTCTGCTACATACGTATCACACTATGCATACTGTGCCGACTTTTATAAATCGGATTTGGTAGCAAGCATGAGTTTGACACCATACGTTGACATCGGGGACACCTCAACACCGAACAGCCAATCACAGTCTTTAAAAACGAGTATGTACGATTTTTGTACAAAACCCAAGTAGTGATATGGCGTAGCCGGTACCGGTGCCCTTACACCTTCCATGATGTGCCATGATGTGGAGCAAACTTCTGTGTGGAGTGTTGATCGTTGAAATACACATCTCGGATCCATTAGCTATCTCTTGCTTCAGGTCTGGACCCGAACTACTGTATATTTATATTTATTCATGTATTGTATGTTATCAAAATAAGTGTTACTATAAAACTCGTGTTTCCACCACTTCCAAAAAGAAGGCATCAATGATAGTCGGACCACAGCATAAAAAATAGTGCAATACACATGCTAGTAATGATTAATAGACGTTAGTAAGAAACTTACTAACTTAACATTCCGGTCCGGTAATATCCGTTGCTGACCACTAGAATATTCCTTCGTAGCTAGTATATAAACTGTAGTAATTCCTTATCTAAAATACAAGTTGTTTTCCCTAATTAAAATAGTGCGAGTTGCGACAACACAGGTTTCCACTAAGCCAGCAAGACGCTTTGGAAGTATCAGTATCTTGTATTATTCGGAATAAATGCTGTGTTGGGTGGCTGGAGTCCGCGTCCCTACTAAGCCAGGAGTAGCCGGTGGATCTGATCGGTGATCGGATGCGTATATCAACAATCGATCCATAAGCAAACTTGAGACTGACAAAGGTTGTTGCCCACCGAGTCTATTGTGTCTGACTTGACACGAAGTTGACAATTCAAATGGGCTAAAGTATTGATCAATCTCCATTCAGATGATTTTCAAACTCATTGCGGCTGACAAGGTGTTGTCAAAAGTACAGGTACATTTTTACCTCACTTCCACCTGTTATTACATAAAACCCAGATCTATAATTGTATAAATAAACTGGTTCTCAATAGAACAACAAACCTCCAACAATTCGCCGCAATGAACAATGAAACGACAACAAGTATTTTATCTGAAGAGTAAGTTGTCCAAGTCTTCTTTTTTTTTACTTGTTGAATTAAAATATTCCTCAGAATAGTCCAGTCAATCTACGATAAGTAGGCCCCAATTATTTTTTATACTGAATAATAATAACAACAATCAACAGCATCACGCAGACCCAGATCGTGATCTCTTCTTTGGGTATGTATGTATGAATAATGTCTATGATATTTGAAACCCACTTTTCTTGACGTGTAGTGCTTTTATTCTACGTCTCTCTCCTCCACCTCAACGATGAAATCCAATATATATGGAAGTCAAAGTTTACACTAGTGACCTTGCTTTATTTACTTTCCAAATACGGCTCTCTTTTCTATCTAGCCATTATTGTGGGCCTTAACTTTTGGTCGGGTAATGTAAGCAACTATAGACAATTTTTACCACCATTTTTTGAAGTGAAATTTTACAGCCTCTAAGGTATAGTATTTAGTTAATTGAATGTTAAACTTGTAAAAATGACAGACCCGCAAACCAGTCTATGCAACGACCTGATTTATCTGGAAGTTGCTATGGGACTTCTTCCGTTAATTGGAGTACAGGGTATTTTGTTTTTATGAATTCTTGTGCTGCTTGTTTTCTTAAAAAAAAATCATAGGATTGATAATAGTTCGGACTTATGCTTTGTGCCAATGATATCGACCAATGACAGTAGCACTCTCTGTGATATTTCTCACAGCCTTGGTCACATATATCTATGGTTTGAGCAGTAATCAGTATCATTTGAAACATTCTAATTATACTGATATAGAAGGGGTATTTCCCGGATGTCAACCAGAGCCGTAAGATTTCTCATTATCCGTTATCCATCCTTTTTGTTGATATCAAATTAGCCGTAAAAAAAGACTCACAAACTTTTATTACATCTTCTTAATTCATGATTCACTTAGAATATTTGACTGGCCTTGATATTACCACCAATGCCGCACTATTCCTTTCGGATGTACTAGCATTGCTTGCAATCATTCGCCAGGTTTGGAGCTTATGGAGGGAAAAGCGAAGAATCCAATTACAGATTAGTGCAGACTTTGTGACTCTGCTTCTCCAACAAGGTGGGTTCTCCTTTGTCAAACAATCTACACTACGTTTTTACAGGAGCATCCTTCGTAGGGGTATTAAGATTCTTGTATGTGGAACAACCACCATTTTTCTTACTGAAACAAACTTCTCTTTGAAGCTTTGTGCTTTTCATATCAGTTACCGGAAACATAATGGCATATGTGCGTCGTCACTGAAAGTCCTAATGCGCTTGACTGAATCCACTGGATTTGGACCTTTCAAGATCCTACCGGTAAAGACATTTTATTCTCTGTTCAAATCTTTCAATCAAATTTTGGGCTCCATAGATGGTCGGATTTGATTTCTCCGTTGTTCAGAATGCGTATGGTCTTATTCTTACTGCTTTTGGGGATCAGGTGTGAACATTTGATTTTTTCTTAGGCTCACGGCGATACTCATCTGCGAATTCACTTTGGAACTTCGTCGACGAAATACGGAAAGATCAATTCCTAACCAATCAGCATTAGAATTACCGAACCTATCATTTCGGGACAATCCTATGCAATCAATACAATCTGTTCTTGGACGAGTACACGAAAACATCATTTCTGAGATGGGGGAAAGGAATGATCTCGTGGTTATCGACGGTCGGGACCAAGAAGCTGCCTGAGTTAATTACTTTGGTAAGCACTTCACACAAGTTTAACTCTCACGTTGACAATTTTAGATTTATCTATGTTCATATAGTTCGCAAAATCAAAAGTCCAACATGCTTGATCATCCAGTTTCTTCTAAACTATATGACGCATGCGGAAGAACTACTCGCCTCTTGCAAAAGAAGTTGAATGAAAAGAGTAAATTTGTACTTGATCAGTCGAAAGAAAAAATAAACATGCCACTTTTTTTTATTTTATTCATTGATTATTATTCACCAGAATTTGTTGCTTATAAGTGCAGACCCTTTGACGTATGGCAAGTACCTTCTACAGCTGACGTCGGCTTTCGATGATTTGAGTTGAGCTTTCAACAAGTTTTCCGAAGATCATATAAAGAATACATCTATCAACTCTCTATATCAATAAAGTCAGATCTTACATAATTAGGCATCTGTGTCGATGCAGTCGCTGAATGAAAAAAAATATGCAGCAAACGTTGAGAAGGAAAAGTCCAGGACAGGACGACCCGGACACGCCTAGAATGCGCGTGATCTCTGTCGGTAGTCATTTGACAAAACCCTTATCGGTACAGATTGGAGGTTGCTATAATGCCTCGAAACGAACTAGGGTGCCCCGAAAATTGATTCGTTCAATGGGACTACCTGGGGGAGGTGGTCCCAGCGGACCTTATTACTATTTTTCCTGCCGAATTAGTCTTCCTGAAGCCTGCTTTGGACGACCGATTCTGGCTCTGGACACGATGGACAATATTACTCTGGTAGAATGCGTATTTATTTTGCTCCTGCGGTCATCAAGAAACGATTTGTGTCATTAAATACATTTAATTCAGAAGCGCTCTTGGAAAGCATGTTCAGTGTTCTTTGACAACTTTGAAAAGGAAACCAAATCTTCTACTGATGTTACATAATTTATTTTGTATTTGCATATAAATAATAGATTTGTTACTGGGATGCCACGATGGCCGGTTGTAAAAGTCGGAGCTGGTGGTAATTTGATATTCCACTGGAATCATTTTGGCCATTGGAATGCAATGCGGAAATTATCCTCGGATGAAAGTGTGGAGGACAGATGTGCCGAAGTTACAAGAGCATGAATAATCATTTATTTTTTGACGTTACCCTTTAAAATTTAAATTATAATCTTAGTGTTATACATCTTCATTTTTCATGATTTTGCATGACTTAGGGGGAGGGGGGAGGTTCTGAGACCCCTCATTACTATTCTGGGGGTTGGTATCAACTTTTTGTCTGGGTGGCCTTGGGAGCAAAAGTTAATTTCCAAATTGGAAGGGCTAATATAAATGAATGGATAATCTTCTATCATAAAATTATTGAAGTATGTATATCAGTATACTTGGGTCTAGCTCTAGGTAGTTGTAGTTTCCAAGTTCTTTAACGATCTTCTGTGTTGTAAAATGTAAACTTGAAGTTGAAAGTAATAATAAACCGATTCAACAAATAATTAGAAGCTTACTGAATATGGTGAAGACTTAAGTAACTTTGGAATGAGCGTTGTAAGTCTTCGTTTATATTCGAAGCCTGTCTTTTAATCTACATACAAGAGGGTTTAGATACGTTTACAGGAAGTATAGGTAAAAATTTAGAGTGATTCAAAAAGTAAAGTAAATTAAAACGTGTTTGTAGAGGAGTTATTTATGACTCGTGTTCGGTGGCGAGAGTGACTTCGACGCCATGCGTTGACGGAAGGGTAGCTCCCCACAAAATTTACCTAGCTCGGCGAATCTAGGACGATCTATAACTAAGAGTTCTATCAACACCGCGTAGTAAGCTACAACATTTCATTCTACTCGTCTGCATATTCAATGAAGAGTGGTCTTGTTTTTACGGAGTGTTCTTTTACAAACTTATCGTGCCGATAGACCTTCGGAACTTTTCAAATTATGAGACACAATTACATCAACACCCTTTTTGCTTATAGTTCCTCACCACGAACAAATTTATCATTCGTTCAAAGTTATGAAAATGAATCGGTGTCTTCACTAGGAACATAAATGGATGACAAACCCTCCCATAATAATCCACCTAATGTTAAAGGTATCGGTCGATCGGCTTCGTTATCTGAAAGAAGAATGATATCATAAGGACTAGAAGCCATGTATGAATCTTGAAAAAGTTCGATTATTTTTGAAGAGCTGGAACCATCTGTTATGAGACAGTATCTGACGTTGTAGTCGCGACAACTTTGATAGATTTCAGATAGGATACGATTTAGGTTATCGTTATCTTCTGTTGTAAAATTGTTTTGAATTCGATGTCGTTGGGTATTATTATTATTCAAACTTCCCGCGGGCTTATTTTTCTATGAATAAAAAACGTAGCACGGTTTGACCAAATTGACTCACCAAGTAAAATATGGAACAAAGACCAATGACACCACTGCGAGTCCTTGAGGATTCGTGACATAAACTCGGAAAATATCTTTCCAATATCCCCCGATCTTCAAAATCCCTAGTTAACCAACCTAACGAGAATCCTGGAACTAAGAAACAAGAGTAAACCCCGACGGTCTTTATTGTTCCGTTGTAGAAACGGGTGATTTACCAGTTTGAGTTTTGTGGGGAATTATTTTTAGAGCGGGGATGAGGATAGTAGCAGGGTTGTTTCGAATGAGGTAACCGTGATTGATGAGATAGAGGATTTCTTGAGTGTAAGGTGGGACTGATTCTATTGGTATCCTGGGGAATTTGCAATAAGGAAACGTTCAAAATGAAACGAAAAGTAAAAGGAATACTTACCTGGTGGACATATCATTGAATTGAATGATACGATGACGAATGCATCCGAGTTCTTGTATAAAAGCGGAGATATCACATGGGGAAGCGGGATAGACCCGTAGTGATCGGGGATGTGTCGTTGAGGGGGTTGTTTCGCTATGTATCGTTGTGCTGTCGTCGTCATCAGGGTTGTCGTCTTTGGTGATATCGATTAAATAATGGCTTTTGTACGAATGACCTTTCCCAGAAAGCTGTGGCCATGAAACTGGTAAGATTTGTTTTTTAGGACGAGTTAGCAACGCTTCTGGGGAACATTCCATCTCGTAAACGTTAAGGAGGTAAGGAGAAGGGAAAGGTTTCATGATTAAGAGTTATATAAAGAAGGCCGTGGAATAGTATGGTTGAACTGAGACGTTGCCGTGGGTCCGGTTTCGGCATGAAACTTATTATATTTGGCAAAAAGAAGCTGGGCTGAAGGGAATAACAGGGAGTGGAGAGGATCAGTTTGCCTTGAATCCGATTCGTTGTCAAACCCCATTCTTTGCAGGCTTCAAAGAACGGCCGATCGTTACGTAACTTCAGCCAATGAAGAGGTGGGGTTTAGACCGATGTTATCGCATGTCCTGGTTTTATTTCATCCATGAGTTCCGTCCAGACAGGGTGCTTCAACTTTATAGCTCTCAATTATAGAATCACGTGTCCCGTGAAAATCGGTCAACAAATGAAGTTAGATACACTGAGAGACATTGTCACATTAGGGAAGGGACTTGAAGAGTTAGGGCGAATGCAAAATAGTATGTACCTTGAGCCAAGCTTCCTTGTTATATCAAATGCAAGTAACAGATCCGAGCCGTATATACCGGGGCTTACACTACTCGGTTTGGATCATCAAAAAAATAGTGGTGTCTTCTTTTGTTTGTCCCGAAAAAGATCGTTTACATTTCGCCTGGGGTGTTCTAATACTCAATATGTAAACAGGATTTCATAACATAGAGGTTGGTGGTACGGACAAACACTTGCATGGTAAAGTCTGACGTGTACATAATTTGTGTGTTAGTTTGCTGTATCTGAAACTTCTATACGCACGAGGGTCATATTAGGGCACTTTTTACCCCTATGAGAATCCCTGATTCCCAGTAAATTATATTGTTGGTCGAAACGGCTCTTTGTCCGTATTCATATATTCCGTAAAAGCGCCCGAGTAATCAGTACTCAGTGCGCGTGCTTGTGTTCGCCTTGCTACATCATGGAGACGAAGAGGATTTCTTTGATGAAAAACATTCTCCGATTATCATGAACTCCAATTTGAAAGTCATGCACTTATCGGGTGATCAATCAAAGTAGCAGACTACAGTGAAGTGCACTTTCCGGGCATAGAGAAGATGGTGGAATTTGCAATACCGTAGCTCAATTATTTCACGTGATAGTTTGCTTTTGAAGTATAAAAATGAATGTCTTCCGTTCGGTGTATGACTGGAATGATGAATCAAGGATGAGATTTTTAAAAGACGTTGAAAGGCAACCATCCAACCCTTTTCAAGACATAATTAATTCATGCACCGTGTATCATTGTCAAATCATGTGAAGCCCATAGAGAGTTATGGACACGATAGGACAATTCGTAAGACCCTGATCGTTGTACAATGTTGGTTCATGTTCATGTTCAAGCTGGGACTGCTGGGTTCAAAAATAATGAATGGGGTTACATAATCTGTCGCGTATCCAGCGTTGTCTTCAGTAGTACATGTTTGGTTACACGAGTCCAGATTCATCTGCTACCACCCGATGTCAGGTAACGTATCTGTCCGTTTCATTCATTGCCACGATTCAACGTCTATTTTTGATTTGGACCACTTCAGACCCCAAGAACTTACAATATCTATGATGCAACGACAGGACAAAATCGCCAACTATGAGATAAAATGATATTACTTTAAGTTAAGTCTTAGTCCAAAGTGGGTTAAACAATTCGATCAGAAAAAAAAATGATTACAGTTCGTTAACGTATCCTTTCACAAACTAAGCTATGATTTCAGATTTCTGTAATCTTCCTCTTATCCCAAAATTCGTCGTGGTAATCCGCCCCCCGCTTTAAACTTGATAATCATGTGGCATGTAAATTCGGACTCTTTCCCATGGGTAGTACTTTTTCATAAAGAGACTGACGTTTATCTCAAAATACCTCAGAATCGCTTTTCACATCAATCCGGCAAGACGGACAAACAGGGGTTAATTCGGTACATTTATAAACTATGGGCAAGGAGCTGGTCTACCCAGTAGCCCCAAGAAATACCGAGGATTAAATCTCATGTGTCTCGTGCGTAATTTTGATTCGAGCGATTAACCAACAGATTGCGGGTCGACGACTCAGCAGACACCAAAGTTTAAGCTACCGCGATATTCGGGCCATATGAACGCATCATAAAACTTCCAGATGACTACTGGATACAATTTCGCTATCTACATGTTATTGAGAAGGGGAGAAAGCTTCGGGTAGTTGGGTGCAAATGGAAGTAGGCATAAATAAGTCTAAAACTGTCGAAGTGAGATCTTAATATACTTGTTTGAAATCTCACACCCACCAAGCAACCATTGACAGCTCAAGCAACTCCTCGGTCTATTTCTTCAAGTTCCAGGTGTGAACCATCGACAGTCACAGAATTATTCCTTTCTCCCATCTCAGAAATGATACTTTCCTGTAGTCGTCCAATAACCGACTGTATTGATTGCAGTGGACTATCCCGGAATGATAGGTTCGGTAATTGTGATGCTGATTGGTTAGGAGTTAACCTTTTCGTATTTCGTCGACGAAGATCCAAAGTAAATTCACAGGTGAGTATTACTGAGAAACTAGGGAGAACATAAGCATCAGCAGCTGATCCGAAAATGATATGCTTAATCAGAAGGATCATACACATTCTGAACAGCGATATAATCAGCTCCGAAATTCTATGACCAAACCTTAATTGAGATAATTGAACAGAGAATAAAATATCATTTCTTTACCAGAGAGGTCTTGAAAGGTCCAAATCCAGTGAATCCAGTTAAGCGCATTAGAAATTTTAGTGACGACGCACATATACTATTACTATCCCAGTGCTTGACGTGAAAAGTACATAGCTTCAAAGAAAAATCGGTGCCTGTAAAAAAAAATGATGGTTGTTCCACATACCAAAACCTAAAAATCCCTACAAAAAATACTCCCCTAAGAATATGGCGGGATATTGTTTGTCAAGGGAGGTCTTACCTTGTTGGAGAAGCAGAGTAACAATGTCTTTATTAGTCTGTAAATTTAATCTTCGCTTTTCCCTCCACAAGCCCAAAACATAGCAAATGACTGCAAGGAAAGCTAATACATCCAAAAGAACAAGTCCGATATTAACGGAAAAGGAAAAGGAATCTGTATATGCTAAGGAAATAATGAATTGGGAAGTGATAAAAGCCCAGGAATCTTCTTTACCCCTAAATTTGAGATTAACAAAAAGAAATTAAATGGATAGTAGATTCGGATAGTAGGAAATCCTACGGTTGAGGTTGGCATCCCGGCAATACTCCTCCTATATCGTTATAATTAGAATGTTTCAAATAATAGTGACTATATTTCAAACCATAAATACTCAAGACCAAGACAGTGAGAAATGTCACAAATAGTGCTACAGTCATTGGCCGATATCCTCGGCATAAGGCATAAGTTCGAACTGAGATCAATCCTATGATAGTTTTGAAATAATGGCCGCTCGATTCATAAAAATGAAATACCTTGTACCCCAATTATCGAAAGAAGTCCTACAAAATTGTACAACAAACCCAAATCGTTGCATACACTGGTTCGGGGGATTGTCAGTTTTGCAAGTTTAAGAGTTAAGTCAATCAAGCAAACCTACCGTACAGACTGTTAAATTTCACTTCAGAAATGAAACAAAACGATGGTAAGAATTATTTAGAGTTACCTACATTACCTAACCAAAAATCAGAGCTAACCGTGATGGCCAGACGAAAAAAATTAGCATATTTGGAAAGTAAATAAAGCCAGGATACTAGTGTAAATTTTGACTTCCATATATACCGAACTTCATTATCGAAATGAAGGAGATGGACGTAGAATAAAAGTGCTACATGTTCGGGAGAGTTTCAAATATCAAAGGCTTTACTTGAAAATCAGATTTACCTAAACAAGCGATGACGATTTGTATCTGGATGATGCTGCTGGTCATTGTAATTCAGTAAGTATGTCAAGCACCTGACGGCCTACTTTTCATAGACTGCCTGGGTCACTCTACGGTGTGTATAAGTTCAACTGGTGAAAAAATCAAGACTTTGACATGTAACAGCTTACTCTTCAGATATTACCTGGGTTGAATTGTTCATGTTGACATATAATTAAAGGTTCGCACTTTGATCGAAGTAAGTTTCTATCAGGTTTTTATACAATCATAGACATGAGCTTTAGCAGGGCTTGAGGCGGCTATAAACAAATATACCCCTGTGTATTCCAATCTGTTTGATTTGTTGATAAAGATTGATCAATATCTCAACTCTCTCAGCTAGTCAACTTAGTGTCAAGTAGCCTGCGCGTCGACCCTGTTTTGTTTTGTTTTAGAATGTGAAGGCTGACCCTATTTGTCAAGTCGACACTTCCGGATCCAACTGTTCTGCTGACTTGGGGGTGGTCTAGACAGAATGAGCTCGAGTGGCAATCAGAGTCTGTTGGAAGCAATTAAGATGAAGAGATTAAATTTGACCAATGTGAAACTTATCTGGATTATTATTATTAGCTCTATTGTAATTGCCTTCCACATCATCAAGGGACATGATACGATGTCTGCTTCCGAGAGCGGGTTGTTAACATCGTTATTGAGTCTGTAACTCAACGTACACAGCTCCGCCAATATGAAGCTTGTTGTTTGCTCAACTTTCTCATCTCGTTTTAAAATTACGACTGCGTTGACATAAATATCTGTTCAGGGTCATTCCGAGTCTATATTTTGAAGGACTTCCGTGGATGCATTATTTGCCTGTAGAAACGCTCAACTGAGATTTATGAAAATTGACATCAAATGTGGGCTTTACTTACAGCGCTTTGCAAAAGTTAAGGCGGGTGGCCGTTCCGGCGGAACCAGGATTTCTAGAATAATTTAAAAGGATACAATCGGTGAAAAACCTGTTAGTGCTAGATTAATATTATAAGAAGCTGTTCCAAAAGAAAGTTCATGAGTACCTTATACAGTTATTAAGAAATCCTTGTTTAGAAAATTGAAATTCATCAACTCACCCGCCTTAACTTTTGCAAAGCGCTGTAATACCGCATCTAAAAGGAGTCCGTCTTTGGCCAAAAAGGTATCAATTCGGAAATCAAGAAAGTTTTATTTTATTTTACAATTCCTGTACAAATCTTCTCTAATTTTTGCAACAGGCGAGTAGTCATTTCGCATGCGTCTTGGTTTATTGATAATGAGAAATATGACGGTTAAGAGCATCGGAGAATTTGACAGGAACCAAATGCGAATCAAAATCTATCGAAGTGAGACATTAATATTCTATACTTGTGTAAACTCTAATTGAATACTTACCAAAGTAGACAACTTAAGCGGCTTCCTGATCTATTTCTTTAATTTCCTGGCCCAGACCATCGATAGCCACGGAATCATTGCCTTCTCCCATCTCGGAAATGATGTTTTCGTGGAGCCGTCCAAGAACAGATTGCATTGATTGCACCGGATTGTCCTGGAACGATATGTTTGGTAATTCTAATGCTGATTGATTGGGAATTGATTTTTCCATATTTCGTCGACGAAGATCCAAAGTGAATTCACACATGAGTATCGTTGAGAGCCTAGTAAAAAGAATGTGAGGCATCAACTACTGATCTGAGAATCATGTGTGCTTAATAAGTAAGATCTTACACATTCTGAAAGATACTGGAGTCGTATACGAGCTCGGACTACATATTTACGACCAAAGTTTAATTAAGAGGTTGGAACAGAGGATAAAATATTTTTACCGGGTTGACCTTCAGAGAGAGGGGGTTCGAATTCAGTGAATTCAAATAGATTAAAAATTGTAATTGTGGTAACGCACAAAAAAAAGCGGGAATTGTACCGTTGTCACGAAAAGTACAAAGCTTGAAAGAGAAGTGGGTGTCAATGAGGAAAAAATGATAGTTGTTCCACATACGCGAATCTTAAAACCGCTACGGAGAAATACCCCTCTAAAAAATGTGCTCTGTATTGTTTGACATAGGAGAACTTACCTTGTTGAAGAAACAGACTGACGATGTCTATATTAGTTTGTAAACCCAATCTTCGCTTTTCCCTCCATACGCTCCAGATCTGGCGAACGATTGCAAAGAAAGCTAATACATCCGTAAGGACTAGTGGGACATTGCTGACAAGAGAGATAACAGTCAAGTATGCTGGGGAAATAATGCATCAAAAAGGTGTAATAAAAGTTTGAAAGTGTTGTTTACGGCTAAAGTTGAAATGAAAAAAAGGAATGGATAGCGGATAATACGAGATCCTACGGGGTTGGTTCGCATCCGGGGAATGCTGCTTCTATATCACCGTGATTAGAATGTTTTAAATAATACTGATAATAGTTCAAACCATAAATACTCAAAACCAATGCCGTAAGAAATGTCACAGAAAGTGCTACGGTCATTGGCCAATATCCTTGGCATAAGGCATAAGCTCGAATTGAGATCAATCCTGTGATAGTTTTGAAAGTGAGCAGCACTAAAATTCTTAGAAATAATTGAATACCTTGCACCCCAATTAAGGGAAGAAGTAATATAGCACTGTCGAAAAAAAGCAGATCGTTGCATAGACTGGTTTCCGGAATTGTTACTTTTGCAAGTTGAAGAGTTACTGCAATAAACATACCGTAGAGACTGTGAAGCTCATGTCATGAAAAAAATGGCAGTAAGAATTGAATTGTTAGAGTTACTTACACCACCTGACCAAAAGTCATAGGTTACTATAACGGCCAGATGAATAAAGAGAGGGTATTTGGAAAGTAAATAAAGCAGGGTGACCAATGTAAATTTTGACCTCCATATATATCGAACTTCATCATCGAGATGAAGGAGAGAGACGTAGAATAAAAGTACTACATGTTCGAGGGAGTGAGTTTTTAAATATCATAAGATTTACTCGAAATTTACCTAAACAAGCAATGAGGATTTGCGTCTGGATGATCCTGTTGATCGTTGTTATTTGGTCTGAGTGCAAAACAATGGTTGGGGGCCTACTCTTCATAAGCTTCATAAGCTGAGGCTATCCTGCGGAACGTCTTAGTTCAATAGGTAAAAATGAAGACTTATCAACTTACTCCTCAGATATCACCTGCATTGAAGTGTTCGCTGTTTCATTGTTCATTGTGCTGGATTGTTGGAGGGTGGTCGTTTGATTGAGGTAAGTCCCTATCAGTTATCAGTTCCTGATACAGTTACAGAGTCAAGCTTTGAATTTATCAGGTTGAGGCCAGTAGATATCTGTGCATTGTGTGGCAACATCATATTTCAACTGCGAGAAGATTGAAAATCATTTACTGATCAAATACTGATTGATTAACATCTTAGCCCAACCGGATCGTCAATTTGACGTCAAAAGTAAGCTGTATTTAAACCTTCATTGGTTTTGCCTAATGTTATACGAAGGTTAGCACCACTTTATTTTGAAGTTGACAACATTTTCAATTATTTCACTGACATGAAGCCACACACAACAGACTCGGGTTGGCGACGACATTTGTCAAAGCTCCACATGGCACATTGTGAGGTGAGTCCCGACCTCATTTGGGTAAGATAACGATTTTTTTGGTCATCACATGCCATCAGAGAAGAACATAATACAAGGCCCCTTCAGAGAGCGCAGATGGCGTCAACGTCACTATTGAGTCTGCACGAGGCAGTGCACCAGCACCCGCGTGCATAACTAAACAGCGCTGTCAATATATTAAATGAATCAAAAAAGAAGTCAGGCACCATACGTATTTAGATTGAGAAGCTATTCCCCAACGACTGGAACCACAAGGTCGGCAGCAACCACACCAACTTAGGTTTCGCTGAAAGCGATGTAGTTGTACTAATAGTATGTACCATGCACTTCTCAACTGAACGCTAGAAAAAAAAGCGCTCTATAACCTTTGTGTTAAAAACGTTAAAAGGAAGATGGATTAATTCTGAGATACAAATTCAAGAAACAGAAGAGTCATCCTATTTCCGTATTTTATACAATTCACCCGATGATTGTCGCGGTGGCTGTGATGAGGCCGCATACCCTACTAGTTGCGGCCGAACGTCAGTGAGTTCGGCCCGCTCCCATTTGCACCTGTGATAACATGTGAGTAATGATGATGAAATTATATTACCCAGTTAGAAGACATAGTCATCTGTAGTTTATGTTACGTTTATGGGATCATGATGATAGAATAATATCACGGTGGCCTAAATTTCGTTGACGCGTAGTCTGGTTAGCTGATTACTCAAATCAAAAAGCTCTTACGCACGAGGAATATACCAGACTCAGTCTTCAGTAACTCTTGTAAACTACTGAGTAGACGAGCTCCTCCTCCATACTTCATAAAGATACCGAATTACTCTTTGTGCGTATTGCTGTATTGATATGTTTGACAACTACTAGTTATGAGAAAGAGGGTAAGTTAACGAGCCGTTTGGATTGCGGAGCGACGGACAACCGGCCCTCCCTTAGGTTTGACTAATCCGATTTACGTTGGCTGGTCCAAGTGCTTTCTTGGCTAATTCTTTAAAACTCTACTTATTTCAAATTAGGTATTCGTAGTTTTGGAAATCGGTGGTCTGGTCTACCTCTTTGGCATTCATCGTGAACAATTCTATATATAAAAAAGAGACCTTTATAACAGGGAAAAAGGCTCGGTGGAGTTCGATGGCGGCGGAAAGCGGAGTCATGGCCCGCTGTTCAAGATGATCATTTCATTTTCCCGTGTCAGCCGCGTACCGGATTCTCCTGGAACGAGATGTTCACATTCGGTAATTGTAGTACAGCAGACCGCATTGTAGCCTAATTTTTCTGTATTCCGTCAACGAAGGGCTAAAGTAAATTCGCGCAAATAAACAGCATTGAGGGCCTGAGGTTAGATGTGGACTGGTCCATTCGGAAAGGGGTTTGTTTAATCAGGACGGAGGAAAACTTGGAAAAGTGGTAGAACGCAGCCTGATAATATGTGATATAAAAATTTAATTGGAGAAATGATAGAAAAACCAAATAATATAATATTCTCAATGACGGCGTAAACTGGAGATTTGGATCCTTTGCCTCAGTAAAAAAAGCGTGTTCGTGGGTTGAATGATAGGCTAGGGGAATGAATAGGTTCAGAAGATTGAGAACCAGAATAACCTTTTGTTTTTACAGCCTAAAGGTAGGCTTAATTAGGAAAGGAGGACAGCGAATAATAGTATATGAGATCCTACAGTTGTGGATTGCAAATGGGAGACGTTGCATCTACTATACCAACTTTAATATGACCATCATTAGAGAATGTTTTGCAGAAATGAAACAAGTTAAAATTTTGCGCACCGGAAATATCCAAAAGCTAAAGCAATAAACAATAAACAATAAACAGTGCTGCAAACAGCGCTACTGTTCATCGGTCGATACCCATGACATTAACAATTAATACTTCATGAAAAGAAAACCTTCGTAATGAATAACCATCCGGGCGAAGTGACTATCATATGTGAATTCCCAAATCACAGAACATATCCATATCACAGAACATTGTGTGATAATTGGGCGATATTCCAGTGTGGTTTTAGGTTACGCCTGAAAGTGCTTTCTCAATGGACAAGAAAAAGATATAGGAGTAATGTTCATAGTTTAGTCCCGCCAGATTGTCGGATCATGCCGTTAGGATTAGAAGAGGTCTTGACATACAAATAGAAACAACAGCATTCGCGGCTCCGTCCGAATGGGACCATTCGTAAGGTCGGGGTCATGGAGAATCGTTTCAGTCCATGTCTGTCCTGGCCATTGGCTGCCCATGGATATGAATTACCTTGAGTACGGGTAGTGTAACTCTAAAAAAATATGAATAAATTAATCACCAAATTAGCACCCGCAACAAACATTCCGGACCGACCTAACCGCGAGTGACGAAAGGTGCTCAAAATTCAATTGCATGAAATCTATGTGACGAACCGTACGGACTGTACAGTTCTAAAGTAAGAATTGGAAACAAGTAAAGTAAATGATATTAGAAGAAGATTATCTTGTTGGGCGCAAAATTTTACATGTCACATGTCACGCATGTGACAGCGAACGAAAAGCCCCCGGACCGTCGTCCCGACAGTCCCGGCCCCGATGTATATAGCATCCTCCTTCCTCTGTACCAAGTTTTCGTCAAACGTCTACTGACAGAATGTATCATACAGATTATTGTTCATCCTTCGTTCTATAACTATGTTGACACAGAATCACAGATTTCTGTTCGACGTCATTCCAAATATATACTTAAACTCGACGCATTATTTATTTTATTTTTAGAAGACAACTCAACTGACGTCTATAAAGTCGATATCGACTGTAGAATGTACTTACCCGGTCTGCCCTTCAAGCTCTACCGAATAATATCAGTCAATCAGAGGGAAAATAAATAAAAAAGTGATATGCTATTTTATTTATTTATTTTTTCACTACTACTTATAGATATACTTTCACATTTTTTGAAATAGCCGAGTAGTCCTTCCACATACGTCATAAGCTATGAAGAATCAGGTAATCAAGCACACCAGAATTTCGAAATTTAGGAAGTATGCGCCGACATTGATAAATCAGTCTAAAACTGTCAAAAGTTAGACATTAAACTGTGATCTTATACTCACCAAAGTAGACAACTCAAGCAGCCTCCCGATTTTTCTCTTCGACTTCTTGGCCTGGATTATTGACAGTTGCGGAATCATTCCTTTCTCCCATCTCGGAAATGATGTTTTCGTGTAACCTTCCAAGAACAGATTGTATTGATTGCGCTGGATTTTCTCGAAACGATATGTTCGGTAATTCCAACGCTGATTGGTTAATAATTGCATTTTCAGTGTTTCGTCGACGAAGTCCCAAAGTGAATTCGCAGGTAAGTATTATTGAAAGTCTGGTGAAAAAAAAGGTAAATGTCAGCAGCCTTGATTGGAAAATAATGTGCAGTTAAGATCATACACATCCTGAACAGTGGTATAACCAAATTCAGCAATCTAAGTCAAGGTTTGAATTGAGGGATTTAAACAGAGAATAAATTTTTTTACCGAGTTGTGGTGTCCCAGGTAGGAAATAGGAACTTGTGCGATCTTCACGAAGAGTACAAAGCTTCAGAGAAAGGTTGGCACCGATGGGAAAAAATGATGGCTGTTTCACATACGAAAACCTAAGGATCTCTAAAAGGAAATATTCCCTTTAGAATGTGGTGTATATCGTTTGACAAGGGGATAACTTACCCTGTTGAAAAAGCAGAGAGACAACGTCTGCATTGGTATGTAAATGTAATCTTCGTTTCTCCCTCCATAATCCCCAAACCTGGCGAATAACTGCAAGGAAAGCTAATACATCCCAAATAATCATTCCGACATTGAAGGCAAGGCTAATGGTACCCAAGTATGCTAGGGGAAGGGATTTAAGAAGGTGTAATTATAATTCAAAAATCATGTTTACCACTGAATTTGAGATCAGTAAAAACTGGAATGGGAAACGAATAATGAGAAATTGAAATCCTACGGGTCTGGTTGGCATGATGGGAATATTATAACTAAACCGTCCTAATTAGAATGAATCTCTCAGATGATACCGATTACAGTTCGAACCATAAATACTCAAGCTTAAAACAATGAAAGATATCCCAAACAATGCCACTGTCATCGGCCAATATCCTTGACATAAGGCATAAGTTCTAACTGAGATCAATCCTATTACAGTTTTTAAAAAAAAATGAGCGCTACCTCAAATTCATGGAATAGAAATGAGATACCTTGTATCCCAATGAACGAAAGAAATCCAAGAACATCGACTAAATGAAATAGATCATTGCATAACCTGGTTTGCAGGTTTGTCACTCTTCCAATTAAAAAAGTCGATTAGGTGAATATACATACCGTAGCGACTGTAAAAATATCACTTCACCAAAAATGGCGGCAAGAAATTGTTTAGATTTGCTTACATTTTCCGACCAAAAATCCGTGCCCACAGTAATGCCCAGATAGAGAAAGAGAGGGTATTTGCAAAGTATATAAAGCAAGGATACTAGTGTAAATTTTGACCTCCATATATATCGAACTTCATCGTCGAAATGAAGGAGGGAGACGTAGAGTAAAAGTGCTACACGTCCAAGGAAAGTGGAGTTAAGATATCGATATCATAGGCTTTACTCGAGATTATTGTACATACCCAAACAAGAGATCACAGTTTGGCTCTCGACGATGCTATCGATCATTGTTATTCAATGTAAAACACAATGGTTAGCAGCATACCTCTCATAGGCTGATTGGACTATTCTGCAGAATGTTTAGTTTAACTGGGAAAAAATGACCCGACAACGTACTCATCAGATATTCCCTGGATTGAAGTGTTTGCTGTTCCATTGTTCATTGTGGCGGATTGCTAGAGGGTGCCAGTCGTTTAATTGAAGATCGGCTTTTATTTAATACAGTTACAGACATGAGATTTAACAGAAGTTGAGGTGAGTAGAAACATACCACAGTGTAACAACACATTGCATTTTCGATTACAGGGGGTTCAAAAATCTTTTGTTGATCAAATAAAGATTGATTAGTCTTTTAGCCCATTCAAACTGTCAACTTCTGGTCGAATAGGCTATGCTTCAACCTTGATTTGTTTTGAATGCTGGGTGGCGTTCTTTTGGCTGGGATGGGCGACAATCTTTAAAATTTTAAATGCCAGAGCTCCACATCTTTAACGTGGCACCGAAGACGGACATAGTACAACGGCTCCTCCCGAGAGCGCCGAGTGTCATCCCCCCTCCCCCCCACGCGCACGCGACCACATGCTATCCACAGTCCACCATCCGGTAGACAATAATGGTAGCCTTATCACGTTGACTTAAACTTAGGTTTCTATTAAGTCGTTGCGCAGTCTTAGTATTGAAGTCAAAAAGCTCTTTATGCACGAGGAACATATAAGACTCAATTCGTGGAATACTGGATGGACGAGGTCCTCGGGCATAGTTTGTAAAAGCGTAACTAAATTAATCAGTATCTTTACTGGGTTGATACTAGGGACGGTTCTGATGTATAAACGTCTTTAGTGACAAGTACTACCCCGAAGAAGAATTCCAAACCTAAATACCACACGATGCATTTTCGAATAAGAGGAAACAACCATAGTTTATATTATGATGGACTGATAAATTCGCCATTAGATATTTACGGTTTAAATACTCGATTCTGAAGATGTAAATTGCGCGTTGGTCTCTATTCGACATTGAGGTAATGACTTACGAGTGCCCTTTACACAGGAAGTAAGAAAAGGAGACCGGAAAAACAATCCGCGACTCGGATCTTAAACAAAAAATATGAATGGTACGCGGCCTTTTTTTTGCTGACTATTTAGAGCTCTACCTACTTGGATTTGAGTATTCGTATTCTTGCAAATCGGTGGTCTGGTCTATCTCTTCGACATTTATTGTGAATTCTATAAACAAAGACTGTCGTGATAAAAATAGAAAAAAATATTAGTGGAGCTTGATAGTAACAGAAAGCGGGTTCCTGATTGTTCGCGACGGATTGTATAGACTGTACCGGATTCTCGTGGAATAAGAGGTTCGCGTTCGGTAATTCTAAGGTGGAGTGGTTTGGGACTGACTTTTTGTATATTCGCAAAGAAGTAGTACTGAAACACGGATGGAAAGGGAGGTAATGTAGACACCTACCGCTTCAGCAGACTCGGAAAGAGGTTTGTTTAGTCTGAAGGAAACTTTCCTTAGACGTTATGAGAAGAGGTAAAACTCAGCTCAATGCTGTGTCCTAAAGGCCAACGAAGAAACTAAATTGTATTTTTATCGATGACCCAAGCTGGAGACTTATACTTACTATAACTTATCGATCGATATCCATGTATAAACAATCAGTACCCATTTGACTTGGCTGTATGGGAAGAGACCCCCCCTAAGATGAAGAATTATCTGAGCAGAGCGAGTGGATTCCAATTCCAAATCATAGAACATTGTATCATCGTTGGGCGATTAGTTGATTCCCAGTTAATATAAAATATAATAAGAGAAGTAATGTAGGTTTCTTCGTGAGGTTAGTGGTATGGTTAGAAGAGAGGGGGGAAGTTTCAACTATTAGCATACGCAAACTCACCGTTTCATCACTTGGCCATCATTTAGACACGACTCGTATGTGAAACAGAAACCTCATCTCCCTCTGAACATTCATAAGGTTGAGGCCCGAAGCCCTGGGGAATCGTTTCGGTCTATGGATATCCTGGACATGGGTGCTTGAAAATATTAATTAATTGCCTTAAATGCGAATGGTTTAAAAGAATGTGAATAACTTAATCGCTCAACTAGCACACTGCAACAACACTCGCTCCCCGGACATAACCACAAGTGAAGAAAGGTTGGCGGAAAGTACCCAACTTGGGGCTCGTGATAATATCCAAATTATTTTGCATAGAGTCTTTATCTGATAGGTAAATGATGTAAAAAAGATATTTTGTTCATCAAAAATAACTGTCAGGTTTTGGTCAGGTTGATGGGCATGATGACATCGGACTCGGAAAACAAAGAAATTCAAATAACTTGTCACGTGTCATGCTGAGCTGCCCGGGCCGTACCCGGCAATGTAGTAGAGTTCCCCCTTCCTCCGTACCAAGTTTTTGTCAAACTCTACCGGTAGAAAATCACTAATATTATTTCAGACCTCAGAGTCATCTCGTTTTAATGCCCGCGTAATACTTCCTGGTATGAAACTCTTTTTTTTTTCTGGACGCCTACTCCTACTAGTATTTGTCTTTTCGTCTAAGGTTTTACAACTACGTTGGCACGAATTCTGTTCAAGGTTTTAATCTATATCATGATAAATGACTTCAATGGATGCATTAATCAATCTTATTGAAAGCTTAACTGAAGTCCATAAGTCGACGTCAACTACCTTACTCAAAAGATCTGTCTTTAAGTTCCGCCGAAGAATAATAAAAGGAAGATAAAAGAATACGTTTATCTTTTCGACTACTCAAGTACAGATTTACTCATTTTTTGTTTTTTGCGAGAGGCGAGTAGTCCTTTCGCGTGCGTCATAAATTATGAATAATCGGGTGATCAAGCACGTGGTTGTAGAATTTGCGAGCTATGCATACATGGATAGATAAGTCTTAAATTGTCGGAAGCCTTGTGAGGTCTGATTTAATCTGATGCTTACCATAGTAGACATCAACTCAAGCAGCTTCCTGCTCCCTTTCTTCAAGCTCATGGCCTGGACCATTGACAGGTACGGAATCATTCCTTTCTCCCATCTCAGAAATGATGTTTTCATGTAACCGCCCAAGAACAGAATGTATTGATGCCACCGGATTGTCCCGGAACGATAGGCTTGGGAATTCTAACGCTAATGTGTTAGGAATCGATTTCTTCGTATTTCGTCGATGAAGATCCAAAGTGAATTCACACATGAGTATCGTTGAGAGCCTAATGGATTGAAAGGAAGTGTTAACAGCCGATCAGAAAATGGCGTGCAGTGTTAGGATCATACACAGTCTGAAAGATACTATACTCGTATCCGGGACCCTATGATCAAACTTCAATTGAGATATCTGTTTGAACAGAGAATAAATATTTTTTTACCGGCAGGACCTTGAAAGAACCAAATCCAGTAGATTCAGCCACGCGTGTTAGAACTTTCGGTGAAGATGACGCACGTATCCTATTATGTTTCCGGTCATTAACATGAAAAGTACGAAGCTTAAAAGAAAAGTTGGTTCTGGAAAGAAAAAATGGTGGTTGTTCCACATACGAGAACCTTAGTATCCCTACAAGAAATACTCGTTTCAAAATGCGGTGTATATTGTTTGACATGGGAGAACCCACCCTGTAGGAGAAGCAGAGTCACGAAGTCTGCATTAGTCTGTAATCGTAATCTTTGCCTTTCCCTCCATAAGCCCCAAACCTGGTAAATGACTGGAAGGAAAGCTAGTACGTCCGAAAGAAATAGTGCGATATTGAAAGCAAGGTTAAGAGCAGCTAGATATGCTAGAAGAATTATGAATTAAGAAAATGTAATGAAAGTTCAAGAATCTTCTTTTACGGCTAAAGTTGATATCAACAAAAGAATGGATAGCGGATAATGAGGAATCTTACGGTTGTGGTTGGCATCCAGGGAATTTTGAAACTAGACCATCATGATTAGATTGTCTCAAATAATACTAATTACGGTTCGAACCATAGATATACAAGACCAAGAAAGTGAAAAATGTCGCAGATAGTGCTACTGCCATTGGCCGATATCCTTGGCATAAGGCATAAGCTCGAACTATTATCAATCCTATGATCGTCTTGAGGAAACGAGCAGCATCTGATTTTATGAGAATGAAATACCCTGTACGCCAATTACCGGAAGGAGTCCCATAGCCGCTTGTAAAAAAAGCAAGTCGTTGCATAAACTGGTTTGCGGGTTTGAAATTTGTCACCCTTGCGAGTTTAACAGTAAATTGAGTAAATATACCGTAAAGACTGTGAGATATCATTTTAGAAAGAAAAAAAATGTGGTAGTAAAGAAAGAGAAAGAATTGTTTGGAGTTGCTTACATTACCCGTCCAAAAGTTTAGGCCCACGTCAATGGCCAGGTAGAGAAAAGTGGAGTATTTGGAGAGTAAATAAAGCAAGGTTCCGAGTTTAAATTCTGACTTCCATATATATTGAATTTCATCATCTAAATGAAGGAGAGAGACGTAGAATAAAAGTGCTACATGTTGAGGAAAGTGGATATCAGATAACACAAGCTTTACTCGAATTTTAATACATACCCGAACAAGAGATCACAGTTTCGCTTTGGGTGATGCTATTGATTATTGTTATTCAATTCAAAACAAAATGATTCCCAGAATACCTCCTACTGGCCGATTGGATTATACTGCGGAATGTTTTTAGAACAACAAATTAAAATAAGACTTGAAAACTTACTCTCCAGACAAAGTGCTTGCTGTTTCGTTGTTCATTGTGGCGGATTGTTGGAGAGCCTGAGTGGTGTTTTTATTAAGGATCAGTTTTTAAAGCAGACCTGAGCTTTGACGGGTTGAGGTGAGTAGAAACATACCTGTGGGGTGCGGTACGTGCAATTACGATGAGTCCAAAAATAGTATCAGGTACAAATTAAGCCCGATTGAACTACAAGCTTGGTGTCAAGGTACACATTGGCAATAGATTCGGGCAATAAGTGACAACCTTCGTCAATGCTCCACGTGGCACAATGTGAGAAAGACCAACAAAGATCTAAGTGAAATGGACAATAGGAACAATGATATGATGTTCTTTTGGACCATCACCAAAGAAGGACATAGCAGTCGACGACCTCCCTTCCGACGTCACTATTGGGCAATGGGTCTCCACCTCGGTGTGTGGGATCTGCGTGGCGGGGACCGCCGTAATGTAGGTATCGCAAGAAATGTTTTGGTTAAGTTTGTTGTGCATACTTGATGTTGTGGTATGTACCACCCGCAAGCTTTGGCTCTTGTTCACAGAATTCGTGGGGTTTCAATCAAGATTGGGATGTCATCAGTAGCCACCGAAGAGATTGTGCGTTTCACGTGAATCAAGAGAGAAGATGGAAACCATTGTAATAAAACTTCTCTAAAGATCCATGATGCGTTCGTGTCACAGATTATCGGTGGCTTGATCTTACATAAGTCCCTTTGAATCGGTGAGTCGTTGACGCGCAGTCTTGGTCATGTTAGCTCAGCGCTCAGTACTTGAATCAAAAAGGGTTTTTACGCACGAGAAACATATGCATATGAGACTCAATTCTTTAATTCTCAGTAATTTTTGTGGACTACTAGACTAGCCTTTCCCCCGTAGTTGTAAAGGTATTGAATTAATCCGAGACTGACAAGTGTCTTGTTTGTGTTAACGTTAGGCTGCGGAACACTAAAACTCAAGAATAGGAACGAATTAACATTCAGTATAAAGGTAGATGAAAATTTGAGGTAATGTTTCCTTTTTTCTGTTTTGGCTCCTCCTTCACAATCCATAATAGAAGGCTTGGTATATTATTGGGCATTCGCTCTAGATTATGACCTTTGTTAATAAAATTAGCGATCTCCTTATCAAGCCTAGAATTGATATTAACAATCTCCCGGGATTACTGACCTATGATCTGTTAATCACCACATCGCCTTAAGAAGTTTCTCTTTCTTATTCTTCTAGCTCCGGATACTCAACATTATCGGGCCATCCATTTCCCATAGCAATAATGTTCTGGTTTAAATGTTCAAGTAAAGATCGAGTCAATCATGTCGGATCGTCCTGGTTTGAGGGGGTCGGTAATTATAAAGTAAATCAGATCGATTTAGGACTGGGTTTTTTTCTGAATTTCGTCGACGAAATTTCGCAAATAAGTAGGACCATAGAAATCCTGAGGGAGAAATAATTATCAAGAGTAGATACACCATTTAGAGGTATATGTAATAGTAGAATTTTCTTACATATTTTGAAAGGCGCCGAATTCTGCTCCGATGAACTGTTGATTCAAAGTCTAATTGCAAGATTGGCACCAGCTAACTGCCCTAGGCGGAACGAGGACCGGACCGTCGTCTTATAAAGGAAAGACGCAAATCAGGATCGTGCCGTATATGTTCAGTGAAGAATTAGGCAAAAAAAAGGCGTCATACCGTTCGTGGGTTTCACCGTGGAGCTGTAAGCGTATTTTAAGGATTAGACATAAAGATAAGACGCTAAGTGTGATTGTTTTTATATTTGAATGTTGATGTGCTACATGAATGTCCTCGGCTGGTTGAGAAGAATCTTGGTTGAAGGAGATACTCGTCGAAACGAGGATGGCAAAAACAAACACGTGATTGTGACGTCACGCGTGTCGCGCTATTATCATGAATATCATCCCCCTATACCGCGTCCGAGCCGTATCAGGTCTATTTTCAAAATGAAATCGCAAAGTGAATGACACATGTAACGTTGCGTGACAGCTTTCAACTTCTGCCATACTCTTCTTCCCTTCTTCCTTCGCCGACGTCGTTTATCATGGCTGAGCCAAACGAAAGTTCTGAATCATCAGATGTTGAAACAGAGGATGCCTGTCCTACTAAATCTCACAACCGGAATCCAACAGGTCATAATCAATACCAAAACTGCTGTATGTGGACAACTAATAAGGATTAGGATTGTGCTGAAATTTTTAATAGCCCCTCGTGATGATCCAGTTGTTTCTAGTTATCTCATTGAATACCATAGACATGGAATTACGAACCGAAAGGCGATCAGTCAGCTACTTAACGCAGATCATGGGATTACAATGAGGTGTGTCCAAGTCATTCCTTGACCACTTTGGTTTCTAATGGGTTTAAACAGTGAAGTGACTGTTGCACGTCGTCGTAAACAACTTAACCTTTATGCAAGTGGTCACACAACACAATTTTTGTCAGGAACAACCAAACGACAACTAGTGCTTGATCAATTAGCAGTGGATCCTACCAACCGACAAGGACCGAAAATTATCAGAGAAGCAATTGCTAACAGTACCAGTATACATCTTACAAGGTAATTGTTGACTTTTTCTTTAAGATTTTGTTTTGCTTATTATATTTGTAGAGATTACATCACCGAAGAAATGCATAAACACGAACCCAGAGGTTTCGAACTACGACAATCATCTAGCAAGAAAGCCAAACGTTCACCCATCACTGTTCTTGGACCTCATCATGAATGGAGCGGTGACAGACATGACAAGCTCTCTGCCATTGGTTTCCCTCTCTGGGGTGTCTGTGATGTATGGTCTGGTGCTTGGTTGGGTCTTTGGGTTGTTCCAAACAATCGACTCAAGGCAGCAATTGCTTATATATTTCTGAGTCTTGTTGAGCAACTCGAAGGTAAGTTATGGCAGTTGTTTTTTAACTCAGCATTAACATGTGTTACAATTGTTAGGTATGCCTGTTCAGATGACAACCGATTGTGGAAGTGAGACTGGGAGGATTTTTGGCCTTGTTAACACTCTCCGGTATGCAAAACATGTTCTGTGTCTTGAAGGCAGGTGTTTGATACAACATTAGGGAAACATTTGCTCCGCATTTAGGAGAGGATGCGCCACCTGCACATCAATTCCTTCGTTCAGTTAATAATATCACTATTGAACGAGGCTGGCTCCAACTTCGGCTTCAATGGGGCAATAATGTCAAAATTTACTGGGAGGCCAGGGAAGGAATATACCATCCACAGGATCTGAAACACTTGTATGTTGAAACTACCTTTAGATCGGGAATAATAAATTTTCTTATAACATTTAGTGAACTAGTTCAGTGGCTTTGGCCAAAGCTTATTAATCAAGAATTAAATGAACTTCGAGATTGCTTGAATAACCATAGAGTATGCAAAGACAGAACGAAGATCAGTCCTTCTGGAACGACCCCTCATATCGCACTTTCACTTTATAAAGAGTATAATGTGGAGTGGATGCTTCAACATGTTGATCACAATGTTGTACAAGACCTTATGGAGGAATTGGGAGGTGCTGATCTTGTTCGCTTCATTAGTGTGGGATATGCTGAAAGAGCGGAAGTAGTCTATTCAGGACTTGGGATTTCAAAACTAAGTTTTCATAATGTTTGGGAAATCTTTCGAGCAATGCTGCCTTTGATATAATATTGAATATGAAACTACTTTTATTTTAAAAATGAAAAATTTTTATTGTCAACTGTGGTTGCCCTTGGGAGACAACACTTATAATATTTCCTCTTACGTTGCATGTAATCTACTGAGTTATGTAGGAATTGGGGCCTTAGGGATGATAATTTGTTTTGTATTTAAACCCAATTGCTTGCATATTGGATTGCATTTGTGTTGGTCTAAAAAGTCTTGGATTAATTTACCACCCTTGTCCCAATGGCCAGAACAAGAGTCAAAGCTAGCATAAGATTGTAAACACAATTACATGGCATATTATAAATTTGAAAACTTATGTATGTGCCTGAGGGTCGATGAAGATAATGCTGTTTTCAGACACAAACCCTTCAAACGGAAAACCATTTTTAGATATTGTACCAAATATGCTTGTGACATGACATAAAAACATACCTTGCAAATCTATGAAGAGCATTTCTCCAAGTGAGTCAATGATGGTGTGATGAGCAAAAGCGTCAACACAATGTCCAATGTGGTCCTTTGAAGCCCCAGGTGCATCTGTTCCTGAAAATCTTACTTCATTACCATATGAAGTAATTAGCAGAGTAGCCAAAAAATCACTATATCAGATTGCTCGAAGCTTATCTGAATCAGATTTGTCGGTATTTCCCCCTTCCAAGTCTATAATGGTTATGCATGTCCCAAGGAAAGATTTTTTCAAGTTCCAGGTCATTTCTATGAATATATATTAGTGTGTCAGTAATAATAATAATAATTTCCATATGTGGGAGACCCTGATAATTGACTAATTTTGCTAAGTTATAAAAGCCATCAAGAAAGAAGTCACCCCAGGTTAGGAGAACCATTTGGTCATAGAGGTTTTTTGAATTCTCTTCGTTGGAGATGCTATATGTAGCAACTGTTTTATATTCAGCCAAAGCATAGTCAATTATTCCAATGCGTCCCTATGATTGACAAAATTAGAAAACTTGATTGGCATGATAAGTATCAGATTTATACACCTGAAAAACATTTTTATTCAAACCGGATCCAATAAACCCATTATTTCCTTCTTTGGAAGGCTGACGCCACTCCTTTGACACTAGAATTATTTCAGAAACTGAACTGATATCGCATATACTCTTTCCACTTTCAAGCCACACTGTCTTGCGCATAAAAGAATATGCTTCATATTTCAGTTCGTGTTTCTTGGCACATGGACAATATCTACTTGTATATTCACCACTGTCATTTCCTAGCAGTAGTGTGTGAGGAAAGCTCAAATACAATTGATAGTAAATCAAATACCTGTCTTTTCAATATCAGAGAGCTTGTGTTTGGTAGATAACATGTGTGAACTTGAATGAGTAATCCTGCTGGAGACTTGACTAATATATTCTGGTTCCTCTTCTGGAAGTTCCTAAAATCAGATGTAAACAAGGGTACGAGTAAAAAAATCATGTACATACTTCTGATGTGGATTCATAAATGTGTATGTGGAAATGAAAGATATTGTTTCGAGTATCTGTTTCACAGATTGTTTGTCTCCATTTTTCTTCTCCATATACTTGACCAAGACTACGGTTTTGCAAAGAAGTAATATCAGTTGAGAAATTACTGTCGGGTTTTCCTTTTCCAGTTGAGACACCAAATGTTACATCAGATCTAAGAAATTTTTTGACTGCAGAAATACTTATAACAAAGTGACCCATACCTTGCAAAAGAGGGCTTCTTTTTTGTTACATTGAGTTTTAGAAGGAAATCATTATAGCTGCTTTCACAGTAAGCAAGAAGTGTGTCAATAACAGTATTCATTGGCTCTGCTGGGGAGATTGTCAGGTTTACTGTGGGAAGATGACTCTACACAATGTTTAAATTATTATGAATGAAAACGAATTAATTTTCAAGACTTACAGCCTGGCTCTTCCATTTTCCACCTTTTGTAACTGTATGGAGAATGAGAGAAGCCTGAATTCTAATAGTATCACTTTTTTGTATTTTATTCAACACATTAACTTTCTGATTGATGTGGTGACCTTTGACGAGTCCATTATTTAAAGGCAATGGGGTGCTCAACCAAACTTGGGTAGCATTCTGTTCCAATGCTAGTGTGCGTTGTGTCAATGAACCTACAAGTGATACTATGTGAGAAATAAGTAATTCAAAATTTTAATTTATGAACCTAGTTGACTTACAACTATCCGTTTGAGTAGACTGTGGTCCTGTCATATGAAAACAATGAAAATGTCAACAAATGGCACTGATTAGATTAGAATTAACAGAAACTAACCATGCCCTCCCTGAAGCTCTTCACAACTTCCACAAAATAACTGTGTCAAATGAGGGTAGACACAGCCACAACCACTACACTGTGTCATTTTCTATAAGCTAATTTAAACAGTTCTTTTAATTGTGATCAACTGAGAATATTACACACCTGGACAACACCTTTTTCTGTTTCAGATGATGCGTCATTAATTTTTTTACATTTTGAACACAAAAGATTCTCGAGGAAGTTGAATTTCTTAGAACAACCAAGGCAATACCCCATTGCTTGCTTGTATAATTTACATTTACTTGTTTTCATCCTCCTTTTATATAAACACCCCCCCCCACTGTTCGTGAAAGCTTTAGAAAGTATTGGAAACTTGATTCGGAATGTCGATGGAATTTTTGGCTTGGTCCTTGGATACTGACAGACGTTTAGGACTGTTTTGCAGATGTGACTGTGATTTAGAGATTTAGATGCTTATCATTAATCTATGCGCAACCATATCACGTGCACAATGCATGATGAGTCATTCACTTTGCGATTTCATTTTGAAAATAGACCTGATACGGCTCGGACGCGGTACCCCTATTAAGTACACCTTGGTAAGGATCGAGTTAAAACGTGCACTTTGATTATGCTAATTTGCGACTATTTTATACGTAATGGCCACAACAAGAATGTATATAAATAATGAACTCTCATAGTCACTGTCGCAACTCGCCCTATTAATTAGGGAAAAACAACTTGTATTTAGGTGAATAAATATTGCAGTTTATACTAATCTACGAGAGAATATTCTAGTGTCCAGCGCACAGCGTACCAGACCGGGATATTAAGCCGTTAGTAAGAAACTTACTAACGTCTATTAACCATTACTAATACTCGCCACGCGTGTGGGCTTGAATTCAGAGAGGTTTTTTAAGCCAAGTTCTGAGTAGATACCGCTTAGACTAACAAGTCTCTTCAAAGTACGTTCAAGAATAAAAGAAAAATGCGAAGCGAATGCACACCTCTCGGCTCAACTGGAATCGTTGACGTCCAATATTGCACGGTTCATTTCCCTTCTCCGACAGTTAGATATTTGGTTTCGTTTAAAAACACGAGATCCACAAAAACACCTCAAAATTCCATTCAGCAGGATAATTGTTTTTGAAAAAGAATGGAGCCTGAGGTAGCTGGACTTCAGACAATTTATGGGATTTTGAGCAGAGAAAAAGGTATGTTCTTTTCAACACAATGATATCAATGGAAACACTATTTGCAAGTCGTCGGGAAGAAGATCATCTCTGTATATGAACGTGATTCCGACTCATATTGTAATTTTCCCCGAATCAAGTTCTACCCTATTTTTATGTTTACATCTATATTAGTAGGAAGTGCTTCGGATGATCTTTTTTGGTGAGACATAAGTTTTGATCCTAGAAATAGGTTCTATATATTTTTACGGGCTATTTGCGAACATTAAACACCGCGCATTGAAAATGATTCTACGATGGCGGAAAAAATGAATACCACGTTGAGCCAATATCTAATCCTGAATCCTGAATTGGTTCTCCGTTACGATATTGAATGACTTGGGTCCCAAGGACGGCCGTTTCCGCGATACAGTTTTCTGGCAGAGGAGCGCCCAAATCCACTTTAAACATTGACAACACTTTATGACCTGCATTTCGTCGTGATTTCAGGGAGTTCACTAATTCTTCAGCAAACCTGGCATGTAATGAGAAACCAGAGTGCCAGAGACCATGACAGGTCCCATATTCAATCGTGTCCAGATTCGACAATAAAAAACAATCATTGATAAGATTGAATATCATTCGCAATATATTGGTATTCCTCCGTACTCCACTGATAGCGAGCCATTTGATCTTTGAAGAAATGAGATTATTGAATATAATATTGAAAAACGTCTCGAGGGATACAAGAATGGATTTAGTAATACGTATATGTGGAACATAACCCACAATGTCGCATGGCGTTATATGTAATCGCTGAAGATTGTGAAGCTGAGAAAGAATTTTGAAAGAGCCGGAGAAGGTTTGTAATTGGCTGGGGCTACATCATTGATAGGTGCATCGCACGTTGGTAACCCGGTGTAAAATTGAGTAGGACTTGAATTATCTCCCTTGAAATCGGGATGACTATAATCTGTCCTGAACGGGGTCAATTGATTTTCGTTGCAGGAGTCTGAGCCAGTAAAGCCTTGAATAACTACCGAAGACTTTTGTGGCTGTTGGATCTCGGATACCTTGATGGCAAGCTGTGTTACTGGCGATACGTCATATTCATTGAAAATGAAAAAACCAGGTTGATTGAGTTCCAGTCTGTGGAATTTCCGTGAAACATTGAGCCTCTTTAACGCAGGTGCAAGGAGTTGGTGAACAAGCGAGTAGCAGTCGACTTCCAGTGAAATTAGGTTCGTAAGAGTGATCACTGAAGGAAGGTGTATCGCGTTCCGATAAGGGTCCGACCCAGAGGCATTCAATGATTCCAACTTGTAGCAGGATAGTAAAATATAAAAAAAAAATTGTCTTTTCATTTCGGCGGAGATAAACCTAACTTTTAGGTTTATAAGGCGTTCGAAAGATGGTTTAAGCTCAAATAATGAGCCCACGTCACTGATGGGTCGATGTAGGTCAATGCTTAGATTTTCTAGATTCTCGGCTGCTTTTATAACCGCAAATGCACTTGATTTCGGGTCGTTGTCATAAAGAGTAAAAGTTTTCAAAGCTGGAAAGGCTTTCTGTAGTATTGCTGTTGGCAATTTTACAACGAAAATTCTTCACCAGATACAAGAACTTGATGCGATGGCCTTCGGTTTGTAATAAATTGCGGAATGTTTCAACTATTTCTCGGATTCGTGCACGTGAATTTCTGCGATATTTGATACAAATATTGTAGTTGTATGGCGAAAAAACAGATAGTCTTGCTGAACGAGAACGAGTGACTGAGTCCCGTATAAATTGTTCTCCTGTCCAAGGAGAAAAATAACTTACAGTCCAGAAGAATCCATAACCGTTAATAACCCTTCTCCAATATCGACAAACCCATGAAAGACGAAGATGCGGGTACCTGTCTTTGTGAGATGGTGTTGGAGTGAGAATTAGAAATATTTGAAGCAGTAGTTTAGTGGGGAGTTGGTTTATCTTATTGATGTGTAGTATGGTCTTCATATCTTTATCAAACAGGACTGCGAGTTGAGGTCAACGTAGAAACCTAGGAGAATGGTTTTTAAAGTCCGAAGCAAAGGGGTCGTGGTTAATCATAAACTCCAGGCTATCCGACATTGAATGCAAACCACTGATTCATACATCTTTCAACCCTAATCATAATTGAATTTAAAGTTCTAAATCCAAACATAAAGAATAACAACAACGGTGACTTCCATCATCGTGGACATGATGAAGCGGAACTTACTACCAGCAGCGTAAATCCACTAGTATACTGTCTTCCGCTTAATTCTCAAAATACCCAGACCACAACTGTGAATATCAAATAAGTGGAATAGTTGTGTTTGTTCAATGTTCAACGTTCAACGGTTGCTGGTGAACGTAAAGCAAAGTTTGACACGTGGCGCGTGACATGCGTGTCACAAAGCCTTAATTTGTCTTCTTAATAGTCCTCCTTGTCCTCCGACTAACAACAGCGACTTTTACAGTATTATTGTTGATATAGTAGAATCTTTGGTCCCGTGGACGTTGAGGGTCCAAGATTAAAAAGAATGCTTGAGTTTTTTTGTTTGGTAAGTAACGGAATTTGTGTAATAACGCAGAGATTTTTGATCTTAGTTTTATGCTTGATTCCCAGATTGCTGTTTCGATTAAATTCATAATCCATGATGAACATCGAATGATATAGCAAGTTGCCTATTATAGAAAAGTCCAAATAGAGAGAGAAAAACAACATGCGCGCGCATCAGTAATCTGGAAAAAAAAGGTGCACCGGGCGATCCGCTAATAACAGCCCTCTCACTGATTCGGAATTCCCAATTAAATAGGATGTCCTTTCAGAATCCCTGATGATGCGCTGGTGATTTTCATTTGCCCCTCAACTGATTATTAATTTAATCCTATTCCGTAGTTTCGATGTTCCGTATCGCAACACAGGCAAGACACTTGATTAATTCGGTACCTTTTACAACTATGGGCAAAAAGCTCGTCTACTAATCCACAAAAATTCCTGAGGATCGAGTCTTAGAGACATATGCTCCTCGTTCGTGAAAACCTTTTGATTTGGGTACTGAGCTCACAAGACTGCGCGTCAGCGACACAGCAGAAGCTTAAGTTTAGGCTACCTTGATATTTCATCACATGAACGCATCATTCGGAGAATTTTCATCATAATGTATTTTTTTTGATTCACATGAAATGCACCGATAGAAGCTGATAGCATCTCAATTTCGATTGAATTTTGTGACTGTGAACAAAAGCCAAAACATCATGGAATGCGTGGCGGACTTGATAAGGGCACTTCGCAATACCTAAGTTGACGCGATCGGAGCCACGCGACGTGAGACGCTGAGGTGTAAACCCAATAGTAATGTTATTAACGTCATCTAGGGCCATCCTATTATGTCCTTCGGTGATAGCCATTGCTCCTATTGTCTATTTCATTCGATCCAAGCTGTTGTTATCTTCTTCCACATGTGCCATGCTGACGACTAAAGAAGCTTAACCCAAGTTGACAATTTAATTGGGCTAAGATATTAATTAATCTGTATTCAATATCTTCAAACTCATCGTAATTGAAATACAAGGCGTGTTATACACTGCACAGGTATTATGTTATACTTACCTGAACCCGTGCAAAGCTCAGGTCTGTACTGTGTATCAAAAACTGATCCTCAATCAAAAGAGCGACCTTCAAACAACCCACCACAATGAACAATGAAACAGCAAGCACTTCGAGCCAGATAATATCTGAGGAGTAAGTCGTCAGGTCTATGTTTTTCACCTATTCAACCAAAACATTCCGCAGGATAGCCCAGGCAGCCTACGAAAGGTAGGCCCCAACTGTTTGTTATATTGAATAATAATGACAATAGTCAATAGCATCACCCAAACCCAAATCGAGATCTCTTGTTCGGGTATGTATAATTAAATCCCGAGTAAAACCTAGGGTATTTGAAACCGACTCTCCTTGAAATGTGGCACTTTTCGTCTAAGTCTCACTCCTTCATCTCGACGATGAAGTCCAATATATACGGAAGTTCAAATTTACACTGCCAACCTTGCTTTATTTACTTTCCAAGTACCCTCTTTTTTCCTATCTTGCCTTTAATGTGGGCATGGAATTTCGGTCGATTAATGTAAGCAACTTTAAACAATTCCTATTTTTACTACCATTTTTAACGGGAAAATTTACAGTCTCTACGGTGTGTTTACCTTATTAGAATTAGGTCATGAACTTTTAAAAATAACGATCCTGAAAACCAGTCTATGTAACGCCGTTTTTCTTTTAGGAGGGGTCATGGAACTTCTTCTGTTAATTGGGGTACAAGGTATTTTATTTTCGGGAATTAGGAGGTGCTGCTCATATCTCAAAACAATCATAGGATTGATATTATTTCGGACTTATGCTTTGTGCCGAGGATATCGGCCAATGGCAGTAGTACAGTCTGCCACATTTCTCATCGTTTTGGTCTTGAGTACCTATTATGGTTTGAACTATAACCAGTATCGTTTGAAACATTCTAATCATGGTGATCTAGCCTTAGTACTCCCAGAATGTCAATCATCACCGTAAGATTTATTATTTCCCGATATCCATTCTTTTCGTTAATCAAATTCAGTGGTGAAAAAAAGTCTTGAACTTTTTGTTGCCTTTTCTTCTAATTCGTTATTCCCCTAGTAAATTCAGCTCTCATCGTCCTTATCGATAATATCGCACTACTTCTTTTGGACCTCTTAGCTTTCCTTGCAGTCATCCGCCAGGTTTGGGGCTTATGGAGGGAAAAACGAAGATTAGGTTTACAGACTAGTACAGACATCGTTAATGTACTTTTACAACAGGGTACGTGCATCCTTTGTCAAATAATATACAAGACATTCTTATATGAGTATTCCTCGTAGGGATATTAAGATTCTCGTATGTGGATCAACCATATTTTTCTAACAGTACCAACTTCTTTTTAAAGCTTTGCACTTTTTGTGACATTCATTGGACTCCCAATCATATATGTGTGTTATCACTGCAATTTCTAATGCACTTACTGAATTCATTGTTTTGGATTTCTCAAGCTTTCTCCCGTAGAAATATTTTCTTTTCTATTCAAATTCTCACTTAAACTTATGATCATAGATTGCCGGATACGATTATTCCATCATTCAGAATGTGTATGATCCTACCCACACTGTTCTCAGACTGGCTTTTGACATTTATGTTTTCCCCAGGATCTCGGCGATACTCATCTGTGAATTCACTTTGCAACTTCGTCGACGAAATACGGAGAATACTATCCAATCAGCACTGGAATTACCGAATTTATCTTTTCAGAGCAATCCAGTTCAATCAATACAGTTAGTTTTTGGACGGTTACACGAAAACATCATTTCAGAGATGGGAGAAAGGAATGATTTTGTGGCTGTCAATGGTCTGGACCAGGAACTTGAACTTGAAGAAAGACATCGGGAAGCTACCTGAGTTGTCTCCTTTGGTGAGTATCAGATTATATTTTACACAGGTTTAACATAAACGTCTGACAGTTTCAATAATAATTCTCGAATTCCCGAATTTTCCGACATGCTTGATCACTCAATTTCTCATAATTCGTGACGCACGTGGTTGAAGGACTACTTGCCCGTTCTCGTTTCACATAGTGGAAAAAATTAGAAGGGCAGACCTTTTAGGTGTGCTAAGTGCCAAATAGACATTGACTTTCATAGACGTCAGTTGTATGCCTTCTTAAGATAATGTAATTATACGTCTATTGAAATTACAATGTATGATATTGAAGAGGAGTCTGCGTCGATGTAGTCGAAAAAAAGGACAAAGATGAGCAAATGGCAAGCGAGAAAAGTTTTATTCCAGGAACTATTGACATGAATCGTTCATTGATATTCCCGGTCATTTTATCGTATTCAGATTGATTTAGGGTATGTTGTGTAAATCTCTCATATAAATTCACAAATATACCTTTATATTTGTGAGAGGCTCATACTCCCTCCAAATGATCGATGTCGCGACTCACCAGGTGTGTTCAGTCAGTATACCCTATTACATAACTGTTCAGCTCACTTTTATTTGCACTTACCCAAGCTGACTTATCCATGTAATAACATGTAGATAATGCGCTCATAGGACCTGATGGTAGCTTTATCTGTTTGACACGTATGCCAGCTAAACACTCAAGTCATCCAGCTCTTTATACACGAGACACATGAAACTTAATTCTAATTCTTGTGGACTGTGGACTACAAGACACTGAGCGAGCTCCTTGTCTACGACAGTACTAGTACCGAGTTAATTAGTATTTTTCCTCTCACTGAACCGATACGAAGGACAATTCTGAGGCATAAAACCTTTTTTGACAATTACAACCCACGGGAAAGAACTCTAAATTAAGGGTAAACAAGGAGCCATATAAATTATGGACCAACAGATATTTGGTCCTTTTGTGCAAGAGAGGAAGGACTGCATTCAAGTGACCGCCGGTTATTTTCGAAAAAGTGCTGTAAAGCTATGTAAGTAAAGAGTTATATTCATCCATTGTGGAGCTATTAAAAAGGCTAGGGTCCTTATGGACAAATCTGAGGTTGTCAAAATTACATTAACTGGTCTAGATCCAAAGGTGGCGACCCAAGTTTCAGTTCGTGACTAGACCCGTATACGTCAACAGAAGGATCGGAAATGAACTTGGATTCAAGACTCACATGCGTCCATCCAGGATCCTCCTCGCCTTCGACGTTTGTCATGTATATAATATACGTTTTGGGTGAAAACGTAAACTGGCATAGGTGGTACGACTAGAAGGGATGACGAAGGTTTTACATAACGTTTAACCTTTACCATACGAGAACGCGACGAAGCAAACTCGATTTCACCTTTTCATGAATTGATCATCATTGCCACAACATATAAAAATACGGATAATGTGTAAAGTCGAAAATAGTAATAAAAAATCTTAATGAAATATTAGAAGCTCGATGAATATGATAGAGACTTTGAGTGAGTGTTGTAAGTCTTCATTTATTCGAAGCCTGTTATTTAATTTACATACGATTAAAGAAAGTATAGGTAGGGGTGAGTCAAAAATAAAAGGAAATATGTTTGCGGAGGAGTCATGAATGACTCGTGTTCGGTGGGGAGCATTGAGTTCAACACCATACGCTGACCGATAAGGGTAGCCAGTGCTCATACAGTGCTCAAGCACATCGGAATTTCGGAACTTGTGAACTATGTGAACAGGGATAAAGGGATAAACGAGTCCAAAACATTCCAAGTAAGACATTACAGAATAATATTGTGTGCAATCTAATCCAATACTTACCAAAGTGACCAACTCAAGCAGTATCCCGATATCTTTCTTCAAGCTCAAGTTCCTGGTCTGGACCATTGACAGCCACAGGATTGTTTCTTTCTCCCATCTCGGAAATGACGTTTTCGTGTAGCCGTCCAAAAACAGATTGTATTGATTGCACTGGATTGTCACGGAACGATAGATGAGGTAATTCTAACGCTGATTGGTTTGGAATTGATCTTTCCGTATTTCGTAGACGAAGATTCAAAGTGAATTCACACATGAGTATCGCTGAGAGCCTGGAAAGAAAGTAAGTGTTTATGGAGATCCAAAAGTGTGCATCAGGATCATACGTATTCTGAACGATGGCAAAACTGTATCCGGGACTCTATGACCGAACGGTAATTGAGAGATTTAAACAGTAAAAAAAGTATCTTTACCGGAAATATCTTGAAAGGCGCAAATCCAGTGGATTCAGCCAAAGGCATTATGACTTTCAATGGTGACAACGCACATTTCCAATTATAAGTCCAGTGATTGATATAAAAATTACAAAGCTTTAACGGCAAGTTGGTTCCGGTAAGGAAAATGGTGGTTGTTTCACATACGAGAATCTTAATACTCCTACAAAAAATATTCCAGTAAGAACGCGGTGGATATTGTTTAACAGGGGAGAATTTACCTTGTTGGAGAAGCAGAGTCACGAAGTCTGCATTAGTCTGTAATTGTAATCTTCGCCTTTCCCTCCATAAGCCCCAAACCTGGTGAATGACTGGAAGGAAAGCTAGTACATCCGAAAGAATCAGTACGATATTGAAAGTAAAGTTAATGGCAGCCAGGTATGCTAGGTGAATAATGAGTTATAAAGATGTAATAAAAGTTCAAGAATATTTCGTTTACGGCTAAAGTTGATATCAAAAAGAATGGATAGCGGATAATGGGGAATCTTACGGTTGTTGTAGTTGGCATACAGGGAATGTTGAAACTAGATTGCCGTGATTAGAATGTTTCAGATGATACTAATTATGGTTCAAACCATAGATATACAAGACCAATACAGGTAAAAATGTCGCAGATAGTGCTACTCTCATTGGTCGATAACCTTGGCATAAGGCATAAGCTCGAACTATTATCAATCCTATGATTGTCTTGAGAAAATAAGCAGCACTCGGATTCATTAAAATGAAATACCCTGTACCCCAAATAATGAAACGAGTTCCATAGCGGCTTCCACAAAAAGCAGGTCATCGCATAAACTGGTTTGCGGGTTTGTCATCCTTGCGAGTTTAACAATCAAATAGATAAATATACCGCAGAGACTATGAGATCTCATTTCAGAAGGAAAAAAATCATAGCAATAATAAGGAGAAATAATTGCTTACATTTCCCGACCAAAAACCTATTTCTACCTGAATGGCCAGGTAGAAAAAAGTGCCATATTTGGAAAATAAATAAAGCAATGTTACTAGTGAAAATTTTGACTTCCATATATATTGAATCTCATCACTGAGACGCAGAAGGGAGGCGTAAAAAAGAAATGCTACATGTCAAGAGAGCTGAGTGTAATATCTGAAAATCGCGAGTACGAGCACATACCCGAACAAGCAATATAGATTTGTGTCTGAGTGATGCTACCAATCATTGTAATTCAGTAAATACACCAAACACTTGGCCACCTACGTTTCATAAACTGACTGGATCATCCTGCCGAATGTGAATATTTTAGTCCAACAGGGAAGAAAAAGACTTAAATAAGCTTGACACTTTACTCTTCAGATATTATTTGAGTTGAAGTTTCATTGTTCATTGTGGCGAATTGTTAGAGGATTGTCCTTTGATTGCGATGGGTTTCTCTTGGTTATCGGTTTTTGAAACAATTACGGAACTTTGGTGGAGGCCAGTAGAAACATGATATCTATATATAACAACACATCACATTGCACCCTAACCGACGGGGGCAGGTGCGAACCTTTGCCAATACGGTAATCTTAAGAGATAAATCCCGACTTCTGAGTCTTCTGCATCTTCTGCGCAAGATGATGGCAATTGAGATGGCTGAGATGGAAAAAAATTGAAATAAACAACAAGAATCACGATAATATTCCTTTTTAATCATCATAACGACATCAAAGAAAAGAAGTTCGACCTTCCGCATGCACGTGCACAATGAATCAATAAAGAAGGAAAGAAGAATTTAAGTATTACATATATGCGCATGGATTCATATAAACCGCAAGGTTGGCGGCAGCCGCGTCTACGTAGGTATCGCCGTTTTGATCAAGTTGGCTGTGTACATATGATGCTATAGTATATCCCATTGACACCCGTGAATTTTTGCTCCCGTTACAGAATCCGTGAGTTTCAACTGGGATCGGGATTAAGGATGATATCAGTAGTTCTGAAGGGGCTGCGTATCTCATGGGAATTGGGAAGAATCCATTGTAATGAAAATTTTATCCGGAGGACAATCTGCGCTTCCATGATCCGCGTGTAATAGAATATTAGGGTGACCTAAACCTAATAAGGTTGGTTCTTTGTTAAGGTCGTTGACGCCCAGTCGTTTTCGCCTCAATATTCGGACGAAAAAAGTTTTTACGTACGGGACATATGAATATGATGGGACTCGATCCTCATTAGTTCTTATAGACTATGGACCCCTATATAGACGAGATTTTTTCCATAGTTGTAAAAGTACTGCCGGCGAATTAGTGAGTGTCTTCTCTGTACTGTGGAACACCGAAACTGAAGAATAAGGATTAATAATCAATTCAAGGTGAAGCGAAAAATCTCGGTAGGCATCTATGGTGTCTTGTCTCTATTTTTGGGTCTTATCTAACAGGCGGCTTGATATATTACTAGTCACCCGCCCAGAATATAACATTCAATTATTGAAACAGCATCTCGGGATTAAACCTAAAACTGAGCTTGGCTAACGCTCAGACATTACTCACTTAACTCACTTAAAATCTGCTATCCACCAAACATTGACAGAACGATTCAAGCGGCTTCCTGCTCTCCATCTTCTTATCCCTGGTTCTCAACACTCACGAGGCCATCTTTATATCTCTCATACCACCAATAATGCTTTGGTGTAAGCGTTCAAATACAGATTGCGTAGATCGTGTCGGATTATCTTGAATTGACAGGGTTGGTGATTCTTAAGCGGACTAATTAGGAGCCTGGATCTCGTGGATGAAAATCTAACATAAGTTCCCAAATTGGTAGGACCAAGAGTCTGAGAGAAGGATAACTATCAAAAATAGATACGCCATCTAAAAGTATATTCAATAGGACATTTCTTACACATTCCGAAAAGCGCTGAATTCTGCCACAATGAACTGTTGTTTTGAGGTTTAATTGAGAGATAGCATCAGGTAACGATAACTAAACATCCTACCGATTTAAACTGTGGATGTTTGGAATTTAATGAATGTTAAGGCGAATGAGTCTTTAAGAGTTAGCCTTATGTAAACGAGGATGAAACGAAGGTGATTTAAAAACTTATCTCAGACTGAATAAAACTCACGCTCGTCAAAAGAGGTAGGTAGATGAAAATAGGCTATTTGTATTGAATTTAGTCATCGAGATGAAAACGACTTTCCGAAAGCGACGATATATGATTCTACTTGTGTGACCCCGCATACTGTTTTGGTTCAGTGGGTCAAACAAAAACTTGACAGCCTACGCTTCAGATAATATAATCCGCAGTTTTGTTGTTCATCTCAACAGGGTGCTAGAGGGAGGTCCTCAAAATTTGTTTGGCGAGAAAGACGTGGAGCGTACCATACACGTTCTTCAGTAAAGAATTTGACAAAAAGTAGGAAAAAAAAGAGATAATTATCATTTATAGAGTAAAATTGTTCTGATGATAAGCCGATTAGCTTACCATTTCGTGGCTTCGTCCAAAAATAAGTGAAGCAAAGTTGAGCCATCACGAAACCCGTAACACGAAGTAAAGACTATTAGGTAATTCACGAGGTTGCCTTTGAATTTTTGTTAAATCCATTTACATTGACTTACCAGGCTTACCAAGACCAACTGACTAGCTGATGAATCCGACAAGTCAGACCAGCATCCTGCCATACTTACTTTGACGGAAAGATTAGAGAGAAAAGCATGAAGATAGCCGATTGGGGTATTTTTTAGTGCATAAGCATTATATTGTCATGGTACTACAGAATCGGCGAAAAAAAGTTCTGGTTCAAGGAGGAAGGTATGGTCAGCACCAAACAAGAAGACAAGCCAGTGCGGAGTCATTGATGCATGAGGATGCCACGAACAAACACGTGATCGCGAGGTCACGCGTGTCGCGTCAGTATCTTTATCCTCTATACTACATGTACATTTGGTAAGTGTGGAATTCAAAAATGCATTATGCGATTGTGTTCATGGAATATTTACAGAAAAGAATAAAAATCACAAATGTCCACTGGCCCACATAGTCGCCACTTACATGAGCTTAAATTCAGAACGTTTCCTGAAGCTGAGTTCTTAGTGTCGAATACGGACGTTTGTTAATAGATTGATGAGATATGTACGGGTCAAGCTGTTTACGAATTTTCAGAGATACCTTTGAGATTAGCAAATTGTTCAACGAAATCACAAGTGCAAGAACAAGACGTAGCGAATGTACAACCCTCGTCCCAACTGGAACCATTGACATCCAATACTGCATAGTCCATTTCCCCTCTCCCACCGCTTGAGACTTAGGTAGGTCCTGTTTAAAGACACGAAATCCCCCAAAACACCTTTGATCCCATTCAGCAGTGTATTTGTTGTAAACAGGTGTATACGGAGTAGGAAACCATGCCCAAGCAATTTGTGAGGTTTTGGTCTGTGAAGTATGTTCTTTTTTGGCACAAGTTGCTCTTCGTCAGGGAGAAAATCATCTCTGTCCATGAACTTGACTCTTACCAATATGTTTTATTTTTCCTTAGTTCCAACCTAATCGGGAAAAGAACTCTAAATTAAGGGTAAACTAAAGAATCGTATGGTCATATGGATTATGAACCAACGGATAACTGGCTCTCTTGCGCAAGAGAGGAATGACTGCGACCGATTAACCGCCGGTTATTTTCGAAGGAAGTGTTGTAATACCCTTCCTCTGTACGAAGTTTTTTGTCAAATGTCTTGTCTTTTACTATATACTTGCTCATGTTTGTCTTTTTATCCACTTAAAGCTCACCACTACATTGACGTAGATATCTATCTATGAAAGTCAACTTCAAATGTGAGCTGTACTTACCATACCTAAAGTCAATTATAATAAAAGTTTCTTTTTTTTACTATGCCTGTACAACTATACTCTAGTCTGATATTTTTATTCTAACAAGTGAGCAGTCCTTCTGCGTGCGCTGCGCGGTGGTTTATGAGTAGTATGGCGATTAAATAAGCACATCGAAGAATTTGACAGGACCCGAAGGCAGGCTTTAAAAATAAGTCTAAAACCATCAAAGTGAGACATTAATATCTTATAGTCTTGTAAAATTTAATATTTACCAAATTGAATAACTCAAGCAGCTCCCCGATCTCTTTCTTCAGGCTCCGACTCCCCATCATTGACAGTCACAGAATCAGTCCTTTCTCCCATATCAGAAACGATGCTTTCGTGTAGTCGTCCAAGAATTGATTGCACCGGATTGCCCTGAAACGATAGGCTCGGTAATTCCAGCGCTGATTGGTTAGTGATTGCATTTCCTGTATTTCGTCTACGAAGTCCCAATGTGAATTCGCACATAAGTATCGTTGAGAGCCTGAAAAAAAAATGTAAATGTCAACGGCCAATCTGAAAATGCTGCGCAGTATCAAGATCATACACATTCTGAACAGCGGTATAACTATACCCAGCAATCTACGTTCCAAAAGTTTGACTGAAAATTTTACAAAGAATAAAATATTTTTTACCGAGACCTTGAGAGGTTCAAAATCTGTGAGTTTAGTGTCATGTTCAATAAAAGTTGTGGTGACGCACATAGGCAATGGGGACTTGTGTGATCTTCACGAAAAGTACAAAGCTTGAGGAGTTGGCGTTAATGAAAAGAAAAACGATGGTTATTCAACATACCAAAATCTAAGAGTCTCTACAAGGAAATATTCCCTTGAGAATGTTGTGTATATTGTTTGAAATGAGGAGAACTTACCCTGTTGTAGAAGCAGAGTGACAACGTCTGCGCTCGTTTGTAAATGTAACCTTCGCTTTTCCCTCCATAGTCCCCAAACCTGACGAACGACTGCAAGGAACGCTAATACATCCCAAATAATCATTCCGACATTAAAGGCAAGGCTAATGCTACCCAAATATTCTAGGGGAATAGGGAGTCAAAAAGGTGTTATCAAAATTCAAGAAATTTTTTTACGACTATATATGAGATCAGCAAAAAGATGATGGATAGCAGATAATAATAAATCCTACGGGGCTGGTTGGCATGATGGGAATGTTAGAACTAAACCGTCCTGATTAGAACGAATGTTTCAAATGATATTGGTAACAGTTCGAACCATAGATAGTCAACCCCAAGATAATGAAAGATATCCCAAAAAGTGCTACTGTCATCGGCCAATATCCTTGGCATAAGGCGTAAGTTCTAACTGAAATCAATCCTATTACAATTTCAAAAAAATGAGCACCACTTAAACTCATGGAGATAAAAATAAAATACCTTGTATGCCAACAAACGAAAGGAATCCAATAGCATCATGTAAATGAAATACATTATTGCATAAACTGGGTTGCGGGTTTGTCACTTGAGTTTAACAGTTTGGTAAAGAGGGGTATACCGTAGAGACTGAAAATTCATTTAATAAAATGATGATAAGAATTGGAATTTTTTGGAGTCGCTCACCTTTGCCGACCAAAACTCCGTACCCACAGTCATACCCAGATAGAAAAAAAGAGGGTATTTGCAAAGTAGATAAAGCAAGGATACTAGCGTAAATTTTGACTTCCATATATATCGAACTTCATCTTCGAAATGAAGGAGAGAAACGTAGAACGAAAGTGCTACACGTCACAAGGAAGGTGGGTTTCAGGTACCATAGGCTTAACTCAAGATTTAAATTATACATACCTAACCAAGATATCACAATTTGACTCTGGACGATGCTGTTGATTATTTTTATTCAATGCAAAACAAAACAAAACAGTTGGCAGCCCTACCTCTCATAGGTTGATTGGATAATTCTGCGCAATCTTTTTAGTCCAACAGATTAAAACAAGACTTGAAAGACTTACTCTTCAGATATTACCTGAGCAGTGCTTGCTGTTCCATTGTTCATTGTGGCGGATTGTCAATGGATGGTGCTTTGATCGAGGTAATTTTCTGTCAGTTATCGGTTTTTAATATAGTTGAACATAGACACACTTGTGCAGCAACGCATGGCATTTGAATTGCGAGAAGTTTAAAAACCAGATTAAATCAAGTAATATCTTGGCCCAATAGTATCAAGTCAGCCATATTTCAACCTTTGATTAGTTTCGTTTTGTTCTAAATGGGGAGCAGCACCATTTCATTTTGAAGCAGATAAGATTTTCAGTTGTTCCTTTAAACTCAGGGTGGGCAACAATCTGTATTACTCAGAGCAAGCTCCACATTGTGGCGTTTCTAAGGTGAATCCCGACCTCAACTCAGGAATTAAAATTTGACAAATGGGGTGGATTGCAGAAATGATGATCTTCCTTGAAAGTTTATTCTGCTTATCCCTTGGCATCTAAGAAGGACATAAGCACGACCGCTCCATCCGACACGGAGAGCGCCCAGCGCAGACGCATATGGCTCGCTGTCCTTCCTCCTATCACGTGATGATATGTGGGGTTGTGCAACTGAATCGTTTGAAGTTTTATGATGCGCTCATAGTCCTTTTGATGATAGAATATCACGGTGGCTTAAACTTAGGTTTCGGTTCAGTCGTTGAGCCACAGGTTCATGAGCTGAACACTCAAATTAAAGACCCCTTTAATTACGCACGAGGAACATAAGACTCAATCCTCCATGATTCTCGTGGGCTATTGTATGAACAAACTCCCTGCCCATAGTAATCAGCATCCTGACCGTGTTGTTAGGATCATTTTGAGGTACAGATGCCTTTCCGCGACAAGTACTAGCCATGAGAGAGAATTCCAAATTCAAATGCCACCAGATTATCAGGTATATATAAAGCGAGTGGCGGATTCATCGCGATGTATTTTTGGATAAGAGGAAGCAACCACGGAACGAGCTATATGGATTATGGACTGGCGGTCGGCCATCCCACTTGCGCAAGAGAGGGCATAAATTCTTCCGTGTAGAATCAAACGATTGCTAAGTAAAGGGTGTAGCCATTCATCGCAGAGCTATTCAAAATGTTAGGGTAGAATCGAAGGTTGTCCGCTTAATGTTATTTGTTCCGAAAGCGACATCATATTCCTTTACACAATTTTCAGCTCATGTTGCCCAGACTAGGCCCGTAGCCACCAACGGAAGCGTTGGAAATGAATCAAGACTCACATGCAACCATCTGGATCTTTCTCTTTGTTATGCCAAATATAAGAGTTTTGAATGAGGGTGTCCTAAGCGCAAGCGCACGTCGCAAACTAGAATAATGTAACAAACATATTGTACATATTGTGTCTATTCCCGGCAATTGTTCGTGCCGCGGGTTGTATATGTTTAGCAGGGAATTCCGTCAGTTGTATCGAAAAGAACGACTACATAGAGAGGAGACGAACGACGGACTGATAAATTCACCATTAGATATTTATGGTTGAAATATCTCATCCTGAAGATGTAGCTCGCGTGTTGGTCTTTATTCGACATCGACGTATTGACAGAGCCCCTTCACACAAGAGGGGGATGCTGGAACGGAAGTTAATCGCATGTGAGTGGTGATGCATTTAATTGAAAAGAGAATAACTCTTTACTCTATCTCTCGCTGATCGGGTATTGAAATCAGTTGTTGTTGATAAATTAACCCGGTGATGTCTCAGAACGTAGATCCACTGTGACTCGGATCTGAAGGGAATATGAATGAAATTCGGTACGCGGTTTTGGCCAATCATTTAGAGCTCTACTTGCTTGGAATTCGGTATTCGTCTTCTCTTGTCTATCTTTTGTCGTTTATCGTGGATTAACCGCGACTACCATTACAAAAACAGGAAAAAAGCGGAGTTTGATAGTAACGGGGCGAGGTCATGACCGTCCGAGATGAGGTATCAAGTAATCTACGACTGGTAAAGCCACCCACCAGAATTATAGCGGCGGCCGAGGTGGTCTCCTCACCATACTCTTCTTGAACTGGACCATCAATTTGATCATGATCATCTCATTCTCCCATGTCAGACATGATGCCATGTATTATAAATTGTGCTGGATTTTCCCGGAACGAGAGGTTCACATCCGACAATACCAGGGCGATTTTTTCTGTATTCCGTCCACGAAGGGCGTAAGTGACTCATAAATAAGTAGTGCTGAAAGCGTAAATACTAACCACTCTATATTCAGAAAAGGGTTTGGCTAATCAGGAGAAAAAAATTCTTTACACATTCTGAAAAGCAGGAAAACTCAGTCCAACGATCTGTGACCTAAACATTTGGTTGGAGAGATGAACAGAGAAATCAAATAATATTTTTGCCGATGGCATAAACTAAATATTTAAATCCCTAGTCTCAGAAAAGTGTGTCAGAAAATAATTTTGAGTTGACGCACAAACGATAGGCCAGAGGAATGAATAAATTCAGAAATTTAAAGCTGGGGTAATTTTTGGTCTATTTTTACAGCCTAAAGGTAGGATTAGTTAAAAAAAGGTGGATATGTGAAAACCTACGGTTGTGGATTACATGTGGCATCTATACCAACATGTCCATGGTTAGGAAATATCTTATATATGAATGCGAATGAGACTGGTCTACACTTGCGCACCGTAAATATTTTTAAAGCTAAAGCAATAAGAAATGCAGACAATGCTACTGTTATTGGTCGATATCTGTGGCATAAACAATCAGTCGGTTGAAAAAGAGAACCTCCATGATAGAGGTAATGTAAGTCTGTCCTTAGGTTAGGTGGTACGGCTAGAAGGGAGGAAGAAAGCTTTACATAACTAGTAGCTCACAAAAACACCAAGAAAACTTTATCTCACCTTCTCATGACGCGGGCTATCATTGCAAAACATGAACAATGGTATTCTCATCTCTCTCCGAATGGGACGATCCTATCCATAAGGTCGAGGATTCCAAGACGTGAGGAGTCATTTCGGTCCACGTCTGCCCTCGTCGTGGACTGCTTAAGAATATCAATCACCTTGAATAAGAAATATTTTCAATCGCCAAGTTATATTAGCGCACTGCAACAACATTCCAGATGTAAGTGACATGTAATCAACTAACCGTGAGTGAAGAAAGGTGCTCAGCTGCGTAGAATCTATTGTAGATCTGACGAAAGAGTTGAGTGAGGTAAACGGTGCTGGAAGAAGAGCATCTTGTTCATCAACATGACCATCGCTGTGTAACTTGTCACGTGTCATGCTGAGCGTCAACTTACTTGTAATGGTCATCCTAGTGCAATCTTCATTTTTACTTTCTTTATTTTCGTACATTTCTAATATCGATCATTGAGCTATTCTTTTCTTTTTTCTTAGTTGAAGTCGGGAACCGACTTTGCACGCCTTCCTCCATATTGATACTAAGTCATGTGGGATTTTTCAATACTGAAAAAAACGAGTAAAATTGGTAATTGTAGGTTGCAAACAAAATAAATGTGCGAAATTTTCTTTATATTACAAAAAATAGTGACAGTGTACGATACCCTGAACGGGCGCATGCTAATATTCCAAGACTCATAGTCAAACATTTACCAACGGGAAAATCATTGATATTGATTCGGATCCTGGACGCAGTCACCCTGTTTCAACGCCGACGTAAGTAATACTTCCTAGGATAAAACTTGTAGGTCGTTTTCTTTTCTTTGTCTTTTCGTTTAAAGTTAAAGCCTTGTGATTATATTGATATATTTAAGGTTTGGATTTTTTATTAATAAATGGCTCCGCATTACTTTAGGCATATTGAGAACTCAACCGATGTGTAATATGACATCACCTGTGGAATGTACTACGCAAATGGTTTGCCTTTCAAGTTCGGTCGAAGAATAGAAGGGAAGATAAAAATGACATGTTTTTTTACTACTCCTACACAAATTTACTCTGGTTATATCATGTTTTTGGCCAGAGGCAAGTAGTTTTTCCGCATGCGTCATAAATTATGAAGAATCGGGTTATCAAATACATTACTATATGAACAGGGATAAACCGTCCAAATCAGATGTTAATAATCTAATCTAATGCTTCAAAGTAACCAACTTAAGCAGCATCCCGATATCTTTCTTCAAGCTCGGGTTCCTGGTCCGGACCATTGATGGCCACAAAATCATTCCTTTCTCCCATCTCGGAAATGATGTTTTCCTGTAGCCGTCCAAAAACGGATTGTATTGATTGAACTGGGTTGTCTCGAAACGATAGAATTGATAATTCTAACGCTGATTGGTTTGGAATTGATTTTTCCCTATTTCGTCGACGAAGATCCAAAGTGAATTCGCACATGAATATTGATGAAAACCTGGAAAGAGAGTAAGTGTTATGTAACAGAAATCCAAAAGTAGTATGCAGTAGGTTCATACAGGTTTTGAACAATGACATAATCATAATCAAATCCAGGACTCTATGGCTCGAGTTTAAGTGAGAGATTTGGACAGAGAATAAGATATCTTTACCGGAAAGATCTTGAAAGGTTCAAATCCAGTGAATTCAGTCAAGCACATTAGAAAGTTTAGTGATGACACACATATTATTAGTATCCCAGCGATCGACGTGAAAAGTACAAAGCTTCAAAGAGAAGTCAGTGCCTGTGAAAAAATGATGGTTGTTCCACATACCAAAATCTAAAAATCCCTACAAAAAAAATACACCCGTAAGAATGTGGCAGAATATTGCTTAACAAGGGAGGACTTACCTTGTTGGAGAAGCAGAGTAACGATGCTTACATCAGTCTGTAAACGCAATCTTTGCTTCTCTCTCCATAATCCCCAAACCTGGCGAATGAGTGCAAGGAAAGCTAGTACATTCAAAAGAGCTAGTCCAATATTAGTGATAATGGAGATGACAGGCAAATATGCTACGAGAATACTGAATCAAGAAGAAGTGATAAAGTTCAAGAATCTTCTTTACCCCTAAATTTGAGATCAACGAAAAGAATGAATAGCAGATAATAAGAAAACCTACGGTTGAGGTTGGCAGTTAGGGACTACTTCTCCTATATTGCCATAATTAGAATGTTTCAAACGATGGTGACTACAGTTCGAACCATAAATACTCAAAACCAAGACGGTGAGAAATGTGGCAAACAATACTACCACCATTGGGCGATATCCTTGGTATAAGGCATAGGTTCGAACTAATATCAATCCTACGATAGTTTTGAGTAAATGGGTACCACTCAAATTTATGAGAATGAAATACCTTGTACCCCAATTAATGGAAGAATTTGTATAGCACCGTACAAAAATGCCAGATCGTTGCACAGACTGGTTTGTAGTAAGAATTGTTTAGAGTTACTTGCATTGTCTGACCAAAAGTTGACGCCTATCACAATGGCCAGATAAATGAAAAAAGGGTATTTGGAAAGTAAATAAAGCATATTAGTTAGTGTAAATTTTGACTTCTATATATATCGAAATTCATCAGCGAGATGCAGAAGAGAGGTGTAAAAAAGAAGTGCTACATGTCAAGGAAAATGAGCTTCGAGGATAATATAAGCTTTATTTAAAAACCACGAGTACATACCTAAACAAGCAATGAGGACTTGTATCTGGGTGATGCTGCTGATCATCGTAATTCAGTAAATACACCAAAAACTTGACGGCCTACTTTACATAGACTGACTGGATCATCCTGCCCAATGTTAATGTTTTAGTTTCACAGGCGAGAAAAAGACTTAAGCTTTACTCTTCAGATATTACTTGGGTTGACGTTTTATTGTTCATTGTGGTGAATTGTTAGAGGGTTGTCCTTTGATTGGGGTGGGTCTCTCTTGGTTATCGGTTTTTGATATTAATTACGGAACTTTAGTAGAAACATGATATCTATATATATGAGCTTGTTTCACTGTGAGAAGGTTTGAATTCATTGATTAAATAATGATGATCAATATCAATATTCCAGCCCATTCCAACTTGTGAAGAATGGTCCATCACCGGTCACCCGACACAGGCGGATCTGATGCTAATTCATCTGGAGTTTTAGATCAAGTAATACCTCAGAAACAACCCCCACACAACTAGCATGAACATGAATCATCTGCTCGATGTCCTCCGAAGCCTCGTTTACTACTCTCAAATCGTTTTCTCCCTTTTTTACAACTGACGACATTCATCTACTCCGAAATATCAGATTATTGGCATAACTTCTAAAATGCCGAGGCTCCCCAATCTGTTTTTTATGATGCAAACCCACGACACCCATGTCTTCAGGCTGTCAGTTTTAAAATGTTTATTCACCCCGACCTACCGCGGAAAATTTAAAAAAGGTTTCATCGATCTCATCCTGTCAGCGTCCTGTTGAGATCCCTACGATTCCTATTTCATGGTGTGCTTGAGGAGCGAGTATCACCGGTATTTGAAGATAGGTATGCCGCAGATGTATCTATGGATTCTGTTCTCATCCGAAAGGCAGCGGAATGAGAAGGACATGATGAGCCTATGAATTACACGGTTGAGGTCTGTAACGTGGATTCTTCTATACGAAACACATGACACCGATGCGCTGAGGACTTGCGATAGTAGTGAGATTACATCTTCCCTTTTAATTCAGCCTAATAACAACATACCTTTCTCACGTTATTCAGATGACGGTGGACCAAATAGAAGATCGTGATAATGAATCCAGATATATTCCTTGGGGATGATATTATGTGTCAAATAAGTGTTATTAGTTCAATTCGGCACTTCTAACGGAACTCCACATCATGGTATTCGTGAGATGAACCTTGACTTCTGAGTCTTCTGCGCAAGATTTCAAAATAAAATGAACAACAGGAACCATGCTAATATTCTTTTTTGGTCATTATAATGGCACCAACAGAAAGAAGTCTGATCTTTGGCGCCTATGTGCCCAATCAATAAAAAAGAAGCAAAGAAAAATCTAGGTATTATATACATTCAGATAAACCACAAGTCTGGCGTTGGCAACCACGTCAATGTAGGCGTTGCCATTGAAGGCTTTTGTTTTGATCAAGTTCGCTGTGCATACATGATGTTGTAGTATGCACCTGGCACTCGCAAATGTTTGCCCATTCACAGAATCCGTGGGGTTTCGAATTTTTGGGGCTGGATCGGGATTGAGGGTACTAATATCAGTCGTTCCGAAGGGGCTGCGTATTCTGTGGGAATTGAAAATGCAGAAGACAATTTGCGGTTCCATGATGCGCTCGTGTGGTGAAATATCAAGGTGGCCTAAACAGCTAGACCGAAGATTCTTTGTTGAGTCCGTTGATGCCCAGTCGTGTTAGCCTTAATATTCGGATCAAAAAGGATTTTACATACGGGGAACATACGCATCTGATGAGACTCAATCATCAGTAGTTCTTGTGAGTTACTAGATAGATGAGCTTTTTGCCCATAGTTGCAAAGATACCGCCGGCGAATTAATCAGTGTCTTGTCTGTGCTGCGGAACACCGAAACTAAAGAATAGAAACTAATAATCAGTTTAAGGGAAAATAAAACGTTCGGTGTGTATGCGTGTGTGATGTTCTTCTTCTCTCTATTTAATAATATACAACAGATGGTTGGGTCTATCATTGGGCGTTCATCCCAGATTATGACCTTAAATAATTGAGATAGTGATCTTGTTAAGCCCAAAACTATAAGGTTAACAATTTTTGGCATTACTGACACAAAATATGTTACTCACTAAACGTCTACACAACAATCCAAGAAGATTTCCGTTTTCATTCTTCTCGCTCCGGACCCTCAACAACCTCTGGGCCATCCATATCTCCCATATCAGCAATAATGCTTTGGTGTAAGCGTTGAAATACAGATCGAGTAGATCGTGTCAGATTGTCCTGGATTGACAGGGTTGGTAATCCTAAAACAGATTGATTAGGAGCCAAAACTTTTCCTGTATTTAGTCGACGAAGGTCTAACGTAAATTCGCAAACCAGTAGAACTGAAAGCCTGAGAGAAAGGTAATTATCAAAGGTAGATACTCCATTTGAAAGTATATTCAGTAGGTCATTTCTTACACGTTCTGAAAAGCACCGAATTCTGGCACAATGAACTGTTGTTTTCAAGTCAGATCGAGAGATAGCGTCCAAGAACTAAACATCTTACCGAAATAAACTGTGAGGGTTGAGAATTTAATGAATTTTAAAACGAGTACTTTAGAAAATGATTTTTTGGGGGGAACGTACGTATGCCAGTAGGAATTGTGTGGTCGAAATTGAAAGTACGAAGCTTTAGCGAAAAGTCAGTCCTCCTAGGACGAGAAAACACTGTCAATTTAAGATACCCACGTGAATCTCAGTATACCTAGCACAACACAATACTCATTCAAAATACTGCATGAGCTAATGAGAGTGAACTTACCCTGTTGGAGCAGCAGAGTAACAAAGTCTCCATTAGTCTCTAAACCTACACTCCGCTTTTCTATCCATAGGCCCCAAACCTGACGGATGATTGCAAAGAAAGCTAGTACGTCTACGAGACTTATTGCGATACCGGTGATAAGATTCAGAATATGGGTATATACTGTGGGACTTATGTAATGCATTCAAAGGATGAATCAAAAAATTTACCGCTAAGAATGAGGATTAACGAAAATAATGGATAGCGGATAATAAGCAATCTCACGGTGGTGGTTCACATGCGGGAAATATTGCATCTATATATATACCAGCAATGGTTAGAATACCTTGGAATAATTACTCAATTCAAACCATAAGTATTCAAGATTATTGCAGTCAAAAATGTCGCAAATAATGGTACTGTTATTGGTCGATATCCTTGGCATAAGGCATACGTCCGAAGTGAGATTAATCCTACAATATCTTTATAAACAACCTCGAAAAAAAGACATCGATATGGTGTACCTTGTAGTCCAATAAACGGGAGTTTGGCTATAGCAGCGTATATAAAACCCAGAGTATTGCATACGCTAGTTTGTGAAAACATTAATTTACTTTTCCGAGTTGTGAGTGAATCAGATAACGATTACCGCAGACTCTGTAAAGATTTCGCCGTAAACGAGGGATGAAGGAGAGGTAATTCAAAAACTTACCTCAGAGTGAATAAAATTCAGGCTCGTTGCAAGAGACAGGTAGATGAAAATAGGATATTTAGAGAATAAATAAAGAAGGGTTGCCAACGTAAATTTGGGTTGCCATATATATTGAATTTCGTCATCGAGACGAAGGAGAGAACCATAGAATAAAAGTGCTACATGTCAAAGAAGAAGTTATAAGACCGTAATCACTTCAATTGAGAACGACTTACCGAAAGCTGCAATATATGATTCTACTTGTATGATTCTGCGCGTTGGCTTGGTCCAGTGGGTCAAACAGAAACTTGAAGGCTCACCCATTAAAGACTGATTGAATGATTCTGGGGAATATTTTAATTTAATGGGTAATAAAGCGACTTGACAACCTACTCTTCAGATATTATCAATATCTGCGCAGTTTCGTTGTTCATATTGTAAGAGGAGCGACTTTAGGATTTGTTTGAACAGTTTTCAGTGGAATTTAGTAAAATATAAATATGCTAAGGCGTGTGTTCCGGTGTGAAATGAAGCTAGTAAATATATACCCACAGATGTAGAAAAACATGTTGTGTATTTATGTAACCAGACTTGCTCGATATCTGCGGGTAAGAAGGTAAAGATGCAATAAAAACAAAGACAAATGGTTACCTGATTGGATGATATATATCACCATCAACTCTGTATCAAATGACTTGATCAATCGGTTTTTCCTTTAGTTGGAACGAGAGTTACATGGAACTCGGGGATGTTGCCTCAAGAACCACTTAGAAACGAATCAGAAGTTGACGATGTTCTCCATTATTTCGCAAACTGCAGACCGAAAAGGTTTGATCACGATATATTAGAGTATTCCATTTCATGTGTTTTTCCTTTTCGTCACCGAGATGAGTTTCCGTTTGAGACTAATACATATATCTCAAATATGAGAATTAAAGAACCCTCCATTTTGGCGGCACGCTTTGTTCCATTTTGACCACAAATTTGATTCATGACACAGAAGAAAGAACATAATATGATGGGTATCGCCAGCTGAGTCCGCAACTCCGCATTTGGTAAAGTCAGTGCTGTCGAAGTTTACAACAAATGAAAACAAGTCTACGTATCGTCCTCCATTTCTCATGAGCAAACCCTAATGGACCAGGACAAGATGCTGTGCGGTAATGATAGAAGCACATAAATCGGGAAGAAGGTTGATTGCGACCATGCCAATGTATTGATACTCTTATGTAATCGGCCCTGCTTTGCTATTTTTACATCTCGCAATCGTAAAGACGGTCCATTTGGTCCCTCCCAAAATCACAAGATAATGTGTAGATTGACTACGATGTACCGAATCGGATTTGAAAGAGATGTTGGGGACGCCATAAGATCGAATCAAGAGTTATTATTTACGCGTGAGGGACACGCTGGATGGACCGACTTTTTACCCATACTTTATTGTTCCACTCGTCTTGTTATGGAAAGGCACTCTGGATGAAGAAATAATCTCGGGGAACATTCATGCGATATTTTTTATGAGCCATAAGTTACCTGAACACCACACAACTACAGATTGCTCCACGAAATAAACAGTGAAAGAACTTGGGCGAGCAGTACTTGGGGTATACATCTTCGACATGGAAATTGATGGAATAAACATGCGAATAGGACTTCCATGTGAATGATACGGGCTACACGGCGAGTATTCTCGTAATCATAGGCTTACCGTTTCATGGCTTCGTACATCTTAGAACGAGTGGAGCAAAGTCGAGTCATCGTCAAAACCATAAAACGAAGTAAAGACTATTGGGAAAGTTGTGCGGTTGCTTTTGAGTTTTTGTTGAATCCATCTACTTTGACTTGTCTGGGTCATCAAGACGAACTGAATAGCTGATGAATCCGAAAGGATCATGTTATTCGCCAACAACTAGGTCTGTATATGTCATAAACAGGTCAGTTCCTTTAGTATTGAAGAGCACAAAGGTCGTGTACTTACAGGTATTTCAACGGGAGGATCAGAGAAAGAAGGTGTAAAGATATGACCACCAAGTGGGGTAGTTTTTGGTGTATGAGTTATATTGTTAGTATACTACACAATTGGTGAAGAAAAGTATAGTCAGTATCAAACTAAAGAGAAGACATTACGCCGGTACTTACGGATGACTAATGAGGATGTCACGAACAAACACGTGATCGCAACATCACGCGTGTCGATAGTCGCGTCACTATCCTTCTTTACTACGTGTATATTTGGTAAGTGTAGAATTCAAACGTGCATTATGTGATTATGTTTATGCAGTATTCATAGCAAAGAATGAGAATTGAGAGTCTGAACTGGCTCACATGGTCGCCACATACGTGGGCTTGAGCTCAGAACAGTTCCTGAAGCTAAGATTTGAGTGTCGAATATAAGCGACTTTTGTTGATAGATTGATGAGGTACCTCGTTCTTCACAAATCTACAAGAGATACAAAGGACATCAATGGAATCACGGATACAAGAACAAGACGTAGCGAATGCACACCCCTCGTTCCAACTGGATTCATTGACATCCAATACTGCAGTCCCACATCTCACTATCCGATGCTCAGGTCGGTCCTGTTTAAAACATGAAATCCACAGAAATACTCTTGATTCCATTCAGCAGTGTATTTATTTTTAAGTACGCGTAAGGTATATATTATCCAGGTAAGGGGACCGTGTCCAAACAATTCATGGGAATTTGGTCCGTGAAGTATGTTCTTTTTGACGCAAGTTGTTCTTCGTCGAGAAGAAAACCATCTTTGTCCATGAACTTGAATCTGACCAATAGATCTTGTTTTCCCTTAATTCCAATCTATTTTCACATTCCCTTGGATTACTACTGGAAAGGGTTACGGCACAAGCATTAATTCCAGGACACTAAGCAGATCAAAAATAAAAACTTTTACGGCCTAACATCTAATCCTGAAACAGTTTTTCGTCACAATGTTAAATGACTTGGGTCTCGAGGACAGCCGCTTCCACGATACAGTTTTCTGGCAGAGGACCGTTCAAATTCACCTTAAAAATTGACAACGCTCTATAACCTGCATTCTGTCGTAACTTGAGAAAGTTCATTAATTCCTCACCAAAAACATGTAAGGATAAACCATATTGCCAGTGACAGTAGGAAGTTTGAAATTCAATCATGTCCAAATTCGATAATAGAACACAATTATTGATAAGATTGAATATTAATCGCAGTATCCTGCCATCCCTCTTCGCTTTTATGAAAGCGAGCCGCTTGACCTCTGAGGAAATGAGATTATCGAAGGTGATATTCAAAAACGTCTCGAGCGATCCGAGATTAGATTTGGTAGCACGTATACTTGGGACATAACCCATAAAATTGAATGGAGATATATATAATTGCTCCAGGTTGTGAAGTTGGGAAAGGATTTTTGAAAGAGCCGGAGAAGGTTTGTATTTGGCTGGGGCTACACCATCGATAGGTGTATTGTACGTTGGTAACCCTGTGTGAAATTGAGTAGGTCCTGAATTATCTCCCCTGAAATCGGGATGACCATAATTTGTCTTGAGCGATGTCAATTGATCTTGGTTGCAGGAGTTTGGGTCAGTAAAACCTTGAATAACTACCGAAGACTTTTGTGGCTGGAGAATCTCTAATCCCATGATGACAAGCTGTGTTACTGGCGATACGTCATATTCATCCAGGATTAGAAAATCGTGTTGATTGGGTTCCAGTCTGTGATGTTTTTGTACGACATTGAGCCTTTTGAGTGCGGGTGCACGGAGTTTGTGAACGAGCGAGTAGCAGTTGACATTCAAAGAAATTAAGTTCGGAAAAGTAATCACCGAAGGAATGAGTATTGGGTTCCAATTGTTGTTATTTTGGTTTATCACCTGACATCACGGCAGAACTGCGCATGGCGCAGCTGACCATATCACATGGACAGTAGTTAGTAATACGTACACACACTAGTGCATGGACCATATCTACATGTATATTAAGTGTCTCCCCTCAAGGACGTAACCCTTGAGAGTGAATACCAAGTATTCAGCTATACTCACCAGTAGTTACGTGTGACTCTGGTCTACCCATAAATTCACCTCCACACCAAAACCAACACCAATGAGGCCAGGACCCAGAGACATGTTGTTACATTACGTAAACGCGCAGCGTCGACACTATAATAAAATAGTACTAGTATAGTTTTCTCTATTAGCATACATTTAGCAACTATACAGCTACAGCTTGGAGTATAAATATTTTAGCTATATTTTCTATAATATAATAACTTTTATCTACTACTAATATGTCTACACTGGTACAACAACAACAAGACAGTGAATGATTCCAACTTGCAGCAGGATGGTAAAATATGACAAAAAAGCTGTCTCTTCATTTTGGTGGAGATAAATTTAACTTTTAGATTTGTAAGGTGTTTGAAGGACAGTTTAAGCTCAGATAATGAGCTCGTGTTAATGGATTGGTGTAGGTCGATGTTGAGCCTTTTGAGACTCTTGGAAGCCTTTATAATCTCAAATACATCTGATTTCGGATCATCCTCATAAAGAATAAAAGTTTTCAAAGCTGGAAAGGCCTTCTCTAGTACCACTTTTGGCAATTTACAATGAAAATTCTCCACTAAATTTAAGAACTTGATGCAATGGCCTTCAGTTTGTAGGAAATTCTTGAATGTTGTGGCCGCCCCCTTGATTCTTGTACAACCAAGTTGTAAATTTTGCCGACAGTTGATACAAATGTCGTAGTTAGTTGGCGAATAAACAGATAGTTTTGTTGAACAAGAACAAGTGACTGAGTCTTGAATAAATTGTTCTTCTGTCCAGGGAGAAAAATAAATTACAGTCCAGAATGCTGCATGACTATTAACAATCCTCCTCCAATATTGACAAACCCACGAAAGACGGAGATGTGGGTACCTGTCCTTGTGAGATGGTGTTAAAGTGAAAATGATGAAGATTTGAAGCAGCAGTTCAATGGGTAGATGATTTATCTTATCAATGTTCATATCTTTATCAAAACAGAGAGGTCGATGTAGAAATTGAGCAGAACTTGAATAGTTTTCAAACTTCGAAGTAAAGGGGGTCGCGGTTAATCACAAACTCTAGTTGGTCAATCTGCTATCCGATGCCAAATGCAAACCATGGATTGGTATGGATCATTCATAATTGCATGTTCAAGTTTAAATTCTACAGTTTAAAGATCTAAAAGGATAATAGCAATTGAATCAGGAGTCTGGACATGATGGAAAGCACTACCTGCCAACAGCGTAAATCTATTATTATACTCTTTCATGATTGCTCAGAAGGGATTCAGGCCATAAAATGTGAGTAATGATTCATATTTGCCCAAATGTTTAGATGTTTCATGATAGTGGTGACAACAGTGTCAACACACTTCGGATATGTGTCATGTGATGCATAACATGTGTGTCATGGCCTTGGCCCCACCTGTCTTTTATCCTCCAATTTCCGAGACCATTTACTGACATATGTAATGATGGCAAATTATGATATCCACAGTGTGAATGATCTCCCTGAGGTTCGGAATTAAATCTTTTTTCTCTCAAAATGATCCTCTCGATTTTGATTTTTACTTTAAACCAGCTAGGAAAACACAGCAGATAAAGAAAAGCTGATATCGTCCTTTGGAATAAGTAACACAAACCAGAGCATACTTTTTTTTTTTTGACCATCCCTTTCCTGTTCTTATTGCATTCTGTTTTCTTTTTTGGGTCTCTTGACAACTGCAGCTGATAGATATGACTGAATCAATAAGATTTGGCCTTAGTTTTTTTCCATTCTCAAACTCAAATATCTTCAGAAATCGAATGCCCGAAACTTGGTACCAAACTTTCTCTTAAAAGGCTGTAAATTGTTGCTATACTGAAGAGTATATAACCAAAAACTGGCACCACTCTTTTTGCACAGTCTAAGCACTGTTTATAAATATCTATTAGCAGGGAATGTAAATTGTGAATGATACTTTGGCTCACGACTCGCCATGGGTGTGGGCTCATCTTAGAGCAGTTCTAGAAGCTAAGTTCTGAGTGTCAAATACAGACTTGTATTGATGGATTTAAAGAACAAGACATAGCAAACGCACACACCCCTCATCCCGACTGGAATCAGAGACATCCAATGCTGCACAGCCTAATTTTCCTCTCCCGCTGTTAGATACTCAAATAGGTCCAGTGTAAGAACATGAAATCTACAAAAATGTTTGTAATCCCATTCAGCAGAATACTCATTTTTGAACATGTGTAAAGTGTGAGGTAGCAGGACTTTGGACAAACATGGTATTTTGATCACCCAACCTGGAAGTATGTTCCTTTCTACACAATGATGCAAATAGGTATTGATATTAAAGTTGTTCTTTGTTTATGACTTGTTTCTGACTAATGTTAGTTCTACCTTGAATCTTTGTTACGATTACGTTCCCATGTATTAGTGATAGGTTCTCTGAATGAATCTTGTTGGTCAATCATAAGTATTAATCCCAGAAATAGATTCTATATATTTACCCGAGTCATTTGCCAACATTAGACTCCATACACAGGCTGGGATGCTATGGATAATACAGTAGGTCAAACATAAATACTGCATTAATTCTTAGAATCCAATATCTAATCCCGAATCAGTTTTGCATCACGATATTGGGTCCCCAGGATAGCCGCTTTCGCAATATATTCTCCTGGAAAAGGCACAGAACCCAAATGGACTTCAAACCTTGGCGACGCTCTATAACCTGTCATTTGTCTCAATTGCAAGGTGTTCACTAAATTCTTCAGCAAAGGAATGTAGCAATGAGACAGTAGACTGCCCTTGACTCCCAAATTCAATTGTTTCCAAATTGGACAATGAAGAATAATTTTTGACAAGGTCAAATATCATTTGCAGTGTATCGACATCCTTCTCTACACCTCTGATAGCGAGCCATTCAATATTTGAGGAGCCAAGATTATAAAAGATACAATTGAAGAATGTCTTGAGTAATTTGGGGGTTTGTTCCGGGGAGTCTGAAAACCTATCCCCAAAGGTACTAAAGGGTGTTATATATAATCACTCAAGATTGTGAAGTTTATAAAGAATCTTTGAAATCGCAGGAGAAAGTTTTAAATTGGCTGTAGTCACTCTATTGATAGATGTGTGGTACATTGGTAACCCGGTGTAAAACTCAGTAATGATATTATCACTTCCGAGATTGGGATGACCATAATCTGTATAATGATCTCTCTCAAACAGTGTCCATAAATTCTCATCACAAGAATTCGAGCTAGTGATAAGGCCCTCAATGACTACCCGAGAGTCTTCTGGCCAGAGAATATAGAATCCTTTGATGATAAGCTGTGTTATCAGTGATAGGTCATATTTGTCAAATACTAAATAATCATGTTGGTTGAGTTTCAATCTATGAGTTCTTTGTACATTGAGCCTCTTTAATGCAGGTGCACAGAGTCTATGAACAAGCGAGTAGCAGTTGACATCCAGAGAAATTAGGTTTGTGAGAGTGATCACCGAAGGGAGGTGTATTGGGTCCCATTCCTCCCTCCCTCCCTCCCAAACAGTTAAAAATTTCAACTTGTGGCAGGACGGTAGAATAGTACGAAAGATTTGTTTTTTCATCTCTGTGAGGATAGACCTAAGTGTTAGATTTCTAAGACCTTCGAGGGATGGTTTAAGCTCAGATAATGACTCAGAGCCCATGCCAAAGGAGGATCGGTGTAGGGTGATGTTGGGATTTTCAAGATTCTTGGCTTCCTTCATAACCTCAAATAAATTTGATTTTTTGGCAGTTGTGTCATTCTCGTAGAAAATAAGAGTTTCCAAGACTGGAAGGGCTGTTTCTAGTATTGCCCTTGACAATTTACAATCAAAATCCTCCATCAGATGTAAGAACTTGATGCAATCGTTTTCTGTTTGTAGTAAATTGTTGAATGCTGTAACTATTTCTGTGATTTGTGCACAACAAAGTGGCAAATTTTTCTGATAGGTGGTACAAGTGTCATAGTTGTTTGGTGAAAAAACAGATAGTCTTGCTGAACGAGAACGAGTGATTGTCTCCTGTATAAACTGCTCTCCTTTCCAGGGAGAAAAATAAATCACAGCCCAGAATACTCCATAACCATAAATAATCTCTCTCCAATATTGACAAACCACTGAAAGATGGAGATGCGGGTGTCTGTCTTTGCAAGATGGTACGGTGTCAAGAGACGAGTCACTGAGAGTGAGAGATATCAACCAGTAAGTCAGTGGGCAGTTGATTGATGGGTACGGCCTTCATATCTTTAACTTGATGAACAGCAAGACTGTCGATGTGGAAACCTAGGGGGAATGGTTTTTAAAGTCCAAGGTAAGTTAATCCACATATCTGAATCAAGATATTCCGCTATCTGAGGCCGAATGCAAACCACAGATTCTTATGACTCACATATCCCTTGCGCCTGATTGCAATTATGTTGAATTTCAATTTTTAACATCTAAAGAATAACAACAATCATGACTTGGATGATCATCATGGACACAATGGAAAGGAACTTGCCAACAACAGCATGAATCTATTATATTTCTGCCATCGCTCAGAGCCTATCCCAGGAATGGTTTGTAGAACGTTTAAACATTGCATGAGGGAAACAAACTCAAAGTGACAAACTCGACAAACTTTTTAACACATGATGCTCGTGACATGTACATCACAAAGCCTTGGCTTATCCTTATCTTCTGTTTCTTCATTGAACCATTTACCAACCGACATGGGTACTAACGTTTACGATATATCAAATTGTGAATGATGCCTCTGAGGCCAGCAATCAAATTTCTTTCATCTTAAAATGATACTTAACTCTTCTTTCAGTTTTTGATTTGATACTCTCTCAATGAAATACTTGCAATTGGGTTGATGTACGCATTCCTTCTCTGCAGGTGAGGTATCACTGTGGAGAGTGATCCCGGACAAAATGTCCCTTACATTTTCTGGGTGTTCAAGATGGAAAATATGTCTGGATAATTGTCATATTAATGTTCCGTGTTGCATATGAGGATAATTTTACCATGTTTCCCAGACATTTTTTCTGACCCATGAATACTAAATGTCCGGCATTAGTTCTCAGTCATTGTCACTCCAATATATAAATAAATAATGATAAAATATATTAATCTAAGCTTGGTAATTACAAGACACTAAACTAAAGTCAGGCAAACGCGATGCGCAAGACACAAATACAAGGAAATTACCTCCACCAAAAGTTTACACAAATAGCACTTACCTCAAGGTATAATCCCAATCGTCACTTACTTTTAACCCTTATGTGGTCCCCAAGAACCCCTAGAGCAACAATTCCAATTTGCAAGTGCATCGAGGATTGCCGGCTAAGAAGTCAGAAGGGATTGGGATGGGTTGATCATCAAAAAACCACCGGCCATAGCACGATTTGTCATTATTTTACATTAGCATGCTTAATAGATGAGGAAGAATGTACCTTGCAGACACTTTTTGAAAGGGCATAAGAGTGGATGACTATAACAGAAAGGTGGTCAGTTACAAATCAGAAGACTACCAATGGAGCCTGGACATACCTTTAACAGAAAGGTCCTAGATCATGATAAATTGATGTGAGAAGAGGACAGATGACGGATGAGTGACATGTACATTTGCACATGGTTTGAGATGTTGATGTTAGCTGAGGAGTCTACATGATATAAGAGACTGATAATCACACAAAAATAAAAGACTTATCTTCGTACTTCTCTGATGACCCTGCTAGTTGATCCTATATGATTGTAAGCAAGTTAGCTGCTATGCCATACTAATGACATACTGTGGTGGGAACGTCCAGGTCCTGGAACGGAACAAATAAATCTCACTAACGAGGGGCAGGCTAGAACAGAGAAGGGTATGACTTGAAACACAGATGCTGGATGTATTGTGTTCGGTCTGCTGGCCTGGAGTAACAAAGTCCAGACACCACAGGTTACAGGTAGCAATAAAGCGAGGATGGGATGTACAGTTTATTAGCAAGTTTGTTATAGAAGAAAGAATGTACCACACGTACCTCATGGAAACCCTTGAAACAAAAACCGCGATCCAGGTTAATGTTTGAGACACTCAGAGTGATATAAGGTGTAGTGCCTGTGTAGAAACATTATTAGTGACAGTTATAATTCAGAATTGTTAATGTTAACTTAGCTTTCACAGCCCTGTGCAAGAACATCATGACAGCTTCTCATTGATTGTCAAAAATGACACATAATGAAGCAGTTTGTGCATGATGTATCAATGTAGATGACCTAGTGGAAAATATAAGACAACTAGAGCCAAAGATAGAAATGATAACTTATCTGAATAACCTCCAGAGATAGAATGGGTTGGAGATGCTCCTGATTTCATGTCGGGGTATGCTTGAAGAACTAAACAGAATGAAAGGCACACTATTTACAGAAAGCTCATAGGATACTTAAAAAGAGTGAAAAGCTATCTGGTATGATGTTGTGTGGAGGTGTGCTGTGCGATGCCTCTCCGCAAAGTCCTGCTAGAAAAGTCCTATCAATCTATAATCCAAATGGGCATTGGGCAAATAAAAGTGCGATATCTGCGGTTAAGTGTTATGAACAGTTATGACAAAAAAACAACAATAACATAGCTGGTAGTAGCCTGGTACAGCCTGGCGCAAAGACAAATGACAGGTTGGGTCCAGCTTGATGTCTGTTGGTTGCTGGGAGGATATAAAGATAATATTGGCAGTTGTCGAATGAAACAAAAGTTAAATGAAGTCATTTGAGATTGAGGAAAATGGAATTACAATTTGACACTGAAACACTTCCTATCACAAAATCAGGTGGAGTAAACAATGTCCTATAACACATGTATGCGTAACAAAAACATCCATGAGCTCATTTTATTCAAATAACATGACTATAATACGTACCTGTTAGTTATGACAGCATAAATACGTGGATTGTGAATGGATGTAGAAATTGGTGATGGAGGTCGTCAGTCAAGAGTGAAAAAACCTGTTACCATAAACGTGACATTGAGTCGGTACTTGAAAGTTGAACAAGAGCATATAAATAATTGTACAATTGAGCAGTGATTATATTTCATTTATTTAAGAGACAAGCCTAATGATTTTTGAGAACGATTTAATAGAAATTTATGCAGCTGATTTTGTCAATCATTCAGCAGTGATGGTCTCCATATTCCAGGGTTCATATGAGTTTGATCCTTCTATGTTCAAATTTAGAATCACCAATGTGTGTATAAGAGGCTCTTACAATTAAGATAGGCATGAGCTCCTGGAAAGTACTTATAATCATTTGACCAAAATGTATGAGATAAATCCCACAGTCATATCCATTAGGCTGCTGCGGAACCTAGACAAGCCACAAATGAACATACTCTGGGGCAAATATATCTATGTTGGGCTGTAAGGCATCTGTTGAAGTGTGCTTGAAAGTGTTCTGAAAGGTATTCGCTCAATAGCTTGCATATACTAGGGTGGGTTTGATTCATAGAGTCGAATGTAAAAATATAAAACCTGGCATTTAACTGTCAGAGTAATCAAGATTAAAAAAATATTTTGTTTGACAACTCACTCAGATTGCAAAGCAGGTTCAATGTTATTGTCTGGGAAATATATGGCTGCAAGTATCCAGTGCTTCCTTGAGAATAAGTTAACATCAATGAGAATAAATTAAAAGGTAGACTTAATACTCACTCTTCACAAATGGGAATAAGTGTTAATTGTGACTGGAAAATATTATGATGCCATTTGTGGATGTTTCCCGATCTAGAAAATAATATTTTCACAAGTTTCAAGTTCTAGAAACTTGAGACCTACCCATTTTTTGTTACTTTGAGATTTGATGCTTTTAACGAAGGGTAGAAGAGAGGGTTCAGAAGTAGTATATTCAGGTTAGAATTTATGGGAAGTGTTTTTTTTAAAGCGAACCTATATATATTTAGTATGTTTTAAATGGTTGATAATGACACATACTGCAAAAAAAAGTTGACAATGAAATCATCTATAAATTCCTGATCATCCATGGAGCGTAGATTGGAGTATCAGACGGTTATGGTCTCGTGGGCCTGAGTAGTGTATGTAATAACACTGTAAAATAGTCAGTAGGCTTGGCTTGAATTAGATGCATTTAAAAATCACTTACGGTTGTCAGTCAAATTGGGTTCATCCTTCTTCGGCACTGGAGGGTGTGATGTTTTATTTCAGGCATATTTGAGAATCATTGCACCCTTACCTATGAGTCATTTCGATGGGTATTAATTCTCCCAAACGATCAATGATTGATTTATATATCTTTAGCATGAAACAGTCATGTTTCAAATTGAAAAGGATCAGTAGTGTTTGAGCATTCTCTTTGCTGACTGTGACTGTCAATGCTATTAAGGAATTAATTGCGCATTGACAAAGAATATTGGACAAAATGAAACAGTACCTTTAAGTTGGAAATGAATGAATGGAAATTCATGTACATCCAAATGACATTTTGGCCACTGTAAAAGTTGTGAGATTTTGAATATAGATATATATGACATGTACACATACAGCAATTGTCGCAATTTGATTTAGAATATTTAATGTTATAATGTTGCATTTACTTTGAGACATGTTTTCCACCATTATAGACAGGGAATCAAGGCTGACTTCTAGAAAATAATAGTTGCCACATGTGTTGGACTCATAGAGCATATCATTTATTGCCCATGCCTGTATGGGTAAGGAAGAACCTGTAAAGAAGGAATAAGTCAATTGAGTTTAAAGTTGAGCTATTTTACCAGGTCTAAAGTCTAAAGCTCTTGAGTGTTGTTGTCCAGGCAGTTTGGTGGATGATGGCATGAGTCTGAAAGGTAGAGTAGAAGCGTGCAATTCAACTTAAGTAACATGTCTTCTTTATTTGAAATAGTGTATTAGCAGTAAGTACATTGAGCAATAAAATTACTCTGCAGCTTTGAAAGTTGGCTAATCAAGGAAATAATTATATTATTAAGACTTGCACAAAAAAATAAAAAATAAAAATACAGACCTTCACATTGTGTTTGGGTCTAGGTTCCATGGGTGGTTTACTTACTGTTGGTTTCTCAATTTTAGTATTCTTTTTGGTGTTATTATTTTTTTTCTTAATATTTTCTTTTGCTGTTTTTGCTTTGCGTTTGGTCTTCTTGTATACCAGTTCTGGTTCAACTTGTGATTGCTTCAAGTTGGGTATTAAGGACACTGACATCATTACTGACATGACTTCGGGGATATTGTCCTCATAGACAGGATTGGACACATTTGCCAATGGTGTTGATATAATTTGTGTTTTACTAGCTGGGGTAGAATAGTCCACCAAAGGAGATGTTACTGGAGTTATTTCAAATGCGCTTATAGGTATAGGACTAAGATGTATCAAGATTAACACAATATAGTGAGATGGAAAAAAAAACTCAACAGAATTGATAAAACATAATAGCCAACATCCCAATGCCCATTGACATTTTTTGCTTGAATATTGCTGAGCCCTTTCTTGGGGTTCTTCATATCAACAGGTGCACAATCCAAGACTAACTCAGCAAGTTCGTCTCTTGTTGAGAAGGTACAAGTAGTTGTGTTGTAAGAGACCTCTAGTATATCTCTGTCATATGTATAGAACCACCCTTCATTATCCATAAATACGATATTGTGATATTGTGGACGTGAATGATGATCGGGTTGGGATGCAGATGGAATGGCTGTTTGATCTTTGATGCAAATTAAACTCAAAAAATGCTCATACATACTCTGAGCATACCAATTTGTGTTTCTTGCGAACAAATCTCAAAACAATCAGATAGAAATTCAAATGTTTTGGTATCCGGGAATGCATCCAAGATCGTTTTGGGGTTTCTCAACTATATATTTCAAATAAAAGAGGACATCATATTTTAAAACATACCTACCTGAGTTAATTCATTATTTGGAGTGGGAGTAAAAGCAACTTCATGTGTTCTAGAGCAATTCATCTCCTTTCTATCACTTGATGGCAGTGTAATCCCATCTAAACGAGCATTCTTTCGCGCATTCTTGATTCTTGATCATATAACCCCTTGTATAATTGCTTTAATGGCCCAATTGTATGTTCAATCTAGATTGAATTTATCTAGTGTCTTCAGAAATAAATAAATCTTAGTATGTCCTCAAAAGCTAATAGGTAAATATGACATTACCTGCTTGCATGTAATCCCCAATTTAAGCCATTCTTGATCTTGGACTCCTTCTAATGGTAAATCATATCTACTGCATTCAGCACGAACAAATGCCTAAAAGTCAATCAGCTATATGCTTGAGAAAACAAAGGAGGAAGAACACATAACTTGAATTTTATTGTAAATCCTTTTTTCAACCTTCATGCTTTTCCACAGAGTATACCCTGGATGCTTTGGATTATTTCCTGATCTCCCTTGTCCTCCCTTGGGTTTTGAAATGATGCTCATATCATCCCCAATAGCATGGTTGCCATTCTCATACTTCTCCTCAAGCATGTCCATTTGACGGCGCATCTCTATAAAACCTTGTTTTGTATCCTCTCCAAGCTCCTTCAATAATTGAGTAATTTCTTGATTATCCATTGAAATATATACTGAAAAGAAAATAAACAGAGAATAAAAAGAAGATATATACCAGGGTAAAAAGCATGTGACGAAAAGAAAAGATGCACCCAAATTAGAGTCACATCTACCATGCATGTGACACTTATCACTGTGAATCCTAGTTATCATCTACCACCATGCCAATTTGTCCCTGCTGCCAAAAAAATGTCTCCACTTGTACTATTTATCGACATAGAGATCATGGGCCTCCTCTGGAAAACCAAATATTAGCTTATGCAGATGACCCCTCCCGAGCCCCATTTCCTAAACAGCGAAAAAACATAACTTTGGCCATTGAAAATAATAAAATTCAAACCTCAGATCATGGATCACCTCTGCTATCTGGAATTCTTAGTGCAGATCTTTCTGGAGATACTTCATTGACTTTGGACATGGTAGCAGTTCATAATGGCTCAGATACAAAAGATGCTCCCAATGATATATCCGAAATTGATGATACATCAGAAACAGATATGGGCCTACTATCATTAAGTGACACTACTGATGAGTCCAACTCTACATCAAGTCAAGAGGACATTTCAGATCAAATAATCAAAGAATTTGAGTGTGACTTATTGGCTGAACGTATGGACGAACTATTTTCAGAAACCTGTAAGTATCCGGTCATCAGTACTTGACAATTATTGATATACAGTGCCATAGCACTGTCTCTTCTTGACCCCCCTCTTATCAACAATCTCAAAATGTTTGCCCTTCTTACTGAAGCCAAACTCACGCGACAATCATCTAACCACTTTACAAGATTGTTTGGAACTACTCTCAACTTGTTGTCTCGATACCAAATGGAATCGCGTGTTACCACTCTTGCTGGAATCAAGACTCAATTATATCACTGTTGCATCAAATCATGTATTGCTTTCATTGGAAGTTTTGCCAACCTAGAAGCCTGCCCATATTGTAAGCATGCTCGAGTTCGTCCTGACAGCCAACCTTATTCCACTTTTGAATACATCCCTCTTATTCCTCGACTCCAAGCATATTATCACAATCGTGAAATGATCAACAAGCTCAAGTATCGTACTACCCGAGTTACAAACACAGATGAATACACAGACATCTTCGATGGGCTACTGTTCAAGGATCCTTGTAAACGAAATGTTGATCTTGATGGTCAATCGTACCCATTCAAGCTATTCGAAAACGAAACTGACATTGCCCTTGGTCTTTCAAGTGATGGGGTTAAAATCTTCAAACGTAGTTCAGACACAGTGTGGCCTTTTTTCTTAATCAATTATTCTTTATCCCCTGAAATACGGAACCATTTGGCATATTTAATTCCCTTGATGGTGATACCCGGCCCTCATGAACCAAAGGATCATAATTCTTTTCTTATTCCTTTTCGAAATGAAATGAGGGATCTTGCTTGCGGTGTTCAAAGTTTTAACATTGCCCTAAAACAAGAATTTACATTACATGCGTATCTCCTTACCAAGATTGCTGACATGCAAGCCTTCAAAAAAAATCAATATATACGTGGTCCCAATGCCTTCTCTCCATGTCGATCCTGTGAAATCCAAGGCTGTCAAAATCCTGAAAATGGACGAAATAATTATTATTATCCATTAAAACCTCCCACTGGTGCTGTTAATTTACTCCGAACAATTCCCCAACTTTGGCATCCAAATCGTCTTCCCATGCGCACTCATGAATCTTACAAACAGTCTCTCATGTATATTCAAACTACGACTTCAATACCAGAACGTGAACGACATTCTAAAATAGCTGGGTTAAACGGGAATCAATATTGGTCAATTTACCTGGGTTTGATCGTGCAAGAAGTGGTCCCCACGATTTCATGCATCTGATGTATGAAAATATTCAGAAAACATTAATCAAATTTTGGACGGGACTAATGACATTTGACACCAACACAACACAACCCTATTTACTTGATCAATATATTTGGAACCTGATTGGGGAAGAGACTCAAGCATCAACCAAAACAATCCCATCATACTTTTGTCGACCTCTTCCCAATATTGCAACTGACCAATCTCGATTTATTGCGGAATCGTGGTCATTTTGGTTTTCCTACTTGGCCCCATACTTGATGGAAGACCGTCTAGCAGCCCCTTACTATTCTCATCTAATGGATCTCGTTACAATCAACAAAACCTGCTTGAAACTCTCTATAACCATTGAAGAAATTGACATTCTAGAACAAAAAATAATCAAATAGATAGAGAAATATGAGTGGTATTCATGTACTTTACTTAAATTTAGAATCATTTCTAACCCACTTTTTCCTAGTCTGTACTATCAATATGATCTAGAACGACTCCCGGCATGCACATCTTGCATCCATGCACTCTTACATGTGGCAAATGATATTCGGCAGACTAGTCCTGTATGGGTCAATTGGGCCTTCAAAACTGAACGATTTGTTGGCTCAATAGTCTCAGTTGTAAAATCCCGTCGTTTTCCTTATGGTGCAATTAGAAAACGTTTACTTCACAAAACCCAACTTAACCACATCTCGCTGATTTATGATATACCCGATATCTTGCTTGGATCATCATTTAGCAATCAAATATCTTCGCAAGAGTTTATATATCCAGAAGGTATTCTTAATTGTGAATTCCATTTAGTACTTATTTCATCATTTTCCAGCCCCATTAACTGTCTTTCGTCAACCACGTCATACAGGCTTCACACCTGATGCGACTATCCGAAAGAAAATCGCACTTCATCTCACCACTCAATATCAGTTCCCGATCTCTGAACTACTTTCATTGATTCCAACATCCATGGAAATGTGGGAGAAAGTCCGCATCCTTGAAGGTGACCAGATGAGAATTGCCACGAACAAAGAAAACCTCAAAGGTCGAGATCAGTCATTTGTTCGGGTATGTTTTCCCTTGATAAACATAACATATATTTTTATTCATGCTCAGTTTGATCTCCTTGTTGATAAATTTGCTCATAAGCCTAAACGGGAACCAGAATATATCTCAAGGTGTTTCTATGGTCAATTGCACCTTATCCTGGTAGGCTCTCTTCAACTTCCCAATCCACGCCACCACTTTTGGGCTTTGATTGAATCCTGTGAAACTGGTGGCAAAGACGCAACAAAAGAATTGGTCACCTATACCAAAATGAGTGGTCGAAGGGAAATAATTGAATTGCAGTCAATCAGTTGTGTGATTGGGCGAGTGAAAATAGGCACTGGTAATAGGTGGGGAATTATAGATAGAAGTGATGATATGATGCGTCCGCTTTTGACTGTAAATAATGAACATGAAGATGAATAATTAGTATAAACAGTTTTACATTTATGTTGCTTGTCTTAAAGTTGAAATTAAAGATGTTCCTAATCTTTCAACACCACACTGAATACATAGTTAAATGAAGGAAATAACTTCAGGTTTGAAGTAATGCTAGCAGAGTTATCTTAACCAATTTTCGTTGCCTTAGCCAAGTCAAGTAACTCGTGCATTCTTCCCAATTACACCGTAAAGCGCAAAGGTACTAAGGCAGCTTGGTTTTCAAAAACTACACACACTGGGGGATTGAACCCGTGGATTCCCCACTACATTCAGCTTTACCACTAAGCCATAGGAACTCTTTATAAATCTGCTAATATATTCTTACATGTTAAGCATCAAGTTATAGGATACATAAAACGGTATTTCTATTAGTATTTACTAATTTAAACACCTATCCGGAACAGCTGTAAAGGTGAGAACAGTGGTACTATAGAATTTATCTGGGTCTTTATTCCGGGGCCTCCCAAAAATGCAATAAGGTGATGTGAAATCTCTTTTACAATTATATTACATACGTATAATCTGGGTAACCCCAGTAAAGTAGCCTGTACATTTTTTCCGGATTATTGTTTCGGGTCTCCCCAGATAAATGAGGCATGCTCCAAATCTATAGGAATCACGATGTCCGGGTGACCTGGACAAATAATCCAGGTTCATTCACAGATATTTTATCTGGCACATTATCCTGGGCATTCCCGGAGAAAAAAAGCAGTTAAAAAATATAGAAAACGCAATATCTGGGGAAATAGAACAATTTATCCGGGGTCACTCTCCACAGTGTATGGGTCGGAACCACAGCGAACGCTATTGTTTGGAATAAGGAACACGACCAGAAGGTATCGCTAATCATATGTTTGCCCATCATCGGGTCCTGTGTTTACTTATTTACTTTGGACAACTTAATAGGTATACCAAATAATTCCATCACGGGTCTTTCCGACTTCTCTTATTCGTGAGGGTCAAGGTTATACGTACTTTTATCGGGGTACGAACAACAACTAGTGGCTTTTTACGCTCAGTGATCCCGGGCGTCCGTACTAGGACTAGTCACGGTATTACTAGTTTCATGCAAAACTCTGGCGCCGTTCTTTCCGCACGATCCACGCACATTATCGTTTTTTCAACGCTTCCAGTGAACCTCCCTTATTCGACAGGTTGAACCCGAGGCTTTGGCGTGTTACAAGTGCGGCACACGAATCATAAATATGTCGACAATAATTGGGGCTCCTGCAACTTTGAAATACGATATCTTGCCGCTATAGACCGACAAATAGGGGCATACGTTTACCACATGAAGGAAATAGGTACGATTAAATTTATCTTTCTTTTCTCTTATTCATCTTTTTTCCGTTGCTGCAGGTTTATTTTGATAGGTCGTCATCTTGTCCACTTCACACGACATCTGGACAGCCATTAAGCTCACATGAATCTAAATGTGACAATGGGATTGGGACGTTCCTCCAAGTGTTGCTCGGCTTCATAAACCAGATTTTACGGTTGAAGAGATTTCTCCTCTAAGGAGTAATAACAATGTTCACATACCAACATGATTCAACCTCGTTCTACATCTAGCCTTCTACTCTATACTGCACAACGTCATGACCTGTGACCCATATTGTCAGTCTGTAGCTAGGGATTGTTGGTAAATCTTCATTTTAATCTCTTTTCCATTCGTAAAGTCTCTAACCTCACTCTACAGACCTCCGCGGAACAGGAACATTAATCATCGGCCATCCTTCTCTCGGGAGAATTCCACATCTTCTCCTTTCGATTTACATCAGCCAAAAATCTCTTTGCATGTAAAATAGAAAGCCATGCATGTTCATGAGCTGGAATATTCAAAAGCTTCTCGCGTATCCGATATAGGACTCCGGCCCCTTCGTTATCGCCGAATTCGAATACCCAACCCTAATCGCTGCTTTTTAAGTATACATTCGCGATGACTTTTGCAGTGACGGAGACGGTCCAGGATGGTTGGGACGATGATGGGTTTGGCCGGAGTGAATGGTTAGGATATCGCATTAGTACTTGAGTCCGTTTTTTACTGTTGATTTTAGGGGTTGGAGTTAACCGACAAGATTGCCAAGCAATCAAATGCACGAAATCTACACACCCCAGTTCTCGGGATGACAGGACAAACCAAGTTTGAAGAGAATAACGAAGGATCACATACCAAAACCAGCATGTTTCTTTGCGTTCCACCTTCAATTAAAAATACCAATTGTCAACCGACCCAAACAGATACGACTACCACTAATACTGGCGTGCGGAGGACACGGGGAGATAGAAATTAACAATTGCATTTTTTGGGGAGATGATCAGTGATATTAAACGCGGCGATGCAGCGTTTGGAGATGAAAAGAAATTTCTTTCGTCCAAGTAGTAGGAGTAGAGTGGTATAGTAAACTCCGTTTTGGTCCCAGAAAGTGACGAAAAGGTAACGAATCCGTATGGGAATTCGTACGTTACAATCTTTTAATGTTAACCTTTATTATGCTCTGTTAAAATGAAACGATTCAGGTTCTGTATTGACCGACCTTTAGTTTTATTAAGAGGTCCCTTACTCTTTTTACGCACCAGATTAGTGACTTATTGACTTTAGAAGGCAAGTAGAATAGGACAATCCTAGCCCGTGCCTTAGCCGACGACGTGAGTATTGATATCCAAGCCCGAACGGCGAAACGCACTGGTCGGTAACATCGGAAGTTATCACACCGTACAAGGCTCCAACACGAGATGTGACAAACAGTCCAATGCAGCTTCCTCACGCAATCTCTTTAAAAAGCGGAAGATAAGTGTGTACTTGGCTTTCGGGCAACAAGGAAAGGACCAATCATCACCTTCCGAATCAGAGGAAACATTGTAAGAAAACTATTTCAGTTTGTATTGTTTATCCTATCATCGTGAAATGGCGTGACGCATGCTCATTGTGAAATAAAGAAGCTGTAATCACGCTGCTCATGTTCAGTCATAAACGTTAGGGTTCCCGTTTAGAGTACACACCGTCATTGTCGTGTGCAAATCTATAGGCGATGAACCAAGCAGTTGTTCGCCAGCGGGTCAGGTCAGATTCGTCGTCCTAGTTACTATATCACTAGGCAATTGATGTTTTGACACCCAGAATGGATTACTTATGTGGTCTAGATAGCTATCAAAATTTTGGAAGAAGGGACTTGTGATCGAGAATGCAAGATTTTAAGAAAGTAGTGGACTACATGTATGGACATTGGCATACGAAAACCTCGAGAGCAAGTGTTAAGACAATTCAGACGGGTATGAGAACCAATACCTACCGGGAGTTTGTATTTACCTTCCCCATCTTATTATTATACCTGATCCCCCTGACCATCAATACCGACTCGATCAATCCTTTCTCCCATATCAGTAATGATACTCTCGTGTATGTGTCCAAATACAGTCTGTATGGAATGCATTGGATTGTTCAGGAATGATGAGTTCAGGTTTGGTAATTCCAACTCTAAAGCCGACTGATTAGGAACCGCTTTTTTGGCGTTCCGTTGACGAAGAGCCAGAGTGAACTCGCAAATGAGTAATGCTGAAAGCCTGTCCGATTGAGAGTATTAAAAACTCATTCAAAAAGGGCTTTTAAAGATCATACACATTTTGAACGACGGCAAGATTCGACCCAACCTGTCAGTTCAATAAATTCTGCTTGATAGATCAAATATATATAAAAAATATCATATCTTACCAATGGCGAAAACTTTAGAGAAATAAAGGTGGGTGAATCTATATGGAATCAGGCATCTTGAGAAATGGTGATGGCATACAAATTCAATCAGGGAAGCCACGATGGCAACGAGAGATACGAATCTTGATAAAAGAGTTCATACCAGTTAGGGAAATAATGATGGATGTCACATACGAGAATCTAAGTATACCTATAACAGAGATATTCACTTTCAATACTACGTGTTCTAATTGGGGGTGAGCTTACCCTGTTGGAGAAGCAAATCGACGAGGTCTGCATTAGTTTGCAAATGTAAACTTCGTTTTTCTTTCCATAGACCCCAAATCTGACGAATAACTCCCAAGAAGGCTAATGCGTCTGAAAGAATTACCGCAATATTGCCAATAAGGTTGAGGATAGGAAGAGATGCTATAAGTGTGGTGTGTTCAGAAAAAGTAATATAATCTCGGAAGATAAAATAATGATACAGCTAAAAAAAAAAAAGGGGATTAACTACAAAAATGAGGGATTATAATGGCTCTTACGGTTGTGGGTCCATGCATACTGGTACTGTTGCAACTGCACAATATAGTTAGAAATGTTTAGAATGATACTAATTACGTTTCATTTCAAACCATAAGTATCCACCGCTAAAGCAGTTAAAAATGTTACGGACAACGCTACTGTCATTGGTCTGTATCCTTGACATAAAGCAAAAGTTCGAACTGAGATTAATCCTACATTTCTTTTTTTTTAAAAGGAGCACCACTCGAACATAATATGGAAGGGTGTACCTTGTACTCCTATAAATGGAAAAATGGCGATAATATTGGTAAAAAAACCCAATTCATTGCATTGTCTAGTTGGGCGAGAATGTCATTTTTGAGTCCGAAGTAAAGCAAATGACTTAAAAAGGTACCCTACAGACTGTAAGGTTGGCTTTAGAAAGAAAGGATATCACGGAGGGAATCGCAGACATACATTTATCGACACAAGCTCTGGGAGTAGTCCAAGGGCCAGATAGACAAGGAGAGGATATTTGCAAAATGAATAAAGAAAGGTTGTTATTGTAATTCTTTGTTTCCATATGTATTGAACTTCATCATCGAGATGAAGGAGAGATGCGTAGAATAGGAGTGCTGAATGTCAAGGTAAAATTGAGTTTGAACGGTTATAAGGAAACTCTACTTGAATACATACCCAAAGCAAAAATATATATATCTACCTCTATGGTTCTACGGATTTTATTAATCCATTGAGTTCGTAAGACTGATAATTGGCCTACCCTTCATAAACTGACTGGGCTATCCTGTAGAATATTTAATCGAGAAGTAAAAAAGCAAATATAACAAAAATAACTTACTCATCGGCCATCATTTGTATAGTATCGTTGTCCATCTTGTTGGATCGATAGAGACAGCCGTTGGCTGGGGAAAACTTCAGAGAATTTCTCAGCACGATATAAATGTTGTTGAAAGGCGTCACTTTCATGTGAAATCTGCATTGGTTCATCGACATCAAAAAATTATGTGTTGCATAGAGATGAGGTGCCAAATGATCCGATCTAATTCAAATCTGTCAATCTCATTGAAACTTCATTTAGCCGAGATATCTTTGAAATTTAATTGTCGGATGACCGGGATTGTCTCCCCTCATTTCCTAAACAGGCAACGTCAAGGGCACAGACGCGCTGAGTTCGCGACTTGACTGTTCTACATTTACCAGGCAGTCAACTTGACCCCTGCACTCTGCAGTACGAATGGAATGGCAGATTGTGCCTATTAACAATGGGGCCCCCAAGCGGTTGGTAGGGACAGGTTCAGAGTGGTGACGATCGTGCTAGCCTATCTTAATATCACGTTGAAGTTGATGGGTGTTAATTAACTTCGAACATCAACAGATGGAAATCCATTCTGAGACAAGTTGAGTTATACTGGGAGGGGGATTGACTAAAAAAACTTTCTCGTCCAGCTCACGATGGAGGCTGACATTAGAAGCTGAGGCTGAACCAAGTGATTGTGAACAAATCGAGCGCGATAATATGAGGTGAAGTGTTATTGGCACCATTGTATGGATTGCACCCGGTACTTGATGTCTGTATGGGTAGGGGGCCGATCGTCTTGGTACACCACCTCAGGCTCTGTAAGCGGTGGGCAATTGGTTTGATCACGAAGAGTGAGTCGGGAGTACAGTCAGATCCAAAAGCCTTTACTGGTCTTTCTATTAATTGCAAGATAACATATAGAAACAGGGGGATGTACTTATATTGAATTAAATTTGGTAAACCGTACTCATGACTAGTGTTATAAAGCACAAGTGGCGAAAAAACAGAATATAATATGGCTTGAGTTTCTGTAAAGCTGACGGCGGAGCAGATGTTACTGTACGAAAGGGGCATGTAGATAGAATACGTACTTGATCATGATTTTTACTTGGCGTGAGACACCATAGGTTCAACTGGGTGGACCGGCTCTCTGCCCATGCTTGATACTATTAAAGATACCGGTGTCCATCAATCCCAAAGTTCATAGTAGGCTTATCGTGGACACATGACCGGGTGGTGAAACGAAGTGATGGAGTTGGACAGACTACTATGGTGCCTTCTTCTGATCACCCTTGCGTCATGCTCCTTGTCTAGACCACAGCGGTGAAAGTTGCCTTCGGGACCAGCCTTTTTTGACTCGAGTTTTGTCTTGCTTTGGTCACAAGGATAAAATATAAACGAATGATGAGTCTGACCAAAAACCAATTAAAATGCTGCTCTTGCGTCTGCAATGCCGTGTCCAAGGTTGAATGTCGTATTCCTATATCCATATTCTCTACTACGAGTCTCCATTGCATTGGGTGTGAAATCTAAAGACAAAACAACATGATTCAAATGAATTTCAATTAAAGCTACAGAGCAATCGTCATGGGCATAAACGAAAAGTGACTTACTCAAACAGCCCTCCCTTTCAGTAGAGTCAAAATAGACCAAATATTAAATAGAAAAAGAGGTCAATATCTCCGGATTTAACACAACATCATGATCGTCGTTAAAACTTAAAACTTAAAGGCAACCCACCGTTGAACACGTGATAAGTGACACATGACACGTCACAAATCAAATCGCAAGCGTATTTCGTACTCCGTCTACTTACTTTTCCTGGAATGCATCATCTTGTGTAACTTAAAATGGACGTTGTAGAGATTATTTATTGAAGTGATACCGGTGTGGCCACCCCCTATGTTGGCAATATTTGGTCACTATTTCGGAACTTTGTCACAGCGATAAGATATACATCTTGAATTATCTTTATTGCTGGTTTATCTTTTCTTTTGTATTTGACAGGAAATATAAATTGTCTGTCTCACATAAATAGCAAATATATGAAGAATGTTTGTCATTCATGTTGGGTTTTACGGTCGCGAATAAACGGTATAATATTGCAGCTTGGTAGGTAAGGGCTACAAACAGTGAAGAACAACAGTACGAGATAAAATTTTATATAGGCAAATAATTGGGGCGGCGTAGTATCCCCGTTATCGGTCCGAGCGAGACGTTCAGATTCCAACAATTCAAGCTGGGCATGGTTGAGCATGGTGGTAAGCTCAGGCAGCAGGCTGTACTAGTAGCAACAGAAGTCGTTTAGCTTTCTTGATTGAGCTTCTTTACGCATCAAATAATATTCGCTACTTCTTAGACTCTTGTGAATTGTTGTATAGAGGTGCTTCATAAATGCTATCTGTACTTCTCAGCTGCGCATACCAGAGATCATTTTATGGTAACTGGTCCAGCCAAAATCAATAATTTCTTCTATATCTATTTACATGTAATACGACTTTCATATCTCTAATAGTACTAACCAAATGAAAATGAAACGTGTACCAAAGAAAGCTATAATCTCAAGAATCCTGAATAACGAATCCAAATAATTCATTTTGCGATCCTTGTCGAGGCCCGAATACAAGCTTTTTTTATGTGAAAAAAAAAACATCATTAATTTTGGAAAATTGGTGTTATGGGAAGGGAACGATTCAATGAAACAAATGCTTACCTGAGGAAGGTTACTGTTGTTTAGTGACAGAACTTTGTCCTTGTGAGGAATTTTGATACTAAATGAGATGAATGGAATGAAATTATTCAAAGAGTAACTTTGGTTTTGGATATGAATGGGACTTGCATGAATTTCTCATCACCCGTGGGTATGATCTCGAAAACATCTCCAATGGGTGTTTCAGCATTTGCGATCAAAGTGTTATCCTAGATAACTTTAGTAGATGTCTTCTATGTGGACCGAGTGTGTTTTCTCCTACATTGATAGTCCATTTGTAGCCTGTATTGTTCGTGCCGATAATTGGCAGATAACTAACGTTGAACACGTTTGAATGTATTGAGTGGATGAACCACGGATTCTGGGACTAGGTGTTAGAGATGTTTTTGAAAATGAGTAATACAGTATACATACGAAAAAGCTGGTAGTCGGTGGTACGACTATGTCTACAGGTGGAGGAGGAGAGACAGGTGGAACAGGCCCTAGTACCAAAGGATCCGAAGTGAATCCGCTGATAATGTATAAGCCTGACAATAGTGAAGTCGCGTACATGAGGAAGAAGACGAGAAATATTGAACCTTTAGTCTGCAATTGTTGAAAAGACTTTGGAATTTATACATATTTTTAGAGTCTCCCTCGGCAGAGGTGTATGATCCATATAAGCCGGGCAGAATCCGTCAAAGAAATAGACAGTCCGCTGATGAAAACTGTCAATGTTTAATTTATGTCGCAAAACACATGGATATCTGACATTGTGATACTTCTAAAACCAATTAGAAGATTTTCAAAGGGAAAATTATATAAGAAAGAAGCAACTTCAAGAAGTTTCGCCAGTTCGCGCTTCACATTATAATGAGACAATTCAGACTCGAAGAAGCCTCTGCACATGTGGGTGGAGTACCTTGAAAAACACAGCTTACAGGTTAAAAACGTTTGCCTGAAATCCGCGGACTGAATTTTTTTTAGCCTTACGATGTTAAATTAAGGAATGGAAGGTGGAAGGGTTGTTAGTTCGAGGCTGGTTCGGCAAGATTAATTATTTCTGAGAAGATACGCCGAAAGATCCGTTTCCGAGGGAACCTCTTTGTCATATGTACCATATGTATATTTCTTACTTGCGATTTCCATGATCTCCATTCCTTTTGTCATATGTGGATCTTTCGTAGAAATTTTTCCTTTAAGAAAAAACCATTGGTTCCTTCAATAATTGTTGTTCTATCCATATTAGGGAGGTACTAGATCTCACATTTTAACGGGTTCTCTCGGTGGCGTCCGAGATTAGCTTCTTCTTCGATATAAATATCCCGGTAATAAAGAAAAGAAGACTGTTCACTGGTTCGATTTTTGTGGAGCCGAAGTAATGGATGTATGAAAAGACCGATTCGAGACTTCAATATTTGCTGTAAAGGCTTCCTTCACCCCTACATCGTTCAATGACCGGTGAATGAAATGAATTTGAATTTGGATTCACTCCTTCATCGATGATCAATGATCACCGCATGTTGTTCAGAGATAACGATATCTAATTCTATAGTGCACAGGCGAGAGCCACCCTTCTAAAAAAGTGTCAAGCGACTGTAAATTTTAGCTCCGTTGCTGGTTTTCCTTTTCTTCCATATTGGCCTAACGGGAAATTGAGATTTTTCTATCTTTTGATGATTTACCTATATAAATTGGCAATAATATACATGAAAAATGTTCGGCTAGTCGAATCTAATACTTGTACAACAATTCAAATAGTTCCTTGCTCTATTCCTTGACCTGGACCATCGACGCCGTCGGGAATGTCCCTTTCTCCCATTTCGATAATAATATTCTCGTGCAAGTGTTCAAATACAGATTTCATGGATTAAGCTGGATTCTGAAATGACAGGTGCAAGTTTCGAAATTCCAGAATGGACTGGTTAGGAGCTGATTTTTTTGCGTCTCGTCGACGAAGATCCATAGTGAGCTCGCAAATGAGTAGGGCTGAGAGCCTAGAAAAAAGGGAAATGTTAATGACCATTTAAAAACATGTAGGATATTTCATACACGTTTTGGAAGGCTGTGACACTCAGTCCGAGGGTCTATGGTCAAAGCGCATAAATTCCAATTGAGACTACCAGAAAATTAGATATGTTACCGCATGCGAAAACTAGATTTAAATTCAGTTGGTCGGATGATTTTAGAAAGTGTAGTTAACGTACGTATGAAATTATGAATGCTGTAGGTGTAACTAGGAGTACAAAACTGAAGGAAAGTATTACTCTTAATGAACAAATCAATCCTTAATGGTTAAATACCACATACGAAAACCGTAGTACCCCTAATGAAACAAAGCGACATTCACTCTCATACTGAGATATGTGTGTTGAAGGGAGTAACGTACCTTGTTGAAGAAGCAGAGTAACAAAGTCTGCATTGGTCTGTAATTGTAGTCTTCGCTTTTCCTTCCACAAACCCCATGTTTGACGAATAACTGTAGAAAAGGCTAATGCGTCCGTAAGAACTATTGAGAGATTGCCAATAAGATTGAGGGCAGGGAGATATGCTAGAGATATATTAGATTCATAAAAGTTAATTTTCTGGATATTATTTTACGACTAGAAATGATATTTATAAAAAAAAGATAGCGGATGATATGACAGTCTTACGGTTCTGGAGCGCCGCAGGGTGTTAATGTTGAGACTACAGGAAGGTGGTCAGAATATATCAAACAAATACTAATTACGATTCAGACCGTAAATTTGAATGGCCAAACCAGCGGAATATGCTATAAATAATGCTATGGTCATTGGTTGATATCCTTGACATAAGGCATAAGTTCGAAGTGCGATCAATCCTGTAGTGTTTTTAAAAATTATGAGCATGACACCTATATCCTCAAACACATGTAAACTGAATACCTTGTACTCCGATACGTGGTAAAACTGCTATGGCATTGATTGAAAAATTCAGATTATCGCATACACTGGTTTGCAAGAATGTCACTCTTTAAAAAAAATCGGGAGTAAAGCAGAGGAGGATACCGAGGAGACTGATGAATATTCATATGAGAAAAGGAATGACAGTCAAGAATTGTTTAAACACTTACGGAAACATAACCCTGGACCGTTTCAAGAATGAGATAGAAAAAAGGAGGGTATTTGGAAAGTAGATAAAGAAAAGTTGCTACAGTAAATTTTGGTTTCCATATGTATTGAATTTCATCGTTAAAATGAAGGAGAGAAGCATAAAACAGAAGTGCTATATGTCAAAGAGAAAGTAAATACCAGAGGTTATGAGACCAAAAAGTACCAATATCACTTACCAAAAGCGGAAATTAATGTTTCCACCAGTACAGTTCTGTAGATTGTGTTAATTCAGGGGTAAAACGAAAACGTGGCCGCCTACCCTTCAAGGGCTAACAGGGGTAGTCTGGAATATTTTAATTGAACCAAGTACAAAAAAGACTAATAACCTACTCTTCAACAGGAATCGTTTGTATAGTTTCGTTGTTCATCTTTATGGATTGTCAAACGCGGTCGATCCCTTGTGTTGGTTTTAATCATTTCCTGACTCCAATATAAATATACCATCTCCAGAAATTCTAGTGGCTATTCTGACTGACCAAGGAGAAGTTCAGTACCAACACAACTGGGGTTCCGGACAGACCTAAGAATTGATGAAAATCCTGATTCAGTGTCAAGATAAGTATTCGAACTCAGCTTCAACGGTTCTAACTTCTGTCAAGTGCCAGTATGATGCCATTTTAGCGCGCGCTCAACGATATAAAGAATGACTTGCACCACAATGACGTCGAAAGACTCCTAATATTGGCCATCATGTGCAGGTGAGAGTGCGATGATGTTGAAATCCAAGTGACCGAGAGACCATAGTACCACCGATCCACGAGTGTCCAAATCCGTAGGTTATTACGCTGAATTTGTAGTTTACCATTCGGGATTTACTCGGTGCACATTTGGGTGTCAAGCTACAGCTTTGTTCTTCGGTGGTACGACCAGGGAAAGGATTGGGAAGCTGAATGATTACACCACAGACATTCATAAGCTACGTGTATGGAACTGAGATTGTTCAGTTATGTTGTAGTGCAAAAGCGATGAACCACATAAACCTACCAACAGAAGTCTGTATCCAGCGCGCTGTTCACCAGCATATCAGAGTATGGGTCCAACCACACCTCAAATGGAGGTATCTTTGGAAATTACATGTTCCTCGCTTTCGTTCGTTATTCTTTAAAGGCGACAAATTAAGGAATAATCTAGTAGCAAATTAGTATGCTGCAAAAAGTTATGAATACAATAATTTCATCCGTTGATAAAGATAAAAATAGAAATGAGTGTGAATCATGAGAAAAGAAGATGAGTCTTCTTCGTAGGGTTTTCATGTGGAGAAGAAGCCATTCCGAGTTTGCCATTCGGGTTTGACTGTGATGCGGCACGGAGCAATGACCAAGCCTGCGTTATCTACCGGACGTGGCTATCTACTGATAATGATAATAATGGAACAGGTTTTTTGTGAATGGAGGATCTCGACTGGGAAATAAAATATCGCAGCCCCGTTTCGACTCTTAATTCCTGTACATGTAATACCGAGTTCTGACAGTATTAAGTAGTCCTAGGATCGAGGAATAATGAGTTGTATAAGCGGAAGTCCAGTCAAATTTGGGGCCGAGAAAATCATTAGTGAGCTATAAATGAGAGAACAACATGTCTATTTCGGCCTGAAGCTCTATCGGTGTCAGAGCGTCCTGGGACAAGTCGCTTTCCGATCACCTAATGCATGTTAGTCGCGCTAGTGGTATTTAAATCCACCTGTGTAACTGTGTTAAATCAACTCACATTGTTCCAACGTACTGTTTTTTTAGGTTCCACAACATGCAAAAAACACGAACGACTTCTCAGCCACCCAGAAAAAGATGCCGGAAAGGGATTATTGAAAGGGATTACATTCCCTTACGCGATTCCATACCACCCAATGCGATTCTTGACAGAGAAATAATTAAGCAAGGAACCAAACGAACAGTTCGAGAACAATATATAATATTTCCACCCTGCGAGGCTCTGGAAATCCCATTCTCTTCTGGTGCGATTGATGAGGATGAGACACCGATATCAACCACCACCTCCCATAAAGTAAGACGAAGCTCGGTATTACAGAAACAAATGCTTCACTATTTTTTTCAGACGTCATTTAGCCTGTTGAAAAATTTAAAAAAAATGTTTACCTTTGTATATTGACGCCTTAGCCGACCTCCCTGCACCTACCTCCACCACCCGGACAAGTTTGTATGGCCTGTCGAACTGAGGGATCCGTGTATTTATGTCGCGACTGTGATCACAATAAGTTCATGTGCCGGAGATGCGTACTTGGAGCGCATTGGACACGTTCTCTTCATCGCCTTTTTCATTTCCCAATTCACGAGGCGACTGGTGTTCGATCTGCCAAGCCTTTAACACTGCACGAATTAGGCTATGTGCACTGTTTGGGACATCGTGGTCAAAGATGTCCAAATTCTCTCAATCAGAAGTTCGAACAATATACGATCGTACATACCAATGGCAACCACACACTCCGCTTACTCTTCTGTTACTGCAACAATCAAAAGGGCCTACTTTCGCAAATGATCAGGTCACGATTCTTCCTAGCTAATACCAAACCTCCGCAAACGTTATTCACTCATGATATCCTGGACAGTTTTTATTACCAATCTAATCCTTATGAGAGCATCATTGGCGACATGGGAGAACAGAATGACCCGGAAATGACTTCTTGAATTATATCAACTGTTGGCAAGCGTTAGATTTTATACCAATATAAATTATTAACATTCAAACCGACAGTCGTGTTGGTCCGTATTTATTTATAGAGCGCATGAAGGATAGACAATCACCTGGTGCAGGAACGAGGGAAATGAGTGTTGACGGTCCTCGACACAATCGCGGCGTCATCATCACAAGTAGTAGAACGCTAAAATATCAACGCTTACCAATATCTATGTATTGATATGCAGCAAGAGTGTGGATGGTCATCAATATCCTGTCATGTGGCAGTCGTCAGTTTACGTGGTAAATAGTGTTACTGTAATGGTCGTCGTTATCGTAAATTTACTGCGAAACCCGGAAATTGTGCGTCAAAAGTCATCGATATCAGACACAGAAATTTGCGTTGACGGCCATCGTTATAAATTGTGATGAGAAACAGCAATGTCGTCGGAGAAAAGTTTGCAGTGATTGCAGTGTGTACCTATCATGATCATGCATCCTGCATCAAGTGTGAAGAGCACAGTTAGGTGTCGATAGAGCGTTGTCATTGTTGTGGTATGAACATTTTATACCAGCATAAGGAGTGAGGATAGTCGGAGGTTGAAAATGAGCATGCGCGCCCAAGTTCAAACTTTGTAGACCGGACGCGACTGCACATTTAACACTGTCTTTGTCCGAGTGTTTCATAATTATACTTGCTCCTAGAGTCTGTCGATTAGACCTCCCTTCTCTGGCTGGATGCACAAATATTTGGATTCTAGCAACCAGAACGAGCTTTCCGAAATACTTATCCCGAAACCCACCTCAAGAGCTATCGCAATGTCACGCGGATTTGTCTCTCCACTGAAAAGAGTTTACAAGGGTCTTTTATAATACGCCAGTGGTATGTTCTTCAGTTTCGTGAGAAGTCATCTGTGTACTAGAGAGGGTGTAACATCGACCCACACTTTTTGCAATGGTAATCGGACCTTGTCGATTTTGGACAGATTTAGCCCATAGAACACGATTCTGACTGGGGTTGTTCTTTTAGGGATCAAACGGAAAGCGGAGCAAACGCCTAGAACATTTTTTTTTGCCATTAGGCTTACATCTTTGTTTTCCCATATCGCGTTCCGCGACCCGGATAATACGTAGTCGTTAAAAATAGCACAAACTTACAGCAACTAACTTGAGTTTGGACACACACGATACCTATGACAGCCACTAGAGCGCAGACCACGGTGGCAGCCGCAACTCAACTACAAGCGAACAACTAGATCAATATCAAAACTTGAACTGGATCGCGATTATGACAATACCAAGCTGTGTCAAATAACGATAATGATACAAAGATTTTCTGATGATATTCAAGTCAACCGCCACTTACATATACCATATTCATTCGGACTCTCGGAGGAGAGACTTTACGCTTATTTTTTTTGTTTCAACCTGAGTGCTTTGCAAACTGAAATCTTTAGTGGCATGTCTCTTGGAACATGGTTTAACAGGAAATTCTGGCCTATATTTGGCACCTGTCAAGGAATATATATAAATACATAACCACTGAGACTCTATAAAAAACCTTTCCCTTTCTCAACAAACGTGCGGAAAGGTATTAAGAAACTATCGAATTGAATGTCTAAAAATCTATAAACGTTTTGAGGACTTACTATGATTTAAGCAGTTTCCTCATTAGGTTCTTGGCCAAGTGCCGGACCATCAACACCTAATACAGGATCATTCCTTTCACCCATATCGGCAATGATGCTTTGGTGCACACGACCGAGTACAGATTGCACGGATTGTATCGGATCCTGAAATGACAGGTTAAAATCTGGTAATTCGGACTGGTTGAGAATTGATTTATTCGCATTTCGTCGACGAAGATCTAGATTAAATTCGCAAAGCAGTATCACTGAAAGGCTGGAGAGAAAATAGTAAAACCCATCAATTATATAAATCCATTTAATAAAAGTCACCGTACACATTTTGAAAGGTAGTGATGTTCTGTCCGACCGTCTGTGACAAAATTTTGAGTAATAGATGAACAACAGTAAGTTGAATATATTCTCACTGATAGCGAAAACTGTGGATAATTCAAGTTCAATAGATTTAGTCAATTACAAATAGAAATTGTGATATACATATACGGTTAGGGTTCCTGTGACTGTAAGGGAAAATGCGAAGCTTTAAAGGGAAATGGGTAGTACCACTGAAGAAGATAATCGTGGTTGTCGCATATTTACCTAAACCTTAGTATACCTGATAAAGAAGCCTTCGTTTTGAATGCCCCGGGTATCAATTGGAATGGACTCACCCTGATAGAGAAGTAAAGTCACGAAATCTTTATTGGTATGTAAACCTAATCTTCGCCTTTCCTTCCATAAGACCCAAACCTGATTAATGACTACAAGGAAGGCTAATACATCGGAAAGTAGTGTTGCGATATTGATGATAAGGGATACGGTGAAAAAAGTGCTGTAGGGGATCATGCATTCAGAGCGTATGATATAATCTCCCAACTGTTCTTACGGCTAAAATACGAGTTAGTAAAACAAAAAAATCCTACGACGGTATCTCGCACGCGGGTACTGTTATAGCTACACAACATGGTTAGAATATCCCAAAATGATATTAGTCACAATCCAGACCATAAATCTTGCAGATTAAGGTAGAAAAGAACATTGTAGAAAGTGCTATTGTAATTGGTCGGTATCCCTGGCATAAGGCGTAAGTTCGGGCAGAAATCAGTCCTATGCAGTGTCGTAAAGTAAAAATACGGGGAGATGAAATGTAATAATACCTTGTACTCCAATAAATGGAAGAATTTCTATGGCACCACCTGCAAAGCCAAAATCATTGCAGAGGCTAGTTTGCGGGAATATCAGCTATTATTTGTAAAATCAGACAAAATATACTTTTTAGAACCAAACTGCAAAAATCAAAAATTCTACTTGGGAAAAAGCAATGACTGAAAAAATAATTTATAAATTTACCCCTGAATAGTCCACAAGCACGTTCGAGACCAGATAGAAAAAAAGAGGATATTTGCAAGATAAATGAAGAAAAGTGACTATTGTAAACTTTTGTTTCCAAATGTATTGAAATTCATCGTCAAAACGAAGGAGAGAGGTGTAAAGTAGAAGCGCTGTTTGGGTGGATCTCAATATTAGAAATTCAAATCCAACCATTACTTTTAAGAATCACGTACCAGAAGCACCAATGTATGTCTCCACCTGTATAAATCTACAAGTCGGTAGTAATGCCATTTGTTAACAAAGACTTGGTGGCCTACCCTTCAGAGACTGACTGGATTAATCTAGAAATTGTTTTAATTGATGGGGGAGAATAAAAAAGATGACGATCTACTCGTCAGATATCATCTGCGCAGTTTCTTTGTTCATATTTGTGAGGGAGTGATGTTCTTTGCTTGAACAGTTTCAATCCTTACGATATAAATATAGCATCGATGGGAAATGAGGTGAAGCCGGAGATAGGTGCCCCTAGAAATGGAGAATGGTTAGCCTGATCACTTCAATTTGACAATTCAGATTTGGAGATGGACTGAATTATAATCTAGTTGATGGTACGTTTCCATTGTCCCAGTCAAAACGGAACATTATCTGATGTCCACCTTTATTATACGTATTTAATCGGTTCAATACATTGGGCACGCGCCAAGCCAGATGGAACGCTGTTGTTCCAGGAGGGCACAATGTCATTGAATAGCCACCCAGTATACGTAGTCAACTAGTCACCTTAGTAGAAAACCTCATGAAGGAATTTTATTCATTGCAGAGGTGTGGGAGTAGAACGACTGTGACGGCCTTGTTTAAATTGATCGCCAAATCTGTCTGAGTGTCTCATTGCCAAGATGATACGAAATAAGTTTATCACAATATACTTGTTGATTAGTTGGTAACCACGTAGATGAAGTTTGGAGAACGCCGTCCTACGGTCACATTATTGTATAGTTTGGTCGGAGTTTGTATTTTCTGCCATCCTTTCCTCCTGCTGCGTCCTGCATCACACCGATCTTTCTTGCTTTTCTCGGGAGTTGGAAACTACCTAACTTTTTCTTTTTTAACTTTCCTTTGTTCTATAGCCTCATAGCCTCAAGGTGTGATAAAATAAGGAAGGCGCTACAGCATCTCCGGGACCTCCAACACGACTGGGCGGAAGTTTGCGTAACGAAGATGGAACACGTACCTATCATTCCCTCCCATTAAATGGGCTCAAAATATTGTTATTTCTCCAAAATTATATTTGACTAATTTTCCTCATGTCGTCGACTTACCTTTCGAGTTTTGCGTTTAAATATCGCTGTCGACCACGATGGACAGTCAACTGAAAAGATCTAGTAAGGATTCCATTAGACGTCATTGTAAATCGTCTCGTTGAATTTCTCCATCAGCCCGGATCACCCCTTCTTCCTAATTCTCTTCGGAACTTGCGCAATCTATTTCCGTTTTGTCGGTCTTCCTTTCTGGCTTGCGATGCACTTTCTTAATAGAGTAATATCGCTCTCGCGGGAAATTAAAGTCATCCGCGTAAGCAAATGAGTGTAACATCAAGCTTCATCACATCCAATGCGATGGTATGTCGATCTTATTGTTTTTTGACAAATTAAAATTATGATCAATTCACGGCACGATCCTAACAAGGACCCCTCCCTGCGGCGGCTTATACCGTTTCTTCGTATCAAGTTCTGTGGCATGGACAATGAGGGTTAGTCATGAAACGTAGGGCAGGTCAACTCTTAAGATGTATTGAGAAAGACCATGTAACCACCTCGTTTCCTGTTCTCGTCGGATCATACGTGGAGACGCACGTGGCGGCAGACATGTTGAGTCCGGAAAGCAACGCTCAGTGCCCAGACAACTGTCGACTTCAATACCAATGAAATTTTTTTAATGGATGTCCTTGCTTATATTCCATGAACATCTACATGAATTATCGTCGAAAATGTAAACCGTATTTCAAGTGCTCAGGTCAAAGTGTCTGAATCTGTGAGTCCGAGAATGCTAAGACGTCCTGTTCGTATTCCAATACAATTCTCCGTATCTTTCATTTGGTGCTTTGATCAACTAAAATGCAAACGAAGGGGCGCTAAAAAAAAAACTCCCTTCCAAAGGTTGTAAATCGGAAACCATTCGCTCGTCAGTTCTTTCGAGTTGTCTACTAAAATTTGAATACAATGCATCATCATTTTCTGTCAGGAAACCGTTTTTTCGATGAGCAAGACCTTGTTCAAATTTTTGTCATATCCATAGAGTATTTTGGTTCTGAGACCAGCAAGTGTTCTATTGCTTTTATTCTCAAAATGATTAAATTTGGTGATCATTTCGAGCTTCATCCTTATCGCGCACCCCCTATTCTCTTGTCGCAATGCGATCCACCGCCTTCCTGTTCTCTTTGGTATCGGTCTTTGTGAACATTTGACTCGGAATAGCACAGGTCATACATTTAGTAAACGAACGGGGACCGACTGTATAACCAAATAGTAACTGTGCTTCAAAGAACGAGCGAATATTTTCTCTGTCAAACAGCATGCGTCAACCGGTAAGTTCTATTATTTTGATTTTGTTGTTCGGATGAAGGTTCGCATTTTTCAGATGGACAAGTCAATCCCATTAATTCGGTCATATACAGCAATAAATTGTTGTCTAACAACGGAAACACAAACAATTTGAACCTCCAGCAGGTTATCGAATGCACAAGTAGTCACCACCTTCTCCATTTGAATTTTGAAAAACCGACACTCTTAACTCTTATCTTCATAATTCCCTCGACTTAGACTTCAAAGACCTATCATTACCAACTTCATAACCTTAGTCGCAAACACGCCGATTGCAATTTCTACCTGAATGGTTTATGAAACACCCCACACTTGATTCACTACTAGGATTTCGCATCCCTCCCGCGATTCTCTTGAGAGCTTTTGTAGTTGTATCTTGCGATCTATGATTAAATAGCAATGATGTATTGATGGAATTACCACGGTCGTCTAGGAAACTAGGTTTTGCTTCTACAAGTATCTCTTTTATTACATGTATCAACAGGCGATTATGACCTATATTTTGGTAGGTGTCCGGGAATACACACATAAATCCATAACCTTTGAGACTTCATAAGAAGAAACCTTTCTCAACAGACGCCGAAAGGTATTAAGAGCTATCTAATTGAGTGTTTGAAAATCTTTATACGTTTTGAGGACTTACTATAATTCAAGCAGTTTCCTCATTAGGTTCGCCTTGGCCCGGTGTCGGATCATCAACACCTAATACAGGATCATTCCTTTCACCCATATCAGCGATGATGCTTTGATGCACACGACCAAGTACAGATTGCATAGATTGCATCGGATCCTGGAACGACAGGTTAAAATCTGGTAAATCGGACTGGTTGAGAATCGTTTTATTCGCATTTCGTCGACGAAGATCTAAATTAAATTCGCAAAGCAGTATTACCAAAAGCCTGGAGAAAATGGTCAACTGTCTCAAACCCATTTAATAGAGGTTTATTCAGTGCGTACACGTTTTGAAAGGCGACGATGTTCTCTCCGATGGTCTGTGGTTGATTGTTTTGATATTACATATAAAAAATGAACGACGAGTTGGATATTCTCACTAATGGCACAAACTGTGAACAATTGAAGTGCATCAGATTTAGTCAAGCGCCAATAGAAACTATGACATACATATACAGTCAAGGTTGTCGTGATTGAAACGAAAAGTGCGAAGCTTTAAAGGAAAAATAATTAATACCAGTGAAGACGATAATGATAGTTGTCACATACCTAAACATTAGTATACCTCATAAAAAAACCTTCGTTTTGAATGCCCCGTGTATTAATTCGAGTGAACTCACCTTGATAGAGAAGCAAAGTCACAAAATCTTTATCGGTATGTAGACCTAATCTTCTTTTTTCCTTCCATAAGACCCAAACTTGTTTGATGATTACAAGGAAAGCCAGTACATCGGTGAGAAGTCCTGCGATATTGATGATAAATGTTAGGGTGAAATAAAGCGCTGTAAGGGATCATGCATTCAGAGCATATGGTATAATTTTCCAATTGTTCTTACGGCTAAAATGCAGATTAGTGAAACAATGAATTATCGATAATGGAAAAATCCTACGATGGTGTGTCGCATGCCAGTGCCGTTATTATAACTACACACATGGTTAGAATAATCCAAAATGATATTAGTTACAATTCGGACCATAAATTCTGCAGATCAAGATGGTAAAAAATATTGTAGAAAGGGCGATTGTAATTGGTCTATATCCCTGGCATAAGGCGTAAGTTCGGGCAGAAATCAGTCCTATGGTAGTGTCGGAAACTGAAAGTCCGAGGAGATGAAACGTAATAATACCTTGTATTCCAATCAATAGAAGAATTTCTATGGCACCAACTGTAAAGCCAAAATCATTGCAGAGACTAGTTTGCGGGAATATAAGTTATTGTTTGTAAAGGTGTCAAAATATAAATATACCTTCTAGAAAAAAGCTGCGAACGATCAAACATTCTACTTAGGAAAAAAAACAATGATTGAGAAAATAATTTATAAAGTCACCACTGAATAGTCCTCGAGCACGACAAGAACCTGAAAGACAAGAAAAGGGTATTTTCAAGATAAATGAAGAAATGTGATAATCGTAAACTTTTGTTTCCAGATGTATTGGAATTCATCATCGAAACGAAGGAGAGAGGTGTAAAGTAGAAGAGCTGTTTGGGTGGATCTCAATGTTATAAAATCAAAATCAAGCATTACTTTGAAAAGCACGTACCAATAGCACCAATATACGTCTCCACCTGTATAAATCTGCAGGTCGGTAGCAATGCAATATATGAACAAAGACTTGGTGGCCTACCCTTCAGAGACTGACAGGATTATTCTAAAAATTATTTTAATTCATGGAGTAGAATGAGAAAGATGACCACCTACTCGTTAGGTATCACCTGCGCAGTGTCGTTGTTCATCTCTTTGAGAGAGGAATGTTCCTTGCTTGAACAGTTTCAATCATTGTCTACCTAACGATATAAATATAACATCGATGGGAAATGAGGTGAAGCTGAAGATAGGTGCCCCTAGAAATAAAGAATGGTGAATCTGATCACTTGGATCTCAATTCAGATTTTGACTGAACTATAATCAAGTTGATGGTGCATTTCTGTTGTCCCAGTCAAAACGGAACACTGATATTAGCCTTTACTATACCTATTTGATTGGTCAATACATTGGGCACGAGCCAAGCTGCCAGATGGAAAACTGTTGTACCATGAGCACAACGACATTGAATAAATACTCATCTTCTAAAAAAGTACAAAATTGGGATTCATGTGTAAGTAGCTCTCTTACGAAGAAATTCTATTTCTTACACCGGTGTCGGAGAAAAAGAACGACTGTTGTTGCTTGATAGTTCGATTTGGTCGCCAAATCCATCTGAATAATACGTTTATCACAATATAATTGTGAATTGGTCAGTGGCTATGTAGATGATGATGCGAGATGAGAGTTTGAATTGAAGGGATCGGAGAAGGCTGTACTGTATAGTTTGGTTGCGACCGTCGGAGTCTGCATTTCGAAAATTTCTGCCATCCTTTCCTTCTTCATCAAACCAACATCGCTCCAATCTTTCGCTGGTTTGCACGGGAGTTACAAAATAACTAGCCCTTTCCTTTTCTATCACTCATTTATTCTATATCTCATGCTGAAAGATTATAATTTCAAGCTAAAATAGTGACAAATCGGAATCCGACTCAAGAATTGTCGACTATCGTAATGTTGAGCCAGGCTTGTCTGGTTCATCTCTGAGCGAAAACGTGTTTGGAACGTTCTTTTCTAATATAGAGTAAATCGATTTTATGGGAAGCCATCTGCATACTGAAAATGGCGTGACATCGAGCTTCAGCACACCGATGCTTTGTGCAATAGTAAATGTCGAAACGGGTCACCTTATCATTTTTCATTCATCTCACAGAACACGATCCTAACGGGAATTTCTCTTTGGTTTTAGGGATAAAACAGATAATATTAAAAGTTGAGAGTAATGAATTTTCCCAATAGGCCTGGACGTGTTTCCTCACTCGCATTCTACAACGTAATCAAATAACAAGGACAGATCGGTCACTAAACATAGCTTGAGGGACGATACACCGGATATATTCAATTAATAACAATTTCAAGTTCCTCTTCTGAAAATTATATATTCTACTTCTGGAATGGTTCCTCCACCCATGATACGATGACAGCCGCGAGAGCGCAGACCACGGGGGCGGCAGCACAACTCAATATTCGGATCTTACAGACAGACAACCATCGCTAATATCAATGCCAGCTAAAGCTTACAATGATGAAAATTGTATATCCCCGTTTATATTCATAATCAAGAACCAAGCTGTGGTCATGTAGGATACAAAGATTTGCTCGCAACTTTCAAGTCAACTGCTAACACTTACCCATTTCTTCTTGGTTGTCTTGCTCGCAGTCTTGGAATTTTATAATCTGAGATTTCGGAGGAATAGATGAATGATCATTAATAACCCTTCTCCAATATCGACAGACCGATGAAAGACGGAGATGTGGGTACCTGCCTTTGTCAGATGGTGAAGTTGCAGTGAGAGTGAGTAAAAATATTTGAACCAACAATTCTTCTGGGAGTTGATTTATTGATGTATATTACCTTCATATCTTCCAACAGCGAGTAAAGCTGAGGCAGAGAATGGTTTTAAAGTTCGAAGTAAATGGGGTCGTGGTTAATTCATATACCCCAGTCAAGATATTCCGCTATCCTATGTCAAATGCAAACCAAGTATTCTTCTGAATCGCATATCCTTGCACCCTAATTGAATCTCAAGTTTGTATGGATTGCATCGGATCCTGAAATGACAGGTTCAAATCTGGTAATTCGGACTGGTTGAGGATTGATTTATTCGTATTTCGTCGACGAAGATCTAGATTAAATTCGCAAAGTAGTATTACTGAAAGCCTGGAGAAAAGACAGTAAAACCCATCAATTGTCTAAATCCATTTAATAAAAGTCATCGCGTACACATTTTGAAAGGCAGTGATGTTCTGTCCAACCGTCTGTGACCAGATTTTGAATAAGAGATGAAAAACAGTGAGTGGAATATATTCTCACCATTAGCGAAAACTGTGGGTAATCCAAGCTCAATAGATTTAGTCAGGTACAAAGAGAAATCGTGATATACATATACGGTTAGGGTTCCCGTGATTGTAAGGAAAAGTGCGAAGCTTTAAAGGGAAATGGTTAGTAGTGAAGAAGATAATCAATGTGGCTGTCACATACCTAAATCTTAGTATACCTCATAAAGAAGCCTTCATTTGAATGCTCTGTGTATTAATTGGAGTGAACTCACCTTGATAGAGAAGCAAAGTGATGAAATCTTTATCGGTATATAGACCTAATCTCCGCTTTTCCTTCCATAAGACCCAAACCTGATTAATGACTACCAGGAAGGCCAATACATCAGAGAGAAGTAGTGAGATATTGTCGACAAGGGATATGGTATACAAATTCGCTGTAAAGACATGCGTTCAGAACATGTCATACAATTTCAAATTTTTTCTTACGGCTAAAAAACAGGATCAATAAAAGAATTGATTGCGGATAAATAAGGAAAGCCTACGATGGTGTGTCGCATATGGGTGCCGTTATTATGACTACACAACATGGTTAGAATACTCCAAAATAATATTAGTCACGATCCAGACCATAAATTTTCAAGATCAATGCAGTAAAGAACGTTGTAGAAAGTGCTATTATAATTGGTCGGTATCCCTGGCATAACGCGTAAGTTCGGGCAGAGATCACTCCTATGGGTGGTGTCGGAAACTAAAAATACAGGGAGGTGAAATGTAATAAAACTTTGTACTCCAATAAATGGAAGAATTTGTAGGACCCCACCTGCAAAGCCGAGATCATTGCAGAGACTAGCTTGAGGCACATAAGCTATTATTTATAAATCAGACGGGGTATACCTTTTAGAACGAGGCTGTAAAATCAAAAATTCTACTTGGGAAAGGGCAATCATTAAAAAAAATAGATCATAAAGTTACCAATGAATAGTCTCCGAGCACGTCTCAGACCAGGTTGAAAAAAAGAGGGTATTTGCAAGATAAATGAAAAAAGGTGACTATTGTAATCTTTCGTTTCCAGATATATTGAAATTCATCATCATGATGAAGGAGGGAGGCATAAAGTAGAAGAGCTGTTTGGATGTATCTTAATGTTATAAAATTACTTCAAAAATCACGTACCAAAAGCACCAATGTACGTTTCCACCTGTATAGATCTGGAGGTTGGCAGTAATGCAATCTATGAGCAAAAACTTGGTGACCTACCCTTCAGAGACCAAGTGGATTAACCTAGAGATTGATTCAATCTATGGAGTAGAATAGAAAAGATGGCAACCTACTCGTTAGATATCATCTGCACAGTTTCATTGTTCATCTTTCTGTGAGTAGAATGTCCTTTGCTTGAACAATTTCAAACATTGTCCTCAAACGATATTAAATATAATATCGACATCAGAAAACATAGAAGTAAAGAATGGTTATATTTTTAAATTCGTTTACTTGGGTTTGTGAGTGGGGTTGGATTATGATCTAGATGATGGTGAGTTTCCGTTGTTCCAGTGAAAACGGAACATTACATATCCGACATCCGCTTTGACTATACTTATTTAGGCGGATCAATATATTGGGCACAGAACGCTGTTGTGCCATGAGGGCACGAGGACATTGAATAGGCACTCACCTTTGTTTCAAAACAAGTAGAAAACATGATCTGTGTGATTGGTTCTGTCAGGAAGGAATCCGTCTAAGAGTATCGTTAGCAAGGTGATACGAAATAAGTTTTATTACAATGTAAATTTCCGTTGGATTTTTGAGCAAATGAGACCAAATACCGAGGAGTCTGTAAAAGGTTCATCTGAGAAAAGGAATGACTGGGAAAAAAATGAAAATGTTTTTGATTACCGACACAAAGTTCTGAATTGTCTGAAAAACCAGAAAGAAAAGAAGAGGGTATTTGGAACATAAGTAAAAAAAGGTTGCTATTGTGAATTTTGGTTTTCATATGTACCGAATTTCACCATCAAGATGAAGGAGATATGTACAATAGAGGTTCCGTATTTGTGAATTTACGCGGTCATTAAAAGCAAGTATTACTTGAAATTTCCTTCCTAAAACTAGGGATGTATGTCTCCACTTGGATTGTTTTGCATATCGTTAATTGAATCAGTAAAACGACAACTCGGTGGTCTACGTTTCTGAGACTAATTGCACGAATCTGTGGAAATTTTTAGTTCAACAAGTAAAATAAAAGACTCCACAGCCTACTCGTTGGATATCATCTGCGCAGTTTCTTTGTTCATCTTACGAGAGAGATGAGAGGGAAATGACCTTCGCTTCCACAGTTTACACGATTGTCCTCAATGCGATATCAATGTAATAGCGATATGAGTTTTGATGGAAAATGAGATAAACGAACTAATTAAATAAAGTAAAGGCGGAATAGGATTACAATCACATACATCATTATTATTCAGAAGTTGAGAACATGAATAAATGTTCCGAAAGTACACACCATCAATTAGATTATAATTACCACGGTGCGTGTGATTGCAGTCCATACCCAAATCGTTCAAAAACTGCCGCGATTATTCGAATTGACAAATCAAATCATTCTTCTATCCATGTCCACCGATCACCCGGCGCCGCTCCTTGAAAATAAGATCTTGACACTTGGGTTCCTCCAATCGACTTCTTTTACGTTTCGGACCTTGTAATACATTGGGCACAAGCCAAGACACTGTAACTAAATGGGACGCTGTGAGAAACTACCTGGCATTTCAATATCAATGATCAACATGATCTCAGCATGGTATTGTTTACGTCACGCACCCTCCACTCATGTACGACACCCGCTATGCTAGCTACACCGTGCAAAGAATCTGTAAAAGTGGTTCCTTTCATGTTTCTTTTACGATCCTTATTTCTCTAGGATCAAGAATGGAAGTTCAAAGTTCTTGGTATTAAATCGAGGTGTAAATCAGGTTACGTTTGTGATAATTGGCAATTAAATCCCAATCAGCGTGTTCGCAACATTGACAATGCGGTAACCCAGCTGATGCTAAAGTTTGTGAGCATACGTTTATAGCTTCTCCGGGAACTCAAAAATCAGCTCAACTTCGTTGAAGTAAAGTGTCTAACAGAGATGATCCTGGTTGGAATTAGTAGAATTGGGGTTATTAAACGGATTATGAAAAATAGAACATGCAGGAGTAATAGGAAAGCCTCACCTTGTAGTATTTTAAATACTCATAGCAGAAGATCGGATATCTATGTAATCGTTAAATAAAATATAGAGAATTAGCCTATGACAGAAAGAGAGATGAGTTTTATACCGTGACTGCCTATTATAGTTCAGAGTGTTGTTATATTACGTAAACACTCAGCGTCGACTATAATAAAAGAGTACTAGCGTAGTTTTCTCTATTAGCATATAATTAGGAACTGTACAGCTAGTCTCGGAGTATAAAATATTTTAGCTACTTTTCTACAATACAATAACTTTTATCCACAACTAATATGTCTACTCCGGTATTACAACAACAGGTTATGGGCCCCGGCCCCAGAACCATGACAAACGACAACTTCGCCTCCTCCCTATCACAAGTTGCTCCTCCCCCGAAGCTGGAAGCAGACGGTCGAAATTGGGTACTATATAAGGCGAGAATGATGTCGATGTTCACATGGCGTCGCCTGATCCGGTATATCGACGGACGAGCTTCTAAACCCAAGGAACCTGATGAAAAGGCAACTGAAGCCCAGACCGAAGACTATAACAATAAACTGGATGAGTGGATGATCCTAAACGAACACGCGAGATCACTCATCATGAGTACAATACCGGAAACACTACAAATCGAAGTCATCACCACAGAATTGGCATCAGAAGCCTGGAAAATTGTTACCTCAAAATTCGACGACCAATCCGAAATGGTGCAGGCCGATTTGCTAGTACAGATGTACCAGACTCGATGTCCCGAAGACGGAGACCCGCAGGAAACCATCCAAACCCTACAAACCCTTCATGCCCGATACGCGTCAGCCGGAGGAAAGCTCGACTCGGCACAATTTATCGCCATCATCCTCAGTGCAATGCCCGAATCCTATCGACCGATGTTACACTCACTCGTAGTAGCAAATAAGGCAATAGACAAGAAACTTACCCCCACTGAAATCATAAACCACATCTCCGAAACGGCCCAACACAATGTCATCCTAAACGAACGGAAAACTGGCGACTCAGCACTATATGTGAAGTCGAGAGGTGGATCAGCGAAAAGTCCCGACAAGTCAAAATCCGAGTGCCACAATTGTGGAAAGACCGGCCACTGGAAAGAGGATTGTTGGAGTAAAGGTGGAGGAAAAGAAGGACAACAACCTACGAGACGAAAAGGCAAAAATAAAGAAAAGGCTAACACAGCATCAGAAAATCAAACTTCAGATGACCACGCCTTCCCTGCAATGGAATACTCACTGGCTGTGAAGACAAACCCTGAACCGAAAATTAATCGGGTCCTCGACTCAGGAGCTACAAGCCATTTCGAACCAAGACGAGAAAATTTCAAGAACTTCCAAGAAATTATCCCACGACCTATTAAAACAGCAGAAGGTCGAACGATTTATGCGACCGGTCAGGGTGATGTCAAATTCACTGTCCCAAAGAAAAATAACAGTCAGGTCAGACTCACATTAAAAGACGCTTTATATGCCCCCGAGATGCCAGCATCACTAGTATCAGTTAGCCGAATGACGAAAGCAGGATATAAAGCAATATTTACGAACGGTCTAGTCCAGTTAATGGATCCTAGAGGAAATGAAGTTTTCAGTATCCCCGAAACCAACAGCCTTTACCTCATACCCACAACACTCACAACATCGACTGAACATGCGAAATTAGCCCTAACGATCAGCCAGCTACATGAACACCTGGGACATATTTCACCTATCAGTGCGAAATGAGTAGTTGAAAAGGGATACATCACTGGAATTGAATTAATTCCCGGAGATGACGACAACTCATTTTGCGAAGCTTGCGCAAAAGCGAAACAGACACGGCTCCCTTTCCCAAAAGAGAGACAAGGAGAACGAGCAAAGGAGTTCGGCGAACTTGTCTACACGGACGTTTGGGGACCGGCTAAAGTAAATACCCGGAGCGGGAAGAAATATTTTATTTCATTCACTGACGATGCAACGAGAGAAACTCACATTTTTCTGATGGCAGAAAAGTCTGAAGCATTGGAGAAAATGAAGGCATTTGTCGAGTGGAGCCGGCAGCAAGCTGGAAAAGAAATTAAATGTTTTCAGTCCGACAATGGTGGCGAGTATACAAGCGAAGCGACGAAGAAATACTTACAAGGTCGCGGAATAAAACACCGACTAACAGTCCATGATTCACCCCAGCAAACGGATCCGAAGAACGACAGCACCGAACATTAGTAGAACATGCCCGGGCTATGATCTTTGCCGCGAAATTACCGGGATCGTTATGGGGAGAAGCCATTAGCCATGCAACATGGCTCAAGAATTGACTGTCAACTCGCACATTAGAAAATAAAACCCCACATGAAGCAAGAACTGGGAAGAAACCAGACTTCTCTGACATACATACCTTTGGTGAGAATGTTCATGTCCGAATTGACCCGAACTCCAAATTAGATCCAAAATCAATCGTATGTCGCTGGATCGGTTTTGAGAGTAATGGGAATGGCCACCGAATTTATTGGCCAGAATCGGGACGTATCAGTATCGAACGGAATGTCATCTTTGAGCCGAAGAAGAGAGTTCCGAATGAGGGGAGTTGGAGAGTGTGCCAACAGCACCACCAGTCAGCACACAAATCATCCGGAACAACCCTGAAACTCACCAGAGAACAACAACAGAGATTGCCGAACCCGAACGAAACAAAGAGTTGCCCGATCCCATGTTAGGACTTGAAACTCCCACAAACCAACTCGAACCGACTGGACTAAGACGAAGCCAGCGAAATATAAAACCCTCGAATTACGTCCAAGATATAATATCTGGAAAAGGTTCAGCAACCGGACAAACGAATAAACCAACCTTACCTACCGGAATACGAAACAACAATAGTCTGGAGAGTGAAAGCAGCAAACTAGCTGAAGAGACCACCATAACAGAATACGCACTAACAGCAGCAATATTCGAACTGGAAACTGTTGAAGAAGCACTACACGGTCCGAATAAAGAAGCTTGGTCAACAGCGATGGCAGAAGAACTTGAACAAATGCGTGCGAGAGGTATCTTTGAACTGGTAAAACCACCACCGGACGCTAATATTGTCGGAAGTAAATGGACATTCAAAATGAAGCTAAACGATGAGAATGTACCAGTAAAAGCAAAGGCAAGACTCGTTGCACAAGGATTCTCCCAAGAGCCTGGAGTAGACTTCAATGAAACGTACGCCCGACAGCGAACCCGGAATCAATCCGTCTTATCCTGGCAATAGCAAATAAGAATGACTGGGAAATACACCAAGCCGATTTCAAGAGCGCTTACCTCAACAGCGAAATAGACGAGACGATCTTCATGCGACAACCACCCGGATTTGAAGAAGCCGGCAAAGAAGATTTCGTTTGGCACTTATTAAAAGGAATTTACGGCCTAAAACAGAGCGGTCGTTTATGGTACTTAACCCTAAAGAAAATGTTTACCGACCTTGGTTATTCTTGCTCAAGAATAGACCCAGGTATCTTCTTCAAACGAGAAAATGGAACAATAAAGATAGTTGCTGTTCATGTCGACGATCTGACAATGGTTGGAAACGAAGACAATGTTATTGCCGAAATGAAGACCGAACTAGGGAAAACATTCGATTTAGTTGACCTAGGAAGAATTCATTGGCTACTCGCAACGAAAATTGAAAGAAACCGAGAAGAACGAACCTTATCAATATCCCAATCAGCGTACATCGAAACACTCCTCGAACGATTCCAAATGAAGAACGCAGCACCCGTTTCAACACCACTTGAACCAGGACTAATCCTCTCGAAGTTGCAATGTCCTACAACAGACGAAGAAAGAAGAGAAATGAATAAAATCCCCTACAAGCAGTTAATCGGCGGATTACTCTACCTCGCAAGAATGACTCGTCCCGACATTCAATTTGCTGTCACTTTATTGGCGCGTTTTATGTCAAACCCCGGACACATTCACTGGGAAGCTGCAAAACGAGTTTTAAAATACGTAAAAGGGACGAAGGACTTAAAACTCACCTACGGTATGGAGAAGACAGCCATCTTCGGTTATACTGACGCCGATTGGGCATCCCAAGAAGATCGACATTCGATTTCCGGATACACATTCTTCCTCGATGGGGGAGCTTTTGCCTGGAGCTCGAAGAAACAGTCGTTGGTCGCCCTATCAACAACAGAAGCCGAGTTCATCGCGATAACCCAAGCTGGAAAAGAACTCAAGTACATCCGGAACCTCCTCGGCGAGTTATTTAGACCGTTCTCGACACCAATGATCCTCTATTGTGATAATCAAAGTGCAATCGCTTTCCTGAACAAAGGAGGATACAGCGCGCGCAATAAACACCTCGACATCCGGTACATCTGGATAAGGGAGTTAATTGACAATGGCGAGGCAGTCTTAAAATACTGCAACACGAACCTAATGATTGCGGACATCTTTACGAAGGCTCTTGCACGCCCGAAAATCGAAGGATTCGCAACGTCGTTGGGTTTACACGCTCGCGCGTGAGGGGGAGTGTTGTTATATTACGTAAACACTCAGCGTCGACTATAATAAAAGAGTACTAGCGTAGTTTTCTCTATTAGCATATAATTAGGAACTGTACAGCTAGTCTCGGAGTATAAAATATTTTAGCTACTTTTCTACAATACAATAACTTTTATCCACAACTAATATGTCTACTCCGGTATTACAACAACACAGAGTAGTCTCCGAATCCGTTTGCATCGTAGCAAGACGGTACAAAATATGTTTATCATATACTTGTCAATGGGGACTGGTTGGTACCTAACTACATAGATGAAAATCGAGGGGATCGGAGAACGCCGTACTGTATTAGTTTGATCGGAGTTTGTATTTCTGCCATCCTAAGTTCCTCTTTCAGTTGCGTCGCTCCGGTTTCTTGCTAATTCGCTCGGGAGCTATGAAATAACTAGCTTTCTTCTTTCTCCACCATTACTTCGTTCCATATCTCGCTATTATGTATGTCTGAAGATACCAATCTTAAAGCAACATCTCCGGGACCTCCGAGTCGTAAATCGGAACTCATGCACTCCCCAACACCTTCAAGTTATCCAGCAGAATTTGAATAAACATTGAGGCGTGAAGTACGGTATATTTTTTGGAAAAAAGTTCCCTGGATGACCAAGATCCTGTGTTCTATTCGAACTTTTGCTATATTCGCACAGCCCGAAGACCGGTAAGTCCCCCGCTTGTATTCTCTCAAAAAATAATTAAATTTGGTAATCTATATGTAAAGCTGTCAATCTTGAGCCTCAATATTATTGCATACCCTCAATTCTCTTGTCACTATGCAATCCATCGCCCTCCTTTTCCCTCTGGTTTCGGCCTTTGTGAGCGTTCAATGCAGAATAGCACAAGAGATGTGTCTGGTGGACAAACAGAGACGGTATGACCAAGAAGTAACTTAGCTTGAAAGAGCAAACGAATATAATTCTTTTGAAGCGACAATCTTTCAAGTTAGAGGACTCGGAAGTCAGCACCAACAGTGTTCCTATGGAAATCAAATTGGACATGACCACTATAACTCTACAACCAAGAGCCAATATTCCCTCTGTCAAACAGCATGCGTCAACGCTTTGAACGATTTCTGCTTGTGTTGCACGCGTACCGCACCATGGACTCATAGGTTCCACCAAGCTGTCCGTCGTAGTCGTTTTAGAGGCTCAAGCATATTATCTGTGTAGATGCATAGGTAACGTTTCTGCTCTTAGATTTCATGTCACAAACGAGTTAGTTCTCTCTCCTCTCCACCTACATGATCCCCATTCATTTCTTCCAGCAGATTATTGAATGGCGGGTCATGGTCGTAGTGTTTTATTGAGACTGTTCGACATACCAATTACTTGTATTCCACATCGGATGCGCATTCCAACTTCATCGAAATGCGTCTTGAACCTTAGTTGCCGATTCAACACCGACCTGAACGTGTCGTTTCAGCATCCGCTTCCATACAATTTGTGCTTGGCCACCTACACATTGCGGATATAAGAGAAGGAATGATCAAACGGGTGTTGATGGTTCTGGCCAGGGGGAAATGAGATGTGGAAATTGCTTGAGTCATTCAAAATTTTTGGTACGTATCAGATCTTATTATATGGTACTAGTACTAACATTTACTCTGACATCCTTGCTTCCTCGATTTATCCTGTTCACTATTCCATCAGGCCTTGATTAAGAGGTTTAAGGTCTCGGTGTTTATTTAGTATTCTTCTCCGTAAAGCGCGATTAGCGTCAAGGAATAGATTCATGCATGATACAAGAATGCGAGAATGTCATTTCATTTACTATCGTCCTTTAGTCTTCGGTATAAGTGCTTGAGTGACAAACGCTATCGGGATGGTCTTTTGATATTATCTAAGTACTTCAGTTTTCAAGGTTATTAGAAGTCGGCTCATTTTAGTACTCGTTGTTCCTGCAGTTTCTTATAGAAACCTCGCACCCACGGAGTCAGCAACTTGGATTTATCTGATTGATGGTACTTTACTGGACGCATGCGGCTTGATGTTTCATCATCGTTCTTGATACTTGAGTTTCTAATTTCTCGTGAGCTCCAGTTTTGATACTTATGCTGCAGTGACAGACCTCACGCTTGTTGATACAGACACTGCTGGTTCAATTTCCAATTTTAATTAATTCAGTTTGGAAAGAAGTAAAATCGAACATCTGACTTCCAAACGGAGTTAGTTCCCTGGATCAAATGTCTACAATATGCGTCCGAGCCATTCTGCTTTAGTGTGGTCCAGCTTACGCTGCTAGGCCCAGGTCCGCGCACGACTGAAAGTAATGCTGATTTGAATGGGTAAGGATATAACCAAGTAGCCCTACAAGATGGAACCCCCGAGCACTGAACAGGTGAACCTTTATATCCCAATCAACACAGACCGATGACTTCATTTCACTTCCCTTTAGCCGTGCCTACAGCATATTCCTGCCCTACCGAGAAAAGTTGTTAAAATAGTTCAATCAACATTATATGAGCCATGAAGCATCCCTACAGATATATAATCACCAATCACCTTAGGAGTGCGGGGAATAAGAAAAAAAACATGTCACCTTAGACATTACTCCTCGCTTCAAAGCATGACGCCAACTTTTCCCGCTCCTAACGGATGTATATTTTTCAGAGAATAGCGTATAAGACGCGGTTAGGACCTAGGTATCGATCCTATATATTCACAACAGTTGAAAGAATATGTCCTTGTGGACATCCGGACAGTCGTGCCACGTGGATTCGATAGCAAAACATGCTTTCAGGGTGTTATAGAAGTCTGGGTTCTGGGCTAATACAAATCGCAATGTGAGTTTTAGTGTTTGTTTGCAAATTGTGCTGATCTCTCGTGTTGTGCTCATTTAGAATTACAGTGAGATCCGCCTGTATGACTACCTCCTCTGAATTCATGTCACGATCATGCCCGGGGATGCACTAGCGGTTCCATGCAAATAGTCCGACTACATGCGACACATGTAGGATACATCCTTTATTCGTGGACAAGCCTCTTCCACTCGTTGCGGAATCTGCAGCAAATTTCGAAGTACCAGTACCTTACTCAAAAGATGAAGAGTTCTGAGTCGTGCATATCCCAATTTCAACCACCCGTGCATGATTGTTGTAAGTTTTGACAGTATTAATAATATTGACGGTTGTCTAGGATATTGCGATACGGACCTTAGGGGTGGCTGTCATAACATGTTCTTCTGTATCATGTGGAGACAACCGAAGTTGAATTTCTAGCAACAATTGTCATCGTTCCTGCAAATGTAAGGCCGGCTTAATGGGAGACTTCGCCAACCCCTGAAAATTGATTTTCAGGGGGAACAGTGTTAGGAACCTACCTCAGAAGACGTGATTCAATAATGTACGTGTCTTGCAACTCTGCGGAACGAACTGAAACAACAACAGCAACAACAATCAATTTAGGATCACCATCACGTCAAATCACAATCAAACATCTGCTTTCGCCATCTCGCGTTGAGAATTTAAAATAAGATATCATTCGCCCAACTAACCGTTTTTCCTTCTATTTTTATGTTCACGGATCTAGTTCGGTTACACGGTCTTCTTATGCAGACAGGTATGTTCCCACCCACATCAGTTTCCATCCGAGCTGATATTTATACAATATTTATATTCTATTAAGAGCAATGGCTGAAAGCAATCAAAGGGAAAGGACTAACCTCTAATCATCCGACAAGATGAACAATGAAACTGTGAACCCTTCAATTCAAATGATGTCTGAAGAGTAGGTTGCCGAGTCTTTCTTACCTTACCTAGTGAACTTAAACGGTTCCCCAGATTAGCCCAGTCTGTCTCTGAATTGTAGGTGACCAAAGAATTTATTTTACTGATCGAAATGATGATTTGCAGAACCATCCAGGTGGGGACGGAGATAGCTGCCTTTGGTAAGTGATATTCGGGTTGGTACGGCCTTATAACCTCATAATCCACACATGCATAGCCCTACTATTCTATGCCTCTCTCCGTCATCTCGATGATGAAGTTCACTACATATGGAAACAAAAATTTACAGTAGCAACCCTTCTTTATTCATTTTCCAAATATCCTCCGCTATTCTTTCTGGTCCTTGATGTAATCCAGGACTTTTTGTCGGTAAGTTTGTTTCTACACTGTTTTTGTCCCCATCATTGCTTTTTCTGAAGTGAAATTTTTACAGTCTATCGGGTATTTTTGTTTGATTTTGGATTCCCCAAAATTCAAAAATTGCAGCTGACATTTTCGGCAAACTAGTGTGTGCGATGCTCTGGGATTTTTAGGCAATACTATAGCGATTTTTTCATTCATTGGAATACAAGGTATGCTATTTCCATATACTCGGGTTCTCATGTTCTAAGAAATACTGTAGGATTGATCTCAATTCGAACTTACGCCTTATGCCAAGGATATCGACCAATGACAATAGCATTATCTACGGCGTTTGTTGTTGGGCTACTCTTAAATATCTATGGTTTAAGTTATAACCAATATCATTTGGAATATTCTAACCTTGTTTTGTAGTTATAGCAGTACCCGAATGCAACCCATTACCGTAGGTGTTCCTATCATCTATCCTCTATTCATTTTCGTAAATCCCCCTCTCTAGCCGTAACGAAATTGAATATATCACATGTTCTGGGATTAATGATTCTTATAGCCCATTTTTTCATCATTTCCCTTATCGCCAATATCGCAGTAGCTTTAACAGACGTGTTGGCTTTCCTTGCGGTCATTCGTCAAGTTTGGGGACTATGGAAGGAAAAGCGAAGATTAGGTTTGCATGATAAAGACTTTGTTTCCTTAATTCTCCAACAGGGTAAGCTTATTTGTCGTGAATTACAGTCTAAAATTAATTTTCCGTTGTCAGGTATACTAAGATTTTCGTGTGTGGTATTTGACATTCACCGTCTCACCGAGACTAACCTTTGATTGAAGCTTTGTACTTCTTGTTACAATCACGCAAATTATAATCAGCTATGTATGTTACTGCATTTTATTTGACCTAATCCAGCGAAATTTAAATCTTCACAGATCTCGCCAGTAAGATGGTTTGAATAACTCTGTTACCTCTCTCGATTGAACTTTATATAACAGATTGCCGGAACAGATGTCACTGCCTTTCAAAACGTGTACGAAATCAACCATATACTTTTTTTTGAATGGTCTATTTAACTTTCTCTCCAGACTTTCAGCACTCCTCATTTGCGAATTCACTATGGATCTTCGTCGACGGAATACAACAGAATCACTTCCTAGTACCCTGTCTGCTTTAGAATTCCCAGACTTGAGCCTGTCATTTCAGCACAATCCGGCCCAATTTACACGGTCTGTACTTGGTCGTATTCACCAGGGTATTATTGATGATATGAGTGAAAGGAATACTTTTGTGTATGTTGATGGTCTGGACGAGGGAGAATCAAACTAGAGAATTATATAAATTGCCAGATCTTTTACCACTATACAATTAGAACGGAATTAAAATTGATACTAGATGTATAAAAAGACATTAATTTTTGACCTTTCCTCTTTCCTGTTATGTCGCCCGATCAAAGAATCAACCTTGCAAAAACGAGACGTACCACCGATGGACAGGAAGATTATGATCGAGCATCAGTTCAAAGGATTACTATTACATATGCGGAATAGCTCTTATGAAGGAACCATCTTCTAAAGTTGACCCCGACGATGGTTCCCGTTGGACTCAAAGCACTTGCAATCCTACGTTTTGTTACCTGGAATCCGGACCCGTGAACTGACTTGAGCATTATTTTCGTCAGCTACAATCCATACAATCCCAACAAATGATATGGAGGAATTCACTGATGGACGGTTCTCATCACATTTGCCATCACCTAAAACTAATAGATTAGTAGTAGTGGACGTGCTCCTCGGTACAAGAACAATTCCAACTTTTGTTTTTTTTTATATTTTTTCTCCCTATCAATATTTTGCCGTATCGTTGATTTCAATCATACCATATACATATTAGTATAACACCGGGGTGGGACTATTGAGCAAGTCCTTCGGAGAACGCCGTAACTGTCGGAGTCTGTATCTCTCCTTAGCCTCATGCCGATGCTCGTTGTACCTTTCATCTGGTGCTTTGCTCAACTATAAAAAAGAAGCAAAAACTTTATTGACTTCAAGAATCCGTAAACCGAAAACCATACACTCGTCGGTACTTTCATGTCTGTTATGATTCGGTTTGAAGTACAAGTATGTGAGTACGCTGCAAGGAGGATCCATTATTGCAAAACACGGTTATTCGTTAGTACTTGAGACAGATATCCGCTTCGCTACTACCTTCATTCAATGAAAGCATCTACAACTCCGTTTGAGCCCTTCGTCTGTTCTAATTCCCGTTCCCTTAGCGTTTGCGTTTGTAAAACGGTCTGCTGGATTGTAGCTTCTTTGTACGTGCCTATCGTATGTTGACTATGTAGATGTGGAGATGATGTACGTGTTTCCTTTTTTCTTAGCTCCCGTTCCTTATACTTCTTTTATTCTCTACGACGGAGTTAATGCAAAAACGAGACGTACCTCTAACGGACAAGGAGATTCTTATCAAGTTTCGAAGGAATAGCAGAGGACTAAGGTAAATACACTCCTTGTGGGGTAACACTCGGGATTCTTTTTCAAGCTTTTGATTCCGTCGTAAATACAGTCGCTTCACCGTATTGAGGCCGCTATTCCACCCCTTTGTCTCTAACTACGAAAACCACACGCACAAAGGCGCCTTCATTGTTACACTATGATACAAAAACGTCATTTACACAAGTACACTTTCATAATCCCACCACCTCAGTTACACCCAGCACAACTTTCGAGAGATCGACGACCATCGATGACTCCTTCGTTCCCAAACCCTACCCTTATCCGAGATCGGAGCCAAATATCTGCACCTATGCAAAGATAAACACGGTACAAGTGTTATCGCAGTAATCAGACTCACCAACATCCAGTGAACCCCTGCTTGCTGGTATACCTGATGGTTTCGCGCATCCAAACCCGGAGGTGGTGGTCCCTCCCACGGTAACAGTTGAGGAGGTTCTACCATGTTGGGTAGATCAGGCATTGGGGGATGTATTGGCTGTGGTGATGAGGGTGGTGTAGTTGCTGGACTCGTAGGGGGAGACTGATCATGGGGACGTGTCTCCGAGTGAAAATCAGATGTAATTGATGAACAACTTTCAGACTCTGATTGCGCGGGAGAAGGGTAGCGCGAGTTGGTCGCATGAACTGAATTTGGTATGACTAGTTTGGGACCTGTTGGGCTAGACGGATTCAGGATATATGATAGTGTCATTTTGGGATGTTGGGGAATGGGCTGAAGTATAGCCGTCAAGGAAGATGACGTTACATCAACAACATGTGATTGTGGGTTGGAAATATGGCTGTTGGCAGGAAAGTTGAGAGCATGGGGTGAAACAAAGGGGGAACGGAGGGGAGGGAGGTGGATAGGATGGCGGTTACCTAAGCTCGTCAACTCAGTCCCTTCTTGATTCATAAGCGGGCCAGTGCTGAAGGAGTTGCTCGCATCATGATCATGATCAAGTTGGTGATTAGAGTTGGATGATATTGAGGACGGTACCGCCCTATCTGAAAGCCCTGGAATCGAGGTCACGATTGGAGGGATCTCTGGCGTTGTTGAGCCATGCAGAGCTAGTGGAGTATAGTGTAACAGATTCGGTAGTGAGTCCGTCAAAAATTCGGGGATAAGTGGTGTTGAAATTGAATCTTCAGCATCCAATAATGAGGGTGATCCCAAACGAGATCTCGATGAGGTCTCTGCTTGGCTCGAGTCATGAAGAGCAGCAGACTCTGACGCAGCTTCTGCTGGGATAGGAACGGGTGCAGGTATCACTGGTCGATGAACAGTCGTTTGGCTCGTCGGAGGAGAAGGATTTAAGATGTACGAAAGACGCATCTTCGGATGTTGAGGGAGTTGTCTGCCTTTGACGGGAGGTGAAGATGGGCTGGTAAAAAGTGAGGCCTGCATGTCTGAAAGTGAAATGATTCGATGAAACGTCGTCAAAAAAGAGTGAGGGCCGCGACATCCTATATATGTCTCAATTTTATAGACAAATGAGCCGGACCACATTTCCGCGTTGTTCAGAGTGGACACACTATAGAAACAACGGACCTAAAGAGAGTCTTGTCCACACAGACCGATGGAATCTTTATAGGGACGTAGGTACGTGCCCCGTTTATTGTATATTGGCTATGCAGATGACTTATGTGTTTAATTCAGCTCTATCTGAGACTGGTTGGTCTTTCTACTACTTGTTTAAAACAGAATTAACATTCGGTAATCAGTAGGAACGGATATTGATCTTTTTCCCTCCTGCATTTCCCCATTGTTTTGTTATTCTCGCTATGTTACTTCGTTTTTGTTTTCCCTTCCGTCTTGCCTTAGCTCCCGTGAATGTTCAATATTCTCTTAACAGATAATACTGGATGTAGGTCATTTTGGAAAATGAACTGGTTTATGCTCTTGAACTGACAATTTTTCTCAAGCTAGAGAAAGTCGGCACCGACGACGGACTGGTAGAACCGCTGCAGCTCCATGGACCATGGCTGAAGGTTGCTCATTTTTGTTAAACGAAAAAGTGCAGCATGGTTTACTCAATCCGGATATGGAACTCTTATTATTCTTCCAGCAAAATATACACAGTTCATGCTAGTGCCAGATTATTTGCAAGTAACGACCAGTCTATATTCAACATTGTATCAAATTATACTTGTGAATGTGCGTATAATATTTTGATGTCTATGTCATGTGTTGTTCAGATGAAGATCCACATGGTGCATATGGTCAAGGAAATTCTTTTGGTATGCCCGTATATAGCATTGGCTTCTCAGTTACCAACAGAAATACAAACAGAGTTGTCGTTATTGAATAAACAAACCTCCTTACTAGTCACCTTCTGGTTCACTCAGCGCAAGTTCTTCAAAACCTCTCATCTCGCAGTAGATGCTGCATTGCTGCCATTTACCGCTAACACACTTGTGGTTGCATTGGCTGTGCGTACAACGTCTCTGCTGTCCCCCGTCTCGGTGCTTTCAGATTGGAAAGTATCTTGAAATACAGATTGTCCAGGAATGTATACGGGACCCGATAGGCTGCCCAGACCAGAACCATCTGGTTGATTACCTTTAACTGTTGACATATATTGACCTTCCTGAATTCCTAGAGCCCTATCAACTGCGCATTCCAGCTCATCTGAGTGTATTGAGTTCCACAGCAATGCTCTTTATGCACCTACTACTTTTTCCTCGAACGAACATCTATTTCAACAAATATTACTGTCAACCTTCCTACTCCAATTGCGATGCTGATATCTAACCAGAGTCTCGAGTCCCTACAAAGGCTCACTGTTTGCTTCGCGACTACCCTTGCAACTTTTTGTACCACATAGGAGTATGGAGCTTGGTGTTTCTTGGGACAAACCTATGTTTCAGTAAACCATAAATGTCAAGAAGCTTTGTATTTTTAATCCTTTTATGATGTAAATAATAACGATATGTGGGTTGTAGGAAATTAGGGTGTACCGGATGGTACAAGGACAGTCGCTCCTAAGCGCCCGTCGTCAGACGCAAAACCAGCACGCATCGCGCACTTGTTCCCTCACTTGTTTATTATCACAAGTGAGGTATGGACTACTACATTTGTTTATTAGTTTCTATTTTACTTACACTATGTAATAGATAATAATTATCTTTAGGTAACAATAATATACTTGTTTATTATCACAAGTGAGATAATAATTATCTTTAGGTTATGGGCCCCGGTCCTAAGTACTGAAATAAAAACCCTACTCTGTACCAAATCGAATCCATCGATCGACTTACTACCTATACGAAATAACTCCAACAACAACACCCATCATCAACAATGAGTGGATCTACAACATCAGGTGCAAGTCCTTCAGCTCGAGCCACCCTACAAAAATTCGAACCTCCGATGTGGATTCAAAGCATGTTTCCCAGAGCAGACAACAATCGATTAAAGGGAGAGCAAAACTGGCTGCCATGGGCACAAATGATGAAGGATCTGTTGGAAAACATTGGTTTATGGAAAATAATAACAGGCAAGGAACCAAAACCATCACCTGAGAGTCCCAAATTGGATATCTGGAAGGCTAAAGACAGCTACATCAGAATTGCCTATTCACAATGTGTCGAACAAGAAATCATACCTAAATTGGCTGGACTTGATGCAAAAGCAGCTTGGGATCTCATGGAAAACAAGTTCAAACAATCAGGAACAGGCTCCATAGTCTATTGGTTCCACCAACTATTCAAGTTGGCAGTGGGAACTGAGGACATCTACAAACATATTAAACAATACGAAACTGCAATCCGATACCTTGCCAATGCAGGTGTCCCCTTCCCTGAACATGCACAAGCAGCAATGCTTCTCGCCTCTCTCCCTGGAGACAGTTGGACAAGTTTTAGATCAGCCACCAAAGTCACAACAATGACCACTTTCTCCTCCATGGCATCCTTGATTCACAATGAGGTCCAATCACGAAAAGCCACAGACCCATCCCTACAAAATGAGAATGCCATGTCAGCCAAGGAAAAGAAGGCAAGAGCTAGTGGAAAGAAGTTCTGTCATAATTGTGAACGATCTGGACATGAATTCACCAACTGCTGGGCCAAAGGCGGCACGAAAGAAGGCCAAGGGCCAAAGAGGAAAAAGAAAGGGAAAGAGAAGGCAAACAAGGCAAGTGGTAACGAAGTATTGAGTGGCAACAAAGAGAGCAATGTGATCTATGAGAATTGTTACATGTCTCACAATATAGCTGAAGATTCTTCTTCGTGTGATGGTGGCAATGCCCCATCTTTGACCGATCTGACTAAGTGTGACTCTACATTTCATGCTTTGAATGCCAGAACAATCATAGATTCTGGATTGTCTATGCACATTGTACCACAGAAAACCCGATTTAAGACCTACTCGATCTCCACTAACTGTGCCATAAATGGCATTGGAAACAACAAAGTTAAAGTACAAGGGTGGGGTGAATCTCAAATAAGTGTTGAGTTGCCAGATGGCAAATCGACAAAGCTACAGCTCCAGAATGCATGCCACATACCTGAAATGCGAATCAGTCTCATCTCAGTATCCAAACTTGATGAAGCAAACTGCTATATGTTATTTGGCTGTGGAAAAGCAGTAGCATTCAAAGTACGAGACAATGGCAAACTAATGCAAAATATAACAAGTCAGCAAAATGTAATATTCACTGCATCAAAGGAGCCCGACCAGTTATACTACCTTAACGAAAACCACCCTGAAACCTCTTTCCATGCCACCCAAACCTCAGAATTAGAAACCCTACATCGCAGACTTGGCCACCTAAACTACCCATACATCTGTTGAATGGTGGCAAAAGGGATGATAACAGGAGTCAAACTGAGAGACAAAGATCTAAAGGTACAACCACTGATCTGTCAAAGCTATGCAGTTGGAAAGATCTCAAGAGCAACATACCCACCATTGCATAAACGTGCCAAACAGCCACTTGGACGTGTATTCTCTGACCTATGGGGACCAGCACCAGTCCAAACTCCAAACAGATCAAGGTACATGCTTACATTCACCAATGACTACACCCGATACATATGGGTTTACCTCCTGAAAGCCAAGAGTGACATATTCGAGACCTATATCCAATGGAAAACAAAGGTTGAACTCCAAACTGGAAAGAAGCTAAAGCACATACATACTGACAATGGTGGTGAATACACAAGCGAAGCATGGACCAAACACTGTAAAAAGCATGGGATTGTGCACGAAAAAACAGCACCACACACACCAGAACAAAATGGGGCTGCAGAATGCTTGAACTGAACAATAATGGAACGAGTACGCACAATCCTAATCGACGCCCAACTACCCTTATCACTATGGGGTGAAGCTGCATCATATGTCACATATACAAAGAATCATAATTATACCCAAGCAACAAGAGAATACAAAACCCCACATGAAATGTATAAGGAGAGGAAGCCTAACCTATCTAGACTACACCAGTTTGGCTGCATCGCCTATGCATTAGACGATAACCCCTGCAGGTCAAAACTACAGCCTAAAGGGAAAAAAGGAATATTTGTAGGTTACTCCTTAACACAAAAAGCATAGAGAATCTACAATCCACAAAAAAGAAAAGTCCAAATCTCAAAAAATGTCAACTTCGATGACAACTCATGTTGGCCGAACAGGCTGGCGGCTGAGGGGGAGTACAACTATCAACGATTAAAACCAGACTTAGTTGAAGATATCATAATACTCAGCAACCCGCCTAACCACCCAACAACTAGACAACACCCTACTGCCCCACCAATTCCCATCGCTGACGACCACATATCGCTCCCAGACTCAGAACCACCAGAGGAAGTTGCCCCAGATGAACCACAACAACAACCAAGGCCTAGTGAAGCCTTGGCAAATGTAAACAAAAACAACATCTTGCCAGAGGGATCTACCTGTCAAGCCAAAGCCCATGCCAACACAAAAATCCAAACAGCAACTCAGAACTTGCAAAAACGGTCAGCAGCAACCTACGAACAGATGCCAGAACTTGAAGCAGACCTTGAGGATGATGATGACCAAATAAACTTCTTTGAGGCCACTTACATGACTTCTGCTGATGTCCTGGCAACATATGCACAGGCTATGTGCTCCACATCAAGTTCGGAATGGCAAAGTGCTATGGAAGATGAGCTTGAAGCAGTCAAAACACTCGGAACGTACAAACTTGTGATCCCCCCTTCTGACAGAACTGTCATCGGCACCAAATGGGTATACAGCACAAAGCAAGACCTGAAAGGCAACATCGCCAAATACAAAGCGCGAATTGTCGCCTTAGGGTGCAAACAGAAACCAGGTATTGACTTCACTGACACATTTGCACCTGTTGCCAAAATTGACTCCATCAGGCTACTATGTTCCTATTCAGCAACATTAGACTGGGAAATCCATGTTATAGATGTGAACTCAGCTTACCTTAACAGTGAGCTGCCAGATGACCAAACTGTTTACGTCAAACAACCTGAAGGGTTTGTTGTCCAAGGAAAAGAAAATTGGTGTTGGAAACTGTTGAAAGCCCTCTATGGACTTAAACAGGCTGGACGGCTATGGTATCACAAGCTACAGTCAATCCTTGTCCTAATAGGGTTTGAGGTCTCTAAGGCTGACCCATGCATCTTCTACCAATTTTCATCTTCATCAAAATCCATCATTTCTTCACATGTCGATGACCTAGGATTATACTGTTCATCAGTTAAAGAAGTCAAATGCATAAAGGACCAAATGTTTAGTTAATTTCATATAAAATGTCAAAAGTAATTATTTATCTATGAGCCTGTAGAATAGACTATAACCTGTCTGAGAGAGTCTAATCATTAAATATAGAGTAAACAATCTGTTAATGTCACCCGTATTAATCTTCACATAAGTTCTGAGACTGCATACACTTTAGATGTGATAGCATCCATGTGTATCTATTTGTAAGTTCCAAGATCGCATATACTTTAGGTATGATATCACCTGCACTCATCTTATCTGTAAGTTCTGAGATTACATACACTTTGGATATGATATCACCTGCACTTACCTTATCTATAACTTCTGAGGTTACATACACTTTAAATATGTGTCATAAACCGACACACAATTATTCGTACATAACACATAATCATTTATTATCAAATGTATCAAATGTTCCCTGTACTTGTCTTCACTTGTTATATTACATTACTATGCTTCAACACCCTTGATCTACCTCAACACCTTTGATTCACTGACTCGACCTTGACGGTCCTGCTCGTCGTTGACACTAAGTTATATCCCTTAATCTACTCCTACTATAGTCGGCATTGTCACCATTAAATTGGGGACATACACCTGGGGTCTAGGAAGAGGGCACAGCATATAAGCTGAGGCCACATCCCTGACTCAGTTGAACCTCCGATCAATAATCTCGAAAGAGTTATCAATTGCAGGACTGACTACAAACCTAAGGTATCAGACCTTGACAGTATATCAAAACTCCTGATTTCTTCTAGATCCCTTCAACAATGGCGACTCGTACGTCAACAGCCAATACTCACAGAGTTGGACAACCTCCTGGGTCAACAACTCATTCCACAGTTTCAATTGCACAGTCGGTTCAACAACAAGTTGAAGAACAGACTGTTGCTCAAGATGAATGTTATAATCATTGACAAGAAAACCTTCATATTATGGTGTCCACAATGTCTCAAATTCCTGACCCAACTAATCTTCATTTGTGTCATGAACTGACACATGATCATTTGTATGTAACACCCAATCATTCATTATCAAATATATTGAACATTCCCCATACTCGTCTTTACTCGTTATATTGCATTACTATGCTTCGACACCCTTGATCCACCTTAACACCTTCAATTCACCAACTCAACACCAATTCGATTGCCTCGGACTCCTCGGTATTCCTCACAGGAAATACTTTCACTCTGGTAACCCCTTGGGTTACCTTCTCCATTCATTTGTTTCACCGATTACTAATGATTGTAACGACATTCATGTATCACATGTCTTCCCTGAGTCTCACATGTATATAAACCTTCATGTAAATACGATGTAGACTCAGTTTTGATATTGACCTTGGTCGATATCTAATAAACAACCTATTATCTGTTCCTCTCTGTTGCTCATTAATCTATCTCTGACTTCAGCTGTCATTGACTCAACCTTGACAGTCTTGTTTGTCATCGACACTAAGTAACACCTCTTAATCTACTCCTACTATAGTTGTTGACCTTGACTTCATCTGATTCTACTGTTGGCTACTATAGTTGACATTGTCACCATTAAATTGGGGACATACACCTGGGGTCCAGGAAGAGGGCACAGCATATAAGCTGAGGCCATGTCCCCAACTCTGTCATATAACCACTAATTCCTTCATCTTGGGACCTCAACAACCTCCTCTCAGATTCATTCTTCTTGAGCTTTTGCTTCCTTCATTCACCTTGTCACAAGAATTACATATGTTAGGTACATAGTATATTTTTAGATGGGTCATGGCCATCTATCCCCTGCCATTATATGCATCATTCCCACTCCACTTTATTCTTTCCCCTTGATTTATAATCATTGTTCCTATCTGTTCCTATCTTTCCCCCTTAATTTCTAATAATCATTTCCATCAGTTTCTATCTGTTCCTATCTCTTTCTATCTGTTCCTATTATTTCTAATGAATTTATTTCCTTTTTAGCTAGAAAACCTGTAGAGCCCTTTAGTATAAATACTAGGCTCTTTTCTCTGTAAAAAAAACAACTACTCATACTCATATCAATAAATTAGTTTCAACACCAACAAGTCTAAAGACTTTAGCTTCTGTTTCTATTTCTCTTTCTCTAAGTCATACCTCTTAATCTAAATTCTCCTCAAGGACTTAATTTGTTTAAGTCCCTAGCCACTTCTATTAACAAATATCTCAACATCTTTACCCAGTCCAAGTTACAACCTTAATCTCACCCTCAGTAACAGGCTTTTTGTACCTTAAACTCAAACTCCTGGAAGTATATTGTAATTATCCTTGATTAAATACAACCTCATATTAAATCGCTGTGGATACATTACAGACTCAGTCAAACTTCCAATCAATAATCTTGAAAGAGTTATTGATTGCAAGATTGACTACAAACCTAAGGTATCAGACCTTGACAGTTTTCAATCCAACGAACAGCCAACAACCATTCTTGCTGACTGTGTTAGAAGACTTAGTTTAGGTCCAACTACTGCAGAACTTTGTTGTTCAGCTTCCTTATTGACAGTTAGACCACCAACTGTGACATGACATTCTAACTCTCAACCTATGTCTCGACCTTGACATACTTCAGCCAAGATTGAAGAAGTCAATGATGTAGATGCTGATATTCTTCGCCTCATACCTGTACCAGAAACTCGTTATCATTCGACCTGATCATCCATTCATGGTGAACCAGGTGATCAATCCAAATTTGTAGCTGGTGCTAGTGGTGGTGGTGGTGATGCTAACAATCCTGATGGTAATGATGATGGAAATCTTGGTGACAATGCTGACAGACCAGATCCGGCATCACCACACAACAATCAACCTCAGGGAGGAGGTGGTGGTCCTCCTAATCCTCCTGGTGGTGGACCTGACCCTGGTCCCCCTTCTGATCCTGACAACTTTGACGACAACAACTATGTGAATCAAGAATTGGACATCGTCAGAGCTGGTGACCTTTGAGAAGCATTAAACAATATTGCAGCAATCCTCAAAAGTCAACAATCGATTCAAACACAACAGATTGCCAGACATATCAAAGCGAAAGAGCCCGAGACTTTCAATGGTACTAGTTTTGAGAAGTTGGCTAATTTTATCACTCAGTGTCAACTTGCTTTTTGGGCAAACCCAAATGACTTCCTTGAAGATTGGCAATGAATCTTCTATGCAATCTCTTTTCTTTATGGCAGTGCTCTCGAATACTTCCAACCATTCCTTGAATTCGGTGATGAAGCAATCAATGAATTTGAGTTTTTCCACAATTGGGGAAACTTTGTTCAAGCATTGACCAATGCTTTTGGCACGATCACCCCTGAAGATGATGCAGAGACTGCATTAATGGACTTAACCTTTGGTGAAAATGGTTGAGCTATGTCTTATTTCATCCTGTTCGCTAAGTACGCTGCATGAACAACCTTTGAAGACAGGTTCCTTTGACGTATCGTCCTTCGGCAACTTCCAAAATGGTTGCTTGAGAGGATATATGTGTCTGACTGACCATTTGAAACATTCACACAGCTCAAAGATGCTGCTTTAATCTTTGATGCTTGTTATTAGGAACAAAGATCATGGGAAACTCATTGTGATAATAGGAACTATAAGGGTTCCTCTTGTTATACTTGTGATTCAACTGCGACTATGGCATCAATGTTGAATACAAACAACAATCATTGGAGAATGAACAACTACTCTTCCAACAGGTTCTCTCAACCCAGTAACACTCGTCAGAATTTGACAAACAACAATCGGCCCTCCGGTTCAAATTCTTCTAACCAAGGGAGGGGGGCCAATCGACAACAAGTTCTGTTAGTGCTGCAGAACAACAATGTCGATTGGAGAATAACCTTTGCTTCAATTGTGGAGCAAGAGGCCACATAAGCCGTGATTGTCCAAAATCACACAATAATCAGTCTGGATCGAGCAGAAACAATCAAAGTCATGGTCGTGTTGCAAGATCAAACAACAACAACCGATCTAACAACAACTCTCAGACTTTGACATCTATAGACCCGACTGCACCAAAACCAAACTCAAATGAGCAGAGGAAGACTGCCATTGACTTGGTTTCCAACAATAAGTCCAGTTCAAAAAACTAGAGGACTCTTGTTGAGAAGATCCCATGCAATTGCCAAGAGTCATCACTGGACATAGAATTATTTTGAAATCCTCTCATTCTCTCACTTCTGATTCCTTTTATGTGAAACTGTCTTGTGATTCTTTTTCTTATGTTTTAAACACCCCAGTGGATTCTGGCTTGTCTCATTGCTTTATAAATAGGTCTCTAGTAGATAGATTGTCTTTACCTACTACTTTGATTGACCCAATACCTTTGTATTTGATTGATGGTACTTTGAATAAATTTTTATCGAAAACAACATCTTTAGTAGTTAAATTCCCAAGTAGTGATAGTTTATTACTCATGTTTTTTGTTACAGAACTCGAACCAACTTGTGACGTTGTATTAGGACACAATTGGCTCACCCACTACAATCCGTTGATTGACTGGGTACTGGGCCAAATCTCGTTCAAAACACCGATACAAGGATTGAATGGTGCAACAGTTGATGCACTACACACAACTGCATTTTTGACTCGTCAGATATTGACATCAACTGAGGAGATAGCTACTCTGCTCAATTGACCCTTGATATCACTCGTTTCAGCTGAGGCATTCGCCAGAGCTGCACAAATGGAAGGATACCAAGTATTCCAACTTGCTGTTTCTGACTTGATAGGACATGGACATGCTACTTCAGATTCGAAACCAAAGAACGACTTGGATCTCATTCCACAAGAATACCACAAATTCGCCAATGTGTTCAGCGACTCTCAAGCAGATGTCTTAGCTCCACATCGTTCATATGACCTCAAGATAGAACTCGAGGACAGAGCCACTCCACCAATAGGTCCAATTTATTCTTTATGGACTAATGAACTTCAGGCACTTCAAGAATTTATCAAAGAAAACCTAACAACTGGTTTTATTCGACAATCAGTATCATCTCATGGTGCCCCAGTTCTCTTTGCAAAGAAAAAGGATGGCTCACTCTGACTATGCGTCAACTTTTGAAGACTCAACAAAATCACCAAGAAAGACAAGTATCCATTACCATTAATCGTGGATCTCTTGGATGCACCTCAAAAGGCATGCATATACACCAAAATCGACTTGAAGCACGCATTCCACCTAGTCAGAATTGTTGAAGGTGACAAATGGAAGACTGCATTCCAAACTCAATACAGATCATTCAAATGGTTAGTCATGCCTTTTGGACTAACAAACGCTCCTGCAGTCTTTCAACACTTCATGAACGACATTTTCAGTGACTTACTCAACACTTCTGTCGTAGCATATATTGATGATATACTTGTGTATTCCGATGACATTGACTCTCATAGAGAACAGGTCAAGGAAGTTCTCTGACATCTCAGAAAACACAAATTATTCGCTTCTGCAAAGAAATGCAAATTTCATTGAGATAAAGTAGAATTCCTTGGTTTTATTATCAATTCTAATGGTCTTTCTATGAACTCTGACAAAGTTCAAATCATTACAGACTGGCCAACACTGAGAAAAGTCAAAGACATCCAATTGTTTTTGGGCTTTGCAAACTTTTATCGAAGATTTATCAACAAGTATTCACGTATTACTGTCCCACTCACTCAACTTACCAGAAAAGGTACTCCGTGGGTCTGGACTGATGACTGTCAAAAGTCATTCAACACTTTGAAGAAAGCTTTCATGACTGCACCAATTTTATCTCATTGGATTCCAGAAAATCCAGTTATAGTCAAGATGGATGCATCTGACTAAGCACTTGCTGCCATTTTATCTCAATTCGACTCAAATGGCAAACTCCATCCCATTGCATTTCATTCTCAAACTTTCACTGGTCCTGAACTCAATTATGATGTTCATGACAAGGAATTGCTGGCAATATTTGAAGCATTCCAATGATGGAGACATTACTTGGAAGGATCAACACATCCAGTAGATGTGTTCACAGATCACAAAAATCTTACTTATTTTTCGACTACTAAACTTTTAACACATTGACAGGCTTGATGGTCCGAATTTTTATCTCAATTCAACATGATCATACATTTTAGACCCAGTTGTTTAGGCACCAAACCAGACTCTTTGATTAGACAATGGAACATCTATCTTAAAGAGGGGGTGAACAACTATGCATTATAACACCTTTGAAAAATTTTAATTTTTTATTGTGTTATTTTCATACTAAAAGCTAACACCATGCTGTCAGACTTTGAATATCCCCTACCATGCTATCACCTCATCACCTACATCCAACTCTCTTATGTCCCAACAATTCAACAATCTTGATCCAATCTACTTCCTAACTGAAGTACAATCATATTATAGTTCCAATCAAGGTCTACCATTTGACTACACACTCAACTGGCCCAATTATCCTGGACAGGTTTTTCCCGTAGCCACTATTCGATTACTACCAGAAGAACCATTCTACCTAGGACAACAATTATGGTTCACAGGATTTCAAGAAGCACATGCAGTTCAATGATTCATATCAGTATATCAAGGAACTCAACAAGATATAGTAGTATGAGTATGGGTTACTTCAAATAGCCAATACTACTTTCACCATTATCTCTTCAATGTCCCATGTGAATATATTCATCCCTATTACCTCCTTCAACTTCTTTACCCTCATGGTGTTGGAACCAATGAACACACCCAGCTGACCCCCACCTATCAGAACCACTTTATCTCAATTTCTTATCTCACACTCCATCATCTTCATCTGAAAGCACATTGTCATCTGACCTGAAAACATCAAGGCATCCCAAATAATTCTGTGCCCCATCTGGTGACATATAACATTGGGTACTGGATGTATTATCAACCCATACACATCCCCATCCCATCCGATCAATGTTACCACATGCTACAGATGACAAACCCACTCGTTTCTATGATGAAGAATATTCGGTGATAGAAGAAGACTATGAGTTAACTTATCTGATTCCCACCCCTTCTCACTTATCTGGATCATCCCCTCCCATCTTTTCCCACGTTTCATCCCTTCAGAACCGAGTTATGATTGTACCTCAATCAAGGAGTTATACTACCAATTGACGACACTACATTATGGCCTACCTCCCCTTATGCTCAGAAATATTCAGTTACTCTTTCTGACATCAAAGTCCCAGCCAGATTACAACAAGGAAAACGATTCCAGCTTAAAGGATTTCAAGGTACCTTTTGGGTTGATAGAACTCACACTCTCCCCATCAGCTGCCCATATGTGCCAATAGGAGTCATACAAGTTATAGGTTATCAACGTAGTGGATTAGAAGATGTTCATGTGATATTTGATGTCCCGTCTTCCACATTCTGGACCCTAGAAGATATCTATAAAGGGTATGTATGGTATTAGTGTCAGAGAATAAAAATCCTACAACACACTGCATCAATCCCTATCATGCATTGTAAAGATACTCCTCAGCTCAAGAATTTGTCTAACTCCCCAATTCTATCTGATGATGAAAAGTACAATATTTATGACAATGAAACTATTACTGACAGTCCCCTTCCTGATAACATTGACCTCCCTTCCTCTGACACTCCCTATCTTACAGATGATACTATGCTACTCAAGGTTTATTATAGCTCCACAAAAGCCCCACCAATTGATAAGAAAACCTTATGGCTCAAATACCCTGCCCCACACATCCTTCACCTTGTAAACATGCCACAGTTTGAAGCAAAATTACCACTTGAATATGGACAAGAAATCAAGATTCCCTGTCACCCTTACACATACAAGATCAACAATTTCTTTTCCGTCAGACGCTCTGGTTACCACACACCTGATATAGGGCCAGTGGTACGTATCATCGCTTCAGCAAAGATAGGAACAATCTACAGCCATGCTCTATTTGATATCCGACCTGAATGGCTGTATGTTCCCAAACTTCCCAATTCTCCTCCCCACAATCCTCCACCCTCTCCCACACATCTGAAGGAACCATCTGACTCCCCAAAAAGCAACTCAGAATGTCTCCCACAGAAGAGGAAAGCCTGGAAGAAAAGGAGTGCATTGGAAGTTTGTGGAATAGAAGATTCTGGAGATAGAAGTGTCCACATGGAAGTGGAACACTGTAGAAAGCTCCAGAAGCTTCGGTAGTAATCATATCTATTTTATTTCTCCTTATGGACATTATTTCCTTTTATATCACCATTCCCTTCACCATATTTCTCACACTTTCTATCTGTTTCCCTCACATTCTATAATGTTCTGCCATGTTCCATCATGTTCCATCATGTTCCTCATCCCATTGATAGACAATGTATGACTAATCTTTCATGTATATAAACTCCCCATGGCAAGGAATAAAAAAGAAAGTTACGTCTTAAAGTTTAAGTCCCCAAGTTAAGTGGCTCTAAAGAGTTTGGTGCTCTGAAGAGTTCAAGTCAAGTCCTCATGTCTAAAGTCTTTTTCCACTGTATAGTGAAGTGCTTGCAGTTGGTCTTTCTTCTACAGTGTTAATTGGTTTAATGTTGCAAGTTTCTTTCTTCCCCGACTCTAACAAGTCCTTTGACAATTTCAACATCAAAGCCTCCTCATTCACTGCGATCAGTTGTAGCATAAACCTCCTGATTTACCCCTGATTAACCCTTACGTTGTCTCGTCCCAAGACATCTCTTACAACATCTTCTTGTCAACAGATATACTAAGCAAGTGCACAAAACCCTGACCGCTTGTCAAGTTACACCCAACATTTTCAGCTTAGTGTTTCATCACCCTCTTCATGTTCAATCTTATCACCCTTTGTTTCCACAAACTTTCCCCTTCACCATATAAACCTATTCAACTAGAATTTTCTGTGGCAAAGCTCAACTTATTTTGGAACCAAGATCTCTATAACTAAATATCTTATTGTAAATACTGGACTACAACTCTATTTAGTTTAGTATACGACATCATGGCCTTGTATTAAGCAATAGTGTAAAGTGTAAAGGTGGAGAATACAATGAAACTAAGTCCTATTTATACAAAAATACAAAAAAGTGCAATAATAAGAGAAATATGATGTAATAGGGGCAGGGAGAATAGAATAAACAATTAAATAGGATGAATAGAATAAGCAGGAAGAATAGTTGTGGCACAACCCAAAAGGAAGTAAAATGGAAGTAAAATAATGAGTGACAATGTCACGAAGAAAGGATTGAAAAAGAAATAAGGAAAATTACAGTTTTCAATTATTATTTGATGTTTTGATGAGTTTGATGCTGTGAAAGAATTTTATAATGTTTTTGTTGGGAGAAAGAGCTGTTACATAACAGATTTGAGGATAATGAGGGTTATGCTACAACAAGTGAGTGCCTGATCACAGCAAATGAGGAGACTGTGATGATAGAGTCAAGGGATAAAAGAAACTAGCAATGTTAAACCAATTAATGCTGAGATGAAAGACCAACTGCAAGCACTTCGCTATACAGTGGAAAAAAGACTTAAGATGTGAGGACTTGACTTGAACTCTTCAGAGCACCAAACTCTTTAGAGCAACTTAACTTGGGGACTTAAACTTAAAGACATAACTTTCTTTTTTATTCCTTGTCATGGGGGGTTTATATACATGAAGGATGAGTCATACATTGCCCATGAAAAGGATGAGGAATGTGACAGAACATGGCAGAATGTTATAGAATGTGAGGGAAACAGATAGAAAATGTGAGAAATATGGAGAAGGGGATGGCAATATAAAAGGAAATAATGTCCATAAAAGGAAATAAAATAAATATAATTACTACCGAAGCTTCCAGAGCTTTCTACGGTGTTCTGCTTCTGTTGTCGTATACTAAACTAGGGTCCTGTTCAGTATATACAATTGATATTTGATTATAGAGGCCTTGGTTCTAAATAAGTCGAGCTTTGCTGCAGAAATACAGAGAAGGGGTGGAAGGTATTAGAGGGGAAAATTGGTATGTTTTAATCATAACAGATGTAAGGGGGTAGAAAGAGAATAGTTTGGACGTTAGGAACAACTTGACATTAGAAAACAATTGGTGTTAGAAAGCAACTTGACATTAGAAACTGTTTGACATTAGAAACCACTTGACGTTAGAAACCGTATGATGTTAGAAACCACTTGACGATAGAAACCAACTTGTTGTTAGAAAACAACTTGACATTAGAAACCGTTAGGAACAGACCAACTATCAGCACTTTGCTAATAGTGGAAATGATTTAGACGTTAGAAAACACTTTAGAGACTTAAGCTTATCCCACACTTTAGAGGGATTGGTAAAACTTCCTTTCATTTTAACTACTACAAGAGTTTTTATACAAAGCTTGGTAATTATTATTTATTTAAAATGAGGAAAATATTTTTAGGGATTGTTAAATTTTTAAGAAAGGAGAAATATGGTGAAGGGGTAATAGGTGAAAGGGGTGAAAATGGTAACTGTTGTACAATAGAGAGGGGCAAGTGGAAGGACTCATAGATGGAGAACAAAAGAATGTTCAATTAAGGAAATACTCTCACAATGTTACCACTCAACTACCAAGTGATTCTGGAACTTTCTCAGCCCTTCTTCTAGATGCTTTTCTTCAGCCAGACTCTGATTCTTTCCCTTGAGCACTCCAATGGCATAGGATCTGATTTTTCAGAGTACGTTGTTTATTGGTGGCGTGGGGAGTGGGGTTGGTGCAGGGAAGAAGGAATAGAAATGGTCTTCTGGATATAGACAGGGTGGCGTGAGGAAAAGTTCTTCAAAGGGGATGAAGATGTAACAAGAATGATAGGGAAGGGAGGAGTATGGTAGTACGCATTCATAGGGCACATCAAACCTAATGTGCTCAAAGGCAATTCCTAGACTGGCAGTTGCAATGATTTGAATAATTTGGTAAGGAGGGGCGCAGCGTGAAACAGTAAAGTAATGATTAATGTGATATCGCCCCTTGAGACCTTTTATTGTTATGACATCTCCATACTTAATGGTTTTGGGGAGACCAAGATTCGAAATCTTACTTCTAGTAGATACGTCTTTGGACATGAGTGGGTACTAAGGCCATAGGGTGTCAGGATCGATTGGGAGTTGACTACTCAAGCTTCGATATACATGAACTTCCATTTCAAGGTCTTCAATAGTAGGAAGAGGGGGAGGAGTAAAAGAGCAAGGAGTGGGAACTTGATCATCTGTTTCCAAATCAAACGGAGGTTGGTATTGGAATCGGGAGGTATAGGAAGAAGAGGATCTAGAATTAGTTGAGATGTTTTGTGTGGTTATGTTAAAAGAGAGCATTGTCTTGAGTTTTGGGAGGTTAAGGTGAGATGGCGGTGTGAGGTTTTGATGGGTGATGTATGTTTTCTGGAGGTTGTTAGATATATGAGTCCCTTAAAGCTCTGACAGCTGGATTTGTTTTCGGGGGTAGTCTTCCATGTCACTAAAGGTCCAAAATGCCAAAGAGGGAACATTAAAGGTGACGTGAATGAATTGAGGTCCATACTTTTGGTGTGCAACCACCCTTGTGATTCCGACAGGGGTGTAAGGACAATGTTTCTTTAGGCTGTAACTATTTCCAATAACAAAGGCTCCTTGAAATCCTCGGATTATGATAGGTTTGGCATAGTGCAGGGTTTCTATTATCTCCAGGTCTTCTAGCTCCTTATGGTAAGTCTTCGTGGGAGTTGGAGCTGGCCATGCAGTAGTGGGACTTATCCTAATATTGAATTTGTCTCCGAGATCAATGTATAATTGGAGTTCCGTTTGAAATGGATGATAGCTGGATTGAGTTGGATATAGGATGGGAGGGAAGTCAGAATCCTTGGGAATGGGATAAGGGGAGTCATATTCTGTTTTGTCCTCCAACGAGTATGTAGGGGAGGGTGAGGGGAGAAGGTGGTCAGGGTGAAACTCTTGGTCAATGATATCATCTTGATCGTAGGGGTCACGTTCCCAGAACATGAGGGGAAGAAGGAAAAGGGTAAAGGGGATGAAAGAAAGAAAAAGGTCCAATTACATTTTTATGTGTTTTTAGATTTTTAGAAAATATGAGAGAAATGGTGGAAATAATCAAAAAATTTCCAGAAGGTGTTACACTGTGTGGACACTTCTATCTCCAGAATCTTCTATTCCACAAACTTCCAATGCACTCCTTTTCTTCCAGGCTTTCCTCTTCTGTGGGAGACATTCTGAGTTGCTTTTTGGGGAGTCAGATGGTTCCTTCAGATGTGTGGGAGAGGGTAGAGGATTGTGGGGAGGAGAATTGGGAAGTTTGGGAACATACAGCCATTCAGGTCGGATATCAAATAGAGCATGGCTGTAGATTGTTCCTATCTTTGCTGAAGCGATGATACGTACCACTGGCCCTATATCAGGTGTGTGGTAACCAGAGCGTCTGACGGAAAAGAAATTGTTGATCTTGTATGTGTAAGGGTGACAGGGAATCTTGATTTCTTGTCCATATTCAAGTGGTAATTTTGCTTCAAACTGTGGCATGTTTACAAGGTGAAGGATGTGTGGGGCAGGGTATTTGAGCCATAAGGTTTTCTTATCAATTGGTGGGGCTTTTGTGGAGCTATAATAAACCTTGAGTAGCATAGTATCATCTGTAAGATAGGGAGTGTCAGAGGAAGGGAGGTCAATGTTATCAGGAAGGGGACTGTCAGTAATAGTTTCATTGTCATAAATATTGTACTTTTCATCATCAGATAGAATTGGGGAGTTAGACAAATTCTTGAGCTGAGGAGTATCTTTACAATGCATGATAGGGATTGATGCAGTGTGTTGTAGGATTTTTATTCTCTGACACTAATACCATACATACCCTTTATAGATATCTTCTAGGGTCCAGAATGTGGAAGACAGGACATCAAATATCACATGAACATCTTCTAATCCACTACGTTGATAACCTATAACTTGTATGACTCCTATTGGCACATATGGGCAGCTGATGGGGAGAGTGTGAGTTCTATCAACCCAAAAGGTACCTTGAAATCCTTTAAGCTGGAATCGTTTTCCTTGTTGTAATCTGGCTGGGACTTTGATGTCAGAAAGAGTAACTGAATATTTCTGAGCATAAGGGGAGGTAGGCCATAATGTAGTGTCGTCAATTGGTAGTATAACTCCTTGATTGAGGTACAATCATAACTCGGTTCTGAAGGGATGAAACGTGGGAAAAGATGGGGAGGGGATGATCCAGATAAGTGAGAAGGGGGTGGGAATCAGATAAGTTAACTCATAGTCTTCTTCTATCACCGAATATTCTTCATCATAGAAACGAGTGGGTTTGTCATCTGTAGCATGTGGTAACATTGATCGGATGGGATGGGGATGTGTATGGGTTGATAATACATCCAGTACCCAATGTTATATGTCACCAGATGGGGCACAGAATTATTTGGGATGCCTTGATGTTTTCAGGTCAGATGACAATGTGCTTTCAGATGAAGATGATGGAGTGTGAGATAAGAAATTGAGATAAAGTGGTTCTGATAGGTGGGGGTCAGCTGGGTGTGTTCATTGGTTCCAACACCATGAGGGTAAAGAAGTTGAAGGAGGTAATAGGGATGAATATATTCACATGGGACATTGAAGAGATAATGGTGAAAGTAGTATTGGCTATTTGAAGTAACCCATACTCATACTACTATATCTTGTTGAGTTCCTTGATATACTGATATGAATCATTGAACTGCATGTGCTTCTTGAAATCCTGTGAACCATAATTGTTGTCCTAGGTAGAATGGTTCTTCTGGTAGTAGTTGAATAGTGGCTACAGGGAAAACCTGTCCAGAATAATCAGGCCAGTTGAGTGTGTAGTCAAATGGTAAACTTTGATCAGAACTGTAATATGATCATACTCCAGTTAGGAAGTAGATTGGATCAAGATTGTTGAATTTTTGGGACATAAGAGAGTTGGATGTAGGTGATGAGGTGATAGCATGGTAGGGGATATTCAAAGTCTGACAGCATGGTGTTAGCTTTTAGTATGAAAATAACACAATAAAAATTAAGATTTTTCAAAGGTGTTATAACACAAGGTTGATAAGCAGAAGGAATCATGTGGTTCATAGGTACATATAGTTTGCATAGGGTTTGTTCATAGGTTCGAGGTTCAGAAAGTCGTGAGGAACAGAAATGATGAAGTTCAGTTCACAAGGTTGATACTGGGGTTCACTTAGTTTGGGTGGTTCGCATAGCATAACAGTGTTAAATTTAATATAAGAGTGCTAACACTCAATCCAATAGTTTCTTCTGTTTGCTATTGTTGTGAACAGGTTCACTTGTAAAGCCTTGTTATTTATATATAGAATGTATTAAAGGGTATGCAAAGGTGGGCAATTACCTAATATCAGAATGCAAAAGATGTGGACCATAAAAGAAGAAAAAAAAAAACTCACTCTCAACCATTGTCATTTGTGTTTAATTGGTTGTTAATTTCCAGTGGAGTTCACCCAAATTTCAAGTGGAACATTTAAACAAATCAATGGCAACTCTCATAAAGCTTGTTACAGCCAATAGTTGACAAGGGTCAATGTGATATTGCATTGAAGAGTAGATGGTGTGATCAAGATGTAGATAATAGTACCAAATAGACATAGCAACATAACTCGCCAGTAGATGTTCCCCTTTGTTCTCCTTGGTTTAAGAACAATGCTGACTTTTGTCTCATCATCAAATTAGCTCTTTGTGAACAAATACAGTTTCTTCATAAATAATCTATATTTTTCATCGATAAGTAATTTATGATATCTGATAAAAACATAAATATTTAGAGTTCATCACTGTCGATAATTTGCAGTACTGTTGATTTTAGTCATACGTAGTCTGAAAGGAAGGAAAACCAATTCGGAGAAAGCTGGAACCATCGGAGCTTGTATTTATGATTCTCTTGTACCCACTTACACTGAGGATACTGGTCCAACCATTCATCTAATGCTTTGATCAACTATCAAAGAAGGAAAAATATCTTTAAGATGGATTCAGGAATTAACATTTCAATCATATGCTCGTCAATTTTAATTCTATGTGTCTTATAATTTGGAGGTACCATCTAGCATAACTTGAGCAGACTGAAAAAATATAGATATGTGAGTATTTTTAGAAAATTTATTCTTGCAAAATATGCTTACGAGTTTGTAGTTGAGACCGATATACGAGATCGTCATTATTTTTATTTGATAAACAGGTTTTCACCAATTTTGGACCTGTTTGTCTGAATCTACGTTATACATATTATTATCCTACTCTGAAGATCCAGACTGACCGCTTTTTAGTTTCAACATATATACTTTCAACCTCCCAAATCATTGGGTCCAATTGGCATCTCCTTATCTATTGTAAGGAATTCCCGGTAGTAGTAATTTAGGTAGAGAAATAAACAGAAAGTTCACAGACACAGACACAGACACAGACACAGACACATAAGTGAAGGGCGGGGACAACTCGACTCCTTAATAATGTAAACTACCAGTATACATGATAAGGTAATAACGTCTAACCACTAGTTCCAATATTATCAACCATGTATGTTAGTTTTATCCGAGTGAGTCCAGCACCAGAATGAAGTTCTCTAGCTAACCTCGACTTCATTAAGTAGCACTGCCACTCATTTCCACTATCATCAGTCGTGAACATGCCAATTGCAATTTTTCCATCATTCCCCCATGGTTGCACCCACTTCACCATAAATCTCAATTCACTGCCAAAAATTCTCATCGCGCCGTTTTTCCTGGAAACAACGGTCATAGGTTGCCTTTCAATAGACAATAAATGTCAGAGCCATGAACTTTATCCCACTACTGATCATTATTTAGTAACAATGAAGTGTTGCAGGAACTCCTTATCACATGCAAGAAATTATGATATGCCATACCAAACAAACCAAACCTTTTGCGCCCATGGGGTCACCATCTGGGGTGTCTGGACTGCATCTTCTTCATTCAAGTTACATTAGTACCAGACATCGAGGAACGAACGATACGTATCACTACTTTGATTTCATTGGTTTAACCCAAAAACGTGTCAACATTCAAGGCCAGCGATACCCTTGTTTTATTCGATTGGTTAGCCCTAAATCATGGTTACCATACAAAGCCTGACACTCGCACACTCATGCTATTTTTGATCTAAACATCAAGTGAGGTTGAAAATGCAATGCTGGAATTTTGTTGTATGTTTAATTGATATTATTGAGTCGGATCGACAGGTTGTCCATTTATAAACGCTCAAGGTCGAGTTGCAGGCTCAGCATTTCTACGCTCTCAACGATAGCTACATATCGTGCTACGTATTATGTTCTTGATTTGTAAGGTGACAGTCAAATATAATTCTTCGCGAGTAATTCTAAACAGTCCAAGCAGATGTGACAGACAAGCGATTTAAAGAGTTTTTGTTTTTACAAGTTCGTAACTTTCAAATTTAAATGAAGGGTAAATGCACAAATGTGGGACAATGCACACTCTCAACAAGAAACAAACCGTGATAAGAGATGTTCGGATTTATTGCGGAACAACTGAGAATCATGTCAAACAGGGGCTATTTTCTTTTCAAATCAAAACAAACTGGTCAAATGATTTTGATAGCGAGGTTGATATGCGCGGTTGTCTACTACTTGAGGTTGAGCTGTAGACTCAACATGGGGCTCTCAAATCTATTGTATGTTGTCCGTTTGTGTCACAGGGCAATGTCAGAGCTAATAGCCTTCACGAAGGATATCAGCCACAGGTGACAAAGGTAGTTCATTTAGGAGTTTTTCTCAAGTTCCCAGTTTGAAATGGAATATATATTTGCTTCCACTACAAGATGAAACAAAACCTGTGTTCAAAGTCATCATTTTTTTTTCTCGAAGTCTGCAGAGCGGAACAAATCGAAAGGGCTGTCGAATTCTTTTTTAAGCCATATCACTGGGTGCCACGTCAAAAGATAAAACCGGGGATATCGTACTTCAAAACCAAATTACACCACTCTGGAGTTGGTAATCCAAGTTCAAGCCGACTGTCTATTTGAGTAATTAACTGCTTCTTTAGACCTCCGGTGTGTACACGGAGAACTGCCTCAGGCCTTAATAATACTTTTCGACACAGACGAGTATATTGTTTATCGTATGACACCTTCCCCGATAGAAGAGTATAATCATAATCATAGTTTCTCTTCATTGACTCTGAGAAACCCAGCCGATAATTGGATGCCCCGGTACAAAACACCTCTATAGCTCCCTGGGATCTTCAAAATTTGATCTAAAAAGCAAACAAATATAAACGTCACTTCACCATATTGTTATGTCCCCGATGATCTTTCAAAGGCAATGCTCAAGACGAATATTTGCGCGGCTATCAACCGAGCCCATCCAATCCACAATAGTATTCCCACTCAATTCATTTCTTATCATGTATAGTTTATTAGTATCATAATTGAAGGTAATTGTAAAGATATAAATCTTCAGAAGAAACGGACACCCCTCCAACATGAACAACGAAACAACACCTGAAGCGTAGGTCGTCACCAACAATTTTTTCTTTATCTGTTGAACTAAAAGAATTCCCAGAACAATCCAGTTAGTCTCCGAAGGGTATGTCACCCCAATCTTTTTGCTTCATTAATTGGTTCAACAGCCTGCAGAATCATCCAGGCGCAGACATTCATAGCTGCTATTGGTAAGTGATTTTGTTCAGTCTTCTAATCTTAAAATCAACGCATACAGCACTGTTATTATACGCCTCTATTCTTCATCTTGATGATGAAGTCGAATACATATGGAGATCAAAATTTACAGCGGCAACCTTTCTCTATTTATTCTCCAAATACCCTCTTTTCTTTCTAGTCTTCATTTCAGTCGGAAACTTCGTATCGGTAACGTTATAAACTATTTTCTTAGCCATTTCCGTTTCATGACTCTCTCTCAGGTTAGTCTTTGCGATGAATTGGCTATTGTAGGCAATACTATAACAATTTTTCCATTGATTGGCGTACAAGGTATGGTATTTCATTTCCCGTGGTTTTTGAGTAACACTCATTTCCCTTAAACTCCCATAGGATTGATCTCTATTCGAACGTATGCCATATGCCAAGGATACCGACCAATGTCAATAGCACTTGCTATCACTTTTTTCATTTCTTTATTTACCAAAATTTATGGTTTGAGTCGTAACTAATTTCACTTTTTAAATTCTAACCATGTTGTGTAGTTATAGCAATACCCGCATGTGTCCCACCACCGTAAGATTGTTTTTTTATCACATAATGATCATCCAATTTCCTCATTAATTTTTTTCTAGGTGTAAGAGAAGACAAATTATGTCAACATAATTTTCTCAATGATTTATCCTCATAGCATATATTTCTACATTACTCCTTGTTGGCAACATCGCAAACGTTCTCACGGACTTTTTAGCCTTTTTCGGAGTTTTACATCAAGTTTGGGGGTTATGGAAGGAAAAAAAGAGATTACATTTACATACTGATAAAGACTTTGTTACTCTGCTTTTCCAACAGGGTAAGTGCACTTTCATTAGTACACAAGGGCATTCTGTAACTAAATAATTGTCAGGTATACTAAGATTCTCGTATGTGACCTTAATGTTTGTCGATTCATTGTCTCTCGCTAATAAGTAGTACGGCTTTGAAGTTTTGTACTTTTTATTACAATTTCGCAACTTATCGCCTCATATGTACGTCAACGCAACTTTTGTCTTTCTACTATATTCGACTAGATTAAATGATTTTGGATCTTCACAGATTTCACCAGTTAAGTTATTATACCTAAGTTTATGCCATTTCTCAATCAGGTTTTATTTTTCAACAGCTCATTGGAAATGATGTTGCAGCCTTTCAGAATGTGTACGAAAAATCTCTTACCCAGTTACTTCCTGAATCGACTATTCTCTCTTTTTCCAGGCTCTCAGCGATACTCATCTGCGAGTTCACCTTAGCTCTTCGTCGACGTAACACAACACGACCACTTCCTAATCAATCTGGGCTAGAGTTACCAGATTTAAACATGTCATTTCAACAGCCGATGCGCTCTATACATGCTGTCGTTGGACACCTGCATGAAAGCATTATTGCTGACATGGGTGAAAGGAATAATAATCCAGTGAATGTTAATGGTCTGGGCCAACCCGAAGAACCAAATCAACAATGCGCTTGAAGTATATAGATTGTTGGTGAGTATCAAACCCTATGTACAATCATAATTATTGTTAACACTTAATTAATCATTTTTTATATGATTCTGTTCTTGTTGCGAACAAGTCCACGCGTAACAACTAAGCTTCTTGTTGAAGAGCTTATATGTATCCAAATTATCTGACCAGTTGTCGGAAAATAGGTCAAATCTTCCTTGAACAAAGAGAAATCGTCCAAGAAACCGTCATGTTGCCATTGTCCCTTCTCTATTTTAGATAGTTTTAACCGCTATTCGTTTATAAAGACTTTGTATAAGTATTGAGAATTCGAGATATGTTTTAAGGGCATACCCCGGTTTGATCATTGATTGCGCCGAATCAAGTAAAGTCAGACCAGGGAGAAACTTATCATGATCTGTGTTGAAAACTCATATAAAAGAATGTTAAAAAGAAGGTTACTTACTGTAGTAGTCGAATACATCATTGCTATCAGTTGCCATTTTCGCGTCGTTACGTGACATATTTGAGTGGACATGAATATTTACTTACTCCGTTTTTTTTTTTGCCGGTAAATCAAATAGGAACTTCAAGTTCATCTGCATATGTATATGTTGAACACGACGGCTTAGCATTCTCGGACTCACAGACGCCTTGGCCTTGCTTTAGAATATGGATTACGTTTGAGACGATCGATGTATGATCAACTTCTGTATGGGACATTCAATTGTCATGAAATACAAACAAGGACATCAATGGAAAAGGATCCTTACGGGTATTGAGATTGGCGGTTGTCTAGGCACTGGGCGTACTGAACACATCTGCCGTCTTGATTTGCTCTGAGTACCTCCGTGTATTATCTGAGAAAATGGAACGAGGCGATGTCATGAAGTTTGGCAATATTATCTCAAGAGCTGTTCTACCCTATTGCCCTTACCGTTTAACAACTAACCCTCATTATCCATACCACAGAACTCAGTATAAAGAAACGGTGTAAGCCCCAGCAGAGAAGACTCATTGTTAGTAATACCGTGCCGTGAAATGATCGAAATTTGAATTTGTCAAAGAATGATAACGTCAACGCATGGGAGGCAGACACCATGATACTAAAGTTCGATGTTACACCGACTTTTATACACGGATGACTTCCCATGATAATAAATATTCCACCTTAGGGAAGTGCATCGCAAACGAGAAATGAGTTTGACTGTATCAAAATCCTTTGATTAATAATCTTCCCTAGAATGCTTGAAAGCAAAGGTAAGAACAAAGCATGACCGACAAAACAGGGTATTTTTCAACAGCTTGCGCAGCTCGAAGTTCAGAGGAAAAGGATAAAATGGACCATCTAGGAGTTATCTGTGCCGAGGTAAAAACTTAAAAACACAATTCAAAAGAATGGCATCTAAAATGAATCCTGATATACCTTTTAATTGGCCGTTCATGGTGATCACCAGAGATATCCGAGTCTAAACGCAATACTTGAAAGGAGCAAACCCAAGGCATAGAAATAGTAACATGCTGATAGGTCATGTAGGTGTTGCATCTTGGGTCTCTCTTCGTCGTGCAAATTTCCGCCGCGTCATTAGCGTCATTGTCATCATGTTACAGATCTCCCTTTGTCTTCCGACATGCATGATAGTAGTGTAAAAAGAAAAGCTAGTTATTTTATAGATCCCGAGCAAATTAGCAAGAAATTGGAATAACAAAGGATGGCAGAAATACAAACTCCGACTAAACTATACAGGCAACGGCATTCTCCGAACCCCTTCATTCTTTTCATCCTTCGTCATTTGTATCCTCCATAAAAATCATATTATAATATTATATCAGCACAACTGGCTTTGCTCGGTTCATCGGACTGCTGAAAATATTCGTGGGCACGTTTATCGTCGTCAGCATTCATGATTTCCTCCCATGCAGGGTCCAGACACGGCGTTGTTGTTTTCAGTCCAACTTTCCCTCTTTTGTTAACTGTTTATTGAATCATATTGTACTAGTTCTGATGATCTAAATTCAGCCTTTTCGACAGTTAAGAGGTTGTACAATTCCAGAAGCACTCCTATCTGTCCTCGTAACACCATATTGCTATTGGGCGGGCGGCGAATGTTCGAGGATCAGGACTGTGTTCAAAGTAATGGGACAATTTGAAAAACGAGCAAAAGTCACCTATCTGACTGTTCACTATTAACTGTAGGCTCGGGCAGCAGTGATGGTGGCTTTATACGAAGACACGTGGCGATTAGACGAGCAGCAATGACCGCTGCCTCTCTTTGTGGTTGCTTTAACCCCAATCATCTACATAGCTATCGACCAATCACCAAGTATACTGAAACGCCTTACTCTAATTCATGCTTATAAGTCTTCTGATAAGGTTACTACATGGACATTCAGACGAATTTGACGACCAAGTTGGACTATACAATCACGGTCCGAAGTTTGTCTTTCCCAACACCTGGGCAGGGAATAAAATTTGAGTGAGCTAATTACATGGATCCTGGTATTTACTTTCTTTCCGATGAAGATAGCTACTGGGTCGCTATTCGAGGTCATTGTGCCCTTGTGCCGCCTCGACGTGTCATTGGGTGGCTTCAAGCAGCTTCTGCCCAATGTATTGAACAACAGAATAAGTATAGTAAAGGCCCCGCAGATGACAGATATGTTCCGTTTCGACCGGAGTGGAACAACGGAAAGCACCATCAACCGAGCACCACGATAGTACCGCGGTTGTTTAGATTGACAATTCAATATTCAAGTGAGTCAACTAGCCATTCTTTTATTTCTATGCGCGCCGATCTCAGGTGCCATCTCATTTCCTATCAAAGTCCAGATTGCCATTATTTATATCGTATTAAAGGTAATATTTGAACTGTTTAAGAAAAGAAAATTTCTCCCTGATAAGATGAACGACGAAACTGTACAGATGATATCGGAAGAGTAGGTAGAGTCATTTATTTTACCTGTTAAACTAAAAAATTCCACAGATTGGCGTACTCAGTCTCCCAAGCGTAAGCAACCGAGTTGCCATTTTATGAATTGAATTAACGATCTGCAGAACCATACAGGTGGAGACATACAAGTACATAGCTATTTTCAGTAAGTAATACTTGTTTTTGGTGATCACGTAAAATCCACCAATACAGCACTTTTATTTTACGTATCTCTCCTTCATCTTGATGATGAAATTCGGTACATATGGAAATCAAAATTCACAGTAGCAACTTTTCTTTATTTATTTTCCGAATACCCTCTTTTTCTTCTTCTGGTTTGTCAGGCAGTTCAGAGCTTTGTGTCGGTAATCAAAAACACCATTATATTTTCTCGGATCAACTTTTACAGTCTCCCCGGTATTGTTGTCTTATTTACTCAAAATCCAAAGGAAATTGACAATTCTGCAAACCAGTTTATGTAATGATTTGGGATTTTTTAACAATGCTATAGGAATCCTCCCATTCATCGGAATACAAGGTATCTCTTCTGGATTCTACTCAAGTGGTACTCATTCTTCAAACTACGGTAGGATTAATCTCTATTCAAACCTTTGTGTTATATCGGGGGTATCGACAGATGACAATAGTGTTGTTCACACCATTTTTCACTTGCTTAATATTGCGTATCTATGGTCTGGATTGTGATCAATATCTTTTTCATTTTGAGATTTCTAACCATGTTTTGTAGCTGCAACGATACCCTCCTCATGTGACCCACCACCGTACGATTCCTTATTAGCCCCCTACCCATTTTTCATTGATCCCTTTTTTAGCTGTGAAAGAGAAATTCAAAGTTCATCAACCCGTGCTGAATACATTTTTCTACAGCATATCTCTTTACCGTGATCCTTGTTGGAAATCTCGCAGTAGTTCTCTCAGACGCATTAGGGTTCCTTGCAGTCATGCATCAGGTTTGGGGCTTATGGAAGGAAAAACGGAGATTAAATTTACATCCCAATGAAGACTTTGTTACTCTTCTTCTCCAAAAGGGTAAGTTTTACTCTCTCATCAGGATACCGGGCGTGTTAAAAATTATTCTTACGCGTTGTCAGGTATCCTAAGATTTTCGTATGTGATAGCTATGATCCTTTCGCTGATACTAAGTAATTTTGAATCGAAGCTTTTGTACTTCTCACTACAGGCACAGAATTCGGAATTCAATATGTATGTCACCACAACTCTATACTGTATTTACATCTCACTAAATCCCGTCATTTCAATTCTCTCACAGATTTGGCCTGTAAGATATTGATATTTCAACTCTTTTCTTGCACCACTCGTTCAAAACTTGAATAACAGACAGTCGGAACAGATATTGCCGCCTTTCAGAAGGTGTATGAACTTTCATGCTATATTATTTGTTTACTTACCACTCCTCAGGCTTTCGGTAATACTCATTTGCGAAGGTAACTTCTGGCTGGCTAGTCAATGCCATTGTGCCCACAGCGTTCCATCCGGTGTCTCGGGTGCTCAATGTATTGGACTGACCGAACTAGTAAAGGCGGATGTCAGATAATGCTCCGCTTTGACCGGAACAACAAAAACACACCATCAACTAGTTATAATTCAGTCCATTTCCAAATGTAAATCAAGAATTTATGTAATTGATCACTGCGGCGTAACCATTCTTTATTTCTATGGGCACCTATCTCCGGCCTCACCTTATTTCCCATCGATGCTATATTTATATTGTTTTGTAATTTGTAGATAATGATTGAAACTTTCAAGAAGAGGACATTCCCCGCTCAAAGAATGAGCAACGAAACCTTGCAGATAATATCTAACGAGTAGGTTGTTATCTTTTTTATTCTACCCCATGGACTAAATCAATCTCTAGATTAATCCCGTTGGTCTCTGAAGGGTAGGCCACCAATTCTTTGTCCATAAATCGCGTTACTACCGGCCTGCAGATTTATACAGGTGGACACGTACAGTGGCGCTTTTGGTACGAAGTAATGCTTGGTTTTGATTTTATAACATTGATATTTACATGAACAGCTCTTTTACCTTACACCTCCCTCCTTTCATTTGATGATGAATTCCAGTACATCTGGAAACAAAAGTTTACAACAGTCACCTTTCTTTATTTATCTTGCAAATACCCTTTTTTTTTCATTCAGGTCTTAGTCGTGATCGAGAACTATTTATTGGTAACTTTATAAATCATTTTCCCAGTCATTGCTTTTTCCCAAGTAGATTGATTATTTTTTGGATTTTTACAGCCTGGATCTATAAGGTATATTTCGTCTGATCTACAAATAATATCTGATATTCCCAACACTAGTCTCTGTAATGATCTCGGGTTTGCAATTAGTGCCATACAAATTTTTCCATCGATTGGAGGACAAGGTATTATTATATTTCATCTCCTCGTATCTTTAGCTTCCGACACTACCATAGGACTGATTTCTGCCCGAACTTACGCCTTATGTCAGGGATACCGACCAATTACAACAACACTTTTTACAACATTCCTTGCCAACATAATCTGTCGAATTTATGGTCTGGATTGTGACTAATATCATTTTGGAATATTCTAACTATGTTGTGTAGTTATAATAACAATACCCGCATGCGACGCACCATCGTAGGATTTTTTTATTATCAACTATCCACTCTTCCACTAATCCCGTATTTTAGCTGTAAGAAAAATTGGAAAATTATACCATACGCTCCGCATGCATGATCTTTTACAGCGCATTTTCATACCATATCCCTTATCTACAATATCGCAACGTTTCTCACCGATGCACTGGCCTTCCTTGTGGTCATTAATCAGGTTTGGGTCTTATGGAAGGAGAAGCGAAGATTAGGTTTACATACCGATAAAGATTTTGCGACTTTACTTCTCTATCAGGGTGAGTTTACTCCAATTGATACACAGGGAATTCAAAATGAAAGCTTCTTTATGAGGTATACTAAGGTTTAGGTATATGGCAGCCACTATTATCTTCTTCACTGGTAGTCCTAACCATTTTCCTTTAAAGCTTCGCACTTTTCCTTACAATCACGGGAGCTTTCACACAATATGTAAATCACAGTCTCTGTTTCCACTTGACAAAATTTATTGAAATTGAATTATTCACAGTTTTTGTCAACGGTGAGAATATATTCAACTCATTGTTCATTTCTTTACTCAAAATTCGATTACAGACGGTTGGGGAGAACATTTTCGCATTTCAAAATGTGTACGCAATGAATTTTATTAAATGGGTTTAGACAGTTAACAGGTTTTACTGCCTTCTCTCCAGACTTTCAGTAATACTACTTTGTGAATTTACTCTAGATCTTCGTCGACGAAACGCAAATAAATCAATTCCCAACCAGTCTGAATTACCAGATTTGAACCTGTCGTTTCAGGATCCAATTCAACCCATACAATCTGTACTTGGTCGTATGCACCAAAGCATCATCGCCGACATGGGTGAAAGGAATGATCCAGTATTAGGTGTTGATGATCCGGCTGGCCAAGAAGGACCGAACCAGGAAACGGCTTGAATTACATCGTAAGTCCTCAAAAATTATATACATTTTTAAACACTCATTTTGATAGTTTTAATACCTTTCGATGTTTGTTGAGAAAGGTTTCTTCTTGTAGAGCCTCGATGGTTATGTAAATATTCCTCGACAAGTGCCAAAATACAGGCCAAAATTGACCGTTAAATTATGGAAGATTGGTTTAAGAGTTAAGCTTTTACTCCCAATATCATCACCGTCTCGGTCAGGGCTCAGCCAAGTGTAAACCTCGTCAGATCTCAAGTCAAACATATAATTTGAGAAAAGGAGCTTGATCCCAACCATTCACACAGGCCATGCCCATCATCATCCCAACCATTCTGGGTTGTTTCTGTTGCTCCAAAAAATTCATCGCAAACACAGAGACGTATTAACCTTTCGGAAGGTTACCAGAATATCATCCCAACAACAATCAAAAATGCGGCAGGTTTTTTTGAATATTCTAGCTCGTGAACATGCATGATGTATGATTTTTCTATTTTACATGCAAGCAAAATTCTTGGAGGGAGGGCACAAGTGTTAAATCAACTTGTAGAGTAATAATAGTTACGGTAGCATGTGTGACGTATCTCAAAGCCGGAGAAGATGTGAAATGCATCCTCAAATGAAATGGTATGAGAACGGAGGTCTAGTCTTGTTGATTCACTGTATGTCAAGATTTCCAAATGAAATAGAACATAATAAGTATGGGAGGATGGCCCAAGTATGAAAAGTGAAGCCGTATTTCTTAGTCCAGAGGATGATGTCAAATTTCCTCTATCTGCTGTGCTTTCCTAACCGATACATCCCTGGCAGGAAGATATCACAAAATTGGCCGTCGTTAGTATGTAGGTCGATAAATAATTTAACGAAATAAAAAACCAAGACTACCAAGAGGAAATATATAAGCGTCAGCAGTTGACTTGAAAGTCGTCAGCAAATCTTTGTATTGTTACCCTGACACAGCTTGATGTCGTCAAACGATCTAAATCATGAATATAAACAGGAACATACGATTTTCATCCTTGTAAGCTTTAGTTGGCATCGATAGTGCTGATTGTCAAATCGAGTTGCGCTGCCGCCGGCGTGGTTTGCGCTCTAGTGGCTATCATGGTATGTAGGGTGGGCTGAAAGAAAGTTGGTCAAGCCCATAGGCTGTATTCCAATATTGTTACCATTCCAACAAAGGGTCATTCAAGTGTTTCGTCAATTCTCGAAGTCGGACACGTATTCGGGAAGAGAAGCGACTTTATATCATATTCGCAATCCAAATTACAGAGTACGAGATGTAAGCCAACTAGCGAAAAGACCTATTGTTCCAGATGTTTGCTCTAATCGAAAAAAAAAAACAAAAAAAAAACAAAAAACATCTCCAGTAAGAATTGTGTGCTGAAAAATAAATTTATTGAAAAACAACAAGGTCCGTCTACCGTTCCAAAAAGTGTAGGTACAGTGCTGAAGCTCGATGTTAACGTTTTAGTACACGGATAAGATTGAAAAACACTTCACTGGCACATTAGAGAAAGGGGTCGTAAACACTTTTCAGCTGAGATACATCTGAGTGAAATTGCGACAGTTCTCGGGCCGAATTTCTAAATGCTCACTAGAGACCGGATATTTGTGCATCCAGTCAGAGAAAGGAAGTCTGAGCAATGGGGTTTAACCGTTCGGATGAGGGAATAACATTTGATAGAGCTGCAGGATTGAGCGTTGACGACGTTGAATGTGGTCACGTCCATGAAGTTCAAACCTCAAACTTGTGACAGCGTTCCTTTTCAACCTCCGACTCTCTTCTTTCCCGAGATCCATGTTATCCTCAATTTCTATGCTAGTAGCAAACCCTAAACAGATATTTGGTGCGGTTCCAAATTACATTTTATCAATTAAAGATAGACCAGCCTTTTAGGGATTACAACTCGTTACCCAGGTTTTAGCGAAAGCTACTCGCAGCCGACTTGTGATCCTTTTCTCTTTTATTCGGGTTGCAATCTTCCTGAAAAGACACATTATATGACTGCAGGCTGTAAGGTTCAGATCTGTTTCTTTTACATCTCTAGGATTAAACCGGTACTGGCTAGGTTATCTCCGGCGTAACTAGTCCGAATGCGATTTTTCTTAGTTCGAAAAGAACGACCGGCTTACACCTATCACAAACATAAGCAGCTCAAACCGCCCGTCAGTTGGGTGGATCATGATGATCATTTGACAACTTAGACCCATAATTGAACTGCCCCATATATAATTAATAATATTCCGGCGCATCCGGCAAAGTCCTACCTGTTTGAACAGGTGCGTTATATAATTAGCACAGACAAATCGACACCGAATTATCAATAGAAGAGGCTGAGTTCGACACCCACCAGCCAGCTAATTCAAGTATATAATATGTAAACATCGGAACATATGCCTTTTTGTAACGAAGGGTCTCAACTGGGAAATATCGTGGCCCGTTTCGACGTTTCTGAAATGAAACTTGTCTTTTGTTCAGTATTTTTAGTTTTTGTCAGTAAGTTTGACTCGGATTATTCCTGTAATCTCGTACTGATGAATGAGAGCAAAGAACATTTTCGAAGGCACGTCCATCTGACATTGGATAACGTTGAGTCCATACTCCGGCATGCTGGTGAACAGCACGCAATTTTATTGCATGATTCATCACTTCTGGGTCTGCACTACAACATAACTGAACAATCTCAGGTATGCGTAGCTTACAAATGTTCGTGGTGTAATTATTTCGGTCCATGAACGGGCCCTGATCCTTTCCCTAGTCGTATCACCGAAGATCAAAGTCCACCTGGACACTTAAATGTGCATTTTCCCGAGTAGATTCAAATGATAAGCTATAAAATCAGCATAATAGCCTACAATGTGAAGGATTTCGATGCTCGTGGGCTGGTCGTACTATGGTCTTTTGGTTACTTTCAACACATTTGCATTGTCATATAGTTGAGCGCGCGAAGAGCAGGTTCATCCATCCAGCAAGTCCCTCGAGAAGCTCAGTCAAAGTAATACCTTAAATTGTTCCACATGTCCGGTTCAGTACTGATTTAGGAGCCTGGTTTATCATTATCTCGCGATTTTGAGAGAGACTAAGGACCAGTGGGACCATCTTTAAGAAACGTAAAATTCGGCCGCCCAGCTAACTCACCTCTAGATGCGACAATATCAACAATATCAACTGTTGTTGGATCACTCTGGACACGATATCAGCACAATGTAAGGAATAAAGAACATACGAGGCTTCTTAGCACCCAGAGCAGGAGTGCATAGTTTGAAAGTTTCTACGTATAGCAATACAGGACCGATCAAGCCCTTCAACTTCAACAGCGACGTGTTCGCACAGTCGCAATCAACCTTCTACCCAATTTTATCATTACCGGACAGCCTAGCTATAAGAAAGGGCGTGCAATACGTAAGCTTCTCTTTATTTTTAAACTTTGACATCATTAGATAACACTGAATTGTGGTTGCCAAATGTTGAGTTGCGGACTCGGCTGTCAATATTGCCCATCAAATTAGGTTCTCCTGTGCCGTGGGGCTATGATTCAAAGAAATTGAAATTATTACCAAACAGCAACAAATACCGTCAGGGTGGAAGGTTCTTTCTCAATTTGAGCAGTCCAGAGGGAAGCCAGATGGACATTATTTGATATTGAGTTGATATTGATATTGGTAAAGTAGTGTATGGTTCAATCAATTTGCTTTTGTTTTTATTAAACTCTTATCTTCTTGCCCATAGATGTCAAGCGTTTCCGGTTAGAATATGTTTTTACGCCGATGGCTATGTTTTCACTCTATCCGAGCTCACGCAATGGCATACTTATATCCTATTGAAACCAGTATGGGAATTCGTTCAAGCAAAGTCTAAGGACATTCATCAGGATGAACAACGGAACTGCCCTGATCATATCTGAAGAGTAAGGTTGTCAAGTCGCTTTTTTATCTGTTGAATCAAAACATTCTCCAGAATAATTCAGTCGGTCGCTACTGGGTAGGCCGCAAAAGTTTTTGTTTGACTCACTGAATCAAAATCAGTCTGCAGAATCACAGAGGTGGAATCATATTGTGCGGCTTTTGGTAAGTAGTTTTTGCAAGTACGGTCTTATCAACTTCTGAAATACATTTCTCTTTGACATGTAGCACTTTTCTTTTATGCTTCTCTTTTTCATCTAGATGATGAAATTCAATACATATGGAAACGCAAATTTACATTGGCAACCCTTCTTTATTTAATATCCAAATATCCTATTTTTATCTACCTGCCTCTTGCAACGAGCCTGAATTTTATTCCGTCTGAGGTAAGTTGCTATGTCGTCTGCACCCCATCTTATATTTGAGATAAAACCTCCATAGGCTCTACGGTATTGTTATCTGTTCACTTGAAACTTGGAAGAATTAAATTAATCTTCTCGCAAACTAGTCTATGCAACGATCTGGGCTTTATATACGCCGCTATAACAAAACTTCCGTTGATTGGACTACAAGGTACATCATGTCAATATTTTTTTTTGAGAGTATTCGTTGTTCATAGCGGTGCCATAGGATTAATCTCACTTCGGACTTATGCTTTATGTCAAGGAAATCGACCAATGACAATAGCGCTGTCTGCCACATTTTTGACTGCGGTAATCTTGAATATTTATGGTTCGAGATTTCTTAGTAATGTTCGGAATTATTATTCTTACTATTATTGGTATATATAGATACAACATTTCCCGCATGTGTACCGCCACCGTGAGATTTATTATTATCCGTTCATCCATTCTTTTCGCTACATAATATTAATACCGATTTCTAGCTGTAAAAGAAATACTCTTGAAATTTTTATCACATCTTCTCAATGCATTATCTCTCACAGCATATATCCATATCATCGACTTTATCACTGGTATTGCAACCAGTCTTTCGGATATACTAGGCTTCTTTGCAGTCGTTCGTCAGGTTTGGGGCCTATGGATAGAAAAACGGAGGTTAGGTTTACAGACTAAACAAGATTTTGTTTCGGTGCTGCTCCAACAAGGTAAGCTCTCATTAATTTATACTGTACTTTTTAATGAATATCGTGCTTTTGTCAGGTATACTAAGATTTGCGTGTGTATTTCATTTTTGATTTTTGGCTTAGTAGCACTAACTTTTCGTTAAAGCTTTGTACTTTCAGTTTCAACAACGGAATTCATACTGGGATATGTACGTCTCTTCTTGTGCGTTTAACCAAGTTCACTGAATTGTGAACCCTCACAGTTGTCATCAGTGAGATGTTTAATTTTTTTGATGATATCTCTCAATTAAACTTCAAATAACAGTTCATCGTAGTGGATCTTGGCGCCTTTCAGAACGTGTAAGAGAGATTTCTATTACATAAATATACTTTTGAATGGCATATCTAAATTGTGTTTCTCTCAGTCTCTCAGTCCTACTGATTTGCGAATTTACATTAGATCTTCGTCGACGAAATTCAGAAAAAAACCCGGCTCCTAATCAATCCGCTTTAGAATTACCAACCCTGTTAATCCAGGACAATCAGACACGATCTTCTCAATCTATACATATCCTTAAACGCTTACACCAGAGTATTATTGCTGATATGGGTGAAATAGAGATGGATAGCTCCATGAGCGTTAGGGGTCAGGGTGGAGGACGAGAGCAGGAAACTTCTTGAGTTGTTGTGTGTACGCGTTTAGTGAGTAATAGATTTTATGTGAGTAATGTCGGGAAGATTGTTATGTAACCTCAGTTATAGGCTTAATCACGAGATTGATGCTGTCAATTATTTAAGGTCATAATCTAGGGTGAATGCTCGATGATAGAGGTGTCGCTTGTTTTAGAATATGAAAAAAAAAATAGAAGAAGAAAACTCCACACTGCACAGTTCCATTATCCGCTAGAAGGTATCTCAACTCTTTTGAATTTGAAGGTGTTAAGTTCATAAAAACGAAGCACGCGAGACACGAAACGCAAATCAAGTAGCCTACAAGAATTAATTACTAACGGTCAAGTCTTATATGTTCCTTGTGCGCAAATAGCTTTTCGACTCCAGGACTCAGCTAACAAGATTGCGCGTCAATGACGACTCAACAAAAACTTAAGTTTAAACCACCGTGATAAAGTATATCATCAGGGTCCCATGAAAGCATCATAAAACTTCGGACGGCTATGTCGTCTACCAGTCAAATAGCCATCTGCGCTCAAGGAAGGGGCCATCGTGACTCGCATTATGTGCATGTTCTTCTTTGATGTCATAAAATGGCTAAAATAAATTTACAGAGAATATCATCATAAGATATCGTTATATCCATATGAGGTCAGGACTCATCTCGAGAAGCATTGTCGTCTGGCCGAGTCTATTACATCCGGCTTCATGTCTGTGGAACAACAAATGAATGCATTGTCAACTTTTAAGTAGATGTAAGTAATATTACCCGCATCCAGAACACTACAAACCTAATGCAACGTTGGAAATACAGGTTACTTGACTCCAAGATGATTCGATTGAGCTAATATATTCGTCAATCTTTATTTGATTAACAAATAATTTTCGTGACAAGTTCCCTGTTCAAGTCTTGTCTTTACACCAGCCCGACAAGCCATTTTGACAAACAAAATACACTTCCTCTGACATTGTTCACCTTGCTTGTTTCTTATTTTAAAATCGTCAGATAACCGTCGATCTACGATTCTTCAAAATAAAATTTATGCAATTGAACATCTTTCGTCACTCGTGGTTACGTCCGGGATGTTGTTGCAGTGTACTAATTTGGCGATTAAGTTATTCAAATCATCTAGATTTAAACCACCCATATTCACGGTAACCCACGTTTTCAAGCAGCTTACAGCCGAGACAAACGTAGACTTAAACAGTCCTCCAGGTTCTCGACCTAACAAATGGTCCCATTTTGAAGTGCTGGCAGATAAGAATGTTGTTGTTTCTATCTACACCAGGTAGCCTTGATAACCAATTCATGAAAATGTGAGATGGTGATCGCTTGGCGTTCTTGTATGGTAATGGTTGAAACTTTTTTTTACTTCCAGTCGTACCACCTCACCTTCGTGGCATGATATGGATATGACAATCCGGCTTAACTTAACTTGAACTTGTTGTTTAATAATCAACTTTTATGGTGAACAATACTTACGTTACTCTGTCTCTTTTTCTATCAACCCGGAATGTACTTAACCTTGTAGCCCCCCACTTCAACTGATGGCCTAATAATAATCATACACAATGTTCTGTGATCTGGAATCCATTCGCAACAATCATTCTCAGATGGTTTTCATCACCGTGCTTCCATTTTTATCCATGCGGATGCAGCAAAGGTTAACAAGCATAAATTGTCTCGGCATCGGAAACCTGAATTTGGTTCTTGGTCCAAAAAAACGATGTAATTCTGAAAACCCGGTGCAAACATTTCCAGCCATGTCGCAAAAATCGAAAACGGTTAATTTAGCCTTTTTAACCGATCAAAGCCCTAATTTTGCAAAAGACGGTTTATTAACTCTTAATATTTTTAAAATTTGGCGTAAAATGGTTAATTATCGGTCAATAAACCTCAATATCAAAGTAAGGACTTTGATTGGTTAATAAACCGATTTTGATTTTTGCGACACGGTTCTGTAGCTTCTACCCTCGCACTTTGATCTGATACCCTAACTACATTGATCTTGTCCGGTAATTGTCTAGCGTACTCCTGGTCATGCAATGTTTTTCAAGCAATGTGTCCTCTATGATATGTCAATCTACCTCTCTAATGAGCGAGAATATGTTTCTAACCATCACTTCACTGACAAAAGCCAAACGAGAGTCACGTTTTATTTAGGATGCAGGTCGCAATGCTATGTGGGTGTTCGGGCAGAACACCTTCAAAAACAATACACCGACCATTGTTCGTTCTTGTGGTAATACTTGGCAAATCGGCAATGCCAAAGCTTTTTTTATCTCAAGTTTGTCTGTTGGATTAATTCACCGGGGCGGATGGACGCTGATTGCTGATTACAACAATCAATAGGCAAGGAGCTCGTTTATCTGATAGTTTGCAAGAACTATTTAATTGAACCCTACGGAGTACAATGTGAGATGAAAGTCTCATATATGGTTGATTGAATACTTGACTAATGAGACTGAGTCAATGACTCAACAAGAAGCCCATTTTGAAGCCACCCTTGTATTCACACCCGATAGCATTTCGTTTCGTTATCCCATGGACGTGAGAAGAGCCTGAAGACCGGTATCTCTCCGGATAGTTGAATGGATACGACCAGAACGAACCTCTTACGGCCTCAACTAGTAAAGAATGCAGGTAACAAATATTGGTAATTTTTACAGAGCACGAAGATGATACTCTCAGCTTTTATGCCGTACACGGCACAGGACTCTTATCTTCTTGGAAATTCGTACTCCCGTAAGCTTCTATTCAATTCAATGGATTTCCTTGATTCACATGATGTGCTCAACCTATTGGCACCATCGCCATCGCCAGTGCCTACTACAACTCCATGGAGCTCAAGTGTTTACCAAAACAGCTATATATTCTGTCATAATCGACCTAAATACCAAATGCCGAATGCATCTAATACTTATGTTTTCTCGTAACACTTTATAACACCCTATAATATTTATATTGACAGAGCTGTTATCTCACCTCGGGAGCGGCCGTCAGACCACATGTTGCTGTTTCTTTGATGGCGTGAGATGTCTGTCAAAATAAACTTCTGCAAAGAATATCAGCCGTTCATTTCTCATTCGTCGACTTTAAATAAATAACAATAACTTAGTCTCCTTAAAAGTATAAGGTCACCTCAGAATTCCAAGTATTTGGGACGGCTAAACCCGGGCTCAACTCCATGCAATAACTAAAGGCTTTGTAAAAAAAAGTGGCGATATTGATCAATTCGATCAATCTTCATGTGTAATCAATAATAAATAACTTTCAAACTTCTCGGGTTGAATTATGCTCCTACGCGTGCGCACACACGGGTACGTTTCTACTCCACTCATATCAAGTTCTGCTAAGGCTCATCATTTATAACTGCAATCGTATTAAAAATGATAGAAACGTTACCTCGACTGAAGGACAACCCCTCAATAATCTTCCAACATGAATAATCAGACAATATCTGAAGAGTAAGTTGTCGAGTCTTGTTTTTTTTTTAAATGATGAGCCAAAACATTCTGTAGAATAGTGACTCAGTTTGTCTATGGAACGTAAGTCGCCAACCGTTTCGTTTGCATCGAATAACAATATTCAACAGTGTCACCCAGATTCAAATTGAGATTTCTTCTTTGGGTATGTACGAGTAATTTTCGAGTTAGGCTTTTGATATTTATGTAAAACCCACTTGTCCTTGACATGTAGCCCTTTTGTTCTACGTCTCTCTTCTTCATCTCGACGATGAGGTTCAATATATATGGAAGCCAAAATTTACACTAGTAACCTTGCTTTATATACTTTCCAAATACCCTCTTTTTGTCCATCTAGCCGTTTTGTTGGCAGGCAGCTTTGGGTCAGATAATGTAAGCAAACGCTCAACAAAATTCTTGTATTTTTCTTTCTGAGATGCATTGGACAGCCGCCACGGTATGTTTTCCTATTTAATTTTGTAATTCAATACTGTGACAATCCCGCCAATCATTGACAGTTTATATATCGATCTCGGTTTCTTAGACAATGCTATGGTACTTCTTTTGTTTATTGGAGCACACGGTACCCCATTTGCATGATTCTTTTTTCAAATTTTGTAATAGTGCTCATATTTTTTAAAACTTTCATTGTAGGATTGGTCTTGGTTCGGGCTTATGCCTTGTGTCGTGGATACCGACCAATGGCAGTAATACTGTCTGCAACCTTGTTCATTCCCTTAATCTTGAACATTTATGGTTCGAATATAATCAGTATCATTTTAGAGTGTTCTAACTATGTTGATATAGTCACCATAATTTCCACATGCGATATAGCTTGGTGGGTTTCTTACTATTTTCTATCCTATTTTATTATTGATCCTGGCTTTTTAGCGGTAAAAAAATATCTTAAAAACTTTATTATATCTTATCCTCGTTAGCTGTCACCATCCTTATCTCCAATATCGGAATAGTTCTTTCGGACGTATTAGCCTTTCTTGTAGTCATTCGCCAGATTTGGGGCTTATGGAGGGAAAAGCGAAGAATATGTTCACGGAGTAACAAAGACATCGTGTCTCTGCTTCTCCAGCAAGGTAAATTCCTCTTTATCAAACACTTTCATACCGTATTCTTATTTATTTTTTGTAGGGATTTTCAGATTTCTGTATGTGGAACAACCATCTGTTTTTCTTCTCTACCGGCACCAACTTCTCTCTCTGAAGGTTTGTACTTTTCGTGTCAACCATACAAGTCCCAATTATATATGTACGTCACTGCAATTTCATGTAAATGATCTTGACTGAATCTACTGCATTCGGATTTCTCAAGCTCGCTCCTGTAAAAATACTTTATTTTTTGTTCAAGTCTTTCACTTAAACTTTGGTAAAGCTCGATGGATACGATTTCACCATCTGTCAAAATGTGTATGATACTAACTCATTATTGCATTTTCGGATCAACTGTTGACATCTACCTCTCTTCCCAGGGTCTCAGCCATACTCATTTGCGAATTCACTTTAGCTCTCCGCGCACGAAATATGGCCCCTAACCAATCAGCGTTAGAATTATCGAGCCTGTCATTCCGGAACCACCCGGTGCAATCTATACGATCTGCACTTGGATGGCTACATGAAAGCATCATTACCGATATGGGAGAACTGGATGATTCCAACGTGGATGTTGACCATTCAAGGCAAGAACATGAAGGATAATATTAGAACGTTCTGCTTTGGGTAAGTATCGGATCTCATCAGTGGAGGATTATTGACAGCTTACGTCTGATAGTTCTAAAAGACTTATTTATGATTCACCTCCAATTACTGCTGATGACTTTCGTCATACTTAATCACCTAATTTTTTCTTGTAATGTCTCGGTATTATTATGCATAGAAGCCACGAATACGAAGAATAAACTAAGAATAAATGACAGAACCCGTATAATCTCATAATTGACGTCGACGTCCCATAGACGATACCAACTGAGCTCTGGTAATTTTATTCCTTTCTACAGATGACACTTTAATAAATTCTCAACGGAAATCGACCACAAAACGCACCATACACCTCTACAGTTCGACGGTCATACTGAATACGTTGTTTTGCGGCACCAACCTACCCATTAACATCATATGTTAGGAACGTGAATAAACGAACACAACAGCTCGATATTCTCGAACTCAAAGTTGAAGTTGACCTGTGGAATTGGTATATGGAGTACATCCAATGGCGATGTATGGTAAACTCCCGTCGAGATAAATCATAATTATGGATAAAAACATGGACATATTTGTTGAAAGTTTTACCTGTAAAAACTGAAGGTTAAATTACGAACTCAACGCCTCTGCTGCCGCGCGTGATCTTATATGTTCTCGGGGTTGGCCGTCATATTAGGTACCTCCGCGCATCGTTGAGTATATCAGGTCTGCAGAGAAGAAGTCCGGGACTCAGGGGGTTATCCTCTAACATTTGGAATACGACCCGAGAGTCGGTATGTTCTGTTTGGGCTAGAGTAGGCCGAATAACTGAAAGCACCGTTAGCTTTAAGTTGAATAAAAACCCACTGTTACCAACGAGCAGATTGGACAGCGCCATCAGCTGGAACTTGTAGTAAAGAGAAGATGCTGTGAAGCCTCGAAAGCCCAAGAAGGATGTGTAGTGTACGCCGTGAAGAGCACTACGACAGCATTCCACCCCTGGACTTCTACAATGCTGAAATCAGCCCCGAGACATAGACTACGCGCTGAATCTGAGAAACAAGGTCTCCCGCCAATGTAAATGTCAGGTATAGTACTCCAGTGTCGAACGTTCTAGGTTGATATCCTTTTCAAAATTGCCGCTTTGATTTAAAGAGTCTACCAAAGTCACTAATAGATGACCCGTGATGTTCTTCAATCCACAGGAGATGAAAGAAGGGGAATGCAATCAAGGAAATACAAATGTGAAGGGAGAGAGTTGAGGAGAATGAGACCATTGAATGAACAAACACAATAATGAATAGTTAAACAGTGAATCCGATTGACGAGTTTCAGATGTTCATGATGAGATTCGTGTACATGATGCAACTGACACGGAGAATGCCGTACTGTCGGAGTTTGTATGGTCCTTGGCACTTCCTCTTACCAATACTAGTAATTTTCCAAATTCTATCGGTATCCTATCGCCTCATTTCCCAGGATCCCAGACACTCTGCACAATGCATCATACAGACAATGTAAATTTTGACCGAAACGACATTTAACAGTCAGGTTTGGGCTTTTAAATCATGATTGGACTGCATCCACTTACATAAGTATTGTCTTTTTTTTCATAACAGCCGCATTCAAATGGAATTGATGAAATTGCAAATCAAAGTGCAGCTACACCGTTATATCATCAAGCCCTTTAAGTTGTCGTACAGTCTGGAGATATTATCCGACAAAATACCAACAAGTTATGAGCACGCAATTCATTGATGTACCTGTCATTGTTAAATATGTGTGACAGCCGTCGATGCCAAAACAGCCACTATGTTTACTCAGGAAGAACGTTACCAGCTTTAGCTGTTATGATCCGGAATGACGTGCTGATAAATGGCCCATGGAATCTCTATAAGGACATAGGTACGTGGCATGCCTGTTGTATGTCGACCATGCAGATGACCTATGTATCTAATTTAGCTCTGGCTGAGACGGTTAGTCTTTCGACTTACGAAATAAAAATTTGATATTCAATATAAAACGGATGTCCATCTTGAATCTTTTTGTCCTTCTTGCGTCACCCCATTGTTATTGCCACTATGCTGTACTTCGTTTCCCATCCCCTCTCGCCTTGTATTTGTGGACATTCGATATTCCTTTGACAGGCTAACACCGTAAGTCAATATAAAGAAATAGGTATGCTCTTGAACCAACAATCTTCATCAAGCTAGAGAAAGTTGGCGCCGACGACGGATTGGCTAGAATTGCTGTAGCCCCATGATTATGTAAAGGTCATCCACCTCTCTTATTAATCGTCACATGCATATGTTAATAATTCTTTGAACGATTTCTGCATTTTGTAAAACAAATTGCGGAGGAAGCTGCTCTTGCAACATAGTCTACCCAACCTTGACGTGGAACTCTTATTATTCCTCCAATCGCACGGCCAGGTATACATTGTATGCGAACACCTGCAAGTAACTGGACAGACTGATAATTGATCTTAAACATTGCATCCAATGATACCGGTGGGTTTTGATTTGTTGTTCAGAGGGAGATCCGCATAGTGCATATGGTCGAGGAAATCCTCTCGTTGTAGATAGCGATGACTTTTAATCTAACGACAAAAAGTTCACTGTTGATATTAGTCGTATTCCAGCTTACTCAACACGTCAAAGTCAGAATCATATCTTTCCTTCCGCTTTACTACAATCTAACGTGATTGCTTTTAGCCTTTACTTTCAGCCTTCAAATCCTTAGGCCCAATCACCGGCATCCCCTATCCACTGCATATCAGTTTTATCCGAATATGTCCAGTTCCAGAGCGAATTTTCCTATCGGCAGGATTCTTGTACTTATATTCCTATTACGATGGCTAAATAAGAGTAATGTGTTACAGGAAATATTTTTGAAAGCTTACGCTTTTGCTTCCATATGCGACCTGTCCATGAATATAATGGTGGACATCATTTAGAGCATCTTCTGTTTTAAGTCTCCCCATTTGCTGCTACCTACTCCACTTACATAAAGTCGTAGTAACATCAAACATCGAAAAAGTGAGCGGTACAAACTCAAGCCGACCCCAAACGCATCATCATTGACGGCTAGACCTTGTTCTATTTGATTGATAGACTCAAACCATATCAGGTAGCTACTAACGCATCCTGGCATTCAGATGCCATGTTAGATATAAAGCTTAATTGGCGGTTCGTCTACTTGTAACTGCCGGACGTCGAGTTGCGGACTCAACCCATCTGTGTATTCAACGGCGACTATCTTGTTCTGTGTATGGCTAAGGGCGTGGTGGCAAGGCTTCACGAAACAACTTGGAGAATGAGAACTGAAACAGTTGTCAAACCCCTTTCCAAGCCACCGATACCTCACCAAACAATAAAATGGAATTATACTTCACTCACAATCCAAACAAATCTGTTCAGGCGTCTTCACGAAAAGTCGATCATCAACTAAAGTCTCGTTCAATCAGCTAATCAATCTTTTGGTTTTACTAGTTTTTATGTGCACAGATCTCAAGTTCGTCCGCTTACCATACATACACCCAGACGCGTTCCCACTCATCTCATCTCCCATTAAAAACCCCGTCTATAGCATATTTATGTTGCATAGGGGCAATGGCTGAAACTATCTAAGCAAAGGACTCTCCACTAGCAATCCGACAAGATGAACAATGGAAACATGAATACCACAATTCAGATGATATCTGACGAGTACGTTATCGAGTCATTTTATTCTACCTGTTGAATTAAAAACACCACAGTTCGCCACAATCAGTCTTTGAGGGGTATGCAATCGAGTTGTCGTTTTACTAATTGAATTAACCATCTGCAGAATCATACAGGTGGAAATATATATAGCTGCCTTAGGTAAGTAGTTTTGTTATTTAATTAACACTCCCCCTTGCGATGTTGAAATTCACGCATGCAGTACTCCTATTTTATGCTTCTCTCCTTCATTGTGATGATGAGATCAGATACATTTGGAAACCAAAATTTACAGTAGCGAGCTTTCTTTATTTATTAGCCAAATACCCTCTTTTTGTTGTCCTTACCCTTGCGGTGGTTCAGAGTTTTGTTATTGTAACGGTAACTTTTCACAAATGTTTTCTCAATCATATCCATGCCTTTCCTTAACCTTTACAGTCTCCTCGGTATGTTTCTGATTGCCTCCAAATTCAAAAGAAATGACAATACCGCAAGCCAGTCTATGTAGCGATCTGGGATTTTTAAACAATGCTATGGCAAGTCTTCTATTCATCGGAATACAAGGTATTTCAGAATCCATTGGACATACTTGAGTTGTACTTATTGTTCAAACTCCCATAGGATTGATCTTAGTTCGCACTTTGGCTTTATGCCAAGGATATCGACCAATGACAATTGCAATTTCTACGGTATTCTTTATTACCTTAATTTTGGATATCTATGGTTTGAACTGTAATAAATACCATTTTATATTCCTAACCATGTTGTGTAGATTCAATAATACCGGCATGTGGCCCACAACCGTATGATTTTCTATCATTCTCGAGCCACTTTTTTTTATTGATCCTGCTTTTAGCTGTAAAAAAATTTCAAAAGTATATTAACACATTCTGAATGCATCATTCTCACAGCATATATCCTTACTTTGATCCTTATTGGCAATGTCACAACAGTTCTCAGATGTATTAACTTTCCTTGCAGTCATTCGTCAGGTTTGGGGGCTACGGAAGGAGAAGCGAAGGTTGCGGTTGCGTATCAATAAAGACTTTGCTACTCTGCTTCTCCACCAGGGTAGGTTCATTCTCATTAAGACATCAGGTATTTAGGAATTTAATTTTTATGCATTGTCAGGTATTCTAAGATTTTCGTATGTGACAACCACCGTTATCCTTTTCACTGGGACTAATCTTTTATTAAAGCTTTGTATTGGTCGTTCCAGTTGCACAACTAATAATTGGCTATGTGCGTTACTACAATTATCTACTGCATTTAACTAAATCCAGTCAATTCCAATCTTCACAGGTTTCGCCAGTAAGATATCAAAATTTTCTGCTGCATCTCTCAGTCAAGCTTTACACATGTGCAACAGACAGTCGGATCAGATCTCACTGCTTTTCAGAATGTGTATGAAACCCCAATCATCCACTTTTGAATGACTAACTTCTTACTTATTTTTACTCCATCGCAGGCTCTCAACGATACTCATCTGCGAATTTACTCTGGCTCTTCGTCGACTGAACACAACAAGATCACTTCATAACCAGTCTGCTTTAGAATTGCCAGCAATAAACCTGTCATATCAGGACACTCCAGTTAGATCTATTCAGTCCATAATTGGTCGCATTCAGCAAAGTATCATTGCCGATATGAGTCTGAGAGAACAGAGTGATCAAATGGGTGTTGACAGTCCAGGCGAAGAACGAAACCCAGAAACTAGTTTAATTGTATTATAAATTGTTGGCAAATATCAAGTCTATACCAATGTCAGAGTGTAAACACTCGAACCAATAGTTTCCCTCCCTATTAGTTGCTCTCTCTTTTGTTGCGAACCCCATTTGCAAAGGATATGAAGAAATAACCAGGAATCATAGGTAACAGCGCTAACATAATTGCTTGCCTCTCGAAAGAACGACAGATCCCTCAGGTCCACAGTTGACATCGACGTCTCATAAATAGTTGAACCCTTGTGATTTGTTATTTTTAACAGATAACGTGTAGGACACACCAACCTTGAGTGTTTCGTTGACGAGTATATTTAGTTAGCAGATGATCTTAAATAATAAAAATTTGTTCAACCTCTCATTAAAAACGAGGGAAAGGGGCAAGTAACACACCGTGAATGTCGGTGTATACGTATCGGGATTATGGAAGAGTACAGCTGTTCCAGTTGAACATTTGTATTTTTTGGATGATAAGGAGGAGCGGACGACGTGCTTCCATGCGTCTAGATATTGATGGCATGTCCGTCATCTTTGATTAATCGATCATGTTGGAAAACGAGAAAGAGGAGGTGGGGACGCTGCTAAATCACACGATTTACCAATGTAAGTAAAGTAAAAAAACAACTCCACTGGGAAGAGAACAATCAGAGTAGGGGTATGGTATAAATACGAGGTGATCATCTTGGACAATGCAAATTAATAGACATCAAACAAACCTTGGGTCCATTCATTCAATCGTCCAGCGAGATAGTTAAGATGCTTGTTATACAATATTCTAAGATGTAAATCATCAGAACCGTGTTAAACTTGGGTACACGTATACGTTATTTACCCCAACTAAAATAGAATAAACTTAGCTTATTGAACTTATGAAAACTGGGTTATTGTTTCCTTATCGTACCTTAAACCATGCAAGTTCGCGGGAAAGGGAATTGCTATCATGGTTTAACTTGAATAGCTTAACATCTTATTAATCGCGCCAAAAACACCAAAACAAAAAATAGATGGGAGTTGAATATCGTTAACGAATTACGCGTGTAGTGATTAGTCGATGGACTGATAAGGGCGAACAATCGGAACTTTCTCATCAGAATATATAATCAGTATCTTTTAAGGTTAAATGTCGACATCGAAGTTATTTTCAATACGTTGAAAGGACCTGGGAGACTCACCTCCTTGTCGACGGTCGTAAACGAAGCGGCTGAATCTAACAGGCAATGACATATCCTAACCCACTGATATAAGTTTAGAATGGAGAAAATTCAAATTTCTGTAGATCAACGAGATGGTCCTTCTGAGATTTTATGGATAACTGGGCGATGCGATGATGAAGAGCGGTGGACGACCAAGGACAACAGGTTGGAATCTGTGATACTGTGACACCCTTCGAGTCTGTTGACAGTGGACACCAACATTGCCCTTTATCTTTCATGTAATGCGTACAACCTCAAATTTTCGGAATACTTAACTACACGTTCAATTCAAGAATCTGAATCAGGATCATTGTTGTTGTCCATCAGTCTGTGTGGACAGGTTGATTCTGTGGCGCGTCCATTTTAAACAATGTCAAAATGTTGTCCAGCTCATCTGTCTATAAAACTGAGACATGTAGAGGGTTCTGTGGCCCTCACTCTTCTTTGACAACGTTTATCGAATCATTTCACTCTCCAACATGCAGACCTCTCTTTTTACCAAGTCATCTTCGCCTCTCGCGACCGGCAGACAGCTGCCACAACATCCCAAGATGTGCCTGTCGTACATCTTAAATCCTTCTCAGACGGGCCAAACGGTAACTACTGTTGGTCAACTGGTAGTACCGGTACCTGCACCCGTTCATCTCCCAAAGGAAGCTGTGGCAGGCTCTGCCTCCTCTCATATTTCAAGGGTCCCCGAACTTTTATTAGAAGGTCAATTGAGTTCTCGTGCATGTTCTCCGTCATTATCCATCCCAGACATTTCAGTGGGTTTATTACCCTATCCCCCATCACCGATTCCTCACAGCTCAACATCGCCCGAAATTCCTTCAATTGCGTCCTCTGTATCATCGAACTCGGACCAACCAAACATTGATCATGGGTCGAGCAACGGTTTTATCACATGCCCTACTATGAATGGGAGGTGGCGTGAGTCGACGAACTTAGGTGACCACCAGCCCATCCGTCCTCCTCCTCTCAGTTCCTCTGCTATTCCACCCCGTGCTTTCAACTCTTCGCCAAATAGCCCCGTTGCCAACTTACAATCACATGAAATTGATATCACGCCTACTCCCTTGACGGTTATACATCAACCCATTCCCCAACATCCATACGTCCTGAACCCATCTAGCCCTGTCGGTGGAGGGGAAGAAACAAGACCCAATTTAGTAGTCGCACGAAAACCAGTCGAGATTCCAAGTTCTCGCTCCCCCTCTCCAACTCTATCAGCGTTTACATCTGATACCCAGCACAGCCCTCATGATCAGTCCCCCATTCTGAGTCCAGCCACCACACCTCCCTCATCACCGCCACCCATACCACCCCCAATGGCTGATCTACCCAACATGATGGAACCTCTTCAGCTGTTACCTTGGGAGGGACCACCTCCCCCAGGTTTGGACCCACGGAACTATAGGGAATACCAGCGAGCAGGAGTTCATTGGATGTTGGTGAGTCAGATTACTGTGATAACACTTGTACGTTATTTAGGCTTCAATAGGGGCAGATATTTGGTACCGATATCTGATAAAGGTAGGGCGAACAAGAGATGGTCATCGATCTCGCGACATTTGTTTGTCGGGTGTAATCGTGTGGTAGAATTATGAACGTATAGTTGTATGAGACGGTTTTTTAATGATAGATGGAAGAACTAAAGTACCTTCGTTTGTGTGGATTTTGTGGTTAGAGACAAAGGAGTGAAACGAGCGGCATCAATACGCCGAAGCGACTGTACGTACCTAATACGGGACGGAATCAAAGACTTGAATACGGAGTAGTATTTTTCTACAAGGAGTATACGGAAAGTGAATGATGGATATAAATAACAGAATGTGAGACACGGAAGTTGCTTGTTGATGGAGAGCGAAAAACGATGTCGTTACATAATATGTAACCTGGTACCATGGATATGTCTTTTTCCTGTTAGATAATACCAGCTGAAAGACTCCGTTTACGTGTGCGAAATTGATTAATGAATGACGATGACAGACGATCGATGAATATCCTCGGCCATACTTAAGCTCGAGGTAAAGTTATATATGAAGCTGGATGTACGTGCTGCTCGCCATTGTTTGACGAAATAGGTAATTTACGTCCAAGCCTGTTTTGTCCAGGTTGTTACCAAATGTCGCTATTGTCAAGAAAAAAAACCATGTGCGAATTACGTGATGGCACTGCTCTTGTTTGTTGTTCTTTCCATCCTTGTTAAACAATTGAACAAATTGTCCATTTAACAAGACGTTCCACTCATCATCTTTTTTATCACGTCCATTTCTTGTTTAGAAGGCTGTCCTGCCGGATTTTGTGGTGTACGAGAATGTTCCATCCTATCCTTGTTGATTTTATATATATAAGGAACCGTAAAAAGGGTGAAGACAACAATGCCCTCGTCTTCTCACATCTCTTTTCCCCTTGTTTTGGAACTTGATTTGTATCTTTCCCTCAACATGACAGGAAACGAAGGGGTAAGAGTTTGATGTCGCTGGAATTCAGTAGGATGATGCTCGACGTTTGATATTGAGGACGTTGATTGGACAAGTAGTTGCTGCAGCGAGAGGGTTGTGGTGGAGATATTCAAAACGATGAAATTCCCGCCTGGGTCGACTCCGTATTGATAGGTCTGTGGTTTTATGTCCGGGAGTTGGATTACCATCGCATGTGCGAAGTCAGCTGCACGATGGTATAACATGTCAGGTCATTGACTTGTTAATATGATTGGCCAGCTTTAAATCATTGGTGTCGCTCCATACCGGTCGTATGCCTTCCATCAGATTAGCTATTGTCGAACAGTTGGTGTCTTTGGATTGATTAGCTGGTTGGTTGAGTGTACCTTCAATGGGGTGAAGGTGCAAGGTTAATTGAGATGTGGGGAACGGATTTATGGGATGAGACGTACTGGTGTCCATAGAGTTGGGACAGGGATGCTAGTGACTGGACCCAATGATTCGGGAGGTTGAAAGTAGATTTAAACTAAAGAGCGGTCAGTCTAAATCCCCATAGTAAATAATAATATAGTTAGTATGATCGCTTGATGTTCGATTGTCGTGTGAAGGAAATAATGATAATTGTGGCCATTCGATACGGATCTTGAGACACGACATTAACGACAAAATCAAAAGTATATACTCACCTATACTAATATTATTTGTTTCACACTTCAGAGATTCCCTAAGAAACGAACTGATAGAATTTCTAGCGCTTCAAGTCCAGCGGGGACCATCGCCGGTGTCGACCTCGGCTTGAGAAAATCATTACTTCACGACGACGGTTACGGAAGCTAGTATTCCTTCGTATTGAGGGCTTCAGCATAATATTTTTGTCCGTTTGAGGTACGTACGTCTCGTGGTTCCAAGGCTGAGTCTAGTTGAGAGATCAAAGCGTTGAATTATCAATTTTTGGGACATAACACAATGGACATGGCGTCTGAGTTTATATTGAGTACCGAATCCCGTTCCGTCCTAAGGGAGGAAATACATCATCTATGCATCTACACAGCCGATGTATATGTCAGACATAGTACCTTCCCTTCCTACATAGCAGTTACAGTTGAGTAAACTAGTTGCAAAATGCTACGTAGCAATATATCGGGAATTCTGACGAAGGAGAGGGTCAAGGTAGTTGAAAACGTTTGTATTAAAAGAGTATAATAACAATGGGATATATCGGTCTCAACTGCTAACGCATAGTAAGCTTATTTCACAATAATGATAAACCTCCTAAGCATATTCACCTACCTATAATTTTTTTACAGTCAGCTCGTATTCTGACGGCACCTCCGAATCATAACAAACATAAAGGAAGTGAGATTGACGAGTGTATAGTCTACAATTTAAGTTAGAGAGGCATGGACAACCTCAAAGTTTTTTTGAGGCTAAGAGATACCAACTCCGACAGTTACGGCTTTCTCCGAAACTAGTTTTCCATCCCGTTACAACGACTATAGGGCTGAGCGCGGAGGCCGGGTCCTGTTTTCTAGTTTTACTTCGATGAATGATGACTTTGATTGTGATTGTAGTTGAGTTGATACATGGGTTGATTTCTATTATCTATCTCATAAGATACCATCAAACAGTGCATTTCAAACAGTCGAGGATCGTTTAGAGTCTCGGTAAGTAACGTATGTGATATTCCGCACACCGCCATGTACTTGGAAGTGGTGCTAACACTCAAACCTGCCACCGAATATTTGCCCGTTAATATTTGGTCACGCTTTTGGATAGTTTTTTTTAGGAAATTACAAGCAATTGATACATATATGATAGATATAGTATGTTTATTATGTTTTGTTTTTCGTCTTCCATTCGCTGACTTTCTCTATTGCCATACGATGCCATTCTTCTAGTTGTTCCAATCTTCAGCTTCGTCTTCGGTCATCTCGACGGTCCGCTGACCAAGAAGAATTGACAAACACACACGTCCTCCATAGGAGCAGATAATAACTTCCGATTTTCCTGATAACCCATATTATGTCGATCGTCAGGTCTACTCCCCTTAATTTCCTCTCTATGACTCTAAATCACTTCCCTTGTCTGATCTCTCAAGTTTATTTTCTCTTCAATTCCGAGTGGGGGAAGGACAATAATCATAGTAAAGGTAATGCGACCTAACTTTATTGTTCAATATTGTGATCACCTCCGTACTCTCTAGCAATACCAGCGCCATAATTGAAATCCCAAAGAAAAGCTGGAGGTCAATCGACGGGCCAGCCGTTAATCACTGGTGGATACCGAAACCCTTTTAGTATTCTGTTGAAAAAATTTACATGACTCGGAAGAAACATTGCGGAGTGAAACGAAGGGTAGTGTCCTGGCGTGGTTTAGTAGTTGGCGGTAAGGCTTCACCTAGGGAAAGGGAAAAATTCGGGGCCTAATAATTAATTTTAATTTTCTTTCTCCACAAATAGGGACGCCGTTACGAACATCTATATCTTCTATATCCTGTTTATCTGTATTATTCCTCCATTTACAAACAGCCTTGATGTACTTTTATTGGTGTCCAAGGTAAAATATGGACGGTGTAAGATAGAATAAAAAAAAACCACATACTTCATTACCTTTTTACAGAAGGAATAATGTGCCAAAAGCCCAAGTCCGGATTCCCTAAAGGGTATTACAGACAACCCCTATTTTATCCCTCTTCGCGACTTTTGTTTTAAAGCTTTGATCAAAGTTGCCAGTTTTTGGTCATGTACGAATAGTTCGTGTAACATGCTTCTTTATCAACAAACTTGATCGATAAATTAGGTTGATAAAAAAGTTTTCTTTCGGAAGGAAATTCGTTTTCCATGTCAAGTATGAGATTTTCTTTACAGGTTTCATCCGGAGTGTATTTCATGAACCCTCCTTCGACCCCGAATAGAGCGAAAGTTGCGTAGCGAATCCATTTGGGTGCCTTTGTCGAGTACCTCGGAGGATGGTCTTCTGGAACAAGCAGAATTGGTTTTTCTAGGAGAGGACAATAGACATTCTTCGGAACTCGACGTTTGGTGCTTACAAACAGACAACCGTCAATACCGACACTAATAAAGGAACCTTGAATTATTTACATCTATAACTGATTATACTAACTTATTTTTACTGCGACAATAGATATCTCCACAGAAGTGTAACATACAGTATTTCTAATGTAATCCATATTCTAGTAGTGCACATGCACAGGTCAAGACATCTATGAGTGCGAACATGCTAAGTCCTCGTGTTCACTTTGGTTTGACTCACCACTCGGTGAGTCATTTCTTTCACCCATATCGGCAATAATACCATGGTGAAGACGATCAAGTACGGATCGGATAGATTGTGCTGGATTGTATTGGAGTGTCAAGTTCAAGTCCGGTAATTCTAAAGCGGACTGGTTAGGAAGTGATTTTGTTAATGTTGTATTCCGTCGACGAAGATCCATAGTAAATTCGGAGAGGAGTAGTGCTGAGAGCCTGGGAGAAAGGTAAATGTGAATAACTCCATTCAAAAGTATAAGGTATATATCTATCGTACACATTTTGAAAGGCAGAGACATCTGTTCCGGCAATCTGTTATATAAAATTTAATTGAGACAATCAATTTGAGAGGTAACAGAGAATTAAGACATCTTACTGGCGAAGTCTGTGGGAGTGTAAATTCTCTAGATTTAGATAAATCAAATCAAATTTTGTGGTGACATACATAGCTGATTATAATTTTCGTGATTGTAACAGAAAGCACAAAGCTTTAATTGAATGTCAGTCTCAATGAAACGACGGTGAATGCCAAATAACACGTACGAAAATCTTAGTATACCTGACGATGGAAAAAACATTAGTTATTGGTATAGAATTGACTGTGTTGATGGAAAGCGAGCTTACCTTGTTGGAGAATCAAAGTAGCGAAATCCTTATTAGTATGTAAACCTAACCGTCGCTTTTCCCTCCACAGTCCCCAAACCTGACGAATAACTCCAAGGAAGGCTAATACATCTGAGAGAGCCACTGTGATATTGGTTATAAGGGAAACGGAAAACAAGGATGCTACGAAAATAATTAATTCAAAATATATGATGTAATTTTTCAAATCCTTTTACAGCTAAAGAGGTGGGATTAAGAAAAAAATCGGATAGAGGATAGTAAGAACTCCAACGGTAATGGATTGCATACGGGTACTGTTGTAACTACAAAACATTGTTAGAATATTGCAAATGATATTGGTTAAGACTCTGACCATAAATATTTAAGACCAATCCAACAAAAAATGTCATAGACAATGCTATTGTCATTGGTCGATATCCTTGGCATACGGCATAAGTTCGAACTGAGATTAATCCTACATTTTTGGAAATCATGAGCACCACTCAAGTGTATGGAAGTGTGAATTTAACACCTTGTATTCCGATGAATGACAAAATGGCTATAGCGTTGCCCAAAAAGCCCAGAACGTTGCATGCCAGACTGGTTTGCGAAAAATGTCAGCCGCTATTTTTGAATTCGGAGTAAATTAGGACGAAATACCCGGGAGACTGTAAAAATTTTTTATTTGAGGAAGGCAATGGACACGAGAAAGTTAGTTTCATAATAAAAAATTACCGACAAGAAGTCCTGGACCACATTAAGGACCAGGAAGAGAAGAGGAGGGTATTTAGCGAATAAATATAGAAGCGTTGCCATTGTAAATTTTGGTTTCCATATATGATGAATTTCATCATCAAGATGAAGAAACGAAGCATAAAATAAGAGCGCTATACATGTGTAGATTTGGTTATAAAGCGGTACCCACTCGAAAGCTACTTACCCCAAGCAGCTATCTCCGTCTCCACCTGGATGGTTCTGCGGATTGTTAATTTAATTAGTAAAACAAAGACATGGTGGCCTACCCTTCAGAAACCGCCTGGACTATTCTGTAAAGCATTATCATTCAAAAAATTCAAACAAAAAAAATGACAACCCACTCCTCAGTCATCATTTGAATTGAAGAACTTCCCGTCTCATTGCTCATCCTGGCGTCTGATTGTTATAGAAGATATTGCTTGAAAATTTTCATTTTCAACCATTCTTCTTAGTTCGATATAAATATCAAATAGAATGGGACTGGGAACACACCTCTCTGCGTAGGAATATCGTCTAACCGAATAGTCGGGGATGATCCATGAACATAAAAATAGGAAAAACAGCCAATCGAGCAAATCATATCTCATTTAAATGTCGATGTAAACAACCGAAGCGGAAATTTTGATGGATTTGACTATTTGATGGCGATCATAAGTTGATGGTTATGTGGCGGACTTTTGGTCCAAACAGGGCATGAAAATTATCAAATCACGTCTCCCGATGTGAGTTCCGAACGCTGCTCCCCCTAAAAATTGATTTCAGGAGTTGACCATGCTTGCCATTTGCGCTTGTGAGAACTTCCTAAACTTCGGTTGTCTCGCCAACATATTATAATTATGACAGCCACCGCTAAGAGTATAGACTACGGCAGAGACGTGTTGAGTCTGTAACTCAATCTCCTAGACAACTGTCAATAATATTACAAATACCTCTAAAACTTACAACAAAGTAAGGATTGATGAAATCATAATTATGCACTATTCGCGTAAGATACTATGTTTGGTGTAGAGTCGACAGGAAGAGGGATGTTCACGGAATAAGGGATGTACATATCATATCGTATGTCTGTCGTGTTCAGTCAGGATTCAGAGGAAGTTATTAAAGACAGGTCTCATCATACTTTAAAACAAGCACAACACAAAATCAGTATTATTGAAAACAAAGACCAAAACTCACATCGCAATTTGTATCAGCCTAGAACCTAATTATGACGGGCGTTTTGGGACAAAAATAAAGACAATTATGTGAAAGTGAGAGGTTTGGCGCAGTTTACCTGATAAACCTCCAGTACCCCTGCATTGTTTTGAAATATGTGACGGGATGTTTCAGTATGCCGAGGTAAGCGGTAGTTTCCCCAAGGATTGTAGAGTATGACGAAATATCCCGTAGTATCCCGTGATAAAACCTAAGTATATTGAAGTAATATTCAGGAACACCTGGGATTTAGGGCTAAACTGAAACATTCCCCTCCATCACCGAAAGTATTAAAAGGTAATTTGTATGAATTTATATGAGATGAAATGAAGGAAAACTTAGGTAATATTAGTGTAACTTCAAAATACCCCCATTTACTCACAGGAATCCGAGGTTCACACATGTAGGGAACCAGCAGTTATGCCACCAATCTCATTCAGAAAATTTCACAGTGCTCCTGGGGTTCTTTCAGTGACTGGACCATATACTTCATTTTCCTTCGGGAAACCACCCAATAATTACCCGCGCATACTTCCAATTCTTTCGGAAAACCCCTATAACCCTCCGGGATCATTCAGTTAGAGTTCTGATTCCCGTGGTTTCCTGCACCTTTCTTAGTTTTATAACTTGATATGAATGCTGATCATTCCCCTAAATGGAAAAACACACTTCAATTGAAAATTCTCCTCAAGTGTTTCGGCTTCACCAGTGGTATTCAATCCAATTAAAACGCATCAGATCTCTCCTTCTTGACAAGATCCTATCAATTATTCACTGTTTCCTCTGCTCTGAATGAATATTCTGTATTTTGGAAAGACTGCCATGGTAGCTGTTTCATCCTTATATTATGGTTTGTCCCTTTTTGGCCATCGGCCCTGCTCATTCTTCTTCACCTCACCCTTCGTCTCCCACCTTGTTTACACCACCGCTTTATCTTCCATATATCATCCCTCAAACATATGGCCACTCTTCAGCAATCAGGTGCTAATGCCAGTGCATTGGTGGCATGTCTCCAATTCCGACCAACCATTGTAAGTATGATTAACTTTTACTTTCTTCTTCTACTTAGCCATTTACAGGCAATTCCTCTGAATGTTGCCGAAACTGTCTGTCATTGTGGGTTTCCACTTTCGCAACATCAGGCCCAGGTTCAACTGCTGTATATATGCTTTCTTTCTTCCTTTTTTGATAAGCAATAATGGATTTAGATTTCTATTGACACAATGTGGTGATCAAAACATCCCAAGCAGTGCACCTGAAATTATACCCACCAACCCCATTACTCCTCCTTGCATCCCTCACAACATCCCACCAATGCACCTTCCTTACTCCACCATCAACACTGAATTCAGCCCTCTCATTCACAGGTTTAACAGCCTCCTACAACAACCCTGAAACATGCCCACTGAGGTTTCCCACCAGACAAGCATTGCCCTTGCTTGTGAGGACAACATGGCAGATAATCATCAAGGTTTCAGTTCAGCTGGACCCCACAGGACCAGACGTTCCCGAACACTTGTCCAACCATAATCCCCCAACAACTCGCCAGGGAAAAGGTGCCTCAAGACAGCGCATAAAGACTGTCATTAAGACTTGTCCTAGACATCCTGCATCAATGAACCATTGGTTGTTATGTTTAGTCCCAATTGGTGAGCTTTCCAGGATCTGCCTCCATGCTCAATAAATCTAACTGTGTTTTAGGGCTTAGATAAACCTGGGCAGTTTTGCTTTGAGCTTGAATTTTTGGAACCAATGATCAAACAGCTGTATAAAGCAAGCCTATGTTGGGAGCTCATCTTCACAGATAACCTGTTGCCCCCTGACGAACCAGTATTTCCATCAATTCCATCATTGTCCCTCAACCCTTCTGATATCGCATGGCAGACACTCGATCCTCATATCAGAAGATGCCTTGAGAAAACAATATTCACATGGCTGCAGGCTGTCATACAGCACCCCAGGCTGCCATAAGTATTCCTCGCTCTGTTCAAGCTTGCTCATGGCAACATCTTAAAGGAGGGAACAAGATCACTAAACCAGGGCATTTCGACTTGCCTTCACATCACTGTAATTATTCCCCCCCAAAGCCTGCAGATGCCTCCAGAATTACTGGGGAATTGCTCCATGATCAATCAAAAGACAGTGTCTGTTTACAAAATGTTAATTGGAAACTAATTATGATCGGTGAGTTTATATATGTCACATCTCAGAGATTGATTGACTTCAATCATCATAGTCACTCAGTTTCAAGATCTTTATGGACAAGTGAGGTTATTCTACCCCGAGACCAACCTCACCAGAGCCCACCAATGTTTCGGAAGCAGGCTTCTCCCTCTAATTTTGGAGTCTGTCAAGAGTGAGGAGGTGCCGTGGGAGCACTTTAAGGCTGGTGATGGAATTTGTCAGGAATCTTGCACTACACCTGACACCAACGAAGGAATGCCCCCCTTCTTCGACAACTCCTTTGCCCTCAGTGGAAGCATCCGCTCCCCCTCCCTCCAACCCCCAACCTGATCCTTTTGTTCTCACAAGTCTTAACAACCTTTCTGTCCCTGTTGTCATATACTAAACTAAATTGAGTTGTAGTCCAGTATTTACAATAAGATATTTAATTATAGAGTTCTTGGTTTCAAAATAAGTCAAGCTTTGCCACAGAAAATTCTTGTTGAATAGGTTTAATGTGGTGAAGGGGAAAGTTTGTGGAAACAAAGGGTGATAAGATTGAACACGAAGAGGGTGATGAAACACCAAGCTGAAAATGTTGGGTGTAACTTGACAAGCGGTCAGGGTTTCGTGCACTTGCTTAGTGCGTCCATCGACAAGAAAATGTTGTAAGAGATGTCTTGGGACGAGACAATGTAGGGGTAAATAAAGGGTAAATCAGGAGGTTTATGCTACAACTGATTGCAGTGAATGAAGAGGCTTTGATGTCGAAATTGTCAAAGGACTTGATAGAGTCGAGGAGGAAAGAAACTGGCAACATTAAACCAATTAACGCTGTAGAAGAAAGACTGACTGCAAGCACTTTGCTATACAGTGGAAAAAGACTTTAGACGTGAGGACTTGACTTGAACTCTTCAGAGCACCAAACTCTTTAGAGCCACTTAACTTGGGGACTTAAACTTAAAGACATAACTTGTTTTTATTCCTTGCCATGGGGGTTTATATACATGAAAGATTAGTCATACATTGTCCATTAAAGGGATGAGGAACATGACGGAACATGGTGGAACATTATAGAATGTGAGGGAAACAGATAGAAAGTGTGAGAAATATGGTGAAGGGAATGGTGATATAAAAGGAAATAATGTCCATAAGGGGAAATAAAATAAATATAATTACTACTGAAGCTTCCGGAGCTTTCTATGGTGTTCCGCTTCCATGTGGACACTTCCATCTCCAGAATCTTCTATTCCACAAACTTCCGATGCTCTCCTTTTCTTCCAGGCTTTTCTCTTCTGTGGGAGACATTCTGAGTTGCTTTTTGGGGAGTCAGATGGTTCCTTCAGATGTGTGGGAGAGGGTGGAGGATCATGGGGAGGAATTGGGAAGTTCAGGAACATACAGCCATTCGGGTTGGATATCAAATAGAGCATGGCTGTAGATTGTTCCTATCTTTGCTGAAGTGATGATACATACTACTGGCCCTATATCAGGTGTGTGGTAACCAGACCGTCTGATGGAAAAGAAATTGTTGATCTTGTACGTGTAAGGGTTACAGGGAATCTTGATTTCTTGTCCATATTCAAGTGGGAACTTTGCTTCAAACTGTGGCATGTTCACAAGGTGAAGGACGTGTGGGGCAGGGTATTCAAGCCATAAGGTTTTCTTATCAATTGACGGGGCTTTTGTGGAGCTATAATAAACCTTGAGTAGCATAGTATCATCCGTAAGATAGGGAGTGTCGGAGGAAGGGAGGTCAATGTCCTCAGGAAGGGGACTGTCGGTAGTAGTTTCATCGTCATCATTGTCATAAATATTGTACTTTTCATCATCAGATAGAATTGGGGAGTTAGATGAATTCTTGAGCTGAGGAGTATCTTTACAGTGCATGATAGGGATTAATGTGATGTGTTGTAGGATTTTGATTCTCCAACACTAATCCCATACATACCCTTTACCCTTTATAGATATCTTCTAGGGTCCAGAATGTGGAAGACAGGACGTCAAATATCACATGAACATCTTCTAATCCACTATGTTGATAACCTATAACTCGTATGACTCCTATTGGCACATATGGGCAGCTGATGGGGAGAGTGTGAGTTCTATCAACTCGAAAAGTGCCTTGAAATCCTTTAAGCTGGAATCATTTTCCTTGTTGTAATCTGGCTGGGACTTTGATGTCAGAAAGAGTAACTGAATATTTCTGAGCAAAAGGGGAGGTAGGCCATAATGTCGTTTTGTCAATTGGTAGTCTAGCTCCTTGATTGAGGTACAATCGTAACTCGGTTCTGAAGGGATGAAATGTGGGAAAAGATGGGGAGGGGATTATTGGGATAAGGGAAAAGGGGGTGGGAATCGGATAAGTTAACTCATAATCTTCTTCTATCACCCAATATTCTTCATCATAGAAAGGAGTGGTTTTGTCATCTGTGGCATGTGGAGACATTGAATGGATGGGAGTGTGAACAGGTAGATAATACATCCAATATCCAACATTATATGTTGCCAGATGGAGCATGGAATTATTCGGGATGCCTTGATGTTTCCATGTTGGATGACAATGTGTTTTCAGATGAAGTTGATGGAGTGTGAGATAAGAAGTTGAGATAAAGTGGTTCCGATAGGTTGGGGGTCAGCTGGGTGCGTTCGTTGGTTCCGACACCATGAGGGTAAAGAAGTTGAAGGAGGTAATAGGAATGAATGTATTCGCATGGGACGTTGAAGAGATAATGGTGAAAGTAGTATTGGCTATTTGATGTAACCCATACTCGCACTACCATCTCTTGTTGAGTTCCTCGATATACTGATATGAATCATTGAACCTCATGTGCTTCTTGAAATCCTGTGAACCATAATTGTTGTCCTAGGTAGAATGGTTCTTCTGGTAGTAATTGAATAGTGGCTATGGGAAAAACCTGTCCGGGATAATCAGGCCAGTTGAGTGTGTAGTCAAATGGTAGACTTTGATTGGAACTATAATATGATTGTACTTCAGTTAGGAAGTAGATCAGATCAGGATTGTTGAATTGTTGGGACATAAGAGAGTTGGATGTAGGTGATGAGGTGATAGTGTGGTAGGGGATATTCAAAGTCTGACAGCATGGTGTTAGCTTTTAGTATGAAAATAGCACAATAAAAAATTAAAATTTTTCAAAGGCGTTATACTGTATCCTACCATATAAAATACGGCCGTTTACAGACATACAAATGGTTTATATGGATTGTCGAATTTCTCCAGGTCCATCAGCAACTTCCCCACTACTTATTGGTTTTCTCGTCCTTTCACCATCATACTGGGTCTTGAAAGGTCAATTGTCCATCACATGTAAGTTGTCCAAGACCTTTTGCTTCCTTTTTATTGATCGTTGGGCCTTTGGGGGGTGTTGCAGCTTGGATGGCATCCTATTGTAACACCTTCCCAAAAATTTTTGATTATTTCCACCATTTTTCCTCATATTTTCTAAAATCTAAAAACACATAAAAAACATAATTGGATTTTCATTCTTCCATCCCCTTTACCCTTTTCCTTCTTCCCTCATGTTCTGGGAACGTGACCCCTACGATAGAGATGATATCATTGATCGAGAGTTTCACCCTGACCACCTTCTCCCTTCACCCTCCCCTACATACTCATCGGAGGATGAAACAAAATATGACTCCCCTTATCCCATTCCCAAAGACTCTGACTTCCCTCCCATCCTATATCCAACTCAACCCAGCTATCATCCATTCCAAACGGAACTCCAATTATACATCAATCTCGGAGAAAAGCTTGATATTAGGATAAGTCCCACTACCACATGGCCAGCTCCGACTCCCACGAAGACTTCCCATAAGGATCTAGAAGACTTGGAGATAATAGAAACCCTGCACTACGCCAGACCTATCGTAATCCGAGGATTTCAAGGAACCTTCGTTATCGGAAATAGTTACAGCCTAAAGAAACATTGCCCTTACACCCCTGTCAGAATCACTAGGGTGATTGCGCACCAAAAATATGGACCTCAATTCATTCATGTTGCCTTTAATGTTCCCTCTACAGCATTTTAGACCTTTAGCGACATGGAAGACTACCCCCGAAAACAAATCCAGCTGTCGGAGCTCTAAGGGACTCATATATTTAACAACCTCCAGAAACCTACATCACCCATCAAAACCTCACACCACCATCTCGCCTCAACCTCCCGAAACTCAGACAATGTTCTCTTTTAACATAACCACCCAAAACATTTCAACTAATTCCAGATCCTCTTCTTCCTATACCTCCCAATTCCACTACCAACCTCTGTTTGATTCAGAAACAGATGATCAAGTTCCCACTACTTGCCCTACTACTCCTCTCCCTTCTCCTATTGAAGACCTTGAAACAGAAGTTTGTGTATATTGAAGCTCAAGTAGTCAACTCCCAATCGATCCTGACACCCTATGGCCTCAGTACCCGCTCATGTCCAAGGACATATCAACTAGAAGTAAGATTTTGGATCTTGGTCTCCCCAAAACCATTAAGTATGGAGATGCCATCACAATAAAAGGTTTCGAGGGCAATATCACATTAACCATTACTTTACTGTTTCACACTGCGCTCCTCCTTACCAAATTATTCAAATCATTGCAACTGCCAGTCTAGGAATTGCCTTTGAGCACATTGGATTTGATGTGCCCTATGAACATGTACTACCATACTCCTCCCTTCCCTATCATTCTCGTTACATCTTCATCCCCCTTGAAGAAGTTTTCTTCACGCCACCCTGTCTATATCCAGAAGACCATTTCTACTCTTCCTTCCCTGTGCCAACCCCACTACCCAATAAACAAGGTACTCTGAAAAATCAGATCCTATGCCATTGGAGTGCTCCAGGGAAAGAATCAGAGTCTGGCTGAAGAAAAGCATTCAGACGAAGGGCTGAGAAAGTTCCAGAATCACTCGGTAGTTGAGTGGTAACATCATGAGAGTATTTCCTTAATTGACCATTCTTTTGTCCTCCATCTATGAGTCCTTCCACTTGCCTCTCTCTATTGTACAACAGTTACCTGTTTTCACCCCTTTCACCATATTTCTCCTTTTGTAAAAATTTGACAACCTCTAAAAATATTTTCCTCATTTAAATAAATAATAATTATTAAACTTTGTATAAAAACTCTTGTAGTAGTTAAAATAACAACAAGTTTTACCAATCCCTCTAAAGTGCGGGATAAGCTTAAGTCTCTAAAGTGTTTCTAACATCTAAATCTTTTCCACTATTAGCAAAGTGCTGATAGTTGGTCTGTTTCTAACAGTTTCTAACATCAAGTTGTTTTCTAACGCCAAGTTGTTTTTCCTAACATCAAGTGGTTTCTAACGTCAAGTTGCTTTCTAACGCCAATTGTTTCTAACATCAATCGGTTTCTAACATCAAGTCAGTTTCTAATGTCAGAACTATTCTCTTTCTACCCCTTACATCTGTTACAATTAAAACATACCAATTTTCCCTTCTAACACCTTCCACCCCTTCTCTGTATTTCTGCGGCAAAGCTCAACTTATTTAGAACCAAGGCCTCTATAATCAAATATCAATTGTATATACTGAACAGGATCCTAGTTTAGTATACGACAATGTATTACTGTCCCACTCACTTGACTTACCAGGAAAGGTACTCCGTGGGTCTGGACCGATGACTGTCAAAAGTCATTTGACACTTTGAAGAAAGCTTTCACAACTGCACCGATTTTATCTCATTGGTTTCCAGAGAATCCAATTATAGTCGAGATGGATGTGTCTGACTACGCATTAGCTGCCATTTTATCTCAATTTGACTCAAATGGCGAACTCCATCCCATTGCATTTCATTCTCGAACTTTCACTGGTCCTGAACTCAACTACGACATTCATGACAAGGAATTGCTTGCAATATTTGAAGCATTCCAACGATGGAGACATTACTTGGAAGGATCAACACATCCAGTAGATGTGTTCACAGATCATAAAAATCTTACTTATTTTTCGACTACTAAACTTTTGACACATCGACAGGCTCGATGGTCCAAATTTTTATCACAATTCAACATGATCATACATTTTAGACCTGGTTGTTTAGGCACCAAACCGGACTCTTTGACTAGACGATGGGACGTCTATCTTAAAGAGGGGGTGAACGACTACGCGTCTGTTAATCCACAGAATTTCAAACTGATATTCTCGAACGAACAGCTCCAAACATCATTGAATGCAACAATCATGTCTCCGACTGTTCTTCGTGGTGCAATCCTTATGGATATTCAAAAATTGCATGCCAACATTCTTTTATCATTACCCTTTGACAATACCATGAAACCATACTTAACTGATAGATCCAATCCAAGATGGACCCTCGATGATAGAGGTTTCATCAGATTAGATGGTCGAATCTATGTCCCAGATCATGGTGACCTCAGACTTCATATTATTCAATATAGTCATGATCACCCTTTATCAGGACACTTCGGTCAAGCAAAGACTTTGTCTTTAGTTAAATGAAATTATATCTGGCCAAAAGTATGATCCATGGTAAAAGACTTTTGCAAGTCCCGTACTCAATGTATGCAGTCAAAATCGCAACGACACAAGCCATATGGGTTTTTACAACAACTCCCAATTCCTATTCGTCCATGGGACTCGATATCGATGGATTTTATTGAACATCTTCCACCATCGAATGGTTTCACATCAATCCTCATTATTGTCGAACATCTTACAAAATCTGCACTCTTTATTCCTACTCACAATACGATCAACTCACAAGAACTCACTCAACTATTTGTTATCAATGTATTCTCGAAACATGGTGTTCCTTCACATGTCACTTCTGATCGTGGTACAGAATTCGTCTCACATTTCTTCAGATCTCTTGGTAAAGCTCTCAATATTAACTTACACTTCACATCTGGATATCATCCTGAAGGTGATGGTCAAACCGAACGAACAAATCAGACTTTGGAACAATATCTTTGTATCTTTTGCAATTATCAGCAAGATAATTGGTCTGATTTGTTACCAATTGCTGAATTTGCATTCAACAACGCAGAATCAGCAACAACCGGCATATCACCCTTCTTCGCCAACAAAGGATATCACCCAAGTTTGACTATCCACCCAGAGTATCAGTTAACATCTTCAAAAGCTCACGAGTTCGTTGCCCATTTAGATTTGATTCACGAAGAGCTCAAGAATCAGATCAAACTGGCACAACAACGATACCAAGTACCAGCTGATCGAGAATGCCATAACACTCCGGAATTACCAATAGGAATGAAAGCATACGTCAAAGGAGAATTCTTCTCCATGACTTGACCTTCTTTCAGACAAGTATCTAGGTCCTTTTGACATTATTGCTATTCCTAACAAAGTTACATGAACACTTCAATTACCGAACAATTATCAAACCATTCATCTGGTTTTCCATGTTTCTATGCTCGAACCAGCTACTGATAATACCATTCCTGGCAGATGTCAAGATCCTCCTCCTACAATCAAGATTGAAGGAGAAGTCGAATACGAAATTGAATCAATACTTGATTCCAAGATTGATAGACGCCAAGCAGTACCTTTGCTGTACTTGGTTAAGTAGCTTGGATATGATGGCACTGACGATGAATTGTCTTGGCTAACAGCTACAGAGCTAGAACATGCTAAAGAACTAATTCAGGACTTCCACAAGGCGTATCCAAACAAACCTGGTCCTGACTGGCGACACTTATCCTGATCCTGACCGATTGGACCAATCATTATTCATTCTTTGAATTATTTTTCTTAATGACCTTCGTTATAACTTACAATTCGGTTCTTGCTTTTATTATTACCCCTCTTTTCGAAATTGTCTAATGAAACAAAAAACAATTTTATTACTACATTGTTATTTTTAAAACAAGTTTTTACAAAAATTCTAACTACAGATTTCTATCTAATTCACTCAGATCACTTGGCAAGTGATCACCTTTTTCCTCTTCATTTTCTTCCTCTACCACTTCCTTTTCCTTACCCTTTCCTTTACCAGTGTTTTCTTCTTCACTTTCCGGCATCTCTTGATCCTCCACATCAACCAGATCCACCAAGTCTGCCTTGAATGCCAATTCAGCTGAAAATAACTTCCATGCGAGATTTGCGTCCAGAATCAGTCCCAATGGTGTTATTTGGTTGTGGATATGACAGTAGTCGGCAACCACACGAAGATCTGTCAACATGAGATCAACCTTGGCCAACAAACGATCTTGAGTATCCTGTTGACAACATGTGACCTTGATCAGGGCATCAAGTTTATCTTCCAATAAGGAAACAACTGGATTGAGGTTGGAATTGTTGACAGAAGAACCAGCAACGGCCTTTTTCGTCTTCTTTGACACAGTCGCCCTTTCCTTCCTTCTCAACATTGCCCTCATCTCCGGAACCAACGAACATGCAGTCCTGGAACAACAACACTCGTAACAACATACATTTTGAGGGTCCTGATGGTGGCACACCTTGTTCTTGTTAGTGCAACTGACGCACCCGTCCTCGATGACTTCGCCCATACCGAACATGGGTTCTTTGGGAGCGGGGGAACGAATTTTGCCTTTTTAGGAGGCACGATTGCAACTTCTGGTTCTAGTTCATCCTCTGCAACGAGATCGATGGTTCTCTTCCAAGAACTGGATGGTTTGTGAGAAACGGGGTTTGCAACACAGCTCTTGTTCTGCGCATAACGACAGCTCTTGTTCTGCGCATAGTGGCAGTCTTTTTCAAGACCGGTGTCATATACTAAACTAGGATCCTGTTCAGTATATACAATTGATATTTGATTATAGAGGCCTTGGTTCTAAATAAGTCGAGCTTTGCCACAGAAATACAGAGAAGGGATGGAAGGTGTTAGAGGGGAGATTTAGTATGTTTTAATCGTAATAGATGTAAGGGGTAGAAAGAGAATAGTTCGGATGTTAGAAACAACTTGTCATTAGAAACAGACCAACTATCAGCACTTCGCTAATAGTGGAAATGATTTAGATGTTAGAAACACTTTAGAGACTTAAGCTTATCCCGCACTTTACTTTAGAGGGATTGGTAAAACTTGTTGTTATTTTAACTACTACAAGAGTTTTTATACAAAGTTTAATAATTATTATTTATTTAAATGAGGAAAATATTTTTAGAGGTTGTCAAATTTTTACAAAAGGAGAAATATGGTGAAAGGGGTGAAAACAGGTAACTGTTGTACAATAGAGAGAGGCAAGTGGAAGGACTCATAGATGGAGGACAAAAGAATGGTCAATTAAGGAAATACTCTCATGATGTTACCACTCAACTACCGAGTGATTCTGGAACTTTCTCAGCCCTTCGTCTGAATGCTTTTCTTCAGCCAGACTCTGATTCTTTCCCTGGAGCACTCCAATGGCATAGGATCTGATTTTTCAGAGTACCTTGTTTATTGGGTAGTGGGGTTGGCACAGGGAAGGAAGAGTAGAAATGGTCTTCTGGATATAGACAGGGTGGCGTGAAGAAAACTTCTTCAAGGGGGATGAAGATGTAACGAGAATGATAGGGAAGGGAGGAGTATGGTAGTACATGTTCATAGGGCACATCAAATCCAATGTGCTCAAAGGCAATTCCTAGACTGGCAGTTGCAATGATTTGAATAATTTGGTAAGGAGGAGCGCAGTGTGAAACAGTAAAGTAATGGTTAATGTGATATTGCCCCTCGAAACCTTTTATTGTGATGGCATCTCCATACTTAATGGTTTTGGGGAGACCAAGATCCAAAATCTTACTTCTAGTTGATATGTCCTTGGACATGAGCGGGTACTGAGGCCATAGGGTGTCAGGATCGATTGGGAGTTGACTACTTGAGCTTCAATATACACAAACTTCTGTTTCAAGGTCTTCAATAGGAGAAGGGAGAGGAGTAGTAGGGCAAGTAGTGGGAACTTGATCATCTGTTTCTGAATCAAACAGAGGTTGGTAGTGGAATTGGGAGGTATAGGAAGAAGAGGATCTGGAATTAGTTGAAATGTTTTGGGTGGTTATGTTAAAAGAGAACATTGTCTGAGTTTCGGGAGGTTGAGGCGAGATGGTGGTGTGAGGTTTTGATGGGTGATGTAGGTTTCTGGAGGTTGTTAAATATATGAGTCCCTTAGAGCTCCGACAGCTGGATTTGTTTTCGGGGTAGTCTTCCCATGTGTCGCTAAAGGTCTAAAATGCTGTAGAGGGAACATTAAAGGCAACATGAATGAATTGAGGTCCCATATTTTTGGTGCGCAATCACCCTAGTGATTCTGACAGGGGGTGTAAGGGCAATGTTTCTTTAGGCTGTAACTATTTCCGATAACGAAGGTTCCTTGAAATCCTCGGATTACGATAGGTCTGGGCGTAGTGCAGGGTTTCTATTATCTCCAAGTCTTCTAGATCCTTATGGGAAGTCTTCGTGGGAGTCGGAGCTGGCCATGTGGTAGTGGGACTTATCCTAATATCAAGCTTTTCTCCGAGATTGATGTATAATTGGAGTTCCGTTTGGAATGGATGATAGCTGGGTTGAGTTGGATATAGGATGGGAGGAAGTCAGAGTCTTTGGGAATGGGATAAGGGGAGTCATATTTTGTTTCATCCTCCGATGAGTATGTAGGGGAGGGGTGAAGGGAGAAGGTGGTCAGGGTGAAACTCTCGATCAATGATATCATCTCTATCGTAGGGGTCACGTTCCCAGAACATGAGGGAAGAAGGAAAAGGGTAAAGGGATGGAAGAATGAAAATCCAATTATGTTTTTTATGTGTTTTTAGATTTTAGAAAATATGAGGAAAAATGGTGGAAATAATCAAAAATTTTTGGGAAGGTGTTACAATGACTATATGTAAGTATCATGTAATCATTCATGATCGGATATATCGAAGTTCCCCCATACTTGTCTTCACTCATAAAACCCCATTTCAATCCTCGACACCCTTGATCCACCTCGATACCTTCGATTCACCGATTCGACACCAATCCGATTGCCTCGGACTCCTCGGTATTTCCCACAGGAAATACTCTCACTCCAGTAACCCCTTGGGTTACCTTCTCCATTCATTACATTCACCGATTACTAATGATTGTAACGATGTTAACGTATCACATGCATAGCCTGAGTCCAGATGTATATAAACCTTCATGTAATTACATTGTAGACTCAGTTTTGATATCGACCTTGGTCGATATCTAATAAACAAACCTTTATCTGTTCTTCATCGTTGCTTCATATCTTTCTTCTGACTTTAGTTGTCATTGTCTTGACCTCGACGGTCTCGATTGTCGACGACACTAAGTCACCTTTCTCTTTATCCATAACCTTTACTTTGGTCAATAACCTCGACTTACATTGTTCGTGTTGTTGACTACTATAGTCAACATTGTCACCACTAAATTGGGGACATCCACAAAGTCTAGATAGAGGGCACAGCATATAAGCTGAGGCCGCGTCCCCAACTAGTCGAACTTTGATTTGATAATCTCTTTTGAGATTATCGAAGACAAGTAAGACAAACAACCCAAGGTATCTGACCTTGACAGCCTCTATGGTTGCGTTGGTTGTGTATCCAGCGCCCCTCCTGTATGGCAGGTAGTTTGGGACAAAAATAAAGTATAAACCGAATAATGTGAAAATATTGAAGTTCAAAACAGACTAATTGTAAGTTACTGCATAGATCCCACAGTATATTGCAGGATACTGCCGAAATTGTAGTGATTGCCGACATAACTTCTCCTAACTTCAGAATACCTCCGGAATACGCTATTTTACCTCTTGATACCATCAAATACTGGCAAATACCTGACTGTACCAAGATTAACCCCTGAGAATTATAGAGGTTATCTGAAAAAATTGGAAGTAGATACAGGTAACTATTGGATGTGATTTAGAGGTTTCCTGAGGTAAAGCAAAGTATATATTCCAATCACCAAAGGAAGAATAGATACTGGTTTTCTCACTTGTAATACTTAAGAGTCCTATGAGTAATTAGAGGTATTTCAGAGTTATACTAGTGGTACCTAAGTTTTCTTCAATTTCATCTCACATGATTACCTTTAAAAACTTTAGGTAGTTGAGGGGAATATTTGGTATTACCAAATGTTGCTTCAGTACCCTTTAATGTCCCCTGGTTTTCACGTGGTCCCCGGCAGGGTACTGCAGGATACTCTTACGTACTTTACTGAACTTCGCAATCCTCTGGGAATTCACTGCTTACCTTGGCATACTCAAACAATACCCGGCATTCCTCCAAATATTGAAGGGGTACTGAGACTTTGTAAGAAATAATCAGGTAAACTGCGTCAGACCGTGCCCAAGTTTACACTTTGACAGAATTTGTCTTTATTTTTGTCCCAAAACGCCTGTCATACTCCTGTCTATCTTTTTAGCGATTTCGGGGATATCTTGAAGACGATCAAGATTTCTCAGGACTCTTTAAGGGCCTCAATGGTCAAGGTCAGAACTATATTCCTTTCGCTTCGCTAAAATTCAACCTGATTACGTTTTAGTGTCGACGTGCATTCAACCGCTCGAATCCTTGGACTCGATTATGATGACCGTTCCGCGTATCCCAGCTCCATCAGAACCCCGGGGAGAAGTTCTTTATTCTTCAAAGAATTTTATAGGAATTTGGTGGATTGCGTTCAGCGGCGGACACTCATAATGACGACTACCGGAAAGAAGAAGTACTATTCCTTGTAATTATCTAAGCTACCTGTACTACTGTAGGCGCTACTATACCCAGATTTCCTACAAATTTCTCTCCTAAACCAACACGTCAGGTTCAACAAATAGCACTGTTGCCTTGACTGCTTCGGTTGCAAACGTGCTGGTTACGATCGCATTTCCTTCACATGGATTTGAATCTCGATTCACTACAAAGGTTTGCCATTCTTTTTGCGATCGTCCTTGCGGATTTCCTTATTATGTAGGGAGCTCTGTTTCTTGGGGCAAACCTGTGTTCCAGTAACTATCAACGTCAAAGTTTTTGTTTTTGTATTCCTCTTGCGATAATTAATATTACAGATGTGTATGGGACACTAGGTTTTTACTTTATATCAGGCCTATCAAATGCCCAGAGTATTGAGTCTCCTCGCTCATTCGAGTTACATTGATAATCCATTTAAAGTCGTACAAGTATCAAAAAAGTCAACGATGAATGCTCATAATTCCTTCTGTTGACTTTATTGACGTAAAGGGCCAAAACGCATGACCTTCATTACATATTGCCACTTGGTTCTATTCGATTAGTGGGCTCAGATCGTGGGTAGGTACCGCACACGGCCTAAGAACATCCTGAGCTGATCTGATGGTTGAAACTGGAGATAGAATGTCGAGATCTCCGATTTTGTTGTGTAGGTTTTATTAGTGGTTGTCTTGCTACGTGTATTCTCGATGTTTTGGGGCGCCGGCAGACCCCCCGCGGGGGATATCAACAATCTTAATAGAATGGCGGCAAAGGCAGTTCAAGTGGAGGGTTTTCCAGGACTCTAATTAATATACCAGTTTCCATGGGTATCCAAAAGTCGGAACCTCACTTCAAGTAGAGCAACGAAACAAGAGAAGATGGACAGATACGAAATGTTCCGAATCATTATCGCTAGGTTGTGATGTTGAAATTTAAGCTCACGTATAAGGAAAACTTCGAGCCATCAAGCCCCTTTCGAGCCACACCACTGGATGCCATGCCAAAAAATGGAAACGGGTTTCTCACGTCCCCAAATCAGATCAAATGCTCCTGTGCACGGTTCTGTGACGAAGGGTTTATAATTAAACCAAGATCCGGTTTGATCAAAAAATCAATGTGATGGTTTCGTAACCACTCCATTTATACATCTCAAGTCCGTCAAGTTCATAATATGTTTACACACAGGCGTGCATGTTTCTACGCCCCTCGACTCCGGTAGAACTCGTACTTGTAGTATATTTATGTCCTATCAAGGGAACGGTTGGGACTGCTTAAAAAAGGACTCCTCTAACAATCCGACACCATGAGCAATGAAATTATGAATACTTCAATTCAGATGATATCTAAAGAGTAGGTCGTCCAATCTTTTATTTTACCTGTTGGATTAAAGAACCTCACAGATTGACGCAATCAGTATATGAAGTGTAGGCCAAGGAGTTGTTGTTTCACTGAGTGAATTAACGATTTTCAGAATCATCCAGGTGGAGATAGGGATAAGTGCTTTTGGTAAATAATTTTTAAGTACTGCTTATTCTGGCTCTGGTAACCTTGACAATCTACAAATACAGCCCTTCTATGTTACGCCTCTCTCTTTCATCTTGATGATGGAATTCGATACATATGGAGGCCGAAATTTACAATAGTAACCTTCTTTTATTTGTGGTCCAAATACCCGGCTTTTTCCTATCTGGTCATTGACGTGACCGAGGGCTTTGTGCTGGTAAATTCGAAAACTTATTTCTTTCCCAGTCACTTCTCCCCTTGATTGAACGTTTAGAGTCTTCCCGGTATTTTTGTCTTATTTACTTCAAATTAAAATAAATTGACAAGACAGGGAACTAGTCTATGTAACGAGCTGGAGTTTTTAGACAACGCCATAGAGATTTTTCCATTCATTGGAATACAAGGTATTCTATTTCATATATTTGAGTGGTCCTTATTTTTAACTACCGTAGGATTGATCTCTATTAGAACTTTTGTGTTATGCCAAAGATATCCATCAATGACTATAGCACTATCTTTAACATTTTTTACCGCCTTAATCTTGGATATCTTGTGATCAATATTATGTTTGATGAGAGATTTTAACTATTATGTGTAGTTGCAGCAATACCCGGATGCAGCCCACAACCGTAGGACTTCCTATTATCCCCGATCCATTTTCATTGAACCTGCCTCTTAGCTGTAGAAATTTACTCCGGATCTTCGTCGACGGAACGAAGCAAGAGCACTTCCTAATGAATCTGCTTTGGAACTACCGAAACTTGTCAATCCAGAACAATCCTGTCAGATCTATACGATCCATACTTAGTCGCTTTCAAGAGAGCATCATTGCCGATATGGGAGAAAGGTGCGATCCAGTGGGTATTGATGATCTGGGCCAAGAAGAAGAATTAAATCAGGAAACCTCTTGAGCTATATAGCCTGTTAGTCAGTATCAGACCCCTCACTAATATAAGAGTATTAACCCTTATTCCGATAGTTTTTCCCTCCCTACTACTTGCCGTTGTCGCAAACACCTTTACTTCTAGAGTCCCGGTAGTTATGTATAGAGCACATGAAGGGTGTAGACAATCATCTGGTACAAGAATGAAAATGTGAGCTATAAGTAAGACGTCCATTTTTCTTCACTTTTGAATTTAACCTCCTTCGTCTCACATGCTGCGTGAAGCTTTGTCCGTGAGATTGGGTGTAAGGGGAATAGCACAGTAATCAGAGTCGGCTGCCTTGCATGCGCATCCATCCCCAGAAGACCGCGGGCATAGCTGCTCTTGTAGCATGGCGTACCCAGCCTAAACGTAAAAAATATTATTCCTCTGAACACGCTTTGAGGGTAAACAGTTTACAAAGTGACTGGACGGATTGACCGAAATATGATTGATACTGCATCAGATAATACCGGTCGTCGTAGATATGTACTCTCTACTATATTTTTTGTCTGTCGTGTTTTGATATTTTTTGGGTCAAGTCAATTCCTCGGTTCAATCGTATACAGCAATGGCCTTTTATCTGGCAAATAACTTCCAGCAGGTACGAGTCTTCGCATCGTAACGGGCATTCTTGCTCTTTTTTTTCAGCTATAAAAGCCATGAATAGATTCTTCGGTGATGTCGATGACAGTCTAAAGAAGGGGAATTGTGATTAGGGAAACACAGACGGGAGAGGGCAGAAGAGTGGGGCGGTATACGCGGATGAGGATTGAATCAGGTAAATAATTAATGAAGTAGTATATTTGCAGTAACTACTGATAAGTGTAATAGGACAGAAAACTAGAGAGTTCGGAGAATTCCGTACTGTCGGAGTCTGTATCTCCGTTCGCCACCTACATGATGATACTTCAAGTACTATGGACTTGTATCGCTCATCCGCTATTTCGATTAACATCTATGGAAAGGAAAAAGTTCAGGAACTCAATTATTATAATCCTCATTACCAAATTGCCCAGGACTCTTGATGGGCTGTGGAATGGATGATGCATCATACGTGATCCGAACACACGTAGATTTTGACCGAACATATGTAGTTTGCTCAGTTTTCATAAGGCTGAAATAATTTCTCTCTTACCCAGGTCAACCAGTTAGTCTTTCTACTTCTTTTTTGAAATGGAAATAAAATTTCCTAACCAATTAACGAAGGGCGTCGGTCTTGAATCTCTTTTTTTCCTTTTGCGTTTCCAATATTCCTCTGCTATTCCGATTAAATTGCAAGTCAGTTTGAAGATTTATACTCTTGAACTATCAATCTTCTTCAGGCTAGAGAATTAAAATCGGCACCGACGCATCAGCTATAATCCCTGTAACTCTATGACCGGAAGCAAGTGTCAAACAGTATGCCAAACATTATGCCTATGTCAATTCTTCAGACGGTTGCTGCATTTGGGGACCGATAATCGTCGAGCAGAAGAAGGTGCACTTGTAGCTTGGTGTATCCAACCTATGCGTGGAACGCATATCACTCCTCCAAATGCGCTGTACACTTTATTATTTGACTGAACGAACGCTCATCTACGGAAACACCCCCTCGGATGATACTTGTGGAGGTGGGTGTATAGTTTTGATTTTGTTGTCTGTGCTATGCTGACGTTAGTTTTTTTAGAAGGACCCGCATGATGTATCTTCCTCTTGGTCTGCTCGTATACACCAACTACTTCCCATTTAACAACGGAAGCAAACAAGTACCACCTGCCTTTGCCAGATGATCAAACCATCAATCTTTCTGGCGAAAACATCTTTTGCTTCGGAATCTGCGTTCTCGTAGGAGAAAACACTGCCAACTTCTGTTCCGTTTGCATTGATTATGTATGCAACGCCCCTGCTGTGTTTTGTTGTGGCGTTTCGGGAAGTGTCTTGGAGATAAACAAGACTTTCTAGGTATTTCTTAATAATTGTACATTCAACCCCTCGAATCCTGATAACCGATTAAGATTACCAGTATCTCTTATCAATCGCATATCCCAGCCTTTTCCGAATTTCTACAGTCTCAGAGCGATCCTTATTCGCTTCCCTAAACCAATGTCGACTTTTCGGCAAGAGCACTGTCACCTTCATTGACACTACTTTGATCGTACATGCGCGATATCTACTTCATTGGTCAATGGCTGCATTTCCTTCTGATTGGAGTCTTGATTAACTACGAAGGTTACTCTTTCCGCGATTGTTCTCTTATCATAGAAGAGTATGGAGCTCGGTGTTTCCCGCGACAAACCTGTCCTTTAATAAACCATAAACGTCAGAGCCTCTCTTACGATGATTAAAATTAAATCACGGAGATGTGTTATAGGAAATATTGTGGATATGTATGAGAAACTACGTTTTTGCTCCCATGTCCATCGTTTTTCTGAGTCGGGTCTTATTCTGGTTACGTCGATACTCCACGGTCGTAGCAGTATAAGCACAGTCGACTAAAACGCGTGACCTTCAATGGCGACACATTGTTCTATTCGATTGATCGGCTCAGGTCGTGGCCAGTTACTACACAATGGAAATGTAATAAGATTTCTGATGATATTAGCGGGTTGACCCGTAGCCGCCGGACGTCAAGTTGCGGACTCAACCGTGACTGTCTTACTATGTATATTACTCTTGCTGGCTTGGAGCAATCGCAAAGCTACACAAAACATATCGACAATCCAGAGACAAGGGAAGGTCAAGTCTGCGGTTTTCCAGCATGAATTAATATACAATAGAAACTCCCAACTCGTAACCGACCTCGGAAAGCAGAAAATCCTATTAGATCCATATTGGTTATGGGAAGTATGGGTTTGGATTTAGAATTTAGAAGCCGACAACGTATGAGGTATGGGAAAGAATGGCTTTATAGAGCTATGGGAGACAAGGGAGCTTATCAGTTTCCAAGGGCAATCAAAAGTTGGGACCCCACCTCAAGAGACAAAACGAGAGAACACCCTGAGAGGGAATGGAAACGTTCTCAACATCGTCACTAGGTTCTTATATTCAAGTTCGGGTTCGAGTCTGTGCAGCAACCGAAAGCGTGATCAAACCCTTTCAAATCGTATACATCATGAGCTACCAGTAAATAATGAACATAAGGCTACTCCCTCAAAAACGGACTGTTCGGGTTCTTAGGTGCTGTCATGGTGAGTTGATAGTTCAACTGAGGTCTGGTGTGATTGAGGATCATGATCATGATGCTTTGATTTTATCGCAACTCTATTTTTAAACCTCAAGCACATCAAGCTTGATACACACAAACATGCTTCCACTCACATCATCTCCAGTTAAAACTCTTATTTATAGTATTTTGATCTTATGGACGCAACCCGTTCACGCGAAGGGCTCTCCCTTGACAATCCAACAAGATGAACAATGAAACTATGAACATATCAATTCAGGTGATATCTGAAGAGTACGTTGTCGGATCTTTTATGTTGCTTATTAATTCAAAATTTCGCAGATTGACGCAATTAATATCGCAAGGGTGGGTCACCGAGCTATTGTTTTACTAACTGAACCAATGTTTTGTAGAACCATCCAGGTGGAGACAGGGATAGGCGCTTTTGGTGAATAATTTTTGAGCAATGTTTTTTCTTGTCATCTTGACAGTCTACGCATGCAGCACTTCTATGTTATGCCTCTCTCCTTCATTTTGACGATGAAGTTCGATACATATGGACACAGAAGCTTACAGTAGCGACCTTCCTTTATCTATTTTCCAAGTACCCGACTTTTGTGTCTATAGTCCTTGATGTGGTCCAGGATTTTGTGTCGGTAATCAAAAACCTTTTCCCCCGCCACTCATTTTCTCAGCAATTTTGCAGTCTTCCAGGTAATTTCGTCTCATTTACTTTAAAATCAAAGAGGTTGACAATGCCCCGAATTATGTAGTGTATGTAACACTTTGGGATTTTTTAACAGTGCTATGGCAATTCTTTCGCTCATTGGAATACAAGGTATTGGTATTCCATTCCATCTACTTATGTGGTACTCATTCTTCAAACTCTCGTAGGATTGATTTCAGTTCGCACCTTAGTTTTATGTCGAGGGTATCGATCGATGACCATAGCAGTCTCTACAACATTCTTTACTGGCTCAATCTTGAATATCTACGGTTTGAGTTATAGACAATATTATTTTTAAAGTTTTTTTAATCATACTGTGTAGTTGCAACATGGCCCGAATGTAACACACAACCGTAGGATTTTAATCTCCTGTTTTCCACTATTTCTCAATTTATTGATCTCGCTTTCTTAGTTGTATTTTTTTAAGACTACAGTTATGTCATATTTTCTCAGTGGATCATTCTTATAGCATATATTTCTACCTTACTCCTTATTGGCAATGTCGCAGTAATCCTCTCGGATATATTAGCTTTCCTTGCAGTCATTCGTCAAGTTTGGCGCCTATGGAAGGAAAAGCGAAGATTGCACTTACATACTGATAAAGACTTTGTTACTTTGCTTCTTCAACAGGGTAAGTTGACTCTCATCAAAAAACCAAGCATAACTCTAAATGCATTGTTAGGTATTTTAAGATTCTCGTAAGCGACAGTGCGCATCATCCTTTTCACTGCTAATTTTATATTACAGCTTTGTACTTTTTATCTCAATCGCGCAACTCATAATTCAATATGTGTGTGTTTGTACAATTTTCATTGTATTTCACTAAATCCAGTCAAATCAAATCTCCACAGATTTCGCCAGTAAGCTACTCTCAATTCTTTGTCGCACCCCCCAATTAAACTTTGCATAACAGCTAACCGGAACAAATGTCGCCATCTTTCAAAACGCGTACGAGATTTCATACTCTACACTCCCCAATGACTGATTCATGTTTACTTCTTCCCAGGCTCTCAACAATACTCATCTGCGAATTTACTCTGGATCTTCGTCGACGGAATGAAACAAGATCACTTCCTAACCTGTCTGCTTTAAAACTACCAGACTTAAATCCGACACCCCGGGACAATCCGATTAGATCTATCCAATCCGTAATTGGTCGTCTTCACGAGACCATCATTGCTGATATGGGAGAATGGGATGATTCAGTGGATGCTGACGGTCCAGGCGAAGAAGAACCAACTCAAGAAACCGCTTGAGCCTTATAAACTGTTGGTGAGTATTAGACATTACTTTTACCAATATGAGTAATTCAAGTTAATTCTCGAATCGACAGTTCTTTCCTTCCCTATTATTTCCCGGCATAGAATGAGCGGTGTAAACAATCAACTGGTACAAAAAACGAGAAAGATAAAAGAAAAAGTGAACTAAATATTAATAAAGAAAACATGTCCATTCTCCTTCGCTTTTGAATTGCACCTGTTTCGTCTCACGTGCTGTCTGGAACTCTTTCCGGTTCGAGTTGAGTGTAAGAGCCATAGCTTGGTACTCGGAGTCCGCTAGTCCGCTGCACATCCGTTCCCAGAAGACCGCGGGCGTGGGTGCTCTTGAAGCAGCGTACCCAACTTAACGTGCAACACGTATTATTCTACCAAAATTTTCCATTCTTCACAATTATCTTTGAAGATTTCCTTGTTGTGAAGCTCGGCATGAAACGATTGAACACAAAATAAAGGTTTATGTAATAAACTATGAAAGCCAGAGTTTTTGTATCTGATCTCGCGATGATTAAATAGCAATGACGAATCATAGGAGCCAATACGGTCATGTGCCGTTGATATTAGTACTGAATCCTGGGCGCGATCGGTAAAAATACATCAGCTTCAACCATTTAGGGCTATGGAGTTACAGTCTGGCATTCCGATATAAGTTTGGTGCATATAGGCTTTGAATATGAAAAGCAAATACAATGCTGACACTTGTGTGATTCTTTGTAACATTATTATAATTAGCAAGTATCGACTTATAAAACGCTAGGGGTCGAGTTGCGGGCTCAACGCGCGCCTGCTCTCAACTGTGGTTGTCATGGTATGTACATTCCCAGTATTGCAAGGTGTTGTTAGGCTGAGTACCGACAACACTAAAACGTCTAGACAGAGAAAAAGATTGTTCGCTCTTCAAACTTTTATATCAAATTTTAAAAGGTATTAGAGGTTGGAAATTCACTTCTGCCCGTGATACTAAATGTTAGTCACTGGGAAATTGGCAGCCTCAGTTTGGGCTCAAGTCCGCGGCACAACCCGAAAGCATTGTCAGATGCCTATTTTAAACCCATATCGTTATATGTCACATCAATGAAAGTCGTAAAGGAAACAGATTACTGTGGTTATTTGATGGTGATTCAAGTTCATGTAAGTAACCCACCCAGCTCATTTCTAACCAGATCTCATCTTCATATATTATATTTGTATCGTTTGAAGGCAATGATTGGAATGGTTCAAGCGAGGGACCATTCTCCAGCAATCTAACAAGATGAACAATGGAACTTTGAATACGACAACTCAGATGATGCCTGGAGAGTAGGTTTCCAATCTTTCATTTTACCTGTTATATAAATTGGAAACTGCAGATTGGCGCAAACGGTCTGAGGGGTATGTCATCAGGCTATCGTTTTATTAATTATTGAATCAACGACCTACAGGATCATACAAGTGCAAATGGAGATAGCTGCTTTGGGGTAAGTAATTGTTTGGTAATGCTTGCTCTTGTAATTTGAATCCACACATGCAGCACTTTTATCTGACGCATCTCTCCTTCGTCTTGATGATGAAATTCGTTACATATGGAAACCAAAGTTCACAGTAGCAACCTTTCTTTATTTGTTTTCTAAATACCCGGTTGTTGTCCTTCTGGTGATCCAGAACTTTCTATCGGTAATTTCGAAAACCTTTTCCCAGCCATTCATTTTTTTAGACGAACTTTCAGTCTCCCCGGTATTTTTCATCTCATTTACTCCAAATCCAAAAATCATGACAATGCTGTGAACCATTGATAGTACGTGTAACGAGCTGGGCTTTTTAAACAAAGCTATTACAGTTCTTCCATTAATTGGAATACAAGGTATTCCATTTTCATATAGTTTGAGTAGTACTAATTCTAATTTTCCTAACTCCCGTAGGATCGATTTCGCTTTTAACCTTAGCTTTATGCCAAGGATCTCGTTATTGTCGACCAATGACTATAGGGCTGTTTACAACATTTTTTACTGGCCTAATCTTGGAGATATATGGTATAGATTATAATCAATATCATTTTAGAATATTCGACCGTGTTGTGTAGTTGCAACACTACCCGAATGTGACTCGGACTCACCATCACCGTAGGATTCTTTCTTTTTACATAACCACCATTCATTTTCTTATTAACCCCACTTTTCAGGTGTAAAAAAAAATGAAACTATAAGAACATATTCTGAATGCACTATTATTACAGCATATCTTGTTGCCTATGTCGCAGTAATTCTATTGGACGTGTTAGCATTCTCAGCAGTGGTTCGTCAGGTTTGGGGCCTATGGAAGGAAAAGCGAAGATTAGGTTTACATACCAATAACGATCTTGTTACCCTGTTTGTTCAACAGGGTATGTTAACTCTTACCAAGGCACTGGGCATTCTAAAATTAAATTTTGTATTGTCAGGTATTCTAAGATTTTCGTACGTGACAGCTACCATTATCGCTTTCACTACTAATTTTATATTGCAGCTTTATACCTTTCATTACGGTCGCAGAAATGATACTTGATTATGTGGATCACCACAATTTTCTACATTTTTATTTGACTAATCGCAGTTGATTGGGATTTCCATAGGTTTCCCTAGTGAGATATTCCAATTTATTTGTTGTATCTTCCAAGTCAAACTCAAACCTTACATATTAGATTGCCGGGTCAGATACCGGTGCCTTTCAGAACCTGTACGACATTCCATAATATATACTTCAGAATGGCTTACTTATTTGTTTACCCCCTTCCTGGCTCTCGGACCTATTCATCTGCGAATTTATTCTGGATCTTCGTCGATGGAATACAACGAAATCACTTTTCAACCTGTCTGCTTTAGAATTCCCGGACTTGAGTCTATCATCCCAGGAAAACCCGGTTAGATCTACACGATCGAGCATTATTGCCAATATGGGAGGACTGAACGATCCAGTGGCTGTTGATAATCCAGACAGAGAAGAACCAAATCCAGAAACGGCTCGAGTTGTATAAACCTTTAGTTAGTATCAGGCCCCCGTACTAGTATATAAGAGCATTGACACTCAATCGAATAGTTTTCCGTCCTTATCATTCGTTTATGTTGCGAGCGAGTTCACGTATAGAGTCTTGTATTTATTTATGTATATTCTAGTCGCAAAAGTACGCGGGGCATTCGGCATGCTGTCGGTGTGTTGGAAGACTTCAAATGACCAAGTGCTCTGCCAAGTCTCGTACGGATTTTAAAGTCAAATGTAGTTTATCTACTTCGAATAGATACAACATGCCTGCCAAACTCATTCTGGAGTTTGGTCTCAGCCACTCATATCCTTTTGGAATATTATGACGGGGAGAAATCCAGATAGTGTCCAAGTCCTTTCCTTTTTCTTTTTCTTGTATTTTCTTCCTGTTTGCGCCCTGGACTGAACGTTGGTGTTCAGAGCTGGGGAGTTGAATCACCGTATCATAATTGTAATCGACCTAGAAAATCAGACAGATTCCCTATAAATGGAAGAATGGGGATCAGGTATGTTTTGGTTATGTAATATGGTGGTGCCCTTGGTGGTAGGGCTCCCCACCGTGGCCGTATAGACCGTCTGTACGGGTACCGTAAAACGGTGCCGTAACTGTTCCGACAGGCATTTTTGAAAGTTTGGCCGTAATACGGTACGGGCCGTTGGAACCTGTATTGGACCGTAAGAAATACGGCCGTAAAGCCGTTTTTACGGCCTTACGGCATTTTATGAATATCCGAAGGTTTTTCACTGTAAGCCAAGCCTAATGGTCAGCTGTTGTCCATACTTATGTCTCAAACCCTTGAGATTAAGTGTCTTCTAATCGGAACATTAAATTAAGCTCTTGAAATCTCCAAAACTCGTTGGTTTCCAGGGTGGACAAAGTCACGTGTCATTATTCCATAATAATAACAGCGGTGATATTTTGGTAATATTCAATTATGGAACAAGGTAAATGTTGCTTTTCGGTCTTTTATATCATTTCTAATCTAATATAAAGATATCGGATGCACAAGATTTTTTTTTCGGGTGATAATGACGGAATTCTTGTTTGTTGAGGTTAGATACCATACAAATTGTCATGTTAGTCAAGTATATTGCTGTATGGGTGTTCACGAAGATGAATAGCTACTGTAAATATTGTAGATATTGTAAAAATATGCCGTATGCCGTACAATAGCCGTTTCCGTACTGTATCCGTTCCGATGGGACTATTATCAGACCATGTTACGGTACGGTACGGATACTGTACGGACCCAGCCGTAAAAAGCCGTAAATTTTATGGCCGTAACCGTTTACGGTACGGTGAGGAGCCCTACTTGGTCGCTCTGCACCGATAGTTGTACAATCGGCAGGTATTGGTTTTTCTTTTTGGGAAGGATCCAGTCTCCCGGCAACTATTTCACTACAGAAGCCTGTGATCGAGTCAAACAAATTCTTTCGGGAAACGCCCAGCTCAATAACCCTACAAGGACAATCGCGAGAGGGGTGGTAAACCATTATGGTAAATCGAGACTCCAACTGAACCATGTAAAGGAAGTGCGATCACAATCAGCACACCAGCAATCAAAACAGTAATACTTGTTGAAGTCGAGGTTGGTTTAGAGAAGACATTTGCTGCAGAAGGATAGAAAACTGCGCTCTGAACTGAACACATTCGGGTGAAGTTGTAATACGCGGTTGATAATAGCGAGAATAAGAAAACAATGAGGAGGCGTAAAAGAGAGAAAGAGATTCAAGATCGACGTCAGTTTTATACTGATTACCAAATTTTAATTTCGTTTCAAACAAGAAATAGAAAGACTAACTAGCCTCAGCCAGAGTTGAATTGAATACATACGTCATCTACACAGTCAATATACAACAGACATGATGCCACGTACCTACGTCCCTATAAATATCCTATGAACCATCTGAGTACCCGGACCATAAAAACGTTGAAGCTAATTGAAAGCCGGTAACGTTCCTTCTAACGAGTGTAGTGGCTGTTTTGGCATCGACTACTGTCACACACACATATATGTATTTAACGATGAAAGGCGTTCAATAAATTTGCGTGCACAGAGTTTGTTCGAATTGTGTCGGATAATATCTCCCGATTGTACGACTTGATGAGTGAATGTTGTATACGGTGTAACTGCACTTTGCAGCTTCATTTGAGCTCGGTCTTTATGAAAAGGAAAGCTAATCAGTGGATGCAGCCTGATTACAACTTTAGTAAAAGCCCGAACCTGATTGTTAAATAGTTTTTCGGACAAAATCTACATTGTCCGTAATCTCGGTATGATGCATTCTACAGCGCATCTGGAATCCTGGGAGATGTAATGGGGGTTGTTTGTCGTCTGCAATAATTAATTAATAGAGGCGAGGACCAAAGGTGAACATGTCAGATACATACGTTGAATGAACGGCTTTTGCCCAAGATTACATTCAGTGGAACTGACTTGAGAGGGTATTGGAAAACAGCATGATTTCTAGGTGGACTCGTGATTTTACTACTTTCGATCCCTGTCGGCGAAGCTAAATCCTAAATCAGCTTTTTAAAATGGTTTTAAACATTGGAACTAATGTGCTCCGACTTGATAATCTTATTATTCGTTTAGGACAGAAGTAAATTCTCAGCTTTCATAAATTCCCAAGTCGGACTTTTGCAACAGCGGTGATGTATGCTTTCTCGTATTCTAGAACGGCGCTCCTCATTCCGCTTCCCTCCTAAAACGCCCTCAGCACTCTTAAATCACCTTTTCGGAGAACTAAAAATTGATAACACCTCGTGAAGTTACAACAAATTAGCCCAACTACTTCAAAACACTATTTTCGACAACTATCGTCTTATATTGGTTTATCGGATGATGCCATGTCCTCAACCAGGACGCAGATTCGACATTACATTTGAAGAAAACGGCGGTCCAGGCCCAAGTATGAATGATGATAATACATTTCCAAGTTTTTTTCCCGAACTCACTGGTTGTTTCTCTACCTGCTGCTAGAAAGTCTCGTTGTATTTTGAAAAGTGTAGGCTTAGATTGCCGACCAAGATCGACTCGGAATGCATCTTGTATATGGGTCCGGGTCGCGATAGGTTTTGTGGGTCAAAGCGTTCTATACCACGCGAACTTAAAGTCTGACGATGACCCATTGGTCAGTTCGCCATTTTTTATCTTCACTCTGGATCCCATTTAACCACTGATTCCCAAGTTTTTCACTAATCTTCTCACAACATTCCCCAAAAACCTACCAAACATTACTCCAACATTTGCCCATCCTGCCGAGCTATGGACACTTTAGAATAGCGAAACCTTTTCAGTTTTGAAAGTTTTAATCCATAAAAAGAGGGAAATGATTAGGAAAACGGCTAATAAGTGTAATAATTGAGAAAGTTCACTGACAATTTACTCAATCATTAATGGGAACGACGCAGAAATACTCATGACCTTCAAGTAGATCCCCCAGCGGCCACTTCATGTCATGCAATTCCTCCCATGTGCGTAACACAGCAAGTGGCTCCTTATGATCAACATAAAAAAAGGTAAATACGGAAGATACGACTCCCTCGACAAGATCAGCCTGGAAGAGTTTTCCACGGAGAACGGAGGTGTCCTTGAGATAGTTAACAATACTGGTGTTGAGAATTTTCTGAGCATTAGTTTGTATGTAATTAAGATTCAGTTTGCGGATAGAAATGTCTAACAAAATAATCGAATTTTTTTTGAAGCATCGAAAGGGGAAACCATACGAGCACGCTTCGCCAAAGCAAGACAGGCACCAGGATGAGACGATGCAAGGCCCATACTGTTACACTTGAAATCCGATCCAGGTAGCATCCGTATCAGGATGGCGGCAATGCCTTTTTGACGCCATTCCGAGGAAACGACTAGTTGAGTAATCCAACAAATATACGACGAGTCTGAATGCATCAATCAATCAGGCCTGCTCTGGAAGATTAATGCAGAAATGTAAAAACTCACCATTAAAATTCCATACCGTGGCGAATGCTTGTCCGATAACTTTATTCTTCCCCTCGTCATCCGTGACAGAGCACAAAGCCAATACACTTTGGTCGGGATCGCCTACACATTGCTCTCGTAGACGTTTCGGGGTCATCCTAACTCGAGTTCCTGCGTAAATAGTTCAACATATGTACTTAATAGAGATGTTTTTATGGATATACCAGGTTTCAACGGTGGCGGGGCGGCGTCGCTCCAGGTTCCGTAGTTTTGGGCAAACAGCTGGGCACATTCAGTAAGTTGCTCATCTGTAATATCGGAGCCTTTTATAAGCTTATAATTGATGCCATACGGGTGAATTGTGATGGTTTTAACGGAAGATGAACTTCTCTGCATGCTTGGAGGTAAGAGACGTTAATTCCCGAGGTGGATTTGACTCAGCGGTGGTGGACTTACCACTTTATTTGGGGTAAAGTGCATCACGTGATCGTCTCAGGGGTCGGAGAATTCCGTACTTTCGGAGTTTGTATCCGTTAGCCTCTACCACCACATCGATGATACTTTAAATGCTATTGACTGTATCCCTTGTCTACTATTTCAATCAACATTCATAAAGAAGGAAGAAGTACAAAATAACCATAACCTCCGCTGTCAAAATGCGATTCTCGATATGCTGTAGGATGCATTATACGAAGTTCACGAACAAACGTAGATTTTGAACCGAATATATGTATTTGCTTAGCTTTTGCATTATAAAGCTGATATGATTTATTTTTTGCTGAGACTGACCCTAATCTTTCTTTCTCAAACGGAAATAAAAATTACTGGTCAATTAAAAAAGGACGTCGGTCTTGAATCTCGTTTTTTCCTTTTGCGTCTCCAATATTCTCTTGCTATTTAGCATCCCTATTATGCTGTCTGTATCTGTTTTCCTTTCTTCCCTTGCGTTGACTTTTGTGAATACTCGACTCGAATAACACAAGATATCCCTTTCGCCGATAAGCAAAACTGTACGACCAAATTGCAAGTCAATCTGAAGAAATAGGTACCAAACAATCTTCTTCAGAAAGTCGGCGAATGACGCACCGACTGTAATTTAATGGCTGAAGGTCAGTTATCTTCTTTTGGATGACTGCCGCATTTGGAGACCCAATTCGACAATTGTGGAGCAGGAAGGTGGTCTTGTGGTTTGGTGTACCCAACCCGGACGTGGAACGCGTATTCCTGTAAACACGATTATTTGCGAATAATTGGACGAGTTGACTGATCCGTATTGCGCCGGATGGTGCTGGAGAATGTGGGCATATGACTTTGACTTTGTCACCTATGCCACACTGAGGTTGTTTTTTATTTGGAGGAAGACCCACATGGTGCATTCCCTGGGTTCGCTTTTATACACCTACCGCTTCTCATCTAACAACAGAAACGCAAACAACTTTTATTGAAATAGCACAAGTGCCACTTTTTTGTTTATTAAACGATGAATGAACACCTTTCTTCTTATCAGAAACTGCTTCTCCTTCGAAACTTGCACTTCCGATTCACTAAAATGTAACGTGAGTACTTTATGTGTCGATGTACGGTCAATCCCTCGAGTTCGTTGTCCTGAATCAATATCGGTATCACTCATCAACTGCCTATCCCAGCTTCATCCGATTGTCCCCGATCTCAGCGAATTTTTTTTGATCTTCAGCAATTTCTTCCCTAAGGCAACCCCCAACGTTAACAAGTAGCAGTATCGCCCTCACTACGGTCGCAAACACGCCGATTGCGATCATACCTCCTTCACATAATCTAATTGGAGTCTCGATTCACTCCAAAAGTTTATTATTCTTTCTTTTTGCGATTATCGTTGGGGGTGGCTTTCTTGTTGTAGGGGTATGGAGCCCAGTACTACTTCGATGTTTATTGAGACAAACTTGTGCTTTCGGAAACTATAAATGTCAGAATTTGTATTCCTCTTATAATGATATCACTGATTTATTACAGGAAATAATCTGAATGTGTACGAAAAGTATATTTTTGCTCTTGTATCCAACCCCGGAGCATCTTCTGAATCAGGGTCCAGGGAGATTACGTTGATTCTCCAGTCACTCAAAAGCCGTAGTAGTACCACACACCCACAAAGCGAACAGTACATACCACTACTTCATCTATTATGCAACCGTTTTGGTGCAAAATCAAGTCGACTCAAACACACCATCTTAGACGGCGAAACGTTATTTCTTTTGATTGATGGGTAGTTACCACAGATAACCTGGCATCCTGATGATACTGCTGATCGAGATGTAGAACTGGAACTTCTATTTTGATGCAAGTTTGATTGATGATTTGTCTACTTGCAACCGCCAGATATCGAGTTTAATTTGCGGACTCAACACGTCTGCGATCCCAAGGGCAACTGTCGTGCTGGATGTGACTTGGGGCGTGATGGCAAAGCTCCACATAGGTATCAAACAGCCCAACCAATTGAAAGGGTTGTCAAACCCCATTCCAAGCCATATCATTGGATACCGCACGAAACAATAAAAATAGGGCTACTCTACCCACAAATCGGAACAAATAGCTCGGGTGCTCTGAGCGAGTGGGTAACTCTACTAAAAGATCATTTGATCAACTAATCAATGTTTCCTTTTTACTGTTTTTATGCACATAGATCTCAAGCCCATGCAACTTACAATATGTACTCATCTAGAGTATATTTATTTATGTATGTCATATTGAGGTGATGGGTGGAATTTTTTAAACAGAAAACTCCCCTCTAATAATCCGATAAAATGAACAATGAAATTGTGAATACGACAATATCCGAAGAGTAGGTTGTCAGGTCTTTCTTTAACTTATTGAATTGAAAAACTCTACAGAGTGGCCCAAATGGTCTCTCAAGAGTAGGTCACCGAGTTGTTGTTTTACTTATTGAATTACTTAACGATCTGGAGAACCATACAGGTGGAGACATACCTAGCTGCTTTTGGTAAGTAACTTTCTGAAGTAATACTTGCTTATGTGAGGTTGAGATCGATACATGCAGCGCTTCTATTTTATGCATCTCTCCTTCATATTGATGATGAAATTCGATATATATGGAGACCTAAATTTACAGTCGCGACCTTTCTTTATGTATTTTCCAAGTACCCGCCTTTTTTCTCTCTTGTCCTTGTCGTGGCCGCGGACTTTGTACCGGTAACTACAGCTTCAAAATCTTTTTTTCTTTTGCAGCCATTCCTTTCTCAAACGAACATTTACAGTCTACCCGGTATTTTTGTCTCATTTACTTCAAATCCAAAACAAATGACCAATGCCGAAAACCAGAGTATGTAATGATCTGGGATTTTTAGACAATGCTATAGGAATTCTTCCATTCATTGGAATACAAGGTATTCTACTACCGTGCGCTTCAGTGGTTCTCATTTTTCAAAATCCCGTAGGATTGATCTCTATCCGAACTTTGGCTTTATGCCAAGGATATCGACCAATGACAATAGCACTGTCTATAACATTTCTTACTGCCTTAATTTTGAATATCTATGGTTTGGGCTCCAAAAAATATTATTTTGGAAGATTTTAACCATGTTATGTAGCTGCAACAATACCCTCGTGCAACTCAACACCGTATGATTCCTTATTACATAAATAGCAGCCATCCATCATATTAATCCCACCTTTAGATGTAAAAAATCGCAAAATTATATTATCATGTTCTGACCCATTATTATTACAGCTGTTACAGCAGATCTCCTTACTTTGTTCCTTGTTAACAACGTTGCAATAATCCTCTCGGACCTATTAGCCTTCCTTGCAGTCATCCGTCAGGTGTGGGGTCTATGGAAAGAAAAGCGAGAATTACGCTTGCATACTGATAACGATTTTGTTACTCTGCTTCTTCAACAGGGTAAGCTCACTCTCATCAATGCGACAGGTGTCCTAAAACATTTGATTTTCACGTTGTCAGGTATTCTAAGATTTTCGTAGGTGATAACTATCATTATCTGCTTCACTGCTCCTAAGTTTGTATTGCAGATTTGTACTTCTTGTCGCAGTCATGCAACTCATAATTCAATACGTGTGTTATTACGATTTCCGTGTTCTACTAAACTCAGCCAATTCGAATTTCCATAGATTTCGCCAGTGAGTCATTCTCAATTCCCTGTTGCATCTCTGAATCAGGTTTTAAATAACAGATAGTTGGAACAGATATTGCCGCCTTTCAGAACGTGTATGATCCCATATATTTTTGAGTGACTTATTTATGTTTACTTCTTCCCAGGCTCTCAACGATACTCATATGTGAATTTACTCTGGATCTTCGTCGACGGAACACAGCACAATCACTTCCTAACCAGTCTGCTTTAGAATTATCAGATTTGAACCTGTCATCCCAGCACAATCCGGTTAGATCTATACGATCCGTATTGGGTCGCCTTCAAGAGAGCATCATTGCTGTTATGGGAGAAAGGAATGATCCAGTAGGTGTTGATGATACTGGTCCGGACGAAGAAGAACCAAACTGAGACACTGCTTGAATTATTGACAAGTATCAAGCCTTATACGAAAGTTGTAGGACCCAATGAGATAGTTTCTTCTGTCTGTGTTATTTGCTTTGATGCGAGTGGGCTCGGTCTCTGTAAGGTGGAACTTACCTGACGCTCATTAACGCTCGTCTCGGAGGCTACGTAATTGCTTTATTTCCTAATTTCTTATTTTACCTTCGTTATTTTTTACTCTCTTTATTTTCTCGATAAACGTTCCTAACGATAATCATGTGGACTTTCTTTGTCTTATCAAGGGTTCCGAGGAATCTGAAGCTTTTATAAAATTCTCTTTTATTATTCTAAAAATACTTGAGTCTCAAATACTATATAAATCCTCGTATTTTGTAGGTGGTTCTTTAGGATTCGTAATAAAGAAGACTTATAACACTCACTTTTTGAGTTTTCTTTAAGTCTTTTTCCTCGTTGCTTCGTTGGAGTCGGGTCACCGACTTCACAGAGCCCGACATGATGGACTTTTCACGCCGACAGCGGGAACACTAGGTAGACAAACTAACGAACAAATCAGATTAATCGTATATCTATATCAAGAGAAGGTATGCAGTATGTATGAAGTCTGTACATTGATCAATTAAACATGGTGCAACGGGATTAAAAAGTTGCTCAGCTCGGAGAACGCCATACTGTCAGAGTTTGTGCCGACTTCAAGTTGAAGTTGTTAGCTTCTACCACTCATACTCTAAAATCTATCAGTCGTATCTTATCACCTGCTACTTAATCAACTACTTCAAACAACAATCTGTAGAATATTATACAACTATAATTATAATAAAAGTATTTACATCTTATATATGCTCAAACTAAAGTGCATTTGGAAGTACTAACGATGAGTTGGCACTGTTTACAGTGCCGGCTCGTATTTATCTGAATGGGACATACAGAGAGGAGACTAAAAGAAATAGAGACTATACTCGACTGATCGGACTAAAAAAGTGTCCGTCAGTAGCGGACTTGAGCGTATTTGGCTCCAACACAATCCCCGCATTACATCTCTCAGGATTCTCAACATGTGGGATGTATCGTATGGACAGATGCAGATTTGATCAAAAAGACATTAACACATGTGCTTAATCTCTGGCCGAGACTAGTAAGTTGCATCGGTTATTCGTACAATGTCCCCACCGTCCGTCAAATCCGTGTTCCCGATGGGTATTTTGAAGATAATCCGGGCATTTCAGGAATGTACACGGACACGATCAAGGTCAGAAGTTCAACCGTATCTTCTCTCCCGATTTACTACGACCTAATGTAGTTACTTTTAGTGTCAACGTAATATTAACACCTCAGATCCTTAGGTCCGATTACTAATACCTCTTATCAACTACGTAGCCTAACTTCATCCGAATTCTAGGGCAAAATTCTTTGTTATTCAGCGAATTTCTTCCTCAAACCAACGTCAACCTCAGCAAATAGCACTATCACCCTTTGCAACCGTGCTGATTGCAATCTCAGTGGTAAATACTTGCACTTACTTCGCATGGCCTGGTCCAACTTTTGATTCATTACAAGGTTTCACCTTGTGTTTTTGAGTTGTCCTTGGAGCTTTTCCTATTCTGCAGGAGTATAGAGCTCGAGCGCTTCTTGAAAGAAATTGTTTTAGTAAATCATAAACGTCAGAGTATTTGTACCTATATTCCTCTTATGACATTTAAATAACGGTGACGTGTTACAGAAAATTACTATGCATGTTTTTGAGAAACTAGGCTTTTGCTTCCATATTAGACCTGTCCAATGGAGGATGTCGTTTAGTCTAAGAGCATCTTCTGAATCAGGTCTCCCTCATTCGGATTATATTGACACTCCACTTAAAGTCGTAGTAATATGATAGTAATATCAAACATTGAAAGAGTGAATGATGCATATCACTACTTGACTGTATTGATACAAATTCAAGTTGACCCAAACGAATCACGTTTGACGGCGAAACCTTGTTTCATCCGGTTGATGAGTCCAGATCATGGGTGGTTATACAGCGTGATACTTCTGAATCACAAGTTATATGAAAATAAAACTGGATTTTTTTAGTTGGCTGTTGTATATTTATAAATGCCGGATGTCGAGCTTCAGACTCAACACATCTGACGAAACCCCGCAAAAAGTAAATATCAACAGCCCAGGGACAAAGGATGTTCACAGTGTGGGGTCTTCCAACACTCAAATTAGAATATCAGTTTCCAAGGGCAATGAAAAGTTGGAATCTCGCCTCAAGAGACAAAAGGAGAGAATACCGTGATACGGAATGGAGATACGCCCCAGATCGTCGCTAGGTTATGGTCAAGTTTGGGCTTAAATCTGCGGAAAAACTTACATCACTGGATGCCACGCTACTAGTAAACAATGAACATAGAGCCACTCCGTCCAAAAATTAGAACAGACTGCCCAAGTGCTATGATGGCTAGTTGATAATTCAACTGAGGTTCGGTTTTATTAAAAGACCAATATTTTGGTTTCCTCGCAATTCCATTTTCAAATCTCAAGCCAGTCAGGCTTATTTCTACTTACCTCATCTCCAATTATAACTCACGTCTGTAGTATATTTATGTCGTAACGAAACAATCGTTGAAACTGTTCAAGCAAAGAACTCCTCTCCAACTCGCTTACAACATGAACAATGAAACTACGAATACCTCAATTCAGAAAATATCAGAAGAGTAGGTTTCCAAAGTCTTCCATTTACCTGTTGAATTAGAATAAACTTCTACAGACTGGCGCAATCGATCTCTCAAGGGTGGATCTTCCAGTCGTTGTTTTACTGATTAAATTAATGATTTTCAGAACCATACAGGTTGAGACAGACATAGCCGCCGTTGGTAAGTAATTTTTCAATTTGTGCTTGCTCTTGTGACCTTCACAATCTATACATGTAGCACTTCTGATTTACGCGTCTCTCCTCCATCTTGATGACGAAATTCACTATATATGGAAATCAAAATTTACAGCAGTGACCTTTCTCTATTTACTTTCCAAGTACCCGGCCCTTTTCCCTGTAGTTCTTATCGTGGCTGCAGACTTTGTGTCGGTAATTATAACTTTAAAGTTCTTTTTGCAGTCATTTCTTTCTCAGGTGAAAATTTACAGTCTCTCCGGTATTTTTGTCTCATTTATTCCAAATCGAAAGGAGATGACGATGTCGCGAACCAGTCTATGTAGTGATCTGGGATATTTAAGCAATGCTATAAATATTCTTCCATTCATTGGAGTACAAGGTACTCAAGTTCTATATATCTGAGTAGTCCTCATGTTTCAAACCGCTGTAGGATTGATATCACTTCGAACCTTGGCTCTATGCCAAGGATACCGACCAATGACAATAGCAATGTCTACAACATTTTTCGTTTCTTTAGTTCTGCGTATTTATGGTTCAAATTTCAATTGATTTTTTTAAAAATATTTGACCATGTTTTCAATTTTCTAGCTGGAACAGTAAACGAATGCAACACAAGACCGTAGGATTTCAACTTATAATCTGCAACCCATTTTTTGATCTTGTTTTTTAGGTGTAAGAAAAACTAAAAATTATACCAACATTTTCTGGATACAATTTTTTAGCATATATGTTTATCTTGATCCTTGTTGTCAATCTCGCAGCACTTATCTTGGACGTATTGGCATTTGGGGCAGTCATTCGTCAGGTTTGGGCCCTATGGAAGGAAAAGCGAAGATTACACCTACATACCAATAAAGACTTTGTTACTCTGCTTTTCCAACAGGGTGAGTTCATTCTCCTCAAGACGTCGGGGGTTCTATAATCATTTTTCTTGTATTGTCAGGTATTCTAAGATTTTCGTATGTAACAGCGTAATACCTTTATCTTTTTCTCGGGGACTAATTTTTTATTATTATAGCTTTGTACTATCCTTTGGAGTTCTGGGGACCATAATTACTTATGTGTGTCACCCCAACTTTTTACTTGCATTCACTAAATCCAGTCAATTCGAATCTCAAGATTTACCCAGTAGGATATTTTATTTTTTTCACCTCTCTCAAATTGTCGTGGTTAAGTTTTATCTAATAGATTGGAGGATCAGATTTCGGCTCCTTTCAAAACGTGTGCGAGACTCCATATCATATACTTTTGAAGAACTTACACTTACTTCCACCCAGGCTCTCATCACTACTCATCTGTGAATTTACTATGGATCTTCGTCGACGGAATGAAACAAAATTACTTCCTAACCGGTATGCTTTAGAATTACCGGACTTGAATCAGCACAATCCGGTACGATCTATACATTCCGTACTTGTTCGCTTTCAGGACAACATCATTGCCGATATGGGAGAACGGAATGATCAAGTGGGTGTTACCGATGGTCAGAGCGAAGAACGATCAAACCAAGAAACTGCTTGAATTAGAATTATAAGCTGTTGGCAAGTATCTGACCTTCTACTAATATAAGACTCCTAACGCTCAATCTGATAGTTTTATTGGTCCATATTATTTGCCCTTGAAGAGTTTTATGATTTATGTAAATGAATGTTTCCAAAGATAGACAATCACCTGATACAAGGATGAAGAAAATCAGTTCAATGTGATTTATAAATCAGAGAAAAACACGTCCATTTTCCTTCGCTTAGATTTGTCCCGTTTTCTGCCCGTGTCATGTTGTGTTCTGTACTCGGAGCCCACTAGTAGAAGTAAAAGTGTAGACGATTAATGTGGTGGATTAATACAACAAAGGTTCAGACATCCGTACCAAAAGCAGCTTTGCAGTCGATCGCTCGCATACTGCATGTTCGGAGAATCCCGTATAGTCGGAGTTTGTATCCACCTTGGCCTCTACCAGTACCGTCGGGAAGATATTATTCGCCGCATCGTTCATCTGGGGTCTTGATTTGATCAATTACAACAAATAAAAATGTATACCGAAGAATCTCCGCTTAAAAAGCTGTACATCAGTCACTGATACGAATGAGACGGTTTTCTTCATCTCAGGACATGGGTCATGATATTACATAGATTCTCGGAGAAAACAGCAAGAAAACAGTCTAAAAAACCTCATTGTGGCATTTCTAATCCTGATACAATGTCCGTGAATGGTTCAAAAAAACTTCAGTATGCATGGCTCTACTTGTGAGATGAGGAGACGACAGAATTGCTTATGGCAGAATAACCAAATGGTCAGATTGATTGATTGATTAAGCAATTATCCAGCTGTTCTAAGAAAATATCTGTAGAAGTTGATAACATGCTGACATTTTCGGGCTTGAGAACCTCCGAACAAGACATTCACAAGGTAGGTACCCGGTTAGGTATGACAGGTAGTTTGGGACAATAATAAAGTATAAACTGAACAGTGGGAAAGCATCAAAGTTCAAAACACAGTTATTGTAAGTTGCTGCATAGATCCTGTGGGATACTGCAGGATACTGCAAAAATTGTGTTGATTACTGACATAACTTGCAGTCCCCCCCATCAAACGGCTGGTAATTGCAGAAAACTCTAGAATACCTCTGGAATACACTGTTTTACCTCTTAATACTGTCAAACACCTGACAGTACTGTGTATACTCCCAAGTTTCATCAAGGGCACTTGACCATCCCTATCAAAAACCTCAGGAAACCAGTGAAAATCCTGAAAACCACATTCCTGGAAGCAGACAGTGGTGAATATCACATTTTGTACTCTTATGTTTTCGTGTCTCCATTTTAACATTTTTTAAATCGCTCTTCTGTTCAATTGTTTTTGTTTTTGGCGAGACTTGGCATTCCGCGAATCATCCTCGGTTAGTATATAATTATGCATGATGCATGACCGATGGCTTTGGTGACCAGAACATGTCACCATTTTTTGTCTCTCCCTCACCGACTCACAAACCTCTTTCACTTTAGCACTGCACGTCTTATATCACCACCAGTTGATGTCAAGTAAGTTTTATATCCTGTCATTTCAATCAATCTTACTGACAATAAGAGCAGGGATCACTGTTGTGTCGGTTTTTTATGCTTCATTTTTTGCACACCAAACTGATCTACTGCTCTATACAGGAATAGTGCTCAAGCTCATGCAATTGATTATGAGGCTCAACTTCAAATTTTACTAAATGGGGACCATTCTCATCCAGAGGACACCAATTGAGTGAGCTGGTTGTCTAATGAGCTGGAGTCAACCGAAACAACTCTGGGTGTCAACCCTGCACATGTCTCTTCCAGTACAACTCTAGATTTAAACACCACTACCCCACCCAGTGTACTGACTCCCATCATAGATCACGGAGATCCAACACTCACATCACCTATTTCCCCCATGCCAACTTAGATGCACTGGGGCCCCATATTCATCCAACATCCAACCCTTCCAATTTCCAAAATGATACCTTAAATCTCACAAATTGCCAACTTTCATTGTCATCCACACTGTCCACAGAATCTTCTCAGAGCACTTCATCACCTAATGGAGCTGGTGTTTCTGATACACCAGGCATTTTACAGGCTAGTGTTCCCCTGATTACATTTCCAAACTCCCTACCTCCCGATCTTCCTGCAGTCCACAATTCCTCAACCACAAGCCAAAACCTCGCTCAAAGAAGTACACATCTATCTTCTAAACTCCTTTCCAACATTAATCTACTTTCACAGCTTATCCAACATTGGAGGCTCTAGAGGAGTTGCGAAACCAACTCAGGAACTGATTGGAACATGCTGAAATAGACCCTCCACATTCTCCTCGACCATTGACAGCTTTCTATGTTGCTTTCCTCCCTCACCATCCAATACACTTGTCAGTAAATCCTGAGATCCAAGCCTTTTTTGAAGCACTGTCCCCCTCCCAAACAACCTTAGCTGATGCTCTGAGCATTTTCATGACTCATCACCAGACACAACCTGTGGTTGAGCCCTTAATGCAGCTCCTGAGTTGTTCAAAAGCAGATCAGTATTTTTTTATGAACGGTAGCCAATTTCCTGCAGAGGATTCTCCCACAGATCATTCCCTTCTACATCTCGGAGCTCTGCGTCTGGCCTGCATGAGCATTTTGAACAATTATGGTTCTCCGAATAGGCCTGATACATCACTCATTCTCCACAAAGTAGTTGAACTTCGAAACTCTCCATTTTATATTGAGCCAAACATGCCCATCTACATTCTTCTTATAGTAGACTTGACATCAAGGCTAGTGCTTATCCTCACATGAACTAGCCCCTCCGTCCTTGCCTCCCCAGAATGAATTATCATGGCAATCCACTGACATGTGTTTAGCTGATTCATTGGCACTGCAGGTCATTTCTCAGAATAGACCTACTGGCTCTATACTGCCAATTCTGGCTCCACAAGTTTTTTTCAGATATATATGCCTTCCTGAAAAAGCTATGGCACCAGCCCAGGTTATTTCAAGATGTGTATGCAATGTATCTGGCCTTTCAATGTGCTGACATCATATGTTTTGAGTGTTGCCTTGATTCATCCTGACCTAATACCTGTGGTAGACTGGGAATATTGCCTAGTGACATACACTGGTTTGCCCTTTTCTATACCCTGGCACCACAAACTGTTGAAAATTGTCAGACATGGTTGAACTTGTACAAGTCTCTTTTCAAGGTTCTCGAGCAAGCAAACATATTGGAACTCCATCCTTCTCTCGCACAGAATCGTCACACTGCATGATGGATTAAATATTGTACTTACTTGTTTCGTTTCAGAGGCCGTTGTAACACCTTCCCAAAAATTTTCGATTATTTCCACCATTTTTCCTCATATTTTCTAAAATCCAAAAACACATAAAAAACATAATTGGATTTTCATTCTTCAATCCCCTTTACCCTTTTCCTTCTTCCCCCATGTTCTGGGAACGTGACCCCTACGATAGAGATGATATCATTGATCAAGAGTTTCACCCTGACCACCTTCTCCCTTCACCCTCCCCTACATACTCATCGGAGGACAAAACAAAATATGACTCCCCTTATCCCATTCCCAGAGACTCTGACTTCCCTCCCATCCTATATCCAACTCAACCCAGCTATCATCCGTTCCAAACGGAACTCCAATTATACATTGATCTCGGAGAAAAGCTTGATATTAGGATAAGTCCCACTACTGCATGGCCAGCTCCGACTCCCACGAAGACTTACCATAAGGATCTAGAAGACTTGGAGATAATAGAAACCCTGCACTACACCAGACCTATTGTAATCCGAGGATTTCAAGGAACCTTCGTTATCGGAAATAGTTACAGCCTAAAGAAACATTGCCCTTACACCCCTGTCAGAATCACTAGGGTGATCGTGCACCAAAAATATGGACCTCAATTCATTCACATTGCCTTTAATGTTCCCTCTACAGCATTTTGGACCTTTAGCGATATAGAAGACTACCCCGAAAACAAATCCAGCTGTTGGAGCTCTAAGGGACTCATATATTTAACAACCTCCAGAAACCTACATCACCCATCAAAACCTCACACCACCATCTCGCCTCAATATCCCGAAACTCAGACAATGTTCTCTTTTTAACGTAACCACTCAAAACATTTCAACTAATTCCAGATCCTCTTCTTCCTATACCTCCCAATTCCACTACCAACCTCTATTTGATTCAGAAACAGATGATCAAGTTCCCACTACTTGCCCTACTACTCCTCTCCCTTCTCCTATTGAAGACCTTGAAACGGAAGTTCGTGTATATTGAAGCTCAAATAGTCAACTCCCAATCAATCCTGACACCCCCTATGGCCTCAGTACCTGCTCATGTCCAAAAGACGTATCAACTAGAAGTAAGATTTTGGATCTTGGTCTCCCCAAAACCATTAAGTATGGAGATGCCATCACAATAAAAGGTTTCGAGGGGCAATATCACATTAACCATTACTTTACTGTTTCACACTGCACTCCTCCTTACCAAATTATTCAAATCATTGCAACCGCTAGTCTAGGAATTGCCTTTGAGCACATTGGGTTTGATGTGCCCTATGAATGCGTACTACCATACTCCTCCTTCCCTATCATTCTCGTTACATCTTCATCCCCTTTGAAGAAGTTTTCTTCACACCACCCTGTCTATATCCAGAAGACCATTTCTACTCTTCCTTTCCCTGTGCCAACCCCACTACCCCATGCCACCCAATAAACAAGGTACTCTGAAAAATCAGATCCTACACCATCGGAGTGCTCAAGGGAAAGAATCAGAGTCTGGCTGAAGAAAAGCATCTAAAAGAAGGGGCTGAGAAAGTTCCAGAATCACTCAGTAGTTGAGTGGTAACATCGTGAGAGTATTTCCTTAATTGAACATTCTTTTGTCCTCCATCTATGAGTCCTTCCACTTGCCTCTCTCTATTGTACAACAGTTACCTGTTTTCACCCCTTTCACCATATTTCTCCTTTCATAAAAATTTGACAACCTCTAAAAATATTTTCCTCATTTAAATAAATAATAATTACTAAACTTTGTATAAAAACTCTTGTAGTAGTTAAAATAACAACAAGTTTTACCAATCCCTCAAAAGTGCAGGATAAGCTTAAGTCTCTAAAGTGGTCTCTAACGTCTAAATCATTTCCACTATTAGCGAAGTGCTGATAGTTGGTCTGTTTCTAACGGTTTCTAACATCAAGTTGTTTCTAACGTCTGAACTATTCTCTTTCTACCCCCTTACATCTATTACGATTAAAACATACTAAATCCCCCCCTCTAACACCTTCCACCCCTTCTCTGTATTTCTGCGGCAAAGCTCGACTTATTTAGAACCAAGGCCTCTATAATCAAATATTGATTGTATATACTGAACAGGATCCTAGTTTAGTATACGACATCATGTGTCAGTTCATGACAGAGGCGTTGACAGAAGTTGGCAGCATTTTGTGCTATGACAGCACAAATTCGCAAGCAGATGTTCTCGCGAGAGTCGAATGTTAAGGCAAAAGAGAGGGAAGGGGAATAGCAAGAATATTGGAGACGCAAGAGAAGAAAGAGATTCAGGACCGACGTCATTTTTGAATTAACCAATAAGATTTATTTCCGTTTCACAGAGAAATTAGAAAGACTAATTACTATCAGCAAGACATAAACTGAATCAGTTTTGTAATACAAGAGTTGAGTAAATACATTCGTTGGTATGATGCACCCCACACCGTCCTACAGCATGTCGAGGATCCTAAGCGATTTGGCAACGAGGGTTATAATCCAGTCCGTGTACTTCTTCCTTGGTTATTAAGGCTGATTAAAATGGTAGAAGAAGAATAAGTAGTACTTCAAATGTGGAGCATCGTCGGTGTAGGTGGTAGAAGTTAACAGAGATACAAACTCCGACAGTAGCGAATTCTCCGAACTCTCCATTTTTCTGTCCTGCTACACTACGTGCGACAGTGACTACTACAAATACTGTATAATACCTCACTAATTACATGATTTTACCTTCATCCATGTAGACCGCCTTGCTCCCCCTCTGTATTTCCTTGTAATTATAGTTCCCCCTCCTTCATCAACATCACTCACATTACCGAAGAATCTATTTGCAATTTGATAGACTTCTGACCAGCTGCAGACAAAAATCAGACAAACAACACGGCAGCCGTGAGGATATTCGTCTTTCTCTGAGACCAGGGTCGCAGGCTTGTATTTTGCATGTTCAGCGATAAATTCAATTAATTCACATTTACAAAAGATTTGGTGGAGTTGGTTACGCTCTAAGGAGTGGAAACCGATCATACCCTATCATCTTCATAGCGTTCTCGGGCTTACACGGCCATAAAAATAACGTTGTCCGTGTCCGCTAGGGTATCAGAAAGCGGTCCTACGGATTTTACCTTATTACGCTTGTGGTTTTTATGTATTTAAAGGAGAACCCCGCTGTCTAAAGACCTCATTCCAATAAGGGTATATCTCACTCGCATTCATTTTCAATCCGCTATTGTATCACCTGTTTACTACATCTACATCTATCTGATCCTGATAATGCGCTTCTCTCTTAACATTTTTCTTCTTGCCACTGCAATTTCAACTGTTGTTGCAAGCCCGAGCTCTAATACTTTGGCTTACTTGAAGCGTCAAGTCGAAATCAACGATGCTTCTGTTAATATCACGGAGGGCATAGAAACCCTAATAAACGAATTCAACAGCATACTACCTACCATTTTTAATATGATTGACGTGACCAATCAGTTGTTGAACCAGACAAACAGCTAAAAAGGCCTGCGTAATCCCAAAGAAGCTTGTTCAAAGGTATGAAATTCCGTAGTAAGCCTTGACTTGCTTTCATATTGAATATAATATCTTTTTTCAGCCGTTTTTTCCTCGAACTGAAGGTGTTTTGTTATCGTGAACTCAATCAAAGTCTAGGATGCTGTTTTTTTATTGTTCTCTGACGTCCTGTCCATTTGTTTATGAATAACAATAGAAGCTTCATATATTTATTCAAGTTATCTGTATTTTTTGAGTAACAATATTATCTTTTTCGTGAAGGATAAAAAAGGGGCATACCTGAATAATCGTTTGTATTGAGAATTTGTTGTAACCCAAAGAACGGCTTTCAGTAAGAGCTACCATAAGTTCCCGATGGACTACAGACCAAACAATATATATATTTCTGACTTGTAAGGCAACAAGGTGTTGGTGTTCGGGCCACGGGTATGAAACTGAGACTCACAAGATGGTCTTGTTTGAATGGTTCTTTACGACTTGTTTCAAACATTTTAGAATTCTCAGTTCAGTGACTCATCTTAAACACCGACCACACGTGTCCGGTTTGAGTCATTGTTCAGAACCACTTTTTATTTCCTCATATGCATTAACGAGATCCCGGTCAACTTGGAACTCGCAAGGGTACTTCGTTTCGTATGTTCATTCTGTGCACGGTGTAACCGCTTGAGCGTGTTTCTGTTTACATGTCCGACTCGGAGTTCTGGTGAACAAAGGCTCATCAATTGGTTAAAATTTGTTTTTTTTCTTCTTTCATAATTACAAGGATGCACTTACTCAAAAATACGAATTAGTAACACTTGGAACACGCCTGAATTGCGCCTGAACACGCACGCAGAGAAAAAAATACAAACTCCGAATCTACAGCATTCTCCGGGGCGCCTGTTTTCGTTCCGTTTACACCGTGTACTGGCTGGTAACGCCGATTTCTATCATGAACTGGGAAACTTTTTGTTTGTCCGATATATCAGCTGGCTATTGTATCTTTCTACCAATGACATCGCCATGTACATAATTACATCCCTGCTCTCCTCTTCTCTTACCCGTCGGTTACACTTTCCCTTGTTTATCATTTATCCCCTAACAAATATGGCCGATATTCATAGATATCTTTCAGACTTTAGTAGACAGAACTTTTGGGCCGTTTGACAGTCCGATACTGTACCAAGAATTTCTCTTTTGTTCTGGAGGACTGGCGGTATACTATGCTTCTAGATCTGATGGAAATATCTACTCTCGACATCTCTATTTTTCTTTTTGAGACGACCGTGTAATATGTATCTACACTTTCCATCTTTCGGAGATGGCCAACCAACATTAGAGCGGCTGACCGACCCAATTCAATTCAACTTACAAGGGAGACTAGGACCCTGAGAACATACAAAAGGGTCCTGAGGTTGTTGTTCAGGAAGTGAAGTGGAAACAGATCATAGTCGCTCTTCACACAGCGTTCTCGGGCTTAAATGGCCACGAACTACAACCCCATCATCTTGGGTATCGTAGAAACCGTGAGGATCCATACATACTGATTCATATATATATATATATATACGCAGACCTCGGACTTCCTCTTAACCACTAACCTCACTTGCGTTTCAATTACTACCACTAACTTATTGCTCTCAGTTTTGTTATAATGCGGTTCTTCTCTGTCAACGCACTTCTTCTTACTGTTATAGCTTCGGCTGTTGTTGCAACCCCTTCTCCCTCCGCTTCCTCCGCTTCCCTTAACATCGCAAAACGTCAAGACGACATCACAATTGTCCCCCATAATATTTCCGAGGCATTAAAAATGATAGATAACACCATGGAGTCATTTGCTTTTCATATGAGATTCCTACTCACCGTTTTGAAAGGATTGAACGAGGAACAAAATAACAGCACTGCGACTACTGGTAACGGACCTGCCGCTTCCGGTAATGGAACAAATGCGATTATTGCCATATCCCCATCTATTTTCAAGTGAAAGTACGTACGAATGACCAGCCTTGAGCTGTATTGCGTTACTCATTTTCTCGTTAATATCATTTTGCAGCATTGGACTATTCACATCTGACGTTTTCCCCCTCCCTCGTGCATTTTTTGTTTTGTCGCCCTTCCATTGCAACAATGTAGCGAGAGATATTTAACTATCTATGTTAGTCCCCAAATGTAGACGGTTTTTTTTCGAAAAACCACCATCTTTTATTAAATCTTTGTATAAGGTTGATATCTCTTGAGTCCTCATCAATATTCCATATCATGAATTTGTTGTATTTGGTTATCGCTCTTGAGGAAGTGGTGTGGGATGAAACGAGAGAAGTTTACTCCTTAAAATTTTATACTTATGAGTGTGTAAAGTATTTCTGACTATCAAAAATAGAAATATAACCTGAAGTTCTGGAAGTTTTTCTGAGTGCGATAATTTACGAACCTTGCCTTGTTCGTTATTGCAGAAGTTAACCATGGTTTGATTCCGCATAGCCGCTCGTTCACACCATAATACGCTCCACCAAATGCTCCACTCGATAGAGAACCTTGTTATCCACCGTCTTTTCTTTTGGCAGCTTCCAAGTAATGAAATAGACTTCAAAAAACCAAAGTAAGTTTTGGCAAATAACAAAAATATAGAGGATTTTGATCGGCTAACAAATTTTACAAAAGGCCCATTTTTGAGTTTTGCCGCTTGCGACATTAGGTTATCGAAAAAAAAAGAGAAGGCGCAATATAAATTGTTCAACATGAAAGACATTTTTAAGAACGAGCGGTAATGTATTCAAACTTTGAAGTTTTGCTCCAAACATTGCAGTGATCATCCACATAATTAGCACTGTGTTGAGTCCACTTTCAGCGCATTTATCGGAATAGCCCCCGCTCCGCTCCGTTGGGAAAAGGAAAAGGAAAAGGAAAAGGAAAAAGCTGTAAGTAATATAGGTGAAGATGAATATGCGCAGTATACCCAGTCCATAGCCCCTATTTGTTCGCAGCTTCAAGAGCTGTGCTGTGGCGGGTACATAAGTGTCTCGCCGGCGCTAGAAGTTAGAACCGATTCCTTTCGGGGTTTCCGTCCACTAGCTTCTGATGATTCACACACTCATTTACGATGATCTTATTCCAAGCCTTGGAAGCTGTGCTGTGGAGATTTTAAAAACAGACAAACTCAACGTCACCCACCCTCCTAGGCTTTAATTTTTACTACACTCCGCTCCACTCTTATGTTCACCGACTTTAAACAATCCCGAAGCAAAGAATCTACTCAGAATACATTTATAAATGCACATTCAAGTTCATCGCAGGATCGCAAGCTCTCTATAGAGCTCCCGATACCGAAACGAATTTATACGAGTGGTTCACTCGTTTCCGGTATTGTTCACTTAAGCAACAAGGACCCGAAATACATTCAAGAGATTCAAGTATCCCTTATCTGTAGTGTTCGTTCTCATTGTAAGTTGTGCAACAAACACGAAAAGCTCCGGATCATTAATATTCAATTCTTTTAGACTATCAATACCTAGGATCAACGTGAGTATTTAATATCCATCAACAAAGTTTTTCATGTTTAAGAGAGACGTTGGTCCTACATTAAAACAGAACACAAGACATACGTCAGGAAACCACTAAACTATTCCACCGAGATCAAACCCTCTGGACACGAAATTCACTTGATGGTGATATACCTCCTGGCGACTTTCATTTTGAATTCTCTGTACCTGATAGTGGGGTGGATTCGAAGGTTCACGACAATAACACGTCTTTACCCCCTTCCTTCCATGCTGGAAAAGGTAATAAGTGGAACAATGGGGTACGTATAAAAGCCTTGTCGGTATTAACCTTCCCAGTACTCAGGGATCACTTTTTTTAGATGCCCCTTGGATATGTCAAATACTACGTGAAGGTACGAGTCATCAGAAAAGGCTTCTTTAAATTAAACGAGACGTATGTTTTTTCTTTTTCTGGGGTCTAGTCTCGGTTTTTTTAAGCTTTATATAAATACAGTGCTATCATGCCGTTTATATTTTTACCTCCCTCTGGTCCACCACCTTTACTTCCTACGCTCCCCGAAAGATTATCCGTTCAAGATTTGGACAAATTAAAAAAGTTATGGGAGGATCATACTGTTTCATCTACTATCCGACATGGCATATTTAATCATCAAGGGGAAGCGATACTGTCTTTATGGCTCCCCCGAGTCGACAAGCTTCCTCGACAAACAAGTATACCATTCATTCTCTCCCTGATCTTACGTGCACCCCCAAGTAAATCTCATGAAAAACCATCATCCCTCCCAACACCACCACGATTAGATAAAGTGACCCTTTATCTTGAACAAAAACTTCAAAGCACCGCACAAAAGGGTGTACATCAAAATAACAAAACCTACGATAAATACCCGACGGATAATCTTGTTCATTCATTTGCCCCTCAAGAAAGTGATTGGGAATTTAATGCTATTACCACTCACTGGGAGAAAAGTGTCATTTGGCGAGGACATTGGATATTCAAAGAGACTCCAAACTTTACTAATCGACAGTTTGTTTTGAAAGTACGTCCAGTGTCTTTGCAGCGAGTCAAAGCGACGACGTTTTGTTATTCATCCAGATGCTGATGGTGTTTTTTGATAGTACTACCTTACAGCTAAGGTTCCGATGAAAGGTCTCGGGAACGATGTAAAACTAACTTCGAGGGAGCTCGATATTAGTTCCGGTCTGCTTGCCGGCCAAGATCCTAACTTTACGATACTTGAACCGGATTTTCTTCCAGATTATTTTGATCTGGATTCTCATGATGAGGAAGACGAAAAACATGAGAAAGAGAAAAACTAATTGTATATCAATACGTAACCTTTAATTTCTTGTTATTTAGCAACGGGAATTCTTTCATCAAACAAATAATAACCCTTTTGAGCTTTTATCAATTTGCGCGACATTACTTCTTATTAAGGGACTGTTCCTAGATTGTATTTTAATACAAATTTACATTAGAAACAGTGAGTACTGTCCGCAAACTACCCCTATATGTACATACATGGTTTCTACGGTCTCAAGGGTCGTCTTTAAACCTCTGCCGGACCCCCAATGGAAATCGATCTCGGCATCTGGCTTCGCTCAGGGTGGTCAGGTCCAGATGTAAGGTAATTTATTAAACGCATTTGAACCTACAAGTTAAGGCCAAACACTAGAAACCCAAACAACATTATCGAACGAGCTCTTATTCATCGTCCTCATTTTCTAAGTCGACGCACTTTTGCAAGAAATTAGAATTTAGGTGTTTCAAATTCAACCTGGACTTACTGTAACTTTACTAACATACACTCCTAGTCTCACACTTTCGGTTCTTGTAAAGATATTGCGTATGAAAGAATGCGAGCTTGTGGTGCCTTTTTGACCATTCGTGTTACCATGCTGAAGTACCTTAGGAACTCGATATCTGTGATGGAAGAGAAGACGAAAACGAAAACAAAAACAAAAACAAAAACAAAAACAAAAACAAAAACAAAAACAAAAACAAAAACAAAAACAAAAACAAAAACAAAAACAAAAACAAAAACAAAAACAAAAACAAAAACAAAAACAAAAACAAAAACAAAAACAAAAACAAAAACAAAACAAAAACAAAAACAAAAACAAAAACAAAAACAAAAACAAAAACAAAAACGCACAGTAGCGTTAGAAGTTAAAATGGCTGAGCGTAAAGACACCGGCATGTTCGTCAGCCATGAGGCGATAATGTACCCATAAAAATGATATCTTCCAATAGCTATCTTGTTTAGGACGAATCTACATAACCTATTCTTATGTAAACGAATTTGATGCTTTTTGTTCTGTACCGTGAACGAGCCATAATTTTACGTAATTTTAGGGGTCCCATAGAATACGTGCTAGATGTAATACAGTTAGACTTAAAAAAAAGCGACATTTCAAGTTATCATTGATAGGGAAGGTGATACTAACCTTACATATGTAGAAACACGCTTCCAATCAAATCAAACCTTTCTGAGGAGATCACGACATAGAATTTTGAGAAAACAATACTGGTGTTGTCATCCCGAGAGCCAAAAAGACCTATTCGACAATTGTGTTCCAGAGTCGATCACCTGTTCTTTTTTCCAGAGTCAAAATTTACCGTATGGACAAGATGAAGCTCCGAATTGGATCTTTCCCCTCTGTGAGCTGTGTCAGCATCATCAAATAAGCTCTGCAGAGAGAAGAATACGGGCACCCTGAAACTTGTCGTGGACTTGTGGACTCGTGGCGGGACAGACTTTGGACAGACGAAGCTACAAGAAAGTGTGACCCATTCCTGTCACTTGTCGCTTCCTTTGGAGTTTTCCTGGTTCCACACCGAACCGAAGATCTCTAAATCATGCTTCATTAAAGTCTGCTTGTGTTCCGGTGCCTGTTCATCACCAGAAAATTATTATTTTGTGTTTATACACATGAAACATATCTATAAAGAGAATTTGAACTCGTTGATCAAGATATTTCGGCGCGCGTCAGTATCGTGTACGAAGGAGTTGTTGTTTGACTATTGGAATGTCAAATGAGTACGTGTCACATTGCTTGTAAATCTCATACAATGAACAAAAGATAGCACTTTTTTCATTCGATTATTGGCAAAGAATATCGAGATTGGTTTATTCCAGTGCCCTGACATAATGGTTTGACTCAAATCCAGGACAGCTCCTGTGTTTAAAATTTGTCCGAATGTGGATAGGACCAAACAACCAACCACTCTTAATGTATGATATAACTTACTGTTCGTTTTTGTCTTGTACTGACTATCACTCATATAATCTACTCCACGACCGCGCAGGACGTCTACCTCAGGAATATGGACAGGACAAACGGTATTAGTCTCAGTTTATTTTCAAATTGTATAAAGCCCCATGGTCAGCGTCCAAAGTTCGCACTCTTTCCCTCTCTACTTTCTCCTCGTATCTTACCGTAATATGTCTTCCTCCGCTCCTCAGACTCAGTCCCCGCCTGCCGCCCCCAACTGCTCTTCAAGCGATGATCTTTTGGAGTCCTTCTTTCACAGCTTTTTTACCAAAATCGAGCATGATAGAGCAGCTGCCTTTCGGCCTCGCTTCGCGACGAGCCCATTCCAGTTCTGGTCATCTTTGACTTTGGATGATGACGCGTTAGAGTTAGGAATGATAAATGACTCCATTGAGAAACGTATCAATGGTAAGTAAAACAACAGCGAGACGTTCAGACTCTAAACAACCCCGCAGAACAACTAAAAAACACAACACCTCTCATGAGCAGCGGCGCGTCTCTTGAAACTAAGGCAACTGAGAGTTTCGACCTTTTTGATTTACCATTTATTGACGGAAACACACGCAATAGTACGCGGTCGTCACCCTGTTGACGAGTCATTTTTTTGGCTGTCAACGCGTCACTGTTCCCTTTACTCACCATGCGTTATCAGACTTGACCAAACCATGCAAGTGTCCCAAAAATGGCGTGTACTTTGGGAATCAATACGTGCCCAATTTTGATTGCGGTTCAGCGAATGAAGACGTTTGGAGTACTTCTTCGGATGGTGATTTACCTATTTTCTGCCGCACCTATGATCTTCAACTGACACCTGCCCTCCAGTTGTTCCTCAGCCACCCAGAACTTGTACTTGGGATTTCCCACCGTGCGTCGAATGTAATACAATATTTGCGGAAGGCTTTCTCAATGATAATACAAACGGTATGTTCTTTCTGTCGTTTCGCATGGAACTGACGAACTGGCTGAGCCCTCTTGCAGACTCTTTGTCGGATTATTTTACCCCATTGGTTTCAAATTATGAGCTTGAATGCTTGGGTTCTGTTACTCAGCTGACTCAGACCAGTGATTCCATAAAAGCCGAAGAGATTACAGAGTCTCAGGTCCCGGTTGATGATTTTGTTCCATCTTTTTCATCTCAGACTGTCACCGACTATAACTCCGTTGCCCATGGGGATGCGAATTTATCTGATGGTGCAGTCACGATTAACGGTAAGTCTTTGCATGTGGTGCATATGAGGTGTACTCATGGTTTATAACAGAATCGACCACATCACATCCAAACGCTGCGAACTTTGGGTCAGATTTATCGACTAAGAGTTCACAGACGCGCTCAGATGCATTGACTCCTCCGAATGATTCCATGCCGAACCAAAGCACGAGCGCAACAACTACTGACAGTAAGTGGCAACTGAGATTGCACTGATTGCTGTCTTGATTATTTCTTCATTAGACAATACGAACTCGAACACCGGCTATGGCCAACGTTCGAATTACATTGAACGACATGTATTGACAACAGGGTATGCACAAGCAGTTGTCCCGAATGCTCAGGTGCTTCCGACATTGGAGGCATCGAATATTGACCCAAACCATACGCAATCGACACTAGGCCGGATACGCTCAACTGTGCCTCAACAGGCATTTCAACAGTTGCAAAATTCACTCCCCTGGTCCTTCTCGGGAGTCCCAACGACATCGTCATCTTCTATCCCTCAGGCATCCAACACATCCCCAATCCCTACTGCGGCGACACTCACCCCATGTCAACCCAATGATGAGAACCGTTCAGTCAGCGGTCAGCCTGAGATGCATGATGGACAAATCCTACCACCTGCGCAATTCTATACGATCGAGGACGGGAAATTCATCTGCCGTTATATTGGACCAGCGCGTCCTCGCGGGTGCTCAACAAAGAATGGGAATGTTCGGAGCTTATGGCGTCACTTGAGAACCCATGCTTTCAAGGAGAATAGCATGAACATTCCTTCACAGGAAAAAGTGATCTGTAATCGTATACCTGCAGATTCGTTGAACCTGACTGTCATATGCCCATTTAACAAACCACATCAGTTAGACAGGTGTCGGTATTACAGGGAGACCGGTCAAATATGGCAGATGGAGACTCTGGACAGATGGGAGAAGGTGATGATGGATCATAAGTCTGAGTATCATGAATGATCCTGGCAACCAATCGTAGTATATTCTCAGAGGTGTATCAAAAACATCAATAGCTAAAGGTACATTGATACTCCCACCTAAATTTCATGAAATGGATGTCATTTATATATAATAATATTTCTATGATATGATAATTACCAAAGCTTGCCTTTAGTGTTTAGAGAGAGTTTGGTGAGCTCGGAGAAAACCGAGCATTGGTATATTGGGTAGTCGGGGTTGTATTTACCATGCTTACGCGTTTACCTACTGCTAACTGTCTTCTGCAAGATATTCGCGCTATTTTCAGAAATCCTGTGCTGCAAGAATCAAAATTGGTTAATTAACCTTAAAGGCTTTATAAACCTTCCAATGTTCTATTTTTGCATTAATAATCTGTTGAGATATTACATAATAGCCTCCAGCGTCGACACTACGTCAAAACGGTACTAGTGTATATTTCTCTATTCCAATTTAATTAGTGGCTATATAGTTTCAAACTTTGAAGTATAAACCTCAGTTGCTTTTCTACAACTGAGGTGTAAGTCATAATTATTTTACTTCTTATATTTTATGCTGAACTGGTATTAGTTTATTATATTAGGTAGCATAATATTATTAGTTGCTTTTCTACAACTGAGGTTTTATTATATTAGATAAATGTCATCTACACCGATAATACAACAACATAATCACCTTTTTTTTGATCTACTGGTAGGTATGGCAGGTGTGTAAGGTAGAACTTACCTGACACTCATTAACACTTGTCTCGGAGGCCACATAATTACTTTGATCCAATTTCTTATTTTGCTTTTACTTATTTTTCTCGATCTCATAAATGTTTGTAAAGTCAATCAGGTGAACTATTCTTACTAAGGATTCTGATGAATCCGGTTTTAGATAACTTTTATTTATTTATTTCTTTATTCTAAAAATACTTGAGTCTTGAATGCTATATAAATCCCTGTATTCTGTGAGTAGTTCTTTAGGCTTCATAATAAAGAAGACTTACCACATTCACCTTTGAGCTTTCTTAAGTCTTTTTCCCTCATCACTTCATTGGAGTCGGGTCACCAACTTCACAAGGTGGTTTGTGACAAAAATAAAGTATAAACTAAATAATGTGAAAACATTGAAGTTCAAAACACACTACTGTAGTGTTTCAACTGTAGGCTCAGTAATGTGTAACATGATGGTCCAAGCCTTGCCTATTTTTGGTCCCATATGCATAACACTAGGCCACTGAGCCTAGGTAAAAAAACCATTATGTTTTTTTTCTTCAAAAAAAATTGACTGAAAAATTCTATTTTTCTCACTGAAATAACTAAAAAAAAATTTGGTCCAAGCTTCAAACTTGCTGCATGTCAAGATTGGATCTCGATTGGTAGAGATCGGTTCCTAATATCACCAATCAATGAATGTCTGGGAGGTATTCAATGTAGGACATGGCTTCAACTTATATGGTGTGCCTACTCCCAAGACTTAATGGATGTCCTACTATTTGTGTCTATCAGTTGGAAACAATAGCAACGATACGAATAATGAGAACAATGTTGACGAAGAGGTAGACTCAGTTGATCGGTTGACTCAATGTAGAACATCGAGTCTAACGACAATGAGTTGAGTTAGAGTAGAGATAAGGGACATAGCAATAGATATAAATGAATAGAACATAATATGTATATAGAAGGTAGCTATTAATATCAAATCTTATTCAATATCAGAACTGAGTCTACCTAATTGTTACATTGGGTTTATATAGATGTTCAGCTAGTCCAAATGTGCAGGGTTAGATAGATATCAGCTGAAGGCAGATACTATGTGCAGGGTCTTAACAGTCATGGGAAGATACATGAGGGAAACATGAGGCAACATGATTATACAGTATCATACAACTGTGTAACACTGCAAAAATCTCCCTGATCCAGTGAGCCTACCATGCATAACATGTAATGCTAAATTTTTGTGAGCCTCCAGTTAAAACACTACAGTAATTGTAAGTTACTGCATAAATTCTGCAGGGTACTGTGGGATACTGCCAAAATTGTACTAATTGCTGATGTAACCTCTTGTTATGTATCCACTGCTGCATAATGATAGCAAACTCCAGAATACCTCCAGAGTACACTATTTTACCTCTCAATACCATCAAATGCCAGCAAATACCTGATCATACCTTGTGTCAAGGTCTGATACCTTAGGTTTGTAGTCAATCTTGCAATCGATAACTCTTTCGAGATTATTGATTGGAAGTTCAACTGAGTCGGGGACGTGGCCTCAGCTTATATGCTGTGCCCTCTTCCTAGACCCCGAGTGTATGTCCCCAATTTAATGGTGACAATGCCGATTATAGTAATCAACAATAGAATCAGACAAAGTTGAGGTCAACGACTATAGTAGGAGTAAATTAAGAGGTGTGACTTAGTGTTGATGACGAGCAAGACTGTCAAGGTCAAGTCGACAACAGCTGGAGTCAGAGATAGATTAATGAGCAATGAAAAAGAACAGATATTAGTTTGTTTATTAGATATCGACCAAGGTCGATATCAAAACTGAGTCTACATCATATTTACATGAGGGTTTATATACATGTGAGACTCAGGGAAAACATATGATACATGAGTGTCGTTACAATCATTAGTAATCGGTGAAACAAATGTATGGAGAAGGTAACCCAAGGGGTTACCAGAGTGAAAATATTTCCTGTGGGAAATACCGAGGAGTCTGAGGCAATTGAATCAGTGTCAAGTTGGTGAATCGAAGGTGTCGAGGTGGATCAAGGGTGTTGAAGCATGGTAATGCAATATAACGAGTGAAGAGTATGGGGAATGTTCGATATATTTGATAATGAATGATTATGTGTTACATATGAATGATTGTGTGTCAGTTCATGACAGTATCCCCTTGTCAAGGTTGAGCCCTTGAGACCTCTGGACTTAGCTTTATTTTTGTCATCACCACGTGTGACAATATGTGACAAATTGTTCTATTTAACACCGATAAGGCCGCTGGATGCATTTCATTATCCTTCAACCACAACCACCATCATTTCCAACCCCAGATTCTCGATAGAATGTCGTCTCCCATCACCGAACCCGTAGAGGGATGATCGTAATTGACAATATATCTGAAGTATTGAAGGTTTTAAAATCCTTCCACGTCAAAACTTATTTAATAAAAACTGGATAGACAACTTACTAACTTTAACCATACTAACTTATCTATAATATTAAGGTTTGAGAAATTTATTACAACTAGTCTAAATTATTCCAATTCTCATAACTTGAAAATTTCACTGTTTTTAAATGTTTAGTTAATTTCATATCAAATGTCAAAAGTAATTATTTATCTATGAGCCTGTAGAATAGACCATAACTTGTCTAATCATTAAATATAGAGTAAACAATCTGTTAATGTCACCCACATTAATCTTCACATAAATTCTGAGACTGCATACACTTTAGATAAGATATTACCCACACTAATTCCTATGTAAGTTCTGAGACTGTATATGCTTTAGATGTGATGGCATCCATGTGTGTCTATTTGTAAGTTCCAAGATCGCATATACTTTAGGTATGATATCACCTGCACTCATCTTATCTGTAAGTTTCGAGATCGCATATACTTTAGATATGATATCACCTGCACTTACCTTATCTATAACTTCCGAGGTTACGTACACTTTAAATATGATAGTACCTGTATTCACCTTATCTATAACTTCCGAGGTTATGTACACTTTAAATATGATAGTACCTGTATTCACCTTATCTATAACTTCCAAGGTTACATACACTTTAAATATGGTAGTACCCACACTCACCTTATCTATAACTTCCGAGATCACATATACTTTAGATATGATATTACCCGCACTCACCTTATCTTTATGTTTTGGGATAGCTTAAACATTGAAGCATGTATCCTTTTCCGATGTAACCAAGTGCGATGAAATCTCTAGTTTTGTTATAATTTACCTTATCAAATAAACCTAATTTAATTTTTTAAAACCTAAATCTAAGCTTTGGATTTGAAATGTATTTTAAAATTAAACTCTATATTCCAACATTGATGGAACATTCCAAATTAGAAGTCTTGGTCAGAATTTGGTAGTAATTCCAAACTGAGAAATTCCCGTGATGGTAACATAATCCCCTAAATCTTGAAAGAATATAATCCCTGATAAGGTTTTATTGAGAAATACAGTCAACTAAATAGTTTACTTTATATGTCTTTTTATATTTGTTTAATAATCACTGAAATTCTGAAATGGGTATGTGGCTAGATAGTTACACAGCTATTAGTATTAGATAACAATAACCATTTGAGAAATGTGATAGGAGATTTACCGATATCTTATAAACAATCTATATTTGCAAAGTTACGATCATCCCTTGTATCCATACTGTTGGTGCACCCAAAACGCAGGAAGAACGTATTTCGTGGGCACAGAAGAATCAACGTGTTGTAACACCTTCCAAAAATTTTTCGATTATTTCCACCATTTTTCCTCATATTTTCTAAAATCCAAAAACACATAAAAAAAACATAATTGGACTTTTCATTCTTCAATCCCCTTTACCCTTTTCCTTCTTCTCTCATGTTCTGGGAACATGACCCCTATGATAGAGATGATATCATTGATCAAGAGTTTCACCCTGACCACCTTCTCCCTTCACCCTCCCCTACATACTCATCGGAGGACGAAACAAAATATGACTCCCCTTATCCCATTCCCAAAGACTCTGACTTCCCTCCCATCCTATATCCAACTCAACCCAGCTATCATCCGTTCCAAACGGAACTCTGATTAGATGTCGATCTCGGAGAAAAGCTTGATATTAGGATAAGTCCCACTACTGCATGGCCAGCTCCAACTCCCCACGAAGACTTACCATAAGGATCTAGAAGACTTGGAGATAATAGAAACCCTGCACTATGCCAGACCTATCATAATCCAAGGATTTCAAAGAGCCTTTGTTATCGGAAATAGTTACAGCCTAAAGAAATGTTGCCCTTACACCCCTGTCGGAATCACTAGGGTGATCGTGCACCAAAAATATGGACCTCAATTCATTCACATTGCCTTTAATGTTCCCTCTACGGCATTTTGGACCTTTAGCGACATGGAAGACTACCCCCAAAAACAAATCCAGCTGTTGGAGCTCTAAGGGACTCATATATTTAACAACCTCCAGAAACCTACATCACCCATCAAAACCTCACACCACCATCTCGCCTCAATATCCCGAAACTCAGACAATGCTCTCTTTTAACATAACCACCCAAAACATTTCAACTAATTCCAGATCCTCTTCTTCCTATACCTCCCAATTCCACTACCAACCTCCATTTGATTCGGAAACAAATGATCAAGTTCCCACTCCTCGCTCTTTTACTCCTTCCCCTCTTCCTACTATTGAAGACCTTGAAACGGAAGTTCGTGTATATCAAAGCTCAAATAGTCAATTCCCAATCAATCCTGACACCCTATGGCCTCAGTACCTGCTCATGTCCAAAGACGTATCAACTAGAAGTAAGATTTGGATCTTGGTCTCCCCAAAACCATTAAGTATGGAGATGCCATCACAATAAAAGGTTTCGAGGGGCAATATCACATTAACCATTACTTTACTGTTTCACACTGCACTCCTCCTTACCAAATTATTCAAATCATTGCAACCGCTAGTCTAGGAATTGCCTTTGAGCACATTGGGTTTGATGTGCCCTATGAATGCGTACTACCATACTCCTCCCTTCCCTATCATTCTCGTTACATCTTCATCCCCTTTGAAGAAGTTTTCTTCACACCACCCTGTCTATATCCAGAAGACCATTTCTACTCTTCCTTCCCTGCGCCAACCCCACTACCCACGCCACCAATAAACAAAGTACTCCGAAAAATCAGATCCTACACCATTGGAGTGCTCAAGGGAAAGAATCAGAGTCTGGCTGAAGAAAAGCATCTAAAAGAAGGGCTGAGAAAGTTCCAGAATCACTTGGAAGTTGAATGGTAACATCATGAGAGTATTTCCTTAATTGAACATTCTTTTGTCCTCCGTCTATGAGTCCTTCCACTTGCCTCTCTCTATTGTACAACAGTTATCCGTTTTCACCCCTTTCGCCTATTACCCCTTCACCATATTTCTCCTTTCTTAAAAATTTAACAACCTCTAAAAATATTTTCCTCATTAAATAAATAATAATTACTAAACTTTGTATAAAAACTCTCATAGTAGTTTAAATGAGAACAAGTTTTACCAATCCCTCCAAAGTGCGGGATAAGCTTAAGTCTCTAAAGTGGTTTCTAATGTCTAAATCATTTCCACTATTAGTGAAGTGCTGATAGTTGGTCTGTTCCTAATGGTTTCTAACGTCAAGTGATTCTAATGACAAGTCGGTTTCTAATGTCAAGCAGTTTTCTAACGACAAGTCGTTCCTAACATCCGAACTATTCTCTTTCTACCCTCTTACATCTATTACGATTAAAACATACCAAATTTCCCCTCTAACACCTTCCACCCCTTCTCTGTATTTCTGCAGCAAAGCTCGACTTATTTAGAACCAAGGCCTCTATAATCAAATATCGATTGTATATACTGAACAGGATCCTAGTTTAGTATATGACAGCATTTTCGTTGAAGTTGAGGAGGAACTTGCCGATATTGTGGCAAAAACTGTCGATGAAGATGACGATGACAATGATATTGCAAGATATCAGAGAAAATATGACATGAAGGTGGAAAATAGGAGGACTGAGTTGCTGAGGGAGAAAGAGGAAGCCGAGAAGAAGAAAAAGGAGGAGGATATGGCCAAGATGCAGGAATTATTTCCTGATCTTGCAGCAGACATGGACAAGGTAAGTCATCCAAATTATTCTCTTCTTTTCTCTTGTTTTTTAACTTATCCTTTTTTCCGTTTTAGCTTAAATTGTCGCAATTGGTTCTTGTGCCAGCAACACAAACTGCCGCACCTCCATCCCCTATCCTTAATCCGACGACCTCAACATCGAAACCCAAGCCAAAACCAAAGCCGGTCTTGAAGAAGACTGCCACCATCACCACCAGACTCGTCATTACGCACAGGATGCCTGCCGTGTCACAAACCCCCGTTTCCCCCAAAATGACGGCCGCTCCCGCCACCAAACCATCTGGTTCTCGCAAGAGAACCATCAATCTCATCGAGGAAGACGAATCGGAAGTTGAAGTCGAGATAATGCCTCCCAAAAAGGCGAAATTCGTTCCTCCCATTCCAAAAGGGCCTGTGTTCGAAATGAGCGAAGTTATTGACGATGGGTGTGTCAGTTGCACCAACAAGGGCAGGATCTGCCATCATCAAGATCCGAAAAACGTCTGTTGTTATGAGTGTTGAAAGTCCAGGACCGTGTGTTCATTGGTTCTGGAGATGAGAGCAGTGTTGGAAAGGAAGGAAAGGGCGATCGTGTCGAAGAAGATGAAAAAGGCTGTTGCTGGTTCTTCCGTCACCATTACCAGCCTCGATCCCATTGTTTCGTTGTTGGAGGATAAACTCAGTGTTCTGATTGAGGTCGCACGTGGTCAACAAGATACCCAAGATTGGTTGTTGGCCAAGGTTGATCTTATGTTGACGGATCTTCGTGTGGTTGCCAACTATTGTCGCATCCACAACGAAGTAACACCATTGGGACCAATTCTGGACGCAAACCTTGTGTGGAAGTTATTTTCAGCTGAATCGGCATTCAAGGCGAACTTGGTGGATCTGGTTGATGTGGAGGATCAGGAGATGCCGGAAAGTGAGGAGGAGAGTACCAGTAAGGGCAAGGGTAAGGAAAAGGAAGTGTTAGGGGAGGAAAATGAAGAAGAAAATGAAGGAGAAAAGGGTGATCACTTGCCAAGTGATCTAAGCAAATTAGATAGAAACCTGTAGTTAGAATTTTTTGTAAAATTTGTTTAAAGTAATAATGTAATAATAAAATTGTTTTCCTTTCGTTAAAGAATTTCGGAAAGAAGAGTGATCATAAGAATCAAAACCAGATCAAATGTTTTTTGCGAAAGTCTTTAAGAGAATTAATTCAAGGAGTGAATGAAGATCGGTCCAATCAGTTAGGATCAGGACAGGTGTCGCCAGTCAGGACCAGGTTTGTTTGGATACGCCTTGTGGAAGTCCTGAATGAGTTCTTTAGCATGTTCTAGCTCTGTAGCTGTTAGCCAAGATGATTCATCATCAGTGCCATCATAGCCGAGCCACTTAACCAAGTACAACAAAGGTACTGCGCGACGTCTATTGATCTTGGAATCAAGTATTGATTCAATTTCGTATTCGACTTCTCCCTCAATCTCAATTGTAGGAGGAGGATCTTGACATCTGCCAGGAATGGTATTATCAGTAGCTGGTTTGAGCATAGAAACATGGAAAACCAGATGAACGGTTCGATAGTTGTTCGGTAGTCAAAGTGTTCGTGTAACTTTGTTAGGAATAGCAATAATGTCAAAAGGACCTAGATACTTGTCTGAAAGTTTCTTTGAAGGTTGAGTCATTGAGAAGAATTCTCCCTTGACGTATGCTTTCGTTCCTATCAGTAGTTCCGGAGTGTTATGGCATTCTCGATCAGCTGGTACTTGATATCATTGTTGTGCCAGTTTGATCTGATTCTTGAGCTCTTCATGAATCAAATCTAGATGGGCAACAAACTCGTGAGCTTTTGAAGATGTTAACTGATACTCTGGATGAATAGTTAAACTTGGATGGTATCCTTTGTTAGTGAAGAAGGGTGATATGCCGGTTGTTGCTGATTCTGCATTGTTGAATGCAAATTTGGCAATTGGTAACAAATCAGACCAATTATCTTGCTGATAATTGCAAAAGATATGAAGATATTGTTCCAAAGTTTGATTTGTTCGTTCAGTTTGACCATCACCTTCAGGATGATATCCAGATGTGAAGTGTAAGTTGATATCGAGAGAGAGATCTGAAGAAATGTGAGACAAATTCTGTACCACGATCGGAAGTGACGTGAGAAGGAACACCATGTTTCGAGAACACATTAATAATGAATAGTTGGGTGAGATCTTGTGAATTGATCGTATTGTGAGTGGGAATAAAGAGTGCAGATTTCGTAAGACATTCGACAATAACAAGGATTGATGTGAAACCATTCGATGGTGGGAGATGTTCGATAAAATCCATCGATATCGAGTCCCATGGATGAATAGGAATTGGAAGTTGTTGTAAAAATCCATATGGCTTGTGTCATTGGGATTTTGACCACATACATTGAGTACAAGACTTGCAAAAGTCTTTTACCATGGATTGTACTTTCAGCCAGATATAATTTCATTTAACTAAAGACAAAGTCTTTGCTTGACCGAAGTGTCCTGATAAAGGGTGATCGTGACTATATTGAATAATACAAAGTCTGAGGTCACTGTGATCTCAAGTCTCTAAAGTGTTTTCCTAACATCTAAGTCTTTTCCACTATTAGCAAAGTGCTGATAGTTGGTCTGTTCCTAACAAGTGGTTTCTAATGTCAAGTGGTTTCTAACATCAAGTGGTTTCTAACATCAAGTGATTTCTATTGTCAATTTGGTCTCTAACGTCAAGTGGTTTCTATTGTCAGTTTGGTCTCTAATATCAAGTGGTTTCTATCGTCAATTTAGTTTCTAACATCCTCCTCATACTATTCTCTCTCTACCCCTTTTATATCTGTTATGATCAACATACAAATTCCCCCTTTTTAAACCCCTTCCATTCCTCTCTTATATTTCTGCAGCAAAGCTCGACTTATTTAGAACCAAGGCCTCTTTAAACAAATATCGATTGTATATACTGAACAGGTTCTAGTTTAGTATACAACAGCATACAGTGGGAATGCATAGTAGAAGCAATATGGATCTTAAATACATGTGACTACTAGCAGGTACTTACCAGGCGCACTACTAAAGAGGCTAACTACGGAACAGTTAGAATGTCATAATACCTACAGCTAGAGCTAGAGATTATACTATGCTACATATTGTGTGAGTGAGTCCTGACAATCCCAAGGTACTGACCTTGATATAAGTATAATTAGTTCCAATCTTCTGTAATATAATTTAGAATTCCCTTCATTAATAAATTGCTTTGAAAGAACAGTAGACTCATATATAGCATGATCAGCCTTTATCAGTGTTGTTATTTCAGTATCACCTGGAATAGCATTAGTATGTTGCAATATGGCATGATCAGCCTTCATTGGACATGTAGTAGATAGTGTCTCTAAATCTCCCAGTTATGCATAGACCATCTTATTTATATATAGTATAGTTACTTGGGGAGTAGAGCCCCTGAGTGTGAATTACCAAGTATCTAATCCCTCTATCACTTCCAGTCTTAAAATTTCTCTCCATTTTAAACATCAACAAGCAGAAGGTAGGAAATAGATGGTCAGATTGTAATATGTGGATTAGAGTACAGAGAGTAATTCTAAATAGTTCTGTATATAGGATTGGATAGTGTCTAGTAATAGATATGTATTGAAAGACCTGATATTGTTTGAAATAAACAAAAAAATCAGACTATGTAAAAAAAAAAAGAAATGACAACCAAAAGCTTACTTGGAGCCTAGAGTTGGTTCTAAGCTATTCTCATATAGATAGGGTAATGGTTTTAACAACATCTCTCATTGAATATAGAGGATGACATCTATCTTTGATTTTAATAGATATACTTTGATTTACTCTTTTATATCTAACATGTATGCTTCATCTAGATCCTTGACTCATTCACTAGCTCAGTCAGCCACCACAGATATGTTTGTTGTTATTTCAGCATCACTGGATCAGCAGTTAGTATGGTGCAATATGGTATGATCAGTTATTATTGGACAATAGGTAGATAGTGCCTCCAATTCCCCTGGTTGTGTATAGACCACCATTTGTATATATAGTATAGTTGCTTGGGGAGTAGAATCCCTGAGTGTGAATTACTAAAGTATCTGATCACTATATCAATCCTAGTCTCTAAAATTCTGCTCCACCTAAATTATCAACAATGTTATTATTCAGCATCACCTGGATTAGTGGTTAATATAGTGTTATATGGCATGATCAGCCATGATTGGATATATAGTAGATAGTGACTCTGATTCCCCCTTCTTATGTATATATAGTATAGTTTCTCAGGGGTAGAGCCCTGAGTGTGAATTACTAAATATCTGATTACACAATCATCACTACAGGCATAGCATGATTTTCTTATATAAAAAAACATTGAATAAATGCTAAAATAATATAAAGTTTTCAATCAATTTTCCCAGTCATTCAAATCTTCGAAAAATTAGAGTTTTCTTATTGTTTTTTTAGAAAAACCATAAAAACATTAAATAAACTTCAAATTTCCTTGAAATTTAAATAGTTTCAGAAAACTTAATAAAATTTTTATATATTCTCATTGTTTACTTAATGTCTTCTCATATAGGAAAATCATACTATGCCTCCAGTGCATTTTCAGTCATAAAATTCCACTTCACATAAAATATCAATAAGATATTCTCTATCTTCTACTTGCAGAAAAGTGTTTGAAGCAGGCTGAGGGAAATTGATGAAAATCTAGATATTAAGTAGTATTATAGTATAGTTCTGGATCCTCTCTCAGATCATCCAATCAATTCTATTTCAATTGGTCTTGATTTCTGTACCCTTGAGCCAATCTGATCCCAAACCACTGAACATTCAGGAGAACCCTGAGATGGAGTTTGAGAAGATAACTAGCTGTTAGTAACAATGGCTAACATTTGGGCAAATGATTAGATATGGTTACATGTCTAGTATATAGGTAGTTGGTAAAGGAATCTGGTTATACTGTGGTACTAGATGGTTAAGTCTACTCTAATTGGGTTGACAAGGATCAGTGATGAGCTGGGTGATTAGACAGGAGCACAGTAGTAAAGTTAATGCAATGTATCTGAACAGATAACTAGATGCCTCTTTACAATGCAAATGGCTCTGCTTAAATAGACTATTTACATGGTCTGTGTACCAGGGTGTGAATCCTGGTGTCAGACTATGATGTTGACTGTTCAAGACTGTTCCATCACTAAGAGCTATTCTACAGTACATGCTGATTTCCTACAGTTAGTCTTTGATGGAGGAATTCTAAATTTGATCTCTTAGAATTCCCTCTATCAGTGAGTTGCTCTAACAAGACCTATATACAAAATATTTAAACAGAGTCTGGATAAGTGTAAAATCTCATCTAGCCATTTACTCAGATATACCATTTAAATTCCTTTTACTCAATACTCTAAGTCTAACATTTACACTGTTTTTAGAAGAACTTTACCATCTTGTACTATAGATAGTCTAGATTTCTACAATTTTAAAGAGTGAAAAACTATAGCTAAGAAAAAAAAAGCTAAGTATAGGTTATTAAAAATAAAAATAGATGTCAACAATAAATTAAGTACTCTATAATATAATATGAGTGTCTATTTAGCCATCAGTACCTGTCTATTCCAAAACAATACCATGTACCTGCTCTGGATCAAGTCAGGTACTCTTGACCTGTGAGTAAGGATACAGGTACCTGCCAGTATACCTGCCATGACCCTAAGCCTTACTAATAACTAAAAGCTTGTTTATCTTATCATCCAATCATATTAGTTCTCTTATCTATCTATTTATATATTTAATATTATTTATCCAATCAGTATCATCTTTTTATCTACCTATTTATACCCCAGATATTATCTATCCAATCAGTACAATGTACTTTATCAGTCAATGTAAATTTAGATTTATACAAAAGGCAGTACTAATGACTCCAGATAATAAGCTCAAGTTTATCTCATACAGAACTCCCAGGAGAGACCAATATACAATTGGGAGATAAAGTATTGCCACATTCTAAACAAGTGAACAAAGGATTCAGGTCCTCCTTCAATACACACATATGCCCAACTTATCACAAGCCTATTGCAGATCTGATCCATCACTAATAGAGCATAACAAACACCCCAAATCAATAGCACACCAAGTCAAGCAATTTTGAACACTATCTGAAGTTGCATTCCAGCAATAACAGCAGCTACCATAAATGAGTGTATATTTGAAGTGGTATTACTGATTGGATGTCATTAAATGAAATATGAAAAGGAAATATAAGAACAATTACTCAAAACATCTGACAAGATTCCAGAAAGTCTGGCCGAAAAATGGGTAATAGCCGTACTTTGGTGAAAAGGAAGATTATCATGTAACGAGGTATCACAACCTATAGAGACAAGTGAGCTCAACATTACGATGTTAGAACAAAAGAACAAAACATACCCTTCCAAATTAAACCCCAGCAAAAGGATAATTCGCAAAACTGAATGGTCTTCTATCACGCTGAATACTAGTGGGCCAGAGATTGATCACCGGGGTTGTCGCTATACAGAGTTGAAAGTATGAGCAGACCAAGATTTGTAATACTTACGTTCAACATAATTAAGACCATCCTCGAGCGAGGATCAGAGCCGATACCTCGAAAAAAGAGATAAGCTTGTCTCACTAGAGCAAATGCCCCTGAGAAAAAGAAAAAGACTGCTTAGCGCAACAATTACTTCATGAGCGGATAAAACTCACTAACCTATTCAATTCATGAGAACGATGCCTTTGAAAAATCTACACAATTCAACCTTCAAGCTGCGCTTCCTAGGACGAAGGGGTATCATGGTCAAAGATGCTTCTATCGATCAGCAGTCCCGTCGATCTATTCGGTTTTTTATTCTACTACAAGATTTCAAAAGATAAGCCAGAATTCAGAGATAATTGTCCTACCGGATGATGGTACCTGAGAACACCTACCATAGCTTGTTGAGCTCTCCCGTTAGATACACTTACTATGGGCGATGACAGTTCAATAGCACGATTATGTACTGTAAGAGAAGATTGAGTCGATTATTGACAGATTTGTAGTTGTATGAAAGTTTCAATAAAAGAAAACTGATCGACGAATGTTGTGAACATGACACGTCAGGGTGAATCGGACTTGGAATAAGAATAATTATCGTGGCCGTTTAGGACTGCGTATAAATTGTTCTTGATTCTGAGTTTGGACGTCATATTATCGGTCCCACAAATCACCTATTTGGAAACGTCTATGGTAAAGGATTAAGTACAGAGAAAACATTGGCCCTGGTTGGGGTTCACTAAGCTGGACAAGCACCCCAACAAGTAAAACAATCACGTCGTTCAGATATATTGAATGAAAGAATAATAATAGCTGAGGAATACGATTTAGGCAAAAAAAAATAAAACAAACCATAATAAAGTCAACATCGGTGGTGAAAAGTAATTGTACAGCTCTGATAAGAAATGCATCGACGGAGGGTATGAATGGTATCTCGGTATTCGTATCTATACCTCGGGAACCCCAGTGTACTGTCCCTGATGACCCATATACGGCAGAGGAGGGGTTATATTATCGCTATGAGGTGACGCATAAGTGTTGTTATTGTGTGGCATTTCAGAACTACGGTACGTAGGAAGCGTAGGTGCAGGTGAAGTAGGGAATGTACTCGGGTCAGTCGGATCCTGGACAAAACGTTGTTAGACTAAGATGCAATGCAATGGATTGGAGCTTAGCGGATAGCCGTACATAAAGTTTGAGTTCCTGGTGAACTGGTGGGACCAAAAGTGCAGTGAACGCCGGGTTCAAAGGTGCGGGACTTGCTGCCATATCGAACCGCATCTTTTCAGGATTATACTTGCCCTTCTTGGCGTTCCGTCTGATACAGAAGTAGTAGATAATACACGAAACTAAAAGGACTACAGCAACGCCTCCGATTATCCCTCCGACAATCGGCCCAGTGTGCTTGACAGAGTGCGAGGCACTTGCCACCGAGGGAGGCGGTAAGCTCGAATTGCCGGACCCTACGTCGGGGACCCCCGCGTTATGAACTGCTAAAGCCGAATTGGGATCAAAAGTATCGCCTGCAGTTACATTTAAGTAAGCCCAAGCAGGTACATCTATACCCGAAGGAATCGTCAGGGGATAAAGTGAGATGGAGACATCGTGATCCGAGCAATTCTCTCTCCAGCCACTCCAGCTGTTGAACAGTTAGACCTTAATGAATTGTAATCATCGGGGTGATATGGGCTTACGAAGCGAAGTCTCTTTGTTGACATACCGCGCAAGCAGATACAAGAGAATATGTAACCGTGCTGCAGGTGCATTCCGTAGCCTGATGATCCGTAGGACCCGCATAGTCTTCTCCTGGTGGAAGTTGTGGAATATTCCAATCTTTTAGAATGTGCGTTGAACAACAGATGTTATTTAATAATGATATAAGGATGTTTCTTACCGCCACCATTACACACAGCTTCTAGGTTTGCGGCGACTTCAAAGCGATAGGGCAAGTCAGCTACCATGGAATGGAGTAAACAAAACGTCGCACCTAAACACGGACTCATTCCAAGTTGGTTGAATGTCTTTTGAAAAAAGGAAAAAAAACAATGTTTTGAAACCCGAAAAATATACCATGAACAATAATGAAACTTACCCATTCAGCAGTTATACAAACCGCTGTAGTGGTCTGTGAAATGCTGTCAGAAAAAAAACGAAAGAAAAGAGAGCAAGCTTTACGGCTGCGCCCATGCATCTTTCAAACAAATGTGCCAAACTAATTATAATACCAAGACGATACCAAAGCATGTTGAAACTGAAAAACGTTGGAGGAAAAAGAAAAAGAAGGTGGTCCCCATGGTCAGGGTTGGCACACGGCTAAGTGAGCCCGCGACGAAGGAATCAGCCGAACGATGGTCATAGACGCTTTTGATTCTCCATATTCCACTTTTGCAGTCCAAGGAAGTAGATAACCCTCGGATCCTGCTTGGGAGTCTTGTCGTCGATGTAGGTGCCAGAACTGAGAACAATAGTTGAATTGTGATCATGTGACAGGTAACTACAATCAGGTAGCACGGGTATTTCTCGGACCAACCATCGCGCAGCCTTTTATTCTTGAGCAAGACAAAAGGTAAACACGAAACATCGACAGGAGCGAGAGCGAAATTGCTCAGTTCATTAATAAAATGGCAAAAATAGACCAACGAATTCTACCTTTCGTTAGAAAGCGGCCATCAGTGACAGCACTCACAAGTTAAGTAGCTAATCAACAGAATGTTATATACCGAACGCAGTGTCTACGCTGGACATGATACTGTGTATGTCTCATTCCACCTCTCCATTTCTTTTTCCACTCTGCCGTTTCTCTGCTGCATTGAGCGATCTACGAGACAGCCAACTCGAACCAGGTCGAGAAGAACATAGAAGGAAATACGTTCTTGATTTGCCTCTGCCCCGAAGTATGAATTGCTGTTATTCCCAATCCAGCAATGATGAGCTTTTCGGCTTACTGGGACCAAGGACACTGGTATGATCAGCGAAACATACATCCTCTTGTTTCACGCATCATGGAACCTTCGTCTATACAATGTCAGTCCTCTCTCTGTCGAGCGTCGATACAAACTGATGTAACGCTACCGTAACGTTGCACCATGATTGCCTCCGTGATCGCGTGAAACTTGAGTATTATACTTCCTTTTATTCTTTCGGTTTCTTTGTTCCGTTTAGTATATAATATTTTCTTATTTGTCGGCCATTCCTCAGTCGCACTATTATACGACTGAGGTGAGCCACTTCCTATATTTAATTATTTTATATTATTTTTCCTCATATCCTGTAGACTTTTATTAGGTACTAAATATAATAAATAGTCGCACTATTATACGACTGAGACTTTTATTAGGGTTTAGTTTCAACACTCTCTTTCGTTTCTCTTTCCGTCAGTTGGTAGACGAGGCTGAGCTATCGAAAGACAAACTTAAAGTATCATACAAATCTTAAGGCGAGATCCACCGGTTAGCGTCCCGATAAGTCCTAGGTTCATTTTCTAAACCTTGAGGCAAGGATATCGTGGCCGTCAGAGAGGGGTGTATAGACCGTATATATAGCCCGTTGTCCAAAGAATGCAATCTATCTTGTCGTCCCGACTCGTCCGCCGGTGCAGATCCCCATGCAAATCGAAGCAGTTTTCAAAAATGAAATTGGAGTCGACAACATCTGTCATTCGGCCCAAATCTGACAAAACAAACAAAGACCATGTAAAAGTGCTTTTGTAATGAGTCAGAGTGGGTGGCCCCATTGCCAATCTATATGCTTATCTGCTCTTAATATTCAATTCCTTTCACAGACAAACGGACTGACCACTGAACCTTTTTATTTTCCGTGACAGTAGAGTTTGGATATTCCTTTTTTTTGAAGTTTGCTAAGCCGCAGATGGGTGGTGAAGGTGAAGTCAGATTTATGCAAAAGCTCAAGCAGTGGTAAGGTGGGGCTGAAGAATCATTTTCGGTCCTTTAATATGTTGCAAAAATCGAAATCGGTTTATTAACTGATCAAAGCCCTAATTTTGAATATTGAGGTTAATAAACCATTTTGAGCCAAATTTTGAATATATCAACGGTTAATAAATCATTTTGCGCCAAATTCTGAATATATTAAGGGTTAATAAACCACCTTTTTCAAAATTGAGGCTTTGATCGGTTAAAGAACTTAAATAAAGCGATTTCGACTTTTGCGACATAGTACTTAACGGAAACACACGCAAAGGTGGCCCCGATGAAACACACGTCATTTCACTATGGATCAAATACAGAAAAATTTCATAATTAAACTCAAAATTTTTTTCGAAAACGTCACATTGGGAAATCTGTGAAAAGGAGCCTGTATGCCTTACTTATCGTAGCCTCTGGGGGGACAATAATTATAGTATTTTGACACTCCTCGGTACCCAGATTCTCAAGCAATCAGAGCTTCACCGATCACATGTCCAACCTAAGTCCAGGGAATCACAGTGAAATATGAAGCCGCAACGAACAGCATTGCCCCATGCTGTCATGTTGCAGGTCTCCAACTCTCCTCTCCCAGCCCGCTTTTATAGAACACTTGGTCTCGGCTCATCATATACCTATGATCCTCAAGTATGGGGGAGAAAGCGCAAGACCTACCTCGGATGAAAGTGATTAACCTAGCATAACCATAACAAAGGTGGAAGATGGAATATGTGGGTGAAGGTAGCACAAAATCAGTATTACAGGCAAATACCCAACTGACTTAATTCGGAGCGGTATATTTATGTAGCGCACAGGCAGCAACTGTTTTATCAATGTAAAATGGAAAATTTGAAAGCAGACCCGATCGGATCATTTCATAAAGAGCGTATAGAACTTATTTGGCTAAATGGAAGGAGGGCTGAGAGGGCTAGGAGAGTTGGAGAACTACAACATGACAACCTAGGGCAACGCTGCTCATTGCGGCTCCGTATTTCGCTGTGATCCTTCAGACTTAGGTTGGACATGTGATCGGTGAGGCTCCCGTTGCTTGAGAATCTAGGTACCGAGGAGTGTCAAAACACTATAATTATTGTTTCCCCCTAAATTTGGAGCTCGAACCATTGTATATTACATAACATCGCTTAACAGAATAGATCCTTTTGTGTCTGCTCCATTCGTGTCGCGCCGTAATTTCCTACATATAAACCCAACGCAACTCTGTTACCCTAACACTACATACATTCAAAATATATAATAAATAATAAATAAGTGATGGCGGCCGGAATGAAAGCGACGCCAAAAAAACACTTAAATCCCAGCTGGACGAGGAATATCGATTTCGGGCATAAACGCCGTCTTTATTATATTATAATTCTCGTCCTAAAAGAATATTTTCAACATAAAACGAACGAAAAGGTTAAAATAACTCACGGTATATGGTGGATACCGAACATGCATCCCCGCAGCCACGTCAAGACTGAAATAAGATTTTGAGTGGATAAATTAAAAGGATGGGATTAATGGAACTAACTCTGGAACGACGTAACATGGTCGCAAATGAGTGAATTCCATGAATGAGGTTTTCCCTTTAAATCCTCTACCCACTAGAAACAAGACTGTTAGGCTCAAATGCCACAGCACGCAAAGGTTGAAACATACTTCCAGAAGCGCCTACGCCCACTTGTGGAGTGGTGACAGCTGTAGAAAAAGAAAGGAAAGGATTATTAATGGGATACCACGTTGTTGAATATTTCGATGAAAAAAAACTTACATCCATGGGGAAGAATGATATCGTTCTCTGTCCAAGACCCCGTTAAAAAGCTATCTCGTACTAAACCACTTTTGTTTATAGGTCGTGTATCGTTTAGGGAAATATAAAACATACTATAAGCTGCCCAAGTCGGTTCTTTGTGGAAACTATAACCACACAGTGGTTCACTTCTAAAAGTAGAGCGATCAGCTTGAGTGTATGTACAGATAAGACAGCTGGTGTTTACAATCGCTGTACTTTCTCTAGTGCGAATTCATAGTCAGGAACCGTTAGAACCGGAAGAATGGGACCGAAGATTTCGCTATTATTTTAGTCATGAGATTAAATCTAAAAGGAGTGAAGATAACAAAATGTCCTCACTCTTCCATAAGAGCATCATCCCAATCGACGTTTGTTATAATGGTAGGGGCAATATATTTTGCCTCAGCATCAATATCTCCTCCTGCGACGATCTTCCCTACAGAAGAAACCCTAGGGTCATTGTACATGGTTTGATATATAAAAATTGCCCACCTTTGGTCCTTTTAAGCAAGTCGTTAACACGTTCGAACCCCCTACCCGTTTTCAAAAGAGTGACTGAGTCTCTCGGATTGCCAGTCCCATAAAAGTCTTTATACGCCTTCAACAGGGCTGTCATGAAAGCTTCATTATCCTTTTCCAAAACGACGACAAAATCAGGCGAAAGACAAGTCTATGTAAAAGGAAGGAACAGTTATTGTCGAAGACAAAACATTGTCGCTTGGATAGGGTGCAGGTCACTTGCCTGACCACCAGTCATCATGGAAGCCCAAAGAATACGTTTGGCTGCTGCATCCATGTCGGCACTAGAGTGCACAAAACAAGGGTTTTTACCACCTAACTCGAGAGTCACGGAGGTTAAAGTTCGTGCGGCCGCAACGGCTACTATTCCTCCAACTCGGTTGCTACCTTTGGGTGATATTTTTAGTTATCTCCACCACCTTTTTGAGAAACGGACATAACATTTACCTACAAATACAACTGGAAAAGAAAGTTTTGAATAGAAAAACAGGATCGATAGTAATATTTTAAAAAGACTTACTGTGGCCCCATTTCTTTTCGAGTAGCTTGTTTTCAAATGGATTAGTGGAGAACGAGTAATAAGACGTTGATTCGATACCTTCGTAGTTTCCGGAATTCCACCCAGAACAACGCGATAAGCACTCTGCAACCAGAGCGGTTCATATTCAACTTATGATTGTATATATTGTTCATCGCACATACCGGATCCAAATATTTCTGGAAAAGCTCAGCAAATAATGCAGATGTCGAGGGGAGCATCTCGGAAGGTTTAATAATAACGGGACAACCAGCAGCAATAGCACCGGGCTATTTGGGATAAGAAAAGAAGTGGTTACTGTCAGAAAAACTTTACTCACAAGAGCTCGGAAATTGAAAAGAGGATAATTAAAAGCCCCGATCAGTAAACCCACACCTTTCGGCACTTTTTGTACAACGGGGTTGAAGACCCCTTCGGTAGGGTGGGGTTCAAGGGGTTCAGGTTGAATCCAAGTGTCGACGTTTTCGTATGCCCATAAAGCCTCCCTGACGGGACCTTGGGCATCAGCACTGATGTGTCCAAATCAATGAGATTCGTAGTTTTCGAATTTATGACGAAAATGGACCAAGGGCATACAAAAGAGTTTCTAAATTAGGTCGACCAATATCCTCCTTGAGCGTATCTACGAAACGAAGAGCGTTATCTCTGAACATATAAGACAATTTCAGTAATTGGTCTTTGCGAAATTCGATAGATTTGGTTTTCCCGCTTCTGAATGTATTGTTCAGAGTGGCGTAGATCTGCATGTAAAATTTTGAGAACTCGTAAGAACAATCATGCAAAAATGATACTTACCTCATCTATTTCTTCTAGCGAAGTGTATTGTGGGGAAGAAGACATGGTAGTGTACAGCAAAGAGCGGTGACCAAGTGGATCCGGAACGATTAGTAGTGATTTTTATAGGAATCAAAGGGTTGTGTGAACGGGAATAATTAATTCAGGTATCTTTCAGGGTCGAATAAATTCGGTCATTGAAGAACTGAAACTAAGCAGCGGGAGCTGAAATCAGAGGATATTATCTCCGCCCTTTAAACTTCCGTTAGAACAATTGTCGACGAAGAGAAAAATATTCGCATTTTTACCATGTAATTATGATAACATTGGTTTTTTGCATTTTATTTTCTGCTGGAAAGATTGTTTGAGGGTAGACCCTACCTGACCCTATCCGGCATTCCTTTGCCCCGGAGTCCGAGACACACTGTCAAGCGGCGTAAAATGACCTAGCCGTTGAGGCTACAAAGGGTACATCAGGAAAAATGTGATTCTACCGTAGAGCGCCTATATTTACCTGAGCTATGCAAGACTCTACAGCGTTGCGGAACCAATATATCACAGTCGTCCCTCATGGAGTCTACCGTAACAGACCGTAACTTGCCATCTCTACTGGAGTCTACTACGTCTCCAGGAAACCCATGGTTCTTGAAATAACTCTACAGAACGATACTTATTTTCGGTCTCTTTATTTCAATTGCACTGCCGACCGGTTTCTTTTCAACCCAGTTATCATCGCGAGTATTTATTGAGTACTAGTGTGTTCAGCTAATATTTGTAAGGTATAGACAAAGCTTGGAAAAAGTGCGCGCTCAAATAAGGATTTAAATAGAATTTGTTGCACCTTTCCAATACATTGGTTGAGGACCACTCTTTGTTGCAAGTATAATCGAAGACTGGGAATAAAAAACAACTACTCCGAATGCTGTCCACCCTAATAATTCCTGCTTTACGACGCCCGTTAATCATTGCCCGCCGTACAATATACATTCCATAAGTATCTGATGCGACTCTTCGACATGTGAAGTACTCGACATACGCTAGCGGACATGGGCTAGTTCCGAACATAGATGGAAGGGCAAAAATGACACGCACTTGAACAACAGCAGCCCCTGGTTGGATTACAGTTGTGAGTAGCTGCTATTTTTGTAGTCTATAGTTAAGCTCTGACCTTCTAGACCAGATATTTCTGCATTCCCGGTATCAACAATTGCCGTATCGAAGTATCCTGGTGTAGGTAATTTTCCAGCACTAGAAGCAGGAACTGATGGTGCGGCGCATATAGTATCCATTTCAGGTATGCCACCAAATCCTTGAAGCGAAGTGTAAGTGAGCCTGATGCGGTTATAGACTGGGAAATGATCATTTTGGGAGGCGGTAATTATCCTTGAGAATCTTGCCTGCTTCAAAAATGTATTAAATACAGGTAAGAATTCTGAGGCTCCATAGTCTCGAATTAATGTTGACAGTGCGGTTTTAGGATGAGAGGGTTGTTTACTGATTGTGATTGTCGTCAAACCATTCCATTTGAAGACCAGAGAATGTAACTCCATGGAAGCCGGTACTGTTATCACAGGCTCTCTGTCAACTATAATGCACTCTGCAGTTTCATCACAAGCTGAATTTGGATTTGACCGGTTTTCATTTCCAGCGGGATATGCCCAGGTGAGGTAGGCATTAAATGTATTTATTGTTTCCTGACGATGTAACCAAGTTACCATCTGATGCATGTAATTGCGCCGATTACTGCTGCGATATCCATCCTTGGCGTAGTCAATATGTAAACATTCAGGAAGTTCGGTATTGTATCTGTCAAGGGTCCCAAGTTTCCGAATGGACTCCGCATAATGGCGAATGGCATGCAGTTTGGGGATATTAAAATGGGTACGGATTCCATATTTGATGAAACACGATTTCATACAATCGAATTCTTCCAAGCAATCTAACATATATTTGATAGTTTGGGATGAGTGGTTGGGAAAACCCGCATAGAAGATGAATTCTACAATAGCACGAGCACACGAGTATATATCGTTTTCGACCGTGCCTGCAAGTACTCCTAGGAAAACCTTTTGAAGCTCTTTTGCCTCGGTCCCTGTCCATTGTGATAAGACAGACATCCCTTCTCTGAAATGCCGAAGTCGGGGATGGGAAGGTAACGTTTGAAGTCTCAAATCAATTTCATCAGCTCCAGCCAGCTTTAGACACCACTCGACAATGTGATCTTTGAAAATACCCTTGTATAATTGATGAAGAAGATCGGGTGTAATGCAGGAGAAAATATCGCAATGTGGTAGGTCTTTCCAAAAAGGCAAAATTATATCATCTCTGATGCCGTTTTGAACAAGGGAATTTGGGAGTTGATTATGGTATCTCTGTATTGCATTTAAAACACCAACTGGTTCGCGTTTTTGACTGTTGACACCAATTTTTTCAAGTGGTTCACCACGTTGGTCATGTTAACCAAGCACTTCGGACAACGACTTTCCAACAAACATGTAACCAAACATTGTGATCGGCTATATATGCGGCAAGGATTGGATACACTTTTCGAATATTGCCATCAGCACATGTCATTTCTATGCCATCTTTTCCTGCTTGCACCAAAGGTTCGAGGAGTTTCTTCATACAGTGGTGAAATAATGTTCGTTTGGCTGTTGTACATTGGTCTTCAGTGAAACATTCAAATTTACTAATGGGGATATAGCCCAAGAGGAGCATGGCATATTGACTAGGTTGACGACAAATATTCTTGTCGACATTGCCAAGTGAAAGGTATACAAGCCATGTGGTTTTGTCACCCCCAAACTGGGAAAGTCTCGTAGCATCTGACGTGATGATTACAGGTGCAATTGTAGCTCCTACAGGTAATTTCTCCTACACTAAAATTGAGATAGAGTCTGGAGAGATATGTTTTGACAACATACCTGGGTTTACCACCACCATTCACCAGTGTTCATCTCATTAAATAGTTGTTCATTGTGAGTTTCATCTGTAAAGAGTTGAACAGGTCCATATTTTAAATGATATTTTAGAGCTGGGTTTCCAATTATTTCTCGAACAACATCCAAGGCATTCCGAGTCCAGAACTCCACAGTTATGGTACGAAACTGTTGATTATCGTCCAGAATATTCCCAGTGATTGCTATGATCTCACAGGCAAAATCCAGAATGTTATTGGTTGGTAATTGATCTATTTTGTTGAAAAACGAGTATTTGTTGTGAAATGATAAATTTAGATGGTTTTGAATCTTCTTATAATCAATATTGGCATTTTTAATAAACAAAAAAAACATACAATAGGTAATGCTAGGAACTCATCAATATGTCCTTGCGAAATACCACTCTTCATCACCCACTGAGCTAATTCCCACTCTTCCCTACTGGCAAATCCACCCCATTTTATACTCTGTATTTTCTCGGCTTGGGCTTTGGTTTCTTCCCAGCAAATATTACTGAGCCCATATGTTTGACCAGCACTTGGAAAGGTGATTATGGATGGATCATTCAGTTCATATTGAGATAGTATTGGAGACTGAGGCATGTCTTTGGTGATTGGTGATATCTTTGTTCTAGTTGGAACATCATTGATGGATTCTATATCTAGGGCCTCGTGAAAACTAAAACTCAGATTTGCTTGTTTGGTAATGACAGTCAGTTCAACTGTCATATCTAAAAGTTTTTTTTTATAATGTTGATAGATTTTTTTTGAAAAGATTTTAAACAGTTACGCTTCAAGGCCAAATGAAGCCTTTGACCACGTTCAGTTGGAAAAGTATCCTGACAAACAGGACGATAGAATAGGACCATATACATGGAGTCAGAGGTGGATACTTTGAAAAAAGGGCAGACACGGTCATCCTGTATCTAGGCTGGTTGCTTGATCAACAATTGCGGTATGTTTGGCATGCCCGCTTGAACTTTAAAAACAAAAAAAAACTTTAAAATAATTTCTAGTTCAAAGTCAGGTGATCAGGGCATTGGGGTAGTATAAAAATTTTCAAATCAATTTGCGGTTGTTGTAACCCTCCTTGCTCCTCGCTATTTGAGAACTACTGTTATTACATCTACTCTTTTACCCAATATTGATCCACCCTTTGAAATGTCATCTCATATCACTTTTGAAGAGTATCAAGCAGAGGTATCGTGCAACCTACCAATCACACAATCCTCACGGCCTGTCGGGGAACGTGTATGAACTGAAAAAGGTGTAACCTATGGTGTGCATCAGTTTTATATTTACCTGAAATAACTATTAATCTACTAAAAGATGAGGAATGTATGAAAGAAAACCAACCACTCCGAAACCGAAATGGTAAAACAAACAAAAATAACATTATTCAAGAAAAGCGTCTCTTCTCAGGGTTTGCAGCTCCATCACCTGATGATGATCCTTTTGAGAATTTTGAAGAAACAGGTATGTTTTCGTTAGCTATTCTATTCTCAATCACTTATATTATAAATAGTTCCCCTCCAGGACTTGCCCGAAAACATACAGGTATGTATATATAAATATGTATTTTTTAATAAATATTAAATGATTTTTAGCTTCGCACCAATTCAGTTTATATGCGGGCCCCACAGAAAACAACTACCCAAAATCTCAATAGAACACAAAGGCCCTTGCAGACACCAAGTGCAGGTTTGTTGACTCATTTATCAACTATCAATAAATCAGTATGTTTTTTCTCGTATTATATATATGAATATCCACTCTTTATAGAATTCAAGTTTTTCTGAGATGCAAGACTCTCCAAGTCCAATTCCTGTCATTCGATCTATTTTAGGCAAGCGGGTGGCTAGCCCCATATCATCTACCCCAAATACAATACCCAGCAATGATGATGAAGACCATACTTCAAAAAAGCAGTGTTCACTTGCTATAGCATCAAACCGATTTAAAATTGCGGATCTTCCTCGCTCACTGCAGAGTCTCAGTCAATATGTTATTACTGACTACAAAGCTGTTCTCGCTACAAGGTGCCCATTTCCAGATATTACAGAAGAACAGCTTATTGCGGGTGCTGCCATTGTTCGAGGCACCAAAAAATTAAATGTCAATATAGAGTTGGCAGACTCTCTTGATATGCTTGTTAATATTGTGAGTGACATAAAACTTGAATAACATAATTTATGACTGACTATATCTTTAGGTCATTGCGCGTGACTCTAACTTTCGCAGTGATCTTCGGACCAAGGTTATACCTTTGGTTACCAACCATTACAGTTTTAACAAAGTTAAGACTCAAAAGGCAATTTTCAATAACCGGCAACTGCATACTACACTAAAAAATGAGGATGGATTCTTGTTTAAAGTAAGCTCTCATCTCGCTGAATGACAATATTTTTTACAGTTTTCTTATAGCATTCCAACAAACATACGGGTCTCTACGAGCATCCCATTCTTCAGGCAACAATTAATGATATGTGGTTCCAAGATAGCCAATCCATTGGCATCAAGTTCGAGGCATATTTCACACCATTTCCTTTAATTACCCTGGCAATTGTCTTGACAACTGTAAGTATTATATATAATTGTAATCGGAGCCTAATCATTTAATAGGTTGAATATGTTATTGATTGCTGGGCTACTGGAACCTATAATAGGGAGAAGCAGTTTACTGCGAAGGACTACCATGATATTTACAAAAAACACATTGGAACCCTCACTAAAGTTCGTGAACACAGTAGTAATGCAAAAATGCGTCTTTCCAATATCTGTGCCAAATTACTTCGGACTGCTAGGTATGTTAATTATGTTTTTTTTTTTTTTTTCAAAGCCTTGTTCCTTAACACATTTTCCAGGCGCCATGCTGGTGTACATGCTTCTCCCGAATTCAACATATTGGATGAACATCACATTGCCGTATTTGAACAAGCACCATCATCATCAGATGAAGATGATGAAAATGAAGAATCAACCATGTCTCGTAAGTTTTCGGCTACAAAAAACTTCTTATATTGATTGTTTCCTGTAGCGTATGAAAATCCTGTAACACAAACTTCCAGTTGGCCACCAGCTCGCAAGAAACGTAAACTTAGTATTGTTGGATCTGACAATGAGACGGAGAGTGGTGGTAATAGCAACAGCATTGAACTTGCTACCGTCTGATACCAAATATAGTTGTATAATTGAATTTAGTATCAAAGAATTTGAATATTTATTTATTTACATTAATTATTTTTTGGGTGATAAAATATAACTATCAATTGGGTTATCCCGTATTACCACAGATCGCGATGAATATAGTTTGCTATGCGAAGCTATGTAGGCTACCAGAGCAGGAGGCTATATATACATGCGTAAAAATAACAAAGAGTATATATTAATATTTTGTCAAGCTGGTATGTACATAGTGCTATATAGCTCTCTGTAAAGGGGACTAAACGAAACTACCTACGCGGCATATCCGGGCTATATAGCTCTATATAGGTTGGTGTAGCTAACTAGATTTTTGCTGATGTATCTTCTGGTATTTATGTTACAGAATTACTTTTGAAGAAACATTTAAGACGGGAGAAGTGCATAATCATTCTTCAAGATCAGTGATATATTTCTTCACCATTAAAGCCTCGGAAAGCTGATTTATTCCGGGATTTGGTTATTATTATCAGAATCCGATTATTCTTATAACGCCACGGATATGCTTACATACAGCCAAAATTAGCAAACGGATTTATTAAAATTTGATAAAAACGGCTCACTTATGTACAATTTATCAATTCCAACTTCTTTCCCACCACGCTCTCGGTTCCACTACATGACATCCCCTTACATGTTCCTTTCAAGTCCACGTGGACAACGCTATATCTACTGCCAAGCAGGTTTTCGATGGCTTCCGTCAGTTCTGGAGTAAAATCGATTTTGAAATGACGTAGTGTTAGAGTGTCAAGCGTGGGTTCTGAGGTGTTTGACACAGAGTGGCGAATCAGACGTTTTGACAAGAGGGTCAGGACGGTTATGAGAGAAAGAGGACGGCGTTGTTGGTTAAGCCATGAATCGCCTGTGATGGCACTAATTAGATCCGGGTTAATGTCGCTTCCATGCCAAAATATGTTACTTTCAGGATGGGCAGTAGAGCAGATTGAGCCCCATAAAGTGACGTGTCTAACCGCGGCAAATGCATTTGTTATACTGTCTTTGAAAGGAGTCGTCATAAGTAACACTTCCACTCCACCAGTCGCAAGTTCAAGATGTCGGACGTTTATCAAACTTGTGACAAGCATCGAAAGATCCGATATCAATGCTGGCATTCCATTTGATGGACCCTCTCGGCAAGGTTCAGGTTCGGAGGTGCAAGATGTATAGGCATAACCTGAAAACATAATACCTTGTTGATTTTTAAGCGTATATCTTGGATCAGGGGATGAAGGTGATCGAATAAAGGGAATAAGGCTCGGATATTCGACCTTCACGACGTATTTCGTCACTCCGTGTATATGATATTTATACCCGCCGTCGCCGTTTCCACCACGAATGGGATGGTACGGATCCCGAGTTATAAAGAAATGGTCCATTGAATGACCCATGCGTTTTAAGAATGCATCTCTGGTATCTTTTTCTTCCCAAATAGACTGGGAATGGGGTATCAAGTTTGAAGGGTTGAACATTCGGCATCTACAATCATGTTCCGAGCTTTCGTCTGTCGAATGGACACAAATATTCCGATACAAGTGTGCACGATCAGGCATTTGGAACGAGATATCGTCCAAAAGTGGTGCCATGATACAACCGGAAAGAACTAGATATAGACAATAAGATCGTATTGATATGGCATTATATGAAAGTGTGGTGAGGAGCGGGAGTGAAATAGGGGATAGTTGGGTACGAAGTGAGTCCATCGTGTCAAGATGGAAATCCATATCATCAAATATATCGTCCAGGATTAAGCGTTCCAAAAGAGGCGCATTTCGTAAAATAGAATGTATTTGTTTTAGAGAAGGTTTCAATACTGGCGAGGTGATGGCAAGGTATGTGAGAGATTGTAATGATGTACAAACATCCGACCATGGGAGAGAAATGTCTGTTAACGTCAATGATTTCAGATGAACTCCACAACTGATGTCATTGTTATTGTTATTTGAATTAGGAGGATTGATTAAAATGGGCGGAACAAGCGCAGCAACACGCGTCTGTTCCATCGAATTTTCGTCCGTCGTCCACGTAGGTGGCGCTATGATCGTGAGTGAAATAAGTTGACGAGGTAGCCCAGAAGTGAACGCGGCAGAAAACGACTTTAACTCTTCGTAAGACAGATAAAGGGTCAAAAATCGAATATTATGAAGACAAGCCAAAACGCTTTCACATGACGAAAACGTGTTTTCCTTCCATCTCGGTCGTTTACCGACTTGCTTAGTGAACAAACTCGGTGGTGAAGTAGCGTTCGGGTTAGCTGCGAGAATATCGAGCGGTGTACTCCTTCGTGTGCGCGATACGAATAACGACGATATCTTTTTATTGCGTGTATCGATGATGCCCCACAAGCGTGAACATCCCAATGCAATCTCACGCCAAAGTGTACATACGTGCGAGATATCGAGAGCTGTACGACCAGGATATGAAGTTGAACGTACGAGGAGAACAAAAATACTCTCTAGAAGGTCTGGTGGTAAAGTTTGAAGAGAAACGGACGACATGGGTTGTAGGACTAAACAAAAAAACCGGTGGTATTCAATGGAAACAAGGGTAACGGTTTTGTATTGAAATTGGGACACGTGCAAGCCATGACATCTGACCATCCATAGAAAGATATATGTATTTTATATAATATATATTTAAATTCCTGTTAATTGGCGGTTGAGGCTGGATAAAGAAGCTACTTACACGGCGAATCCATAAAAGCGCCGATTCTGAGCTTTTATAGGCGCGGGGCTGATGCGGTTCCACCTCCAGTCCACCCCCAGATTTGGACAGTTCTCGCTCAGGTTGAACGTAGCATCGCAAAAAAAAAAAGAGTTGGAAGCTGATGGCGGTGGCGGATGAGAAAAAGAGGGATTTTTTTGTCGCAAGCCAAAAAACCCGACTTCTTCTTTGAATGGAAGGAAGCTTTGATGTCAGCTTTTTTTTACATCTATTTTGACAAGCCTGAGAACTTCGATCAATATTATTGAGAAATTGGGTGTCCTTTCCTGGATTAATATTACCTCTCTGCTGCTAACTTGAACTGTTATAATCCCTCTTTCCTGGGAAATATATGACGACCTTGGCAACCCTCAAGCCATTATTAAGTTCAAGTATCTCTACGGACTTTGAAAACCAATCTTATTTCATGTATCGCGTACCTTGAATGGGATAAAGGTTGCTATCCCAGGATGTGAACACTGGCAACGGTTTGTTTTTTTTTTTCATCTAAAATGTTCGATTATGATAGTTGTTATTGTTCAGAATGAGAATTTACTTACCGAGAGAGATAACATTCATATCTCAATTACTTTTTTCAAGTCTCGATCGTATTTCGTCCCAGAAGAATATCAGATAAGAAAGAAAGCGAGATTAAATAACCAATGAAGGATTATATGGCTCGTGGGTGAACACGGAAGGTCGAAATTGACACATTGAGATGAATGAATGAAGGGACTCCACATTAAATGTCATGAATGCGACAGTGTAAAGACTCGGAAGAAAGAACTCCAGCTAGGCGTTAGATTGATAGATCGTACGGATCCACCGGATCGCGAGCACACGTGAACTTGTAGTAACAAGACGAAAAAGATAAAGAAATCTCCGATGACAGAGTTTGTAAGAAGTTTCTCCGTTAAGCTCGCAGTAGATACATTAACTGAACCCAGACAAGCTCTGACTCAGACTGAATTGGGGGTAATTAAACGTACGATGGTAAATGAAAGACTTACTAATGGTACTTATATGCGCCATTATTTAGAAAAAAACTCAAAATACTTGGAACATGACGCGGATGAACTGAGAGAGGCTGGGTTTTTATTTCTAGGTTACTCAGCTGCTTATTAAAGATTTTCTACTTAGTCAATTAGGTGACTCAGCCCAAAAATGACGTGCTCGCTCGTATCGCTTGGAAATCTTTTATAAACGCTTTGACACTGCTGTCATATTGAAAACTCTTTTCGCATTGAACCTTGAACCAAACTCGCATTTTAAACTACTCTTCAACATGTCACCTTACGTCGCTAATGGTGTCAGCCACAATGATTTCTCTAAACTAGGTGTTCAAACTCCGCCGCTTTCTACTTCGTCCACTGCATCTTCTTCTTCAAGTTCATCATTATCATTATCATCATCACTACGCTCCAAAGCCTCGTCCCGACATGATGGTTTTAGCACACGAGCCATCCATATTGGCTCAGAACCCTCTCAAGAAACAAATGCCGTCATACCCTCTATAAGTCTTAGTACGACTTACAAACAAGATGGAATAGGCAACCACAAAGGATTCGAATACTCACGTTCGTTGAACCCCAATCGGGATGCTTTTGAACGTATGATAGCCGCTCTTGAGGATGGTTTAGAGTTAGATAAGAAGGTTTTGTATAATGAAGCTACGAATGACGACTCGCCATCGGAGTCATCGTTGGCAGTAACAACACGAGGTTACGCATTCTCATCTGGTAGTGCGGCAACTGCTACTGTTCTTCAATCTCTTGGACCAGATGCCCATATACTCTGCATCAACGATGTTTATGGTGGAACGTATAGATACCTCCAACGCGTGGCCAACGGACTAACCAACCTCTCTACAACATTCATTGATTTCGAAAATGCAACAGATGATAATATCATTAATTCTATTAGACCTAACACAAAGGTATGTAAAAACCGCTACATTCCTCGCCGCAGTTTGTCTGACTTAGCCCACCCAGCTCATCTGGATAGAATCCCCAACAAACCCCACTCTTCGCCTCGCCAACATCCCACATATTTCTTCTTTAATCCATTCACATCCTCATACAACTCCTTCTCCACGATATACATCCTTAACAAGACCTTTAATCCTAGTAGACAGCACGTTCTTATCGCCTTTCTACATCTCCCCACTTAAAGCGCCCATCAACGCAGATATCACCTTACACTCTGTAACCAAATACATCAACGGACACAGTGATGTCGTAATGGGCGCACTTATCGTCCGTCTCTCCTCTCCCTACCCTCATCCCTTCTTAGAGGCTCTACCGGAGAAACTCTCATTCTTGCAGAACGCCCATGGCGCCATCCCAAGTTCTTTTGATTCATGGTTAGCTCAACGAGGAGCTAAAACTTTAGCGTTGCGTATGAAACAACATGGTCTTAATGCTCTCGCACTCGCTCGTGCGTTGAAACGTAATCCAAATGTGAAGGAGGTGGTATATCCAGGTCTCAGGGATCATCCCGCTAATCCCATCGTATGGTCTATCTTACGTGGTTCGTGGGCTAACGAATGGATCAAATCACAAGGATTCAAACAAGATGAAGAAGGAAGAGGAGACGTCCCCTTTGGCGGTATCATTTCCATTCGTATCGACATATCATCATCCCCATCCACACCTGAAACATTCTTAACTTCTCTCAGACTATTCACACTAGCTGAAAGTCTCGGTGGCGTTGAAAGTCTAGCTGAATTGCCAGCTCGTATGACTCATGCTGGAATACCGGCTGAAGAACGAGCCGCTTTAGGGATCGATGATAGTCTCGTACGACTTAGCGTCGGCGTTGAAGAGACATCGGATTTGATTGCCGATGTTGAACAAGCTTTGGAAATTGCATGCGGCGGTGGCGGTGCTAGTGCTAGTGCTAGTGCTAATGGAGATGCTTCGAGTATCAGTACAGTTGAAGAAGAAGCCATGTTCGTTGATGTAGATTCGGCTAATGGTTCTGCGGAAGACTTTGCCGTAAGCAACGGAGTATAGAATGGAACGGCTGTAAACGGGTAACACATATTCACATGAACAAGGGTTATTCACCCCTTTCTTATCAATAAGTAATGTTCCGCTCTTCCATATCCTTTAATTACTTGGAGATGGTCCGGTTTGGTCCTCTTGTCATTCGTCACAATTTTCATCATCTTGGTTTTGAATATCTATCGTTTATCTAATGTCGCTTTCGTGGTAAAATGTTTGACAAAATAAGCAGTCTATTTGTAACAAGACCGGTGGTACATATGATATAACGTCATTAATCCGTTGCATGCCGGTCTATACTTGTTATTATTGCCTCATTGTTTTCATATTAAGAACTCTAAATAAAATGTTCATCGATATCGCTTTCATGATCAGAAACTTATCCGATAAGCTATGTTTAAATCTTAAATAGATCTATTCATATTCTGAACTCAGATCCAGTCCTGCGAAGCCTTGAACCGTTAATGAGATACGCACGCCACACTGCCACCTAATTAAAAGTTATAAATTCGCCCCACGGAGAGTTTGCGAGTGTTCTAATCGGAAAAGGAATTTGAAATGGGATGAGACTCGCTGGTTCAGTTTCTATATATAATGAGTACGACCCTAACACTTGCACTTTGATCACGACAATACGGGACACGATGCTTCTAAAGATTTTGATTTTTAATGTGAAAGGAATCGAAAGTTGGTACAAGAAGTGTTTGCCAATAAAACAAATAATGAAATTGGTCTCCGGTTATCTTGTAATGGAATCATGATGGCGCATGGACATTGCAACAAGATGAGGAGCGGTCGGAACGCACGATGAAAGAAGGAAAAGGCGTCGATATTGACTACTGAACATAATGTAAAATAAGTATGAACACGTGAAGTTTGTGAAGATCTTACCATACCTTGAAAAGTAAAGAGATCTCTTTTTTTAAGATTACGCACACCTACACCTGTTTCCAGCAGTACTGTTAGGATTCTGTTGCCGATCCTGAACCAGTACTTTCAAGGGCGACGAGTTAAAAAGAAGGTCCATATGACGTTTAATTGGTCAGATTCTGACTAGCACCGATATGTAATCACAGTGTCTTTATTGCTACCGTCATCTTGAGGTTCCGAGATCCAGGTGTAGATGTTGTGATAACAATGGCTCAAACTACAATAACGAGAAAAAGCGGGTTAAAGAAAAATCGCATTATAGGAGGAAGCAAGACACAGATGCATGTAATGGGTATTATGCCGTGGTGGATAGAACCTTGTTCAGTAGAAAGACGACGTTGTGTGGCCATGTAACATGTAAGCCCGAGAAAGCTGTGTACGCTGCAGAGAGTACTATGACTTGATTCCACCCATGGACCATGGATCATAAACAGATTGAAAATTCCGCTAAGTATTATAAGTTCATTGAATTACGTCTGTGCAATATCTTGACCCACCGGGGAACGTGCAAAGTGCAGGTCTGTATCGTTTCGGTTCTCGAGGAAAGAGTATGATAAATTCCACGGCAGTGAAGTCAGCTTTGAGATGTAGAGTAAACGTTGAACCTGGAGAATAAGTTATCCCGCCAAATGATAAGATCAGATAGGTAGTATTCAACTGTCGAACGCTTTAGATTGAAACCGTCTTTAACAAGACTGCGCCTTTGATTACAGACCCACAGACCCACAGATAGACCCCTCAGCATGATTCGTGGTGTTATTTGATCGTCAAGGGATAAGAGGGGGGATGCGATCAAAGAAACACAAGCGGGAAAGGAGAGAAAAAGAAAGTCGGGATGAACCAGGCATGATGGGCTTCAGTTCGCGGGCGGGTGGTACCACTGAGTAGACGATGAATAACCAAATGATGAATCAATATCTGTTTTGGACGTTCATATCAAAAGCAGATTTGCAGTATGAAGGCTCTGTGTACATTGAACATGGTGCAACGGGATCAAAAACTGTTCGGAGAACGCCGTGCTGTCGGAGTGCGTATTATAGTTTGCCTTTTACCACTTGTTGACGATGCTCCAGATTTTATTGGTCTTATACTTTCCCCTGCTACCCGATTAACTGCTTTAAACAATTACATTGTCTAGGATTCATGGTTGTAGAGCTCGATGCACCATACGGACAGATGTGTTTTTTGGCCGACGGGGACATTCGATATAGTTGGTCCCTCTGGAAGAACGTTATCAGCCTTAGCTTCAGCTTCGTTATAATATGCTCATGAATAGGATTTCTATAAGAACATAGGTACGCGACGCATCTATTATATATTGACTGCCTAGTTGACGTATGTATTTCCTCAGCTTTCGCGCATTTGTAAAGCCGATATAATTCAGCTCTGGGCAAGACTACCTCTTCCTCAAACGGAATTAAAATTGTTAATCGGTATAAAAAGGACCTCGATCTTGAATACCTCCTTTTTTTCTCTTGCGTCTCCCCATTCTCTTACTGTTCCCGTTATGTTGTACTTCGTTTTCCTTTCCTCTCTTACCCTCGCTTTATGGAACGTTCAACTTGTCATAACACAAGACATCCCTTTGGCGGATAAGCAAATACCGTACGACCAAATTGTAAGTAAATCTCGACGAATGGACAAATCACTCTTTTGAACTAACAATCTTCTTCAAGCCCGAGAAAGTCGACACAGACGACGGTCCCCGCGGGATTCAAATTGGTTATAACCGCTGTAACTCCACGACTGAAGGCCAATCATCCCTCTGTCAAACGGCATATGTCAATTCTTTGGACGATTTCTGCATTTGGGGTCCTCGAGAACCTAATTCGACGATTGCGGAGGAGGAAGGTGCTCTTGTGGCTTGGTGTACTCAACCTGGGCGTGGAACGCGTATTATCCCTCCAAACACGTTGCAAGGTATACAGTTTATGCGAACGCCGGATTATTTACAAATAACTGGGCGAATTGATCAATCTCTAATTAACATTGCGTCGAATGATACTGGCGGAGGTGGGTATATGCTTTTGATTTTTGTTGTCTACGCTATACTGGGGTTGGTTTTCTTTTAGAGGAAGACCCGCATGGTGCAGATGGTCGAGGCAATCCTCTTGGTTCGCTTGTTTACAGTAACGGCTTCGCATCCAATAACGGCAACACGAACAACTTTCAGCAGGTTATTGAATGGCACAAGTACTATCTATCTCTGATCAAATGATAAACGACCTTATTGATGCTTAATTAGCTTCCTCGGCGGAAACATTTTCTGCTTCAAAATCTGCGATCCCGCAGGGGCAAATGCTGTCAACTTTTGTCAACACATCTATGATCGCATTGGTTGTGCATACAATGCCCCTGCTGCCTATCGTCTCGGTGTTTTCGAAAAGTGTCTCGGAGATAATCAAGACTTTCCAGGAGTGTATACAGGTCCCGATGGTCAAGGTCAGAACCATTTTCTTCGTTTCGATAAGATCTAGCCTGATTACTCTCAAGTGTCAACATACTTCCAACCTCCCGAATCACTGGGTCCGATTACCAGTATACCTTATCAACCACGTATCCCAGCTTCATCCCAATGCGTCCAGTTCCAAAGCGAAGTTCTCTATTCTTCAGCAGACAATTTCTTCCCCAAACCAACATCGACTTCAACAAGTAGCACCGCCACCGCTACCACTTCGGTTGCAAACCCAATTGCCATACCTACATCATTAGTCAATGGTTGCACTTCCCCCGCGTATTCACTACAAATGTTTTTCATTATTTTCGCGATTGTCTCTGGAGCTTTTCTTGCTATGTAGAAGTGTGAGGAGTCCAATGTATCTTGGGACAATCCTGTGCTTTAGTAAAATTATAAACGTTAGAGCTTTCGTACTTGTAATCCTCTTAAAAATGATCAAATGACAGTTGATGTGTTACAGGATATAATCCGAATGTGTAGGAGAAACTACGTTCTTGTTTCCAGATGCGACCTGTTTATGGACGATATCATCCAGAGCATCTTCCGAATCTCTCGCATTACGGTTACATTGATACTCCACTTAAAAGTCGTAGCAGTATCAGTATCAAACATCAAAGGAGTCGAGATAAATATTTACAATCCCATCTATGACTATAATGGCGCAAAGCGGAGTTGACCAAAACGCGAAACCTTGTTCTAGTCGATTGATGGGCTCGGCTCGTGGGTAGCTACCACACAGCTGATGCTAGATTCAATCCCGACAGCAGCTGTCCAGCCGTGTATGGGTATTTTTGATGTCTTAAGGCGATGGCGGAGCTCATGTAACGAAGAATATCAACAATACTCAACAGCCCAGCGTCGACGAAGGCAGTTCAGGTGGAGGGTTTTGCGGCATTGAATTGATACTGAGTTGCCAAAAAATAATCAAAAATCAGACTCTCACCTCGAGGAAGGAAACCAGAAAATACCGTTATAAGAAATATTCGCAATTATGATTAATGGGTTGTTAGGCCCAAGCTCGAGCTCGAGTCCGCAGGAAAGCTGAAAGCGCAATCAATTCCCTTTCCGTACTACATCATTGGATACCACAAATCGCAACAAACTGCTTGGGTGCTTTGGCGACGAGTTGATAAACCAGATAAGGTCTCGTTTGATCAATTAATCAATGTTTTGTTTTTACTACTATCTATGCGCATGGATCTCAAGCCTCCTGAATTCCTACGCCGAGTATGTTCCTACTCACCTCATCTCCCATTAGAGCTTGTGTTTATAGTATATTTATGTCGTATTGAGGGGGCGGTTGGAGCTGTTTAACTAAAGGAATCCCCGCTGACTATCCGACAAGACAAACAATGAAACTCTGAATACCTCAATTCGGATGATGTCTGAAGAGTAGGTCATGGTCGTCGAGTCTTTTCTTTTACCTGTTGAACGGTCTGCAGAACTATACAGGTGGAGACATACATAGCTGCTTCTGGTAAGTAATTTCAAGCGATGCTCAGGCTCGCTCTTGTGAAGTTGTAATCCACATACCAGCACTTTTATTTTACGCATCTCTCCTTCATCTTGCTGATGAAATTCGATACATATGGAAACCTAGATTTACCCTGGCGACCTTTCTTTATTTATTATCAAAATACCCGGCTTTTCTTCTTCTGGCCCTTGGGGTGACCTCAAACTTTCTGGTAACTTCAATTTTTTTTCCTAGCCATTCATTTTCTCAGGTGAACTTTTACAGTCCCTCCGGTATTTCTATCTGATTTACTCCTAATTTAAAACAAATGACAATGCCAAACTAGTCTATGTAATGATCTAGGTTTTTTAATTATTGCTATAGAAACTCTTCCATTAATTGGAATACAAGGTATTTCTTTCTATATATAAGTGGTGCTCATTCCTCAAACTCCCGTAGGATTGATCTCACTTCGAGCTTTGGCTTTATGCCAAGGATATCGACCAATGACAATAATGCTTTCTATCACATTTTTTATCTCTTTAATCTCTTTAATCTCCGGTATGCATCAGAATTAATACAATTTCAAATATTTTGACCATGTTTGGTAGTTGCAGCAGTACCTAGATGCGACCCATCAATGTAGGATTTCTTATCATTCTCTGCTACCCATTTTCAGTCAATGCCATTTCTCAGGCGTACAAAAATTTAAAATTATATAAACATGCTCTAAATGCATTTTGACAGCATATTATTTTTTTATTTTGAGTCTTATTAGCAATGTCGCAATAATTCTCTTGGACATATCAGCCTTCCTTGCAGTCATTCGTCAAGTTTGGGACCTGTGGAAGGAAAAGCGAAGATTAAACTTACATACTGATAAAGACTTTGCTACTCTGCTTCTCCAACAGGGTAAGTTCACGACACCGGGCATTCCAAAACTAATTTTATGTGTTGTCAGGAACTCTGAGATTTTCGTATGTGACAGCTACCAATTCATTATCTTTGTCACTGGGACTAATTTTTTGTTGAAGCTTTGTACTTTTCATTACAGTCACACAGCTTATAATCGATTATGTGTGTCACCACAATTTTCTACTCCATTTCACCGAATTCAATCAATTTCCACAGATTTCTCCAGTAGGGTATTTCAATTCTCCATTGCACCTCTCAATTAAATTTTACATAACAGCTCGCCGGATCAGATGTCGGGGCCTTTCAGAATGTGTATGAATTCCATACTATATACTTTTGAATGGCTTATTCATGGTTTGTTCCTCTCAGGCTCTCATTGATACTCATCTGCGAATTTACTCTGGATCTTCGTCAACGGAACACAACAGGATCACTTCCCAACCCATCGGCTTTAGAGTTATCGGACTTGAACCTGTCAATCCGGAACAATCCGGTGAGATCCATACAATCCATACTTGGTTGTCTTCAGGAGAATATAATTGCCGATATGGGAGAACGGAATGATCGAGTGAATATTGATGGTACCGGTCCGGGTGAAGAAGAACCAGACCACGAAATTGCTTGAACTGTATAAACCATTGGTAAACATTAGCTCTTATACTAATATAAGTGTACTAATACTCAATCCGATAGTTTTTTTTGTTCATATTATTTACTTTTGCTGAAAAATGAGTTCACTGTTAAAGACTCCACTTTTCTTTAAGTTCTAGCAGTATTAAACATCGAAGGAGTGTGAACGATAAATCTTTAAAACTCTATCTATTTATTGACTTTATTGGCGCAAAGCGGAGTCGACCAGAACGCGCAACCTTCAATAGCGAACCCTTGTTCTAGCCGACTGATGGGCTCGGCTCGTGAATAGCTACCACACAGCCTGGCAATCTGATGCTATGTCTGATGTAGTGTTCCAGTGTAAAATTGGAACCAAAATGCAGAGACGTTGTAAGTTAATTGAATGTCCACTTGTAATTGCCGGACGCCGAGTTGCTGACTCAACACGTCCTGCGATCTCAACACTCAGCACTCAAGAGCCTGGCGTCGACGAAGCTGGTTCAGGTGGAGGGTTTTCCGGCATTTGTCATTAATATAAGTTTTCAAGAATTTGGGCTATAGGAAATGTTCGCAATCATAGTCACCAGGTTGTTTGGTTAATGTTCGAGCTCGAGTCCGCGGAATAACTCAAACTGTCATAAAACCCTCTCCGAGCCACATCACTGGGTGCCACGTCAATCAATAGAAATAAGGCTACTCCGTCCGCAAATCGCAACACCACGCTCAGGTGCTTTGATGACGAGTCGATGATTCAAATGCGGTCACGTTTGATCAACTAGCCAATGTTTTGTTCTTACTGCTATGTATGCGCACAAAATCTCAGGCCCATCGAATGTTCCGTGTTTCCACTCACCTCACCTTTCGTCTGAACTCTCGTTTTTAGTATATGTACGTGTATGTGGTATCGAGACAACGCTTGAAACTGTTTAAGAAAGCAAAAGACACTCCTCTGATAGCAATCCGACAAGATGAACAATGACTCTATGAATATCTCAATCCAGATGATGTCTGAAGAGTAGGTTGTTCAGTATCATATATCACCTGTGGAATTTAAAACTCGACAGATTGGTGCAATTAGTCAGCGGAGCGTAGGTCATCGAGTTGTCATTTTACTGATTAAATTAATGATTTGCAGAACTATCGAGGGGGAAATGCACATAGCTGCTTCTTGTGAGTATTTTTTTCAAGTAACGCCTGACATTGTAATCCACATATGCAGTTATTTTATTTTATGCATCGCTCCTTCATCTCGATGATGAAATTCGATACATATGGAAACCCAAATTTACCCTGGCGACCTATCTCTATTTGTTATCCAAATATCCGGCTTTTTTTCTTCTGGCCTTTGACACCTACCAGAGCTTTGTATCGGTAACTTCAAAAACCCTTTTCTTAGCCATTCTTTTTCTTAGGTAAACTTTTACAGTCCACTCGGTAGTCCTATTCGATTTACTCTTAATTTAAAACCAATGACAATGTCAAACTAGTCTGTGTAATGAATTAGGTTCTCTGAGCGTTGCTATAGGAAGTCTTTCATTCATTGGCATACAAGGTATTGGTATTCCTTTCAATATTCTTGAGTGCTTATTTTGCTACCCCCGTTACTTTAGGATTGATCTCAGTTCGAACTTTGGCTTTATGCCAAGGATATCGACCAATGACAATAGCACTTTTTATCACAGTTTTTATCTCTTTTATCTCGAGAATTTATGGTTTGCTTTGTAACTGATATTATTTCAATTTTTCAACCATGTTTGGTAGTTGCGACAATACCCGGTTGCGACTCTCCACCACCGTAGGATTTCTTATTGTCATAATCTTCGCTACCCATTTTCAATCAATGCCATTTTTTAGGTGTAAAAAAATCTCAAAATTATATGAGCATGCTCTGAATGCATTATTTTGACAGCATATTACTCCACCTTGACTATTGTTGGCAATTTTACTGTAATTCTCTCGGACCTATCAGCCTTCCTTGCAGTCATTCATCAAGTTTGGGGCCTGTGGAAAGAAAAGAGAAGATTACACTTATATACTGATAAAGACTTTGTCACTCTGCTTCTCCAACAGGGTAAGTTCACGAGTCACGCAACCGGGCATTCCAAGACTAAATTTATGCGTTCTCAGGTATCCTGAGATTTTCGTATGTGACAGCTACCAATTCATTATCTTTGTCACTGGGACTAAATTTCTTATTGAAGCTTTGTACTTTTCATGACAGTCACACAAGCTATAATGGATTATGTGTGTCCCCACAGTCTTCTACTCCATTTCACCAAATCCAATCGATTTTCAGATTTCTCCAGTAGGATGATATTTCAATTCTCTATTGCATCTCTCACTTAAGCTTTATACAACAGATTGTTGGATCGGATGTCGGGACTTTTCAGAATGTGTACGAATTGCATACTGTATACTTTTGAATGACTTATTTATATTTAGTTCCTCTCAGGCTCTCATCGATACTCATATGCGAATTTACTCTGGATCTTCGTCGACGGAACACAACAAGATCACTTTCTAACCAGTCTGCTTTAGAATTACCAGACTTGAACCCATCATCCCAGCACAATCCGGGACAATCTATACAATCCATCCTTGGTCGGCTTCAGGAGAGTATAATTGCCGATATGGGAGAACGGAATGATCGAGTGGATATCGATGGTACCGGTCCGGGTGAAGGAGAATCAAACCACGAAACTGCTTGAGCTGTATAAACCGTTGGTAAACATCAGACCTTACACTAATATAGAGTACTAACACTCAATCCGATAGTTTTTCCATCCGCATTATTTAATTTTGCTGCAAACGAGTTTAGTGTTAAAGAGCCTTAATATTTATGTATATGATCCTTAAGGCCTGATGTTGACGCAGTGCGCACTACAACATAGACCGAAGCGCCTCTTTGTTCACACCACTACCATTTGCAGAAATTTAATTTCATCTGAGAATAGAAATGTCGCTCTCCAAAATAAATGATCTGCTCACGGAATTTGTTGTCAAAATTTCTCTCGAAACCAGGAAGCTTATTGAAGGGGAACTATCAATGAGCCCCACTTCAGGATTCAACCCGTACAATGTTCAAAGACATTCTCAATCCAAACGACAAAAGCTTCCTAGACCTTCAACGACGAGAGTAATTATAATTTAAATCACTTGCCTCGGGTTCTTCCTCAATTCCTGTTCTGTTCAGAATTGAATCACCCGAAATTATTATATCTTCATCTTTTCAACCCTTTGTCGTCATTGGAGAGAAATTATCTATGCGTCTCCCTTATTCTGGACCGTTATCCACTTTTCTCCTTCGTAAGAAAAAAGACTTGTGGAAGAGTTCATCTCTCGTTCTGGCTCAGCGCAATTAACAGTTTTCTTTCTTGGACAGGACGTCCAAAAGACGGGCCGTTTGCCTCGGTGCACACATGGGGTCATTGCTACCTTTGGTTAGTTACTCGGGGCTGGAGGCCATCGCATTAAACACTTGTTTTCTGAGAGAGGATATAAACCAACTACTCCCAAGATTATTATCGAACAAACGTCTTCCAGTTATGAACACTTTAGTCTCCACTGCCTCCTGATGTTCAAATAAGTTCCCGCCGGAGAGGGAAGAAATCCTTTCGATAATAAAGGCAGCCGATTGTCTTGAATATCTCTCCATCCCCATATCACCCAGATCATCATTGTCTCGACTTGATTCGCCTTTCTTTGGTCGTCTTAAAGGCTTACATGTCAAGCTGTGCAATGAGATGGTTGCGAAACAATTTTTTGCCTTCATGTCATCTTGTTCCAACATAGAATCATTGACAATTGTCATGCCGCTCTATAGAGATTTTCAGGCATTGTGCCTTCCTTCTACAATCATTTTTCCGAATCTACTTTTCCTGTGTTTATCATCCCACATTTCTCGATCAAATTCGTGCACCTGCGCTGAGAAGCCTTTTGGTACCGTGCTTGTGTTTCAAACCCCAGCTGGAATGTTCAATTTTTAATGAATATGATGTTTCATCTATCAGAATTTTTTCCGTCTCTGAACAAGAGTCTAACTCCTCTATACGAATATGTGGGTTTACTCATTCAAGTCTGGCCACATCGCCACGGGAAAGTCCTGGATTTAGGAACAACACGTATGAAGGTTCTTATGATTGTGATGATCTCTGGGGATCTTCCATTCCTGTTCAGTTTTTCATCAGGGATGCCAGGATTAACCATGACTCCAAAATCTCTTTCCTCTCAAACTTTTACCGAAGCTTCACAATTTTCCCAGGCTCTCGCGTTGTAAAATCTGTGTAACTGCTCTCGCCGCGAACTAGGCCTTTTTCTAAAAAATTGGTAATTAAAACTTTGGTGATCGGTATAAAGAGATGTGGATATCATGTCTTTTTTCTTTTCTCTGGCATTTCCCCATTCTCTAGCTATTCCCGCCATGCTATTCCTTTTTTCTCGCCTTGACTTTGGTGAACGTTCAACTCAGCATAACACAAAAACTTTGTGAGGATAAATACACAAATTGCTGTTAGGGGCTAAGGGTTTGACTCAAGTTCGAGAAATTCGATATCAACGACAGTCCACACGGGATTTAAATTGGCTATAACTGGTGTAACTTCATGACTGAAGGCCGTTGCCAAACAGCATATGTCAATCTTTGGATGATTTCTGCATTTCGAGACCTTGAGAATAAAGGAATTCGGTGGATTGCGTTCAGCGGTGGACACTCATAATGACGACTACCGGAAAGAAGAAGTGTTATTTGTTGTAATTATCTAAGCTACCTGTACTACTGTAGGCGCTACTATGCCGGGATTTCCTACAGAGAACCTGTGGACTAGGAAAGCTGCTTTTGGTGTATGCAACCTGGGTGTGGAACGCGTGGCACTGATCAACATTACATCAGGTGATACTGGTGGAAGCGAGTATATGATTTTGATTCTGGTTGGAGGAAGACCAGCATGGTGCAGAAGGTCAAAGCAATTTCCTGGGTTCAGTCGTATAAAGCAATGACGCTTTTATCTAACAACGGAAACGCAAACAACTTCCACAAGGTTATCGGATGGTCAAGTACATATTCATTATCTCCTTAATCTCTTAAAAAACCAACTTCGGCTTCAATAAGTAGTGCTGCCAACTTCATAACTTCAGTTGCGGATACGCCAATTGCAGTTTCTGTCTTGTTAGTCTATGGGGTACCACCCCAGACGTTGTTCAAAAAACACGGCCTAATGAATATCTCATCCTTCCCATGATTGGCTTTGGAGCTTATCTTACTATGTAGGAGCAGAAGCGATAGAAGACAAACCAGCGCTTTAGTAAACTATGAAAGTCAGAGCTTTTGCTTTTGTACTTGTATTCCTTTTACAATGATCAAACACCAATGGTGTATTACAGGAAATATCATGAAAATCACATCCCGCCCCCATATCCTTTTCATCAGGAGGGTTGTCAACGTAAAGTTGTAGTATTATCAAGTATCGATTGAGTGAATGTAAATGTCACTGTTCCATTTATTGAATTATGAGCGCAAAGTGGAGTTGACCGAAATGCATCACTTTCAATAGTGACACTTCGTTCTATTTGAGTTAGGACTCGAACCCTGGATGGGTGCCACATGCAACCTGGTATTCTTGATACTATGTCAGAATAGGTTGTAAAAATAGACAATACAATGCGAAGATCTTGATGTGATTTTCGGCGGTATTGACATCAGCGTTTGTCAATTTGTTAACCGCTGGACGTCGAGTTGTGGGCTCAACACGTATCTGCTCTCAATGGTGGCTGTTATGCTATGTATATTTTTTGTGTTGAGAACCCCAATAATACTAAATGGTCTAAACAGCCACAAACCTTGTCCATGTACTCCAACTCTAATATTAGTTTCCAAAGGGCTTATGGATTGGAGATTGGAAATTGACCTCAGCCCGTGATATGAGACGCAGCTCACAACTATCGTCACTGGGAATTTATCATCTGTTTGAGTTCAAGTCTATAACACCGAAAACATTGTCAAATACCCACCCTGAGGTCGCACCACATCAATCAATGAAAGTCGCGAATGAAAACAAACCGCCCATTGCCTGACAGGTGATTCTAATCATGATCAAGTTCATTTATTTGACCAATGGTTCCTTTTTTGCTGAAACTCTAGTTTTATGCGTATCGATCTCAGGGTTCGTCCGGTCCAAATAGGTATCTATGCAGACAACCAAGTCTCCACTCAGCTCATTTTTCATCGGGCCTCATCTTTATATCATCTTTATATTATATTATGGACCATGGTTTGAACTATTCAAGTGAAAAAGACCTTTCTCTAGCAATCCGACAAGATGAACAATGAAGCTATGAATACATCAATACAGATAATATCTGAAGAGTAGGTTGTGGAGTCTTTCATTCTATTTGTTGAATTAAGAGCTTCGCAGATTGGCGCAATCAATCTCTGAAGGGTAGGCCACCGACTCGCCGTTAGTTTGCTATCAAATTAAAGTTCTATAGGACTATACAGCTCGAGGCATACATAGCTGCTTTTAGTAAGTTATGCTTGCTCTTCCTTTGTGACCTTGAATCCACAAATGCAGCACTTTTATTTTACGCATCTCTTTTTCATCTTGATGATGAAATTGAATACATATGGAAACCCAAATTCACAGTAGCGACGATTCTTTATTTCTTCTCCAAATACCCGGCCCTCCTCTCTCTAGTCCTCAACGTGATTGGGGACACTGTGGCAGTAAATGTAAATAAAATGAAATTCCTCATATCATTCCTTTTCTCAGCTGAACTTTACAGTCTATCCGGTATTTTTTTCTGGTTTACTCAACACTCAAAATAAATGACAACACGGCAAACCAGTCTATGTAACGATCTGGGGTTTTTGAACAATGCTCTAGCAATTCTTCCATTCATTGGAATACAAGGTATTTCAATCCATATACTTGGGTTGTGGTTATTTTTTATGTAAACTTCCGTAGGATTGATTTCAGTTCGAACTTTGACTTTGTGCAAAGTCCCGCAAAGTCCCCTAGGATTGATTTCAGTCCGAATTTTGACTTTATGCGAAAAATACCGATTAATGACAATATCACTGTCTATGACATTTTTTATAGCCTTAATCCTGAATATTTATGGTTTGGATTGTAACTAATATCATTCTGAGATTTTAACCATGTGTATAGTTGCAACAACACCTGACTGCGATCCACAATCGTAGGGTTTCCTGTTATGCCCAATTTTTTATTATTAATCCTTCTTTTTAGCTGTAAATAATCTCTAAGTTATATCAACGTGTTCTGAATGCATTATTTTTATAGCATATCTCTTTACCCTAATCCTTATCCGCGATGTCGCCGTATTACTCTTGGACGTATTAGCCTTTCTTGCAGTCGTGTATCAGATTTGGGGCCTATGGAAGGAAAAAGAAAGATTACACTTGTATACTCTACTTCTTCAACAGGGTAAGTCGACTCTAGTCTCTCATCAAGACACTAAATATTTTAAAATTAATTTTTTGGTGTTGTCAGGTATTCTAAGATTTTCGTTTGTGACAGCTACCATTATCTTTTCATTGCTACTCAATCCTGATTGCAGTTTCGTACTTTTTATCTCAATCGCACAACTTATAATTCAATATGTGTGTCATCAAAATTTCGTGCTGCATCTCACTAAAAACCAGAACTTCAGCTTCCACAAATTTCGGCAGTAAGATATTAATATTCCAATGCTGCACATTACAGTTAAAATTTCACATAACCTAACAGATAGCTGCAGCGGATGTCGGCATTTTCCAGAATGTGTACGAAGTATATTTATTTTATACTTTTGAACGGCGTATTTATGTTTACTTCGTCCCAGACTCTCAGTGATACTCCTCTGCGAATTTACTCTTGATCTTCGTCGACGGAACACAACGAAGTCACTTCCTAACCAGTCTGCTCTAGAATTACCGGACTTGAACCTGTCATCCCAGCACAATCCAGGACGATCTATACAATCCGTACCTGGCCGGCTTCAGGAGAGTATCATTGGCGATATGGGCGAACAGAATGATCGAGTAGATGTTGAGGGAACCGGTCCGGGCGAAGAAGAACCAAACCAAGAAACTTCCTGAGGTGTATGAACTGTTAGCAATTGTATCAGACCTTGTGCTAATATAAGACTAACACTCAACCCGATAGTTTCTTCCGTCATACTATTTGCCCTTGTTACGACCAAGTTCATTTGTAGAGCTTCAGTAATTATGCTATAACTCCCCAACGCGTGAGGAAATATAGGCCAATGCGCGTTTTTATAATCATGTCAAAAAAAAAAGGAAGAACAACGTGGGGTGTATGTAGAGAAATGGATTTCAAAAAATTGTGCCACCATTCAATAGTCTAATAATTGCTGTTCAAGTTGGAGCGTCACTAAAACTTCAGATGTCTACGCCTTTCCAAGTTTGAAACGGATTTTAGACATAATTTTAAGAGGATTGAAATCTTCAGGGAGATATAAATGGCAAGCCAAACTCACTCCGGCGTTTGGTCTCAACTGACGGTCGCCGTCAACCTTCCGTCGTTGCCTGATACAACTTTCGTATAAAGTTGATTGTAAAACAAATGGAAATGTAAATCATCCATATATAAACATGATGGCTCGATGTTCTCAGGCTCACGGACTTAACCTGGGGCTTGTACATCATAATAAACCTGCGTCTGAGATATCGTCATAGTCAACTAATTTTTGAATTGGGAATGCAAACGGGGACACACATTGTAAGCTTCAGTGGCATTGGAGTTGACGGATATTTATTTATAAAATGCCGAATGTTGAGTTACGGACTCAACGTACCTACCACCGTGGTCTCTGCTTTCCATCAGCAATGGCCATCATATTGGATGCCTCTGGGCATGGTGAGCTGAGGGGCAAGTTAAGTTCTTACCAACAATATCATCATTTTTGAGCATCAACGAGGCGGTTCAAGTAGAAACCTTCTCAATTCCTGAATTTTAACATATCAGTACTCATCCAGGGAAACGATGAAGTTATTCGAAATATCATCACAAAGTCGTTATGGCCTGATTAATTGCGGTCGACTCGACTCAGAAAAATAGTTGGAGCATTAATGTCGACTTACAGCCAATTTGTTAAGTCGAAATAAAATAATAATAAACGACTTAACTAGTGAGCTTGAGCGAACGGACGAATGACTTGGGGGTATGAAGAGTGAGAGTTCTAAATCTTCGTTTATTCGAAGCTAAGGAAAATAACTATGTACTGGTATGTTTTTATAGGTTTAAGTAAATACGGAATAGGAAAGGAACATGAGGTAAACGAGTCATATGAATTAGGAAACGCGTTTGTGTCGAGTCAAGTTTCAGTGGCGAAACTTGGACCATGCGTTGGACGGGTAAGGTTGCCCTTACACAATTACCTCGAAGCAGCCCCGCTCCAGGCCCATCGGATGGAGATTTTTCGATTGCTTGAGTCGACAATTTCACCTCATCTCGTATCTATGATACACCTATAACAAGTCAATTTCCGCAGATGGCATTTCTAAAGCCACTGAGCTACTACCGGAGAATCCCATGTATCCTCGCTACCGTCATCTTGTCATTTCGAAATATCCAGAAAGTAGAGGTAGTGATAACAACGGGGGACTGCGGTAATTGGGGGAGAATCGTATCATGGGAGGAAGTGTAATTAAACTGGAAGCGCGAGCGAGTTATGTCATGGGGAGTGAGTCCATGTATACCGACATGCGTATTAGACGGGGTTATCAAGTCATCAGTATTTAGAAAGGATCGTTTTCTGCCATACCGTGTGTTATATTATCTGGGCATGTAAGCCCGAAAACGCTTTGTACGCTGTAACCGGTTTCCTGGACAGAAACCAGCACAAAAAATACCTTAGTATAAGTTCATAGAATCGCGTCAACGCAATATTTTGACTCACCATTGAATGTGAAGTGCTGGTATGTACTATCCTGGGTTTTGAGGAAGAGCATAGAAAATTTGAAAACGGCAAAACCAGTCTTGAGATGTAGATCGGCCACCGTAGCTTAAATTGTCAGAACGCCCCGCGTTTAACACCTTCTTCGAAGTTGCGTCTCTGGGCATCAAGAGCCCAGTGATATAGTGAAGTCACGGACTTCAAATAGAAGAAGAGATATCAAGAGTACACGAACGGGTAAAGAGAGAATGACAGTATGTATATGGAATGAATCAACATTGAACAAATTGACAGGGATCTCTGTATATGACTGCCTTCCGCGCTCATCAAATCGCCTCGATATGCGGACAAGACAAGTAAGATTTTTACCAAATTAATATAGTATTTTAGTAGATCCAAACGGTTTGAGCTTATAGAGTAATTACATATCTTTTTCGTGTTCAATTTTCAGCGCATAAAGGACCGGATTCAAACATTATCCATCCGAACATGGTTGTAACTGGACAAAAACTGGTGAGTTCGGAGAATGCCGTACTGTCGGAGTTTGTATCTGACTACCCTCTTCTAATGCCACCGTATGCCTCGGGTGCTGTTAGTTGTGCCTCTCGTTTGCTACTTTAATCAGTTATAGAATATGTACTCTTGACTAAATCGCGACCCCTATTGCGAAATATCTCTGGATCCGCGACACGCTGCAGGACGCACCACACGCGATTAAGCAAAGTTTTGGCTGTCACTATTCGGTTTTTTAGATTATAATTTTCACTGACTTATCACTTTTAATTCCTATAGAGATCGAGTTCAAAAGAAGATGAAAACCAAAATGCGGTACATTGAGTGCAGATCGTCTGGCAGATGCACTTATCTTATCGAGCCTTTCGAGTTGTCGTTGCGATCCCGAGGTATTTAAACAAACTATTAATAAGAGTATTGAGGTATCTTTACGAAGTTTTAGATGTTGAATACACGCATACGGACGGTAGTCAATGCCAGTCGTTAAACTTGAGCTCGTTCAAAGAGGATGGCCGCGTTTTCAGCTTCAGCTTCATCCTCGTACACGTCTAACGTGTATTGTTCTATGTGAAAGACAACGTATACATTTTCTCAAGCTCTGTAATTAACCCCTGCGAACTAATGGGTCCTTCTACTTCATTTTTTTTAGGAAAATTTAATTTGTTAATCAGTATAAGGATGTCGATCTTGAATCTCTTTTCTTTCTTGCATCTCATTCAATTTTTTTGTTATTTCCGCCTTGCTGTCCCTTTCCTTTTTCGACTTGACTTTGGTGGACGGTTTGACTTGTAAAATTTCTCTGGCAGATAAGTCAATCAGAAGAAATAGGCTGATGCTTTTGAACTGACACTCTTCGTCTTAGCCTGAGAAAGTCGACGCCGATGGATAGGCTATAAATTCTGTCACTGACACGACTAAAAATCAATTATCTCTCTGTCAAACGACATATACATATGCCAATGCTTTGGAAAATTTCTGTATTTAGGATGACGGGAACCCAATTCGAGGATTGCGGAGAGGGAGGGTGCTTTTGTAGTATGGTGTACCCAACCCGGACATCGAACTCGTATTATTCCCAAACACATGTCCAAAATATATAGTTTATGTGAATACCGGACTTTTTGCAAGTAACTGGACGAATCAAAATTGCAGTGGATATTGGTGTAGATGTGTATACGATTTTTATTCCACTGCCCATATCGTGTTTTAAGATTTTCTGTGCATATGGTTGAGGCAATCCCCGAAGTTTAGTTGTATACAGCAATGAATTTCATCTGAAAACGAAGATGCAAACAACTTCCAGCGGGTTATCGAATGCACAAGTATTCAATATTTTCTCCACACGATAAACCGACATCCTTACGCGTTCTCTTCCCAGTTTCCTCAAATTCAATATGTAGCACTACCGACCCCATAACTCTCTAGTTGCGAACGCGCCGATTGCAATTTCTACCTTATTGGTTCTTAAAATGCCACCTTGGAACTTGTCCCAAATATGACCTAACCACAAGGATCTCGCATCCCTCCCACGATTTGTCTTTGGTGTCTTTCTTATTACAGAGTGCTATGCGGCTCGACTCTTCTTGGGACGACAGAAAAACCAGTACTTTAAACGTCAGAGTATTTGTACTTATAATCCTCTTACGGTAATTAAATACCAATAACGTATTACAGGAACCATCAAGGTCGTGTAAGAAACTATGGTTTGCTTCCATATCTTTTCCATAAAGTCGTAGTATCTATTGACTCATTTACCTTGCGGGCGCAAAGCGGAGTCGACCAAAACACATCTTCAACTGCGATACATCATACTTCGTTCTATTTGATTTAGGACTCAGATTGTGAATACTGGTTACCACATACAATTTGGTATTCTGACACTATCTCAGATTTGAGGGGTGGGTGTAAAACAAAAAATATACCGCTGAGAAGTTAAAGTGATTGTTTGGTGACATTGGTCATCTAATTGTAAAGTGTCGGGGGTCGAGCTGCGGCTTCAACACATGTCTGCTTTCAATGGTGTTTGAATCCCGATGTCGCGAGGTGATGCATTAGCCTTCCAAAAATGATATCAATATTACTAAATGCGACAAAGGTTGTCCACGTGAAAGCCTGTCTGGCTCTTACATCAGTTTCCAAGGGTATGGGAAATTGAAAATGCGCCTTGGCATATGATACGAAATGCTCGCAATTATTGTCACCAGGAAATCGTTATCTTCGGTTTGAGCTCAACTCCGTGGCACCGCTGTCAAATGCCTACCTTAGGTAAAGTCACATAGCTGAGTGCCACGTCAATCAATAAAAATCGCAAAACAAATCGCCCGGGTTTCTTTGATGGTGCTTCAGGTTCATTTGATTGACAGATGTTTTATTTTTATTGCGATTCCGATTCTATGCACACAGATCTCAGGCTTCATCCGGCTACAACATGTATCTACACAGCCAGTTAAGTCCCCACTTAGCTCCTGTCTCATCAGACCCCACCGTTATACTGTGATTATATTGTATTCGAGGTAATTGGTGTGGCTGTTCAAGCAAAGAACTCTCCTCCGACAATCCAACAGAATGAACAATGATGCTACGAATACGTCACTTCAGACGATATCTGAAGAGTAAGTTGTCGTGTCTTCTGTTTCACCTTTTGGGCTGAAAAAGCTACAGAGTGGCGCAATTTGTTACTGAAAAGTAGGGCACCGAGTCTTTATTTTGCTAATTGAAATTTGAACAAACAATTTTCAGAACTATACAAGTGGAGATATTTATGTTTGTGAGGTAGACAGATCGCGAAATAATCAAACAATGGAAAAATTTAGTTTTACTTATAAGTAATTAGATAAAGATACATAGGTCCATTCCAAGAGCAGATTTGGAAATTATTTGCACATGGTATAACAAGACTAGTGATTTCGGAAAATGCCATACTGTCGGAGTTCGTATCTTTTAACCTCTTACCACAATATTCCAAAGACCATTGGCCATACCTTTCTTCCGGTCTAAATAGAAGATGGAAAATCAAAACGAGGTCTCCCAAAAGATAGGCTTCAAAAACTTGTAATTAAACTACAAGGTCCCGTATTCAATATATTGACTGAGTTTTATATTACCTAGTCGCTTTGTACTGTAACAGTAAACAGAAACCACGCACTCGTCTCTCCATTCCGGTTGTATGTTGTGTGGCGGAATTAAGATAGCCTGTATAAGTAAAGGTAAGTGCAAATATCGATGTTAAATGATGTCTATCATTGTAAAATAAGTATACGTGTGTCCGTAGTTGACACCGTGGCTTACGATGGGTTATCGTGTTTAGCAGACTTCGGCATTTATCAATGATCAGGCCTTTGTCTTATTTGAATTATCCTGAGATCCGTAAGTATTCCGCTACCCCTGAAACGGAATTAAATTTGGCGATTTTAAAAAGGATGTTGATGTTGGTCCTGGTTACTTTCGACTCAGGAAAATACTTCTGCCAAATAAGTAGTAACCCAACAGACAATTAATTCTCCTTAAGTAATAATTCCTTCAAATCAGAGAATGTTGACACCCACAACAGTCTTCGTGGAATTTAATTAGTCACAACCACTGCGACTCCGCGACTGAATGCCAATCTATTATCTTCCTCTATCGAACGGCATACGTCAAATCCCTGCACGGTTTCTGAGTTTATGGCATGGTGTTTCCTCACTCCGGACATGAAATGCGCAATTATCCCTCCCAAGACGTTTCAAGGTGGGCATATACTCTTAATCTCGTTGCTTATGTTATGTTAAGGTTGTGTTTTGGAGGACTTGCATAGTGCAGACGATTGAGGTAATCCCCTTGTTTCAATTATCAAACCCTACAAGTATTCCTTATCTCCTTCGCTTGATAAACTGATCTCCTGACTCATCTTTTAGTTCACTCGCTGGAAATATCTGCTTCAAAGACAGGAGAAAATAAAACCTGGGATTCCACAGAAAATGCTGCCAGTTACTGCCAGCGCGTTTATAATTAGGATTTTTATGGGTGTATACAGGACCCGACGGTCCACATCAGAGTCATGTCTTTTTCTTTCACTCAAGTATCCAACCTAATTAGACCTTCATGTCCGAATCCCCAACCCTTAGGTCGGATTACCGGTATCTTATCAGCTCCATATTCTAGCTTTGACCGAACGCATCCAATACCAGAGTGAGGTTCTTTGCGTGTCAGTAGTCAATTTCTTTCTCAAACATCATTGACAAATAGCACTACCTTATAATATACTGATTTTTATCCTCACGTCATTGGTTCTCGGTCTCAAATTACTATTGGGGTTTTCCATTATTTTCGCGATTGTCTTTGTAGCCCTTAATATGGAGGAGTATTGAGTTCAGTTTTAACTCGGGGAGCACAGAACTTGCGTTTCAACGAACTATAACGTCAGAGTCTTTATACTTGTATTCCTCCAACGATGACCAAACACGCGTAACAGGAACCATTGCGGACATGTGTGAGAAGCTACGCTTTTGCATTATAAAGAACATCATCAAAAGTATCTTTTATGAGTCCAAAGTAGAGTTGACAAGAACGCGTGATCTTAAATGATGGCACTTTGTTCGTTACCATACACAGCTTGGCGTTCTCATGCCATGTTTGGTGAACATAGGTATTGAAACATTCAGTTGATTCTGAAACTAGGAATATAATGCTGAGATTAATTGGCAGTTGTCTGCTCAACACGTCTGTGCGCTCCAAGGGCGATCAATGTCTCTACAAAGATCCCAAATGCCAACCATACTACACAGCTCAGTCACAAACGCAGTCTACACGGAGACTTTTCCAGCACTAAATTGTGATGAATGCTCGCAATTATCAGTTACGTCAGTTTCAGCTTGAGTCAGCAGAATAAAAACGTTATCAAACAATCAAAGTAGCGTGGTGTTACTCTACTCGGTAATCAAACAAACTGCTCAGGTACTTCTACGGCGAGTTGATAATTCAACTGAGGTCTTGTTTGCTAATCAATGTCTTGGTTTCGTTGTAACCCCGTTCCTTCAAGCCCGTCCGCTTACAATCAATATGTATCAATATGTATACACAGAGGTACATGTTATGTTTCCAATTCACCTCACTTCATCTTCCATCAAGCCTAGCGTTCATAGTATATTTTGGTCATATTGAGGCAATGGTTGAAATTATTCAATCAAAGGACCCTCTTTCAACAATTCAACAAAATGAACAATAACACTATGAATATTATCTCGATCCAGATGATATCTGAAGAGTAGGTTGTCGAGTTTTTCATTTTACCTGTTGAATTAAAATATCCACAGATTGGCACAATCAGTCTCTCAAGAGTAGGCCACTGATTTGTTGTTTTACTAAGTGAATTAATGCTCTCCTTAGAACCATCGAGGTGGAGACATACACACCTGCTTTTGGTAAGTTGTTTTCCAAGTAATGCTTGATCCTGTGACATTTAAATGCATACATGCAGCACTTCTATTTTATGCATCTCTCCTTCATCTTGATGATGAAATCCGATACATATGGAAACCAAAATTTACAATAGCGACCTTTCTTTATTTACTTTCCAAGTACCCGACTTTAATTTATCTAGCCTTTGATGTGGCCGAGAGCTTTGTAACGGTAAGGCCAAAAAATACTTTCCCTAGCCATTCCTTTGCTCAGACGAACTTCTACAGTCTCATCGGTATTTTGGCTCATTTACCTCAACCCCAAAATAAACCACTGACAGTCCACAAACCAGTCTATGTGATGATCTGAGCCTCTTTTCCAATGTTATAACAATTCTTCCATTCATTGGAATACAAGGTATTCTGCATCCATGTGTCGCTCATAGTTTCAAAAACACTGTAGGCTTGATCTCACTTCGAACTTTTGCGTTATACCAAGGATATCGACCAATGACAATAGCACTGTCTATAACATTCTTTACTCCCTTAATCTTGGATATCTATGGTTCGGATTGTAATCACCATCATTTTAAAAGGTTTAATGATGTTTTGTAGTTGCAACGAAACCCGAATGCGACCCACCGCCGTAGGATTCCTTCCTATTATCCCCGTAGTATTAATACTTATTTTTCATTGATCCTGTTTTTTAGCTGTAAGAAAACCTTAAAATTATATCGAGCTGTGCTGAATGTATTATTCCTCCAGCATATTTCTATACCTTGATCCTCATAGGCAATGTCGCAACAGCTCTTTCGGACATATTAGCATTCATTGCAGTCGTTCGCCAGGTCTGGGGCATATGGAAGGAAAAACGAAGATTACACTTACATACTGACAAGGACTTTGTTACTCTGCTTCTCCAACAGGGTAAGTCCCACACTTATCAAGAAACCAGGCATTCTGGAATTAATTTTTTGGCATTGTCAGGTATTATAAGATTTTTGTACGTGACAACTACCATTATCTTTTCCACTGAGACTAACGTTTTATTGAAGTTTTGTACTTTTCATTACAGTTACAGAACTCATAATTGGCTATGTGGGTCACCACGATTTTCTACTGCAGCTTACTAAATCCAGTCAATTCGAATCTTCGCAGATTTCACCAGTAAGATATTAAAAATTTCAACTCTCTATTGCATATCATATCTCAATTAAACTTTACATAACAGCTGGTCGCATCAGATTTCGGTGCCTTTCAGAATGCGTACGAAATCCCATACTCTATACTTTACTTTGGACAGGGTTATTCATACTTCCTCACAGGCTCTCAGTGATACTTATCTGCGAATTTACTCTCAACCTTCGTCGACGGAACACAACAAAATCACTTCCCAACCAGTCCGCTTTAGAATTGGAATTGCCAGACTTGAACCTGTCGTCCCAGAACAATCCGATTAGATCTACACAATCTATACTCAGCCGTCTTCAGGAGAGCATTATTGCCGACATGGGAGAACGGACTGATGAAGTGAATATTGGTGGTCCAGGCGAAGAAGAACTAATCCCAAAAACTGCTTGAGTTGTATAAGCTGTTGGCAAGTATTAGATCTCATACCGATATCGGAGTATCAACACTCAATCCGATAGTTTTTTCCCCCTTCATATTATTTGTTTTTGTTGCGAAGGAAGACTCGCACTTACCCCACGGTTTTTACTTGTAATAGAGTTTTAGTATTTATTGATATAATGCAGAAATGGATGCCTTCAAAAGGAAACCATCAATGAAAAAATGTTGTGGTCTGTAAAAAAAAGATAAAAGGGTCACGTCGACCGCTTTTGTTTGCCATGGACATATTATTAAGGAAGACGAACGGATATGTGAAAAAGTATAAACTAAGATTAATGACTAAGTGGAGATGTGGAGCATGAATCCGATCCAGATTCCAGAATGCGTTAGTTTGAAGAACCTTCTAATATGCCTAAGCTTGCATCCAAAACAGGCTTCAAGTCGTCCACAACTTGGATGCTTTCAAGCTAATTAAACAGTCAGATGCAAGTAGTTCATAGGTGGAGTTGTTGCCGTTTAATCTTGGTTCTAACATCAATAGTATTCAATACCAACGTGAATATTTAAGTAACAGTTAGTATCCTTTCGGGAGTATTTTAAGACAATGAATGTATTGAAGTATTTTTTGATTCAGAATTGGATCCATGCATTAAGTTCTGAAGATACGGAAATTGTGCGATAAAAGAGATTATAGCGATTGATCTTATTTAGTAGCCGATATTCGCATGTTAAGCCTAGAGAAAGAAGCATCATATTTTGGTTACTTTGCCAGTGACTGCAACAAAAAGATGTTTGAAAATTGACGGGGCTGTGGGATTGAATGGATTTTGGTCGTGTCTGGTTGACAAAGTTTGAACTTCAATTTTTAATTTTTGGCTTGGTAATTAGGTTCAAACTCCGAATCTGACGTTAATGCGCTAACCATCTGCATCAATGTTCCAACAGGTCATTTGGGTGCATCCGTCGTGTCTCTTTTCCCAAACATGTGCCCCTTCTATAGCTTGCTTACTCCTAAGTGTCGACATACTTCCATCCCTCTAATCACTGGGTCTGATTACAAGTATCCCTTATCAACTGTGTATTCCGGCTTCATCCCATTAATGTGTCCAGTTCCAGAACGAGGTTCTTTATCAATAAGTAGTACCGTCATCCTCACTGCATTGGTCGTGAATACTCCAATTGCGATACCTATGTCATTAGTCAATGGTTGCGCTTGCCTCACATGGATGGATCTGGGTCTCCATTGACAATCCACTACAAAGCTCTTTCATTCTTTTTTTTGCGATCCGATTTCCCTTGGAGTTATGTAGGAGTACGAAGCGCTCGGTGGTGTTTGGGGTATTTAGTAAAACTATAAATGTCAGAGCCTTTGTACTTGTAATACTCTTTCAATTAATTAACTAACAGTTGCGGTATTGCAGGAAATGATCCAGATTCCAGACGTGTATGGCAAACTAGCTCTTTGTTTCCATGTAAGACCTGTCCATGGACGATATCATCCAGAACCTCTTCTGATTCAGGTCTTTCTCGTTACAGTCACATTGATACTCCACCTTAAATCATAGCGGTATTAACCTTCGAAGGAGTGGATAATCAATATTTAAAATCACATCCAATTGACATTGTCGGTGCAAAACGAAGTCGATTGTTGGAATCACACCTCGAGGAGCGAAATCGGAGAATACCGTGATATGGAATGGAAACGATGTTCCCAACCATTATCACCAGGTTCTTACGTTCAAGTTCGATCTCGGGGCCGCGGAACAACAAAACCCCTTTCCAAGCCACATCACTAGATGCCGTGAAACAATGAAGGCTACTCCGTCCACAAATCGAGACAAACTGGTCGGGTGCTTTGACGGCGACTTTACCAGCCCTCTGATGTTTTTTTTCCTACTGCTGTTTATTCCCACAAGCTAATAATTTTCTTTAAGCCCAAGAAATTCGATTCCAACGGCAGTTCACACGGGATTCGGGTCGGCTATAACCGATGTGACTATGACTGAAGGCCAATCATATCTCTGTTGAAAAGAATATATCAATCTTTAGATTTCTGCATTTCAGGACCTTGAGAGCCCAACTCTACGATTGCGGTCTTGGCTTGGTGTACGCAACCTGGGCGTAGAACACGTACCCCTGATCAACATTGCGTTGGATGAGGCTGGTGGAGGTGAGTATATAATTTGATTTTGTTATCTGCGTCGTTTGAGTTTGTTCAGAGGAAGATCAACGTAATGCAGATGCTCAAACCAATTCCCTGGGTTCAGTTGTATACAGCAATGATGTTTTACATAACGATGGAAATGGATGCACAAGTAAATATTCACCATCTCCTTGACATATTTTTACTCTTTTTTTCCTAGTTTCCTCCAAACCAACTTTGGCTTCAATAAATAGTGCTTCCAATTTTATAACTTCAACTGTGGTCGTGTCATGTTAATTGTTCCTGTCTTGTTGGCCTATGGAGTACCACCCCAGACTTTGTGGAAAACAAGGCCGATTCACTAGTACATGGGTGTCACATCCCTCTCACGATTGGCTTTAGAGCTTATCTTACTATGTAGGAGTGGAGACAATAAACCTGCGCTTTAGTAAACTATGAAGGTCAGAGCTTTTGTACTTGTATTCCTCTTATGATGATCAAACAGCAACTATGTATTACAGAAACCATCACGAAGATCATGGTTTGCCTTCCTATCTGTCATCAGGGCCGTTCACCTAGTATTATCAAGTATTGGTGGAGTGAATGTGGATGTTACTGTTCCACGGCACAAAGTGGAGTTGGCCGAAATGCATCACTTTCAATAGGGACACTTCGGTCTGTTTTAAGTTAGGACTCGGGCCGTGGATGGGTGCCACATGCAACCTGGTATTCTTGATACTGTGTTCAAATAGATTGTAAAAATAGAAAATACAATGCGAAGATCTTGATGCGATTCTCGGCGGTATTGACATCAGCGATCGCCGATTTGTTAATCGCTGGACGTCGAGTTGGGGGCTCAACACGTATCTGCTCTCAATGCTAGCTGTTATGGACAAGCTCCTTCAGTGCTAATATTAGTTTCCAAAGGGCTTGGAAATTGACCTCGGGCCGTGATATGAAATATTCACAACTATCTCCAGTGGGAATTTAATTTATCATCAGTTTGAGCTCAATTTTATATCACCGAAAACATTGTCAAATACCCACCTTAAGGTCGTGCGACATCAATCAATAAAAGTTGCAAATAAAAACAAACCGCCCAGGTTATTTTAATGATATTGATGATCAAGTTCATTTATTTGATCAATGTTTACTTTTTTGCTGCAATTCTGATTCTATGCGCATCGATATCAGGGTTAGCCATGCCCAAAGAGGTATCTAAACAGATGGCCAAGTCCCCACTCAGCTCATTTATCACCGGGCCTCACCTTCATATCATCTTTATATCGTATTAAGAGTCATGATTATTCGAACTATTCAAGTGAAGGGACATTTCTCTAGCAATCCGACAAGATGAACAATGAAACTACGAATACCTCAATCCAGATGATATCTGAAGAGTAGGTTGTCGAGGCTTCTATTTTACCTGCTCGATTTAAAAATTCAACAGATTGGCACAGTCAATCTCCGAATTGTATGCCATCGAGTTGTTGTCTTACTGATTGAATTAACGATTTGCGATTTGCAGAACTATCGAAGTGGAGACATACATAGCTGCCTGTGGTAAGCTGTTTTCGAGTAATACTTGCTCTTATGACCTCTCAATTCACACATGCAGCACTTTTATTTTACGCATCTCTCCTTCGTCTTGACGACGAAATTCACTATATATGGCAACCGAAATTTTCAGTAGCGACCTTCCTTTATTTATTTTGCAAGTACCCGGCTTTTATCTCTCTAGTCCTTGTCGTGGCCCAGAACTTTGTGTCGGTAACTTGAAAAACTTTTCCCCAGTCATTCCTTTTCTTAGGTGAACATTTTACAGTCTCCCCGGTATTTTTGTCTCTTTACTCAGAATCCAAAAGAAATGACAATGCTCTAAACCAGTCTTTGTAACGATGTGGGATTTTTAAATAATGCTATAGCAATTCTTCCATTTATTGGCATACAAGGTATTTCATTCCACAAACTTGAATGGTGCTCAATGCTCATATTTCAAAAACTCCCGTAGGATTGATCCTCCTGCGAACTTTGGCGTTATGCCGAGGATATCGACCAATGACAATAGCACCGTCTACAACATTTTTTATTGCTTCAATTTTTCATATTTATGGTTTGGATCATAATCAATATCATTTTGAAATATTTGAATCATGTTGTATAGTTGCAACAGTACCCACATGCAACCCACCACCGTAGGATTTCGACTTCTTAATTTGCTACCCATTTTTTGATCAACCCTCCTTTTTAGCTGTAAGAGCATTCAAATCTCATGTCAGCATGCTCTAAATGTATTGTTTCAGCATATTTCTTTACCTTGGTTCTTATCCACAATATCATGACCGTTCTCTCGGACATATTAGCCTTCCTTGCAGTTATCTACCAAATTTGGAGTCTGTGGAAGGAGAAGCGAAGATTACACTTACATACTGAGAAAGACTTTATCGCTCTGCTCCTCCAACAAGGTAAGCTTACTCCACCAGGTGTTCTAACATTAATTTTTATGCGCTGTCAGGTATTCTGAGATTTTCGTATGTGACATGTAACAACTACTATTATCTTTTTCACCGGGACTAATGCTTTATTGAAGCTTCGTACTTTTCGTCACAACTACGCAAACTATAGTTAATTATGTGTGTCATCACAAACTTTGAATGCATTTCATGAAAACCAATTGAATCTCCACAGATTTCCGTGGTAAGATATTGAGCTTTCGATAATCTGCTGCAACTCTCAACCAGCAATTTCAATTGTAAATAACAGGACGCTGGATCGGATATGGGTGCCTTTCAGAACGCGTATGACTCAGACATTTTACACTATACTTTGCTTTTGACTGGCTTATTCATGTTTCTCGCAGGCTCTCAGTGATACTCATCTGCGAATTTACTCTGGATCTCCGTCGACGGAACACACCAAAAACATTTCCTACCCAATCTGCTGTAAAATTACCAGACTTGAACATGTCGTCATTTCAGAACAATCCGGTTAAATCCATTCAACATGTACTTGGTCGGCTTCAGGAGAGCATCATTACCGATATGGGAGAACGACGGGATGATCAAGCAGGTGTTGATGGTCCCGGCGAAGAAGAAACAAATTCAGAAATTGCTTGAGTCTATCTCTTTGAAGAGTATTAGACCTTATATATAACGGCATTGACACTCAATCCGATGGTTTTTTTTTTCCCTTCCATATTATTTGGCGAAGATTCATACTTATCCCACTTTTTTTTACTTGTGATAGAGTTTTAGTATTTATTTATATAATACACGAAGGTCTGCTCCAAAATAGGCAATCATCAGCGCAAAACATTTGTGGTCTGTAAAAAAGAAAAGATAAAAACGTCGCTTTCGACCGTTTTCGTTTGCTGTAGACACACTCCTCGAATGAGGCCCATATTTTCCTTTTGTTTCAGCTTTCTTAACAATTGTGTCGGCGGCCGATCAGGTTCATGTTCTGTGAACGACACATGATAAGTAGAGTTCATGAACAAATGACAAAGTCGATTTACGCTCGCACTTGGTTCGGGAATTCTATGAAGCTTGAGGTTACAACTTCATCTGTAACATTGCTACATCCCGCAATAGGGAGCGTTGCAGCGTTTCCAACTGAGATCAATTTCGCCAAGATCGTCATTGAAGCTGAATTTAGAGATATTTTCGAAAGCTCTCCGGTTGCCACAATCCGACATATCCATATGTATATGTTTGACAACCAGAATGGATGATGGACAAAACGCATGGTCTATTATCGTCAATAACTCGGAGCTTCAAAATGGAATGGAGTATTACCACAGCTGATGTACCACTTTGAAGAGACTATTTTAGAATTTCTTCAGGTGTTCATTGTGGTCACTAAAGAAATGAAATTTAGCAGAATCTAAATCGTCCAGGTGGGAAGTCGAGATAAGATAAGACTGAGCACTTGTGTCATTACAGTCTGATCGGATTTAGAAAGTTTATAAGATAAATTACCACTGAATGAAGATGTGGACCATCAATTTGAATCAGATCCAGAATGTGTTGAAGAACCTTCTCAATTTAAGTTCTAATATGCCCAAGCTCGCATTCAGAACGGATTTCAAGTCGTCCACCACTAGATGCTTTCTAGTTAACAGTCAGATGTAGTGTCATTTAATCTTGGTTCTAACATCAACACCAACGTGAATATTTAAGTAACAGTTATTATCCTCTTACAAATCTTTAAAGATAACGGATGCATTGAGTTCTGATGGTGCGGAGATGTATGATAAAAGAGATTATAGCGAATGATTTTCAAGTTGGTAGCCTGACATTTGCACATCAAGCCTGGAGAAAAGGAGCCTCATTTTGGTGACGCGTCAGCAACTGTAGCAAAGAGATGTCTGACGGGGCTGTGGGATTGAGCAAGATCTTGGCTGCGCTGGTTTACAAAGTTGGAACTCCGAAGTTAGTTCTCGCAAATTATCTAATACACAAATATTCACTATCTTCTTCACATGATAAACGGCCATCCTTGTTCTCTCCTAGTTTCCTTCACCAACCTCGAATTCATAACTCCAGTTGCGGGTGCGCCGATTGCGATTTCAACCCCTCTATGGAGCACCACCCCACACCCTGTCCCAAACACGACCTAATTTGGATTTTCAATGATGTATTACAGGAGCAACTCATACAGTAATGTGAGGAGCTTTTCCATATCTTTTGCACCATGTGGGTCTTCATCATTATCAAATATCAACGAAGTAAATGTTGATATTTGGGCACAAAGCGAAGTCGACCAAAACACGCGTCACCTTCAACTGCGATACATCCTCAATGAATAGTTACGAGATACAACCGGCGCTCTGATAAATACGAGCGTTGAACCATTTGTAGATCAGAAAATACATTGATGATGTGATTCCTGGTAGCATTTGATATTAGCAATCTACCTGTAAAACCCCGGAGGTCGAGTTGCAAGCTCAACTCGTATCTGCTCTCAATGGTAGCTGTTATGCTATATCAATAATGGCGAACAGTCATTCAAAAATTGGACATTCACCTCGGTCCGCGATATGGAGCGCTCGCAATCATTCAACTATCAGTACAAAGAAAATTATCATCTTTAATCTCAAGTCCATGCGACCGAAGGGATTGTCAAATACCTTACTTAAAGTCACATGGCCGGGCGCCACGTCATTCAGTAAAAGTCGCAAATGAAAACAAATAGCCCTCTTGATGGTGCTTCAAGTTCATTTGAGCTGAATCATGCTGTATTATCTACATAGCCAGGCAAGTTCTCCCCCAGCTCATTTCTCATCGAACCCCATTTTTATATTATACTTATATTGTGTTGAAGGTGGTTTTTGTAACTGTTCAAACAAAGGAACTTCCTCTAGCAATCCGACAAAATGGAATCTGAAGAGTAGGTTCTTGAGTCTTTCGTTCTACTTATTGAGTTGAAAAACTTCACAGATTGGCGCAAATAGTTACTGAAGAGTAGGCCACCGGGTTGTTGTTTTACTATATGAACTAATGGTCAGTAGAATCGTCGAGGTGGAGGCCCAGATAGCTGCTTTTGGTAAGTAATGTACTTTTCAAGCCATACTCATTCTTGCGACACTGAAATGGACACATGCAGCACTTTTATTTTACGCATCTCTCCTTCATTTCGATGACGAAATTCAATATATATGGAAACAGAAATTTACAGTAGCAACCTTTCTTTATTTATTTTCCAAGTACCCGACTTTTTTCGCTTTAGTCCTTGCCGTGGTTGAGGAACTTGTGCCGGTAACTTAAAAATTTTTCTTATCAGTTCCTGTTCTCAGGTGTGAATGTTTACAGCTACAGTCTCTCCGGTAATTTTGTCTGAGTTACTCTAAACCTACAATAATAACAATTCTGCAAACCAGCATGTGTAATGCCATTGCATTTTCGTACAATGCTATAGCAACTCTTCCCTTCATTGGAATACAAGGTTTGTATTTCCAGTATACTTGAGTGATGCTCGTTCATTCAAATTACTGTATACATAGGATTAATCTCTGTTAGAACGTTTGCATTATGCCAGGGATATTGGCCAATGACAATAGCACTTTCTACAACATTCTTTATCGCCTTAATCTTGGACATCTATGGTTTGACTTTAAATCAATATCGCCTTTAACTGTTCTCATCTTGTTGTGTAGCTGCAGCGATATTCGGATGTTCTTCACAACCGTAAGATTTTCTATCATCCCCAGCCATTGGTTGCTGATTCTGCTTCTTAGCTGTAAAAGAGACTGGGAATTATACCAGCATGTTCTGACTACTTTTTATAGCATATACCTTTACCTTACTCCTTGTACACAATATCACAACGCTTCTTTCAGATGTATTAGCATTCATTGCAATCATTCGCCAGATTTGGGGCTTATGGAAAGAGAAGCGAAGATTACATTTGCATACTAATAAAGACCTTGTTACCCTGCTTCTCCAACAGGGTAAGTCCACTCTCATCAAGCCACCGAACGGTCTATAAAAAACTGATTTTTATGCGTTGTCAGGTATTCTAAGATTTTCGTATGTGACAACTACCGTTGTCTTTGTTCAGTGGGACTCATTTTTATCGAAGCTTTGTACTTTTGATCGCGGTCGCACAGCTCATAACTTCTTATGTGTGTCACCACAAAATTTCTACTGTATTTCACTGAATCCAGTCAATTCGTATCGTGACAGGTTTGGCCAGTAAGCCATCTTCAATTTCTCTATCCTATTCATCTGTTAATCAAACTTTACATACCAAGATAATCGGAGCAAGTGTCAGCGTCCTTCAAAACGTGTACGAAATACACTATATACTTTTAAATGTTTATTCAAGTTTATTTCTTCCTGTCAGGCTCTCAACGATACTCATTTGCGAATTTACTTTGGATCTTCGCCGACGGAACACAGCAAAATCGCTTCCTAACCAGTCTGCTTTAGAATTACCGGAATTGAATTTGTTGTCATCCCAGAACAATCCGGCTAGACCCATTCAACATGTACTTAATCGGCTTCAGGAGAATATCATTCTCGACATGGGAGAACAGACTGATGAAGTAGGTATTGATGATTCAGGCGAAGAAGAACCAATCCCAGAAACCGCTTGAGTTGTATGAATCGTTGGCAAGTATTAGATCTCATTAATATCAGAGTATTAACACAATTCGATAGTTTTTTTTCACTCCATATTATTTGCTTTGAATTTGTTGCGAAGATTCACTTATCCCAGGAGTTTGCTTATGATAGAGTTTTAGTATATATTCAAATAATGCACGAAGGGGTGCTCAAAAAGATGCAATCTCCTGTGCAAAACTGTGGTCTATAAAAACAAAAAAAACCTCACTTCTAACTATTTACTCCAGACGCGCCCCTTGGTTTTGGAATGATGCTCAAGTTCTCCCGTTGTTTCAGCTCTCTTAATGAATATATCTCCCTCCACGATAATGATATATGAGACATCATCCGAAACGATAAGCTTACGAGATTGAAGTTGTAGAAATATCTCGAGTCACTCACTGATCTTGAGTCTCGACAAAAATGAAATGAGGCATGTTTAAGCGGGGGGTGGCTAGTCAGGTTCGTGTTCTGCGAATGACACAAGATAAGTAGAACTTGTGAACAAATGACAAAGCCAATTTACACTCGCACTTGGTCCAGACATGCTGTGAAGCTTGAAGTTAAAACTTCGTGAGATTGGTGCACCCCTCAATAGTGAGGAGCGTTGCAACATTTCCAACTGAGATAAGTTTCACAGAGATCACTATTGAAGCTGGATTTAGTGATGTTTTGAAATGCTCTCCGGTTGCCATAATCTGACATACGTCCGACAATCCCCTCTCACAACAAAAATTAGGGTAGCCGCAAAAAAAAACATGATGGACAAAACGCATGGTTCACATGGTTAATCATCGTCAATGGCTCGATGGGATGAATAACTACTACCAGGCCGATGGGCCATGAAATCCTTATTCAACTGTTCATTGTGGTCACTAAAAATGTTCATAGCTTCTGTTTGACCTTCCTCTTCTCAAAGAGAGTCTGACAAGACTGTGAGAGGCAACTTGTGGCAAGATTTTGGTCGCGTCTGGTTTGCAATAGGGGGTTTCACGTCGATAAATTCCAACATAAACTCCAGCTAAATTCGGTGTCAAACTCTGTCTTGAACTCGTCCTCGGAATTCTCCGAAATTCGGTTTTTGGAGTTCAGCTTCGAGTTCGGTGCAAAAGCAGCCCAGAGCTGCTTTCGCGCTTTGATCAAAAACTCTGCTCGGCTAACTCTTACTGTATTCCGCCTAAATTTAAAAATATAATTTATTTTTTAAAAGAAATTATTCTTTTTCTTGGTCATCACAAAAAGTGACAAACCCGGTTCCTCAGTGGTCTTTTTTTGGTTGCATGGGGTGTAGTTCAATTATCCTCAGTTTATTAGCTTTTATCAGCCATTGTATAGAGAAGCCATTGCTCAGAATAATGAAGTCAAAGTATGAACTTGTAACGTGACTAAGGATTTATAAGAATGTTTAAGGCACAACTACAGTTATATTATCTCTATCTAATCTTGTGAACTGATACTGCGAGTTAGAAGTGGAATTGCCGAGAGGGGGGGTTTCACGTTGGCCAAACTCGGTCTGAACTCTGTCTGAACTCACTGGTTAACTCCAAGAATTCAGGAAGGAGTTATTGATGGAATTCAATGCGAATTCAAGGCGAATTTACTAGCGTGAAACCCCCTAATGTCCGAACATCAAAAGTTTGAACTCTGACTTGGGTTACTACTCGCCGACGTTAAGCACCACGGTCATCTATCGTGTCTCTTTTACCAAACATTTGTTATTTCTATTTCAAATTGTTTAATTTGATGAAACTTCAACTTCCTGTAGAGCTCCTCGATGCGATCACTGATAACCTAACGGAAACGGCAGACTTGCTTTCTCTGGGTCTAACATGCAAATATCTAGCTCAATCCGTCTTCCCCAACAAACTCCTTTACCATACTATTTCAGGACTTCTAAATAATAACGACCTATGGATTTATCTTATCATGAATCCAGAAATCTCTCGGTACATTCGTCGTCTTCAGATTACAAAGGGTCCGACTCAGTGGCATGTGACACCTCCAAATCGTAAAATGCGTCTGTCAAATCTCACTATTGACCTTGGTGAAAACCATCCCTTTAAAAAACCGGAGAACATTTCACCATTAGTTTGGTCGTATCAACTGTTTGCACGCGCACTGTGCCAGATGGATAATCTTAAAGCCCTCGAGTGGTCATGTAAAACGACACCTGTCCTTGATGCAAACTCGGACATTGGAAAAGCCTGTGCAAATCAACGTATTTTAAAACAAGTACTTCATTCGTCAAACTCTATGCATCCCTTGACCGACAGTTCTTATATATCCATTTTCGACACCCCTGTTAGTCACCTCTACCATTTCGTCATTATTTCCTAGTTTTTATTATTAAAATTAAATCAAATAAGTCCTATATTCAAGCAACCTGGTCAGTCTTACCATCACCAGTCAAATGGATGCTCTAGATACTGGCAAATCAATAATAAGCCTCCTCATAAGGTCGCCCGATTTGAAGGTGTGCAATCATCACTCTATCTTACGAGGTCTGATATAATAAATTGTAAAGTATCTCAAACTTCAGACCGTAGAGCAAACTTTAATTGGTGATTTAATTTCTTGTCGTTGGCCCGACTTGCAGGTTCTGTCTTTATCAATCACTCGTGATTGCAGTAAAGTTCCAAAAAAAAAGACAATTATGGAATTCATTGGATTTCACTCAAATATCGTTTCTCTGGAATGGAACATTTATCTGGGCTACCTGGGTTTTCCTTATCAACAGTTATCCATACCATTCCTTGCCCCCAATTATCTCCCACATCTCCAGGCCATTGACGGTCACAAAGACTCCGTCCAATCAGTTGTTCTTAGTCCTTGCATACCGCCTAGACCTATGAAGAAGATTATTGGTTTCCCCACAGATAATGAACATTGGGTTTATTCAGACTTATTTAAAAACATTTGTCAATCCAGCTTACGAATTGCTGTTATTCCGGTGAAATCTATCCCCCAACTGACCACTTTTGCCACTCTATTCCCTAACGTGGAGTGTATCGATATAAGGAGAAGCGATCTGGTGCTTGAAAACATCGGGAATACACTCAATGTAACGGTAAACCGAATCATTTTTTTGACATTATTTTCTTTCTCACTCACCATATTATTTTATAGGAGGAAATCCTATGCGGCCTCTCTCATTTTAAGAAATTGAGAATCATCCTTGGAATTCTGCTTTGGGAACATGATAGACGAGAGGAGATAAGGGAAGATAGTGAATTCTTTCGCTGGGTTCGCACTCTTCTTCCTCATCTCGAGTTTTGTGGTGCGGAATGGCAAGATGGGACTGTCTTCACACGCGAGGATAACAATGTTGATGATTGGCATTGGGTTCGTTTACCACCAGCCCCGTTTCACGGGTTTTTAGGCAGAGAACAAGATTTTACTATCCGTGAAGAATGTGATCGATTTGCGGCATAGGTTTTTTTCATCTATAAAATGATTAAACAAATAATTCAATAGACCACAATCACTTATAATTTCTCACTATTAGTGTCTCCGAGGCAAACATCTTCCCCCCCCCACAATCTGAGCTTACGAACAATAAGAGAAGAGATCACCTGATAACAAACAGGATGTGAATTCGCAGCCATGAAAGAGAAAAAAAACCCTTGTTTGATGACCGGAGGGAGGGGGTATGAAGAAGTGGTAAAGGAAAAAAGAACCCGGAGTCGGATAAAAGAGCAATTGTTCATAAAGGAAGATAAAGTGATATAATGAAGAATTAATACCAAAGAAGCGGAACTCATTTCCAGCCACAGATCTTATCTTTTCCGACGTTGAAGTGTCTATCGATAATATCCGGATACCCTCAATGCGCCATGTCATCTTCATTGCTTATACAAATAGCTAGTCCAAAATCTTTGGGTGCATTTCGTCTGTTCTATATTAAGATGACACTCAACTTGTTCACTGGGAGGTTCCGAATTCTTCAATCAGCTACATTTTTTTTGCTTATCTTCTGTCATTTGACGAAACAAAAGGGTATATGGTTATAAATAGGTAAAGTTTCGGATCTCAATTTCCAGTCATTTTTGACCACACCCACCGGCCCGTCTCGCTGTAGAGTACATAATAGGTTACCCCTAATTCGCCTCTAGCCTACCATGAACCGGTCACCTCCCACTCGACAGTGTCTTGAAATCACCTTTTTTCGGACGGGCGAGATGATGACCATTAGTTGTTGAGCTGACATGATCTGCATGCGTACGCAGTCTGCTATTGTTATATTTGGTTTTGGTGCATGGGTACGGCGAGGGCTAAGATTCAATTCTATTCTAAAAAAAACTTACAGCAGGACAGGATCAGGATCTTGAAATTTGAACTCGAAGCCTGAACCAGGTCCAGGCTTATTATTTGCAGTTTTCGCAGGAGGCAAGTCTTAGTTTATGGTGAAACTGAACCTCTTCTAACCATCTGTTTTAAGGCATAAATGTTAAAGTCAAGACATATCTATTTCATTCAATAAAGATAAACCTACGAAGCTAGGCTGAAAAAATAGGGCATGAAGCTTTCCCCGAATGATTCAGAAATTACTTTCGGCGCTAGTGGAAGGGTTTGGACTATTGAAGGTGGGGGGGAAATAAACATCAGTTAAGATGAACTACTATCGTCTTGCCTAAGGAAGGTCAGGTCAGCTGAAATCATGAACCTCACCGCATTAGTGTAGAAACGAATGCTTTATGATTCAGATGATACGATACATTGTCCAAGATATGACACAAAACCCTCCTATAACGATAAAGAAATCATTTCCGGTCTTTACATCTCAAGTTTTATTTCTCTAATTATTAAATACATGCAACAAGAACTACCATGGACGTGTGTGAGAAACTGCATTTTTAGTTTGGCACCGAACGTCGATCGTTCGACAGTATGAAGGATATCATTTAATGCATCTTGGGTTTCCTCATTCAATTTACTCATTGATACCACACTTACATCAAGTCGTAGCAGTATCAAACTCCACCTATTGACTTTCTTAGAAAAGCGGAGTTAACCAGAACATGTGGCTCTCAATGGTGGCCCTTGCTCTAGTTGATTGATGGGCCTAGATCATGGGTATTTACCACACATAGCCTAGCGTTCATGATATGTTTAAGATCTAAGTATCGAGTGTGGGAAGGTAAATACAATGCTTAGGCTAATCGGCGCTCACAAAAGCCCGATGTCGAGTTGTGGACTCAACACGTCTGTATACTAGGCTTTAAGGGCGAAGGTCCCAAATTTCAATGATACTACGCAGCTCAGGTACAAATGCAGCCCAATTTAAGTCTTTTTTTAGTACTTAACTGTGTTGTCACCAGGTCATCTTTCTGGGTGTTATATGAAAGACTGAAGTGTGGTGCTACTACAAATCAAAACAAACTGCTCAGGTGGAAAGCATGGCTAGTTGATAGCTCAACTAAGTCTCATTTTTTCAATCAATCAATCTTTTGGTTTTGGTCCAACTTCATTTTTAGATGCTAATCCCATCCACCTCACAAACTGTATACACATGTATGTTCTCACTCAACTCAGTTCCCGTTATAGCTCTTGTTAATAGTATATTTATGTCATATCAAGGCAGTAATTGAAACTGTTCAAGCGAGGCATTCTCCTCTAACCATACGACGAGATGAACAACGACGCTATGAATACCTCAATTCAAATGATATCTGAAGAGTAAATTGTCAAGTCTTTTATTTTACCTGTTAAATTAAAATTTCACAGATTGGCACAATCAGTCTCTGAAGGGTAGGTTACCGGGTTGTTGCTTTACTAATTGATTAACGATTCGCAGAATCATACAGGTGGAAATATGCATAGCTGCTTTTTGTAAGTAATTTTAAAGTACTGATTGCTCTTGTGATCTTTAAATCCACACATTCAGCACTTCTATTTTACGCATCTCTCCTTCATCTTGATGATGAAATTCAGTACATATGGAAACCGAAGTTTACGATAGCAACCTTTCTTTATTTACTTTCCAAGTACCCAATGTTTTTCTATTTAGTCCTTTATGCATCCCGGGACTTTGTGTCGGTAACCTGAAAACCTTCTCCCTAGTCATTCTTTTTCTCAAATGAAATCCTACAGTCTCTCCGGTATTTTCTTCCCATTTACTGCAAAATTTAAAAGAAACGACAGGAACCAGCTTATGTCACGATCTATCGGTTTTGGACAATGCTATAGCAACTCTTTCTTTGATTGGAACACAAGGTATCTCAGTTTGACATGTTTCCTTGGGTGGTGGCTTGTTTTTGAAACTCCTGTAGGATTGATCTCACTTCGGACTTTGGCTTTATGCAAAGGATATCGACCAATGACAATAGCACTGTCTACGACATTCTGTACTTTCTTTATCCTGGATATCTATGGTTTGGATTATGTTTTTTTTGAAAGGATGCTAACATGCTGTATAGTTCAAACAATACCAGAATGCAACCGACCACCGTAGGATCTTCAACTATTGTTATCTGCTACTCATTTTTCATTGAACTCATTTTTAGCTGTAAAATTTTTCGAAAAGTTATATTGAAATATTTTGAATACATTATTCTTACAGCATATTTTTATACCTTAAACCTCATCATAAATCTCGCAACAAGTCTTTTGGAAATATTGGCCTTCATTGTAGTCATTCATCAGGTTTGGGGCCTATGGAAGGAAAAGCGAAGGTTAGGTTTGCATACCAACAAGAACTTTGTTACTTTGCTTCTTTACCAGGGTACATTTACTCTTATAAAGACGCCAGGCATTTTAAAACTAATATTGATATGTTGTCAGGAATTCTGAGATTTTGGTATGTGACAGCTACTATTGTCTTTTTCTCTGATAGGACTGATTTTCATTGAAGTTTTGTACTTTTTGTTGCAAACGTGGAGTTCATAATTAATTATGTGCGTCACCGGAGCTTTCTGTAACATTTGACCTAATCCAGCCAATTGAAATTTCCACAGGTTTCTCCGGTAAGATAGTGGTATTTGACCTTTTTGTTACATCTCTCATTGTAAGCTTTACATAACAGATAGCTGGAGCATATATCGACACCGTTCAGATCGTGTGCGAAGTTCAAATTCCCTGCTAAATAACTATGACTTATCTTATTTATGATTACCTGATTTCAGACTCTCATTGGTACTCATCTGTGAATTCACTCTTGATCTTCGACGGCGGAACACAACAAACCCACTTCCTAACCAGTGCGCCTTAGAATTACAAGACATGAGCCTGTCTTCCCAGAACAATCCAGTTAGATCGATTCAACATGTACTTGGTTGGCTTCAGGAGAGCATGATTGCCGATATGGGAGAAAGAAGTGATGAAGCAAACCTAGAAATTTCCCAAGATCTATAAATCTTGGCAAGTATCAAATTGTATACCAGTATCTTAGTATCAACACTCAATCCGATACCAGACCTTTTCCATCTATATGATTTTGGTCTGCTGCGAACAAGTTTCCTTCACGTAGAGTCACAGTATTTATGTATAACTACATGGAGAGTGTTCCATGTAAATATATGGTATAAAACCAAGGAAAATAAAGAAAATGATAATGTAAGCGAAAAATATGAGAAAAATCCGTCCATTGTTGACTCCGGATGTTATGATCCTCAACGTATATTTCTCATATTATTTGAATTTCGATCCGAGTGATTGTGGAGGGGATGTTTGTGTTTTCGTGTCAAAGCATGGCTGTTGGGCTCATGTGTTATGAATGTGATAATTTTTTTAAACCAACCGCCACCTCCAGATCCATATATGGGTAGCAGGGATGTCATCCGTAAATGTAAAAGATGGGACAGTCTTCACGCGTGAAGATATTTGTGAAGGTGATTGATTAGACAATTAATTCAGTTCAACATAACACAATCACTTGCAATTTTTCACTATTATAGTCTTCATTACCCATACTCGAAGATAGGGACCGCCTGGTGCTTAATGCATGTTATTAATACAAACAGAATGTAGATTCGCCACCGCGACCATGAAAAAAAAACACGTTTGATGACTAAAGGGATACGGGATATGAGGGAATGATTGATAAAGGAACCAAGAATTTGAAGTCGGATAAAAGAACAATTGCTCATGAAGGAAAATAAAAATGAGGTAACGAACAATTACAAAAGAAGCAGAACTTCATTCCCAACCATTGACACAGGTCTCATCCTATCCGACGCTTTAGCTTTTATTAATATTCAGATATCCTCAACGCGCCATGTCATCCCCATTGCTCAGACAAATCGTAAAGCCAAGAATATTCAGCTCGTTTCGTACGCTTTATATCAAGATTCATATCTGAAAATATGCTCCAGAGATCTAATAGCATCTAGGTGTTTTTGAGGAGTAGTCCGGTTTGTGTCAATGCCCCTTTTCCCTTACAAATGAGCTTTGTTCGGGTCGCAATCCTCAGAAAATGACGCAATAGAGGAGCTATAAGCTGTATTATGCTAACTCTTGACACTCATTCCAAGAGGGGAAGAAAATTCCCCATGCTTTGGTCATTATGTTTCGTCTTTTATTAAATGGTTGACCTCTCTGTGTCTCCACCGTATTCTTTCTCAGTAACTATACCCGTACAGTAGATGTTCCGACTTCTGATTCTGTAGTGAGACTGCAACTTACGGAAGACTGCTTCGGCTGGCAGCTTGTAACACCTGAAGTTGTTGAAGGTCTCGTTCTCATTGGATCTCATCTGGAAAACGGGTGAAACGGAAGTCTTTCTTAAATATCATTAAAATTAAGCTTACATGAATTTTGAACAGAAAATGAGTTTGGGTTCGATTGATGGACCCGCCAGGATCAACTCTACTTGACTGGTAAAAAATACAGATTAGCTGACAACCCAAAGAAGAGTCTACGAAAATTGTAATATGTACACGTGGTATTATATTTCCGTGGAGGGTTCCCAAAACGCACGTGGATGCTATTGTCAATCTACTATACCTTTGAGGTCGTACCAGGTCAGAGGATTCAAAGCTGGACATAAATTACACACTCAACTGTGAGGTAGGACAAACCTCCATATCAGAATTTGTCGTCAATTGTCGATTTAAATTATGGATATCATCATCTCATCAGGAAGATACACAAAATTGTGTTTTTCATCCGCTGCAAACTTGCGGCATTGAATTAGCCATTGTGAACTTGTAAACACCGGACGTTTGTCGCAAAAATCGAAATGGCTTTATTTAGGTTTTTTAACCAATCAAAGCCTTAATTTTTCAAAACGCGGTTTATTAACCATTAATATATTCAGCATTTGGGGCAAATTGATTTATTAACCATTGACATATTCAAAATTTGGCTCAAAATGGTTAATATTAACCCCAATATTCAAAGTTAGGGCTTTGATCGGTTCATAAACCGATTTCGATTTTTGCGACATGGAGTTGCAGATCCAACAAGATCTACCACCATCATATTACATAAGTACTTTCACTTATCAACCTGTTGAACCCGGGTCGGGGATCAAGTTAATTTTTTATCAACAATATCACTATCATGATTTTAGAACATCAAGAAAGGGCGATGTCATTTGATCAACTAACAATAATCCAAATTTGCATGTGCGCAGCTCTCCGGGCCATTTGGTTACCACGCTACCTCATTCCTGCCAGTGATTGGAATGCGCACCTATATTATATTCAAATGGCAAGGTTGGATTTCTCAAGAAAAAAGAACGCACCTCCAACAATTCCTCAACATGAACAATAAAACTGCAATCCCTTCAATTCAAATGATATCTGAAGAGTAGGTTCTCAAGCACTTTATTTTACCTGCCTGTTAAATTAACACACTTCCCAGATTAACCCAGTTGGTCTCTGAAGAGTAGGCCACCCAAGTGTTGGTTTTACTAATTGAATTAACAAGTTGCAGAACCATACAGGTGGAGATATATATTGCTGCTTCCGGTAAGTAATTTTTCAAGTCCTGCTTCAAGTTGCGCTTGTGACCCATGAAATCTACACATGCAGCACTTCTATTTTACGCATCCCTCCTTCATATTGATGATGAAGTTCAATATATATGGAGACAAAAATTTACGGTTGTGACCTTTCTTTATTTACTTGCCAAGTACCCGGCCTTTTATTTAGTCCTCAACGTGGTTCTGGACTTTGTGTCGGTAACTTGGGTTTTTTTCCTCAGCCATTCCTTTTTTCAGGCAAACCTTTACAGTCTCTCCGGTATTTTTGTCCCACTTACTTCAAATTCAAAAGAAATAACAATGCTTCAAACCAGTTTATGTGACGATCTGGGATTTTTTAACAATACTATAGCCATTCTGTCACTCATTGGAATACAAGGTATTCCATTCCATTTACTTGGGTGGTGCCCATCTTTTAAGCTCTTATAGGATTGATATCTGTTCGAACCTTTGCGTTATGTGGAGGATATCGACCGATGACAATAGCACTGTCTACAGCGTTCCTTGCGGCGTTAATCTCGAATATCTATGGTTTTAACTGCAATCAATATCATCTAAAATATTCTAACCATGTTTTTGTAGCTTCTCTCGTAACACCATGCCGTCCACAACCGTAGGATCTCCTATAACCCTCGTCCATTTTTTTATTAACCTCGCTTTTTAGCTGTGAAAAAAAAACCTAAATTATATCAATAATATGTTCTAAATGTACTATTCTTGCAGCATATCAGCATATCTTGGTTCTCGTTAGCAACATCGCAGTAATTATCTCGGACATCTTAGCTTTCCTTGAAGTTATTCGTCAAATTTGGGGTTTATGGAGAGAAAAGCAGGTATTGGGTTTACATACTGATAAAGACCTCGCTACTCTACTTCTCCAACAAGGTAAGTTCGCTTTCATCAGCACATGGACACCCTAAGAAATTAGATTTTTTTTGCGTTATCAGGTATACTAAGATTTTCGTGTGTGATGTTTGTCAATTATTGTTTCACCAGTCGGATTAACATTTTATTGCAGCTTTGTACTTTTCATTTCAATCACGCAACTTATAATTGACTATGTATGTGATCACCATCTCCTACTGCATCTACATAACTTTAATTCTTCATAGATTCCACAAGTAGAGTATTTTAATTCTCTATTACACTTCTTGATTCAACTTTGACAGATTTCCCTGGTCGGAATTGATGTCAGCGCCTTTCAGAATGCGTGAAAACCCCTTTATAGTATATACTTATGAATGGTCTATTTACTTTTACTCCCAGGCTATCAGTAATACTCATTTGCGAATTCACCTTGGACCTTCGTCAACGGAACACAAGATCACTGTCCAATCAGTCCGTTTTACAGTTACCGAATCTAAACTTATCATTCCAGAATCATCCGTTACAATCCATACAAACTGTAATTGATCGCCTTCATGGGAGTATTATTGCCGATATGGGGGAAAGGACTGATCAGGTGGATGTCGAGACGAGTCTGGGCGAGGAAGATCATGGTCAGTGGACTGTTTGAACTACTGTAAAATCCCGTGGTGAGTATCAGATTTTATACCTATTGACACCCTATCTGATAGTTTTGAAAAATGTTTTATGTTATTCAATGTTGAAATAAATTGTATCAATATCAGTGTTTCTGTGCTTACTCCTCGAGTTCATCCGTAGTCCTCGAGGTCTTTTTCATAAAACAAAGATGAATAAAATCTACCAATACCAATACAAAAAAATGATGAAAAAGTAATGTCCGATCTTTTAAAAGTGCGGAAATCGTATGATAGAAAGATCATTATAGCGACAGATTTAAGGTAGCCCGATAATTATACGTTAAGCCCGACAACGGCGAGTCTGATGTTTTTATGATTCCAGCAATTTGCATCAAGCCAGATGTCATTAATATTGATACAAGAAGTTAGATAAGAAACAAAGAGCTGCGGGTGCGGGATCGAATATAATGTTCAAGTTCAAACGAGGCATTTTCAACCTCCGACTCAGACTCTTGCTTTCGCATGTTACTACATCCTAGCTCTTTTCGGTCTACTGCCATTGAAGCACCCATAGCTAACGTGTACAGGTTACCCCGGTTTGTTTCTCTTGCTTCGATTGGCCATCATCTCTGATTTATTTATTTTTCGTTTGCTCTATCACTATCATTTGTCGGTACTGATAGGTGTAGCTAAGGAGTATGGCGAGGTCAAGGGCGATGATGCTAAACAAAGCTGCAGAACATGGACCTCCAGTACTCTTTAGGTTGGATTCCGCTTTACATCGACAAAGCAGGGTAGTCTCCTGTGACTAGAGGGCCTCGGCGACGAAACTTTAGTCGAAACACCCTTTTGACTGCTTGGCCTTGGATCGTTTCCGGGGTTTTGTGTCGGATGGTCAGGTCGGTTAATGCAGAATCAATGGGACCCGTTCCAGGAAGATATGGGAATGACAACGACAACGACCTTGTCACCGTCACCGTGTCATCGTTCCATTCTCACTGATTAACCATATATCAGAATGAGATGTCACTTTTTCGTTTGTACTGGGCTGGAAACCATGGCCTCGGCGACGGCCCCCTGTGACGTGCACCTGAACTGTCTTTCAGGGTGTACTGATGCATGATTATGCATCCACCGCACATTCCTTCTCGCAAATCAAAGTTTGTCTTCTGACGATTAATCGTGCACCTAAACCGTTTTCTACAGTGCCATCGATGATCAATGGATGAGCTGATGCATTTAGTTTAACTTTGTTATTCGGTCGACGAAAGTATCGCTTGTATGCTTAGAATGTGCGATCAGGCCATTCATCTTAAGGTTTGACCTTTTATGAGATAGGGAAACGAATGGCATGTTTGGATGTATGTTTCTATTTGACAGACGATTCATTGACCCAGGATCTACTGAATAATCTCGTTCAGTTAACTCCAAATTTATGAACAACTGAGGTGTTATCTTTGCTCTTTAGTTCAGATCACCTTCATAATGCGATGGGCAAACATACTCTCTCCATATACGTAATTATCAATTTTCTTTGGGATGCCTATACACCCACCCTCCGCCAATTCCAGAACAAAAAGGAATCTCGTACTATTTTAAGATTGACACAATTCTCTGGCATGATCAATATTTTGTGTAGGTATCTTAACTTAGATCGACGCCGATATCTATCAACCATGCGGCCATGTCACTTACATGCTTGGACTTGTCCACAATCCCGAAAATTCGTCCGATGCTCGTTCATTAAATGTACCGGTATTGTCATGAAGTGGTGACATAAGTTATGATATTCAGGGTTTTTTTTTGGTTGGGATGGGCGTCAGCACCAAACCACAATGGACCTGTGGCTGAGCCGGCCGGTGAATTTTCAAAGTGACAAGAACGGTCAGATCGTGAAAGCCAAAATTCGGGTCACTTGAAACTGATTTAACTTAGAATTCGACGTCAGAAAGGTGTGTCCAAAATAGATCTGTCCTGGTGAGTTTCAACTGAAAGACGTTTAACGAAACAGGCAGAAATAGGTTCCTGGTCAAAAACATGTACTTACCCATTCATAAAGCATCAATAAAGTTTTTGAAATTTCGTCATCTAAAGACGAACAATCGATACTAAAATGAGTTGATTCATAGTATGTCATCTTGGGTTTTCTTCAAGACAAAAAATCCATTCCAACCCAGTAGATAGACAGAAACGAACTCCTGAAAGCCTGCGGCAGGACAGATATGTTCTGGACAGCCTTCGAACTCTAAAGTAGTAGTAGTCTCAGAAAGAGGAGCCTGAAGGATGAATTTTATTAGACGTTGAAACGACATACATAGGTACTAAATGTTTTGAGTTAGAGCCCAAACTTTACACCTTCCTGTTATGACAAACATTGAATCGAAATAATGCTGTGTTTTCATTCTTGTTGCTTTTTGTTTCCGCGAATCCAAACAGGTAATTTGTGGCTATGACACCCGACACTACCCATCACATGGTGATTTTCCAGAGAAAGACCACTGTTTTGATAGTAAAGCTGATGAAGACAAAAGCCGAATCAGTAAAATAAACCATTGGAGTAAGATTTGGCTTAGAACGATATTGCCCGAGTCAATAGCGAATACCCACGCCCTTTTGTTTTTTTCTCCCATATTGGCAAGGATGCTGCCATGTATGCGTTTGAATGCAATTTGTATAGAGCGACAGGTTAAAATTCGGTAATTTTAGTCAGGAACTGATTTTTCTGAATTCCGTCGACGGAGGGCTAAGGTGAATATAAACTTCCCTGAAAACCAAGTTTATATTGGTCTGTAAACTTACTAAAGAAGTGAATGTTAATCGTTTGTTAGAATAAAGGACAAACCTTCACATAATCTGTCAGCCAAACCGTAGGTTTCAACCTCGTTATAAATCGAAAGTGACGTCTCATTCTAATATACGCTGGTTGGCGAGAAAGGGTGCAGTGAAGACAGAGACGCGAAACGCAATGACACCCCTGTTAATACAACTGACGATATCTTCTAGAACGAATCCCATTAATCCCGCATTAACCAACCTGACCATTTCCAAACGAAGCCCAGAGGAAGAAAATCCATGGGAAAGTCAAAAAGGGTTTTCGGCTAAAGTCGTCGTCGATGAGAGACCTTCTAGTCATGGAGGAACAACCCTGATTTGTCGTCACAAAACATCATCCAACCTAAGAAGCACCAAAGGTCTTATCATGTCTGCACCGTTGTTTATAGCACTATGACCTTTGCCTTCGCCATATGCATACCCCTTTACCACCACCGATGAAAATTCCCAACAGATAGCGACGGGGTTTGGAGAACGAAACAAAAATCAATCAAAAACTTACATCCGATGACAGCCAACCGAGTAAGAGAAGCAAACTGGGGTAGCCTCTACATGTTGAACATGGGTGAGTGATTCAATGGCAGTAAGCAGAGGAAACGTCGAAAACAGAAAGGTAGTTTGAAGTGTGGTACACAATAAGTATATCTTGCTCTATATACACGTGAAATCCAAATCACATCACATTCGCAAGAAAAAAAAGGAGAGGAGAGACGTGTCGACAAGGTTTGTGTTCCCTGCACAAGTGCTGGAAAACAAGAACGACTGTGACTTCACAAGTTTAACTTGATAAATAAATCAGTTTTTGTTAGTAAAACGCAGCACAAAACATGGGTAAGAAAAAGGTTTAGCACAATGTGTCCCTTGGATTGGTACGATAAGTATGAGTTGAACAGTTCGGAGAAGGCCGTAACTGTATAGTAATCGGAGTTCGTATCCCCCTGCGGCGTCACTTGAACCTGCATCGGTCGCTGGTTTGCTCACGATTTCTGAAATACTACTTTTTCTCTCTTTTTACCACCCTAAACTATCCAAATTTGAGATGTTCTTTGAACGATAATCAGATACTGAACCAGTGGTGTCCGTGATGCGCACCTACAGATTGTTTGCATGTTATCCGTTGGTTATCGCTATGTATCATGTCAGTCCGACTCAAAAACAGCTTTGAAATGTATGCATCAACAAATAGCTTGTGATCAACTGATAGCCATGATTTTAATCTCGAGTCAAGGAGCTCTCGCTCCTTTATGACCGGCACCCATTCAAGAGCGATTCTTGTTCTCCAAGTTCGAAGACTACCTTACATTTCAATTGGCATTTGTTTTCACCCCAACATCATCTTCTGATTTTGCACCCCTATTTAAAATCTCTTAGTATCAGAAACCTGACAAAGTGGGAACGGAGAAAGTAATGAAGACGTCGAGTTACGGCCTCGAACTGTGATGCATCCGCGCTGTTCATCCAATCATGTCCATCTATCTTTCCAATCTCGTTATTCAAGTCGTTCTGGTTTGGACGAGTTCGGATCGCTGTTATGGTGAAACCAGAGTTGGAACCCCAACAGAACCGCAAGCTGAGTTGACGCCTTAATTGCGTATACATGTGAAGCAATATTGTCTGGCTAGAAGATTTTTTATCCTACCCACCTCATCTCCTGTTAGATTCCATGTCCACAGTATATTTATATTTCATTGTGGGAACGGTCGGGACACTACACTCTAACAACAACCCAAGATGAACAACTTGAATGAAACCGAGTTAAGCATGGTAGCTGAGTAAATTTTCATCAAACCAGTAAGAAGACACTCACTAATAAAGCATGTGTAGAATAATCAAGTTGAAGAAAGAAGGGTAGGTTGCCCCTTTTTGTTACCTTGGTTGTAAATATTACCCTGACCAATCTACAGAGTTACAGAAATAAAACTATGTCTTGCTTCTATTGGTGAATAATTTAATTCTGAAGTAGAATTTATACCATTTAAAACTCGGCGTGCTTGGACGTGTAGCACTCCTATTTTATGCATCACTCCTTCACCTTGCCACCGAAATCCAGTACATATGGAAACAAAAATTTACGATAGTAACCATCCTTTATTTATTTGCCAAATACCCTGGTTTCCTTGAATTAGCTTTGATAGTCGGGACAGAGTATTTACCAAAAAATGTAGGGACCTTCTAAACCATTTTTGTTGCCATTTTTTCAATTCTTATTGCAGTCTTTGCTGTCTCTGAGTCAAAGGTATCTATAATTAACTCGCTGGAGCTTAAAGTTGATATTCTTTCCATCCAGCTTATGCGATGATCTGGGTTATTTAGTGGACATTATGGCAATTCTTCCTTTTATTGGGGTTCAGGGTAGTGGCATTCCGTTGATATTCCTTTCAGATGTGTTTCTGGTTTACAATACCTTGTAGGATTGATCGCGATTCGGACTCACGCCATATGTCAAGGATATCGACCAATGGTGATAGCACTGGCTATGACATTTTTTACTGCTTTAATCTTGCAGATATTTGGTTTGTGCCCAAGTCAGTATCGGTCGGGGCCTCCTGATAATATTGGTTCAGATACAATAATATCCAAATGCAACCAACTAGCACCGTAGGATTTTTACCAGACCTTTGTCTTCACCTGTTTGCCTAATTTGTTTTTTAGCTGTAAAAAAGAAAATCTATCATAATTATGATGTGACTTCTGAGTGGATTATTATTATAGCGTATCTCACCATCGTCTTCACTATCCACATTATATCTATTTTCCTTGTCGACATTCTGGCATTTCTTGCAGTCATTCGTCAGCTTCGGGGTTTATGGAGGCTAAGGCGAGGTTTACATTTACAGACTAAGGAAAACCTTACCACTTTACTTTTTCAGCAGGGTATGTTCAGATCTCGTCATTATAATATGTACGACATCTTTGATATATTATCATAATATTACTCTTTATCAGGCATTTTAAGATTTTTGTCTGTGACATGTGTCACTATCCCAAATCTGGTGCTGTATATTGTTGAGTTGACACAATATTCATATGTACATGATTTCACTGATTAACTCATAGCTTTCGGTGAGACATCCGACTTGAATTCGCAATTTATCGCCAAGTAAACATTGATCATTTCAGTTAGCGATTGGATCTGATACGGCTGCCATTCACAACGTGTAAGGAATTTTCTGCTGATTATACATTGCTCTTAAATGTTAATGTTTTCTATTCTCCTTAGGCTTTCAACAATACTCATTTGCGAATTCACTTTAGACCTTCGTCAACGACATGCAGAAAATTTGGCTCCGAATCAGTCTGCTCTTGAATTACCGACCTTGAGTCTGTCGTTCCAACACAGTGTGGTACACAGCATACAATCTGCATTTGGACGTCTACATGAAAATATTATGATGGAAATGGGAGAAAGGAGTGATCCCGTGTTAGACATCGATGGTCCAGAAGAATGAGAACAGGGAACCTCTTGAGTTATCGTACAATGTTTTTGAGTTCGTATCCTAAAACGTATGGAGGAAAGCTGTTAGATCTTGTTGTTTTCGAATATTTATATTTTCGCATTTCACGAGTTGAGGTTCTTTTATAAATTTTAGCACTTCTTATGAGCCCCTGCATCCATTCATTATCCCATTCCAAGTGATTTCTGTTACAATATAATTATGAAACGTCGTCATAACATTATTGGTGCAGGTACAATATTTGGCTTTATTCACACTTAGAATCCAAGTATGAGCGAGAGAACATAAGAACCCCATTACAAACATAATTATATTATTAATACTATTGTCAGTCTGACTCAATCAATCCACATAATATAATTAAATGCATAAATTAATTGCGGGTTTGCTTCGTTACTGATTATTTTCCAAGAATATTATAACAACCAATCACGGGCTTCGCGGCTCCGTTGGCCGTGCGTTTCTAGCAGATCCTCGAGATGATCTTCCTGACACTGTGCCTCTCCTTAGTCTTCATTGACACCACTTTGTTAAGATGAGGTGATCTTCAGTCCTCACCCGGATATCAGCAGTGACCCTCGCAATCGCGCAGTGTTACATATTATTGTAAATACGAAATAAACTACCATTCTACTAAATGGAGGAAAATTTATAGTAAGGAACAAAAGGGGGGAATAGGAACTGCTGCCATAACAATATGCTTGTGCAGTGTTCATTGATCTAAACGAAAAACCCCGACACACTTCTTCCTTGATCTCTTTGGCTTTTTGTATAATATTCACCCTCAACACTCCCGAACAAGCATGCTATGTTTTCCGTATCTCTAAGATTTCCCGTTGTATTACACAGGAAGACCCAAAGAAATCCGGGAAGCCAGTCGTTTAGCCATTTACCTTCCAAAGATACTGCCTTTGGAATCCGAACATCTCTCGTTCCTTTGACGTCTCTTATTTCTTTCAAGGAAATAAGTGAGTGTACGTTTTTTTCATTCCTTTTCGCCATGATTTTTAACTATGTAGGAGTAAGGGAAAACCTTTGATCCGTTGTTATACCGAGGTTCCAGAAGAACTTCTGACCTTTGCAAAGCAAAGTTGGGAGTCTTGTATAGTTTTGATTTTTTTTAGATACTAAAAATAAAATATTAATGAACTCACCCGCAAAAAATCTAATTTATTTTTATCGAGTAATTTGTGCAGCTCCTGATTCAAGAGGATACCATTTTGTGGGGCATTGATCCACACAATATTGGCTTCCTCACCGGTCGCCCTCACTTTGCAAACATTTTCGATATGCTGTGCTAATTCAACCAATTGTCCTACATAAATTGGAACGAAGAAACCCACTTTGTGGTACCCGACCCTTGGAATGAGGTGTGCAGCATGCTGCGGCTTTACCTGACACAGCAGGCATTTGACAATTTTTGCAGTTGCAAAAATCTTGCAAAAACTGTGTAGTGCGGCAACATAGTAATAAGATATTAATACATCTAAAAATTTGAACAAAAATTTGAATTTTATTATTATTTTTGTGAATGAATAAACTGTACAAGTATCAAGAATCTTTGCAGATGTGTAAACTCTGTTATATCTTTACATTGTATCACAGATCTTATGTATGAAAAAATGCAGCAAGAATTATGAATAATTATATGATGATTTTACCGGCTGAAATTTTCTAATAATTGTACAAAAATTGTAGCAAAAACTTCAAAAAATTAGTCCATTTGTGCCAAATTTGTACTCCTGTGAAATGATGGAGATATTTGTCAAAAATCTTATGCAAAAATGGTGAAATGATTGTGGATTCGGGCTCTGATTGGCCAATCCCTAATTTTTGTACCATTTTTGCATAAGATTTTTGACCAATATCTCCATGGTTTCACAAGAGTATAAATTCGACATAGACAGTTTAATTTTTTAAAGTTTTTGCCACAATTCTTTCACAGCAATTAAACAATTTCAGCCAGTAAAATCATCATATAAGTATTTATAATTTTTGCTGCATTTTTTCATACATAAGATCTGTGATACAATGTAAAGATATAACAGAGTTTACACATCTGCAAAAATTCTTGATACTTGTACAGTTTATTCATTCACAAAAATAATAATAAAATTCAAATTTTTGTTCAGATTTTTAGATGTATTAATATCTTATTACTATGTTGCCGTACTACACAGTTTTTGCAAGATTTTTGCAGCTGCAAAAACCGTCAAATGCCTGCTGTGTGAGATGACGCAACGCCGATGGGTACTTTTTGTGGTTGTCCCTGATGACGATCTATTATTAAGTGCCTCCCTGTGGACCAACTGAATTGTCTGTCCTGCATCAAGCAACAAAAGGATCGACAATCTTTAGAGTAGTCCTCGTTCATGTCAAGATTATCATTCACTGACAGCCTTCAACACTTTTGTCAGTGTTGTCCACTTGGATCTTGCTGAATATAGTGCAAACATTCTTGGGTTTTTATGCTTTTCAGAAGCAGACCGAAGCTTGTCTCACATAAATGGACTTGCGGTCACTAAATGTCAGATGAATTCATAAAGCCGAATTAAGGGATTATGACCATGGAAAGACGAATTTTAGGTATCTTTAATCGAGAGAATAACTATTGATAATTTGATAAGAATATTAAGATAATAATAATAATTTCACTCTGAAAGTCAATTAAGTGACACATATACTCTGATTCTTGAATGTATTTATCTAAATATTGACGTCAGTGTCCATGTCATCAATAATACACACTTTTTTTGCAGTTGTCAGTTCAAGAGTGTGTCATATTCATGTTGCCTCGCGTCTTTTAATTCTGTAAATGTGCCATTCATAATTAAGTTCTGTAATGCGACGGTATTGAGTACTATTTAAGCATTAACATATACGACAATGACCACAAAAAAATAACCCAACGAATAGTAATGTTGTTTATCCAAACGCAAGAGAACTAGATGCGTGGGGTAACTTGAACGATGTAGATTTGACTTACGACTATGAGAGAGAAGGATTAATGGATTCTTCTCATTACGATATGTAATTATGTGTCGCAAAACATATTGTTCAATGGTGAATGGTTATGTAATGATGAACCACCACTGTTGCCCCAGAGTTGAGGAAGAGCTTTCGTTTTGGTTACTTTTTTCTTCCACACTTTCAGACAGGTAATTTGTGGCTATGACACCCGGCACCACACATCACATAGTTATTTTACAGACAAACACCACTCTTTTGATAGTAAAGCTGATGACAACAAAAGCCGAATCAATAAAATAAACTGCTGAAGTAGGATTTGGCTTAGAACGCTATCGCCCGAGTCAATAGTGAATACCCACGCCGTTTTTTCTCTCTCATATATTGGCAAGGATACTGTCATGTATGCATTTGAATGCACTGTATATCGGAAGCGACAGGTTGGAATTCGGCAATTCTGGCCAGAAACTGATTTTTCCGAATTCCGTCGACGAAGGACTAAAATGAATGTTTGAAGCTTACTTTGTTCGAAAAGAAAAGAAACCAAGTTCATATTGATATGTAAACCTACTAAATGCATGAGTTAATGAAAGAATTGAAGCGAATGTTATTCTTTAGAATAGAAGACAAGCCTTCGCGTAATCATGAAAATGACTATGTGGTGGGTGCATCCAGTACACTGTAAAGGACGATTAAGGTGCCCTCCCAAAGAACTGTCAGTCAAAGCGCAGGGTTCAACCTGGTTATAAATCAAAAGTGATGCCTCATTCTGATATACGTGTACATTGATTAGCGAGAAAGGGCATAGAAAAGACAGACGCAAAATGCAATGACAAGGAATATGAAACTGACAATATCTTCCTAGAATGAGTCTCATTGATCCTGCATTAACTGATCTGACCATTTCCAAACGAAACCCAGGCAAGAAGATCCACGACAAGTCATTGAAAATGGAGTTCAGCAAAAGTGGTCGATGAAAGACTTTTTATGACTATTCTGCCTTGTCATCGTGAAGAAAAATCCAACCTGAAAAGCACCAAAAGTTCCATCGTGTTTGCACCACACTATGACCTTCAGCCTTGCCATACCCCTTTACCACTACCAACGAAACCACATCTCAGCTAAACCCACCAAGCCATTCTTGATAAATAAGAATGATGGGGTTTAGAAACAAACGAAAACAAATCAGAAACTTACGTCTGAGAACAGCCGATTGAGTAAGAGAAGCAAACTAAGGTAGTCTGTACATGTTGGCCATGGGGTTTTTTCAATGGCAGTAAAGAAAGAAAAGTCTGAGACAAAAGGCTAATTTGACGCGTGATATATAATGGAAATATCTTTTATGTGAGATCAAAATTAATTTTGCGAGCAAAGAACGAAGGAGAGAAAGAGAGACGCATCGACGAGGTTTGTTCCCTGCACAAGTGCTGGAAAATAAGAATGATCATGCAACTTGATCATCAAATCAGTTTTTTTAGTATGATGTTCATTCAGCGCAAAACATGGATATGAAAAAATTGAGTATAATGTGCCTTGAATTGGTACAATGATTGAAGAGTTCAGGAAGGCTGTAACTGCATAGTAATCGGAGTTTGTATTTCGCTTGAACCCTTGTTACTCTCCTGTTTGGAATACTATCTTCTGTCTAAATCTAAGTGATTCAAGACACATTTTCACCAACAATTAGATGGTGATTCAATAGTAGTTTATTCCCAAGCTACTCATCAATAGAATGAACTAATCACAGACCGTGTATCAGGTCAGATAATAACGGCAGACCGAGACAAAAGCGACTTTATAACGTATGCATCAACAAGTAGTCTGTCATCATTAAACCAACAGATCTTCATCTCATGTGACTCATTCATTGGGGGGTTATTCCTGTTCTGTATGTTATATAATTCAATGTGCATTTGCTTACAACCTAATATCACCTTTTGACTTTGGGGCCCTCATTTGAAAGCCCCTAAGTATCGGAAGCCTGACGAGCAAGTGACGAAGACATTGAGTTATCATCTCAAAATGTGATGCACCCGCGCTGGTCATCCTACTACTACTACTACTACTTGATATCCATCTGTCCTTCTTTATTGGGCCAATCTCCTCCAATTGGATTGATGTTCGGAAGGCTTCTAATGAAATCAGCACTGTGATCTCAACCGAATTAGTGTTCAACGTTCATGCGTCAACAGAACCACAGGCTGAGAATACCTAGCATTGGTTCTGGAGACCCTGCATTTATCTATTATGGCTGTAATTAGACCTTTAAACAATTATTAATATCAATATTTTTCGTTCGTCATCCTCCAAGCATTGAGTTTTTTCCACAGCTAGACGGTGTTCTTGTTCTCGCTTCTTGTACTCATCCTCAACACCCGTGCCCTTGCTAAAAAGCATAGATAGACACAAGACATCATTCATCAAATCCAAAAACTTCTGCTCTTCCTCATTCCCCTTAAACCTAGGTTGTCCGCTTCTCTCCCTTTGAGCCCTTTCCTTCCTATGGTTCTGTATCTCATCTCGTACTTCATGTTGGGCTCTCGGGTTTATTCTTTCTAAGACAGACGGGAAATAAAACAATGATATCGCACCCTTAATGTACTATCCATAGTATTGATTGCTTCTCTATTTCCATACCACTTTGCAATGGCAATGCTGAAATCCCAAAGAAATCCAGGGGGCCAGTCTTTGGGCCAACCATCAACCACAGCCGGATATCGGAAATTGTGTAGTAACCTCTGCTCTTCTTCATCGACAGACTCAGGGAAAATCGAGTGTGGGGTAAAATGAAAAGTGATGCTCTGGTGGGGTTTAGTTGTTGGCAGTAAGACTTCGTCCACAGACAATGCAAAGTTGGGGGTCTGAATATAGATTAATTGATTTAGTACTTGTCCTTCTTTGAATCACAATTTCAGTCAGCCTTACGTGTAAGACACCAAAGAAGCCGATGCTAAGATACAAACGAGAGAGCAAATTGACCAGAACCCCATTGCGAAAATCATTAATATCCTCGATTTCCGGTTTGTCCGTGCTGTTTCTCCATTTACACACAATTTGCATGTACTAACATCATTTAATTTTCAGAGTAATTATTAAAATAGCACACATACTTCACTTCCTTTTGCAAAAGGGATAATGTGCCAAGGCTCCGAGTCCTGTTGGCACTCCACCTAACCACCTTTCTTGTCCCTCTTCAGAACATTCTGTCTAAAGCTCTGAGTAACTTCAGAACCTCTAGTCATATCAGAGCAACCTCAATAATATGCTCCTTGGTCAATGAATTTAATTGCCGAGTTGGGATGATAAAAAAGCTTGAGGTCAATAGGAGATTCATCTTCCATGTCAAGGTTGAGATCATCCTTAGAGTCTTTGTCTTTGTCTTCGGAATATTTGAGCAATTCTCCCTCAACCCCAAGTAGAGTGAAAGTTTCCTATCAGATCCATTTAAGTGGCTTTGTTGAGTACATGGGAGGATGACTGTAGGGAATAACTAGAAGCGGTACTACCAGAAAAGGACAATACACCTCATATGACATTTTATATCATGTGTAAGTCCATAAATGCTACCTTTCATTGTCAACATTGTTTTGCCCCTACTAGTACATAGTGACGTAACAAGATGACTCGGTCTGTGACTAAGCCTTCTTCCCTCACAATGGTTATTTGGTGATGAACTCCTCTAGAGTTTTATTATTTATTAATAAGATTTTTTTTACATCGAATCGTTCACCAGGAAGATCATTGATTAAGAATTATAAACTTTGTGTGAGTATAATTGAACCTCTACATGTTGGTAACTACTAACTTACTTAATCCATATTTTGAGATTAACCGTAGAGCGAATCCCACATGTTCGTCTGGGAGACATATTGTGTCAGACTAATAGGCTTTTCAATGACATAACACCATTGCTAGGACCCTTCTTCCATCACCTTAAGAATTCACAATCCATTGGGAATGGAGAATTATACTTAAATGACGTCACATTTTCTCGATTCAACTTTTTTAAACCTTACCACATTGCATCCACTTTTCTCTTGTGTAAACAAATATGATTGAAGACAACTTGAAAGGTGTGGCAAAGGGAGAGAGAATTGGAGGGAAAAACAGGAAAGGCAAAGCTCAAGCAAAGAATAAGGGTAGTGGTATCGATGAGGACAAAAAACCCAATGGTATGCAAATCCCTACTATTCTAAGCCTTGACGGAGGTTTGATGCCCGGCTTGAAGATGAATACAGAGATGGGTACAAAACAGTATCATCTAGGCGGATATTGGTACCTGATCTTGATAGTAAGATAAACTATCCTTCTCCTTCAATCGTGCAACAGATTTAACAGAATTTGTATTCAGACACTGACATCTATCAAACCACGGTTACATTTTTGGTAGGGGGAGAAGTAAAAGGTATTCATTTACCAATGTTATGATATTTAAGGGTGATTTATGGAACCTGGGTTATTTTATAGCTGTTTTGGATGTCAAAGGTGGAGAGGAAATTACCATATTGCAGAAAAGAAAGGAGGAAAAGGAGTGAAGATCAGAAGAGGTAAGGTGATAACGACCATGACCCCAAAGGCAAAATGAAGAAAAGGGCATCCAAGAATGAATGGTGATATCAACTCATTCCTAGTCGATGAAAGACAAGAAATTTAGTTAGTCAAATTGCCAGGTCCTATATGCTGTACACATTGAAACATCTCCTGAAAAAAAAAAGCCAGAATTCTATTGTTACAAAACAAGCAGCCAAAAAGTGTTTTTTTTGAATTAGTCAAGTATATCCACAATGTTTGTAGTTGGAATTCCTGGGGTATCATGGTAGTATTAAGTAAAGATAAACATTATCTTTGTACAAGAATTAGTGAATAAATAAAGGAATGTAAGACTATTAGCTTGTACCTCACTTGTAGTATATCAACCATATACTGTCTAAGTTAGTGCGAAGTCGGTGACCCGACTCCGACGAAGCAACCAGGAAAAAGACCTAGAGAAAGCTCAAGAGGTGAGTGTTGTAAGTCTTCTTTATTACAAAGCCTCAAGAACTACCTACGGAATACAGATTTCCTAAACTCAAGTATTTTAATAACAAATAAATAAATAAAAAGTTATCATAAATCAGATTCATCGGAATCCTTAGTTAGATTAGTTCACATGATCTAGCATTTGAAGATCGAGAAAATAAGGAAAGTAAAATAAGAAATAAGAAATGAAACAGTTATGCAGCCTCCAGGCTCCGAGACGAGTGTTGATGAGTGTCAGGTTACTCAGTTCCACCTTACAGTTAGTGCACGTGCTCATAATTCTCTACATTAAGAAACAATTTAAAGTCAACAACTTATGTTTCGGCCCTCGAATAAAAAAAAGACAAACCAAAAAAGAATCTAATTCTGGAAGACACATTCTAATAATTGGCAATCACATCGGTATTCCATTACCTGGATGGAAAGCCTGATATTGCTGACAGTGTAGCGAAGAAGAGCTTGGTATGTGGTACTTGTACCCAGATAACCGATCTCCCTCTAAATGATCTAATACCAGCAGTTGATATCCTTTACATTATAGTGTAATTTATCGATAGGTTACTCATAGTAGGTTTCTTGTGGCAAGTTGCAATATAGAAAGTGACTACCTTATATGGTTTGATATATATATCTTGTAATCACAGTTAGCAGTCATAAAATGGTCTCAAAAATTGCATAACACCAATGCTAAAGCATTAAAGGCTTCCCAACCAATTGATCACAGTTCATCATACATCATTCGACATGTCGAAGCATATAGATCTTCCACTTGGGGACTATAAATGGCAAGTATTAATTGTTGATCCAGACTTCATCTTCTCTTCAGGCATCATCATTGATGAAATTAAGAGTGAGCAAAACTCGGAGCAATGCGGCATTTAGTTGAGACAGTAAAAAAGAAGGTTCAAAAGCAAAAGACTGCTGTGAAAGTTTGACAAACAATCATTTTAAATGCCATGGACAAGATTGTCTTTAGAGATTCCTTGAATATTCCATGAAAGTTTGAATACAACTCCAGGGTACACATACTGTAGTATTTCTGTTATTTGCGAAAAAATGTGATCAAAGACGAGGGTAAAATATTACACTCTAAAACATGTTGTGGATGTTTGCCGGAGGTTTGATGATCGCAGGTATCGCCAGACCAGTTCAACCATCGAGGCACAACCTTCCCCGATGCGAATGAGTAGTATGTAGAATATACACCATTATTTCCCTCAAGTTGATTTTTTAGTAATGCTCACACGAATTCTTGTTGTTTTGAGTTTTTTTTATCACAAGTGGCACTTATCACAATCTAACACTGGTCACCATTGACGACAGCTCATGGTCTTCTTTAATGATTTTTTTGACAATTGACAGGTTACAACCCGGATAAGTATTTGAAGAGCATTTTTGAGAATACTGGATTCTGCTGGCTTCGGTTTTCAAAGCTATATGAAACTCTATGACAGCCTTCTATTTTTTTTTCAAAGAACTGATGTTTTACTCTTTAAATAAAATTTTTTGAACAAGTGGTATTGAAAGTGCTGCCTTTCAAGAGCATTCCTCCAACATGGCAAACTCTGACAAGTACAAAATTTACATTTACGATCCTCTCTCAACAAAAATACCCCCACCCCCCCTCTTTCTGTTAAGAATTCCAACAGATGTCCCTTTGAGATTGGTAAAACCACCACTTAAATGGCTGTGTTGCGCAACAGGCTTCGTTCTAGGTTGTACAGGACGTCTGGCTGTTTACACCGGGCCAGATTCAAGTGGAGATGACATGGATGACAGGACCAGAGCAGATCCAGACAACGAAGATGAGGAAGATGACAACGATACTTATGAGGGAAAGGGCAAGGGGGTGGTGAAGGGAGAGAAGAGTGGCTGGGGAAGTAGGAAAGGCAAAGGTAGAGTGAAGGAAGGGGGAGTTTGGGTGGATAATGGGGGTGATGAAGAGGAACCTGATGGTATGCATGAAATTTTTTTGCTGCTGTAAGCTTGAGAAAGCATTGATGCCCGACTTCTTGAAGTTGAAGACGGAGATGAGTACCAAAGAGTATCTAGGGGGATATTAGTACCTGCTTCCGAAAGTAAGATAAGTTACCCTTCTCCCTTGTGCAGTAGATTAAAAAGACTTCAGACACTGACATCAATCAAACAATGGTTGAGTTGTCAGTAGGAGGCGAAATAAAAGGTATCTGTCACTGCCGCAGTACTATAAGGATGATTTATAAAACCTTATTTCATAGCTGTTTTGTGCATCAAAGGTGGAGAGGAGATCAGCATTGTGCTGAAAGAAAAGAGGAAAAGGAAAAGGAGTGAGGATCAAGAGGAGAACGACAATAACAATCCCAAGGGTGAGCAAAGCCTGAGAACAAAGTGTTGAAGACTGTCAGTAAACAATAATCTGGACATAGATGACAACAACCCCATGGATCATCAGTTCCTTTTCCTTCTTGATGCTGGAGAGACGATTCGATTGGTTGATATAGAAGCATTCAACAATAAAATACATGTGGGTTCGAGCACAACAGATACCCATCGGAAGCTGCTGCTGAAAAGGGACCAATATTGTGTTGTCTCTGGTAAGGCGAGAAAAAAATGCCATGCGGCCCACCTCGTTCAGAGGGCCAAGGGTCACAAAGTGGGTATTTTCTTCATTCCCGTTTATGTAGTACAATTTTTTTTGCAGTACATTGAAAATGTTTGCAAAATGCAGGCAACTACTCAGGAAGCCATTGTGGAGATAAATGACCCACAAAATGGGATTCTCTTGCACCGGGACTTGCACAACTTATTTGATGAAAATGAATTGGGTTTTTTGCGGGTGAGTTCACTAATACTTTAATTTTAATCATGAAAGAAGATTAAGACCATACCAGACCCCAAATTTCACTCTCCAAAGGTCGGAAGTCCTCCCAGAACCTCAAAAGTCCACACCGGGGTCCTCACTTACACCCACCTACTTCATCAATAGGAAAACAAAAGACCCGAAAGAAACGAGAGACTTACGGATTCCGTCGATGGCAGGGTCCCTGGAAGGTCAGTGGCCAAACAACTGGCCTCCGGGATATCTTTGGGACTTTTTATATGGTGCTGCAATACTAAGAAACTATGGAAATAGAAAAACCATAGAAGGCTTGTGTGCAAGTGTACGTGGTGAGTATTACAAAAAAGAGGATGAGGATGTCCTGGGAGCAGGTGGTGTTGATGAAGAGAGGGGTGTCAATGAAGAGGGGGGCGTTGATGAAGAGAGGGGCGTCGATGAAGAGAGAAATGTTGATGAAGGGAGAGGTCTTGATGAAGAGGCAAGTGTGTAGGAAGGTGCAGAGGGTCATAATTGAATTTGAGGATAAAAAGACACTATATCTATAAACCCTAATTACACCGTACGCATATAGCATTTAAAAAGAAATATGTAATTTGAGGTCTACTAGTGTTTGACGTGAACTATTGTTTGCAATCGTTAAGTTATTGAAGGTCAATGAACTTCATCCTGGTGAGAATATGTCGGCCGAGACAGGCGAAACAGAAGGATCAACATCCAACCAAAGTGCCCACACCGGGATGCTCCTATTTGAAAATGAGCCATGTGTGCAATGAAAAGCAGAGGAAAAGCGAACCTGGCTTAGAGTAGTTAGTGTCATCCAATCTTTCGACAGAAACCTTTGCAACATGTGCGTATGTATTTAAGGCCTCCTCAGTTTAAGAATGCCCGACATCGTCGTCAGCTTAGATTCCTGTAGATTGACTGACAGCAGTGAGTATTAAGTCCCTGTGATTCGGATGATTGGGGAACTCGGGGAACTCCATACTGTACAGTTGTCGGAGTTTGTTATTCGTTATTCCAGATAGTTGTGTCATGGGGCCCCACTTCAGAATAAAAATCGTGACAAAATGTGTATGTCCTGATTGCATTATGATGCTTGGCTAGTGATTGTCCCAAAATGACATTATCTATTAGAAATGTCAGTTTCAACTAAAATAACTTGATGATAGCAGAAATAATAATTTACGAGATCGTGATGGAATGCTGGTATCTAATATAAAAGTTACCAACAAGCATCTTAGACTTTATCTGGCGTAATCGTCATTCGATTCGTAGGCCGGAGCACAGAAGATGTATAGTATGCCAATTTGTTTCAGCTTCTGTTGGTAATATACACACTTTCAGATGAAGAATCAAAAACGGAAGCACCCAGACTGCCCATGATACTCAAGTCATCAGTAAACAATATAGAAGCTTGGCTCGGCGGATGAAGTTTGAGATTAGACTGTGGAAAATATGCCAGCAGATCTGGTGGAGACTTGAGTCACTTGACAAAGGAGGCGGATGAAGCCTGCATTGTGAATCTCGCATGACGAGTCGTTGTCGCATGTCACGCGTCCGCGTCAGGTGTCACTCTGATGGACTTCTCAGTATTGGTATACCCTCGGTATTACATCATAATAGGGGTAGAATACAGTTGCTAGTGAAGAGTAGTAGTTTACATTGTCTACAATGTCATATGAGGTATATTGTCCCCTTCTGGTAATACCACTTCTGGTTATTCCCTACAGTCGACCTCCCATATACTCGACAAAGCCACTTAAATGGATCTGATACGCAACTTTCACGCTACTCGGGGTCAAAGGGGAATTGATCAAATATTCTGAAGATGTCTCTGAAGACGATCTGATCCTTGACATGGAAGACGAATCACCTACTGACCTCAAACTTTTTTATTGTCGTCCTGACTCAGAGATTAAATTCATTGATCGAGGGGCATATTTTTTTGGTTTGTTGGATATGACTAGGGATTCGGACCTTACACAAAGCTTTAGGGAGAATGTTTTGAAGAGGGACAAGAAAGGCGTTGATGTGGAGCGTCATCGGGACTTGAAACCTTGGCACATTATCCCTTCTGCAAAAGGCAGTGAAGTATGTGTTTTGCTTAATTTTTCCTGACCTACTTCGAGAATAAATGTGATAGTACATGCAAATTGTCTGTAAATGGAGAAACAATACGGACAAACCGGAAATTGAGGATATCAATGATGTTCGCAATGGGGTTCTGGTCAACTGGTTTTCTCGCATGTACCTTAATAGTGGCTCCTTTGGTGTTTTACATGTAAGACTGTTTGAAATTGAAATTCAACGTGCTAAATTAGTCTATATTCAGACCCCCAACTTTGCATTGTCTGTGGATGAAGTCTTACCGCCAACAACTAAACCCCACCAGAGCACCACTTTTCATTTTACCCCACATTCACTCAACCCTGAGTGTGATATTTCGGAAAAGGAGTTATTACAGGAGTTCCGATACCCAACCGTGGTTGATGATTGGCCCAAAGACTGGCCCCCTGCATTTCTTTGGGACTTCAATTATGGTGTTGCCATCGCAATGGAGTATGGAAACAAGGAAGCAATCGATACTATGGACAGTAAAGTAAGGGTGCGATATCGTTATTATGAGGAGTTTTATTTCCCGTCTGGCTTCGAAAGGATAAATCCGAGAGCCCAACCTGAAGTACGAGATGAGATACAGAACCATAGGAAGGAAAGGGCTCAAAGGGAGAGAAGTGGACAACATAGGTTTAAGGGGAATGAGGAAGAGCAGAAGTTTTTGGATTCAATGGCTGATGTCTTGTGTCTGTCTATGCTTTTTAGCAAGAGCCCGAGTGTTGAGGATGAGTCCAAGAAGCAAGAGCAAGAACACCGTCTAACTGTAGAGAAGGTCAATGCTTGGAGGATGACGGACGAGTGTTGATATTAATAATTGTGTAAAACGTCTGATTCTCAGAAACTAAATTATAAATAAACATTAACCCCATTTGTCGATAAACAGTGGATGCTGACAGAATGACTCGGAGGCTGAGAATTTCAGCGATACCCATCATAGTGACATATGTGCTTGTAGATAATCCATCAGTGACGATTTTCTTTATTTCAACCTTCACTAAAAGTCCGTATCAACCTGTCTCAAAATTTACTCCACATTACTATTTTGGCGATATTGTAAGAATGAACTTTTTTGTTGAGAAAGGCTTTTGACTTACCTGGTCAGACACCACATCTACCCATTCTTCTTAGTGGGCTATCATAACTAAGAATCATCCAAATCGTGATTGCGTCTACCGTTCCTCGGTTCCTTGATAACGTCAGTACGCTTTCTGTTTGGATGCGGTCACTGAAGGACAGACCGTAAAGCACGCGACGGCTGTACACACTCGCTTCGAGCCAAAACATGGACTTTAGAGAAGATATTCTTTGTGTTATTATAGAATCATCTTTGTATAGGGCTTCTTCAAAAAATGATTTTGATCTCTTAAGTCCGTAAGGAGGTTAAATGGATAACCATCTTGTCAACGCTCCCTGTTATAAACCCATTAATTGCAAAGCACGCCCAGGAACGAAGGTTTTCTTACAGTCAACCATACCTCATCTAGAGTTTACTCCCATCTAATCCTTATATCGGACGTTAGACATTATCCAAGAAAGGGCCCTGACCGCGTAGTTGAAAGTAAGCGACATAGTGATTCAGCAGTCCCCCTGTGACGAATAAGAAATGCTTACTGAAGAATCGGTAGATGCGAGCCGAACTTCCATCAGCGCAACGCCGTCTATCTACACGACTGTGCATACGATTATTATACACCATGTGGGTGGAAAGACCCCTAATCGCAGCCAATTGCCCTTGCAAACGCGGGCCCTCGAGTTGCTTGAAGTTCTTTTCTTGTGACTCTATTACCGATTTCAAATCTCCCATTGAAGCACACCGCCTAATACTATCTATAGATAAATGGGACTCTGTCATCACAGAGGGATTCGTTGTGTGCAGGATTTGAGTGCAGAGTATGGGTTGGAAACTAGCAAGCATCGTTCTGCGGCGCTTACGTCGGCCAGTCCCGAACGTTTTGTGACTTACGTACGTAGGTAAGCTTCTTTCTGACTCAAAGGTAACATCTGTATATAAGTAGCAAAACATTCGTTGTCATTCCCCAATGTCTAACTCTCAATCCGACCATACGCAATTCAGACTTCCAGCTGGAGTCAAACCATCGCACTACGATCTTTTAATCAAAACCGACTTAGAGAAACTCGAATTTCAAGGAATCGTGACTATCGAGTACGTACATGGATTTCATGATGCCTAGCCTGATTTGACCTGCTGTAGTCTCGACATTGAGAATGATACAAATTCACTGACGTTCAATTCCAGAAAAATCACTATAACTACCGTTTCTTTAACTTATCCCGATGGCAGCACCAGGCAAATCCATTTGGAAAATCTTACCTTCAATGAAAGGATTGAACAGGCCTCTCTTACTCTTCCTACTACTCTGAAAGGAGGCTCCAAAGCTGTACTGTTAATTCATTATAAATGCCCACTGACAGATGAGTTGAAAGGTTTGTCCTTTTCTCCACATCTGATCCTCTAAACCGATGCCTTTATTCTCAGGGTATTACTATTCCAAGTATGAAATTAAAGGTCAGAGACTTTACTACGCAGTAACACAATTTGAGGTAAACATCCTAAATCCAACTCTTATATTATATCTGCTAACTTTGTTAAGGCGACTGCTGCACGTCGTGCGTTTCCGTGTTGGGACGAACCCGCTCTCAAAGCCACGTTCGAGATTAGCATGATATCCAGAGATAATACGGTTAATCTGTCCAATATGCCTGTTGTTTCTGAAGCAAAAGTTACTTCCCCTTCTGCGGTCCACTTCTTTGAAGACGATAATTTTGATGGATGGAAGATCACAGAATTCGAAAGGACGCCCATAGTATGTGTTTATTCTTATGTCGATTTTCAATATACTGAGGCATGATCATAGATGTCCACTTACATCGTTGCATTGGCTAATGGTGATTTCCAATATAAAGAGAGTTCTTATGTCAGTCCGTTAAGCGGCAAGTCCCGTCCTTTGAGGGTATACAGTACGAGGTTCTCCCTTCCATGTCATATTATTATGTTAAGGAAAAAAACCAGCAACCGAAGATTGTATTCACCAAACTCAGGTATTTTTCGCATCTCAACAATATAACTGTTGGCCTGACAGATGGTGAAGTTTTGTTTGGATGTCAAAGCAAAGGCTTTAGCTCAGTACGAGCAAGCATTCGATATTGAATTCATTCTTCCCAAGTTGGACACGTTGGTGGTATGTTATTTAGTGCAGATTAGGATGCGCAGTTGTCTGATACAGATCAGGTTCATGATTTCAACGCTGGTGCTATGGAAAATTGGGTTCGAACAATTCCACTTGCCATTTTATGGTTTTAATGAACATTTGCATTCAGGGTCTAATCATTGGTCGGACAACTGCATCGCTGGTAGATCCTGAATGAACAGATCTTGCGACAAAGCAGGAAGTTGCTTCAGGGCAAAGCCATGAGGTAGGTCTATTTCATACTTATTTTTCTTTCCCTTCGCCTAAAATCTTCCAACTAGGTTGCTCATATGTGTATGTTTTCTATGAACTTTTGTTATGTATCAATCCGTAACCTTTGTAAAAGGGTTTGGAAACATCACAACCATGAAGTGGTGGGACAATCTATGGTTGAATGAAGGTCGTGAATTCGCATTTGCCTTCCCTGAACGAACGTTAATGTTTATTGGCAGGTTTCGCAACGCTGATGGGAGAAGTGGTCATTCTGAACAAGTAAGCAATAGTGGTCATGATTGAATTCATTCTCAAATATTCATAGGTTATTCCCTGATTGGAAGGTCTATTTGAGTTTCTATACTGCACATACAGAATCGGCTCTCTCTCTGGACGCCAGATTGTCATCTCACGCTGTGCAAGTTGAAGTTCCCAATGCCGATGATATTGGACAAGTAAACGGTCTCATGCCGTTTTGATTCATATTAATTATTGAAGCATACTTTTAGATATTTGATTCTTTGTCCTATTCTAAAGCTGCGTCCGGTGCGTTCCCTTATAATTCATCTTGCATAATCCTGATAGAATTCCTGAATAGTGCTTCGCATGCTTTCCGTCTATACTGGAGAAGAAAAATTCCTCCGGGGCGTTTCTATTTATTTGAAAAATCATCTATATGGTAATACCGTGGTGGAGGACCTGTGGGCTGGTATTCAGCAGGCTACAGGTATAAGGACGGCACACCTTACGCAACTGATTCACGCTGATGTCAGTTTTTTAGGATTGAACATACCTACATTGATGGCTAATTGGGTTTCACAGGTATTATCAACGCTTAACGCAAATTGTCCAATTGACTAATGCTCGGTAGATCGGTTATCCAGTCTTGACTGTGAAAGAAATAGATGGCAGCATTCATATCCATCAAGATAGATTTCTTATCACCAGTAAAGCTAATGAAAAGGATAACCAGACTATCTGGTTTGTTTCTTTACCATATACTTTTTAACGGTTTCGCTGAACTTTATTAAACGTCAATTTAGGCACATACCCCTGCGTATCCAAACCATCAATTCAAAAGGAGAAGTTACTGTAGAAGAACAAGCTCTGCTCACTACCAGAGAAACGACGTACAAGTTAGATGTTAATAGTTTATACAAATTGAACACTGGTGGGACAGGGTTCTGTATGTCCTTCTATTGACGACTTTCCATACATTACCTTAACGAGACTCACCAGACTGGGTTTTTTATCCTTCAGAGCATTTCGCCAAACTCGGCCTAGAGGCTGCCCGGGTCGAATCAACTCTATCAACAGAAGACCATCTCAGTTTATTGAATGATGCTATGACTTTAGCCACTGCTGGATACTCCGACACCAGTGGCGTTTTAACTTTTATAGATGGCTTGAAAGAGGTTGAGACTGAATGTACGATTCATTCATATCTTCTTTCATTCAGTCAAACATGATACACATATTATTTCTCTAGACCTTGTATGGAAATGTATAAAAGATCAAGTCGAATTAGTCATCCAGAGTCGTTCCGACAAAGCGGATGAAGAAGGTCTTTGGGACTTTTTACGAGTGAGTTTTGTCCTGTTTCCTTTAGTGAACTTGAACTCATCTTGTCTTTTAGACTATCGTAGCACCTCTTTCTAGAAAATTGGGATATGTATATTTACCAGGAGAGCATACTGATATACTCCAATTGCGCACCATACTGGTTGGGATGGCGGCAGCTTATGGTTTGACTGAGTAATGTTGAATACTTTCTGTTGCTGCCTCCTTCTAACTTGCCTCAACTATATGACAGCGCCGTACGGAAACTACAAGAATGGTTTCAACATTATCTAGACACAGGTTCTGCTTCACATATCCCACCGGAACTAATCAGTCCCACTTTCAGAGTCATATGTCAATCTTTGTCGCCTAGTAATTTTTTGGAACATAATGTTCTTCCGGTTGTTTTCTCTACAGGCCACAAAATACGGTGGATGACGTGAATGGGAAAAAATGAAGGAACTGTTTATTAATCCATTGGACCTGTCCTCACAAATTTCAGCCATCTATGCCATGTGCAATACCAGAGACCCGGTTTTGATTGAGGAGAATTTCGACTTTATATTGAATTCAGTGCCAAGTCACGTAGATTTCTCTGGTGTTTTTCTTTTCTTTACATTATGAATATTAATGTTTGCCTTCAAGATGATCCTTTATTTCTTCTTCAGGGTGGCCGCAAACAATAAAATAGGACAAGTGCGTCATCTCCCTGTTTGATCCACGGAATATAGGTATATGATCATATTACTTTTTCTAGGGAGTACCATCATTTTTCAAAACAAATTATGACAAAGTGTTTATCATACAACGATATATCCATTCATTTATTAATTGGTTTATATTTTTAGATCGTCAAGAAAATGGATGGTACTTTTCAACTAAGCTATATTCTTCACACTATATCAGGAGCCATGAAAATGTTCCAAGACGCACAAGAACTTGAAGACTTTTTAAAGGATAAAGACACATCTAAAATCAATCAATCTTTGTCCCAAGCGTTAGAATTGGTTCGTGCAAGAGCGGCGTGGTCCGAGGTAAGTCATAATCCTATGTTACTAGTAGTTTGTGACGAGATGAGGCTCATATGGTCTTTACAGAGAAGTAATGATGATGTTAAGAACTGGCTCAAAGAATGGAGGAAGAATAATGTTGTTGAAGAAGGCCTTTGAGCCACTCCTAACTGAGAATGTTGAGTAAAATGGAAATATTTGTGTTCCATGCGGAAACTCGGATGGGAGTTTTATTTTTTGTTGTTGGAAAATATGGCTTCAAAGTTAGCGTAGATTAGCAATATCAACTTTAAATTACAGATTGTTGCAGAGTGATGGCACAAGCTTCCACGGCTGGGACAGGAGCACTCGGGCCGCATAAAGCAAGATCGATTCTTCATTCGTGTGTCCTACTACTTCGTGTTTCAGGGTTACACAGATGTTTTGCTCTGATATCTCCTTTCATGAGAGGCGTTTTGTTGCTTGTATTGTTTCTGTAGCGCTAGGTGCTGGGAAACTTCGTCCACGTTATGTCACTGGATATATAGTAGGAGGCAAACGTCGACCAGCCCAGGGCATACGTTTGTTAGCCCATATACTACAATGTCATATGAGGTGTACTGATTGCTCTTAGAAGGACCGCTTTTGGTTATCCCTGAAGGCCATCCTCCTATAATATACTCAACGAAGCCACTTAAATGGATACTATATGCAACTTTCGCTGTTCTGGGGGTCGAAGGAGAATTGATGAGATATACTGAGCAAGATGGAGCTTGTAAGGAAGATCTTATTCTTGACATGGAAGATCAATCTCCTTCTGAACGGAAACTTTTTTATCACCCCAGCTCACCGATCAAGTTTGTTGATAAAGAAGCATTTTACTCAAATTATTCGTACCAGACCAAAGATTGGCAATTTGATCAAACTCTTAAAGACAACCTTGTAAAGAGAGATAATGGTGGGGTTGATTCATATCTAGGGTGCACCTTGCGATATCGATCAGAATGCCTACCTTAGCACATTATCCCTTCTATGAAAGGTAGTGAAGTACGTATTCCATATCCTGTATTTTTGTCAGACGCCTATCTTACGAACTGGTAAAAGTACATCCAAGTTGTCTGTAAATGGAGAAATACTTCGAATGCTTCGGAAATAATGATATTGACGATGTTCAAAATGGGGTACTTGTGCATGTCTACTCTCACTTGTACCTTGGTGGAGCTCTCTACGGTGTTTTACATGTAAGGCTACTTAAATGATAATTTTCAGACCCCCAATTTTGCGTTGTCCACAGATGAGGTTTTACTGCCGAGTACTGAACCCTACCGGGACATAACATTTCATTTCACCACACAAGTTCTCCTTTGGGACGCTTTATTTATGTAAGACTACTACAGGAGTATAAACCACGATTTCCGGTTCCCGACAGTAATTAATGGTTGGCTGGTCGAGTGGCCCCCTGCTTTTCTTTGGGATTTTAGTTACGGTGTTGCTGTTACTAGAAACTATGGAGACAGGGAAGCGATGGATACTTTGAACAGCAAAGTCAGGTCACACTGTCGATATCATAATTATTGTCCGGCCCCATATGGAACCTACGAAAGGATAAACCTTAGGGAACTGGCACAGGGCGAGATCCAAACCCGTAGAGAAGGCAGAAATGCCGAACGAGATAGTGGAGGTTGTTCTGAAGAGGATGAGAAGCAGAATTTTTGCTTTTCTGATTCTATGGATAATGTGCTATTTCTGTCAATGCTTCTTGGTTCGATTCCCGTCGAAAACAAGTCTGATAGCGGAGAACAAGAGCACCACGAAGCGGTTGGAAAGGTCAAGGCCTGGATGATGGAGTCGATGAAGGACGAGAAGAGATAGAAGATTGAGCTTTTACATAATGCTACAGAACATCTAAAGCGGAATAGGAAAACGAAATAAATAATGTTGTAATTTCCAGTACGGGGCACAGCTGTGAAAAAATCAAAATGCGGCTGAATTTTTCATCAATTTCATGTATATACGATCTGTTTCATCAGGAATAGAATGACATTGACGGTTTGGTCCGTTGAAACTTGCAGACAACCACCATTATTTCAAAAGAGGGGTGGAAACAAGATCAATACCACTTACATGTTTTTTTTTCGAATTTTGATATTTCTTCACAAGTTAGCATGGCCGATAATTTCAGCAAAGGAAGAAAGCATAACGGAGTCAAAGTTGAAAGCTGTCATCTCGCCTACATGGCGGAGACTGAATGTTTTTCGTCCGTCCTTATGCTACATGCCACGGAACGAATACATGGGATTAAAGACTGCCTCTGGTATCCCGAGTCCGTATACTGGCCATGATTGTTTCATAACTTTCTAATTTACCTCGTCATGTCACCAGATCGTAGCAGTAACCTGAAAATCATCTCGTCACTACTCATTTATCTAACCAGCTTGTTTTCACTTTCCGAACATATATACGAAGCATCTTGTTAAGATTAACTTATTTTTTTATCCACTTCGAGGAACGTCTGTTGAATGTCGTCCACGGATTTCGTTCTTCCCATTATATCCATAACGCCATGGCTTTCAAACTCAATGGGATCAACTGAACAGGCACGCAAAGAAACGGCACAAGCGATACGCGAAGCTTGTATAAATTATGGCTTCTTTTATCTCGATATATCATCCCACGTCGATGCTATTGAGACTGAAGAACTTGTTAGATTGGCTCGAGAATTCTTTGTGTTACCTCAGGAAGAGAAGGATCGGTTATCTCTAAGAAATGAGGATCATGCACGAGGTATTTGGATCGCTTACTTACCTGATGTGTTCAATTCGATACTGATGTATATGTAGGCTATTCTCGCCTTGGTCAAAGTATTACTGCTGGGAAAGTGGATAAGCATGAAGAACTGGACTTTTTCCGACCTGTCGAGAATCCCGATAAGACCAAAGTCTGTTGGGGCAACAATCAGTGGCCAACAGTGGAGGGGTTTTGGGATAAATACAAAATCTGGATTGAGAAGATGAAAGTGCTAGGTCGGGTTGTGATGGAAGCGTGAGTATCACTACCAACAGTATGCACACATGGTTTCATTCATCTTTAGAATGGCTGAAGGTCTGGGGTTAACCGCAGAGGAACGAGAAACTCTGCGATCTCTAGTTAATGGTAGTTTCTGGGCAATGGGTGTTATAGGTACAAAGTGTCTTTTAGGGAAACAGCGTTTTAACTTTCTTTCATCCAGGCTATCCACCACTACCAGATGATCATGATGGTATATCGTTCGGTTCTCATAAGTAAGGCTGATACATAATTTCAGAGCGCTCTCACTTGTTAATTGCCACAGGGACTATGGCTGCCTAACGTCTGCATCTCGAAACAAACTTCTCCTGTCTCTTGCTTACTTGATCACTTGTCAGATTTTTACACACTGATTCAACACCTGGTGCCTTACAGGTATATTTGCACAAGTTGCCCAACAATGATAACAATAGCGAGTATGCGGGAAAAGGTCAATGGATCAATGTAGATCCGATTCCAGGTTGCGTTGTGTGCAACATTGCATCAAGTAAGAGTTCCCTTTTGACAAATCGCATCTTCTAATCAATTTTTCCAGTGTTTGAAATCTGGACAAATGGTTTATACAAGAGCACCTTGCATAGGGTCATCCACAAAGGAACGAATTACAGGTTATTACCATCTCCAACTTTTGTTATTGTAGGACTGTACTAACTATCAAAATCAATTGATTACAGGATTTCGTAAGTTTCCCGACAGGGTTCAGATGGTGTACGAATCAAGGTTGAGTGTTACTTAATTGCAGAATTCCGTTCTTCTTTGAACCTAACTTCAATGCACTCGTCGAACCTTTGCCGAGCGTTATAGCATTGACGGAATCTATCAACGAAGAACAGTTAGGAAGAACCTATGAACCGGTTGTATACGGCGAATTCCTAGTGAAAAAAGTAAAGAATAATTTTTTACCTGATATTGGGAAATATGCCTAAATGTTACCCTGTTGGATGTATCGTGCACATTGTGAGTGTCATATGTAAGTGTCTCAGGGATATATACAAAAAAAAACGCTCAAGAGAAAACAGATTGACAGTGTAATTACGATAGGGTTTAGTTCGTTATATTGATCTTTCACTTAAAGGCATACCAGTATCAAACATCGAAGGAGCCGATGGTGCATATTTACAAGTCCATTTATGGTGCAAGGCGGAGCCAACCCAAATGCATCGTCTTCGACGGTGATACCTTGTTCTATTCGATGGATGAGCTCAGATCGTGGGTAATTACCACACAGCCTGGTATTCTGATGCTATGTCCGATCTAAGCCTTGGATGTGATACTGAGTTCCTTGATTTTGTTGTAGATCGCATTGACGGCTGTCTACTAGTAAATGTCAGACGTTGAGTTGTGGACTCAACATGCCTGCGATCTCAATGATACCGGTACCTGTGTTTATTCTCGACGACTTAGAGTGATGGCAAGACTCCACAAAGAATATTAATCTCAACTTACCAAAAATCCCAGGGATGACGAAGGCAGTTCAGGTAGAGGGTTTAAATTCCAGCACTCGAAGTAAATATATTTCAGTTTCCAAAGTGTATTAAAAAATTGGAAACTCCGAGAAACAAAACGAGAGTACTGTGGTATGAAATGTTTGTAATTATCATCACAGAGTTATTATGCTCAGGGTTCAGCTCAATTACTCGGAACAACTGAGTTGTCAAACCTTTTTCAATCCAGCTCACTGGCTGCCACGCCAAACAATGCAAATAGGGGTGCTCTAACAAATCAAAATAAATTGTTCAGGTGCTTGACGAGCCACTGAACGTTGAATCAACTAATCAAATGTTTTGTTTGATTGCTGTTCACAGTAATATTCATGCGTACAGATCTCAAGCCCTCAGGATTATAACATGTTCTCACACCTACGCCTCACCTCATCTCCCCTTAGAACTCGTGGTTATAGTACATTTATGTTCTATCAAAGCAACAATTGGAAATGTCAATACAGAGAACTCTTCTCTGACAATTCGACAGGATGACAGGATGAACAATGAAACTTTGAATACCTCATTTCAGATGATATCTGAAGAGTGAGTTGTTGAGTCTTCTATGACTATCTTACCTGTAATACTGAGTTGATTTTTCGCAGAACCGTCGAGGTGGAGACATACATTGCTGCCTTTGGTAAATGTTTTTCAAACAATGTTTGCTCTTGTGACCTTGAATGTGTACATGCAGCACTTCTATCTTATGCATCTCTCCTTCACCTTGATGATGAAATTTGTTACATATGGAAACCAAAATTCACAGTAGCGACTTTTCTTTATCTATTTTCCAAGTACCCGACTTTTTTCTATCTTGTCCTTGCCGTGATCGAGGACTTTGTGTCGGTAACTTTGAAAACTTTTTCCCAGTCAGTTATTCCTTTTCTCAGACCAACTTTCAGTCTCCCTGGTATTTTTAGGCAATGCTATAGCAATTCTTCCATTCATTGGAATACAAGGTATACCATGCCATATACTTCAGTGGTACTCATCTTTCGAGCTACCGTAGGACTGATCTCACTTCGAACTTTGGCTTTATGCAAAGGATATCAACCAATGACAATAGCACTATCCATAACATTTTTCACTGGCTTAATCTTGGAAATCTATGGTTTGGATTGTAACCACTAGTATCTTGAAATGTTCTAATTATGGTTATCTAGTTTTAACAATACCCATATGCAACCCACCACCGTAGGGGTTCTTATTATCCCCCACCCATTTTTTATTGATCTTGCTTTTTAGATGTAAACAAAAACTTAAAAAAATTATATCAGCATGTTCCAAATGCATTATTAATTATTCGTGCAGTCTATCTTCATACCTTGATCCTTGTTGCCAATGTCGCAGTAATTCTCACAGATGTATTAGCCTTCCTTGCAATCATTCGTCAGATTTGGGGCTTATGAAAAGAAAAGCGAAGATTACATTTACATACTGACAAAGACTTTGTTACTTTGCTTCTCCAACAGGGTAAGTTCACTTTCATCAAGACACTGTGCAATGGGCGCTCTGGAATTAATTTTTTGTGTTATCAGGCATTCTAAGATTTTCGTATGTGACAGCTACCATTCGTGTTTCACAGCAGTGGGACTAATTTTTCATTGAAGCTTTGTACTTTTCGTTACAATCACACAACTCGTAATTGAATATGTGTGTCAACACAATTTTTTAGATCTGCTGCATCTCACTGAACTCAGTCAATTTGAATCTTCAGATTTCCCCAGTAAGATATCAATATCTCACTTCTCTGTTCGGTCCATCATTCAATTACATAAACCCCATTCAACAGGTAGTCAGATCAGATGCCACCGCCTTTCAGAACATGTGCGACGCATGCCATAATATATTTTCGAATGTCTTATTTATATTTACTTCCTCCCAGGCTCTCAGTGATACTCATCTGCGAATTTACTCTGGATCTTCGCCAACGGAACACAGCAAAATCGCTTCCCAACCAGTCTGCTTTAGAATTGCCCAACTTGAACCTACCAGCCCAGGACAATCCAGTAATATCTATACAATCCGTATTTGGTCGCCTTCAGGAGAGCATCATTGCCGATATGGGAGAACAGAATTATCCAGTAGATGTTGATGGTTTGAATGAAAAAGAATCAGACCCAGAAACTGCTTGAGTTGGATAAATTGTTGTTTATATCAGATTTTATACCAATGTAAGAGTACTAACACTTGATCCAATAGTTTCTCTGTCCGTATTATTTGCTTTTGTAGGGAACAACTTCACTTGTGAGTCTTGGAATTTATGTATACAATCCCGATGTGTGTCAATATCTTCTCTTTGAATCATGCCAAAGGAGGAGGAAAGGTGATGTGTGTGGTTGTGAAAAAAAACATGCCACATTCGGCATACTGTCTGTGCGTGAATGTTAGTAATTTTGCCTACTCACTGTGGGGAACATATAGCAACTCTAGTCCGTTAAACACATGTGATTACTCATTTATTTGCATAGGATCCTTTCAGAATTTCCAACAAGTTCTAAAGGTCTTACTTAGATTCAACCCCCTTTTCAACTACGTTGTTCTTTCTCCATTCTTTGAGCCAGTTTTTTACATCATCATTGCTTCGCTGAAGTAACCATAACATCACAAAGTGTTATAGAATCATGGTTGGATAACAACTTACTTCGGACCAAGAAGCTCTCGCATGAACCAGATCCAACACTTGAAATAACGATTGATTGATTTTAGACGTATCCTTATCTTTGAAGAAATCCTCAAGCTCTTGAGCGTCTTGGAAGGTTTTCAGAGCACCTGATATGGCGTGAAGTAGAGGGCTCAATAAGAAAGTACCATCCAATTTCTTGAAGATCTAAATGACCAATCAGTTCAGTAACAGTAAGGAAATGGACATTATCGTACTTGATTATAATTCTTTTTAAGGAATGATAATACTTTCTAAAGAAGAGTAATGTTACATTTTCATGATCAAATATAAAGAAAGAGAGATACCTTTCCTATTTTATCATTAGTGGCAACTCCAAAGAAAAAATAAATGATCATCTAAGAAAAGGAATTAATATCCAAAATGTAAACATAGTAAGTATATTTACATGATTTGGTACTGAATTTAATATGAAGTCAAAATTCTCTTCAATCAAGACCGTGTCTCTAGTATTGCACATGGCATACAAGGCTGAGGTTTGTGTAGACGGATCTGATGGATTATTAAATACTTTCTTCATCTCTTCCCATTCTCGTCGGCCACCATATTCTGTCACCTGTAGGAAAACATTAGAATATTATGTTTTCCTGCAATAACTAGTTGAAGAAAGATGACATACAACTTTGAAAGTCGGATCGATTAGATCAGGTGGTATATGGGAAGCAGAGCCTGTATTGAGATAAATTTCGAACCATTCTTGTAATTTTCGTACTGTTCTGTATTATAAATTTCGATAAAAGGTCAGAGTATGAAGGAAAGTATGAAAAAGCCTTACTTGGTTAAACCAGAGCTTGCCACGGTTGTAATAACGGTTGTGCATAATTGAACTCTATCAGGTTGTTCTCCCAGTGGATATTCATATCCCATCTTTCTAACAAGAGGTGCTACCATATTCTAAAAGAAACGTGTACCAAGATGAGTCAAGGGACTAAAACAAATGAAAATGCCAATGCACTCGTAAAAAGTCTCAAAGGTCATTCTCATCTGTTTTGTCAGAGCGACTCTGGATGACTGATCCAACATGACTCGTTATACTTTTCCATACAAGATCTGGCGAATAAAAAGTAATGACAGAAGTTGTCAAACAGGAAGAAGATAAAGATAATTATTATCTATTACATAGAGTAAGTAAAATAGAGACAGGTAAATGAATGTAATGATTCATACCTCACTTGTAACAGTAAACAAGTGAGGAAACAAGTGCGCGACAGGCACTGGTTTTGCGTCTGTTGATGGGTGCTTAGAAGCGACTGTCCTTGTACCATCCGGTACACCCTAATTTCCTACAGAAGATATAAAGCATACGTTCAGTCACGAATTTTAAACACTTTATAAGAGTTAAAGCACTGCTGGTGGTAGAATATCCAGAAATAGCTAGAGTCATCGCATCATTCAACAAACTAAGACGGTCCTCGGTTGATAGAGTAGTTCCGACGTCCACACGCTGTACCATCAAGTTAAGCCATGGCAGGTTTTCACAGTATGCAACGCATGTGTATTTCCCCAGGAGTCTAGGAGTCTGCCCGATGTATTACCCCCACCTATCGATGATATCTTTGATGAGGTTGCTATCATCTTTGTATCTTCTAATGAGACTAAGGTCAATGTGGACATGTTAAATAATTTGCCACTTTTGGTTAGGAGAGGTAAAATACTGTGTGCATTGACTTGGCTGAAATCAAATAATCGATATTACTGTCACACAGATATATCAATGAAAAATTTGTCGCACTACCCTTTGAACACAGCACCCAATAACTGTCCTGTTCAGCACATAATAGAATCGTCAGCTGGGGGAGCTGGATATACGACATATAATACTGAAGCCGATTCTGCTTTGCTTGACACATGTATCAGCCCTTTGACTCAGTCTTCTGGTGTATTAGATACTGATCGTCAGGAGAGCACCTATAAACTCCGTAAAGTTGAAATGGTCAAAAATATCCTTAAAAAAACTCCATTCGTTAAATTCCCTGCTCAAAATTGTGAGCCTCTGAAAACTTCTTATAACCCTGACGTATATGCCATGTTGTGGCCAACTCTGTTCCCATACGGTGTAGGGCTATTTGAGGACGAAATCTGTTCCCGCAAGAGTGCAGGCATGCGGCCATTGGATCTCAAGTGGCATGTCAACCATGTCTTAAACCTCGCGGACACTTGGTTTCAAAGACATATCATGTTTTCATTTGTGATGATGAATATCATTCAGTGAAGAGTGTCTTCCTTTAAATCGAAGTTGGTTGTGAAACGTTCCCAAAAGTTGTGGATGCCATGCGATCTATTGATCTTGATTCTCTGGATGACATCAGAGCTAAGTTTGTATCCAAATCACCTTGCCCTGGCGATGCACAACTCTTCTAATAATGTTAGATCCTGTAACTCCTCAGGGACATCTCCAATCCAACAACCATTAGCATAGCTGTAAAGTGGAATTTGGACAAACCGGTTCTACTTCACACACTTTCGACATCTTGCACACCCATTATATACCTGATCAAATGATTTTGCTACCTGGATCATAGGCAAATTCCATTCAGCATGGAGGAACATCATTCGTTTTTCGAGAAGATCAATGTTCAATTTATCTACAGGATATTTCTTAAGAGTCAATGAAGACACAGACGAACCGCAGAATGAACATTCTCCAAACAATAAAGTGTGAGAAGATGTGGAGTCAACATAATCTGTGATTATGTCCATCTTAACATCATCTCCGAGGACCTGTGGCCAAATAGCAGATGCCCGATCTATTCCATCACGACCCCTTTTCCAATTCCACAACAAAGTACTGCCAACACAAATCCGTGAACATCTGTGTGCTTTTAGGGCTGAACTGATCTCATCGGTTGTGCGAAAATAACTTGGTAAATTGTGCGACTTCCTAAGATTTTCTAAATATTTTAACGATAAAGGTTTATTCAACTGCAACTGTAGATGCGCGAAAGATTCGTCTATTATCTGGGATTGAATCCTGTCAACTGAGGAAAGATCCTTGATAACGTCTGCCAATACTGAACAGTCGACGAGAGGATCAAGTCTAAAGAAATCCATTAGTGTCATAACAGGTATGAAAAAATAATACAACTGACGAAATGGAAGGACCACAGGATTGGAAACAGAAGGGTAGCACTCTACAAATTTGTATGCAGGCATCAGGTTTGAGAAGCAGAGAGGTGGGCGGCATTTAGATTACGCAAGATACTCAGGTGACTCCGGTGAAACATGTGAGTCAAATTACTATATAAAGGTAATTTCCTAATTTATACCCAAGACCCAATCTCTAAACACCAAAGACAAGCTTTGGTAACAAAACCAAAAATTTCCAATTGCTACGAACAGCGCACTATGCCATCAACACTCTTTGATTCTTGTATCATCGACACCGGAAAACGAGAGTCATAAACGCGAAGATGAGCAATACAAAATAATACTAAATGTCAATGCATGAAGGGTAGACACAATATATGTCCAACAGTGCTTGACAGATTTGAAACGAAGCTGAAGATGTAGGGTGAGCTGACATGTTGGCCTGGCACGTTGTATTCATATTTAGTTGTCCTTAATGCCATAATACATCTCCATAATCTCATAACCAGACTCCGAGAGCTTATTATTCGGATATCTGTATATTAATATACACCCCCAATTACCTTTCATATGAATATTCTTGTCTGAAAAATAATACAGGTCAGCTGGACACCGGAGCCCTATTATTGAGGAATTAACTTACGAAACCAATCAATCTGTCATGGTAGGACACAAATCCAACTGAAAATGACAGAGAAAGCATTCCTATCAGGATATGTACTAACGAGATTATTATAACCTGATTTCGTGAGGGAGCTTGATGAAAATAAGTACTTTAATTTCTGTACTAGTGTTAGTGACTCAAGATGAATGAAGATATCAAAGCTATACGGCACAGTGCCCTTTTGCTGGCCAGTAGTCAAAGAAGTGTCAATATTATGAAATTTGATGCCAATAACCCTCGGGTTTGAAATGGCGATGTTTTAACAAGGGAGAGAGCAGTTTAGGAGTGAAGGAAGTCAAATTTGGGTATCCCAAGCTCTTGATATATTTAATCCAGGGCAGTTTTTTTTTTTTGGAAGGTAACTAAAAGTATTACGTGATTGAGAGATTCTTGCGAAGGTTTGTTACATAAGGTTGCATACGGTGTCATCTTTAAGAAAATATCCGTTCTCTTCTGATTCGACATTGCAGTCGCTTATGTAAGGTATAGATCAGAGGTCCATTACAACTAGTGTTGCCAAAATCTGGTTTTAGTTCCAGACCAAGACTAGACACTGGTTTCAGTCTTAAAAAGTAATGGTTCTAGGACTGGCCCATATTATTCGGTTCATCTGAGTCCAAAACCTGGTTCGGCCTGAGAGGACTGGTATTACCAGGTGCTTAATAAAACAGTTGAATAGAATAGAATTACGACGGCAAAAGAGCATTGAATTTAAGCCTAGTCTAAATTGTGGATAGATACAGGCATAAGTTGATTTTGATCTTATCAAAGCCCATCATTTTCATCACTAAATTCACCCAAGTCATCAAAATCAAAATATTCGCCTTCTTCACATTCCACATGACAACCAACATTAGGTGGTTGCTGAATGTCTTCCCTATCTTCATCAAGAGCATTGAATAGAGCTTCGAAATCCTGATTAGCGTTAGTTGACAAAGACAAACCATAATCAAGGAGTTGATTTTCAAGCTCTAAGTCTTCTTCTGAAACATCCCATTTTTCTACAAAATTAAGTTGTCCTTTTTTAATCATAAACTTGAGCATTTGTAACTTCTCAAAAAGTGCTGCTGATAATCAGTTTCTACGATGTCGATCTGTCTCACCACCAGCAGAAAATATTCGCTCTGCTGGTACTGAGGAGGCTTGAGCAGGGAGGTAATCGAGAGCAGCACGGAAAAGACGTGGAAATTGAGTTTCATGATCCTATAAAGAGATTAAATGCTATTGCGAAAAGTATAATTATATGAGCACTAACCTGCCACCATTTGAGAAGATCCACACGTTGGTCTACAGAGCATATAGTGTAACAATATGCATTCCATTCAGCCTCAAGTGCCAAAGCAATTGGTGTATCGTCTAATGGAGAATTGGACTGTGAATTAAAAATCAGACTGAAGACATTGAAGCTTGAATGGTTGGTAGACACCTCTGATATCGGCACAGGCATTATCTTGCACAAGGCGATCATATTTAGTTAACTAAATTTCAGTTAATTTTCTCACATCTGTTGAAAGAAAGAAAAAATACCTCTTCAAAAATCATCCGTCTGGCTACTGACAGTCTCTCTTGTGGCCAATTATCTTGAACCCACTTGAACTGCAAAGCCGGATGAAGAACTTTTTTTCATTAAATCTGATCCAAAGTATTAAATATGCAAACCTACCAATTGAAAGAAGCACTGGTTTTGAAAACCGCATTTCATAAATATGTTCCTGAAGCTTTTCATAACCAGTTTGAAGAACTTCAGAAAGATAACAAAAACGGGGATCATTGCTTTGACGATCTAGTGTAGACACTAATGCAAAATAAAATGGAAAATAAAAGGAGATTGTGGGTGTAGCTTCTGCACTCATAAGAGTTTGAACAGCATGAAGCAGCTAGGAAGCTGTCAAAATACAGTAAAATTTTAAGATAAAAATGATATGGTACTTCAAGAATTAAATATATATCCTCTAGCACTTGCCATTCCATTGCTGATATATGGTACTTGGGTGTGAGGTAAAGTTGGGTATAAATATCAACAGCCTAAAAGTTAAATCAGCAGTTGTATTGAGATAAAAATAAGAGAAGTATTTAACCTTTCGTAGATAAAGCGCTCGTTTAATCATAGCCAATGCAGATCCCCAACGATTCACAACTTGACGAAATAAAATCAACTCCTTTAACAGAGTAAATTCAGCAGGTAAATTAGATTGAGCTATACCATGCCCATTATGCAGTTGTTGAGTATGATAAGCCTCAGCCGCTAGTGCACATTCACCATTAATTCCCATAATAATTTGTGTAAAGTTGTACCACTTAAGTTGTGAAACTCAAATATCATTACCAATATATTGAAGCTTGGCCATTGGGTCACTTGACAGTGTGTTGAATAAGGAATCTGCTTGAAAGCCATGCGATGAAATGCCTAAGTCTGGGTCAAGTGCCATATCTTCAGTACTGATACTTGTACATTTTCTTAGCATTGCCGAAACAGCAATGTGAAGCCGGTGGGGTAGACACCTTGGTTTGTTTAAACTTAGTAAAGTAAAATAAAGAGTAGAAGAATAGTTCCTTACACAAGATGTTGTGTTAAGCTGTCGAAATCAATGTGCCGCTTACAAAGAAAGACTTCAAAATCATGAATAGCAGCTGACATATTTGAGGCACCATCCGTGGTTATACAGAAAATCTATCATGATCAGAATTATATAGAAGATGAAAAAAGAAAACATTAACTATACTTTATCTGATATCCCTGCCCGATCCATCACAAATAGGAGTGAACGAGCAATATCTTGTCCACGGTGTTTACCAGGAATAGGAAGGAAGCCAATTAGAGAAGCTTGAAGAATCAGATCTCCTTTTCCACAGGTACCAGATTTAATTTGTACAGCATAGTGTGCCATTACACCAGCATATGCTTTCATGCTCTTGTCATCCCAGAGATCAGAAGTTAGCAATATTTTGCCTTCAGAGCCCTTGATATTGTGAGAATAAATAATGTATATTAGCAGTCATATTAAAAAAATACCTTCATTTCAAGTTGCATTTCTTGAAAATAGAAATCCCATGCTCGAGCAATCATATTACAAACAGTAGAACAATGCAGAATTTGAATGCCATTGTGCAATAATGACAACAGCTCTCGAAATTCAACTGTTTCAACAATTCTAAGAGACTAGATTGTTGATTAGATATAAATTAAACTGAAGAATATAATTATCACTTACTATATCATTGGCTACAATAAAATTAATTAAAGCGGCACTAAAAGCCTGTTCACTAAACATGACCCCTACTGTAGCAACTTTGTTTGGGGCTACAGCTTTTGGAATACTACAACCGATTGTTTTACAGAAGTTGGTGTATTCATTATAATGATCTTTGATCAAGTGATGGCAGAGTGTACTTGTACCTGTCCCTTACGCATAAGGATAAACCTCATCTGGACTACAATCTGTTAGTGAAGTTATAATAATAATAAAAAATGAAATAACCATACTGGCACAATTTGCAATGATAAAGTTTACCTGTTGCAGTCTGCATTTTGATGAAGAATGACCAAATTTCTGAACGTTTTTGCTGCTTCAGAGCCAATATGGTTTGAGTGGTTTGAGTCCGACACATTGCACCTTGCACAGCTGGAGATTGAATTGATAGGGGTGTTTTTTGTATAGGTTCGTTGAATCGGACACTTTGAGGTGTTTGTTGCTGAGTTATAAGTTGTTGCCCACGAAGCAGAGAAGTCACTAGATGGATTAATACCAATCAGACTGAAGATCATTGCAAACCCACTCACTTGTACCTTCAGGTATTGCTGTGGCATGTGGCAGAGAAATGTTTTCAAAAAAAGATCTGTTTTCAGGAGGTGGTGGTTGAGAGAAGAAACATTCAACTTCATCGGCTCCTTCATCCCTCGCATTTTGCAAAAGTCGAACTTGACACTGTTGTTCTCTACTTTGTCGAACTTCTTCCTCCAGTGGCTCTATTGCTTGCATCTGATGAAAAGTAAGACTTGGTATATAACTATAGAATGAGACTCACCAGTTGCAGCTCTTTATCTATATGAACTGTTTTACTCCTACCCTGGCCCCTGCCCTGAACCCGACCCCGACCTTGACCATGGGCCTTTTGATCACATCTGGGATTTGTAGTTGCTTCTCTAGTAGAGACCATAGAATTGGTGGTATTTTCAGGCTGAGATGAAGGGTTACTGGTGGCAGCATTGCCACGACCTCCACAACCGCGTGTAGCTGAACGACCACATGTTACACCGCATATATCACCATTATTTGTGGTTGCTAGAAGATGCTCGACAGCAGCAGTGTATAATGCAGTTTGTTGGCCACAACACAATTCCATCTGGAAGTGGTAGTTTTGTGAGAGAACTTCGAAAAGATAAGGATAAGTTAAGACCAAGACCTACATAGTTCAACCATTTTATACGCTCCACATTTGTGTAATAATATTTTTCTTTTCGAAAAAGTTCTAATGCAATTGATATCAACGGGTCCATGAAACCTGTAAAGGTTGTAAGATTCCGTTTTGTAACAGCCATGATCCATTCATCAGATATAGGCCTGGCCTGACAGGAAGAATGGAGATTAAAACAATGGAAAAAAAACACATACATGAGTGTCTGCCGCTGACTCCATCTCTTGATACCATTTTTTAGATCAAGCATGCACTGGGAGAAAATCTGCACATACCGTTGCATGACCAGTTTAGATACCACATGTTTAAAGGCTGAGCCACTGGTTGTTGAAGTAGAAACTGATGGAATAATGGATATAGTGTTTCAAGAAAAAGCCCAAGTGAATCTCTGAATTAGATCTGTTGTTGCAAAGATGACAAACAGGCACACAAAGCTTACAGTGTACCTCCCAGACAAAAAAACCTCTATCGGAGATCAGTGGTTGGCCTCCCTTGACAAAAATGAAACCCCAGTGTTAATTAAGGTGAAATGATATGAGAAGTATAATTTGGAAGCTTACAAAGGCCGAAAACCAGAGACAGACAGATTTGAGGCAGGAGAGGGACTCAGATAGGGAGCATTATGTAAAACTGAATGGTTTGATGGTCCAATCCGGTTAATCTCGGGTTCTAAAGAAGTAACCGAACCAATGAGACTGGTAAAGGTGGTCTGGATTGGTCTGTTCACTAAAGGGTCGGTTCAACGGTTTGGACTGACCTGTGTCGAACGGTTGGCAACACTAATTACAACACATGTTTTTAACCTCTTTGCAGCCTGAATATCAAATGGTGAACAGGTATTCTCTTTTTTTCATTTATTCTTAGTAGAAGTTCGATGGAAATATCAAGTAGTAACTATAATGATCAACGGGGATTTGCCTGCATTGTCACGTGACTCAGAATAAATTGATTATAAACAGCCTATGCCAAATGGCGGGTCAAAACTGGCGAGGTGACCAGATTGGAAATGCTATAGCAACTATTGATAAGGAAAGCTAAGCTGAGATAAGTGAACGACGCATACATCATATGCATATGTCATTAGTATATCACTTGCCTCATGCTGACTCTGAGTTATTAAGTAACTAATATGTTTTAACAGTTTAGATTCAACAGTACTTGAAAGATTTAGAACTAAAACAAAACATTTAAGATGACTTAGGATCATATATATTATATAATTTAGTTCTTTTCAATGCCAGAATACTATATACATCTCCATTTGGCGAAGCGGTGGTGCCAGACAGGTGTGCTTGGATGATTATTGTTCTTTCACATGAAAAGCCGATCATAATCGCATGTAGGGAAGGTGTTATTGTTATTGTTTTAAAATCTAAATCCCAAAGACATACAAAATTGTAGTTTATCTAAAAAGGAAAAGCATACAGTAGCCGAAAGATAACATTTGCATTTGCATTTATTATGTTACATGTGGATTGCTGAAAAAAGCTGTCTTTTCGTCGAACCTCTTCAATGACGGCCCGCAAGCCCCTATTATGCACTGTTCATGGGAGATGTAAAGTACAAGATGGGCTGAGGCAAAAACTCAACTTCAAAACAGGTGACCTAGGGACAAAATGAAATAGGCCCTAGGGTACATGTGAGGCCACCAAAAGAGAGAAATATTAAGTGAAAACATTTTCCATAGCACAGATAGCGGCAAATGGGTGACCATTAGAAAAAAAAATAAAGTGAAACACGAAACTTTAGATAAAATGGCACAAAATGAGTTCTTCTTCATGCAGACTTCTTTTACTATTCGCAAACCATGTCAGGATACATTATTACCTGATGAGAAAGAGTCAAAAAAAAACGGATCTTAAGTGAACTATTAACTTGAGGCTCCTGATTCACAAGTTATAAGCATTTGGCCTTGCAGGGGAGAGAATGTTATCCATTATGTCTCAATTCTATGATGTCTCTATCATACTCAATTCCAGACTATCTCTTCTTTTACATGTTCCTGTGAACCACGTTTTATGACAACCCACTACACCACTTCGGTGGTTACTGTTCGCCGCATATGTGGTATTGGGATGTCAAGGGATGCTAAGAAGCCATCAGCATCAGGGACAGGCTCAATCTTTAGACCTGCCAGTTGAAATGAATGCGAACACCTTGCGTGGTATGTACTCACAGTTGTTCCCATCCTGTTGGAAGCTTAGTGAAAGATAGTGTGGCTAAACCAAGGCCCAAACAATATCCCTGAGCACGATCACTACCTTATTTTCTTTCCCGATCAAAATGAAAGATTCAGATTCGTCGATTGAATTGCTCTCAAAAACAGAGAGACTGGACCTGGCAGGTTGCAGCTACATAACAGAACAAAACTTAGAGAAACTGTCAAGAAGAGAGATAATAACAGCTGTGTTATCTCGGACCTTCCACCACCAAGCGTAGTGTGCCGCCACCTCATTCCACATTCAAAAGGGAATGAAGTACATGTACTCATTCTAATTTGTTCCCCAAACTTACCTATATTGTTTACTTAAGTACATCAAGACAGTCAGCACATTCAGAACCGACAGTGGGATATTGCCGAGAATGCAATAACATTGACAGAGACCATTCATTCCATTCTCGATTCATCCATGTTGGGGATATTGAAAGTAAGACTGTAACGTGAAGGTAAAGATAGTGACTTATCCAAATACTCCTCAGACTCCCAATTTCTCTTTAAACAGGGAGCATGTCTTACCAGCTCTGCTAAATCACAATCCTATAAATCCAGCTATGCTGAGGTTTACACCTCATTACTTTCAGCAATCTCTCAAGAGGAATGGTGAAGTATTAATTGAGAGGTTCCATCACGATCTAAGGTATCCCAATATTCCAGCTGGGCAGGCATGGCCCAAGTCCTGGCCTCCAGGGTTTGTGTTTGACTTTATTTATGGTGTTGCCATCTGTGAGGCATATGGTTCTCTTAGAATGATGGATCGGCTTACAGCTGAAGTTGAGCATATTTATTATCCTTCCAGGCATAGTACACACCAGCAAGGAAAGGGAAAAGGCATAGCACATTAATAATGAACAGTCTTATAACTCCCATTCTCCCTTCTCAGATCTTGTATTTTTTTCTTTCTTTCTTTTTTTTTTCAAAAAATCTCTAAAACAATTAGGAACATATCTTGTAGACAGTTCATGGTTTCTTAGCTTCCAAATAGAGTATTACGAACACTTACCATGTGGATTTTTTTGATATCGAATCAAAATGAATAGTACTGGTGATTGTAGGTTTAAACACTGGAGAAAATAAGTCATACGAAATTTACTTTAAATAATAAAATAACGAGACGATGTATAATAACCAGTAACAGACAGAGCATAGCTCAACACTCGCACACTAATGTTCTAACATGTACCCGTATGATGAAAATTATAGATAAATGATCAAAGAAAATAATATGCATACTTCATCCCTATGTGGAAGGATGTGGCAACAACTAAGGTTTCCCCCACCACCTCGCACAAGAGAACAAATACATGCCCATCTCTCATTGGGACTTGATCTTTAGAACCCTGAGCTCGAGGATGACCATTGGAATGACTGACTTGATTATGAAGGGCATGTATGTCAATGGATTTGATGCTCGTGCTCTCCGGGAGCCTCACATACCGGAGGAACAAAATGCATAAATATCCCCAGTACTGACGTCCAGAGATAAGATGAACTTTGTAATGAGATTATGACAAACATTCGCGCAAATTCAGAAGAGGAGGAGTTGTATTTACTATTTACCAAGCAAGAAGGTGTCACCATCTCGAATATGATGATTGCAAAGAATAAGAAAGGAGGAAATGATTGTGCTCAAAGGAAAAGATGCCACGAGCCTCCTATCCTGTGCTCAAAACTTGATATATAAAATGTTTTTGGCTTATTTATAATCCTTCTTTGAGATGATATACTTGAAACTTGATTCTAGATAATAAAAAATCTGGAATGCATGTATGTATCTGGAATTATTTACTCTGTACATCATTTATATATCTCGGTTTGTCAATTTAATCTATGTGTGGTTAGATGGTTTTAGAGGAATTTCCTACTAGGGGTGACTGGTGACCATCGGACCTTGGTGACAAACATCGAACTTGGGCCCCTTTACTTTGGACTTTAAAACCAGTCCCTCAACTTCCACGTTTCTACAGTAGCATGCAACCCTGTTGTTTGATACTTCTGAGATATGAAGGTTACACGATGTTGTATACTAAACTAGGATCCTGTTCAGTATATACAATCGATATTTGATTATAGAGGCCTTGGTTCTAAATAAGTCGAGCTTTGCCGCAGAAATACAGAGAAGGGGGTGGAAGGTGTTAGAAGGGAAAATTTAGTATGTTTTAATCGTAACAGATGTAAGGGGTAGAAAGAGAATAGTTCTGACGTTAGAAACCGACTTGATGTTAGAAACTGTTTGACATTAGAAACTGTTTGACATTAGAAACCACTTGATGTTAGAAAACAACTTGATGTTAGAAAACAACTTGATGTTAGAAACAGACCAACTATCAGCACTTTGCTAATAGTGGAAAAGATTTAGACATTAGAAACACTTTAGAAACTTAAGCTTATCCTGCACTTTAGAGGGATTGGTAAAACTTGTTGTTATTTTAACTACTACAAGAGTTTTTATACAAAGTTTAGTAATTATTATTTATTTAAATGAGGAAAATATTTTTAGAGGTTGTTAAATTTTTTAAGAAAGGAGAAATATGGTGAAGGGGGTGAAAACGGGTAACTGTTGTACAATAGAGAGAGGCAAGTGGAAGGACTCATAGACGGAGGACAAAAGAATGTTCAATTAAGGAAATACTCTCACGATGTTACCACTCAACTACCGAGTGATTCTGGAACTTTCTCAGCCCTTCTTCTAGATGCTTTTCTTCAGCCAGGCTCTGATTCTTTCCCTTGAGCACTCCGATAGCGTAGGATCTGATTTTTTGGAGTACCTTGTTTATTGGTGGTGTGGGTAGTGGGGTTGGCGCAGGAAGGAAGAGTAGAAATGGTCTTCTGGATATAGACAGGGTGGCGTGAAGAAAACTTCTTCAAAGGGGATGAAGATGTAACGAGAATGATAGGGAAGGGAGGAGTATGGTAGTACGCGTTCATAGGGCATATCAAACCCAATGTGCTCAAAGGCGATTCCTAGACTGGCAGTTGCAATGATTTGAATAATTTGGTAAGGAGGAGCGCAGCGTGAAACAGTAAAGTAATGGTTAATGTGATATTGCCCCTCGAAACCTTTTATCGAGATGGCATCTCCATACTTAATGGTTTCGGGGAGACCAAGATTTGAAATCTTACTTCTAGTAGATATGTCTTTGGACATGAGCAGGTACTGAGGCCATAGGGTGTCAGGATCGATTGGGAGTTGACTACTCAAGCTTCGATATACACAAACTTCTGTTTCAAGGTCTTCAATAGGAGAAGGGAGAGGAGTAGTAGGGCGAGTAGTGGGAACTTGATCATCTGTTTCCGAATCAGGTGGAGGTTGGTAGTGGAATCGGGAGGTATAGGAAGAAGAGGATCTGGAATTAGTTGAAATGTTTTGGGTGGTTACGTTAAATGAGAACATTGTCTGAGTTTCAGGAGGTTGAGGCGAGATGGTGGTGTGAGGTTTTGATGGGTGATGTAGGTTTCTGGAGGTTGTTAAATATATGAGTCCCTTAGAGCTCCAACAGCCAGATTTGTTTTCGGGGTAGTCTTCCATGTCGCTAAAGGTCCAAAATGCCGAAGAGGGAACATTAAAGGCAATGTGAATGAATTGAGGTCCATATTTTTGGTGCACGATCACCCTAGTGATTCCAACAGGGGTGTAAGGGCAATGTTTCTTTAGGCTGTAACTATTTCCAATAACAAAGGTTCCTTGAAATCCTTGGATTATGATAGGTCTGGCATAGTGCAGGGTTTCTATTATCTCCAAGTCTTCTAGATCCTTATGGTAAGTCTTTGTGGGAGTTGGGGCTGGCCATGCAGTAGTGGGACTTATCCTAATATCAAGCTTTTCTCCGAGATTGATGTATAATTGGAGTTCCATTTGGAATGGATGATAGCTGGGTTGAGTTGGATATAGGATGGGAGGGAAGTCAGAGTCTTTGGGAATGGGATAAGGGGAGTCATATTTTGTTTCGTCCTCTGATGAGTATGTAGGGAAGGGTGAAGGGAGAAGGTGGTCAGGGTGAAACTCTCGATCAATGATATCATCTCTATCGTAGGGATCACGTTCCCAGAACATGAGGGAAGGAGGAAAAGGGTAAAGGGGATGGAAGAATGAAAGTCCAATTACATTTTTTATGTGTTTTTAGATTTTAGAAAATATGAGGAAAAATGGTGGAAATAATCAAAATTTTTGGGAAGGTGTTACACCATGCCAGCCGTCATGGTGCCACAAGGCATTGGGTCTGGCTACACAATACACTCTACATTGGATACATCTATGACCGAACAATGGTGGCAGCCCTACAACCCGCCCCTGTGCCTCTCTTATATGTCTAAGTGAGACCCTGTATCCATATAACTGAAATTGAGCTCTGATCATCTCCCATCTGAATGATGGGAACACATCATATATCTGCTGTAAAAGGATGTCAAGCTCTGCATCTGTAAGGTCAGCCATGGAGGGAGTGTACGATGTTATTGTTTCATATTCATTCCCTTCTTCATCAACATGATTCTGCCTCACAGGTTCACCTTCATCTACTAATCTGAGCTCCAGAGCCCTTCTGTGTACTGTGCGGGGATGACATTGAAACCAGCACCCCAGTTCTGCCCATGTAAGTGAGCCAATGGACTCATGAAGAATATGTTTGTCAATCACAAGTTTGGGCTGGCCCTTGTCACCTGTCACTTTCTCTTCTACCACAACTATCTCTCGTTCTGGTTTGTCTAAGCTAGCATGCTCTGTTACATCTAAGGCATGAACCATGTCTTCCAGATTTTGTCAGAATAGCTGCCATTCATCTCCAGGAAAGAGGCCTTCATTCTGGATTGTACATGGTTGAGCTCTTTATATGAAGCTGAATCCACATCAAGAGTGTACTTACATGAATAACAGAATTTTGAAACATCATCACTCTTCTACGCACACAAGCTATCTGTTGAGGATCACCCAAATGAATGTGAAGAGCACCTAAAACCTCTCATTCTAATGCATCATATGATCCTCTGAACCTCGCCAATGAAGGTAGTTCACTAAGCAAAATTCCACATAGCACCATTGTAGAACTAGTAATATGTTATTAGATCACACAATTTGAAAAATATTTATGCGAACCTGGTGAGTTGACTAAAGTAGAGATTAAAGAAAGAAAAAAGGTGTCTAATCTCACAAACTTCAGATTTAGCTGTATACTCCAATTGCTTATATGCAACAGCCTTCAAAAAGCAGATGTGACTAAGCATTTCGGAGTTTTAATTGAATGCAAGAGCATCAAGAAGACAGTTTCTAACACGTGAAGAAACAATAGCCAATGACATGTGAGTAAATACAATATTGTAAAGGATTGCTGATTAATATTTCATTAGTATTTAATCCTGCCATTTCTCACAAGCTTTTGCCAAAGACACCCTATGTTGCATTAGCACGTTACAGAACGGACCTTTTCAACTTCAAAAGGTGGCAAGAACATCCAATAGAGTGCACGTGGGAAGAAGAAATAAAACAACTCATTCAAAGCGATCTAGAATGTCTACCTTTGTTACACACAGTGGCTCGTGCAGTGGATGATCTTGAGAAACTCCTTCAACATAAAGGCAAGTTGTGGAGTGATTGTGGTTTTGGAACCACCGAGGTGAAACTGATTGACAAACTCAAGACCTCTGACTTATCCCAGTTTCTAACAACTCAACTTCTTGATCTTTTATATTGGGGATGTGACGATGTCAGTGTTAGGGCGACTGCACAATGTAGATACTAGCAGGAAGATAACCTAAGTATATATTGACATGAACTACAGTACAATATTCACCTAGCAGGAAGATAACCTAAGAGATCAAGCTTAGTGGACTTCTGCTAGGCAGCTACACAACTATATATGCATCATTGTTATCACTGATATCCCAAGGGGATAAAGACCGAGCTAAGCCAAAGGCTTAGCACCGGTATCAAGACGGATCAACACAGTCAATCCTGTAAATGGAAAGAGAGTGAAATATGAAAATGGGAAACATTGACTATAGAATTGGATATAGAATGAATGGGGAGTTGATGGTAATGAGCGTAGGATAATGAGAATTAAAGAAACGGAAGCAAAGGAATAGGGGGTAGAACAAGGAAAAGCAGAGACAAACCCTGACAGTCAGCCTAAGCCAAACCCACATGACACTCTTCAAACACCAGGACCTCCAATTTAAAGATACTGCACCGAAACCTAAAACCACCCCTGGGAGGTATATTTCCCTCGACGAAACACAGGTCCACAGATTGTTGAATGAATTTCTAAATTGCTCCCTCAATTCTCCTTCTTATAATTCCCCCAGCCAGGTGCCTTCCACCAGTATTAGCAAAGTCAACCAAGCACCAGGACCCCTCCAAACTCAGGTAGACTGTGAAAGCGATGAACTGAGACATCCCATCTTTTGGAAGGACTCAAATAATTTCTTGGCCCATGCTGCTACCAATGTCACCGCCATTCAGAGCACAATGACTGCGGAATTACATAATGTGTCTGCGAATATGTGGGTACTAGCAAGCAGTTTATTATTTGTACTTAATATAAGTTTTTTTTCATTTATGGATTAATACTCAAAATGGCGCACAAACACTTAGATCCACGAAGAAACGTACCTAATGCAATTAAAAACGGCTGTAAAGTATGTACTGCAAGGCTTGAAGCATTCTCTTCAATATTAACCACATTCAGCCACATGGATTTTGATTTACGTGCTAAAAACTGCTTTAAAAAACTTCTCAAACTGGACCAAGAAGGAAAGAAGAAGTCCTTCAAACATATTATTCCAGCTGCTATCACTTTATGCCATTCACCTGTATATGTGATGGATAAGAATGTCAAACTAATAAACCTCGATTTGCCCTGGAAAGTATTAACCCTGCCAAATGTTATCAAGGTAAGTCTGTTTTTTTTTCTTACAAAAGGCTCTCAGGGTACATGGACTTCCTTGTAGACAGCATTCAGACCTTCGCCATCTACTAATGATTGAGCATTGGCTAGTGAAAAGGTATTCTGGAAATCCCTGGCTCAATGTCTCACATCACTACTGTTTATTCACCAGGAGGATAACCAAAGCAACTCATTTGTTCGGACAGACTTGCATGTAACATTGGCTGAAGAGCTCCTGGTGGCAAATGAAAAATATGCCGAAACACCTCAAGAAATCCTCCTCTTGAATTGGCCATACTCTAACACCACACCTTCTCTCACTTCAGGGTGAGTAAGTAATGAGGACCTTGAGCAGTTGGATCTCCAGCCTCAGTCTGAAATAGAAACTAGTGGAGACCAAAATGAAGTAAATGATAATGACGAGGAAGATATGATGAATCTGGAGAAAACAAAGGGGAACATGTGTTGGGAGGTAGAAGTTAGTATAGTGAGTAATCTCAGAAAGTTTGGATAGAGTCTATTTAAATCTGATAATCAATTAAAGGTGAAATCAGGACTAGGTTCTTCACTTCAAATCAAATGTCATGTTGAATGTTTATTCCCCACAGGCGAGAATAATGCAAGTCAGGAAAATGAGGAGCACATCAATGAGTGTGAAGATGATTTGAACAATGAAAATCAGGAGATCACAGAGGGGAGCCCATGTCAGGAGGGTGATGAGGGAGAAGTTAACAATGTGAGTACTCTCTTTAAGTGGACTGGGTCTATTCGCATCTAATGATCAACTAAAGGTGGAATCAGGAAAACCAGGACTAGATTTCTCACTCAAAAACAAACATCATGCTGATGGTGGATGTCCCACAGATGAGACTCATACAATGTGTCATGAACTGACACACGACTATATGTAAGTATCACATAATCATTCATGAACAGATATATCGAAGTTTCCCCATACTCATCTTCACTCATAAAACTCTGTTTCGATCCTTGACACCCTCAATCCACCTCGATACATTTGATTTACTGACTCGACACCGATCTGATTGCCTTGGACTCCTCAGTATTTCCCACAGGAAATACTTTCACTCCAGTAACCCCTTGGGTTACCTTCTCCATGCATTCCTTTCATCGATTACTAATGATATTAACATTATCACAAATCACATGTTATACCTGAGTCTCACATGTATATAAACCCTCATGTAAATACATTGTAGACTCAGTTTTGATATCAACCTCGGTCGATATCTAATAAACAAAACATTATCTGCTCTTCTTCGTCACCCATTAATCTTTCCCTGACTTCAGCTGTTGTCAACTCGACCTTGACGGTCCTGTTTGTCGTCAACACTAAGTTATACTTCTTACTTTAACTTGTACTGTAGCCATTGACCATGACTTTGTCTGATTCTATTGTTGACTACTATAGTTGGCATTGTCACCATTAAATTGGGGATATACACTCAGGGTCTAGAAAGAGGGCACAACACATAAGCTGAGGCCACGTCCCCAACTCAGTCGAACTTCCAATCAATAATCTTGAAAGAGTTATCAATTGCAAGATTGACTACAAACCTAAGGTATCAGACCTTGACACAATGGTGGAAGACAAGAGCAATGAACTCAATGACCTGAGTGAGATTACAGAAGATTATGGCACGGGTGATGAAAATACAGTTCATAGTAAGTATCTCACTCACAACGACCAGATTATCAACCCAACTCACATTCCAAAAAAGGCTTGGATCTCAGGATTTACTGACAAATGTATTGGATGGTGAGGGAGGAAGGTGACATAAAAAGCTGTCAATGGTCGAGGAGAATGTGGAGGCTCTATTTCGGCATGTTCCAATCGGTTCCTGAGTTGGTTTCGCAACTCTTCTAGAGCTTCCAATGTCAGATAAGCTGTGAAAGTAGATTAAAATTGGAAAGGAGTTTAGAAGATAGATGTGTACTTCTTTGAGTGAGGTTTTGGCTTGTAATTAAGGAATCATGAACCACTGGAAGATCAGGAGGTAGAGAGTTTGGGAATGTAGTCAGGGGAACACTAGCCTGTAAAATGCTCTGTATATCAGAAACACCAGATCCATTAGGTGATGAAGTGCTCTGAGAGGATTCTGTGGACAGTGTGGACAACAATGAAAGTTGGCGATTTATGAGATTTAAGGTATCATTTTGGAAATTGGAAGGGTTGGATGTTGGATGAATATGGGGCCCCAGTGCATCTAAGTTGGCACAGGGGGAAATAGGTGATGTGAGTGTTGGATCTCAGTGATCTATGATGGGATTTGGTACACTGGGCAGGGTAGTGGTGTTTGAATTTAGAGTTGTATTGGAAGGGACATGTGCAGGGTTGACACCTGGTGTCGTATACTAAACTAAAACCCGTTCAGTATAGACAATCAATATTTGATTATAGAGGCCTTGGTTCTAAATAAGTTGAGCTTTGCCACAGAAATACAGAGAAGGGGTGGAAGGTGTTAGAGGGGAAAATTGGTATGTTTTTAATCATAACAGATGTAAGGGGTAGAAAGAGAATAGTTTGGATGTTAGAAACGACTTTAGAGACTTAAGCTTACCCCGCACTTTAGAGGGATTGGTAAAACTTGTTGTTATTTTAACTACTATGAGAGTTTTTATACAAAGTTTAGTAATTATTATTTATTTAAATGAGGAAAATATTTTTAGAGGTTGTTAAATTTTTAAGAAAGGAGAAATATGGTGAAGGGGGTGAAAACGGGTAACTGTTGTACAATAGAGAGAGGCAAGTGGAAGGACTCATAGACAGAGGACAAAAGAATGTTCAATTAAGGAAATACTCTCACGATGTTACCACTCAACTACTGAGTGATTCTGGAACTTTCTCAGCCCTTCTTCTAGATGCTTTTCTTCAGCCAGACTCTGATTCTTTCCCTTGAGCACTCCAATGGCATAGGATCTGATTTTTCGGAGTACTTTGTTTATTGGTGGTGTGGGGAGTGGGGTAGGTGCAGGGAAGAAGGAATAGAAATGGTCTTCTGGATATAGACAGGGTGGTGTGAGGAAAAGTTCTTCAAAGGGGATGAAGACGTAACAAGAATGATAGGGAAGGGAGGAGTATGGTAGTACGCATTCATAGGGCACATCAAACCCAATGTGCTCAAAGGCGATTCCTAGACTAGTGGTTGTGATGATTCAAATAATTTGGTAAGGAGGGGTGCAGCATGAAACAGTAAAGTAATGATTAATATGATATCGCCCCTCGAAACCTTTTATCATGATGGCATCTCCATACTTAATGGTTTTGGGGAGACCAAAATTTGAAATCTTACTTCTAGTAGATATGTCTTTGGACATGAGCGGGTACTGAGGCCATAGGGTGTCAGGATCGATTGGGAGTTGACTACTCAAGCTTCGATATACACAAACTTCCATTTCAAGGTCTTCAATAGTAGGAAAAGGGGGAGGAGTAAAAGAGCGAGGAGTGGGAACTTGATCATCTGTTTCCGAATCAAACAGAGGTTGGTAGTGGAATCGGGAGGTATAGGAAGAAGAGGATCTAGAATTAGTTAAGATGTTTTGTGTGGTTACATTAAAAGAGAGCATTGTCTTGAGTTTCGGGAGGTTAAGGCGAGATGGCGGTGTGAGGTTTTGATGGGTGATGTACATTTTCTGGAGGTTGTTAGTTACAGTGCCTTGAAAAACTGTATGCGCTTTCGGAAAATTCCACATGTAACTTAAATAGCTTTTGAAATAAAATAGATAAATTTATGAAAATATTTGTGCACAGAGACATATATCATAGCTCTAAATTTTATTATATATGTTTGGTCCAATTTTCGCTTGTTGACAGTATATACAGTGATTTCCAGCACCAGCTCAGATGAACAGTTTTGCCGGTTTTATCAAAATTACAACAATCTAGTATGTTGTATAGCCACCTTTGGCTTTAAGAACTGCCTCTACTCTTCTAGGCATACTTTCAATTAAATGCTGACATGTTTTCACTTCTAATCCATTCCAAACCTGTCCAACCTGGTCCCAGAGCTCATGTATGCCCTTTGGGACTGTTTCATATTTGGTGAGTTGTCTTTTGAGAATACTCCATAGATGCTCAATTGGATTGAGATCAGGAGATTGTGGGGGCCATACCATGATGCTCATATCATGATTTTGAAACCAGGATTTCTCTTTTTTTGAGGTGTGTTTGGGATCATTGTCCTGCTGGAAGATGATCTCCTCCTTCGTTTTCCCGAAATATTCCAGGGAGCCTTGTAAATTGTCTTTGAGAATTTGACAATAAAGATCTGCATCCATATTCCCATCAATCTTTACTGCTACACCTGTCCCCTCCCAGCAGAAACATCCCTATATCATAATTGAGCCACCACCATGTTTCACAGTTTTGTCCACATTTAGACATTCCCCCGGCCTTTTCTATACCCACTTTCATCCATCTGAGCCAAAACGATTAATTTTAGTCTCATCTGACCAAATAATTTTTTTCCAGTCCTCCACTGTCCAAAATTGGTGTGCCACCACGAAGTCAAGCCTCTCCCTCTTGTGTTTTTCTGAGAGGAGTGGTTGCTTTGGCTTCACTATTGGCTTGAGCCCTGCAATTTTCAGGTATCAGCAAACTGTATCAACACATGGAGATGTGTCATATGTTGCTTGAATAATTCGTTGGACTTGTACAGCTGTGTCTGCCTTTCCGGATGTGATGCAGCGAATTGCCTGCTGGACATCTGAGGGGGAAAGTGACTGGGGATAACCACCAGAGGCTTTAGGAAGGTGTGGTCGATGATGTTTTCGAATCTTAGTGACACTTCCATGACTAACACCAACTATCCTCACAATCTCCCACACTGTCTTCCCTAAGTCGAGGAGGGAGACAACACTATCAACTCTCTCCTGTGGGAGCTTCATTGCACTCATTTTTCTTGGGTCTTCTGGTCTCAAAAATTTCTGATGATATAGTAGATATGATATTATGATCACCTGACTCTAATTTAATAGCAAAAATTTGTGCTAAACCCCAATTTACTTTCCACTTTCCACTACATGAAAAACTGTACACGTGATGTCAGCCTAAAGAATTCTACATATCTCATTGACAATCAATAATGACCTCAAATAATATTAGTAAATATTGTAGCTATTATATTCGCCTATCTACATAAATATTTTTGAGAATTTAACTATTTTATTGGTCGAGTTATTTTGGTTATATGTGGAATTCACCGAAAGCACGTACAGTTTTTCAAGACACTGTATATGAGTCCCTTAGAGCTCCGACAGCCAGATTTGTTTTCAGGGGTAGTCTTCCATGTTGCTAAAGGTCCAAAATGCCGAAGAGGGAACATTAAAGGTGACATGAATGAATTGAGATCCATACTTTTGGTGTGCGATCACCCTAGTGATTCCAACAGGGGTGTAAGGACAATGTTTCTTTAGACTGTAACTATTTCCAATAACAAAGGCTCCTTGAAATCCTCGGATTACGATAGGTCTGGCGTAGTGCAGGGTTTCTATTATCTCCAGGTCTTCTAGCTCCTTATGGTAAGTCTTTGTGGGAGTCGGAGCTGGCCATGTGGTAGTGGGACTTATCCTAATATTGAACTTTTCTCTGAGATCAATGTATAATTGGAGTTCCGTTTGGAACGGATGATAGCTGGGTTGGGTCAGATATAGGATGGGAGGGAAGTCAGAGTCTTTGGGAATGGGATAAGGGGAGTCATATTTTGTTTCGTCCTCTGACGAGTATGTAGGGGAGGGTGAAGGGAGAAGGTGGTCAGGGTGAAACTCTTGGTCAATGATATCATTTCAATCGTAGGGGTCACGTTCCCAGAACATGAGGGGAAGAAGGAAAAGGGTAAAGGGGATGGAAGAAAGAAAAAGTCCAATTATGTTTTTTATGTGTTTTTAGATTTTAGAAAATATGAGGAAAAATGGTGGAAATAATAATTTCCAGAAGGTGTTACATCAGAGTTGTTTCAGTTGACTCCAGCTCATTAGATGACTGGCTCATTCAATTGGTGTCCTCTAAACGAGAATGGTCCCCATTTAGTAAAATTTGAAGTTGAGCCTCATAATCAATTGCATGAGCTTGAGCACTGTTCCTGTATAAAGCAGTAGATCAGTTTGGTGTGCAAAAATGAAGCATAAAAAACAAACACAACAGTGACCCCTGCTCTTATTGTCAGTAAGGTTGATTGAAATGACAGGATACAAAACTTATGTGACATTGAATATGCAGTGCTAAAGTGAAAGAGAGTGGTTTGTGAGTTGGTGAGAGAAAAAAAATTGGTGACGTGTTCCAGTCAGCAAAGCCACATGCATCATGCATAATTATATATTAACCGAGGATGATTTGCGGAATGCCAAGTCTCTTGCCAAAAACAAAAACAATTGAGCAGAATAGCGATTTAAAAAATGTTAAAATGGAAACACAAAAACATAAGAGTACAAAATGTGATATTCACCACTGTCTGCTTCCAGGAATGTGATTTTCAGGATTTTCACTGGTTTCCTGATGTTTTGATAAGGATGGCCAAGTGCCCTTGATGAAACTTGGGAGTATACGCAGTACTGTCAGGTATTTGATGGTATTAAGAGGTAAAACAGTGTATTCCAGAGGTATTCCAGAGTTTTCCGCAATTACCAGCTGTTTGATGGGGGGGACTGCGAGTTACATCAGTAATCAATGCAATTTTTGCGGTACCCCATGGGAGCTACACAGCAACTTACAATAACTGTGTTTTGAACTTTGATCCTTTCCCATTGTTCAGTTTATACTTTATTATTGTCCCAAACTACCTGCCATAGATGCATGACTGCAAGTTACTCTTCCCTGTTTGTCCTTGTTACCTGCCATTCAGAATGTTTCTGTTATTTTGCCAACGATATTGCAATTCCTCATCGGCTGGTGTGCTTAACTAAGATGTAGTTTTGTCGGTAGGAGCATATGATGACAGAGGGCAGCAAGGGTGAAGGTTAGGTCAGAATACTGTGAACAGTGTCGTATACTAAACTAAATAAAGTCATAGTCCAGTATTTACAATAAGATTTTTAATTATAGAGATCTTTGTTCCAAAAATAAGTCGAGCTTTGCCACAGAAATTCTAGTAGGAAAAGGGTTATGTGGTGAAGGGGAAAGTTTGTGATGTTGAAAGGAGATAAGATTGAACATGGAGAGGGTGATGAAACACCAAGCTGAAAATGTTGGGTGTAACTTGACAAGTGGTCAGGGTTTCGTGCACTTGCTTAGTGCGTCCGTTGACAAGAAGATGTTGTAAGAGATGTCTTAGGATGAGACAACGTAGGGGTAAATCAGGGGTAAATCAGGAGGTTTATGCTACAACTGATCACAGTGAATGAGGAGGCTTTGATGTCAAAATTGTCAAAGGACTTGTTAGAGTTGGGGAAGAAAGAAACTGGCAATGTTAAACCAATTAACACTGTAGAAGAAAGACCAACTGCAAGCACTTTGCTATACAGTGGAAAAAGACTTAAGATGTGAGAACTTGACTTAAACTCTTCAGAGCACCAAACTCTTTAGAGCAACTTGACTTGGGGACTTCAACTTAAAGACGTAACTTGGTTTTTTTTATTCCTTGCCATGGGGGGTTTATATACATGAAAGATTAGTCATACATTGTCCATCAAAGGAATGAGGAACATGATGGAACATGGTGGAACATTATAGAATGTGAGAGAAACAGATAGAAAGTGTGAGAAATATGGTGAAGGGAATGGTGATATAAAAGGAAATAATGTCCATAAGGGGAAATAAAATAAATATGATTACTACCAAAGCTTCCAGAGCTTTCTACGGTGTTCTGCTTCCTTGTGGACACTTCCATCTCCAGAATCTTCTATTCCACAAGCTTCTGATGCACTCCTTTTCTTCCAGGCTTTTCTCTTCTGTGGGAGACATTCTGAGTTGCTTTTTGGGGAGTCAGATGGTTCCTTCAGATGTGTGGGAGAGGGTGGAGGATCATGGGAAGGGGAATTGGGAAGTTCAGGAACATACAGCCATTCAGGTCGGATATCAAATAGAGCGTGGCTGTAGATTGTTCCTATCTTTGCTGAAGCGATGATATGTACTACTGGCCCTATATCAGGTGTGTGGTAACCAGACCATCTGATGGAAAAGAAATTGTTGATCTTGTATGTGTAAGGGTGACAGGGAATCTTGATTTCTTGTCCATATTCAAGTGGGAACTTTGCTTCGAACTGTGGCATGTTCACAAGGTGAAGGACATGTGGGGCAGGGTATTCGAGCCATAAGGTTTTCTTATCAATTGGCGGGGCTTTTGTGGAGCTATAATAAACCTTGAGTAGCATAGTATCATCTGTAAGATAGGGAGTGTCGGAGGAAGGAAGGTCAATGTCCTCAGGAAGGGGACTGTCGGTAGTAGTTTCATAGTCATCATTGTCATAAATATTGTACTTTTCATCATCAGATGGAATTGGGGAGTTAGACAAATTCTTGAGCTGAGGAGTGTCTTTACAGTGCATGATAGGGATTGATGTGGTGTGTTGTAGGATTTTGATTCTCCGACACTAATCCCATACATACCCTTTATAGATATCTTCTAAGGTCCAGAATGTGGAAGACAGGATGTCAAATATCACGTGAACATCTTCTAATCCACTACGTTGATAACCTATAACATGTATGACTCCTATTGGCACATATGGGCAGCTGATGGGGAGAGTGTGAGTTCTATCAACCTGAAAAGTGCCTCGAAATCCTTTAAGCTGGAATTGTTTTCCTTGTTGTAATCTGGCTGGGACTTCAATGTCAGAAAGAGTAACTGAATATTTCTGAGCAAAAGGGGAGGTAGGTCATAATGTAGTATCATCAATTGGTAGTCTAGCTCCTTGATTGAGGTACAATTGTAACTCAGTTCTGAAGGGATGAAATGTGGGAAAAGATGGGGAGGGGATTATCGGGATAAGGGAAAAGGGGGTGGGAATCGGATAAGTTAACTCATAATCTTCTTCTATCACCCAATATTCTTCATCATAGAAAGGGGTGGGTTTGTCGTCTGTGGCATGTGGAGACATTGAATGGATGGGAGAGTGAACAGGTAGATAATACATCCAATATCTGACATTATATGTTGCCAGATGGAGTACGGAATTATTCGGGACACCTTGATATTTCCATGTCAGATGACAATGTGCTTTCGGATGAAGTTGATGGAGTGTGAGATAAGAAGTTGAGATAAAGTGGTTCCAATAGGTGGGGGGTCAGCTGGGTGCATTCGTTGGTTCTGACACCGTGAGAGTAAAGAAGTTGAAGGAGGTAATAAGGATGAATGTATTCGCATGGGACATCAAAGAGATAATGGTGAAAGTAGTATTGGCTATTTGATGTAACCCATACTCACACTACCATCTCTTGTTGTGTTCCTCGATATACTGATATGAATTGTTGAACCTTGTGTGCTTCTTGAAATCCTGTGAACCATAATCGTTGTCCTAGGTAGAATGGTTCTTCTGGTAGTAATTGAATAGTGGCTATGGGAAAAACCTGTCCAGGATAATCGGGCCAGTTGAGTGTGTAGTCAAATGGTAGACTTTGATCAGAACTATAATATGATCATACTTCAGTTAGGAAGTAGATCGGATCAGGATTGTTGAATTGTTGGGACATAAGAGAGTTGGATGTAGGTGATGAGGTGATAGCGTGGTAGGGGATATTCAAAGTCTGACAGCATGGTGTTAGCTTTTAGTATGAAAATAGCGCAATAAAAAATTAAAAATTTTCAAAGGCATTATAATGGTGGGGCCGACAGAATTTTGGGTTGGTTTCTGGGTGTTACTTTACGATGAAACAGCGGTGTGCTTCTCGACTGAACACCCATTTAGACGACGACTTTTTGGATGATTTTTCAGGGTTTTGTTTAAAAATGATTTGTACACCAACTCTGGACTGATGGGACTCGTTCCAAGAGAAAAGAAAAGGACAACAAGTAAACATATTCTTCATATATCATACTTTGGTCATTACATTAAGTCCTTCATTCAACGGTTGACCTCTCCGTGTATTCTTTCTCGGTAGTTATACCCATACAGAATCAGCAGATGCTCCGATTTTGATTCTGCAATGAGACTGCTTCGGCCGGTGGTTTGATCCATCTGTTCCTGGGTCAAACATTTGAAGGGCTGTTTGATGATGATACCTTCTCAGTGCCAAGAGGGTTATTCTTAGATCTTATCAAGATTAAGCTTACACGGATTTTGAACAGGAAATGGGTTTGGGCTCGATTGACGGACCCGCCACCACTGAAGAGGGTGGTCGCGATGCGACATTCCAGAGTGACAGAAAAATCATTTACGGTTACTGAGGATCGACTCTACTTGACTGGTATTATATATCTGCGGAGGGTGCCCAAAATGTACTTGGACACTATTCTTGATCTACTGGATCGTCGTGCCGAGTCGGATTCACAGTGAACAAAACTGGACATGTATTTACACTTGACTTTGATGTATGACAAACCTCCTATCAGACATTTGTCGTCAATTGTGGATCTAAATCATGATTATAAACAGAGAGATACACAAAATTGTCTTTTCATTCATTGCAAACTCTGCGGCATCAAAATTGGTCGTTGTGAACTTGTAAACACCGGATGTTGTGTTACGGACTAACAAATCTGCCATCATGATATTAAGTATTTTTACCACTCATCAACCCGGGTTGAGGATCAATATCCATTCAATTTCTCACAAACAATACCACTATCATGATTACTAAACATCAAGAAAGGGCGATATCATTTGATCAACTAACGGTTTTTTAAATTTGTATGTGTACGGCTCTCCATCCAGTTACCACGCCACCTCATTCCCAAGTAGATTTCATATCTATAGTATATTCACATGGCGGTATTGCAATTCTCAAGAACAGAGGACACCCTTCCAACAACTCCTCAACATGAACAATGAAACTGCAACCCCTTCAATTCAGATGATATCTGAAGAGTAGAGTCTCGGGTATTTTATTTTACTTGCCTGTTGAATTAACACAATTTCCAGATTAGCCCAGTCGGTCTCTCAAGGGTAGGTCAACGAAGTTTTGGTTTTACTAATTGAATTAACAAATTACAGAACCATACAGGTGGAGATATACATCGCCGCTTCTGGTAAGTAATTTTCAAGTCCTGCTTCAAGTTGCTCTTGTGACGCATGAAATCTACACATGCAGCATTTCTATTTTATGCATCCCTCCTTCATCTTGATGATGAAGTTCAATATATATGGAGCCAAAAATTTACAGCTGTGACCTTTCTTTATTTACTTTCCAAGTACCCGGCCTTTTATTTGGTCCTTAACGTGGTCATTGAATTTGTGTCGGTAATTTGGATTTTTCCTCCCCCCAGCCATTCCTTCTCTCAGTCGAAATTTTACAGTCTCCCCGGTATTTTTGTCTCATTTTACTCCAAATCCAAAAGAAATGACAATGCTGCAAACCAGTCTATGTGACGATCTGGGATTTGTAGGAAGTGCTATGGCAATTCTTTCACTCATCGGAATACAAGGTATTCCATTCCATTTACTTGGGTGGTGCTCATTTTTCAAACTCTTATAGGATTGATCTCTGTTCGAACTTTTGCGTTATACCGGGGATATCGACCGATGACAATAGCGCTGTCTGCATCGTTCCTTGCTGCGTTAATCTCGAATATCTATGGTTTAAACTGCAATTAATATCATTTGAGATATTCTAACTATGTTTCTGTAGCTTCGGTCGTACCACCATGCCGCCCACAACCGTAAGATTTCCTATTATCCTCGTCCATTTTTTATTGATTCTGCTTTTTAGCTGTAAAAAAAAAACTTAAGATATATCAACAACATGTTTTGATTGTATTATTCTTACAGCATTTCAACATATCTTGGCTCTTGTTAGCAATGTCGCTGTAATTTTCACGGACGTCTTAGCTTTCCTTGCAGTGATTCGTCAGATTTGGGGCTTATGGAGGGAAAAGCGAAGATTAGGTTTACATAGTGATGAAGACGTTGTTACTCTACTTCTCCAACAGGGTAAGTTCACTTTCATCAATACAATACATGGGCACCCTAAGAAATTGAATATTTTTGTGTTATCAGGTATACTAAGATTTTCGTGTGTGATATTTGCCATTTATTGTTTCACTGGGATTAACGTTTTATTGCAGCTTTGTACTTTTCATTTCAGTCACGCAAGTTATAATTGAATTTGTATGTCACCACAATCTCCCTATTGCCTCTAGTAACCTGATACAACTTTCCGTAGATTCCGCCAGTAAAAGTATTTTTAATTCTATATTGCGTTCTTTGATTAAACTGTAACAGATTTCCGTTGTCGGAATTGATTTCAGCGCCTTTCAGAATGCGTACGAACCCCCATACTATATTTGTACCTATGAGTGGTCTATGTATTTACGTTTACTTACTTCACAGGCTATCAGTGATACTTATCTGCGAATTCACTTTGGAACTCCGTCGACGGAACACAAGATCACTTTCTAATCAGTCCGCTTCACAATTACCGACTCTGCACTTGTCATTCCACAATCATCCGTTACAATCCATACAATCTGTAATTAATTGCCTTCATGGGAGCATCATTGCCGATATGGGCGAAAGAACCGATCAATTGGGTGTCGAGACGAGTCTGAGCGAGGAAGAACATATGTAGTCAGTGGACCCCGTGGTGGGTATCAGATTTTATACCAGATTATTATTGACACCCTATTTGATAGTTTTGAAAAATGTGTTTTAAGTTATTCAATGTTTAAATGAGTTGTACCAATATCAATGTTTCTGTGCTTACCCCCCGAGTCCACCCTCAGTCCTTGAGGTCTTTTTCATAAGATAGACAAAGTTCCCACCACAAGAGCATGAGGTTTTTCTAAGTGAATGCATAATCCCGTTTGTCGCTCTTTCATTTGATTTTCAACTATATTGGTGGTCTGTCGCATCAGTAAAACACGCACTGCGACGATTCAAGGAAAAGTACCGTTAAGTTTACAGCCTATTTACTAATTAAAAAACCGCCTTGCGTACCCGAAACGGCTGTAAACGTGGCCGTCTCCAGTGGTACTTTCACCAATTTTCACGGAAAAAAGGAGATATTGCAAGTCCGGTACATTAGAGCACTGTAGGGGGTAATGTGAGTAGTCGAGCCTCTTCGTGACCCAGGATCAAGGACGGAACCGTCATAAGAAAGTGATGAGGGGAGCTGTCTGACCAGGTCTTTTGAAAGAAAATTAGCTTGCTCTGTAAGGTTGACAATTTCACCACAGGCGAGACTTTGAGAATGATTGAGATATAATAGAAATGACCTAAAACCAATATATTCTGAGTCAGTTTACTGTCAAAATCACCGGCCAAAAAGAAACTGAAGAACGATTTTCAGAGTGTATTATTCTAAGTCTGTCGGTATGTGGGTACCTATAAATGAGGAAAACGTGGGATGTACAAACAAAAACGCTCCTAAAAACACGCCATTATTCTGCATGTTATAAGGCTTCAAATTATGGTGTGCTCTGTCGGATTTAAATTCAAGATTTTTGGTTTATCTTCACTTCATCACGAGGTTTGGAAAGGCTAGAAGGCGGGTGAAACCCACCGTGCAGTGTGGTGGCCGGATCCTGCAGGTGGGACATCTCCAAAGAGGGCGGGCAGAGTTCTTTGTAAATGATATATATATATCCTGCTAAACTCCATATAATATATATATTACATTTGACGACAATGTGATAACACCCGTATGAAATATTTATCTGATAAAAATATCTGTGTATTTACCTGTAAACGCCAAATGTTAGAGTCGGAAATTGAACCTGCTGTGATCTGCGTTTTAGTGGTGGGCTGTCATATTATGCCCATCCGTAAGAACTTCACTATGATTAATGAACTAGGGAGAAAAAACGGAATTGATAAGCAAATCTTACCAGGATCCTACAGGCCAATTTACTATTTCAAGAAGATAATTTGAAAAAAAAAAACCTGATGGACTTCATTATAAACCTTTCTGTCACAGTTTATTTCCTCAGAGATACCTAGATGCAATGCTTGAAAGTTGGTGAACGATCTCGATCCAAAACACATAAGTTTGAGAAATCTTCTAGTGTGCCCGAGCTCGCATCCAAAACGGGTGTCAAGTCATATGTTTTCCAGTTAACCATCGAACACAATGCGCGTGCAAGTGATCCGTAAGGCCTGAATAACCTGAATAATGATAATTCATTGCCGGGTTTGATATAGAGATGAACGTCAATATTGAGGTAACAGCTGCATTTTTTGGTTTAACTTCCTCCAAACCTCAGTTTATATCTGACGATTTGAAGATGACCAAAGTAGCGACTGATTCTCAAGATCAGATCCATAAACCACGTTGTTTTAAAGGCGCGAAAATTGTATAATAGAAAAATTATAGCGAAAGATTTAGGTAGCCAATAATTATACGTTAAGCCTGACAATGACGAGTCTAATGCTTCTATAATTTGTATCAAACCATTAATATACGAGAAGTCGGATAAAGAACAGTGCTCGACAAAGAGCTGTGGGTGCGGGATCGGAGTTCAAACGAACTTGTGAGTCAGTGACGTGGCCAAGACATAGTAGATACTTTTCAAATTTCAACCTCAAACTCTTGCTTTCGCGTGTTATTTTCCACTGTTCATGCATGTCCCAAGTCCCTTAACAAAAGCTTTCGGTACGGTCTTATATGTTTTACATCGATTAAAGATAGACTGAGGTTTCAAAAAATCTGCTTCAAAAATATAACACAACCTAGGTTTCCGCGAGAGCGACCCGGCCTGTGATCTTTTTGTTCAGCCCGTAATCCTTCTGTAAGCTCTAGACCCATTTGACTGTAAATCTTTTATCTTCAAGAATTAAATCATTATTGGGTAAGTTCTCTCTAGCGTTACTAGCTTGCGAGGTCACAATTTTTCTGTGACAATTATTTGATTACCTCTCTTTTATTTCGACAAAGCAAAAAGATACACATTTTATACTGTACTACAAACTAGCCTTTTCAGCTTTTCTTCTTCGGTCTACTGCCATTGAACAACGCATGTACAGGCTACCCTGGTTTGTTTCTCTTGCTCCGGTTGGCCGTCATCTCTGATTGATTTTTCTTCTCGTTTGCCCAAACCTTATCACTATCATTCGTTGGGATTGATGGGTTGAGCTGAGAGATGGTTCCATCGGTAGTAGTAGAGGGATATGGGGAGCGCGAAGGGCTGTAAACAATGCTGCAGAACGTGGACCTCCAGTGCTCTTCAGGTTGGATTCTGCTTTACAACGACAAAGCAGGGTAGTCTCCTGTGACTAGAGGGTCTCGGCGACGAAACTTTAGCCGAACACCCTTTTGAATCTTTTCCGGGGTTTCGTGTTGAAATGGTAAAGTCGGCTAATGCAGAATCAATGGGACCCATTCTAGGAAGATATCTGGCTGCCATAAATCGACACGGACAGTCAGCGAGAAGGGTAATGTAAGGGAGGACGACGATAACAATTTTGTCACCGTTTCATTGTCTCCCTTGCACTCTTCTTCCCTGGTTAACATATATTAGAATGAGATATCACTTTCCGTTTATACTGGGGTTGAAATTTACAGTTTAGGTGACAGCTCTTTGCAACGTGTATTTGAACTATCTTTTAGGGTGTATTGGATGCATGATCATGCATTCACCGCGCATTTCTTCTCATGAATCAAAGTCTGTCTTCTATTCTGACGATTAAAATCGTGCACTATCTTTCTACGATTGGATCAACGACCTGTCAGATGGACTGATGCATTTAGTTTCAACTTTTCGTTATTCGGTCGACGGAGGTATTGCCGGTATGCTAAAAATCTAATCCTGCGATCAGGTCATTCATCTTGCTTAGGGTTTGACCTTATATGGGATAGTGTGTTGATCATGAGCAAATCGTGTCAATCTTAAAATAGTATGAGTTTCCTTTTGTTTTGGAATTGGTGGGAGATGATTGTATAGGCATTCCAAAGAAAAATTGAAATTTACATATACGGAGAGTGTGTTTGCCCATGTAAGGGTAACCTTACCACCCACAACGCATGGTCAAGTTTCACCATCGAAACTTGACTCATTCTAAACACGTTTTCCTTTCCTATGACTCCCATATTCCTCATTATTTCCTTCTGAGTAGATTCCAGGTCAATGAATCGTCCGCCAATAGAAACATACATTCAAATATGCCGTTCATCAGGTATCTTGGATCGGCGCCGATATTATCGACATGCCTTATTATGCGACCATGTCACTCCACTTACATGTTTGGACTCGTCCACAATCCCGAAAATTCGTTCGATGCCCGTTCATTGAATGTACCGGTACTGTCATGAGTGGCATGCTCATGATATTCAGGATTCTTAGTGAAGTGGGCACCGACACCAAACCACCTGTAGGAGCTGAACTTGACTAATCACAGTTCGGGCAGAGCAATGACCACTCATTTAATCCAGTTTTCATTAACACTCCATCTTGTCGGAACTCAACTTCTGTTCACACGGGATATCTCTTTTTTTATGATCGGAGTACAAGGTGTTTTTTGTACGTATCGTTTTCTCTTTCGGTCAGTGAAAATACATATATTTCTATCAAATCTCACCCCATCATCATCCACCGGATTTTTTACATACTGCGTAAATTAAACTAAAGTAAATGATCTTCAAAGTGATCAAACAACTAGCCGAGCCAACAGGCGATTTTTCAAAGTGACGAGAATGGCCAAATCGGGTCACTTGAAACTGATTTAACTTAGGATTCGATGTCAGAAAGCTGTGTCCAGAATAAATCTGTCCTTGTGGGTTTCAACTGAAAAATGAGAGAGAAGACATTTAATTATCACATCGAAACAAGCAGATAAACGTTCCTTAATTGAAAACCTGTGCTTACCCATTCACAAAGCATCAATAATTTTTTTGAAATTTCGTCATGTAAAGACGAGCAATCGATACTAAAACAAGCCGATTCATAATACTCCAGTATGTCGTCTTCGGTTTTCTTCAAGACGCAGAAAATCCATTCCAATCCAGTAGATAGACAGAAACGAACTTCTGAAAGCCTGCGCAAAAAGGGGGGAATTATCATATAAAAAAGACTTAAATCAGAAACAACTGAACAAGACAGTTACTTTTTTTGGGTCTGCATTAATGCAATCGCCTGGGCAACAGCTCTGGAAGAATGTGAAGTTGGATCATTCTCCTCATTCCAGCTTTCAACTACTAGCATGCAACTGCTCCCAGCATATATGTGTCTGTGTGCCTCGGGTTGGAGCAGAAACTCTAAAAAAAGGGCATCACAAGTTGTTCATACGAAATGGTGCGGGCGTAAACTGACTCACGGCGGGGGAAACTTGTCTTCCTGTCATTGTGATACACAACGAGAACGTAGTCAACCTCATTACTCAAGCCTAATTCATATCCTGAATCTGGGTTGACAAGCTTGATCTGATCTTCACGGCTAGTAAGATTCGTCTTCCCAAGAATCGCAACACTTCTATTTCCGGTTTCTGGTGATTCAAACGAGCTTATCTTTGCCAATGCAAACAATATCTCGTCAAGTACCATTCGACAGCCAAATGGGTACTAAAAGATGCGCCAATATTTCAGTCGCGTTGTTAAATATTCACGAACAAGGAAGGACATCTATGATGACACACACATATTTGCACACGTAGGAAAAGATTTTCTCAATTCGCGATTGGAGACGCCCAACTGCATCCTCCGAGGCCGCATTCGTTACTGCAAATTCGAGGCTCGCTAGCTTGTTTTCATAAAATTTGAGGAACCCCTTTCGGACGCCAGCTTTTTTCAAGTTTTTCCCATGTTATGTTCTTGAAAGTCGGTTCCTGGATTATTATTTTTTCATATTAAGACAATAATCATGAAATCTCAAAAACATACCGGGCCCTTTAGTAAAAGTAAATTTAATGAAAGAACATGTTTTTGTATGGATTCATCCTTCGTGGAAATATCTTGCGAGTCTTGTAGAAGGTCTCGAAGAAGATGCAGCGTCAGCCTCGTCTTATCACTCTGCAAGTCCCCCATTTCATCCTCTTCTGACATGTCTAATAAGACGCAATGAGATATTGATTGTGCGCTTGAATGAAGAGGGACGTCCGGTGTTGTACCGGGAGATATGATTTTCCATTTAGCATTATAATGACGCTATCAACATTTGACTTCGGAGAGCAAAATTTAATTTAAAATAACGAAGGATTTAACATTCTAACTTCTAGTTTCTTTATTGATACAATTTCCCAAGAAAGGCTCGGACGTAAACAAGTACCAGTACCTACTAATACAGACCCTTTGGACATTGTCACTTACGAATAAATAATTACACTAAATACGATTAAGCAACACAAATTCAAGAGAAGTACAACTAGGATACAAGATATTCGAATAAACAACAGGATGGGCATAAACCACACAAGAAATAAACAAATTAATCAATGACAACAGATGATTTCATCTCCGCTCAGAAGCAATTTACAAGGTTCTTTGTAAATCGTAATATAGCCTTTAACTGACACGGCGTCTGTCACTGAGATCTATGTTTACATACTAAATCTTGTTGCGGTACGAGTGCGTTTTAAATCCGACCCATTCAGACATGTACAATTCGGCACTATAATTACTTTGTTTTCTGAACGTGGAAACTGCATAATCCTGTTCCGTTATTCCTTTCATTCACCGAAGTCAAATTTATAAGTATTACAGAAGGATCTCGCACCTCCAGGCTCAGGCACCAGATTTCCGATTTAGTTATGATTGATTCCCCAATAGGAAAGCTTAAAAAATGAACATGAAATTAAAGAGGAAATTGCAGGGCTAAGAAGTAAGAAGAACATAGACATAGACATATACTTTCAAAAAGTCGGGCTTCTTGAAACATAACTTGAGTGAAAATCGTTGTGACAAAAAAAATCTGAAAGGTATAGGTATACTTTTTTAAGGTAATTTTCACTTGACGTGATTTTTTTTACATCAACCTATCGCATAAAAGAGACATAGATCTAACAAATTTGGCCAAAAATTAGACGGAATTTGCCTTGGGTAAGTAAGATGCCTGTTCAGGAATTGGCTCTGTGTTTCAGACCCGAAAAATCTACTCCGTTGTTCATGATGTTTTTTTAATATCTATCCCGATGGATGAGATAACAGGACTGCAGAAATGCCGAAGTATATTTGCAAAAGTCTCGTTTTCAAATAAAATGACTGAGAGTGACTGTATTCATTTGAGGATGCAAGGAGACTTACTGAGCTCATGAATTCCTCCATCTGGACCTGCGTATTTTAGACCGTTTTGGGGATATTAAATATTGACTAAAACGTCAAACTTTAAGTGTAATTTGACTGGCTTTGAAACTATTAACTTGAGCTGTAATTGGGGGAATGTTTCTCTTTTTTGTTTTTCACCGAGCTGTCAGAAATACTTTGTCATTGTGTTGCCGGATAGTCCTTTTTTTCTATAAAAACCCTCTATCTTTTCAGTTTCAACTTGTCTGTTCCCTATCTTTCCGTTCCCAGTCCCTGCTTAATACTCACAGCTTCACACCACGTCGAAAAAACCTTGTTCATACCCATCGAATCTCTCCGTTTCCCAGCTTTCTGTTCCGCCTCTCCCTCAGTTCCCTGTCCCTATCTAACCACAACCTCACCCCACCTTATGAGAAGGCCCTTCCCTACGTATCCAACCCCCACCAGAGCGCCCCCGTCTTCCTACCCACCTTCAATAAAATTCCTCTAGCCGCCACATACTCCCCTGCCCTCACCCACCCTCACCATGCCACCGAGACGTAAAAGACCCACCCCCAGATCTGGCACTAATGCAAATAAGGAACTGGAGGCAGGCACTAAGCGAAAGCGGACGCCGAGTCCAGAGGCTTCTTCGGCAGACAGGCCATCACTTGAATCTATGCGAACCGACCTGGAGGTCTTATCTGAGAAACTGAAAGGGAAGATATCATTGAAAGGGAAGGAAAAGGAGAGTGAAGACGATGCAAGAACTTTGGTAGCAACAACCTTAGAATTGGCAAGGAAGATACTGAAGATGGCTCCGGAAGAGGAGTCTGAGAGTCCCCCCAAAAAAGTGATACATTCGGTGTTTTTCTAATATCCTTCCAATTGACTACGTTCCAGAGAAAAACATTTTCAACTGTGACGAAGGAAGATCTGAACGATGCTGGCATCGCTTCGGGTTCCCTTTTATTTAACGACAAAACGCTCGCCAAACTGGTACAAGAGAAAATGTCACTGGATGATGAGAATGAGTTGAAGGATCTGCAGGCCAGGCTCCTAAAAATTTCACAATTGCGTGACTTGCGACGTGGGTTTCTTTTTTTTATGTTTGTGCCATTTTTCAAGAAGATTTGACTTCTAAACAAATACAGAATGAGGCTGGTTCTCGGATACTAGTTGATGCGATCCTGCTGGCAGTGGCGTCAATGACACCATCTGGACAGACTGGGAAGACAGTCGGTATCATAACCGAATTGGCAGTATCTGAAAAGGATGGTGTCAAAATCAATTCTCCCGCTGGCGGTTCAAGGATCGAGCTACGACTCAGTGGTCGTATCGACTACGTAACGGTCGGGGTCGACGAAAGCAGCAAGTGTGAGTCATTTCTTCGTGCTTCTCAAACTTTAGCTCCTAAATTCCTACATATCAGCACACTTACTTGGCCCTAGCGGCTCAGAAGATGCAAAGAAAGTCAATAGCACCTTCCTACTTCTGCTGGAGGCAAAAAGACCATCTGGGTCGCTTCTGAATCAAAATATCCCAGAAGCAGCTGGCCAGGCGCTAGCTGTGATGGAAAAAACCCGGTACGTCGGGACTCCTACTTTATTCACTGTAACTGAGCTCGTGTTCAAGTTTTGATGACATCCGTTTTTGTCTGACTGACGGGGATAGCTGGTCTTTCCTAGTCTTGAAAGAAGAAGACGGTAGTCGGACATACTATCAGTCAGACTTCCGGCGGATAGGGTTGGACGACTCAAATAAATTAAACAATCTCCGTGAGATTGTATGGCTGGTCCGCGAATGAGTGGGTATTTTACACGAAACATTACTTTACTTAAATTGATTATGCTTTAGCTGGATCCACACACCGCTGATCTTTACACTTTGTCAAAGTCAGCCATATGACGATGAGCTGGTCCTCGTCTGCCTTATCATACGATATCCTACTTAATGTAAGTACTCTTAACTTCTTTTAATTACCATCTGAATTTGAATTCTATAGGTGTTTCATTGCTGGAGTCATTCCTAATGCTGTTCTCCGAAGTCAAATGTTTATCGCATCATTATGATGCCAAACGGAAAATCATATCTCCCGGTACAACGCCGGACATCCCTCTTCATTGGAACGCACAATCAATATCTCATTGCATCTTATTAGACATGTTAGAAGAGAATGATATGAGGGACCCAAATAGTCACAAGATGAAACTGGCGTTGCATCATCTCCGGGACCTTCGGCAAGACTTAGAAGATATTTGCACAGCAAAGAAATCCATGCTACAAAATGTTGTTTCACTACATACCTTCCTACTAGAGGGCGCTGTATGATTTTATATCTTAGAATTATTATTATTATGTTAATTCTGAAAAAATATTCACAGGAATCGACTTTCATGAGCGTAACATGGGAAAAACTCGAAAGAGCTGGCGTCAAGAAGGGATACCTCGGATTCAATGATGACAAGTTAGCGGAGGTCGATCAATTGCCAATAAAGGCCTTGGAGAATGCGTTTGAGGGTGTCCAATCAAGGATTGAGGAAATCTTCTCCCACGTTTGCAAATATGTGCGTAACATAACATATTTGTCCCTCATTGTGGATGTCTAACAAAGGGCTGAAATTCTGGGGCATCTTTTTAGTATCCATTTGGCTGTCGAATGGTACTTGACGAAATGCTGTTCGCATTGGCAGATATAAACTCGTTTGAATCACCAGAAACCGGAAAGAGAAGCGTTGCCATTCTTGGGAAGACAAAGCTTACTGACGGTAAAGATAAGATCAAGCTTGTAAACCCAGATTCAGGATATGAATTAGGCTTGAGTAATGAGGTTGACTATCTTCTCGTTGAGTATCATGATGACGCGAAGACAAACTTCCCCAGCCGTGAGCCAGATTACCCCTACACCATTTCATCTCTGACACCCCTTTGAGAGTCTTCGCTTCAAAATCATGCACAAACGATCATGAAACATGGGAGCAGTTGCACACTAGTAGTTGAACTTCGGAATGAAGAGAACGATCCAACTCAAGATATCCCCACAGCTGTTGGTCAAGCGATTGCATTAATGCAGATCCAAAAGTACGCTTTGCGTTGCTGTTCCATTGTTTCCCCCCCAGTCTGACGACCTTCTGCTTTCCACAGACTTCCGGAAGTTCGTTTTTGTTTATCTACTGGGATGGTATGGATTTTCTTTGTCTTGAAGAAGGCCGAGAATGGCACACTGGAGTGTTATCAATCAGGTTGGTATCGTATGGATCGTTACCCCTTGCACGGCCAAATCTCAAGAATCCTACTGATACTTCGCGAATGGGTAAACACAACCTGTATCTGTCTGTTTCAATGTGATAATCAAACTTTAAAGTATTACACAGTCTGAGAGATTGTAAAACAGATCATTTTGTCATTAGCGACCCAGTTGGTAATAAATGCCTTCGAACCTCAATTTTTTTCTTGATTTCCATGGAGATGCCTTGTCTCGGTTCAAATAATGGCAAACTTTACGTTCACATTGTGTGCCAGCATATGTTGTCTATTATTCGCTATGAATAGGGAGAATTGAAGGAACTGAGTGTTGATAGAAAGAAGAGTCTGAGGGACGAATTTCATCAGACATTGGAACGACATACATAGGTACTAAATGTTTTGAGTTAGAGCCCAAACTTCACACCTTCCTGTCATGATAAACATCGAATCAAAATGATGCCGTGTGTTTTTGTTTTTGTTGCTTTTTTCTTCCACGATTTCAAACAGGTAATTTGTGGCTATAACACCCGACACCACACATCACAGTGATTTTACAGAAAAACACCACTTTTTTTGATAGTAAAGCTGATGACAACAAAGGCCGAATCAATAAAATAAACTGTCAAAGCAGGATTTGACTTGGAGCGTATCGCCTGAGTCAATAGTCAATACCCTTCCATTTTATCTTTTTCTCCCATATTAAGAAGGATGCTGTCATCTATGCGTTTGAATGCAATTTGTATTAGTTCGCATCGGATTGTCTTGGAGCGACAGGTTAAAATTCGATCCTTTCGCGTTTTAATACATTAACCTCCCAAGTTAGATCTCATATAGCCCATAATTTCAGTCAACATCAGAAAAGAAAATATTTGGTGATTGATTAAGTATCGCTCAACGCTGTTATTTTAATCATTTCACTTACATGGCGGAGACAATATTCTTCGCCTTTTCATTCACTCCAAAGCAACGATTTATCGGATACGTACGTAAGATCTTCATAAGCGCATTCATACTAACCCCATGGGAAGGAAAAACGATTACCAGTCACCTTAGAGTATGGTTATCATGCCAAGCATGACTCTCAGTGTTAATTCGAGAACCAGTCACGATATGGAGAGCAGTGACTTGCCAATAAGGTTGTCCAGGCCATGCATTATTTTTTTCTTTTTCAATAACATCATCCCTGATAATCAAAACTTCATTGAAAAGGGACACGACGCAAGCATTTTATTCGGTCCTTCCTTCAGAAGAATACCCGAAGGTGAGCCTTCTGATTCCAAGACAGAACCAGAATGCAGGTTTATTTAGTCAAAGTTCGTCTTATCTTTTTTTTTCACAAGCATAGGAAACACCACTGGAAACAACTTTCTTTGCAGGTGAAAGTTGCTGGACTTATTAACACATAACATATAAAGTTAAGTCATTATAACTATAATATAGACTTCCCTTTTCCGATTGTCGCAGTATCTAATATCCTTCCATACATCGGGCCTTAATCTGTCTAAATAATGCAAACGGGCTCGTCACCATTCAACCAACAAGTCACTCTCAGAACATATATACAAAGCAGTCTTTATCTCATCAAGACTAGCCTATTTTTTATTCACTTCGAGGCACGTCTGTTGAATGTCATCTGGAGATTTTGCTCTTCCCATTATATCAATAACGCCATGGCTCCCAAACTCAACCGAGTCAACAGGAAAAGCACCTAAAGAAACGGCACAAGCGATATATGAAGCTTGTATGAACTATGGCTTCTTTTATCTTGATATATCATCCTACGTCGATACTACTGAGACGGATGAACTTGTTAGATTGGCTCGAGAGTTTTTTGCATTACCTCAGGAAGAGAAGGAGCTGTTATTTCTAAGAAATGAGGATCATGCACGAGGTATTTGTATTTAGGTCACTTACCCGGCGCATTCAGTTTGATACTGATGTATATGTAGGCTATTCTCGCCTTGGTGAAAGTATTACTGCTGGGAAAGTGGACAACCACGAAGAACTGGACTTTTTCCAACTTGTCGAGAATCCTGATAAGACCAAAGTCTGACGGGGCAACAACCAGTGGCAAACAGTGGAAGGATTTCGGGATAAATACGAAATATGGATTGCGAAGATGAAGGTGTTAGGCTGTATTGTTATGGAAATGTGCGTACCATTATCAAGGGTCATGTATACATGGTTTCGATCTTTTTTAGAATGGCGGAAGGTCTAGGGTTAACGGTAGAGGAACGAGAAACGTTGCGATCTCGAGTTAATGACAGTTTTTGAGCGATGGGTGTTATAGGTACAAAGTATCTTTTATGTAAACATCGTTTTGACTTTCTTTCACTTAGGCTATCCACCACTACCAGATAATCATGATGGTATCTCACTCGGTGCTCATAAGTAAGGCTGATTCATAATTGTAGAGTGTTCCCACTCATTAATCGACACAGGGACTACGGCTGCCTAACGTCTGCATCTTAAAACAAACTTCATTCTGTCTATTACTTATTTGGTCACTTTTCAGCTTTTTACATGCCGATCCAACACCCGGCGCGTTGCGGGTGTATTTGCACAAGTTACCAAACAACGATAACAATACCGAGTATACGGGAAAGAGTCAATGGATCAATGCAGATCCAATTCCAGGCTGTGTTGTTTGTAACATTGCATCAAGTAAGGGTTCCTGTTTGACAAATCACTGAAATCTAACCAAACCCTTGTCTGCTCTTTCTAGTGTGGGAAATCTGGACAAATGGTCTATACAAGAGCACATTGCATAGGGTCATTCACAAAGGAATGAATTACAAGTTATCACATCCTTTTTCTTTAATTTTAAGATTTTACTAACTACGAAAGTCAATTGATTACAGAATCTCGTAAGTTTTCTGTCCAATTTCAAATGGTGTCCGAGTCAAGGTTAGGTTAAAGCGTTTATTGCAGAATTCCGTTCTTTTTTGACCCTAATTTCGATGCACGTATTGAACCTTTACCAAGTGCTATAGCTCTAAGTCGTCATACTCAAACATCGACGGAGTCTATCGGCGAAAAACGATTCGGACGAATATATAAGCCAGTTGTATGTGGCGAATTCCTGGTGAAGAAAGTAAAATTTTTTACCAGGGAATGAGAAATATATTTAAATATTACTGTTGGATGTATCAGTGTCTTGTGTAGTAAGTGAAACGTCGGCAGCTCAGGAAAAAATAAATCGACAGTGTAATTACGGGACGGTTTACTGAATTGGCTATAGTCGTAGCAGTACCAATCATCGAAAAAGTGAATGATAAATTTATTGGTGCAAGGTGGAGTCGACCCAAATACATCAATCTTCGACGGCAACATTTTGTTAACTGATGAGCTCGGATAGTGAATAGTTACCACACAGCCTGGCGTTCTGATGCGATGTCCGAAATACGGGTTGGATGTAGGACTCAGAGTGCAGTGCTTGGAGTTTGTTTGTTGAGAGTGTAAGGCGACTGTCGACTTGTAAATATTGGATGTCGAGTTGCGGACTCAACATGCCTGCGATCTCAACGACGTCGGCAGCTTTCTTCCTATCTGCAATCTTGATTTCCTTCAAATGAAGGGTTTTCTCGTACTCGAGTTGATATATCAGTTTCCAAGGCTATTGAAAAAGTTAAAAGCTCACCTCGAGAAACAAAACGAGAGGATATGAGCTCGACTCCGCGGAACAACTGAAAGCGTTGCCAAATGCCTTTCAAGCCACATTACCGGATGTCAGGCCAAGCATACTCCACTCTCAACTCAAGACAGGCCCAGGTGCTTTGGGGGCGGGTTGATGATCCTACACCGACGAGTATGTTTCTACCTACATCATTTCCCATCAAATTGTACGTCAGATCTAGTATATTTATGCCATATTGAGACAATAGTTGAAACTGTTCAAGCAGAGGACTGTCCTCTAACAATCCGACAAAATGAACAATGACACTATGAATACCTCAACTCACGTGATGTCCGAAGAGTAGGTTGTCGAGTGTTTTATTTTCCCCATTAAATTATTAAACTCCACAGATTGATGCAATTAGTCTCTGAAACGTAGGGTACCGAGTTGTTGTTTTTCTAATTGAGTTAATGATCTACAGAACCATCCAGGTGGAGACATACGTAGCTGCTACTGGTAAGTAATTTTCAAGTAATGCTTGCTCTTGTGGCCTGAAAATCCACACATGTAGCACTTCTATTTTATGTATCTCTTTCTCATCTTGATGACGAAATTAGATACATATGGAAACCCAAATTTACAATTGCGACCTTTCTTTATTTATTTTCCAAGTACCCAACCTTTGTCTATCTAGTCCTTGATGTGACCCAGGAACTTGCGTCGGTAATTCCAAAAACTTTTTGCCAGCCATTTCTTTTCTCAAATAGACGTTACAGTCCACCCGGTAATTTTGTCTGATTGACTCCAAGTTCGAGAGAATGACAATGTCGCGAACCAGTGTATGTAATGATCTAGGTTTTTCAAGGAACGCTATAGCATTTCTTCCATCTGTTGGAATACAAGGTGTTCCATATTCATTGTGTTTAAAGGTGTTGCTTATAGTTCTCGATAACATTGTAGGCTTGATCTCACTTCGAACTTTGGCTTTGTGCCAAGGATATCGACCATTGACAATAGCACTGTCAACAACATTCTTTACTAGCTTAATCTTGAATATCTATGGTTTGAATTGTATTCAATCACATCTTTGAAATATTTTAACCATGTTCTGTATTTAGGTTCAACAATACCCGGATGCAACCCACCACCGTAGGAATTTTTATTATTATCCACTACCCGCACCTTTATCGATCCTTTTTTAGTCGTAAAAAATTTTAAAAATAATATTAACATGTTCTGAATGTTATTCTTATAGCATATCTCGCTTCCGTGGCCCTTGGTCGCAATGTTACAGTGATTCTCTCGGACGCATTAGCCTTTCTTGCAGTCGTGTATCAGATTTTGGGTCTATGGAAAGAAAAGCGAAAATTACAGTTATATACTAATAAAGACTTTGTTACTCTGCTTCTGCAACAGGGTACGTTCACTCTCATTCAAGACATCGGACATTCTGGATTAACTGTTATGCGTTGACAGGTATTCTAAGATTTTCGTATGTAACAGCTATTACCATTGTCTTTTTCACTGCGATGAACGTTTATTGCAGCTTTGCACTCGTCGTTTCAGTCGCACAACTCATAATTGGATATGTGCGTCACCACAATTCTATACTGAATCTCACCAAGCCCAGTCAATTCCAATCCAAATCACCATAGATCTCGCTAGTAAGATCTTTCAATCCCCTGTTGTATCTTTAATGTAAATTCACATAAACTGTACATAACAGGATGCCGCAGACGACATCTCTGCCTTTCAGAATGTGTATGAGATCCCACACTATATATTTTTGAATGAATTATTTACTTCCTTCCAGACTCTCAACGATACTTATCTGCGAATTTACTCTGGATCTTCGTCGACGGAACACAACAAAACCACTTCTTAGTCAATCGGCTTTAGAATTACCGGATTTAAACCTGTCATCCCAGCACAATCCGGGACAATCTATACAAACCGTACTTGGTCGCCTTCAGAAGAGTATCATTGCCAATATGGGAGAACGGAATGATCCAGTAGATGTCAGTGGTATTAATGGTCCGGGAGAAGAACCAAACCCTTCAATGCCATAAACTGTTGGTAAGTTTTAGACCTTATACTAATCTAGGGGTGTCCAATCTGATAGTTTCCTCAGTCCGTATTATTTGCTTTTGTTCCCCACGGGTTCACTTGTAGATTCTCGTATTTATGTATATATATGTGTGTGTGTAATCCTTTTCAGACCCCGAGGGCAGGACCGTGATTTATGTATATAATCCTGATGTGTGCCAAAATATAGGCTAAACTGCCTCTTTGAATCATGTCATAAAAGGAGGGGAAATGGGTGATTCCTCGAGTGTTGTCGGCTCGTAGGGGTTAATAATGTATACTCAGTGTACAGAGCATAGCAACTGTAGTTCTTTGCGCATACATTAGCTACTTTCATTTCTTTGATTTATTTTTTGACTCATTTCTTTGATTCTTTGCATACAATCATTCTAAAATTTCCAACGAATTTTGAAGGTCTTACTTAGACTCAACCCCCTTTCAACTACGTTATTCTTCCTCCATTCTTTAAGCCAGTTTTTTACATCATCATTGCTTCTCTGAATTTACCATGTGATTAACATCACACAGTGTTATAAAATTATAGTTGGATTACGACTTACTTCGGACCAAGCAGCTCTCGCACGAACCAGATCCAACGCTTGAGATAGCGATTGGTTGATTTTAGATGTGTCCTTATCTTTGAAAAAATCCTCGAGTTCTTGAGCGTCTTGGAAAGTTTTCAAAGCACCTGATATAGCGTGAAGCAGATGGCTCAATAAGAAAGTACCGTCTAATTTCTTGAAGATCTAAATGACCAACCGGTTCAGTACTAGTAAGGAAATGGACATTATCGTACACACACGTACTTCATCATAATTCATTTTAAGGAATGATAATACTTTCTAGAAAAGAATATTATGTTACATTTTCATGATCGAACATAAGGAAAGCAAGCTACCTTTCCTATTTTATCATTAGTGGCGACTCCAAAGAAGAAATAAATGATCATCTAAAAAAGGAATCAATATCCAAAATGTAAACATAATAAATAGATTTACGTGATTTGGCACTGAATTTAATATGAAGTCGAAGTTCTCTCCAATCAAAACCGGGTCTCTAGTATTGCACATGGCATACAACGCTGAGAATTGGGTAGACGGGTCTGATGGATTATTAAATACTTTCTTCATCTCTTCCCATTCCCGTCGACCACCATATTCTGTCGCCTGTAGGAAAGCATTAGAATTTTACGTTTTCCCGCAATTATTAGTTGAAAAAAAGTGACATACAACTTTGAAAGTCGGACTGATTAGATCCGGTGGGATATGGGAAGCAGAGCCCGTATCGAGATAAATTTCGAACCATTCTTGTAATTTTCGTACTGTTCTGTATTATAAATTTCGATAAAAGATCAGAGTATGAAGGAAAGTATGAAAAAAAAACTTACTCGGTTAGACCAGAATTTGCCGCTGTTGAAATGACGGTTGTGCGTAATTGAACCGTATCAGGTTGTTCCCCTGGTGGATATTCATATCCCATCTTTTTGACAAGAGGTGCTACTATGGTCTAAACGATAAAATGACGTGTACCAAGGTGAGTGAAGTTCGAACTAAAAATGCCAACGCACTCGTAAAAAGTCTCGAAGGTCATCCTCATCTGCTTTGTCGGAACGACTTTGGATGACTGATCCGACTTGACTCGTTATACTTTTCCATACAAGGTCTAGCGAATAAAAAGTCACGATTAAAACTGAACCGGAAGAAGATATGGAGCGTACATTCAGTCACGGACTTTAAAGTGTCTATGAGAGTTAAAGCACTGCTGGTCGTAGAATATCCAGAAGTAGCTAGAGTCATCGCATCATTCAATAAACCGAGACGGTCTTCCGTCGATAGAGTAGATCCGATGCGGGAGGCCTCTTGTCCAAGTTTGACCAAATACCCCGGAGGATAAAGAACTCGATCTGATAAGTCAATTAGAGATATACCGAAGGACGTCAAAAGGGCGACAAACAGAATCCTGTTCCGCCAGCATTCAATTTCCATAAAATGTCAACTTTCAACTCGTACGTCGTTTCTCTGTTGGTAAGCAGTGCCTGTTCGTCTATAAAAACTTGACCTTTCGAGTTGACAGTTTGTATACGCAGGGGAACGTGCCTAATTGATATTTCTATCAGTTCGGTGGGACTGTAAAGGAATAGGATTATACAAACCAGATAGTGCGGTTATCATTTTCACCAGCTTTACCGGTGATAAGAAATCTATCTTGACGGATGCGAATGCCAGATTCTGTCTCTTTCGCCGTTAAAACTGGATAACCTGTCTATTACATATTGAGCCATACGTGACTTTAGTTCATCGCTAAATAATACCTTTGAAATCCAATTGTTCATTAAGCCAGGTATGTCCAATCCTTGGAAACAGTTGTTAGCACGAATGATCAAGCAGGAAAATATATCGTCAAACACCTGTAGCTTCTTGAATACCGGCCCATAGGTCTGCCGTCACAGTATTGTCGTATAGATGGTTTTTCAGATAGATCGAAACACCTCGAAGAAACCTTTCTTCTCCTGTATATACCGAGAGCATGCGAAGGACTATCCCAAGCGCTTTCTGTCAATATGATATAAGATAAGTTTGAAAATAAGCGCACCTGACGCTGCTTTATAATACGATAAAGCATCAAATATCTATCTATGTTTTTAGAATCTATATGTAAATAAGTGGTATGAATTTTTGCTTACTTGTCCGATCTCGTTGGGATTAGGTATATCAACTTGTATAGGATGAGACGACAATCTGGCATCCAAAGACAGAGCTTCTGAAGTTTGTAAATCGTAGAAACTCGAATAAACCTTCCATTCGGGGAAAAGCCTGAAAATGTTCGAGATCAGTTTGGTTCAGAACCATCATAATTGATAAACACAGACTTGTTCAGAATGATCACATGTCCCATTAGTGTCGCGAAACCTACAACCATCACATAAAATTGTTGAGACATCTGTCGAATAAAGTTGAATGTGGAATTCGCGACCTTCGTTTAGCCATAAGTTGTCCCACCACTTCATGGTGGCAATATTTCCAAACCCTTTCACAGGACATCAACTTATTATCGGCGAATGACGAAGTTTACATACACATATGAGCCACCTATGTATAAAGTTAACTGAAGGGAAATAAATCGGAGACACAAAAATCTACCTCATGGCTTTGCGTTCCAGCAATATTTTGCTTTTTCGCAAGATCTGTCCGTTCGGGATCTACCAGCAATGCACTTGGTTGACCAATAATCAAACCCTGGGGTGAAACAGTTAATAACGTTGGACAACAAGGTGGATATTGTTTCGAACCCAATTCTCCATCGCGCCAGTGAATTCATGAGCCTATTTTCTATTAATTCGCAGACAAATGCGTATTTTGTAACGTACTACCAACGTGTCCAACTTGGGTAAAGCAAACTCAATATCGAATGCTTGCTCGTATTGAATCAGAACCTTTGCCTTAACGTCCAAACAAAACTTTGTTGTCCGTCAGACGACAGTTATATAATATTCTGAGATGTAAAGACACACCTGGGTTTGAAGGATCAAATCTTCGGTCGCTATTTTCTTTCTTTAGCATAATTAATGTGACATGAAGTGCGGAATCTCGGACCGTATATTCTCAAAGGACGTGTCTTGCCGCTTAAGGGACTGACATAAGAGCTTTCTCTGTATTGAAAATCACCGTTAGCCAGCGCAACAATGTAAGTGGACATCTAAGATCTTACTTCAGAAAAACGATATTTGATACCACACAAAAAACACGTACCATGGGTGTCCTTTCGAATTTCGTGATTTTCCATCCATCAAAGTTATCGTCTGCAAAGAATTGAGCCACTGAAGAGGAGATAACTTTGGTCTCAGAAACGACAGGCATATTAGAGAGGTTGACCGTAGTATTCCTCGATATCATGCTAACTTGGAACGTAGCTTTGAGAGCAGGTTCGTCCCAACAAGGGAAAGCACGGCGTGCAGCAGTTGGCTTGACGAGATCAACAAAACTTCTAACACTATCAATGTAAAAAGGGTCTACCTCAAATTGAGTAACTGCGTAGTAACGCTTCTGACCTCTGATTTCATACTTGGAATAATAGTAACCTGGGAAATAAAGACATCGATTCCAAGGGTGACAATCATGGAAAACAAAAGCCAACCTCTCAATTCATTTGTTAATGAACGTTTATAATGGATTGATAATGCAGCCTTAGAGCCTCTCTTCAGAGCAGTCGGGAGAGCTAAAGTAGCTTGCTCAAGGCTTTCGTCGAAGCTAAGCTTATCCAAATCGATTTTCCGGGTGCTGCCGTCAGCATAGGTTACCGCCACACTCGTTATACAAATATTGGTCGAGTTGAATGTAAGTGAGCGTGTATCACTTTTAACATTGAGACTAGAAAGACCAAATAAAGTCAAAGTTAAATTACAAAGGTATAGAGGAAGTTGTCCATGAATGTACTCAATAATCACGATTCCTTGGAATTCAAGTTTTTCCAGGTCAGTCTTGATTACAATATCATAATGTATTGGTTTAACTTCAGTAGGAAGTCTGAATTGAGTGTGATTGTCAGATTGGAGATTAGGCATTGAAGGATTGAGATAACGGGTGCTTTACTACTTACGTATTTATATTAGACTGTTATCTCCTACGTAGTCAAAGAGATTACTACTGCGTAAGCCGCTGGTTCTAAAACCTCGGGTCCGGTAGATCCCACACATTATTTTTAGATCGAGATATGGTAGGCCGTAAGCTCCTATAGGGAAAGTCGCAACAATCTATATGGGAAAATCGGGGTCCCATTAGTCGTTAGTACGACTCAGTTCGGAGACGCCAATAAGGGGTTTTTACTCACATGCCCTATAGCGCTTCCAAGGAACAGTCTCGCAGACAGATGTCGCGCTTGCAGTTCATTAGAACAAGTGAATGTTTGACGATATCATAGAATATGATGTGAGTCCCGTTACACATAAATTCTTATTGCGCGTAATACATGTCAGTTCTGACGGTGGAGGTCTGCTTGTTGGTTGCACCTTTGCACTTGCTCGTCACTATTCGGTTACTGGGTAGTAATGACTTTAGTGGGATGGAAGGAAGCTTACAAGTTTTCAACCAAGGAACCCTTCGTACTGCGGCTGACTCTGATATAAGGATTGGGCTAGTTTCTTTATGTCGTTGACTGTGGAGAATCCAAAACCCTTTCAGGGTTTTCAAAGTAGGTATCATCCCCGCAGCTTCAAGATTCTTGCGTCTGCGCCCCTGCTACGCGTCACCATCCACAGTCCCTGCATCCGCAGCGGTCCCAATCAGAGAGAAACGCAGACAATCGTAGGAACCCATGCTTTGTCGTACGCGACGGCTAGCATATCTCGTCGAACGGAAAATGGTCCAGATGGAGTCCGAGGTTTTGATTTGACAAGTCAAATGACTCGCCCTTGGAGAGTAAAAAAAAGAAGTTTAATCTTACAAACAAGTTCATATCATTACGATTTTGTGTTTTAATTGAGAGAATAGCCAAATAGTATCACAGGTCCGATGGTTGGCTTGGGCTTGCAGTGAAGTTAACAATCGGTTTTTCAACTTAGGTAAGCACCGTCTATTAGGTGAGAGGCAAGCATGCATGTAAACGTATATATAGAAAATTAAACGAATACAATGTTAATTTCTCTCAAACAAAACCTGTCCATAAAATGGAACAAACATCAACGTCCCAGCCATCAATAAACATTGACAAAGTAATGATCCCAACGATATACAGTCATATACTAGATCCCGGTGGTAGTGTAAACCTATTTTGGTCCTGCTGTAGGCGTAGTAGTGACAAACGGTGCAATAGTAGCACTTGTCCATGTAGTTAATCCTAACGTCGTTCCTGAGCCTGCAAAGATAGGGTCGTCGTCAGCTTGAATATTGAGTGTCGCGTATTAAGCGTCAATTGTAGAGTTCTTGAACTTAATCTCGATGCAATTGTTGAACTTTTATCGAGTACAGCTTGTAGCAATAGAAGATTATGTCGAACATATACCTAAAGGAATGTATCGTGCACATCGTGAAAACAACGGCTTGTGTAGGTGAATGACTCTGAATGAGAAGAGTATAATATATACCATAGCTAAATAACGTTGGGATTCTGAGACGGTTGTTTATTTAGAATGTCGTGATGTTTGTGGAAGTATTCTTCCAAGCTCCATGTTATCAAAGTAGTCAAGAAGACATCTGATTCAACTTTCTCTATCACAAACAAAAAAAATACATGCTCACTGCACGAAGTATAGCAGCTTTCCAACGAGTTCTAAAGGTCTTACTTAGACTCTGACGAAGGTAGTGTTAGTAAATCGCGGAAACAATTACCAAGATAGGCGTCAAACGCTAAGCGTTTGAACGGCGTATCTATAATACTCGAAGTTCAAGTCCTAGAATTTCGACAGACGCAACCCCTCTTTCAACTACGTTATTCTTTCTCCATTCTTTGAGCCAGTTTTTTACATCAGCATTGCTTCGCTAAAGTAACCATAACATCACCAAAGTGTTATAGATTCATGATTGGATAACGACTTACTTCGGACCAAGCAGTCCTCGCACGAACCAGATCCAACACTTGAGATAGCGATTAATTGATTTTAGACGTGTCCTTATCTTTGAAGAAATCCTCAAGCTCTTGAGCATCTTGGAAGGTTTTCAAAGCACCTGATATAGCGTTAAGCAGATGGCTCAAGAAGAAAGTACCATCTAATTTCTTGAAGATCTGAATGACCAATCGGCTCAATACTAATAGTAAATAAATAAATATTATTGTACACACACGTACTTCATCGTAATTAGTTTTGAAAAATGATAACACTTTCTGGAAGAGAATAAACTATTGCATTTTGATATGAACAAATACAGAGAAGTTATGTACCTTTTTTATTTTATCATTGGCGGCGACTCCGGCAAAGAAAGAAACAATCATCTTAAAGGGAAATTAATATCCAAAAGGTGAGCGTAATAAATAGATTCACGCGAGTTGGTACTGAAGTTAATACGAAATCGAAGTTTTCCTCAATCAAGACTGGATCTCTAGTACTGCACATGGCATACAAGGCTGAAATTTGGGCAGACGGGTCTGATGGGTTGTTGACTACTTTCTTCACCTCTTCCCATTCTCGTCGACCGCCATATTTCGTCGCCTGTAGAGATACATTAGAATGTAATGTTTTCCATATTAGCTGATTAAAGAAAAACGACATACCACTTTGAAAGTCAGACGGATTAGATCAGGTGGGATATGCAAAGCAGAGCCTGTATCGAGATAAATTTGGAACCATTCTTGTAATTTCCGAACTGTTCTGTCATATAAATTTCGATCAAATGTCGGAGCATCAAAGGTGTGAAAGAGAAAAACCTACTCGGTTAAACCAGAATCTGCCGTCGTTCCAATGACGGTTGTGCGTAATTGAACCGTATCGGGTTGTTGACCCGGTGGATATTCATATCCCATTTTTTTAACAAGAGGTGCTACTATAGTCTCGATGACAAAACGATGAGTATCAAGATGGGTCATTTGAAATTCTGGCTAAATGATGAAATGAAATGCCAACGCACTCGTAAAAAGTCTCGAAGGTCATCCTCATCTGCTTTGTCGGAACGACTTTGGATGACTGATCCGACTTGACTCGTTATACCTTTCCATACAAGATCTGGCGAATAAGAAGTAATGACAGAAGTTGTCGAACAGGAAGAAGATATAAAGCGTACATTCAGTCATGGATTTCAAAGTGTTTATAAGAGTTAAAGCACTGCTGGTGGTAGAATATCCGGAAGCAGCTAGAGTCATCGCATCATTCAACAAACTAAGACGGTCCTCGATGGATAAAGTAGACCCGGCACGGACCGCTTCTTGTCCAAGTTTGGCTAGATGTTTCGGAGGATAGAGAACTCGATCTGATAGGCGAATTAGAGATATACCGAAGGATGCCAAAAGAGGTGACAAACAGAATCCTGTTCCGCCAGCATTCAATTTCCATAAAGTGTCAACATTGAGCTTGTACGTCATTTCTCTAGTAGTAAGTAATGCCTGTTCATCTATGAAAACTTCGCCTTTCGCATTGACAGTTTGGATACGCAACGGAACCTGCCTAATTGACATTCTAGGAGTTCGGGAGGAACGTGGAGAAATGGGATAATACAAACCAGATAGTCTGGTTATCTTTTTCATCAGGCTGGCCGGTGACAATAAATCTATCTTGACGAATGGAAATGCCAGATTCTGTCGCTTTCGCTGTTAAAACCGGATAACCGGTCTATTCATATTGAGCTCCGTATGGCTTGAATTCATGGTTAAATAATACCTTCGAAGTCCAATTATTCATTAGACCAGATATGTCCAATCCTTAAAAACCATAAATCAAGCTCAAAAGAGATATATCATCAAATACCTGTAGCCTCTTTAATACCAGCCCATAGATCTGCCGCTACGGTATTGCCATAAAGGTGGTTTTTCAAATAGATTGAAACACCCCGAAGAAACTTTTCTTCTCCAGTATAAATCGAGAGCATGCGAAGGACTATCTCTTCATCAATACGATGTGAGATAGGTTAAGAGAATAAGGCACCTGACGCCGCTTTCGAATAGGACAAAGAGTCAAATACCTACGTATACCATTTTTCGAATCAATATGTGAATGAATGGCATGGTTTTTTGCTTACTTGTCCGATCTCATCGGGATTAGGTGTATCAACTTGTATAGGATGAGATGACAATTTGGCGTCCGAAGACAGAGCTTCTGTTTGTGAATTGTAGAAACTCGAGTAAACATTCCACTCGGGGAATAACCTGAAAATGTTCGAAATAATATTGGTTTGGAATCATCATAATTGTAAGTGACAACACCGACTTATTCAGAATGACTACTTCTCCCATTAGTGTTGCAAAACCTATAAACACATATACATATAAGGCATCCGTTGGATGTAGAATTCACAACCTTCTTTCAACCATAGGTCATCCCACCATTTCATAGTGGTGATATTTCCAAACCCTTACACAGGATATCAGCTTTATGATCGGCAAATGACGAAGTTTATAATATACACATATGAGCCACCTATTCATACATGAGATTTACCAGAAACAAAATCGGGGATAAAAAAATCTACCTCATGACTTTGGGTTTCGGCGATATTTTGCTTTTTCGCAAGATCTGCGCGTTCAGGATCTACCAGCAATGCACTTGTTTGACCAATGATCAGACCCTACAGTTAATTATTAATTTCGCATAACAAAAGTCAAACTGTCCCGAACCCAATTCTCCATCGCGCCGATGAATTCATGAGCCTATTCACTATTAGATAATTCCAAGAATGCATTTTGTAATAACGTACCACCACGGTGTCCAACTTGGGTAGAGCAAACTCGATACCGAATGCTTGTTCATACTGAATCAAAGCCTTTGCTTTAATGTCCAAACAAAACTTTGTTGTCTGGTCAGACGACAGTCATTATTGAGACGTGAAGACATGCCTGGGTTTGATGGATAAAATCTTCAGTCGCTACTTTTCTCTTTAATATAATAAATATGATACAAAACGCGAATCCCGTACCGTATATTCTCAAAGGACGAGTCTTGCCGCTTAAGGGACTGACATAAGAGCTTTCTCTGTATTGAAAATCACCGTTAGCCAGCGCAACAATGTAAGTGGACATCTAGGACGTTTCACCATACCGAAATTTACTACACAAAAAAAAAACACTTACCATGGGTGTCCTTTCGAATTTCGTGATTTTCCATCCATCAAAATTATCGTCTGCAAAGAATTGACCCGCGGAAGAGGAGAGTACTTTGGTCTCAGAAACGACAGGCATATTAGAGAGGTTGAGGGTTTCATTTCTCGATATCATGCTGATCTCAAACGTAGCTTTGAAAGCAGGTTCGTCCCAACAAGGCAAAGCACGGCGTGCAGCAGTTGGCTTGACGAGATCAACAAAACTTCTAACACTATCAATATAAAAAGGGTTTACCTCAAATTGAGTAACCGCGCAGTAACGCTTCTGACCTTTGATTTCATACTTGGAATAATAATAACCTGGAAAACGAAGACATCGATTCCAAGGGTGACAATCATGGAAAACAAAAGCCGACCTCTCAGATCATCTGTCAATGGACTTTTATAATGTATTGATAATGCAGCCTTGGAACCTCTTTTCAGGGCTGCTGGAAGAGCCAAAGTAGCTCGTTCAAGACTTTCGTCGAAGGTAAGCTTATCCAAATTAATTTTCTGCGCGTCGCCGTCAATATAGGTTACTGACACAGTCGTTATAGAGATATTGGCCGAGTTGAATATAAGTGCGCCTGTATCACTTTTAACATCCAGACTGGAAAGATAAATTTAAGTCAGATTAAAAGGTATGAAGGAAAGTTATCCATGAACGTACTCAATTGTCACGATTCCTTGGAATTCGAGTTTTTCCAAGTCGGTTTTGATTAAAATATCATAATGTGATGGTTTAACTTCAGTAGGAAGTCGGAATCGAGTGTGATTGTCAGATTGGAGATTAGGCATTGAGAGATTGAGATAAGGAATGTTTCACTACTTACGTATTTGCATCAGGCTGTTATCTTCTAATCAAAGGGATTACTGGTGGGTTCTAAAATCTCGGGTCCGAACATTTCACACATTATTTTTAGATCATGGTATGATAGGCCGTCCTATAGGTAAAGTCTGGTTAGTATGACTCAGTTCTGAGACGCGGATTAGGGAGTTTTCACTCACATGACCTATAACGCTTCTATGCACATTACACCATTTCGCGGACAGATGTCACCTCCAGTTCATTAGAGCAGGTGGATGCATAACGTTAGAAATTAAAATTATGGTGTCACCATGTGATTCGCGCCGTACATAAATTCGAATTGCAAACCGCGTAATACATAAGGTGAAGGCCTGCTTTTTGGTTGATCGTCGATTATTCTGCTATTCTGTCAACCAATTTTTCAACGCCTTTCATACAATAAAGCAATCGGTTACTGGGTAGTAATGACTTTAGCGGGATGAAAGGAAGCTTACTTTGCAACAAAGAGGCCCTTAGGACGAATAACTTTAATTTGATATAAGGATTGGCTGGTTTGGTTATGTTGTTGACTGTTGGATATCTTTTGTTCCCAAGACTCTTGCAAGGTGTTCAAAGTACGTACCATCCCCGCAGCTTCAAGATGCCCATACCCCTGCTACGCGTCACGATCCACACTACAAAGTCCCTGCGTCTGCAAGAGTCCGTGAAACGCAAACATTCGTAAAAAACCAGGCTTTGTAGTACGTGACAATCATGATTAGCATAACTTGTGGAACGGAAGTGGTTTAGATGGAGGTCCTGAATTTGGTTTGATAAGTCAAACGACTTTTCCTTGGAAAGAGGTTCACACTTACAAGCGCGTTCATACCATCATGATGGTATCTTTTGGTTGAAACAGTAGACAAATACTACCACAGGTTTGACGGTTTCTGGATTTAAGAATCATCAGAAAGAGTGGATTACAGTCAAGTCTTGAAAGTTGGAGAAACAAAGTTGTAGTTTTTCAACTTAGGTAAGCGCCGTCCATTAGATATCGATGAAAGCAAGCATGCGTGTAAACGTATATATAGAAAAGGGATACAATGTTAATTTTTTTGAGAACAAAATCTTGTCCAAAAAGGTCTAATCATTCATAAAATTACTAATAAACAAACATCAACGCCCCCGCCATCAACAAACATTGACAAAGTAATGATCCCAACGATATACCAGACCCCAGTGGTACAAACCCATTTTTGGGGTTAGACCCTGCTGTAGGTGTATTAGTGATAAACGGTGCAATTGCGCTATTCCATGAAGCAATAGTAGCACTTGGCCATGTAGTTGATCCTAATGTTGTTCCTGAACCTGTGAATATAGGATCATCCTCAGCTTGAATATTGAATGCGTGACTGAGGGCGAAGGGAGTGCCAATCAAGTTTCCGGAGGCGTCCATACTTCCGTTTGTGTTGTTGCCTAGGACGAATTCACGAATGGCGGTTTGATACTGGAGACCAAAAAAATGGTTAATTGATTCCTATCCAGAAAGAGAGAGTAGAACTCACATGATTGGGTTGCCATTGTGATAAAAGATGTCCGGCACCTTGGAAGAGTAAGAATGAAACGTTCCGTTCTTGATGTACTACTCCTGCTAATTGACCATCTTGACCATACCATGCTGTTCCAGGGGGTTTTGTAAACCCTCGTGTCCCTCCGAAAGTCGTGTTTTGAATGGTAGCTTTAAAATGACAAGGTTGAAAACCTCTTTTATTTCTGGAAACGACCTGAACAAGCCTTACCAATGGTTGACATGGAAGCGACAAGGAAGTCTGCTTGACCTGAGAAAAATGTCCAAGAGACACCACGTTGAGAACTATTGGTCGCTAATTCCGAAAAGAAAACTATGGGTCTTGAATATGAAATACACATGTTAGATGAGATGTGAACGACTTTGGAATCAAGACTAGCTTACGCTGGACCTGGAATAATATTATTAGTACCTTGCGTCGTAAAACCTTTTTCAAAGTTTGAACTTACTAGGATCACCAAAAACGTTTGTGGAACCTGTTGAAAAGGAGTTAATCCTAAAAAGGTACATCGTGGATTGCAGTTCTCGTACGCACTATTTACCATCACAATTTCTTGGCTCCCAAATGGATAAGATATACTTTCAAACCAGGTCTTACTTTGTGGAGCGTGGATGGCGTCAACGGTTCGTTTGTCTGGAAGTACTTGACTTAGGATAAGACAGATGATGAGTGAAAAAAAACTTACCGTTAAGGAAAAACGATGCGTCCTGGGGTGCTTCAGGAACAAGAGCATCGGGTATGTAATATACGTCGAAACCATTGAAAGAACCGTTTACACCTGACACAAATCAGTTTACATCGTTCATCAAGAATATCATTCGAACCACTCATTCCAGGGTTCGGTGAAATTCAAGGCATAATCTATCACTTCGTCGAGTAATTGGCATTCATAAAAAGGATCAATGGTCCCATTAGCACGTCCTGACAGATCTCGTCTAGCGATAAAAGAAGATGGTGATCTTTTCAAAGCATTGACCTCGGCTTGGAATTGACGTTTCCGTTGTTCGGTTTGAACATCCCGCTTAGATAGATTGTTTTGTCCTTTTACCATTTTTCTGAATATATCCATATTCTTGCTTCGTGAATTTTTTCTAATTGCTGAAGTGCTAAGAATATTTTCGTCCTCTATCGAGGCAAAACCTATGAATTCGGGACGGAGCGTTGGTAAAGAAGTTGTTTGTGGGAATGTGAGGTTTAAATCGTATCCGCATAAATGTAATCTATGTATATGTATATTTATGGTTAACCTCAAGGAAATGATAAAGTGCTGTTTTTACTGACTGTTCTCTAAAGTACTTGTAGACATCGATGTCGTAATCGATTAATTGCGGGTACGTTTCTAGAACGGCCACCTGAGGAAAAGTTGTCAAGATGAGTATGAAGTTGTTTACAGCTCATAATAAGAATCATACCATTGTTGCATCCTCAAATTCTTCAATAGACCCCATACTTCCATCTAAACGCACGCGCCCGTCAATTACTACCAACCAAAAACCAAAAACATGACGACATACCACCAATGGCAAAGTGTTTCAATTGAACTGGAGGGTTCTCCATTCCAAAGTATGTCTTGGTAATATAAGGAATGTATGTTCCTTCATATGCGTGTTTCGTATCAATATGGACATGCAATATCTATAAAAAGATGTGACAAACCGGCATAGCTCTAAAATTAAAAACGAATGTCATCAATTTGGTACACAGCTTTCCAAAAATAATATCAAAACTACTAACTTCTCCAATAAGATAGAAAGGACGTGTTTTAAGAGATGGGAAAATTTCGACGAGATTGGCTAAGAAACCCATAAAATCTTCACCCATTTGATCTTCGTTTGGGATATAGCCTTTCTTGCTGGCCGTGGAGTAACCTGTTCCGACCTACAGCAAACACGCAAACGAATCATGGGATTGACGTTTGAGCAGTCGGAAAAAGTCTTACCGGTTGATCAACGTAGAAACTAAAGAATCACAATGAAGTTTTTGTGAATAATATAAAAATGGGCTTACATGTCAGCCAAGTGATGTATTGAAAATGGGTTCGCGGCGAGTGAGAAGTTGTCGGCTATCAGACATGGACCATGCTAGAAAATAAAATAACATCAGTCATGCATCGTATGATCGCAAACGAAAAGGTACGTACCTCAAAAAACAATCCCACGAGACTAGAAGAACCAGGCCCTGAATAAGTACAATTAGTTCGGTTCTGTCAACATTTTGTTGATAATAACGAATGCTAACCTCCGTTTAACCAAACCATCCAAGGCCTTTGTTGCTCCGATTAATCTTCCCATTTCATAACTTGAGAAAGCAACACGTACTCGTTAGATGAAGCATTCGTAAGTGACCCTGGAGAAGTCTCCAAAGCCCAGAAGAAAAGTGTATCATTTTGTATTCCTGGACGATTCACCGGAACATTCCCAGCAAAACTAGAAGGCATTGTACATTCCGTTGCATTGGGCAATGATGTAACGTTGACGCGATAGTCTATCACATTCCATCCGGTCCCGTTAGATATAAGCGGACGATTGCAAGTAGGTATACACATACAATTCTGCCATTGTTGTTGGTTACTACTGTTGAAAATGTAATCATCATTTGGAATTCCTGGGTATTGTTGAGGGAACGAATTGATGTCTTGTCCTTGCACTAATGGTAACAAGGAGAGCAACCCGGAAAGGAGGAACGGAAGCATTTTCGATGGATGCAACAGTGAGTGGGTTGAGTCGTTCCGCAATCTGTTGCTACACTGCACAGAGATGCCTTGAACGTTGACGCAAATTGAAGGAGAGCGTTAGAAAAAGTTGCCTGATGCGTCCTTTTTTAAATGATACGAACGAAAAAGAGGAGAAATTAAAAAGCGCTCTTGACTCACCTCAATTAACAACCGGCACAAAAAAGAATCTCACCAATTGAAAATCGGACTACAGAAAATTTTTAGAAATGTTTTATGGCCTCAGGTGACTCCAGCTGGCACATTCCCCTTGTGTTTTTTTTCCCAACCGTTCCTAGTCGAGGATCATGATTTTCGAAGTTTTGGGACCTCGTGTACAGGTGTTCTGGGCAATGATGTTGGAGTACGTAGTAAGAATAGACGATCATTACGTAAGAGGTACTACGAGTAGTGCTACTACTAGGAGTCAACGGTGCAGCGGTACAACCTCTCATACTCGAAGGCTAGCGTAGACAACTTGGCGTACTGAAAATAGATAAAAGAAGCGCAAATTTACTGCGGACATCGGCATATGGTGAGATTCAAGGTCATATGGTACAATTAGGTGATTACTCTCTTTATTCGCCAATGATGAGTGATCCGAGAAGTAATAAAGTATGGTAATAAAGTATGAGCGGAACTCTCAGCGGCATCGAATAGATCATATTAGAAAAGAATTCAGTTCCTGCTGATGGTGCACCTCATCGGAGGGGACGGATTGCAGGTGAGACTGACCGGTGGGTCGTTTGGTTTAGCAGGATGCTTCGGGCTGGCGACCAAATCATGGTGTGTCTTCTCTCGTCATTGCCAGTTATATATATTAACATTTTTCGTCAGTCAAAGAACCGTAACGTCGTGTCAAAAACAACAGCGCCCAAGGACAGCATGTGGGTTATGTATCCTCTAATAGCGTTGGGACGTCTCAAGAACTGAACTAAACGCGAAGGAAGCAAAGGGATGGAAATGAACTCTTATACAATGAAAAAAAAGATGAACATATTTGGTCAAGGAAATACACAAACAAGGTGATTTATACGGGCATCGATGGACCGCGGAATGTCCCTTGTTTATTGTTCTTACTACCATTGCAATTTCTCAATAGGCGGTAGTTCCGTAGTTTGGTTGAGCACCGGCATTGATGCCAGTTGGATGTTGTACTCTTTGGTATTCTCCATTTCCGACATCTATAACATCATCATCAATCTTAGACGCCCTTTTTGAGTCAAGACAAAAAAGAAAGCAACATACAGACAAAGCCACCACGACCGTATTCTAAATTCATCAAAAAATTAGCATTCTTCCAAAAGGAGATCAGATTTTGAAATCGCGCTCACGTTCTTCAGCTTTCATTCGTCTATAGATAAGCCAGAAAGCATGCTGTTTGAAAAAGAAGACGAATCAACATTTATTTCTAGTTTATATTGAAATTGAGTTTTTTTTCTTACAATATGACCGGGGAAATAACCAAGAATCGTTAATAAGATATTGATGAGAAGGTCGCATGAGCAACCGGTCATGATTGCAACAGCAGCCGGTGGGAACAAGATAGCGATCTCAAAGCATCCGTAAGTCAAAAGTACCATAGTATAACACTATCTACAGCTTACAAGGATAATACAGATATCACTTCCACGAACAGTCATGATTTTATGGCGTGAAGAGGATGTTGTAGAATGAGTAGTGAAGGTTAACGTCAAAGGTGGTTTGCGTCTGCGCCCGCGGTTGACGCCCATATGTAATTGAGAATGACGTCATTGAGGCTCCAGTGGGGCGCTTATACTCAGTCTCTCACGGTTCAAACAATTGTCCAACGCGACTCTCATGACTCGGACTGTCTGGACACGACCCTCAAGGTAATTTTCCGCAATTGCAAATTAAAAGTTACTACTGGAAATTTGTTCAAACAGGAACTACGTTACAAATGTGCCAGGCGGTAACCTGTAATAGGTTAGGTTAGGGATCATTTTTTACATCAACACCGACAAAGGTCACGGTCGGTGTTTATGCTGGCCTTCTACCCATTTAAGTTACGCTGCGGGTCGAAAATTTGGCGGTACAACAGCCATCTCGACGCTCACTGGACATGTTTGGGAAAATTCAACGAATATTACAACATTGCCGACCTCTGCCCTCGGACGTACGCACACTTTTATCACACGAATTGTTATGATGAATCAGACTCGAATTTCCCATTGTTCCTCATCGGTCCCAGCGTTTGTCCTTCAAATATTCACTGATTGGTGAACGTTGTTCTAGTTCCTGACTCTCAGACTCTTCAGCTGTTTTATTGACACTACGACCATAAATCAAGTATTGACAGAGACAGCGCTTTATCCATAGCACTTGAAGTTGACGTCTGGTCTTCCTAAGAACTGCTTTCTCCACGATCTTACTCTATGTCTGCCCCGTCCTCCGTCAAACCATCCTTACTATAGTCCTCTTCATTACTTTCGTCGTTTTCGTAATCCTTCGTCGCAGTCATAATAGGAAAATATTCACTTCATCGCTCAAAATATAAAGTTTAAGCCGCTGAAACGAAGAGAGGTATCTTGGTGTGGTAGTCCTACCTTACCTTTTCCTTTCCCTTGATGACCGTCCTGACACCCCAATTGTGAGGAAGGGACAACAATCATGTGCTTGCCAATCGAAACAGACGCACGATGAGCCAACGAGTAATAGCTATGATTCTGTTACCGGTATTAATCCTACAAAATTTACCGGAGGCTGTGTATTGACAGCAGAGTTCAAACGATTCCCCATTTTGCTTAAACCCAGGAAGATCTTATCATCATGATTATGATGGCCTAATGTGCACAGTTCATCCTCCCCTATCGTCACTCTCCCAAGCGACTACAGAAATAATCTTTACATGACGAACCTACCACCACCCTGCAAATGGTCCACAAATCAAATAGATTTATACAAAATCCACCGCGTTTCTTGCGATGCGCTTGAGTTTTTTGGTAAACCCGCGACAGAATTCCGTCAGCCTGTTTGGCGTCACCCAGAATATGCTGCTTTCCTGCAACACCAAACACCTGAGACATTCGATTCTCAAACTGCAGGCGAAGACCAAGTGCGCGAGTTACTCATGATGCTCAAGAGCATTCATTTTCACGATTACAGCATCCCAGTATCTACAAGACGAGATTATTCAGACCAGGACACCTTGACCGATCAAGTTATCAAACTCGTGTTACAATTCATCGGCATGGGGCAGAATAAAAGTACAATGATTCGTACCAATACTCGTGTTCTGCTGCAACAAAATGGTTTTTTCTTCAGTGTCACCATGGACGCCGCCGTTGTTGGTGAACACTCCATACTTCATCTCCTTCTCATCACTGAAAAAGAAAATAAACCGTATGATCCTAACCGCACTTCTTTCGGCCAGCTTATGGCATGTGCAATTGGCGCATTCCAGCATAACAACGAGATTCGCAAAAGTCTTGAAATACCCACTCTAGACTTTATGGTAAATTGTCCCCTTACATCTTAGAACCAACCTCACTAAGAACCATCTAGATTTTCCCAGCTATGATTTGGAGTGGCAGTGTGCCTTCTTTTTATCGCATTAAAATTACACATGAGCTCTCGGAGGCTGTGAGATGTCCCGGAAACTTAAAACGCCCGGATAACGACACCTACGTTGCTCAACTTCATCTCCCCATTCCCAATGAGTGGATGGGTTATGGTCTTTGGCGTATGCGCAATAGAGCCATTGTCATGAAGATACTCGAGAACATGAAGGACTTCATACCTTGCGGTTTACTCGATATACCTGTCAGCTGGAATCGCTTTATGATGGATCTGGAACCGGAACATTCCTCAGATGGCAAGCCTTCAAATATAATTACGAACGATGATGTGTTGGAGGTAGATGCCGAATTTGACTGATCGTCAAGGTTATCTGAACCTACACATGTACTAATTGTTTACTGTCGAATGAACCTAACGTTTTGCCATTTCTCATAGTCGTTTTTGAAGTTATTGTGCTACTGAACATTCAACGAGGTTCCTCCATACTTGAACACGTGTTTGTGTATGAAGAGCTATTTCTGCTGCGAGGACGAGCAATACGCAAACATAAATTCTAGTAAGATACACTACACTGTTTCGATGATTATCAATCTTAAGAATCTACTTCCACCACTTTCAATCTGATTACAACTTCAAGAATATCGACAAGTGATTCATCCCATTTCGCGATTTGACACCAATCTTGGTTGGCCGGGGGATTATTAGCAGGATTAAATATTGCAAAGACGTTCATCGGTACATGTCCAAGTGGGTGAACCATACATCCACGTCCGAGCTTGACACTGTGCATGGTTTTTGGCCCTGAGAGGTCCAGAATTTTTGTTAATACACCGTAAAAACACTGGGCATGATAACTCAGTCTTTAGGGATTACTCGTTTGCCTATAGGAGCACTCACAGACATGGTTTGACATCCCATCAAAACTTTTCTTGAAATGACCACGGTTCGGGAATTACGATCGGAATTGAGTTCGACTTGTACGTAAGGCGGTAATGATCCCGCCACATCGAATTGTTTTTGTAGCCGTATAACGTCTGTTTCGAGGTCTTTGGTTTTATTGATAACTGAGTTTATTAGAGCTTGGGTTTCTTTTAAGAGAGCAGACATTGTTGACAGGTCGTGGACAGGAAAAGGGTAGGGCAACACTGAGACTCGAAGCGGTTGGGGAATTAAATACTACAGAGGTGGACAAACAAAGGAAGAGGAAGTTGTCGCGGTGACGGTCTCAATATGCCATGCCGCACGTGTCAGGAATTTGATCAGCGCGTTATTCTTTTATCTTCCTCTTGTATCTTACATCGTGCTTTGTTTGTCGTCGACGTGAATGCTATAACAGATTAACGGCAACTACCATTCAGAATGGGAAGAGATCTGCGCATTTTAGAATACCGGCTGGACTGTATAACGGCCACATCTCTGAGATAGAAAAGGATACACACTTCCAAAGTTGGTAGCGCTCTACCTCCTGCCTTTTTGTCGCGTCCGCAATTCTTCGCCAAAGAAATGTACCACATCGTCAGTGTGCAAACTGCTTTGGTCCGAGTCGCTCCCAAAGGTCCAAAGGTGAATGTGTCCAGATTAGATGATGCGAATCAGTTTTTGAGAATGTGGAGTTTACCTGAAAAGAAATTGGGTAGTGTCGCCTTTAACAACGTCTCGTCAAGATGTGAAAAGGAGTTGGATGGAGTTCACATAAATAAAACCGTACAGGGCGTAGGTGTTTCACGTAAAAATGAGTAAAAAGTGGAAGAAAAAAATGTATGATGAAATATCTCTCCTGCGATCAACATCCTACCAATTAATCGTGCAGTCAAATGTGATCCATGGATCCATCAGAGTAAGTGTAAGCTGGACCAGTAGAGCCCGAAAACATTACGGTAGAGCGTTGTCATCCCAGACCGGTCATGGAAGATCCTCCGTCAGAGACAAGAACTTAATACGATAACCTTCGGTTTGAGGATTCTTTTGATGGACGTGCCATGAATACGAAGAGCGCAGTTAAATGGCAGGAAAAAGATATTTTTGTTAAAAAACCCGTATAAACTTTTATTATTTCCAAGTATCACAGTCCAAGACTCTGAAAAATTATTGATGACCCCGGGCCCTCTCCCATATGTTGAGTCATCGACAGGCGGAAATGCCACATGTGAATACATAGGTGATAGACTTGTGGACTTGTTTTTGCCGAAAAAAATTTAGGATTTAGGCGTAGTTGATTTATCTTATCGAGGGAATTAGTCTTCGTATAGACCTTGGAGTGCTAGTAGAAGCGACGTTGGGGCAAAATCAGGGTTTTTGAAGCTTCGGCTCAGCGGTCGTACCCACGGACGCCCTCTGCACATCGTTTTTATGTCCGGTACAGCAACAAGACAGTATCCGTGTTTATATCTCTTTTGGACAAATATGAAGTTATTTAAACCAATTTTCATAGCTGATAAACGTTTCTTTAAAGTTTAAGCACATCACAGAGGGATAAATTGCAGTAAGTTATCCTGATAGCAAAAACACAGACGGATCTGGGTCTGCTCTAAAGAATCAAAATACCGCCTCCGTGACAGATTTGAGCAGAGATATCGACGCTGTATCTATTGAACTTCTTCCACTTTTATACCAGTCGCAACCAAGACGATGTCCAAAAACAATTCACCTCATCATGTTGCAACCTCATATCAGTCGTCGTCGGACATGGTTCGCTTTTTGGGACCAGGATCAAATTTTGCGAAGACTTTCATAGGCGCGTATCGAATCACCTCGCCAGTCTTCTCATAAACTACCGAATGTGTTGCATTGAGTTCCAGTACATCTGTCACTCTGCTGAAAAATACCTGGCAAAATATTTTTTAAGCACTTCCAGGACGGGAATGACACATAAACCCACAGCCTATTATGACATGATTCTACCGCTTTTCTTGAAATAAGTACGCTACCAGTGTGATTGAGTCGTTCAACCAAATACAAGGTGGTGGTTCAAGTCCTGCTACTGGTGCCAACTTTTTATCTAATTCTTCTCCTAGTTGTTTGAATTCTTCCTCGAGGTCTCCTGTTTTACTAGTGATTAAAGCCTCGAGCCCTTTACAAGAGTGCTTAGATGAAGTTGACATTATTGTAGATGGCAAGGAAAAATAGCGCACTCACACTTGCCTCGGGTATGTGATTCGATTGTTTACGCGTAAATCGAATTGATAGCCACGCTTTTAGCTGTCCAACAGTGGTGATTGCTCGAGTTACGCGCCGTGTTCATATTCTTGTACCAAGTAATTGTCTATCTTTGGACACCCTTCGTGTATTCTACACATGTACATAGATATATACTGAAACTTCACGAGAATTGAAGAAACCGAAACCTTCTCATAACATAAATTATTCTCAACAAAATCGGAATTATATGGATCGAGGCAACTGTTGGTTGGAGGGTGTTAATACCAAATATTGGTATAATATTTAAGACTTACCAACAGTTTGTACAATTCAAACAGTTTCTGGGTTTGATTCTTCAACCAGGCCATCAATACCAACAGGATCACTCCTTTCTCCCATATCGGCAACGATGCTGTCCTGAAGGCGACCAAGTACGGATAGTATAGATTGCACTGGGTTGTTTGGAGACGACATATTCAAGTCTGGTAATTCTAAAGCAGACTGGGTAGGAAGTGCTCTTGTTGCGTTCCGTCGACGAAGAGCCAGAGTAAATTCGCAGATGAGTATCACTGAGAGCCTGGGAGGAAGTAAACATATATAAGCCATTTAAAGTATATAGTATCAAATTTCGTACACCCGCTGGAAGGCGGCAACATCTACCCCGATGATCTGTTATGTAAACTTTATTTGAAAGATGTAACAGAGAGTTGAAATATCTTACTGGCGAAACCTGTGGAGAGTCGAATTAGTGAGATGTGGTAGAAAATGTGATGACACACATATCCAGTTACGAGTTGTGTGAGTGTAATGAAAAGTACAAAGCTTCAATAAATCATTAGTCTTGGTGAAAAGAGCAATCATAACCATCACATACGAAATTCTCAAAATACCTGACAATACGAAAATCTTAGTTTCAGAACACCTGGCTTATTGATGAGTGATGAGAATGAGCTTACCCTGTTGGAGAAGCAGAGTAACAAAGTCTTTATCAGTATGTAAGTGTAATCTTTGCTTTTCCTTCCATAGGCCCCAAACCTGATAAAGGATTGCAAGGAAGGCTAGTACGTCCAAGAGGATTGTTGCAATATTGATAACAAGGAGCACGGTAATGAAATGTACTGTAAGAATCATGTATTCAGAATATGTTGATATAGTTTTGAGGTTTTTTTACATCTAAAAAGCAGGATCAACAATAAAATGGGTCAGAGGTATTAATAGGAAATCCTACGATGGTGGACTGCATCCGTCTGTTATAACTACACAACATGGTTAGAATATGAATATTTACATAATACTGATTATAATTCAAACTTGGGATTCTCAAGATTACTCCAATAAAGAATATTGTGAACATTGTTATTGTCAGTGGTCGATATCCTTGGCATAAAGCCACAGTTCGAAGTAAGATCAAGCCTATGGTGTTTTTGAGAACTATGAGTGACATCCTCAAACACATAAATATGGAACACCTTGTATTCCAATGAATGGGAGAATTACTATAGCACCGATTAAAATTTGCAGATCATCACATAGGCTGGTTTGGGCATTATCATTGCTTTTGAAATTGAGTAAATATGACAAAAATACCGGAGAGACTGTAAAAGTTTGCCTAAGAAAATGAATGGCTGGAGGAAAAGTTTTTCAAATTACCGACACAAAGTCCACAACTAGGGTAAGGACCAGATAGAAAAAAGTCGGGTACTTGGAAGATAAGTAAAGAAAGGTTGCTACTGTAAATTTTTGTTTCCATATGTATTGAATTTCATCATCAAGATGAAGGAGAGATGCGTGAACTAGAAGAGCTGCATGTGTACATTTCAATGTTACAAGAGCAAGCACCATTTGAGAATTACTTACCAAAAGCAGCTATGAATGTCTCAATCGCAATGGTTCTGCAGATCACTAATTTAATAGGTAAAACAACAAAATCAGTGACTTACTCCCCAGAGACTGATTGCACCAATCTGTGAAGTTTTTACTTAATATAACAGATAAAAGAAAAGACTCAACAACCTACTCTTCGGAAATCATAGTGCTATTGTCCATTTTGCCTATTGCGGGAGAGTCTTCTGTTTGAATAGTTTCAACCATTGTCTCAATACAACATAAATATACCATAGACACGAGTCTGGATGGGAGATGAGTGGAGATGTATACATCTGTGTGTATACATCAGGCTTGTGGGCTTGATGGGCGTGAGATTTATAAATGGAGTTTCGATGAAAAAAAAATAATATTGATCAGTTGACTAGACGAGACCTTGGTTATATTTTCACTTCGCAGTCAAAGCATCTGAGCAGTTTGTTTCCGACAGAGTAGCCTTATTCTTATTTTTGCTGTTTAGCCTCCTAGCATCCAGTGATGTGACCTGAAAAGGGCTTGACAACGCTGTCAGTTGTTCCACGGACTCGAGCTCAGACATGACTTGACCGGATGAAACATCTTGTATCAAGGTATTCTCGTGTTTCATTTCTCGAGGTGAGCTTCCAACTTGGAAACTGAGTACTGAGATATTAACTTTACCCATCACCGTATGTTGCACTGTTCTTCTCTTCTTTCTCTTTTCATATGCTCAGACCCCCCGCCCCAAACCATTACAGTTTTAATTGGCAAAGTCCACCCTCTGTGGTAAGCGAGGCTAGCCGAGAACAACTAGGCAAGGCGGATGTAAACTTGTATTCCCTCTTCGGACTTCGGTGGTGTCCAACACACTTTTTCATGAAAAGGATTGATAGAAAACTCATGGATTTGCCTGGCTCCGTCTTTTAAAGAATGAATACCGGGCATGTCATTTATTATTATCTTTATTATCCTTATCCTTATTGTAGTACTAAAACAAAACACAAGTTGACAAAGCAGATTCTGGGTCTGATATCTCTAGAGCAAAGTTATATATTCCAATGGTCAAGAATCAAGATCAAATATTTTTAATGACTTTCAATGACTACTTCCAAAGTTGCTATCGCAACTACACCCAAAAATGACTCCTCCCATTTTCCGATTTTACAACACACATTTTCCCAGCTGTGTGGGGTTTCTATTATATCTTGGAATCATTGAACCTCGTATAGACCACAATAGGAGCATACTTAACCACCTTGCCAGTTGTTTTATCAATTCTGGAGTATGTAGCAATAACTCCCAACACATTCATTGTTCCACCGTAAAATGCCTGAATGACACAACAACTTACAAGCATACTCCAGCACGATTTCATTTCCCTCGAAATGATGGGGTTTATAACCCCATTGAATATATACGTAAGGGAGCAGGTTTGTGGTTGATATTTAATTTATGTCCGATCCCTTTTGAAATTGTTTGATATTTATTTCTAGATCTTTGCTTCGTTGATATATGTGCTTACCTCGAAAGCTTTTGTTTGTTCGACTATGAGTGTAAAGTTAAAATAAATGATTCGAAGCTGAGGTAAATATCTATCTACAAGTAGGGTTTTATATGTTTTTAGTGATTATGAAAAGGAAAGAAATATGAGTTTAACATTAGAAGAGTCATATTGATAAAAGGAAAACATGCTCGGGATGAGTCATTCCCGATTCGCGAGCGAGTCAAGTTTCTGTGGCGAAATTGGACATGCGTTGTGGCCGGTAAGGTTGCTCTTACAATCCCCCCTGTTTTATAATCACTTACCGTCTTCCATTCCCCCCCCCGGTAAAAATGAAAACTGGAATCAGATTTTTGTCGGTTCTGAAACTACATGCATGGTGATTGAAGATAGGGGTTTTAACGAAGCTCCATATTATAGCGACGCCTAGATTCCAAAGCTCCTACCTGGTCCTACCTTCTCATTCCGTTCCTCAAAATATAATTCAAACCATCGATATCCACGATTACAGCAATAAAACCCATCGTAGAAAGTGCTATTGCCAATGGTCGGTACCCCCGACATAAAGCCAAAGCTCGAAGCGAGATCAATCCTACAGGAGTTTGAAAAATGAGCACAACTTAAGTCTATGAAATGGAATACCAAGCGTTCCTATGAGCGCAAGAATCCCCATAGCACTACCTGAAAATAGCAGATCATTACATAGACTGGTTTGCGGTAGTGTTATTTTTCTTGGATTTGGAATAAACTAGATAAAATTACCGGATAGACTGTAAAACTTCACCTAAGAAAAGGGAACGGATTGGCTCTGAAAAGTTTTTTAGATTACCGGTACAAGGTTTCCGACCATGTCAAGGGCTAGATAAGCGAAAGCCAGGTACTTGGAAAATAAATACAGAAAGGTTGCTACTGTGAACTTTGGTTTCCATATGTATCGAATTTCATCATCAAGTCGAAGGAGAGATGTATAGAATAGAAGGGCTGCATGTGTAAATCTCGATGTCACAAGAGCAAGCATTACTTGCAAATTGCTTACCAAAAGCAGCTATACATGTCCTCGCATGTATGGTTCTGCAGATCGTTAATTTAATTAGGAAAACAACTTGGTGTCCTACACTGCAAAGGTTAATTGTGACAATCTGGAATTTTTTAATCCAGCAGGTAAAATAAACAAACTTGACAACCTACTCTTCAGATATCATCTGCGCAGTTTCGTTGTTCATCTTATGAGAGAGAAATGTATTTCGTTTGAACAGTTGAAGCCATTACCCTCGATACGATATAAGTATAATACGAAGATGGGATTTGATGACAATTGAGATGAATAGGGACTTACCTGTCTGTGTAGATCCATGAAGCCTGAGATCTGTGATAGAATCTTAGCAAAAAACCTTTACGGAATTGAGGTGGCACCGAGTTATGACTTTCCATGAGGTTGGTATTTGACAATGAATTGTGCCACGGACTCGAGCTCAAACCGAGTATAACAATTTCCTGATGACGATAATAACGGACATTTCGTACCACGGGTCGAAATAAACTCTTAATTTTCGATACTTTTGGAAACTGATATATGAGAGCCGAAAAAAAAACTTACGCGTGGATAATCTCAACCTTTAGACTGTTAAGTATTATTGATATTCCTTTTGGAGGCATAACATCACCTTGCGACACCGAGAATGTACATAGTATAACAGCCACTATTGAGAGCGGAAAACGTGCGGCTCGACCAGGACGATCACTAATATCAAGAATCAGCATTCTTCTGTTTTATATTCGATGCTAATACATTACCTAGTATCAAGACTGCCATGCTGGTTGCGTGTGGTATCTAGTATCTATTATCCACGGTTCGCGTTAATTTCTCACACGACCGATAATTCCTGTAATTGCTAGAGGAATACAAGTACAAAGCGCCGGTCTGTCCCCCATCGCCCAAACAAAAACCCAGACACATATTAGCATTCCTACATAGTAGGAATAGTTTCAAAGACAATCGTGGGGAGGAATGCGAGATCCTTGTAGTGAATCAGATTCCTTGGATAGATTTGTTATCTAGGAAGATGGCTTAACCGTGAATTCTACCACAGTCGATCCTCCCTCGGAAATGAGATATATGCTTGCACTGCCCATCCTCAGCGATAATTGGCATTTATTAACATTAAACACCAACTTTAATCAATTAACTTCCAAAATATTCCTATCCATTGTGATCCACGAGTGGAAACCCGGAGACATGGTAGTGTTATCTATTGATAGTAAAAACGGATCCTGTCTTAGACGTCAGTAATTCCCATTTAAGGAGAGCCCGTTACGATATACATAAATATAATATAGACGCGAGTCTTGATGGGAGCTGAGTTGCGACGAAAACAAATTGTCGATTAGTTGACCAGACGAGACCTTAGTTGAGGTATCAACTCACTGTCAAAGCATCTGAGAGCGGTTCGTTTGTTTTGGTTTGTGGACGTTATTCCACGGACTTGAGCTCAAATTTGACTTGACCATAACAGCATAATTCCGATTCGGAACATTTCGTATCAAAAGGTTCTCTCGTTTCGTTTCTCGAGGTGAGCTTCCAACGTTTTTCATTACCTTTGGAAACTGACATCTATTCGAATGCTGAAAAACCCTGCACTTGAGCTGCCTTTGTCGTTGGGCTGTTTAGGATCGCTTTATAGAACTTTGCCGTATGACGTTGGAAATACACGTAACAAGACGGCTAGCATTGAGATCGCAGATGTGTTGAGTCTGCAACTCGACGTCCGACGCTATCGCCAATTAAATTTACAAAAAAATCTCGTGTATTTCCAGTTTTTAGATTGCGTGCCGTCAGAATGCCATGTGTGTTGAACAAGGTTTCGCCATCTGAAAGCCACGCATTTTGGTTGACTCCTCATTCTCAGGCACGGGCCGGGGCTTATGATCTCAAAGTAAACTTATATTTGTGAAGCACGGTCCCGATAGCAACTGACATCAACCGCGGTTGAGTATTGTATAGACTAAAGAATGATTAAATCTTTAATCAGTAAATTGCAAGGATGTCTATAAACGAACCCCATGTGCATCTGAGTCATCATCATGCAACTATCTCCTAGGTGAATTGTTGTTGATATCGACCTACGAAATCACGTGCATGTGAATTAGAAGGTTTTCAACCCGAGCTCTTGAATGCCTTCTAACCCACCTGATCTTCATCCCATGTGAAACCTCTTTCCAACACCTATCAGTGGGGTTGATCTTCTAACTGTTAGCGTACTTTTCAGAACAGTTTGTGTACCTACAAACCTTGATCTATAAACACAGAATATTTTAGTCTACCAAAGAATGAAATGGGACTTCACTTGGCAAATTTTGGATGTGAAAGTACGTCGGTGGACTCGGAGTGACAAAAATTAGTAAGTCATCAACTTCGCGTAACAAACATCGGCCCGACCCGAAGAGGAGGACGGCTTAATAATATCCTGCGAAGATGGACTACTAGACAACGGAGGTATGTCGAAGCATACGTCGTCCCATCCTCCCTCTCAACAATGTCTAATACTCAATTCAGACTTCCTATCAACGTTAAACCGGTTCACTATGATTTGTTAATCAAGACTGATTTGGAAAAACTTGAATTCTACGGAACCGTATCCGTCCAGTACGACAAGTACTTCATATATCTATATCTTTTCTGATTTTAACCTGATCTGTTTAGTCTCGATATTTGGAGCGATACAAAGTCACTTACATTCAACTCTTCCAAACTCTCTATCGCGAGTGTGACCGTAACCTATCCTGACGTTGGTACTCAACAAGTCGATTTGGGACATCTTACGTTCGATGAGAAACTTGAACAAGTTTCTTTTATCCTTCCAACTGCTCTAAAGAAAGGCTCCAAAGTTGTATTATCAATTCAATATACACATTCATTGACAAATGAATTAAAAGGTTTGTTTCCTCTCATCAACGTTTGATTCCTTCTGAATGATGAGGCATCCATTTATACAGGGTATTATTATTCTACGTATGAAATCAAAGGTCAGAAGCGTTATCTTGCAGTTACACAATTTGAGGTTAGAACCTATTATGTTGCTCGTGTTGGTTCATCTGTGCTGAGCTTCCCAATTTTTGAAGGCGACTTCCGCGCGTCATGCTTTTCCTTGTTGGGATGAGCCTGCTCTTAAAGCTACTTTTGAAATCAGCATGATATCGAAGGATGACACAGTCAACCTCTCTAACATGCCCGTCGTTTCCGAAGGCAAACTTACCTCTTCCCCTGGGACCCACTTCTTTGAAGACGGCAATATCGAGGGATGGAAAATGACAAAATTTGAAAGGACGCCCAAGGTATCTGTATCCTTTGGATCGCATTTTAAGACACTAAAAGCGTACTAATAGATGTCTACCTATCTCGTCGCACTGGCTAATGGCGATTTTAAACACTTGGAGAGCTCCTATGTCAGTCCTTTAAGCGGCAGGACACGCCCTTTGAGAATATATGGTATGAGATTCTCAATACGTACGATATCATGATTTTGAACGAAAGTGAACAGCAACCGAAGATTGTATTCATCAAGCTCAGGTAGCTGGCTCTTCATAACCCTGAAAAGACGACCGTCGGTTTGACATATCAATAGTTTTCTTTAGACGTTAAAGCCAAGACCCTGATTCAATACGAACAAGCATTCAACATTGAATTTGCTCTTCCGAAACTGGATACCTTGGTGGTATGTTACAGATACACATGTTGAATATAGATTACTAACCGTCAATTAGGTTCAAGATTTCGATGCTGGTGCTATGGAGAATTGGGTGAGAAACCATACTCATCTGGCTAAGAAAATATCACCAACTATCGCATTCAGGGTTTAATAACTGGCCGGACAACTGCATTGCTGGTAGATCCTAAACGAACTGATCTTACTTCAAAACAAAATGTTGCTAGAATGCAAAGCCATGAGGTATGTTTTCAATACATGATTTTTCTTTTATAATCAAAGCTCTCATGAATAGGTCGCTCATATGTGTATGTTTTCTTTTCATGAATCTATCATCCTCCGGGTTATAAAATTAATCCCCATGCAAAGGGTTCGGAAACATCGCTACCATGAAATGGTGGGATAATCTATGGTTGAATGAAGGTTGGAGATTTTGCGTCTACCCTTTTTTTTTTATTGAACATTTTGTAATGTTGGCATTTGTTTCAGGTTTCGCAACATTGATGGGAGAAGTGATCATCTTGAACAAGTATGTATCAGTCAATCGGTGATTGATGAAGTAAATTCGGTCTCAAATGTTATCTGCAGGCTATTCCCTGAATGGAACGTTTATTCTAGCTTTTACAACTCTCGTACAGTCTCAGGTCTCGATCTGGATGCTAGACTGTCATCTCATCCCATACAAGTAGAGGTTCCTAATGCTCGCGACATTGGACAAGTTAACTATTCCATCCTATTTAATACATCGGTTCTAAAAGTATACACAGATATTCGATGCTTTATCGTATTCTAAAGCTGCATCAGGTGTGTGTTGTTCTTAAAGCAATCTCAGCGTATCGGTATTGACCGATGGGGTTTCTATTAGTTCTTCGCATGCTTTCCGTTTATACAGGGGAAGAGAGATTCCTCAAAGGTGTTCATATTTATCTGAAGAACCATCTATACAGTAATACGGTAGCAGAAGACCTATGGGCTGGTATTCAAGAGGCTACAGGTATGAAGTCGCCTCCAATGCACGATTGGTTTATGCTAACACTAACATCGGTTTATCAGGATTGGATATCCCTACGTTGATGGACAATTGGATTTCAAAGGTATCGCTTAAGCACTTAATTCAAATTATACAATACTCAATTTTCAAGCAGACCGGTTATCCAGTCTTGACTGTGAAAGAAACGGAGGACGGCATTCATATTCGTCAAGATAGATTTCTTATAACTGGTAAAGCCGAAGAAAAGGATAATCAGACTATTTGGTTCGTATTTACAATATCAATTTTATAACTTTCTTCCCAAACTGGACACAAATAAGGCACGTTCCCTTGCGTATTCAGACCGTCAATGCAAAAGGCGAAGTTACTGTGGACGAGCAGGCACTGCTTAAAACTAGAGAAACAACGTATAAGTTAGATGCCAGCTGTTTATACAAATTGAATGCTGGCGGAACAGGATTCTGTATGTCCTTCCGAAGACATACCATAACTATCATTGATTCCCTGATAGATCGGGTTCTTTATACACCTGAGCATTTAGCCAAACTTGGTCAAGAGGCCGCTCGTGTCGGATCTACCTTATCGACGGTAGATCGTCTCAGTTTGTTGAACGATGCGATGACTCTGGCTACCTCGGGATACTCTACTACCAGCAGCGTTTTAACTTTTATAGATAATCTGAAGGATTCTGAGACTGAATGTACGCTTTGATTTATTTTTTCATTTTCTAGTTCGATCATCTTTGTCAGACCTTGTATGGAGAGGCATGACAAGTCAAGTCGGGTCAGTCACTCAAAGCCGTTTGGACAAAATAGATGAAGACGGTCTTCGAGACTTCTTACGAGTACGTTGGTATATATATATTAAATGAACTGTATTTACTGTGATACGCGTTAGACTGCAGTAGCACCTCTTTTCAGGAGAATGGGATATGAGTATCCATCTGGAGAACACCCCGATATGATTCAATTGCGCACAACAGCAATATGGACTGCGGCAAATACTGGTTTAACTGAGTAAGGTTATCTGATTCTTCCCTCCATATCACACTATAATTATACGATTAGAGCTGTACAAAAACTTCAAGAATGGTTCCGAATTTATCTTGAGACAGGTTCTGATTCCCATATACCACCTGATCTTGTCAGACCGACTTTCAGAACCGTATGTCATTCCCATCAACCAATATCTACGTATTATACATTACTACACATTACTTTTTTCTTCTACAGGCTACGAAATATGGTGGTCGACGTGAATGGGAAGAAATGAAGAAAGTATTTATCAATCCACCAAACCCTGCTACAAGAGTATCGGCCGTCTTTGCGATGTGTAATACTAGAGACCCTGTTTTGGTTGAAGAGAATTTCGATTTTATTATAAATTCGGCACCGAATCACGTAAACATGTTTTCTTGCTTTTGACATTATGAGTACTGATCTGTGATATTTGTCTTTCGATATCTAATAGATGATTATTTACTTCTTCTTTGGCGTTTTCTTCAATAATAAAATAGGAAAGGTGTGTGGTTCTGTACAACTTTGTTAGTCTTGGCAACGGGGGGATATAATGCTGTATCCTTTCTCTAGGAAGTATTCTCATTTTTCAAGGCGAATTATAATGAGGTACATTCCCGTAGATGGTCATTTATCTCATCACCACTAAAATCAACCGTATTCAGCTCGTCAAGAAAATGGAGGGTAATTTCCAAATGAGCTACCTTCTTCAAACTCTATCGGAAATTTTGAAAACCAATGAAGATGCTCAAGAACTTGAAGACTTCTTTAAGGATAAAGACACATCTAAAATCAATCAATCGCTTGCTCAAGCATTAGATCTGATTCGTGCAAAAGCTGCGTGGTCTGAAGTAAATATTATTCTAGACTATCGCACACTTTTTCCCAAATGTTCATTTACGTATCTTTTTATTTTTACAGAGAAGCAAGGATGATGTGAAGAATTGGCTTCAGGGGTGGATGAAGGAGAATATCGTCGAAGAAGGCATATCAGACTGAGAAGTTGTGGTGAAATTACTCTTATTGCATCCGATATATTCAGGATCCGAGTCTGTGCCAGTGCTGAGCAGTACCTATCACCTTGCTTGCAAGGTCTATCCAACCCTTAAATGAAGCCACTTTTCGTCTTTTTTTTTCACGGTTTTTTTGATCCTGTTTATTCCGCTTCAAGACGTGTGTTTTTTCTAGTTGGTCTGGTCTTCTTGTATACACAGTATTAACATTTGGCTATTTGTATGGATCGCGCTATACCTCTTTAATTTTTTCCCCTAATTCATGTCTCCGGTAGCTGCCTCCAAAGTCGTTTTTGTTTTTCATTCAACTTTACTAGTTTAAAAATGCTATGGTGTTCATTCACGAAAAGGATTAAAGAAGGGGATCTGTGAATAATAATTATACGTGCTGTAAGGAAAACTTTATTTGGAGACCTCCCAGAGTATATCATTTGCCCAATAAGCAGAATCGGTGTTGGCGCAACTAGTATAACAAGACGAATATAAATACGTATATAGTCATCAGTTGAAAATCTTTGGCCCAGGTTTTGTCTTACAGGGCGGTCGTTCAATATTCACCGATTAGACAACCGCACAATTACACAACGGACAAGAACATACAAGGATCATTTTGAAAAGCTACATCAGTTTCTTATCCTTACCGATTGTACTCAGGCCTTTAAGTTCCTTCAACGTGTCCTTTAAAAAGAACATCCATATCAGTGGTGCAAAGATCAATAAATGAACTCGAGGCAATTATTCATAAAGATCAAAAGGAAGAAAGTGGTGTAACGACAATCACAAAAACAAATTGGAATTGAAAGAAGAAAAGAATGACGAAGTTCACCGCCGGATGATTATCAATCGACTGGTGCCTCGCTGAGAAGTCGGAACGACTCCAACGAGACTGAACGAGATTAAAAGACTTAAGACGCGCAAGAAATCTGAGTGTTGTAAGTCTTTCTATTCGAAAGCCTGAAGAACTACCTACGAAATACAGCACATTTAAAGTATTTTGACACTCAGGTACAGTAAATAAGACAAAATAAAATAAATATGAGAATTAACTAAATTAAGAATTCCTCGGTCATCGAGGTACAAGAAAATATGAAAGAAATTAAAATAAAGAAATAAAACTATTGGATCCGGAGCGAGGTCACGCGGTTACTTGAGCGTCAGGTAAGGTTTTCCTTACACTCGCTCTCTTAGTACGATCCATCTAGGCTCGGCTCTTAAACAGTTTCTGGGTTTGGTTCTTCACCCGGACCATCAATGCCCATTGGATCGCTCCTTTCCCTCATATCGGAAATGATACTCTCCCGAAGGCGACTAAATACAGATTGTATGGATTGCACCGGATTATTTGGGGGTGACAGGTTCAAGTCTGGTAAGTCTAAAGCAGACTCGTTAGGGGCTGATCTTGTTGCGTTTCGTCGACGAAGATCCAAAGTAAATTCACAGATGAGTATCAATGAGAGCCTGAGGAGAAGTAAACATACATAAGCCATTCAAAGTATATGGTATGGAATTTCGTACACCTGCTGAAAGGCGCCGAGATCTGCTCCAGCGACCTATTGTAAACTTTGTTTGAGAGATGCGACAAAGAATTGAAATATACTATCTTACTGGAGAAATCTGTGGAGACGCGAATTGACAGGAGTTAGTGGAATGCAGTAGAAAATTGTGGTGACAAACATATTAGGTAATGAGTTCTGCAACTGTAACCAAAAGTACAAAACTTTCTTAGGATCAGTCTTGGGGAAAGCGACAATTTTAGTTGTCACATACGAAAATCTTAAAATACCTGACAACACAAAGGCCTAGTTTTAAAACACCTGTCGTATGGACGAGAGTATAATAGGCTTACCCTGTTGAAGAAGCAGAGTAACAAAGTCATTACTGGTATGTAAGTGTAATCTTTGCTTTTCCCTCCATAAGCCCCAAACCTGGTGGAGAACTGCGAGGAAGGCAAATACGTCCAAGAGATATGCTGTATAATAATGCATTTAGAACATGCTAATACAAAATTCTGTTGATTTCTTACAGCTAAAAATAATTAATAAAACGGTGGTAACAGATAATAATAAAAAACCCTACGGTTCTGGACGGCATCCGGGTACCGTTGCAGCTACAGACAATGATTAGAATATGTATTTCACATAATACAGATAAAATTCAAACCATATATATCCAAGGCCAAGGCAGTGAAAAATACCGTAGAAAGTGCTGTTGTCAATGGTCGATATTCTTGGCATAAAGCTAAAGTTCGGAGTGAGACCAAGCCTACAGTGTTTTTGAGAACTATGAATGACACCCTCAAATACATCGATTCAGAGCACCTTGTATTCCAATGAGTGAAAGAATTGCTATAGCATTGAGTAAAAATCCCAAATCATTGCATGCACTGATTTATGGCATTGTGTCATTGTCATTTCTTTTGGATTTGGCATAAATAAGACAAAGGTACCGGGGAGACTGCAAAAAATCACATGAGGAAATGACTGACTGGGAGAGAACATTTTTGAACTTACCGACTCAAAGCTTTGGACTACAACAAGGGATAGAGAGAAAAAAGCTGGGTACTTGGAAAATAAATAGAGAACGGTCGCTACTGTAAATTCCTGTTTCCATATGTATCGAATTTCATCATCAATATGAAGCAAAGATGCATAAAATAGAAGTGCTTCAGATATGGATGTTAGAACATCACAAGAGCAGGAATTATTTGAATACTACTCACCAGAAGCAGCAACGTATATCTCCACCTGTATGGTCCTGCAGATCGTTATTTCAATTCAAAAAATAAAGTCAGTGGCCTACTCATCGGTTGCCGATTGTGCTAATCTGTGGATTTTTCTAATTTAACAGGTAAAATAGAAGACATGACAACCTACTCTTTAGATATCATCTGAATTGAGGCATTTATGGCGTCGTTGTTCATTTTCATTCTTGCGAACTGTTAGAGGAGAGTTTTCTGGAATCAATTTTAATGGTAGAGGAGATGAATAGAACATACGCGCCAACCCGTGTGCATATATAAAACAAAGTGTAGGAAATTGGGGTATACCGGATGGTACAAGGACAGTCGCTTCCTAAGCGCCCGTCGTCAGACGCAAAACCACACTTGTCTCCTCACTTGTCTATTCTTACAAGTGAGATAATAATTATCTTTACAAAGCATTTGATTAAGCGAGATCTTAGTTGAATTATTAAGGGATCAGAGCACCGGAGGAGTTGAAAAGGGTTCAACAATGACTATAACAACCCGGTGATGATCCAGATGATTACAAGTCATTCTCACGTTTTGTTTCTCGAGGTGAGCTTCCAACTTCTGAAACCTATGGAAACTGATACATCCATCCGCGTGCATTTGTCTACTAATATCATTGATATTTTTGGTGGAGCTTCGCTATCACCAAGACAGCCGCCGTTCGTGTTGAGCTGCAGCTCGACATCCGGTATTCACAAGTATGCAACCACTAATTGTAAGTAAAATTCCAACAGTATTATGTTTTCAGTTAAAAGTTTTACATCTGGATTGAACATAGCATCAGAATACCGGGCTATGATTACCTGAAACACATTTTTTCCAGTTTCCTGATGAGCATTTAAATATTCGATTTTCGCCAACCACACAATTATACGAAGAGAGAACGTTCTTGAACAACCACATCTGTTCCGTACCATTACCGATTATACTCAGACTTTTCTTTATATAACATGCCCTCAGATAATAGAGAAGAACATCGGGATCATTGATGCAAAGATCACTTAAAACTAATGAGGAAACAATTATTCATAAATGAAGATAAAAAGAAGTTAAAGAAAGTAACGTAACGAACAATTACGATCATGATCAGGGCTGAAAGCTCACTGTCTCAATGCCAAGAATCGACTGCCGCCAGGCTCTCCTGCGATTCGTCATTCATGTTATCTATCCTCACTGTTTAGATTGCAAGCTCTGAAAGATCTGAACGTTCTATATCAATCAATGTGGATTGATAATATCCAAAAATACGCCTTAAACGGATCTAGGTGGTTTGTGTAGGAACGTCAGCTCATCGATCATGATTTGTGATCCGCTTCTCTTATCAGTTAACTTTGTTCAGGTTGCGATCTGCTGAACAAAAATACAAAATGGAATAGCTGTGAGCCGTAAATTCTGTTCTAAATCCGTTTAATTCAAATCTAAATCCAGAGTATCATTTTATTTCTTGCTTCCGTTTAATGGACGGCCTTTCATGTTTCCGTTGCGTTCTTTCTTTCTAAATAAATGTATCCAAAAGAAAGATTTTTGATCCCAATTTATGATAAAAACTGACGGACCCGGGCTTCATCGACGCATCTGTTGAAGATCGATCCATCAAAACCCCATAACGCTACAACATTTGTGTTCACCGAAGTTATGGTTATGTTTCTTGTCCAAGGTGTTTGGACGGAATATGATGCGCCACCACCATTCCCCCAAAGAGATGCCCTTCAAGTGCTGAAGAAATGGCAGGATGTGTTGCCGGTGGACGTTGCTGCCTGAGATGTACGTCAATGCTTTTATGATGCTTATGTACGAAGATAAAGTTGGTCATTCTTAATTTTGTCGGAACTTCGGGAAAGGTAGAATGTCCTTGTCTCACAAAGGATATAGGTTTAGTCCATAATCGGCAGCCGTTACTACGTCTGTTGAGGAGACTTATTAATAACGCGACTCTTGAGTCTTCTAAGCATCGCATCTGAAGTTCAATCTTTTTTTCTTAAACTTTAGTTTATCTCGTTGTATTTCCGTTGTTATAATCTGAACGTTATTAATGGCCGCAAATCTAGCCCAAAATGACAGCGAAAGCGTCGTTATAATCGGAGGAACTATTATAATAAGTATTATTGATTAATTTTTATATCTGGGGAACAAACACCGATGTTGGTGATTCCTTTTGAATTCTGTTTTGAAGCCTGTCGATGGGGCACTAGCTTAGGCTAAGTTAAATTTTGGCTACACTTCTCCGAAAAAACAGTTCAATTTTGACTATGCACTTTCAGTCCAAGAACTGCGAGAGAGAAAGTACAATTTCCATTAGAATAGTACGACAACCCAAACCCATCTGCGATCCCATCGACTCGTCGTGAATTCAATGCTAATATCGAGTCCCAGAGTAACACTAGAATGTGTGCATGGCAGGCTCGAATCGTCAAAAACTAGTACACAAGCCTACTACAAAAAGAAAGAATAAACCTTCAACCAGGCTTCGATTCCAACTGTCTCAACCGTTCCGAATCTGGACTATCCAAATCCGTTAGACTCATTCCGGCGTCCGCGGATCCCCTATTATCATCAATAGTATCCAAAGTAAACGAAGGAAGACCAGTTGTGTTTGCAGCACCCGTATTGATTATAGTCGATTTCGCCTGGTTACGTACATAGTCCCGAGCGTTGAGACTGACTAAGAGAGAGTTTATGTAGACTGTGTTGGAGATTATATGGGTGAAATTTAAAATTATCGGGTGGAAGATGGATGGGTGCGTACGTTTACTTGCGGGAAAGAAGAGGCCGATGAAAATGAAGTTATTTGGTTGGGTCGTGTACTAGGGTAAAGATATCAGGGTTTGGGGTTTTTTTTTTTTGGGAGGTTGAGGGTTTAGGTAGAAAGATGGGAGACGTACGGCGACGAAGACAGCTGTGCTCGTCAGACTGGAAGAAAAGCGAGTATTTGCATTTCATGTGTAAAAGGAAAGATGGAAATTGTATGAAAACTTCTCACCCCATGATGAGACCGGTGTTTAAAGTGAATTTAATGAGTGTTTTAACGATAGAGTCCGTGCTGTAACATAAGACATGTTTCAAAAATATCTATCAAGGAGCTTGAAAGTACCAGTACCTCTTAAAACCAGTTCTTCGGGTATAAAGTTGCCAGCAAAGGAAGGAGGCTATGCATCCATCCGCTGCTGCTGCCGTAGCCAGACAGGTATATAGCAGCCACTTATTAGTAACAGATGTTAGCGATATAATTTATTGTGAACAAAAAGCTTACAGCGATATGATGTACTTCTTCAAAAGGGAACTTTCCCCTCCCTTTGAGGCTAAAATATAAATATCACTTTAGCAATGATTCCTGGGAATTAAGCTAAAAAAACTCGTACAGAGATATAGTAAAAGCTACAGAAGCAGTTGATATGACTACTCTAAGAAACAATGACATACACATACGTACCTGATGTCATACCTAACATTCACCATGGACGTTTTTTTAAAATACTAATTTGTGGTTCCAAGAAATCAATACTTACTCCAATATATCAAAGAAAGGAACGCCTGCAAAAATCCTTCAGTGTATTGTCAAGCTAAAGCAAAAAGAAAGCTTACAATAATGGCTACGAGAACCACCTTGCGACTCACTAATTATATTCATTTTTAGTGCTTATCATAGAAGAAACGACAATGAAACGTACGTCTCCATATACATACTGCGTATATTCTGTTTTGGAAAAGATTAATGTGACACGATTGAACGAGTGTTTCGAGGAAGACCTACCCTCTGACAAGTGTATTACTGCCGGCCTTGTCAATGAATGTAGATAAGACCAATCGAGGGTCGCAGAGAGGACTTATGACTCACCGCTGGGAGGATCTCAGCCTATCGCCATATTACGGTAAACTTGTATTAATAAAAACAGTCTGGATAAACTTGAACTTACGATGATGCTCCTGAAATTAAGTATACTAATTGATGGACTCAATTAAACGTTAAATATAAACATACTCACCAAACAAGATTGTCCACAGCTGCAGAATTGTTGTAATTCAACACCATGTAGAAATACAATACATGAGCGACCAAGGCCTGATGGATGGTGTCGAGTATCCAGATGACTGCAATCTACACATACAATTCAGAGTTGATCAAAGGTCTCGGTCTCTCTGGAAAGTAAAACAATATCGTCTCACCGAAGCGTCAAATGGTCTACTATCCTTCCGTCCCTTGAAGTAAATGAAAGTTTGGACACAGGTAACCCCATATAGTCTATAATACGCAACCAAGGGAGAAAAAGGAAAAAGTATTGATGTAAGGCACCAAAAAAGAAGAAAGGGCTGTGAATCTGGTTTGTCTTTATTACTCACATGCTACAAACTATACCACCAAGAAGGATAGCCCCGAGTGTGTCGTTGAATCCGGTAGACATTGATTCAGTACCTCCAATGATTGATGGGGGGTGTCTTGCCAGAAGACCAAATCTGAAATGAAGAGGAAGGACGTGGGGGTGGAAGAGCTTGGGACCTTGCCCCACGAACGCCCATATTGTATATCATGCGACGTCCGGGGCGGGAAGCTTGCGGGCGGGCATAAAGCCCGGTCATATTTTTCCCTTTCCCACTGAGACTTGAAAAGCACCCCCCTTCTTGTCTTACATTTCTTTGTTCTGATAAAGTCTCTTTATATTCACATTACTCTTTCTCGTACGCTGAACATTGATGTCATGCACACCAAATATTGATTTGGGACCTAAGTGACCACTGAGTACCGAGTCTTCATTGCGTCAATCAAATTAAATGGACAAAACGTATCCAAGTTTCAGGGCTTTCATCTTCCGAGCTCCTATATATGTATACCAATTTTTTGGGAGCAAAATACGGGCAGAAGCACGTGCACGGCTACGGCCAGCGCAGCAGAGTCTGGGTAGACTCCGAGCCAGGTAGTCAATTACGCACTCGAGTAAGTAATTGAGTATCATCGCATAAGAGAAGACCAACTTTCTCTATCCCTGCACTCTTACTTCCAATGTGTGTTCAAGCCAAATAAGAGTATTCCCTAAAAAAAATTCTCTGCTGGGTGAGTAACTTACGTTAGTAAGGTGTCCATCTTGGCTGTCATCACTACTCCCTCACCAGCATGTTCTTCTTTGTAACAGCCTCGTTTTAGCCCATAACCCAGGAGACGTTCTACGGAAGTTTATTGTGAATTTTAGGGTTTCTTGTGAACGAAGAAATCATTATAAGTTCACCGGTTTGTACAGCCTTTGAAATGGAGGATTGCATGATTAAAGTTTAGAATGTAATTAACGGACGGCTCTTGTTCTGCCTCGAGGGAAATCGACAAAACAAACTCGGAGAATTACGCAATTCTATTGGATGAACGAGCGTCTAGACGCTAGACGCTAGTACACGCGTTCAGGAAGCCCTCCGTCTACTTATAAGTAGCATGGATTCGAGGTAACTCTTTAGACTAGCTGAAATGCCTCAGTCTTATCGAAAACTTCAAATCTATGCCATTGCCATCAGTGTCATCTCGGTGATATATAATGGTGCAGAAGGGGCTATTTCTATTGCGTTTGGTGCAGAATCATCTTCAAAGTCTCTCGTCTTTTTCGGAATCCAGTCGGGCATTGAGGTTGCTTCTGCTGCTATTGTTTTATGGAGATTTCGTAATGTTGCTAAACCTGGGGAAGAACGAGGTGCTAAACTTGATCCTCGTCACTTGCGGTATGAAGGTCCAAAAACTGTCCTACTCAACGTCATGACTTTATTTCTCTAGGTTTGAAAAGATAGCAACATTCACAATCGGAGTGCTCTTAATACTTCTCGGATTAGCCACTATCGGAACAGCCATATCCATCCTTGTTCTCCACGAAGCTCCAGAAACGAGTAACGCATCCCTCATCATCTCCGGCTCCGCTTTATTAATCATGATCTTCATCTGGCTTCCAAAACGATACCTCGCACGCCAACTAAACAGTTCAACCATGCAAGGCGAAGCGACATGTTCATTATCTTGTATTCAAATCACCATCGTCCTTTTTATTGGATCTCTCATTTATCGTGTTTGGCGAGGAGGTTGGTGGATTGATGGCGCTACTTCTATTATTTTGGGACTTCTATTCGGTTGGGAGGGTGTGAAAATGGTACGCTGGGCTCGAGATCCGGAATTCGATGGAGGCTGTTGCTCGTCATGTCGTTTACCCGAGATTGGTATAGAGGAGGGTAAAAAAGGTAAAGAGAAGGTTGACGACACAGATAGTTGTCATGATGAATGTTGTTCATCTTCTCCCGTACCTGATGTGCCGAAAATTGCTGTCAAGGACGAAGCCAATTCTTGTAAGAAAGGGAAAGGGTGTTGTTCATCTCGTAAGGAGGAGGGTTCTGAAGGAAGTAAAGAAAGAAAAGATAATTGCGGTAAAGGATGTTGCTCAGTTACAGATGTTCCCAAAGTAGAAGAAGATAAGGACGAAACAAGCAGTTGTGAATGCTGCTCCTCAAAGGACGAATAACGAATGCGGATACATGAAAATTTCCCTTTCCTTTTGTTTCTATGTTTTTTTGGTATTCTGTATTATCTGTTCATGTTTGATACTGAATGTATTTCGGGGATTTATGCTTCGTATGTTAATTGATCATTAGATTTTTTTGTTCTTCCTAGAACCCTTCTGTATCCGGCAAGATTTGTTTAAGTTTACGATTTTTCTACTCGCTACTGAGATCTCCAAAGAGCGTAGAAACGCACTCCGACGGATCATCGTGGGTTTGTTTATTGTTCAACTTTATAAGGCTCGTCACTGATCAACTTTTCCGAGCTGGTTTATGAACCGACCATTCGAGAATTCGAAGAATGAGATCGCCTGTTTCAAGTTTTAATTATGTGTTTATCTTTGTCTTCTCTCAGAACGGCCACTCGTCTTCGGCCCTAGAACATGACGCCAAACGTTTTCTACAAAATGGTTATATGGAACTGTGGCCGTATTTCCGACTGGTTAAATCTCTCGGTATGATGGGATATTTGTCTCGGACAAGGTCATCGCACATGCAGCCATTATTGTTGTAACGTATATCAATTCTAAAACCTTAAACGTCAGATAAACCTTCTCTAGCCGGTTTTTTTTATCCAGGTCACGCTGAATATATAGTGAGTACCATTGCAAACTATATAACGCAGAGTTTCGCGACTACAATTAAATAGCTTCGTGCGCGGAATGATTTCAAGTTGCGATTGAATCTTCCCTAAGTGAAGTTTTCTTTTCCTTTCGATGGTTCATGAAATTGTAAGACCGTTGTTTATTCTGACATTCTTTAGCACAAAGGAAAATTGGTTTATTGACAGGTTCGGGAAAGTCCGTGGCTACCTCAACATACAATGGTTCGTATGAGTTTCATAGTATCCCCATTTTAGGCAAAATCGGCAAATATTAGAGGTCAATGTTGCGCTGAGTGATGACTTATAATTTGGAAAGATTCTCGTTTCAAAAAGAGTCGGCATTGCGGTTCTGAGTTGGATGCATCTTACTAAGGCGAGGTGTGAACCGATGATAAATATAAATATCACATTAATCACATTGCACCGGGCGCAGATTAAGATCGATAATGATGTCTCTCAATCGGCTTCATCGATCCCTTTGTGTGAAAAGGTACAAATACAGTATATTTATATTTCGCACTTAGTATACAAAAACAAATTCACATCACCCATTTTTCTTCCCTTTACCCCTTCCGCTGCCCCTCTGGCTTTGACATTCCATCTTTTCCCGATAACGGTCGGGATGGAATTTTGCCAAATGCTCATCTAAAACTCCGTCGGTTCTCCACACCTCGGTAGAGAACGTACAGTCAGAATCAGGACATTTGACTGTTATTTTGTCTGTCCAAAGAAGGGCATATATTTTCTCCGAATTTACGTCAATTGCCCCGCTCTCCAACATCTGCACCTCTCTTTTGGCGTGAGTCCGCAGGTGACGCTTCCAGTTCCGTTGTCCTCGTTTGAGGACTATAACGACCCCACACGTCTCATTCACTCCGACAGGGTACTGGCAAATGTAGTTTTTATTTGAGCCGCGTGTATATGGCTCCTTCCTTCTGTGATCATCGGGTGGGAGGGAGTCCACAGAAGGCAAGATTAGGGAAAGTTCTGGGCCCGCGGAGGATGTGAGGGAAGCGTCATCCGCAAGCATTTGACGCTTGGAAGGACGAGCAGTAACAGACGATGCTCGGTTTTGGCCTTCCCTTTTCCTTTTTTGAGGCGTTTGGGGAGTAGAGAGTGTGTCGGGAACGAGTGGTTGCAAGGGGTGATGGGTAGCGGCAGCGGGATGATCTGGGTGTGTAATTGGTGGTTGGGGGGAAGGGATATGTTGGGGAAGTTGCCTTGGCGTTGCAGGCATGTGTTGATTTTGCGGTGATTGAAACATATTCAAGCCTGGATTAACTATTCCGAACAGATTAGCTGGATTCAGGCATGGCGACTGGGATGACACACCGTGACTGGAACTGCCTGGGACGATTGCTTGTGAGATTGAGTCATTGGTTATGTGTTGAGTCCCTGCACAAAAACCATTGTTCAATTCATAGAGCCGGCAGCCTCATTTGAAACTTACAAGTCGTATTATGGAGATTGTAGGCCGCCAAATTATCAGTAGTATTGTTCCCCCATCCGGTCATATTGATATTGGCATAGTTGGCCTTAAAATACAAAGATGAAGACTCTGAGAAATGAGCCTGCTCTGAAACATTTCCCTCAGTGTACGTGTATTCCCCGAACTATATGTATGCATTATAAAAGTGATGTAAAGAGCGAAAAGTGCAAGCATACCGCTGAGGGTGCATAAGGGGAGTATTTTTCGAAATTTTGAACATCATCCGTCCCTATAGTTTGCAGTTGGCCAGCGAACTAAATGGAGAGCATTAAAAAGCGAGTTATGAGTAGAAAGATGCACGCATACACTTTGTATTAGGGGCTGGGAATTGTATAAGTTTTCACCCAAGCCTTGGAACTCTACAACTGGTTGGCTTGGAAGCAAGGTTGAGGCCTAGAAAATTCATCAAACAAGAGAAATAAAAAGCAGAAATGAGAGGTGTACATTATCTGTAGTATCGCTCATGAGATAATCACCAGCTGCATTGAAGGGCTGAACATGCACTGCGGATAATTGTTCCATGCCCATATCATGGTTATCCCAATCGACGTGGTTACATGTAACATCTTGCACCACAGCTTGAAATTCGCCCTGAAACGTGAACATGAGGAGCAGTTCAAGAGAAAAAAGGTGGAAGTTTAGTACCATATATTCATTCGTGTCGGCACCTAAGAAGTGGAAATCGTGATCGGCTTGACCGGATCCGACCAATGGAGTCTGGGTTCCTGCGAGCCCGAGTGGAAAGGTAAGAAATAAAATTGCAGTAAAACAAACAAAGACACACATAGTTGGTTGTATTGTGTTCTGAGGATTGCTTCAGGAATGCAGAAGGCGGTAAAGCGTCAACTGCGTTTTGTGGAATTTGCGCTCCGTATTCAGCCTATATTATTCGAATTAGTTTGAATTCTTTCAAAATTTTTATCAACTGCATACGTTTAGGGTCAGAAGGTTGTTACAAGCATCCTCAAACTCTTGGTAAGTCATATGTTGTCCCAGGGGTTCCTTTGGATTTGATATAGTGGAAAGCTGTAGCGACAAGATGATAAAGATGGTTAACGGATAAAAAGCGAAATGGTACATACTTCGGGGAGGGAGGGAAGTTCGTTTGCCATGTCGGCGGGTAGGTGTAACCGTGGTTCCTGTGCCTCTAGTGGATTGGCAGGCTGAAGTAATGAAATGATAAGGACGGTTAACCGATAATGAGAGAAATGATACATACTTGGGCGGTGGCGGATAGTTCGTCTTCCATGTTGACCAGCGTGTTTAACTGTGCGATGTTAGATTTAATTTTGAATAAGGAGAATTGGACATACCGTATGATACATGTTTAAAAACTGTTGGGGCGTTCTCGTGACAGTTTTTTCATGGAAGACACTACTCATAGACGCGTTTTTTGAACTTGACGCGTCTACCCCTCGAGCAAGAGCGCGACTGGGGATAGGACCAGGGTGATTGTTTTGTGGGTTGATTTTGACGCGTTGGGGATCAAAAGTAAGGCCATCTGATGTACATGTAAGGGGAATGGGAGAACATGTACGACTTGGGTCATCAAACCCGGAGGGGTCTCTGGAAGTTAATGTTTCCAGAAACTCCTCAGTGTGATAATGTAAACCTCCGTACGAGCTTTCGACTTCGACATCGAGATCACCTCTCTGATCATTGCCGTTCGACGATGGGAGAGCAGAGAAGGTCGATAGAAGTGTGTCTGAAAACGGGAGTGATTCGTCCCACTTCCAATGTAAAATATGGTTGTCGCCAGAAAAAGAGGGGTCTTGTGTGGGCGAAATGGTACTCTGTGTCTCGACATTGATAACCGTGTTGGAGGGTGAGAAAGAGGAAGAGGGGCCGTTGGTAAAGGACATTGTAAAGATAATGAGTAAATGGGAGGATTGTTTGTGCAAAGACAATGTAGTGAGGAAAAAAACCGTCTTGGAAGATTTGTTTATATAGCTTCTCTAGTCTGGATTGTGTCACCATTAGTCCGGGGAAAACTCCGCCAGCATAAACGGATGGACATTGAACAAAAACTGGGTCCATTAGTGCTGGGACGCGTTAGGGCGCAATAATATACCGCGTCGTCATACAAAGAACGGACAATTCAAATATGATTGATATAGTACGTTACCAGCAGAGTGTAGATCTGGAGATATCTAAAGGTTCCGCAGAGTAGGTTTTCCTCTCCATATGCTAACTATTGAACATTCAACTTCCTGAAACGTGTGCGAAAATGATAACGCTTACGAAACGCATAGTCATTAAAACCCCATGGTTGAAAGAATGGTGATAAGACGTTTTTTGCTGGATTGAAGTAATGAGTTGGGTTTAACCGTGGAAAGATTCAGTTTGTTGGAACGTAGGTTCTGAATTCATTCTACAACGTCTGTTTGAATCCTTGAGAAACAATCTGAACTTGAAGACCTTTCGTCTCTCCAGGGAGTGGAGTTTTATTCTTAACTTAAATGTATGTTTAAGATGCCGAGGAAAGATATAGTTTTCTGTGATCATATCACTTTGACGTCGAATCTGAGAGAAAGCCATTAGGTGAGGAGTTACATAGAATTAAATATGAATAGTGCATCACTGCCGCCACGTTAGCTCGTGCGCTAAATTCTCGTAGCCCCGACGCGACGCTGTGACAACAACGTGACTTAAAGTTTTTTCCGATGATGCCTATGTGCACGAACAGCAATCCATGTCTTTCGTGTCAATACAAAACGGAAAATATTTATTTTTAAGGATCATACTATATGACATTACCGATATTTTGATAGATTCTCATTGATGAATTTTCCTACTCGAGTTCATTGAATTTGGCTTTTAGTCCTGTCACATTGTCAACCTTGACGAACACCGAGAAATAACCCCTTCATCTGATAACTTCCGTGCGTCAGTCATACTATCACATAATACCTAGCGACGGACATCCCAGTATTTTGACTACCTACTGCGTCTCCCTTAAGATAAGGACAGAATTGCTGTAATCTCTCCCAACCAGGTGGCAATCCCTGAGCTGTGGTAAGGTCTTTCAAGTTTCTACTCTCCTTTTGACAGGGTTTGGATGCTGCGTCTGATATGTCGCTTCATATGCGAAATTTTTTATTACAAAAAACCCCCGTCACATACATTCAATTATGTTCAACGACTCTTCAACCCCCTCTGATGATGATAAATGACCCTTCCCCTTCCCCGATTTCGCATCGCACATTTTCCAGTTGGGTGGGTTTTCTTTCTTGGACTCATTTAATCTCGCAAAGACCACCATAGAGACATAATTAGTCACGTCGCCAGTCTCTTTTATCAATCTCATAGCTATTCCATAGTAAAACCTCTTTTCGTGGAGTTCCAGCTCCAAGGCAGCATAAAACAATGATACGATAACTTACGAGCATGCTTGGAAACTAGAGTTTGGTTGATGTATCTAACGTAAATGTAAGGGAGCAAGTTTGTAGGTTGATATTTGAATTTTGTTAGATGGCTTTTGCTTTTGCAATTGTTTGATATCCGTTTTCAGACCTTTTGTTTCACTGATAAGTGCGTTTATCTTAATCCCGAAAGCTTTGGTTTGTTCGACTATGAGAGCTGACATTGTGGAAAGAGGGCCCCTGCGCAGTTCAACTAGTGTGTTATTATCGCCCTCACTTTTTTCGTCTTCTTTCACACGCAGCATGACCTTTTAACGTAAACTCGTTTAGATTTCAATCCTCCCGGACTTTATCCGCTATAAGCGGCACGCGTGGCATCGAAAGGGATATATACTACCGATGTTGACCTAAATAGGTGCACCCCTCATGTATTTTATATACCGAAACCCTACACGACGAAATCTCCTGCTATTTTGATTTAAACTTGTTCCCAACAAAATCGGAATAACTATCTGGACCGAGACAACTGTCTGTTCGAGTGTTAATACTATATATTATTGATATATAAGTAAGATCCAATGCTTATAATAACCTACACAATTCAAACAGTCGGAATAACTATATGGACCGAGACAACTGTCTGTTCGACTATATATTATTGATATATAAGTAAGATCCAATGCTTATAATAACCTATACAATTCAAACAGTTTCTGGATTTGGTTTTTCACCCTGGCCATCAATACCGACTGGATCACCCTTTCTCCCATATCAGCAATAATGCTCCTGTAAAGTCGTGATAGTTGATCAAACGACTCAATGAAACGAAAGTAGCTTGATGAACTAAGTTGAAGACTTTTAGACTCACTTGAAATGAGTGTTTTAAATCTTTGTTTTATTTGAAGCTTATTCTTAACCTACATACAAGAGGGTTTAAATATGTATAAAGGAAGTTTAAATAAAGAAATCAGAGTAAATCATAAAATTAAAGATGGTTGTGGACAAGCCAGAAAGGACTCGTGTTCGGTGGCGACACCATGCGTTGACAGGTAAGGGGACGATAGGTTCAAAACAACGGTAATTCCAGGACAGACTGGTGTGGAAATAATCGTGTTGTGTTTCATTGACGAGGATTCAGACTAAATTTTCAGATGACTCAGATGAGTATCAACCGTCCATTATATGTAGGCTCGGAAAAGAAATGACTGAAATAGAAGAGAGCGAAAGACGGGGGTCCGAAGAATTCAAGAAAAACACAATGTAACTATATTGCCTTTATTAATGAATTTCCACCCCGTCGCTAACATACAAAAAGGCCAAGAAAGGGCATCAAAAAACAAGATATTTTTTTATGGTTTCATGAATTTAAAAAATTGGACGTTGTGTCGAACCGGTTTCCGAGTACTACTGGGTGAGGAATTTCCATTTTTGGTTGAGTAGTGAAGCCTTCAATTCTTCAAGTAGGACCTTCAAGTAATCAAATAAATCCTACAGCATGTACCGACACAAAATGGGAGAAGACTTACCTGGTCACCCTCGTTCGGTCCAGACTGGAATGCTATGTCTGCTCCGGACTCTGCGTAGAGGATCCTGGTAGAATCATAAGTTAGCTCTTGTCACATTCTAGTGATAACGAATACTCACTGGTATATACCTGGTGTGTCAGTTTCACGGGCTTGCAATCCAGTAGACTGAAAGGGAGACCCGACAACTCCAGTATTCTGAGGAACAAATAAGAAACAAAAATTAGCCCGACAAAAAAAAAGGACCCACCGGGCTAAAGGTTGGAGCGAAGATGGTACTGGACGGACGAACAGCTCGTAAAGTGAAAATTTTGTTCTCTTTGTCGATATATTGAAGATCCCACTGAAAAGTGGTGTTAGATTAATTTCGGGAAAGACTAAAAGTTGAATGTGAATGGTGACAGACAATTTGACTCCTCTCTCCGTGAAACTCGGAGCAAATGATCGGGGTATCGATCACTGGGCTTCCATTTCTAAGGTCGAGCACCCACCCAGGGTTCGCGACGGGTTCAACACTGGTTTGATGTATGCAATGGTCATCGTCAGAGTAGATATATGAGGTGAGTTATATATGAAGAGAATTGATGAGAGGTCAGGATGAGTTGAACGGTGGTCGGTTTATATAGAAAAAAGTATTTGATGATCGTGCCGTGAGAGTCGGACCGAGGCTGATTAGATTGGATGAAATGTACCGGATATCTATTCAGAACCAGATGTCTATATTGTTGAGCGATAGAAGACTTTTATGTTACAGCTAGACAGGCATGTCAATTGTGAATTCAACTAGCTTTTAATTTAGAAGGACACCCTGAACCTTGAATACAACGTTTTCCATTCATTTGAGCTTTTGTTTACCTTAACCGGAAGTTATTATGTAAAATTGTTTTGCTACAGCACAACCTTCCTCTCGTAGAGACTCATTGAAGGAGAATGTGTCAGTCAAAATTATGTGATTGTTCAATAAAATAACATATACCCAGTATATAATGTTCAACAGAAACTTTCCTGAACCTTCCGAATCTCCGAAACCATCGCTGTTACACCAGAAGAAGTTCTTATTCAAATAGATGTAAGTTTGAGGCATGTGACTTGCCATGCGTCATACTCCAACCTTTTTGAATACTGATTAAAGATAAGAGACCATAAATGAGTGAAGGTTGTATAATGTTGTCTGTAACATATGCCTTCTCTCCGTGATATTGTGGGATTCAGATATTGAATCTAATTGTGCTCATAAAATCTTCTGATTCTATTTGTGACGATAATTCGAGGGTGAAGACTTCTGGATGGCATGCTTGTTCGGAAGTGCCAATTGTGGCAGTGCAATGAATTAATAGGCAGAGGAGGCACAAGCCCCGGCTAGGTTGCGTCAATAAAATCACATATATGAACTTCGAAAACTTTATATCCCTCTGGAAGCTGCAGTCTTCGAATGCCTATAACAGTTCTCCACTGATCGGTCATCATATTTCCTGGGACCCATGCATGGTGCAAACAGGGACTGTTTAGATGTGGCATATATTCACTACAGAAGTTCACAATTCGTGACGTTTCCATGGTCAATATGATTTGATGACACTGCATGATATTGATCATAATATGGCAATTGTGTTTAATGTACATTTAGTGGCTTTCAATGGAGATAAATTCTGATCACTACGGTTTCCCACCCCACTGCTTTAGTACTAACAAGTAAGAGCTCATGGTGAGCAGAAACTAGAGACAAAAACAGATAAACTTCTCTTAATTGAAAACTATTCATCACTAAATATAAATATAAACATGTGTATTGAGTAAACAATGTTAAGTCGACATCAGTCGGTAATTCCGATATTAGTTTAGTTTAGTGGATTCAACCTAACCGAGGCTTGTTTGTCGTTTGCTCAATTCATTGCACTGCCACAATTGGCACTTCCGAACAAGCATGTCATCCAAAAGTCTTCACCCTCGAATTATCATCACAAATAAAATCACAAGAATTTTTATGTGCACAATTAGATTCGATATCCGAATTCCACAATATCACGGAGAGAAGGCATATGTTACAGACGAGATTATACAACCTTCATTTATTTATGGTCTCTTATCTTTAATCAGTATTCAAAAAGGTTGGAGTATGACGCATGGCGAGTCATATGCCTCAAACTTACGTCTATATTTGAGTAATAGCGATGGTCTCGGAGATTCGGAAGGTTCAGGAACGTTTCTGTTGAAAATTGTCCACCATAAGCCGCAGAGGTGGCATATAGATGTAAGGGGTGTTAATCTAGGTACTAGATGAATCATGAGGCCGAGAGATGTACATCTATGTCTCTCGCTACAAGTTGAGCTTCCTTCAAACACTGTGAATATACATTTCCTCTCAATTATAAACTATATTCTTCAGTTCCGTTGGGCTTAAAGAACGCAAACTGATAGACTTTAATCGAGCCCTGGCCTGAAGGTTTGTGGATGTTTTCTTGAAATACATATTGTTTTTTTAGTTGACCTTTCGTTCATTGTAACCTCAATCCAGTTGCTACATGGTCTATGCCCAATACTGATTTATCTCATCGTAGAACTTCATGCCAGCCCGAGCTGGTCAATCTTGCGTCTGTGTTCAAATGCCACGAAAACTTCCATTTCTGCACAACCGAGTACTTCAGTTTTTTCATTATTAATCAAACTTCAAGGTACTATAAAACACCCGCCACAGAAGGTTCCGATTTTTTAGCTAGATTGATCAATGAGATGACAGGTTACATAATGTTTAGAGCCATACTCGGACATGACTCCACTGCTTAGAAATAACGGCAGTACTCCTGGCATGGCATCAGTAAAACCCAAACCGATGTGCTCCAGGCAATCCACCAATCACAGCTCTCTCTGAAATGATCCGAGACTCTCAGGGGCTCTCAATTGAATAGGATGTCCTTCCCGGAGCCTCCAGAGCAGTTTGCAGTTTGCTGATGCTGGACTACATATGTATATTGTACGAATACGAGTATGTAAGGTAGCAATATTACGAACCGATATTGATCTAATTCTTCCCATAGTTGTGGATTTTCTGCCTGGAATTCTTTTTCCTACCGATGTTTGCGTTTAGCAGAGTATCAAAGGATTGAGCGGAAAGTGTCGTCATTGTGGATGGGAAGGTGTAACAGTCACTGTAGCGGTCGGTACAAACATATCCATAATACTCTGCGCCTTAGAGAATATCCGTAGTCAATTTTTTTGACAAGGATTTCTCTTATTCATAGCTTATAATGTATTCATTTCCCTCATTCTTGTACCAGGTGATTATTACAGCGCTTTGCAAAAGTTAAGGCGGGTGGCCGTTTTGGTGGAACTAGGATTTCTGGAATAATTTAAAGGGATATGTTCGGTAAAAGACCTGTCAGTGCTAGATTGATATTATACAAAACTGTCTCAAAAGAAGGTTCACGAGTACCTTATACAGTTATTAAGAAATCCTTGTTTGAAAAATTGAAAATTCTCAATTCACCGGCCTTAACTTTTGCAAAGCGCTGTAATCTTTGGATGCCCTTTGATTATTCTGTACATAAATACTGAAACTTCACAAGAAACTGAAACCTTCTAACTGATAACATGAATTTCTCAAAAAAATCAGCATTATACGGTTCGAAACGACTGTCTGTTTGTAACAGTTGAATAAAATGAATATCTTAATTTCCTTTGTCGCACACACACGAGCAGCTCCAATGATTGTATTTAGTGCAACGTGAGTTGATAACTACTCTGGAATCTCAAGTACGCCATCTTGATCACTACCCTAGCATCTATTTCATCAGATCTTGTACAATTGGTTTTATGCGATTCCATTATTGAACTTGGTTTCTTCTCTTTACTCCCGTGACTCACTGGCAGACTCGTCGAGCGATCGTTTATCGCTTTATGTAACATTTGAAGGTCGATCCGAGATGGATTATACAGCTTTGTTTCATCCGAACACTTATGAAAAGAAGAAGGAATGTTAGCAAATGGACGGGCAGGCCACAGATGAAAATGTTATGTTTGAGAGCCCGCAGTTATCCCAGGTGATGAATCTACTATTCAGAATTGATAGTGTATTACAGAGATAAGTATTAACCATCACGACTTTCCACGAATGAAATAGTTTCATCTTGATGCACCCAAATCAAAGCCGTAGTAACAAAAGTCAAACTATGAGGAGTATAAGTTGTCAGAGTAGATGTTAGTACGAAATAATGATAAGGTCTGATACCTACAATAATTTCTAATAGATCGAGCAGCTTCCCCATCTCGTTCTTCTTGGTCCGAACGATCAACGCCTACTATTAGGTCATTCCGTTCTCCCATATCGGCAATGATGCCCTCGTGAATGCGACCAAGTACGGATCGCGTAGACCTAACAGGATTCTCCTTGGATGACAGGTTCAAGTCTGGAAATTCTAAAGAAGACTGGTTAGGAAGTGATCTTGTTGTATTCCGTCGACGAAGATCCCTAGTGAATTTGCATGTGAGTAGTGCTGAAAGCCTGGGAGAAAGGTAGAATGTAAATAGTCCATTTCAAAAAGAATATGGGTAGATATCGTACACGTTTTGAAAGGCCCCAAAATCTGTTCCGGCTATCGGTTATGTAAAGTTTAATTGAGAGATATGAAAGAGAATTGAACTATCTTATGTTCGAAATCTGTGGAGAGTCAATTGGAGTGAATTTAGTCGAATGCAAGTAAGAAAATTCTGTGTCACCACAAGATCAACTATGATTTCTGTGACTGGAACGAAAAGTGCGAAGCTTCAAGTTCAATAATAATTAGTGACAGTGAAAAAAGTAATGGTAGCTTTCACATACGAAAACCTTAGGATACCTAAAAATGCGTGAAAATAAATTTTACAATGCCCCGTGTCTCGATGAGAATGAGCTTACCCTGTTAGAGAAGCAGAGTGACAAAGTCTTTATTTGTTTGTAAGCCTAATCTTCGCTTTTCCTTCCATAAGCCCCAAACTTGACGAATAACCACAAGGAAGGCTATTGCGTCCAAGAGAATTACGGTGACATTTCTGACAAGGATTCAGAATAAACAAGGGAGATATGCTGTATACATAATGTGGTCAGAATATCTTGATATGATTTTCAAATACATTTACAGCTGAAAAGAAAATGGGTTGGTCAAAAAATAAGTAGCAGATGATAATAAGAAATACTACGGTATTGGGTTGCATAAGGGTATCGTATAAACTACGAAAAATGGTTAAAATGCATCCTTAAATGAAAAAAAATTTTTAATGCAAACTATAAACTTGTAAGATCAAGGCCGTAAAAAACCCCGTAGACACTGCTATTGTCGTCGGTCGATATCCTTGGCATAAAGCCAAAGTTCGAATTGAGATCAATCCTACGGGAGTTTGAAAAATGAGCACCACTTTAGTATATGGAACGGAAGACTTCCTATAGCGTCGAGTGAAAAACCCAATTTGTTGCACTGACTGGTTCGTTGCAGTGATATTTCTTAAGTCAGATTCGGAGTGGATGAGACAAAAATTACCGGGTGGACTGTAAACCTTTATCTAAGGAAAGGAATGACGGCGAAGAAATATTTGAATTTACCGACACAAAGTCCTGGGCCACGATAAGGACCAGAGAGAAAAACAGCGGATACTTGGAAAATAAATAAAGAAAGGTGGCTAGCGTAAATTTTGGTTCCAGATGTATCAAATTTCATTATCCAGATGAAGGAGAGATGTGTAAAACAGAAGTGCTACCTGTGTGTATTCATGTAAAGTTCACAAGAGCAAGTATTACTTGAAGAACACTTACCAAAAGCACCTATCGTTGTCTCTACCTGGGTAGTTCTGTAGAGCGTTATGTCATTCAATTAGTAAAGCAACAACGCGGGGCCTACGTTTCAGAGACTGATTGCGCCAATCTGTGGAGTTTTTTTAATCAAAAACATGTAAATAAAAGACTTGACAGCCTACTCTTCGGATATCATCAGAATTGAGGGATTCATAGTTTTATTGTTCACCGTGTTGGATTGTTAGAGGAGAGTTCTTTGTTTGAAGAGGTTCAACCATTGCCCTCTGTATAAATATAACGTCAATTTGAGTGCTGATGGGAACGTGCATATTGAAAATCAAATAATCACGGCTTACCAGTCCAAACGGAACATTCTCACCTTCTGAATAGTGTACGTGATTCTACTCTTGCCTTTACTATACTTATTTGGTCGGTTCAATACATTGGGCACAAGCCAGGCCATCAGATGGAGCACTGATGCTATGAAGGTACAACGACATTTGAATAGACAACAGGAAGCCACCTGGCTTTCCCACAAACTATCTAATAAATACCGCTAAAACTTAGAATACAGTCTCAGAATTATATTGCTTATCTCACTCGATAACTATGCTGGAAGTTGGAAGGATTTTAGCGGAATGTGTTCGGTTGCCACATAAAACTTGCGTCAACCAGTTAAAATAATACATTTGGGCGACTATCCTTCCGGAGGGTCGTCCTCGTCCTGAGGAATTACAAGAACTAGGAACGAAGGTTGTCTCTGGAAGGACGCTAATGTAAGTTTTATTTTGTTGAGAGATGTTGTGGTGACCAGTTATATGTTAACACCGAAATCGTAACTCGGATTGCAAGTCGTCTCGTCATCATTCTGGGCTTTTGATTTGGGATTTTTCTCACATCGCTGTATCCATTGAACAGAGCTCATCATAGGCAACTGCAATGGGTGGAAGTATCCACTTGAATGGTTGAAGAAACATGAAACGAGCCAGCTATGATAATGTCACCCTTTTTTCAGCTGAGTTCCACGAGCGAGAATTGAAATATCTGATGTTTATAGTAATGACTTTTGGGTGGGTATAGAATTGGAAAGCAGACGTTCCGATTTAGACGCACCAAATTGATTCATTTTTTGCTTGGTGTCTGGCTCTGAATTTAATTTCTTTTTCTTTTTTCTTTTTTTGACATACTCGGTAATTGCAAATTTCACCATGGTATGGATAAGAAGCTGGAAGTTCTACAGGAAGTCGGTTTATCAGTATACGTATACGGTATGAGCGAGTTCATATGCATTTCGAACAGAGGTGTGTTGAGTTGTATTTTTCTGACACAACTATGAAATTAGAGCATTTTTGACGAAAACCAAAAAGGACCCACCTGAAGCAATCCGAGCGACAACCCGCGAGAGTGCTACATCAAGTTTCGCTTGACGATCCAAAGGCTCTCTTAATACTTCCTGAGTACAGTCGTATTTAACGTTGACTCCATAGAGTAAGTTGTGATCAGAAATGTCAGCGAGATACCAAGTAACGGAAACAAAGTGCGCTCATGACGGCATCTAACAAATTGTCGGGAAAGACTGTGGCCAGTATTACTCGCATGTTGCTTCCTCTGAATTTAATTTTTCCTCACTCTAAGGAAAATCCGCAAATATCAGAGGTCAATATTGCGCTACGTAAGTAAATGACCTGCCTGAAATAGTTTTTATTCGAAAATCGCCATTGTCGCTCAGAAGTCGTCCCGGAGAAATTGTTACAATGTATCGTACTGATGAGGTATTACAACGATAGGCATAAATATCACATTTTTTTTTTATTTTTCCTCCGTTTAATGAGACTTCAAATTACATAAGATTGATAATGATATCTTTTAATCAGTTCCATCGATTCCTTTGTGTGAAAAGATACAAATACATTTCACATTTATTATACAAGCAAAAACCCACTTCACCCATTTTCATTTCCTTTACCCCCTGCCCTTCTGGCGTCGGTGTTCCATCTTCTCCAAATAATGTTCCGGATGAAATGCTGCCAGATGCTTGTCCAAAACCCCGTCGGTTCTCCAGACTTTTGCCGAGAACGTGCAATCGGTTTCTGGGCATCTGACTGTTAACTTGTCTGCCCATAGGAGAGCATATATTTGGTCAGAATTTACGTCAATCATCCCACTCTCCAACATCTGCTCCTCTTTCTTTGCATGAGTCCTTAGATGGCGCTTCCAATTCCGTTGGTCGTGACCACCTTTATCAAGAGTTATGTTGACCCCGCACGTTTCGTTGCCTCCAACCGGGTACTCACACTTATACTCTTTGGGTGAGAGCTTTTTGTACGGCTCTTTCTTTCTGGGATCTTGAAGTGCGAGGGAGTCCAAACGGGGCAAGGGAAGCTGGATCTCGGAGCCGGCGGAGGAAGGACCGTTCGTGAGCATTTGTCGCTTGCAAGGACGAGTTGTGTTTGTGGGGGGGAGGTTCTCGTCCTCTTCTTCCTTTTTCCTCTTCTGTTGTGAGGCGAAGTATGTGTTGTGTACAAGTGGATGCAACGAATTATGAGAAACGAGTTCTAGAGCCTGATTTTGAGTTTGGGAAACAAACTATGCGCACATAGTAAGAAGAGATGCAAATGAGAGAGTGAGAGTGAGTGAGAGCATACGCTTGCTGCTGAATGTCGAACATTGGATTGAGAGTTATCAAAGAACTGAACGGGATAATTAGGTACTTGAATTTGCGGTTGGTCGACGAGCTGAATAAAAACGTGTTCAAAAAAACATAAAGACGGAAAAAGACGAACGTACATTTGGTATTGAGGGTTCATTGTTAAATTGGTGTGCACCCAACCTCTGAGCAAACCCGGAGGAATCTGTCAAGGTTGATGTTTCCAAAAACTCCTCGGTATGGAAATGCAAACCCCTGTGCAAGTTTTCGACTTTGACAACGAGGTCACCTCTCTGGTTATTGTCGTTTGATGATGAGAGAGCGGAAAGAATTGATGAAGGTTTGTCTGTACATGAGAGTGATTTGTCCCGAGTCCAATTCAAAATGATGTGCTCACTAGAGACATGAGTGGTCGAATTGGTTCTCTGTGCCTCGACATTGGTATTTGTGTTGGAGGATGAGGAAGGGGACGAGGGGACGCTGGTAAGGGTCATTGTAGCACTGAGTAAAGGGGAGGATGGTTTATGCAAAGTGAACGTAGGGAGTGAAACACAAAGTCCGGTTAGAGGGAGACTTGTTTATATAACTTCTTAAGTCCGGATTGTGTCACCATTAGTCCGGAGTAAGGTGATGATCTCTGACATCACAGATGGTTAGACATTAAACGAAAATCCCGGTCCATTAGTCCAGGGACGCGTTGGGGACAAACAAAGTCGTTACACGGACAAATGTGATGTGGTTGGTATGAGCAGACTCAGGTGTGGATCTGGAAACATTAGGGTTCCATATAGGTAAGACCTGTAACAGTAAACCCATATTATATCTGTACGCACATTGTAGAAAGGAAATCACCTATCAAACGGATGGTCGTTGAGGCTTTTGGTCAAAAGAATGCTTTTTAAAAATGATTGGAGGTTCCGTTTTGAGTTGAATGGTTACATTTAAGAGAGCAACCGTTCAAACCATTAGAAAGTAGGTCTATTTTAGAAGATCTGTTCCAATCCTCGAAAGAAATCATTGAAAGTCTGAACTTCAACGGAATGAAATCTCATTTCAACTTTGCAAAAATGCATGTTTAAAGATTTAAGAAATAAGTCGGATGATACAGTTGGTGGTCGTATCATTTGGACGGCTTATTTGAGAGAAATTATCCGAAGCCAAGAACAAGGCAAGAACTTGAAAAGTTACCCAACGTCAGACGGTGTGACAACAACGTGACCCGAAATTTTTTTCGCCTGTGATCATGTGCAAGAACAACAATCCATGTCTTCCATGTCAATCCAAAAGCGAGAATATTCATCAATCATGTTGAAGTTCCTGTCTCTAATTTTCACTGATATCCGGCTTAAATTCAAAATTGTTTGATAGATAGCTGCAAGCTCGACGACAGCGAGAAACGACTCATTCAATCCTAAGAGCCATATGAGTAACAACTTAACTCTGTAATCAAGTGTTGGGAGGACCTTCGTTTGACAACCCCCGCGGAGTTCCGTTGCGTCAGTCATATAATTGTATAATCCCTGGCAACGGAGACTGTAGTATCTGGACTTCCCACACTTTCCTTGAGATAGGGATAAAATTGGTGTGATCTCGCTCAATCAGTATACAGGGTTGCAATCCTTAAACTGTGATAAGGTACTTACGGCTCTTCCATTGACAGAACTCAGATGAAGTCTGATATGTAGCTTCATACCCAAAATTGTCATTCGCAAAAAAAAACCGTCACGTACGTTCAATAGGACTCAACGACTACCTCTTTTTTTCTGATGATATTTGGTATTGTAGCGACAACTTGCAATGCATTCGATGCTCCATCTCTGTTCGTGGAATTCCAACTTCAAAGCAGCATAAACCAACGACACAACGACAACCACTTACAATGATACTCAAGAACTACTCCACTGCTTTATTTGAAACGACCAAGGTTTAATCATTATATCTAACGTAGATGTAGGGGAGCAGATTTGTGTTGTTCTACTGATAATTGCGCTCATCTGAATCCCAAAAGCTTTGTTTGTTAGACTGTGAGAGCTAACATGGCAGATGGAAAGAGGGCTAAAGCAGGGTTCAACCAGTGCCGCTCGATCGCATCCGGTATTATCGCCCTCATGGGCTGTTTTTGTTCGTTATTTTCTCGGACTTTGTCCGCTATCAGCTGCAGTGAGCACGCGTGGCATTGAGGGAGATATATGGTGGTGGTGTTGACGTGGGTGAGGGCGAGAGATATACAGTCACATCTTTCGCTACAGGTTAAGCCCCGGGCTTTCCATCGGACACTGTGGATGTACGCTTTGTCTCACTTCCAAGTTCTCTTCTTTCACTACGTTAAGCTTGCAAATTGATGGACTTCAATTGAGTTCTAATCTGAAGGTTTGTGGATGATACGTGGTTTTTTCGTCGCCTTTTCATTATCTACCCAATTCAGTTCAGTTATAACTGCAGCTACACTCAACACCAATTCATCCCATCGTAGGACTTCATGCATGAGCTGCTTGGTGTCGTGTCTTGTAGTCAAATCCTGTGCAAACCCTATTTTCCGTGCAACTGAATACCTCACCAGTTTTTATCATTAAACCCAAACGCAACCGTCCATGGAAAACACCTGTTGGAAAAAGTGTCAATTTTTAGCTGGGTCAATCAATGACATGACAGGCTACTGACATATAGTTATGTTTGGACACAACTCCCCGGCTTGTCTTCGAATAACAGTGGTATCCTCTACAATCACTCGGTGCCTCAAGGATTTTTCATCGTCAGAAATTTGATCGGGGTTTTTCCTTATTTATACCTCCCATTTTCCCTATTTCTTTCATTCGTGTACCAGGTAATATCGCTCTTGGGACACCATCTATGTATTCTATGCATAAATACTGAAACTACACAAGAAACCGAAATCCTCTGGTAGCATGAACTCGTTATCGACAAAAGTCGGTTATATGGATTGAGGCAACTGTCATTTAACTTTATCTAAGTATTAATGATATGTTTTAATGTATAAGATCTAGTATTTACTTACCAGCGGTCCATACAATTCATGCAGTTTCTGGGTTTGGTTCTTCGCCCGGACCATCAATACCCATTGGATCACTCCTTTCCCCCATATCGGCAATGATGCTCTCATAAAGGCGACCAATTACAGATTGTACAGATCTTACTTGATTGTCCTGGGATGACATGTTCAGGTCCGGTAATACTAAAGCTGACTGGTTAGGAAGTGATCTTGTTGCGTTCCGTCGACGAAGGTCCAAAGTAAATTCGCATATGATTATCACTGAGAGCCTGGGATGAAATAACCATAAATAAGTGCTTCAAATATGGAATGAAATTCCGTACACATTCTGAAACGCCCCTACATATGTTGCGGCGATCTGTTATGTAAGGATTAATTGAGAGATGCAATAGAGAATTGAATTATCTAACTGGTGCACTCTGTGGAGTCGACTAGAATTAGTGATATATGGTAGAAAATTGTGGTGACACACAGATTCAACTATAACTTCTGTGCTTGTAATAAAAAGTACAAAACTTCAATAAAACGTTAGTCCCGGTGAAAGGATAATGACAACTATCACATACGAAAATCTTAGAATACCTGACAACATGAAAATTTTAGTTTTAGAACGCATTTCAAATTGATGAAATGAGCTCACCCTGTTGGAGAAGCAGGGTAACAAAGTCTCTATTAGTATGTATGTGCAATCTTCGCCTTTCCTTCCATAGGCCCCAAATCTGATAGAGGATTGCAAAAAAGGCCAATACGTCTAATAGAATCACTGAAGCATCGTTGACAAAAACCAAGGTAATGAGATATGCTGTAATAAGGTTACATTCAGAAACATATTGATATATAAATTTGAATTTTTTACTGCTAAAAAATGATTGATAAATACGCGGGTAGCAGATAATAAAAAATCCTACGGTGATGGGTTGCATTGGGGTACTGTTGTAGCTACAAAAAAATCGTTAGAAGAATATTTCACATAATACTGATTACAGTCCAAACCATAGATTTTCAAGATGAAGTTGGTAAAGAGTATTGTAGAAAGTGCTATTGTCAATGGTCGATATCCTTGACATATGTAAAGCCGCAGTTCGAAGTGAGATAAAGCCTACGGTGTTTTTGAGAACTATGAGTGAAACCTTAAAGCACATGAATATAGAACACCTTGTATCCCAATGTATGGAAGAACCGCCAGAGCAGCGAGCAAAAATCCTAGATCATTACATAGACTGGTTTGCGGCATTGTCATTTCTTTTGGGTTAAAACAAAAGAGACAAAAATACCGGATAGACTGTAAAATTTCATCTGAGAAAAGAATGGATAGGAAAGATTGTTTGGATTTACCGACACAAAGTCCGCGACCACAATAAGGACTAGATAGAAAAAAGGGGGGTACTTGGAAAATAAATAAAGAAAGGTCGCTACTGTAAATTTCGGTTTCCATATGTATTGAATTTCATCATTGAGACGAAAGAGAGATGCGTAAAATAGCAGTGCTATATGTGTGGATTATAATGTCACAAACAAGTATTAGTTAAAAATTACTTCCCAAAAGCAGCTATGGCTATCTCCACCTGGATAGTTCTGTAGATCATTAGTTCAATTGGTAAGACACCGACTCTATAGCTTACGCTTCAGAGACTAATTGCGTCAATCTGCGGATTTTTTTTCAATTTCAACAGGTGAAATAAGAGACTTGACAACCTACTCTTCAGACACTACCTGAATTGAAGTACTCCTACTGTCATTGTTCATTTTGTCAGATGCTTACAGGATGGTCCTTTGCTTGAATAGTCTCAACCATCGACCCATATATACTATAAATGCGATGTCTTGATGGAAGATGAGCTGAGGGAAACATATATGTCTGTATGTATACGTATTGTAAGCGGACGGATTCAAGATTTGTGCGCATAAAAGCAACTATTGTTTGATGAATCTAGACCTTAGTACTTTGGCGAACTCAAACTTGATCGTAACAACCCGGTGATGATTCAGGTGATTACGAATCTCTCGTATCGAGGTATTCTATCTTGTTTCTCGAAGCGAGCTTCCAACTTTTGAAAACTGATATACTGATTGGGGTACCTTTGTCTAGTATTGTTGATAATTTTTGTAGAGCTTCGCCATCATCAAGACAGCCGCCGTTCGTGTTGAGTCAGCACCTCGACGCTTGGCTTTTACCAGTAGAGAGTGTGTAACCGCCAATTAAACTTTCAGCATTTTGTTTCTAGTTTTACCCCTGGATCGGACACAGCAACAGAATACCAGACTACGGTAATAAAGAGGGCTGTCCTCAGTTGTGCATTACTCGAAACACATTTTTTCTGGCGTACTGGTGAATATTCATCGATCACGACTTTACCCAAACGCGACCGTCCCTTAAGGAAAAATGTCTAGATCACTGATGTAAATATCAGTAAGGGACCTGAGGTGACAGTAAGATCGGATAGAAGAATAATTACAATTATGCATAATATATGATTAAAGAAAGTGATATAACAAACCATCACAAGAGTAACGACAAAAAGTGGGTTTGATATTATAATAAAAAGGGGAGAGTGAATCGAGGACAAGGTTCAAACTTCACTGCCGCAATGCCGAGAATGATTACCAATGTCAGACTCTCGCGATCCATCATCATCCATGTTATCCCCGCCGCGAATTTCAGGCCAAAAGTTTCAGTACGTCATATACAGTATATCAGTTAATAGTGATAGATTAATATCTCAAAGTATGCCCCAAAATACCTAATAACATCTAGGTCCGTTCCTTGCAGGAGCGTCCAACAGACTCCAACAGTGAGCCCTTTCTCTTACAAATTAGCTTTGTTGAGGTTGCAATCCCTGGAAACGGACACAAGGGGATATTTGTAAGCTTTGAGTTGCATCTTTATTTGAATTAAATCTTCGTATGTTCAGAATATCATCTCACTGTTCATCAGGTAAGCTACCCCGGGAGGTGAACAAGATTTGTTTGCTTTTCTTCCGTGTTCAGCAAAACAATAGGATACATTATTATTATAAAAGGATCAGCTTTTTCTTGAAATCTCAGTTTCCAGTCATTTTGGACCACGCTCCCTGAACCGTCCCATTCATTATATCCCGGTTACTTTGAAATTATCTATCGTTCACCCGTTAATCGTTGGGTTGGAATTAATGACATGCGTGCGCAGTCTGCTGTTATATTTGGTGGACGGTGCAACGAGAGCAAAGCTTAGGCTTCCGATAAGGGCCAGAAACGCGTCTCGTCGACGGCTTCAGCCAATTGCCTTTTGTTAGAGTTGGCTTGGTTTTATGATCAAACAGAATGATGAAACCTATCATCAGTTAACTCGTTGCTCTGTTTCCTGCTTCGTTTCATGGACGGTGTTTCCGTGTCCGTTGGACTCCTTTGATCTTACAATCACCGGTGCTATTTATCTAAACAAATAGATCCAGAAATCAATGCAGAAAGTTTTTGATCTTAGATGAGACTGAAATTGATGGGAATCTGATTTGGTCGACACATCTTTTTGGAGATCCCTTATCGAACATCGAGGGGCAGTTCAGTGGGAGCACCGTCCCAGTATTGGTAGGGTTATTGTAACGCCGCAAAACTTGTGTTCTCCGGTTCTCCTTCGGAGAAAGTTGATCAGGTAAAATCAATGGTTCCGTATTTTTTATCCTGTGGAGAATGAACTCATCGATGTCTTTAGAAAGAATGTGTTTCTTGTCGACAGTAGATGGGATATCGTCCTCTTTTGGAAGTAGGGAATTGACAGTGTTGAAGAAACGGTAAGAGTCGTTGGACATTGCTGTCTCTAAAGTGTAGGATAATTTAGGAACAAAGAATGCTTTTGTTTATGCTTACGGAAATAAGTTGACCCTTGACTCTGTAGGATGGCTGGATACCGTTGAACGTTCCTGCCTAACAGAGAATATAATATCGGTGGATTGGACTCAGCACTCTTTTATTGCCGATGAATAATAAATTTACAAAGTTGATTTGTCAGAATAGGCCGCAAGTCCAGCCCAAATGACGAAGAAAGTATTCCCACCACTGGAGGAAACTCATCTATCATTGATTGAAGATATCTCTGGGTGATGATAGCTATAAATATCGCATTTTCCGCTTTTAAGTTTTCCTCCGTATGACCACGTTTCATCGGACCCAAATTAAAATCGATAATGATATCTTACAATCGGCCCCATCGATCCCTTTGTGTGAAAGGGTATAAATACAGTATAATTTAGATTCATTATACAAACGACGAAACTCCATCACCCATATTTGTTCCCCTCCCCCTGCTCCTCTGACGTTGCCGTTCCATCTTCTCCAGGTAACGCGCCTGGTGGAATTTTGCAAGATGCTCGTCCAGCACCCCATCAGTTCGCCACACTTTGGTAGAAAACTCCGCAATCGGGCTTCGTACATCTGACTGTTATTGGCACCACCCACAGAAGAGCATAGATTTTCTCCGAATTAACATCGATGACTTTGTCTTCTAACATCTTCGCCTCTTTCTTGGCATGAGTCCTCAAGTGACGTAGCCAATTTCTCTCTCCTTGCCCCCGTTTGTCGAGGGTAATTATCACCCCACACGTGCCAGTCTCACTAACCGGATACTGACAGATGTATTCTTTTTCTGAACCCTTCGTGTATGGCTCCCGTCGTCTGCGGTCGTTGGGTGGGAGAGAGTCTATGGTGGGTAGAGTCGGTTGATTGTGGGAGGCGGTGGGAGGCTCAAACAGAGAAGGAACCGTTTCAAGCATTTGACGTTTGATGGGACGAGATATTGATATTTCGGAGGGTTGGTTCTCGTCACCTTCTCGTTTCCTTTTCTGAAGCGTTTGCTGGGTAGGGAATGTATCGTGTGCAAGCGGTTGCAAGAGCTGATGAAGAGCGGGATGTGATTGGTGTGTGATGGGAGGCTGGGGGAAGGGGAAGTGTTGGGGAATTTGCCCTGCGGTTGGGGGCATGTATTGATTTTGTGATTGAATCGTATTCGAGGCCGGCATAACTACTCCTCAGGTATTAGCTGGATTTAGTGAGGACTATTGGGATGTCATACCGTGACTTAAACTGCCTTGATGGATTGCTGCTGGAATTGAACATTGGTTGACGTGTTGACCCCCTACACAGAAACCGTTATTCAATTCAAAGTGGAAGGCACAGCGTGAAAAAACGTACAAGTCATATCATGGGCATTATGAGGGGACGGGTTATTATAATTGTTTCCCATTCCGTTCATGTTGACATTGTCATAATTCTCCTTTTTGAAAACACAATAAAGACTTATAAGAAAAATGAAAAAGAAAAAAACTGACCGTTGCCAAATGGGTGATGTGTGAGCCCTTTGGGAACTGAACGTGCTGGGGGGAGCAGTGCCACCGTTGTACATAGACTCAACGAACTATACGAGTGCATGAAAAAAAGCATAAAAAGAAGTAAAAGAACATACTGATGATGGTTCATTATATGTGTAATGGTTGAAGTTCTGAATATCATCGGCCCTCTTGAGTTGGCAGTTGGTCAGCGAACTAGATGGAACACATCAAAAAGAGGATTACAACTAAGGAGATGCACACATACACTTTGTGTGAAACCCTGGTCGTTGTATAGCTGTCCGTCCCAACTTTGAACGTCTACAACTTCTTGACTCGGCAGTAAGGTTAAAGCCTGGAAAATTCATTATACCAAAGCAATAAAGAGCAGGAATGACAAATACATTATCTGGGGTATCATTTGTGAAATAATCATCGGCTGGGTTGGAAAACGGGAACTGTATTTCTGATGCTTGTTCCATGTTTATAAAAAGATCAGTGCCTTCACCATCGTTAAATGTGACCTCTTCTACCACGTTTTCAAATTGGGTCTGAAAGGTCAAGTCAAATACAGTTTCACGGAAAATGTTGGACATTTCGTACCATATATTCATCCATCTCAGGACCTAGGCAGAAATTGCGATCACCTTGACCGGCGGAGCCAACTGGAGTCTGGGTTCCGGAGAACTTGAGCGAAAACTTAGAAACAGAAGTGCAGGCAAAATGAATAAAAACATACATTAGTAGTTGTCATGGGGGTCACCGACTCCTCATCCACAACAATGATCGGTATTTGAGCTGGGAAAGGTTCTGAACCAGGCTGCTTCGTAAACGCAGCAGGTGGTAACGCATCAATATTATCCTGAGGTATTGATGCTTTATATTCAGCCTATATCGCTCGAATTAGTTTTAACCTTTTAGATAAAAGATTTTGCAACCCCATACCCCTAGATTTAAAAGATCATTGAGAACATCCTGAGTGTCCTCTTCATTCAGACGATCCCCAAGCAAGTTCTGTGGCTCTGACATCTCGGTAAGCTGTAACAGGAAAATGAGAAGGAGGGTTAACAGAAAACAGATGCAAATGCAAATGTTACATACTTTGGCTAGGTCGGTCGGTTGGTCAGCGAGCTTGGCAAGTGTGTTTAACTGTGCGATGTCAAATTTAATTTCAGATAACAAAAACACAGCATACGAGATGATGCATCTTTAAAAATTGTTGAGGTGTTCTTGCCGCGATTTCATCGTCATGAGAGACGCTCATAATCACGTCTTTTGAACCCGATGCTTCAGCTCGCGCAAGAGCACGTCGGACCAATGTTTCAGAGAAACTGAGACTGGGATCGTCTTGCTCGTTGCATCTGACGCGTTTAGGGTAGAAATTGACACCGTCAAATGTACAGGTAAGTTGGATGGCAGAACGCGTTTGACTTGAGTCGGTGAACGCGGTGGGATCCCTCGTGGTTAATGTCTCCAGAAACTGTTCGGTATGGTAATACAAGTGGTCATGTGAGTATTCCACTTCGACATCGAGACCACCTCTCTGATCATTGCCGTTCGCGTCTGAGGATGATGGGAGAGCAGAGAATGTTGACAAAACGATGTCTGTGGATGGAAGTGATTTGTCCCAATCCAAAACGCCGTTCACATTAGAAGAAGAGAGGACGCGTGTGGGCGAAGCTCTTTCGTCATCGATAACCATGTTGGAGGGCGAGAAAGAGGATGAGGGGATGTTGATAAAAGACATGATATAGTAATTGCGTAGAGAAGGGGGATGAATTGTGCAAAGAGAACGTAGTGAGTGAAACACCGAGTCCACAGGAAAATCACATTTATATGATCTCCCGAGTCCGAATTGTGCCACTGTTAGTCCAGGGAGAGGTGATAATATCGGACACAACAGATGAATGGACATTAAAACAAGAAACCGGGTCCACCATCGTTGCACAAAGAACGGACAATTCAAATGTGTGGTTATATAGAGCAGAGGGTGGGCTGTCCGTGTAGTAGGTTTTCGTTTTCGTTTTATCTATTGAATCCATGCTACCGATCTCACTGTGGAATGCACGTAAAGACATTACTTACGACGCTTCTCGCATATCACAAAACGTGCCGTAGAGAGGATGTCATCCGATGCTCTTAATTAAAACGACGATTATTGAGGATGATTGCGCGGTTTGTCTTGAGCGGAATAAATAATTTTAGGAGCGGAGATTCATATTACTAGAGCATAGGTCCATTATGAAATGCCTTTTCGAATCGTTGAGAGCTAGAAACCATTTCAAGCATCTGAACTGTAACTCGAAAATTAGAGTGGAGTTATTCACAAATTTATCTGAATTCATGTTTAGAATGATTCGGATTGTACAGTTAGTTATCGTATCTTTTTTGACGGAGTATTTGAGGAAGACCGTCCCGAAAAACCAATGAGCAGGAACAAGGCGAAGAAGTTATCGCCGTAACAACAAAGTGACAGTGACTTGAAGTTTTTCTTGCCAGCTCCTATACGATGTTGTCTCGTGTGCATGAACAACAGTCCATGTCTTTCGTGTCAATACATTAGAAGGCGAGAATAATTATGCATCACGTTTAATGGTCTCTCATTTAATTTCACTGATATCCTGCTTTAAATTCGGAATTTTCTGATATATTCCCGTCGATGAATCCTTCCTACTAGACTCGAGCTCATTCAGCTTTTGCTTTCAATCTGCCAGCTCAACGATAGCGATGAATGACTCATCTTTAATTCCGAAATGTTTATAAGTAGATACAAGCGCGGAACTTAACGAGAGTCTTGCGAGGACCTTCCTCCGACAACTTCAGCCTTCAGCGGAGTTCCATTCGATACAAGGACAGAATTGCTGTGATCCCGCTTACTCAGTATGCAAGGTGGCAATCCCTAGACCGCGACAATGTACCTATTTCTCCTCCCCTAACGGAACTTGGATACTACTTATAAGTTTCATATGTAGCTTCAGACGCATTTTCTACAAAAATCATATATCTTCCGATATGTACATTTAACGGGTAATACCGAGCGTTTCGGGATGGTACGACTACTTTCAATCCAGTTGCCACTGTCACCAAGTGGGAAAAAGATTCATCCGTTTACTCCCCAACTTCGTGCCAGCGAGGGTCACTTGAGGACTCAGATTAGTTCTCAAACCTTGCAAAGAGTTTTATAGGTACATACGCGATCACTGCGTTAGTTGCCGAGTCGTATGTATTACTTCTATGTTTTATTTCCAGCGCATTGACTCTATAGGTTCCTGTAAAGCACCTGCCGACAAAAAATTCAAATAACCCACATCCGACATGATTCTACTGCATGTCAGGAGGAAGGTTTTGTCAATTCTCCTTGTTCAACAATGATGCAAGGCTGTAATTCCTCTGGATTTATCGTGTTTATCAGGATTTCAAAAGCTTGAGGTCGCTCAGAGGGTGCTGACATTGTAGATGTGGTGCCTAATACCACCGCCATTGGGATTGGTCTGAGGGAGTCGAGGAATATTATACTATATAAGTCGATGTAAATGAGTTACTAGTTATGGGTGGGGGTATAAAGTACTACCACCCATTCTCGAAGAATGACTATTCAACAGAATTTGGCATTGTCAGATGCGAATAGTCTGATCGTCCCAGACACAAACTTATGTATAACTAACCATACATTCGGCTCGTGTCATACGTCATACTGTAATCCATGACTTCTTTAAGATAGTAAGACCACTTTCAATCCAGTCGCGACTGCCACAACCTCGATAAGCGATTGACCCCACTGTTCCCCAACCTCATGCCATTCAGAGCTGGTCGATGATTCAGTTCTGTGGTCGAATCTTGCAAAGATCTTCATAGGTGTATAATCGACTCTTTTTTTCGTTTTTTTATCGAACTTGTCCTTAACCGTAGCTTTGATTTTCAGAACTTTTGTAATGTTACTGTAAAGCGCCTTCGGACACGGGAATTTCCCAATCCCTTAGCTGAAAAAACAAAACAAAACAAGATAAGACGGAAAAAACTCACAAGCTTGCTCTCACACGCTGCCGTTGCCTGTCTTGAAATAAGGACAGTAGTACCTCTACCTCTCTCTTCAACAAATATATAAGGTGGCAGTGGTAGTTTCGTTTGATTTTTGCTCGAGGTGTTCACTTGTAATTGTCTGATATCCTCTTCGAGCTTGTCCATTCTTCCGATTAATACATTTAGTAAAAGTTCGGTACTTTTGGATCGTTCACAGGGAGTTGACATTGCAGTGGATATTGATGGTAAGTATACCAATAGCAGAATAAAGTTTAACGACACGGCGCCCTAATCATGTGACTGCATAGCTGATTGGGCGCCGTTGTTTAGTACTTTTCGTCTTACCGACGGAGAATTATACATTGACAAATTTCATTAAAGGCGCAGACACATGAAAGCTAGATTGGATTCCAATTCTGAGGCTGCAAATACATACGAGTTCGTCTATTACTACTTTCCTTCAATATCCCACTCAGCAATTTCACACCAATAATATTGACTCTGCGACTCTGAATATATCGACATCAACGGTTACCAAGCATTTCGAGACGATTGTATGACCACTTTCAGTCTAGTCGCCACTGCCAACAAGTGGAGAAAAGATTTATCCCACTCCTCAACTTCGTGCCAGTGAGAGTCACTTGACGACCCAACTTGGTCGTCAAATCTTGCGAAATTTTTCTTAGGTACATATGTGACCCCTTCTCTAGTTGCCGAATTGTATCTTTCAGTTCTACGCTTTTTTATTTCCAGGGCATTGCCCAGGTTTCTCTCTATAAATTTCCTGCCGACAAAAAAATATTCAAATTTCTAAGCTAAGGATGAGAAATAGTAATCCACAAGTCTACTCTGACATGATTCTATGGCGCATCGGGAGACAATTACAGTCCGGGGAGTCTCCAAATTGCCTTGTTCGACGAATGATGTAAGGCTGTAATTTCTCTTGACTTTTATCCGATGAGTTTTCGCGCAAACGGCTATTCTCTGTCTTCGAGGTCGTTTATTCTACCGATAAGCGTGTTTATCGTGTTTATCAGAGTTACTTCGCAAGCTTGGGATTGGGATTGCTCAGAAAGCGCATACATATTGTAGATAGGAAAGAGTTATAGACGGATCAATTTCAAATATACGGCATCCAATATCACTAGTATAATGGGGATTGGCCCTAGGGAGTTGAGTAACACTGCTAACTATATATGTCAATAAGCCACTAGGTAAGGGTTCAAGAGATATCAAGTACTCATCCGTAGCTGTTATAGGAAGAAGGATCACCGTTTTGTCTTCCCTTCGATGGAATTTTGACGAATGCAGGCAGTCTAATAGCTCTAAACACAAGATGGTTCAAAATGAAAAAAAAAGTATTGATCGTACATGTTTCACTCTAATTCACGGCTACTGAAATTGTTCCCTAGGGATACAAGTAACTTACAACATCATCTTTCAAACAAGTCCAGCCTCAATAAGTGGTTAATCACCAAGTTCAAGTTATTTATATAAAGCCAGTCGAAGCTCTCAGGCTGTAGTCAAAGTCAAATCTAGGCTGCATTTTTAAACCTATAGGTTATTTTTATGTCGGCGAGAAAAGATAAAGATAAAGATATATCAGTGAAGTTCAGAAGAAAAGACTGAACCTCAGATAATAGTTATATCGACAGTCCAAATGTGTAGGCGAGTATTCGCTTTGAAACGAAAGTAATGTCTACAAATCATGAGTATGACACTACCAAATTCTGCCACTTTAAATTCAATTCTTTAAATTTGTGGATGTGATATGGAAAAAAATCGAGCGATTAATACATACGTGCGACGGAGAAGTTGATATCATATATAGGATCATCGACGGATAACATGTGAAAAGTTTGTTGATTGCAAAGCCACTATTCGAATTCCAATATATCATATCTCAACATGTCAACCCCTTGATGGCATGACTCTTAATTTAGATTTGATTTAGATCGTCTGCTCTTTGTTTTAAATGATATTAAATGTGAAGATGTCTTAAGTTTGAGCCTCAAACCGTGGAGATGTCTTTCAGCAAGAAACGCCATAATGACAGCAATAAGGTACAGCGGAATATACATCTACAGTAAGACCGACAGTCACTTGTGGGGCGGAGCCCTCCATCATATAAGAGGACATAAGCATATCTGACGCTAGACCGACATGACTGAAGTCGTGTGTGAGAGAGAATGGCTGTTGTGTGTAAGCGTGTTTATGTAAGTTAATGTTTGAGTGAGACGTCTGTTTTTGAAGGGAGGAAATTGGTAAGGGAGGTGTTGAAGAAGCCTGAGTACTGTTGTTGGTTAAGTTTGAGGAATGTCCCAACCGAAGAGAAGACCTAGACATCCCTGTTTGACATCCATATTTGATGGAATTACTACATACCGCTAATCAGCTGGTACCAACACTATGAAATACAAGGCACTGCCAGACCTAGTATATCATTGAGATAGAGCGAAGGATTTAGTAATAGGGACTCAAGAAGATACTCCCGTGTGATAAGTGAGTTTGGGAGGGAAGGAACGGGTCTTTGGGAAGAGAAGGATTATCGCGAATAGAGAAACAGTTGGTACAGAAAAAAGGAAAGAGTAAAAGTATTTGACCCGACATCCGACTCGGAGCGGGATTGAAGGGAATATGACACTGTGACTGTGACAGTCTTTGCTCCTTCACGTCGTCCACATGGTCCGCCCATGGCAAGAAACCAATTGAACACACCTGTAATCTGGGCTTGCAATCACTTTAGGCGTGGTAGTTGGGGTTTATTCTCTAATATTAGCGCTAAGAACCTTTGGTTTTATCCAACTGCATCTCGGTTTCCTCCCATCAGGGCTTTTAAAATCCCTGATTCCATTTGCAAAATACAACAGATAAAACAGCCTCTGGCTTGCTCCGCTTTGAGAGATATATGTTTTTTTGTCTAAATTATGGCTTTCCCACCTCATCTCAGCTTAAAATAACAGTTCAATCTGGCTTCCGGTAGACAGGATCATATACGCCGGAGTCTTTCCCCTGGCGCTGTCCTCTAGCTCGTTTTCTTAAAAAAAAAAAAACAGACCTGGCGATGCTAAACCATTTTACTCAACACTTTGTACACCCCTTGGCTTTTTTTTCCTGCGGAATCAACTCATGGACAGACACCGACCCACCCGTATATAAACACAGTCATTCATGGATTAACCTGCAACCAGTGGTCGTACTTTTTTTTTTTTACATCCCATACAAAGAAATGAAATTCACTTCTCTCTCTCTCTCTGTCATCTTCGCTGTCTTGGGTCTTACTTCCCATTTGGCTGCAGCGCAAGATACAACCAAATGTTGTAATGCTGATTGTAAGTTTTTCTATTTTGACACCCTTTTCCTCACCGTTTTTTTTGACAACTATTCCTCAGTACCCGTTTGCTCTCCCGTCATTGGAGTTGGTCCTATTTGTTGCCCCGCGGATGGTAAGTCTACTATTCTTCTTCGAAAATAACACATGTTACAAAAACCATACTAGCTATTCGTTGCCCCCCATAAACGTCCCGTCTTCATTCTATCCCAGCTACAAATTTTTAACACTGCTTTTACATGTAAATCTTTCGTTGTTTAGGAAAAGCAGTTCTCTTTCCTCCAGTCAGTTTGGAAACAGTCGGAGACGCTATGCAAATTAAAAGGAAAGGGATGCGTTTTTAGAGCTTATGCCCTGCTTTTGATCCGTGCGCACATGCTTCTCGCCGGGAACCCCATCGGGAAAAGCTTTTCAAGTACACACCTGTTGAGGGGGTTTGTGCAACTGAATGGACATTCGGCATGGTGTGTTGCTAGACATCATGATCGTCGTCGTCGTTCTAAAGAGAAACTCGCGAACTCAAGTAAGTTGAAGCTGGACCTGTAATGGCCACCAACCAGTGATGAGGAAACGAAGCTAATCAATGATATGACTTTGTCTTCTCTGAATCAGCGCTGATTCTCATTTCTCTCCTTCAACATTTGGCTTCTCGGTGCCGTATTCCTTTTGAAAACGTCAAGCTTCTTTCATGTTGAGGAAGTACTGTTGATCGTTATATATGAGGAATACTCCAACCGAAGAGAAGTCCCATCCCTGTTTGAGTTTGACATCCGTATTTGGTGGAATTACTGCATACTGCTGATCAGCTGGTCCCAACACTATGAAATACATGGCATTGCCAGACGTAGTATGCCATTAGAACTCAAGAATATATTTCCGTATACTAAGTGAGTTTGGGAAAGAAAAAGGTTCGTCGCAAATAAATAAACGGTTGGTACAGAAAAAAAAGAAAGAGTAAGTATTTGGATTTTGGCCCGACATCCGACTCGGAGTTGTGGAGCGGGATTGGAAAGAAGTGACAAAGTGACAGTCACACTTTTTTTAAGCTCGTCCACGTCGTCCACATGGTCCCGGGTCCGCCCATGGCAAGAACTTCATCCCGAACAAGAGACTAACTGGAAACGCCTGTAATCTAGGATCGTAGTTACTTAAATCATGGTAGTTGAGACTTATTCTCTAATACCAGCGCTGGAACCTCTGGTTTTATCTAATTGCATCTCGGTTTCCTCCCATCGGGGCTTCTAGAGATTTTCATTCTCTGATCCCATTTGCAAAATACAACAAACAACAGCCAACTCTGACTTGCTCTACTTCTAAGATATCCGTTATCTGTCAAAAGTATGGCTTTCCTACCTCAGCTCAGCTCAAAATGACAGCTCCGTCTGGTTTCTGGTAGACGGGATCATAGTAGCTATCAACAAAAAATAATGTACACCGGAGTTTTCCCCCCTGGCGCTGTCCTCTAGCAAAAAAAAAAAAACTGGCGGTGTTAAACCATCTTACTTGACACTTGATAGACACCCTGTTTTTTTTTTCCTGCGGAATCAACTCATGGACAAGACACCGACCGACCGTATATAAACACAGTCGTTTCTGGATTAACCTACATACAAAACCGGTGGTCATATTTCGCATCCCAAATTACTCCACACAAAGAAATGAAATTCACCTCTTTCTCCCTCTCCGTCGTCTTCGCTGTCTTGGGTCTTGCCTCCCATTTAGCTGCAGCGCAAAATACAACAAAATGTTGTAATCCTGATTGTATGTTTCCCATTTTGACACCCCTTTCCTCCTCATCTTTTGACAACTATTCTAGTACCTGTGTGCGCTTCCGTCAAATTTGGAGTTGGTCCCGCTTGTTGTACCGTGGATGGTAAGTCCACTACTTTTTGCTTACATTACATACTTAATGTTTAAAAAAAATCATATTAGCTGTTCGTTGCTCTTCTTAAACATCTTCGTTGCCATTTGTTCTATCCCAGCTAGAAAATTATATACTTACTGTAAGCTGCGCGTACATGTAATCTTTCGCTGTTTTAGGATTTCGAAAATAAAAAGTCTCAATACCCGATTGAATTGTACCTTGATGGAATTGTTCTTCAATTTGGTTACAGTCGGAGGTGTTAAAAAAGAAAGGGATGCGTTTGTTTTTGAACCTCATGCCCTGCATTTGATCCGTGCGCACATCATACATGCTTCTCGCCGGAAACCCCTTCTGGAAAACAATTACGTCTTTTCAACATGCGAGACTGAGAAGAGATCGGAAGTACTCGTACCTGTTGAGGAAGGTTGTGTGCAGCCGAATGAGCATTCGGTGTGTTGCTAAACATCATGATCGTCGTCGTTCTAAAAGAGAAACCTGAGCTCAAGTAAGTTGAAGCCGGACTTGTACTGGCCACAAGACCAACCAGTGGCGACAAAGCGAGCTAATCAATGATATAACTCGTCGTAATACGCGTTCTGAGTCAGTGCTGACTTCAAACTGAGATCCTCTCTCTTATTATGACCTAATTTCCATTCAAAGATTGGCTTCTCGGAGCTGTATTGTGAGCTTCTTTCCACTATTGAGTGGAATTGTTTTTCAATAGAATAGAAAAGGAAATCACATTTACCTATCCATATCGTCCGAGTCATTTTCACCACAACAAGTTCCGGATGCCCAAATTCTTTTTCATTTCACAATTTAACATCCGGCGCTATATCAAGGCCGGGTACTGGCATGTAATACGTACATTTTCACTAGAAGTACCGAACTTCTGAAGTTCTTAAACTATTACCTGTCAGTTCTGTTCTGGGCGACGTTACCCTTCATTATACTAGACCGCGTGCCTTGAAGATAATTACCCACTTTTTCCGTCGGGACTCTACCCTTGCGGATAAGGAACATCATTAGCTTATTTTTGGAAAAACATACATATGTATACAGTTTCCAGGAGTAGTGATTACCTTTCACATCAAATTTCTTTAATTGTTGATTATTATTAACAAGGTTTTTTAGTGGAAGATTCTATTCGGCTTTCGGTTCCGTTTACTAGGAACCTAGCCCTAAGCAGTAAGCGTTCCATCACTATTGGGCCCATAGGAAAAAGGTTTCGACACGTGATTGTTTCGTTTAGAGGAATCATCTGATACTTTCATATTGAAGGCACCCATCGTACGTGGTTTGTATCTTACTTATTCCACCATGAATCACGATTTTCAAGAAAGGTATTAAGTTTTCGGAAAATATCAAACCTACTTCCTACAAAAAAAGTACTAGAATCAATTATTTCCCGCTCTTCCCACGGAAGAAAAAAAAAACGTTCTCTTTTTTCCCTTCTCTAAACATAGAAAAAAATAAAAGGGAAAGAGATGGGTTCTTTTTTTGATAGGATTCCGGAGTAACCTTCAAGGCTGGGTATGGGATGGGGATGAGATTAATGAAGTTACTCAAACAGGTTTTTGTTATTGACGTTTTCCGTTGTTTAACCGGCAAAACGTATTATTATTGTTGACCATGGAAAAAAACTGCCTTTTTATAGACATCTTACTCCCATGGTCTATTCAAAATAATGACGGGGGAGGGTGTGGGTGGTACTGTATTAGGTCGGAATGGTGTTCGTGGGATCTTAAAAAAAGAAGACGAAGAAGAAGCTGGTTGTTGTTGGGGTTCTCTGACCACATGGAAAATAAAATAAAAATCACATTATATAACTTCTTCTCTTTAACCGAAACCAACACACCCCATCCCTGCATCTTTCCCCTTTTCCTTCTGCACCCTCCATACATATTATAAAATGGTATGATTCACGTTCCCTCTCTTTTCCTCCCATCAAACAGTCCTAACGTAAAAGAGGATGTTTTTTTTTTTTTATAGCCACATCACACATCGACAACAACGACAACATCATCATCAGCGACTAGGTCATCAAGAACGACGACAACGACAGCAGCGACATCACCAATAGCATCATCTTCACGACATATAATTGACGGACAGCCTAAACGAATTAGTCAAATGAGTAGATATCGTCGTGATGGAGGAGACAGAAATGCTCATCGGCTAGTGGTAGATGAGAATGGGGAGAGAGATTGGAGTTATAGATATTGGGATTGTTTAGGTACCGGAGGTGCTGGCACTTGTGAGTTAAACTAAACTGTTTGTTGCCGTAAAGCCATTTATGCTAATGAGATTAGGTTTGATTGCGTGGATATGTCCCTGTATAATCTATGCTCAAAATAAATCACGACTGGATCATTTGGAATCACAAGGCACCTTTCATCCTACCAGTGGAGATCCATTCGGAAGTGACTGTTTCTACCACTGTTTACTCTTCGCGCTCTGTGGATGTAGTTGCATCATACAAGTACGTATACGTATCCTCTTAATACTCTTGGATACCCTTACTTACTACCGTATAGAAACGACTTCGAAATCGAATCAGAAAACGATACAGCATTCGATCAGGCCATGATATTCTCGACGCATGCGCTTCATGGTGTTGTCTAGCCTCATGTGAATTAACACAGGATAGTAGGGAACTGTTCTTAGAAGAAAGAAGTCTTACCAGATGACTGGACTTAACCTTTCATTTAAATTCGGTTCTTCATCGCAAAAAGGGGTTTTATTTTTTTTTTGAGCGAGCATATGTATATTTACATAATAACGAGAGGTGCCCCGGGTGCCAATCAATCCTTGTGCCAAATACTATTTCGTAATCGGGTAAATCAACTGCATTGTATTAAATTTTTTTTTGTTTTTTTGGCTTTTTGGGACACCGCTTTTGTCATTGAATGCCATACATGTTGTATATATCATAATAAATCATTCTTGATCCTTTGATTGTAACTCCTTTCTTTTCGGAAATAATAAAATAAAAATAAAAATTGCAATGGGTATTAGAGTATATATATATATACAAAGTGGGACGCTCTATACAGGACATGAAAGGAAAAACAGCGGAAATTGGATATAGATATAAAAATGCCGTACAAATATACAAATAAAACCAAACCCCGAAAAAAAAAAAACAGGGAAATCAAATTTTCCTCAAACTATGTTCCTCCAATTCAAGTTCTCTACTTTCTTGCGTAAGTTGGCATGATGTACAACATAATCCGGTACAACAATCCGATCCAATAGTGTTGATACGATATCTAGATCTAATCTTTGATCTCATTTTAGACTAAGAAGAGAGAGAGAAAAAGATGATATCAGATCGGATAAATGGAAGAGAGGAGGGCCTAAAAAAAAAACAAACCTGGAGTAAACAATTGCAGCAGACGAGACAGGTCATGAAATGATAGAATCCATCAAGACTGAATGAAACACCTCCAGTTGGATGAGGTTCTCCTGTTTCGTCTAAATGCTCTAGACGACTTTTATTACGACTGTATATGATTGAGGGGCAACCGAATGCAAAGCAACCTTTAACCATGGATGAGATGTTTTTCCTTGGTCATTAGTTTTAACTACTCACAGGTACCACAATCGCCAGGGCAATCTGTAAGATCGTAACTCCATTCTCGTTCTCCTCTAGCAGTTGTTTTTAATCCTAGAGCATTTCTGTTACCGCCTTTTGTTTGCATTGGTGGTATTGATGGTGGTTGAATCCGAACAACACGGGCGGAATGAGGCTGGAAAGAGAGAGTCGATTTATTGTAGGTACGTTTTACCAAGCATTAAGATTGTTTTTTTTTCCCACTCACTTTTACTTTTGTTGATACTTTTGATTCGAGGCTTGATTCAATCTTTGACATTTTGGAAATGAAGAAGAAGGTATAAAAAAGGAAACTGTTTAGTGAGGGGAAAGAAGGGAGGGATGTTCCTTATTGATGAGGGAAGGGGAGGGGGGAATGATTTCTCAACCGCAAAGTCTAAGGCTCTAGTTATACTCGCCAGCATCTGAATAATCGGAACACTGGGTATTCTAGGCCACAATTGGTCGAGTTACCAAAATCAACTCAGTCGCGTCGGCCGACGGGAGCCTGAGGGAGGCGGGAACTACCTATAAATTTCATGGTAAAAAAAAAAGAAAAAAAAGAAGACCATCAAATTGACCATCCATTCTCCCCCCCATCAAAATTGACGAGATAGAACAATGTTACCAATAAACTAACCAGCGAACCATATCCTTCTCTCGGCCGAATAAGAGCCAGGGTTAAAATAAATAATAATACAAGGGGAAGAAATCAAGATCCCCATGTGGGGGAAGGGAAAAGTCTCGAAATGATACGGGTTGAGAAAGAGCCGAGTAGGGATACATAAAATTGATGATTTTCTTTCTTCTTTTTTTGATTGAGTTTATTTTAAAATCTAGATACAGATGCTCATTTCAAGATTTAGGATGGGGGGGGAACAGAGAAAATACAATGTGATTACGCAAGCCAGTTGCCACTTGCCCAAACGTCAAGCGCCTAGGGCTGATTTGTCGAACGGACGCAAAATTTCCCTAGAAGCGGCACAGCCCAAGTGTATTACCCGTCGCCTCACGTTGTTTTTGTTATGATTATTCTCTTTTGTATAGCCATCTTTTTGCCATCATCTGTATGAATGGAAACATTGACGAGCAGGACAACACTGGCACCAATTTGCCCATGAATTGATTCTGTTCTCTTTTTCACCTACTACTTATGTACATCAAAGATTCAATATTTACAGCAGATTCTCATTCCAATCCCGGTGGTATTTCACTCCCTTTGCGAAAATGGAACGGATCAGCAAAAAAGAGGATTTCTACTACTATTAATTACTATATTATAGGTGAATGAAATGAACTGCGCAAAGTTTCTACTGTAAGTGATCTCCTTTTTATATCAGAATGCAATATTTTCCCCCGGTGATGCGGCGGTGGTCTCTTTCTCATTTCCGCGAAGAGGTTCATGGATAACAAGCTCTGAATACAAATAACGTGAGCCTACTTTGGTGAGCTCCTTCCTCCCAAAAAAAAATGATCCTTTTTCTTTCTTTCCCTCCTTTGAGCTGATTCAGATGAATCAGAAAATGACCTCACGTGGTTTATATCAACCACTAATTCTTCAGATGATAGGCCAAACGTCGAATTGCGTAAAAGGTACACACCGGTGCTCCAGTGATGGCATAAAAACAAAATCCCTGGAAAAAATAAAATACAAAAGAATCCTTCTTTTTCAGTGTTTGTCGCCTTTTTGGTTTTGTTTTACCAAAACTCTCGTTCGTTTAATCAACCAAGCTACCTACTCACTGGTAGAGCTGGCTTCATGCAACTCAACCTAAACCCTAAAAAAACCATATGAATTTCGAGAAAAAGAAAAGGATATACATATTAGCCCTTTCTAACTAATTATAACAAAACCAACAACAACGAAAATCCGATATCAAAAACCCCAAAAGGAAGGGAAAAAGTATTTCGCTCCCGACCTCCTGGCAACCCCGCGTCATGGCCCCCCCCTCTCACTTCATGAGTCCATCGGAGGAGGAGGATCCAATCGTTTCAAAATTCTAGCCGGAACGCCTCCAATGACAACATTATCCGGTATATCACCTTTCACCTATAAAAAAAAAACAATAGTCCGGTAATCAGTAATAATAAACAAACATTACGTACGACGGAACCAGCTGCAATGGTTACACCTTTTTTTTTTTTTTTTTTTTTTGGAAATTCGGTTTGTAAATCAACAGCATATTAAGGTGGGGATATAATAGTTACCATTGCCGATTGTACATGGTCCGATTAGAATGGCTTGTCCGCCTATCCATACCTTTGTAGAATTTATTAGGGCTAAAAAAAATGCGCAGTAGGAGCAGTACGTACATCATCACCGATCTACGACAATCGTATTTAACATGATGAGTTAACTCAATCTCAACTTCTAACTATTTACTTACGATAATTGGATAAGCTCTTTCAAGTCCTTCCCGACGTTCTACCACGTCAACCGAATGAGTTGCTGCATAAAGCTAACGAAGAAGGTCTTTGTATGATATCTCGGGTTATTGGGATTAGGAGCATACCTGAACACCTGGTGCGAACATCACTCGACTACCGATAGTAACTTTTGCACAATCTTTTTTGATGAAAGCGTGAGTGTTTCTCAAGCAACTCAGAGTGAGATTTTTGATTCTGACCTAGAACCTGTGTTTCATGGTGGGTACGATCAAACGATACAGTATTCAACAGGAATCAAAGCTTACAGTGCAATTAAAGTTCATATACTATTCATCCAATAAATCTTTTTTTCTCAGTACAAGTCAAAAAATAAAAAATAAACACGCACACATGAACCTTTAAACTCAATATTCGCTCCATAATCACACCAAAAGGGCGGTTCAATAGCAATATCACGCTTAACAACTTCTAGTGACATCCCAAATAAATCTACACAGAAAAAGAACAGTTGTTTCATGACAATCAATCTCATTTTTATTTTTACCTGCGAGTATTTGAAACCTCTCATCAGGTCCAAAGTAATGATTCCCAGGCATACCAGGTTGAAACGTGGCAGGTGGATAATCCTAAAATAAAGAACAAGATATTTTATTGTTTTGATGAACACTTCATACATTTTGAACGAACGTTATAGGCTTTAAGGTATTTCCTTGCCCTAAGTCGACCAGCAACTAAATCTGGATCTTCCATTGCAAGGTAAGGTAAACCTCTTGTCATCTTTTCCCTTTCGGTCAAAGCATGTTCGGCTGCTTCTTCATTAAACATTTTTCTTCTTTGGAAGGGTTAGAGTTGAAAGAGAAGCGAATGTATGTATAATAATTCTGACGTGTCAGCGTTAATAGATATTTCAAAACGAAACAAAAGGATAGGGCAGGCGGGATTTACCGGTTAGTAATAGCGTCACGGGTTATGCCGTATAACGGCATGACTAGCGTGTGAAAAAGGACCGATACAATGGGTCATAGTTAAAACTTTCCTCATCTTTGTCACCGAACTTTTTTTTTTTATATCCCATGTGAAACGGTTTCGAAGATATCCCAACCAAGAAAATTTTCCAAGTGCGTTTCATGTTTGGTGTAATTTAAGACACATCGTCGGCCATCGTATCAAAATCGTATCAAACAGCATGATTACCCATCAAATTACCACCATCCTCAAACTTTGATCAACTTGAATTGGTCTCCCATGGGCTTTGAATTTGATACTTCTTTTTGATACTGATATGGTAACGTTGCAATGTAAATTACAAACTGAGATATAGCCCCGACGACTTGGGGAGATGCGATTCTAATTGTATCAGATGGATGGGGTTTATATTTATATACATACATGGTTACGCAAAAAAAAAAGATTTTGACGTTTACATATAATACATATGTCATAATGAAAAAAAAAATGCAAGGGTATACATGAATGCAAAGATAAATGTTAAGATAAAAATGAACGAAGAGAGAGAAAGAGAGAAAAGGGGTGTTATCGACCTAACTCTCTCAAAATCGACCGAGGTCAAACAATTCCTGTGCACGAGCTCGTTGCTCAATCACAGCACTTTCCAACTCCCCCCTGGCAATCTGCATTTTCACCTCAGCTTTCTCCATTTTTTCAGCGTTACTAGGTGATAATAACCGATTATTCGTTTGTCGAGTTTCAAACCATTTAACTTCGGATTCTGCACGTTGAAGTTTGGAATTCCGCATTTCAGAAACGGTTCTAGCTTGACAATATTCGTCTTGAGCGACGTGATATGCCACTAAGAGTGCTTGAGAAGATTGTGGTGATAGTTGACCGTTGCTTCTTGAAGGGCGGTAAATGGTTTTTAGGTGATGTCTATTCGTTAGGGTGATGATAAGTATCACATGTAAGAGCGTAAGAGTGTAAAAACATTACCTAATAAAGTTGGGACATCTAGTTCCTAAAGAACAACGCGAATCTACAGCACAGCTAAGACAGAGCGACGAAGACGATGCTTTGAGCGTTGGCTCCAAATGTGGGAAACTATCACGACGCGTGCGTGGTGGCGACGACGACAACCGTTCATCGAACGAAGAAGTAGGAGAGGACATTGTAGTTCTTTGAGTAGTAGAATCGATATCATTACCAAAAGGTGGAGACTGAGATGGTGCAAGCGATTCGTAACTAGACTTGTCAGAATTACGAGAAGGAGAGGCTGGTTGTTCCCTTTTCTTCTTGATAAATCGATTTGTTTTCAATGAAAACACCATCGCGCGAATGAGATGAGATAAGGGGATGGAGATGGAGATGGAGATTAGCTGGTAACAGCGATCGTAAACCACCGATTTTTATAACTCGTGGTTCTGAATATTCATTGTCATGCACATGCAAGACAAGGCATTGTTGTCCTTTGGACAAGACACAAGAAAGAGAGACGGATGAACCATACGACAAAGGAGTTATACCCGGACACGAAATGCGTTGAACAAGCCATTGAGATGACAAGAGATCCCAAATTATTTTGTCCCTTAATGTGATGGGATCATTTTGGTTTTTTGGGCCCCAGATAATCAATCGAGGACAAGAAGACCTTATGGCCAATTTTTTTACCAGACACATTGTGGGTTTCAGTGTGGACAATTTTTGGAATAAGTGGACACGAATGGGTGACGTGAGTCGGACAAAAAGAAATGTTGTGGACAAGAAAGGAGAAAACAATATTCGGAGTTTGAAAATAAAAACACAAGAGTAACCGGTATCGCTCGGGCCGCTCTTTCCTTCCTTGTGTCATCCGGTCATCGGTCAACGTTGACGGGTCTGTGCATCAGTCAGCTGGAGGGACGTGTACATGTTTATCCTAAATATTCCAAGAATGCGTTGTAAAAGTATTCTCTCAACCAAACTACTACACTCTCATGGCTAGCTCATACTCCCGCTCTATCCAACAAAACCCTCTCAAAACAAGAGAACACCTAAAATCGTTCCTAGAAGAAATATTAAACCCTCTTGAACGTCACACATCCCCAGGAGGAGCACTGATAAGACTGGGGAATACCGCAACTCATTATGATGAACGTGCCGCTCAACTTGAAACATTCTCCAGACCTCTCTGGGCTTTAGGTTCTCTCCTAGCTGGTGGAGGGTATTTTAAAGGTACGGAGAGATGGGTTAAAGGATTTGCTAGTGGAACAAATCCTGATCATGAGGAGTTTTGGGGAAACATGCGTAATAAAGATCAGAGGATGGTTGAATGTGCTGCGATTGGATTTACACTTTCTGTTGCGAAGGAACATGTTTGGGATCCGCTTGATGAAGGTGCGAAAAGGAATTTTGAAAAATGGCTTGGAGGAATGAATGATAAGGTTATTATTACATACTCCGATTCACTAGTTGAAAGCTGACCATGTGCGCAGGAAATGCCTGATACGAATTGGTTGTGGTTTAGAGTACGGGAATTCCACATCATATTACACCTCATAACTGACAAACGTACCAGGTTTTCGCAAACCTTGGCCTTTCAAAGGTCAACTCTCCCCACTTTTCACCTACAAGGATGAAAGCAGACCTCGATCATTTAGATACATTTTACCTCGGACAAGGTAAAGTTCACAAAAACATCAGAAGAAGAATTTATACTAACAAAGAAGGGACAGGATGGTCAAGAGACGGTCCAGAAGGCGTCCGTCAACTGGACTATTACTCATCTTCATTCGCCATTCAATACGCTCAACTAGTCTATTCCAAACTAGCAGAAAAAGAGGACCCAGAACGTTGCAAAGAATATCGTCAACGTGCTAATCTCTTCGCTGCACATTTTATCCATTTCTTCGATCCAGACGGTAAGTAAACACCATCCTTCAATATTAATATACCCCTCTAATCCTCCCTTGCAAGGACCCGCCATCCCATTCGGCCGTAGCTCTACATACAGATTCGCCCAAGCTTCATTCTGGGGCGCACTAGCCTTTGCAGACGTTCTACCCGATGGTGTATTCACATGGGGTGTCATAAAAGGCCTTCTTCTACGAAACTTCCGTTACTGGGCTAAACAACCTTTCTTGGACACGGACGGGATAGTAACTCTGGGTTACGTCTACCCAAATCATAACATGTTGGAAAATTATAATTCCCCGGGATCACCCTACTGGTGTTGTAAATCATTCATACCCCTTTCTTTACCCGAGTCTCACCCATTCTGGACATCGGTGGAAGAACCGTATCCAAAGGTATTACTAGAAACGACAATTGGACTTGATCATCCTTTACAATTCGTTACCAATATGGGCGAACATTCCTTTTTACTATCGTCGGGACAGAAATGCCATTATCCACTGCGACACGCTGCTCAGAAATATGGGAAATTGGCTTATAGTGCTAGTTTTGGTTTTAGCGTTCCAGTCGGGAATGAAAGTCTGGAAGAAATTGGGGGTGATTCAACGTTGGCGTTAAGTGATGACGGTGGTGAAACGTGGAAAGTCCGTAGAGACACACTTGACGCAAAATTCGTAGGAAACCAATGGCTTCAAAGTAGTTGGAAACCATGGCCTGATGTTCAAGTTGACACCTGGCTCATCCCACCAACCAATCCAGATTTTAAAGCATGGCATATTCGCGCTCATCGTATTAAAACGGGTAGAAACCTGATTTCTGCCGAAGGTGGTTGGGCGGTGTATGGTCAACGTGAAGATGGGAGGGCTTTAGAAGATTTCCCGGCTGATCCTCAAACTAACCCAACTGTTCAAGGAAAACTTGAGAAGGAGCGAATGGCATTAACGAAATCATCGGCAGGAGTATCGGGCATCATTGATCTTGTAGTACCGGATGATGTACGCGTTGTCGCCCCTCCTCGGAAAGGTAGAGCCGTAAGGCTTGACGCTAATTCCAATATCATCTTTTCTCGCGCTGTGTTACCTACGTTGATGGGTGAACATCCAGCTGGAGAAGAGGTTTCAAAGTTGTATACAGCTGTATTCGGTATCCCCGTTAGGGATGGTCAAAAAGATGTACGAGCAGGTTGGGAAAAGGAATGGGAAAAGGTTCCACCTGTACCCAAAGGAGTATTGTTCTGAACGTTTATTGTTTAAAAGTATTCGAACTGAAAATCGGTTATCGGGAATTGCGTTAAAATCTCGAGTAGTTTCCAACCATGTACCCATCAATAGATTTAGGGATCATCAAATTACATATCTCGTATGTAACTCCTCTCAGGAACAAGTCACAATTTTTTTTTAGCCTTTCTTGATTAAAAACGTAACCTTGACACAAAAACACCCTCATCAACTCATTTGGTATAAGTATCAAATTCTTGAAAAAAAAAAAACTTAAAAAAAAAAAAATTCCCACCCACCTACCCAGGCTACTTTCTTCCTAATACTTTTACCACCGACGCGCGGGCCCGTACTACACCGTATACAATCCACCCACTCCAAAATGTCCCCAATGTCAGACTTGATCGAACAAACACAAGCACTAGAAACTCTAATCAACGCAATAGTTATCAATAAAACAAAAGATCTCGAATCAGAAATCAAACAACTACGAAAAGAAATGAATAAATTACGTGTATCATCAGCTGGAATACCACCGTATATATTCGTCGAATACGGGAACGGTCGTGGTAATCAAAATGCTCTAGTTATTTCAAGACAAGCTGCGGAAACTTGTCATAGTAAACTCGTGGGTTCTCATTTATCCATATGAAGAACGGAATTTGATTTTCTTCCTTCACCAAGATGTTTTACACAAAACTAACAAGCATCTTAAGAATCAAAGCTACTCATTCAGAAGTTGACCCAAAAACAACTGAAATCGTTCGTTATGCTCCCATGAGGGTTCTAGGAATTTTTGACCCAAAAAACGAATCACCTAGTCAATATGATTGGTGCGAAATTGCTGAATGGGATGAATCAATCCCTGGTGTTTTGGCTGCTGTTGTTAGGTTAAAAGTTATTATTTGAAGAGAGCGGGATTTTTTTTTTTCAGTGTGTATGTTATTAATATTGTATGTAATTTAAGGACATTTTTGTTTCGTGTTAGTTGTCGTTTTCTTTATTAAAGGACAAGTAGTAATAGACGAACTTGGATGTATTTACATTCTCAGAATTAGAATCAAATCCAGCTTTTCAGATGGATGCATCTTATGACGACAACGGCCTCAAAGCCCTTTAACTAGACTCGGCAGGTTCGGACTTTCAGGCCATCAGGTAATTTCCATCTTTGTGACAAGGCAGCATTTGGATGATTACTACCAGTATGAGTACAATGAATTTTGCCAAACATGTCGGCAATAAAGACCTGAAGACGAACAAGCACTAAAATATACAACGGCGCCCAATCAGTCACTAGTCACTTATTTATCATCAGGCGCCGTATCGTTGAACTGCTAAGATCTTAGATAACGCTCCTTCCCATCGATATTCACTTCAATGTCAGCTCCTCCTGAACAATCTAAACTTACGGAACTTTTACTAAATTCAATAATCGCAAGAATAGAAAAGCTCGAGGAAGATCTTAAACGATTACAAGCGAACACATCGGACAAAAATCATACAAAACTACCATTGCTACCTTACATATTTGTTGAAGAAAGCGGTAGCGGTACTACTGTTCTTATTTCAAGACACGCAGTGGCAGCGTGTGCGAGCACGCTTGTGAGTTTTTCCATCTTATTTTTGTTTCCTAGATGAAAGATTGGGAAATTTTCGTATCCGAAGACCCTTTACAGTAACATTACAAAAGCTCTGAAAATTCAGGCTACGATTAGGTACGAGCTCGATGACATTACGAGAAAAAGACTCGATTATACACCTATGAATATCTTCGCAAGATTCGACAACAGCAATATGTCTTCGGCTAGCTCTGAATGGCATGAAATTGGGGAATGGGATCGATCGCTTATTGACGTTGTGACAGTCGCAACTGGATTGAAAGTGGTCTTACTATCTTGAAGAAAAAATTCAGTAGTCATAGAACGCAAAATGTATGATTAGTTATAAAAACAACTTTATGTTTGGATCTATCAGTCTTATCAGACTGACAATGCCAAAATTCTGTCGATTCTTCCCGAAAGAGAAAACAAACGATAGTCATTATTCTTGGGTACTTTACCTCCATCCATATACCTAGTAGCTTATCGACATCAGTTTATATAGTATCTCAACTCAGGCCAATACCCACATACCGGTGGCATCAGGCGCCCCATCTTTGAAATTTGAAATCCTGCTACAACTCTTTCCCATCTACGACAATGTCAGCGCTCCCCGAGCAACCCCAAGCTTTCGAGACTCTGATAAACACGATAAACACATTTGTCGGTAGAATAAAGGACCTCGAAGCAGAGAATAAACATTTACGCGAAATTTCATCGAATAATCTAAGTCAAGAGAAATTACGGCCTTACATTTTCGTTGAACAAGGCACTCGAACTGCACTTGTCTCACGACATGCAATAGGATCATGTCAAAGTAGACTTGTAAGTTACCATTTTCATTTTATCGTCCCAGCTTACAGAATTGTGTGCGTTGTTGTTTTTTTCGTCGGCAGGTGCTTTGCAGAAACCTTACGACTGCGCTAGAAATCAAGAATGGCAAAACTAAAATATATGATCCAGCAGTTGATTCAGTAATCGAGTATGCACCTATGAAGATTCTCGTAAGATTTGATCACGAGATTGAGTCCTCAAGTAGCACTTATTGGCACGAAGTTGGGGAGTGGGAGTGGAATGGGTCATTTATGAGCGTGGTGGCACTTGCGACAGGATTAAAAGTGGTCTTGCCACCATCGCAGAAAGCTCAATAATCGGTGAATGTATGTGACAGGAAGTATGGTTTTTTGTCAAGAAACAAGTTTGCGTTTGAAGTTACCTACATATCAGACTTTTGTCAAATAGAATCACGGTCCAGAAACTGCCACCTTGTACACTGACCATTGAGTGGGATATACCAATATATCGCGTTTAGGTATGGAAATTAAGAATTAGCCCCTTTTCAGACTTCGAGTACGTCGTATACTTGACCCGAAGTTAGAGTGTAGTCCAACGAATATGTATTCATATTACGGGCGATAGCTGAGAATGGATTGAAAGCGTCAGGTACAATTCATCTCGAATAGAATATATGGGCTTTCGTAATAAACAACTTTGTGTCGCTGTATCCAATTCATTTACAAGCGCCATGTTGATGAACTTTATCCTATCAGTCACTCTACCACGATGTCAAGTCCCACTGGACAATCCGAAGCTATGGAGATTATCAATGAAATAGAAGCCCTCGAAGCAGAAATCAAAGAATTACGGAGAGAATTGGATAGAAACCGAGCCGTAGTTCCAGTCCAGCGATTGCCACCTTATATACTGATTGAGCGAGATCACAGCGATTCCATACTTGTCTCAAGAAAGGTATTGATAGAATCTTGCCGTAGCAGACTTGTGAGTTGATGTGTTATTGATATGCCCTGATCTAGATACTAAAGATCTCCGTCGCTAGGCGTTCTACAGTAGGATAACGGACGCAATAGAGCTGCCAACTACACATAGCGAAGTTGATGAAAGAACTGGTGAAGTGGTCAGATATAGACCTATGAAGGTTCTCGCAAGACTTGATTACGGAGTTGAGTCAGCGCTCGTCTCTGACTGGTATGGTATTGGAGGGTCAGATGAATCATTTCTCGGTGTCGTCGAGGTTGCGACTAGACTAAAAGTGAAACTGAAGTAGGATCAGTAAAAACCAGATGTAGTAAAAATAAATGTTTTTTGCTTTTGTATTCAGACGAAAAATGGATTGCTGTATGAGTATTGCTGTTCATGGCATGAGGCATATGAGGCATCATCGCAGAAGCAAGAAAAACTTCAAGTCACGTTGTTGTCACGGCATCGTGTCGGATAACAACTTCTTGTTCCTAACCAATGGTTTTTCTCAAATACGACATCAAACAGCTAACTAAATAATCCAAATTATTTTTACATCTTCAAACACTCATTTTGGTAAATTTGAGAATAAAACTTCATTCCGTCGAAACGTTGGCAAGTTTAGATACTTGAAATGGTTTCTAGCTGCCCTCAAGGATCCAAACAGACATTTCATAATGGACCTATCCTCTAGCAGTAAGAATCTCTCTGGTCTTAACCGCATTTATTCAACTCAAAAACAAATTGTGCAACAGTTTTCAATAATGGCCGTTTTAACCAAGAGTGTTCGACGACATCCTTTCTACAACGCATTTCATGATATGGGATAAGTGTCGTAAGTGATATCTTTACATACGTTCCACAGTGAAAAAACGGGTAGCATAGATTCAATCGATACAAGGAAAAATCTACTATACAGACAGCTCACCTTCTGCTCTATATAACCCCACATTTGAATTGTCCGTTCTTTGTGCAACAATGGTGGACCCGATTCCTTGTTCAGTATCCATTTATTTGTTGCGTCCAAGGTTATTACTTCTTCCTGGACTAACAGTGGCACAATTAGGACTCACGTAAGTTATATAAATGAGATCCTTTTCAAGTGGACTCATTGTTCCACTCACTACGCTCTCTTCGCACAACTCATCCCCTTCTCTACGCATCGCTATACGATGTCCTTTACCAACATCCCCTGCTCCTCTTTAGCGTCCTCTAACATGCTTTTAGATGAAGACGGACATAGAATCGCATCGCCTACACAGATCCCCTCTTTTCCTAATGAGAACGCCGTTTTGGATTGGGACAAATCACTTCCATCCACAGACATCGTTTTGTCAACATTCTCTGCTCTCCCATCATCCTCAGACGCGAACGGCAATGATCAGAGAGGTGGTCTCGATGTCGAAGTGGAATACTCACATGACCACTTGTATTATCATACTGAGCAGTTTCTGGAGACATTAACCACGAGGGATCCCACCGTGTTCACCGACTCAAGTCGAACGCGTTCTGCCATCCAACTTACCTGTACATTTGACGGTATCAATTTCTACCCTAAACGCGTCAGGCGCAACGAGCAAGACGATCCCAGTCTCAGTTTCTCTGAAACATTGGTCCGACGTGCTCTTGCGCGAGCAGAGGCATCGGTTTCGAAAGACGTGATTATGAGTGTCTCTCATGACGATGAAGTCGCGGCAAGAACACCTCAACAATTTTTAAAGATGCATCATCTCGTATGTTGCTTTGTTATCCGCAATATCTGAAATTAAATTTAACATCGCACAGTTAAACACACTTGCTAAGCTCGCTGACCGACCGACCTCCCTCGCCGAAGTATGTAACATTCCTCTTGTCTCCCGTTAACTATTTTTCTTATTTTCCCGTTACAGCTTGCGGAGATACCAGAGCCGCGGAATCTCCTCGGAGAACGTCTGAATGAAGGAGACACTCAGGATGTTCTCAACGATCTATTGAATTTGGGGGTATGGAGTTGCAAAATCTTTTTAAGAAATTCAAGCTCATCAGACTGATATAGGCTGAATATAAAGCCTCAATACCTCAGGATAATATTGATGCGTTACCACCTGCTGCGTTTACGAAGCGGCCTGGTTCGGAACCTTTCCCAACTCAAATACCGATCATTGTGGTGGATGAGGAGTCCGTGACCCCCATGACAATTACTGATGTATGTCCTCATTTGTTTTACCTGTACTTCTGTTTCTAATTTCCACTTCTCCAGTTCGCGGAAATCGAGACCCCAGTCGGCTCTGGTCAAGGAGATCATGATTTCCGCTCAGATCATGACATGAACGAATATATGGTGCGAAATGACCAATATTTTCTGTGAATCTGAACCTGATTTGAACTTTCAGACTCAATTTAAAAACGTGGTAGAAGAAGCCACATTCAACGATGGTAAAGGCATCGATCTTTTTACAGGCATGGAACAAGCATCAGAAGTGCCGATCCCATTCTCCAATCCAACCGTTGATTATCTCATAAACGATACCCCAGACGATGTATTTGTTATTTCCGCTCTTTATTTCTTTGGTCTAATGGATTTTCTAGGCCTTAACCTCGCTGCCGAGTCAAGGAGTGGCAGACGTTCAAAGTTGGGATGGACAACTGTTCGACGAGCAGTTTTTCACAGAAACTGTACGTATACATTTTTTTGTTTGCAGTTCGCTTTTCAATGTGTTCTAGTTCGCTGGCCCGCTGCCAACTGAAACCGTAGTCGATGATTTTCAGAACTTCGATGATTACTCGCAGAATGAACCCTCTTTAGTATGTTTGCATTTTTGTTCACTTCTTTTCATCCCCCTTTTTAATACATTCGTATAGTCCATGTACACTGGTGGGAATGTTCCCCATAGCCAGCACGCTCAACACCCAGAGCATTCACATCATATTCCCCACTCGCAAACAGTCAGTCTTTTTCCTTTTCATTTTTCTTCTCTGTTTTCATCTTGGTCTTTAAGCCAACCTATGCCAATGTTAACATGAACGGATGGGAAAATAGCAGCTATAATCTGTCCCTCTACAATGCTCACAATACGACTTGTAAGTTTTAATCCAGGGTACGCCTTTTGCTTTGAATTGAATAACGATTTTTGCGTAGGGGCTCAACACAGGTTTCATCATTCAATTTCACAAGCAATCCCTCAAGGCGGAATAAGTCATGGTATGTCATCCCAGTAGCCCTCACTGAATCCAGCTAATACGTTAGTAGTTGCGCCAGCCTTAAATATGTTTCAACTACAAGCTCGCTACATGCCCTCAACGGCAGTGCAACTTCCCCATCATTTCCCCTCCCCCCAGCCTCCGATCACAAACCCATCGCACCCTGCCCTTCCCCAACCCTTCCAACCACTCGCACATGACCCCTTCCCTACTCAACAAACACTTCAGAAACGAAAAAGGGAATGTGACGAGAACCAACCCTTGACTGACACATCTCGTCCTGCCAAGCGGCAAATGCTTGAAACTATTCCTTCTCTGTCCGCCCCCTCCACCGTCCCCGACAGTCAGGTGACTCTACCTACTGTGGACTCCCTCCCACTCGACGATCGCCGACGGCAGAAGCCCTACAAAAAGGGCTTAGAAAAAGAGTACATCTGTCAATACCCGGTCAGTGAGACTGGCACGTGTGGGGTGATAATTACCCTCGACAAACGGGGGCAAGGAGAGAGAAACTGGCAGCGTCATTTACGGACTCATGCCAAGAAAGAGGCAAAGATGTTAGAGGACGGACTCATCGATGTAAATTCGGAAAAAATCTGTGCTCTTCTTTGGGTGGAGCCAATAACAGTCAGCTGTACGGAACCAGATTGCGGGTTTTCTACCAAAGTGTGGCGAACCGATGGGGTGCTGGACGAGCATCTCGCAAAATTCCACCAGGCACGTTACCTGGAGAAGATGGAACGGCAACGTCAGAAGAGTAGAGGGAACAGAAAAGGGTAGGAAAATGGGTGAAGTGGATTTGTTGTTGTATAATAAACATATACTGTATTTGTACCTTTCCACACAAAGGGATCGATGAGGCCGATTGCAAGATATCATTATCGATCTTAATCTGAATCCGGTGAAACGTAATCATACAAAGGAAAGCTGAACAAGCGGAAAATGCGATATTTATATCTATCATCACCCAGACATATTCAGTCAATGATAGATGATTTTCCTCTAGTCATGGGAATGCTTTCTCCGTCAATTGGGCTGGACTTGCGGTCTGTTCTAACAAATTAATTTCATAAGTTTATTATTCCTCGACAATAAGAGGGCAGAGTCCAACTGACTTATATTCTATGTTAGACAGGAACGTTGAACATTACCCGGCCCCATCTGCTGTCGACGAGACACATGTTCTCCCAAATACCTTGGAGAGTTCATTTCAGACAGGATACAAAAAATAGAATCATTGATTTCACATGACTTACTTTCCCAGAAGACAAAAGATAGGAAGAATTTCGGTGAACACAGATTTTGCAGTGTTACAGCACCTTTACTAATACCGGGACGGTACCGCTACTGAGCTGCCCCGCGATATTCGACAAGGATCTCCAAAAAGATGTGTCGGACAAACCATGTTACCGTCAGGTTCAGTCCCTGGATATCTTTGTTTAGATAAAAGCAGCCCAATGGAGGAGACACGAAAACGCAGTCCATTAAACGAAGCAGGGAACGGAACAACGAGGAGTATGAGAGTTACCAATGCGAATGATAGCTTTCGTCATTCTGATCGTAAAAACAAACCAATTCTAACAAAAGGCGATTGGTTGGGGTCGTTGACGACACGTCGTCTGACCGTTATCCTTCGCTCTCGCCGCGCTCGTCGACCTAATAAACATTGGACATGTTATCAATTCCGACCCAACGGTTAATGGCAACCATCAGCCCCAGCACTGTCGAGCGATGGACGACCTCAAGTAACGGGTGTAGAATGGGATGATTCAGAGATGGTGGTCTTTGGCAAGATGACTGTAGATCGAGATTTAAAGAAGATCATGACAGTATTCTGGACATACAAGGATTTTGAGATTCAAACAGATATAAATTACAATATTCCTTTGCGTCTTTTTTTGGGGCATATGAACCTGTTGGAACCAAATACGCCAAAGTCCGCCACTAACAGACACTAGCATAGTCCGATCACTCGAGTATAATTTCTATTTTACTAGTTTTCCTCTCTGTATCTCCCACTCCGATAATTACTAGCCGGCACTGCAAACAGTGCCAACTCATCGTTAATACCTCCAAACATACTTTAGTTTGCGCATATAAAAGATGTAAATACTTTTATCATAAATATAGTTGCATAATATTCTACAGGTTATTGGCCCCGCTGCTCTGATACCACTGCACTATGTCTAATGCGACTTCCCTCTCTGATACTCTCCCCTCGTCTGTTCCCAAGCTGGATGCTTCTGGAACAAACTGGGCCGTTTTTCATGTTCGTTTCAAGGATGCTATCGATGCCAAAGGATTTTGGGGTCATTTCGATGGATCGGCAGTGAAACCCATACTCACTGGCAACCCAATTGAAGTTGTTAGTCCAACCGGGACAACTACAACTGCCATGCAGGCTGGAACTGAAGAACAAATAGCAAGTTTAGCTATTTGGGAGAAGAACGAGAGATCGTCAAGGTCTTTGCTTACGCAGAAAATTCCGGACTCGACGTTGATGAAGATTCATTCGAAACCGACAGTTAAGGAACGGTGGGACTCCATAGTCAAGGAGTACACAGAGAAAGGTGCTTTTGCTCAGACTGACCTTCGGGCACGCTTTCTAGATTCGAAATGCAAGGACAGCGAAAGTGCCCGAGAATTTCTCGAGGGTCTGCGAACCAAGAGAGAAGAATTAACATCAGTAGGCGTCGATATCAGCGAAAAGGATTACCGATCAACGATCATCAATTCCTTACCTGCAGCACTCGCAAATTTCGCCTCGACACAGCTTTCAGCAGCTCGGCTCATTGCTCCAAATGTCGAAGTATCCCCCGACGCACTCATCTCGTTAATTTCGGAAAAATACGATCGCCAGAAAAGGCAAAACTTAAAACGTACTGGCAATCGAAGATTGAAAGAAGATGCTGATGAAGCTCTCATTGTTGCTGATACGAAGAAGAAGTCCAGAATCGTATGCTGGAATTGTGGCGAAAAGGGACATTTCAAAAATAATGTCCCAAACCGAAAGTCGAAAAGAAACCAGGGACAGCGAATGCTGTGGATTCCAATTCAGAGGAAGATGGTGTTTTCGCAGCTGAAGAAGAATCTTCTCAAAATGGTGACTCAGATGAGATGCCTGAATTAATGTTTTTATCAGACTCAGATGACGAATACGATTCGGTTGAAGGATCAGGCTCTGATTGGTTCTCCGAGATTGGTGATGAAGACTCACTAGAAATAGACTCGGAACATATTTCGGACACTGAAGATACACCCGCAGATTGCCTAGATGAAATAGCGGCAGTATCAGTCACTGATACAGAAGGAAATCACCTGATACAAACTGAACTGTATGATTCCGGGTGCACTATGCACATGACCCCATATCGACATTCACTCCAGAAATTCGAAGAAATCCCTCCTAGACCATTTCACACAGCCAACAAACAAGATTTCCAAGCTACTGGAAAAGGTGAACTAACTGCTGAAGTCCCGAATGGAGCGAAAATGTCAGATTTACGACTCACTGAGGTTCTGTACTCTCCGGAAATTGGCTATACCTTAGTTTCTATTGGACGACTGGATGAGTCCAGCTTCAAAGTATCGTTCGGTGACGGAAAATGTCAAATTGTTGACCTGACTGGCAAAACAATTGGTGAAATTCCCAAAAACTCTTGTGGGCTTTACAAGCATGTTAGTGAAGTAGAATCCATAAATTCTATCAAAGAACTTACCCTAGATCAACTTCACCATCGAATGGGTCACATCTCACCTGATGTGGCCAGAAAACTCATCACGAATGGTTTCATTACCAGCCTAAAACTCAAAACAACTTCTTCGGGTAATCCCTTCTTTTGCAAATCTTGCATTTACGCAAAGGCAACTCGAAAACCAGTTGCCAAAGTCCGAGAAGGCGAATGAGCTTCGGAATTTGGTGGCAAAATTCACAGCAATTTATGGGGACCTGCACCAGTCACAACAAAAGGTGGCCAAAAATACTACATCATGTTTACTGATGATAAGACAAGATCAACAAAACTCCACTTACTTAAGTCAAAGGATGAAGCCTTTACCGCATACAAGGACTTTGAAGCTTGGTGCGAAACCCAACTTGAGAAGAAAATAAAAATCCTCCACTCTGATCGAGGAGGAGAATATCTAGGAAAAGAATTTACAGTTTATTTAAAATCTAAAGGAACTGAACAAAAACTCACTGTCCATGATACCCCACAGCATAATGGTGTTGCTGAATGACGAAATTGCCACATTGTGGAGCGAGTGCGTGCATTATTGCATGCCAGTGGTCTGCCGAAGTTCCTTTGGGGAGAAGCAGCCAAACATGTTGTCTGGCTGATGAACAAGACATCAACAAGATCTGTTGAAGGAATGACACCATTCGAGGCTACTTTCGGAAAGAAGCCAAATTTAAGTGAAGTATGAGAATGGGGGGAAAAATGCTGGGTGAAAGGCGAAAAAGGAAATAAACTCAGAGGAGCTGTCCAATCAGGAAGGTGGTTGGGTATTGACAAATGCAGGAAAGGATGCCATGTTTATTGGCCAGAAAAACACACAGTAACAGTTGAATGGAATGTTTACTTCGACAAGACAGCAGCACAAGTTTCTCGGCTTGAGGGGGAGAATAGACTAGCGATCAAGGTGGAAACTCATGCTCCAACTCCAAAAATGAATCAAAACACACCTAGAATCACCGAAGTCACCCCCGACACCTCTACGAACAAAACTCAGTCAAACATACCTCCAGAACAAGCATCACCACTTGCGAGTGAAAGCGAAGCTGAACCACTATCATTGTTGACACCATCAAAACGAATCCGAAAACCAAACCACCACATTTGACAACTACTAGCCGGAGATGGACGAATCTCAAATCAACCATCAGACCCCACCCTTCCAAAAGGAATCCAAGTCCCTGTTGCAAATGAGAACAATGTACTTGAGGGGGAGGGAACTGCGCATCAAATGATGACAGTTGACTGGTCAGACTGGATTGGAGAATACATGTTAGCCCTCGAGATCAGCGATTCTGAAGCATTGGAACTGTGAACCCTACCCGAAGTGCAACAAGGAGCTGACTGGCTGTGATGTTTCCTGAGATTTGCACTCGATATATGCTGGTCAATAATTAATATAATTGATAGAGATTAATTGTGTGAGTGCTGAAACACAAGATTGAGACAAAATGAGATGCAGAAGTGGGAGAATTGAAGGCTTGTTGTCAAAGTTGAAAGATTCGAGGATTTAACTAGATAAAATGTAGTTTAGACTTTAATGCCTTGCAGCACAAGTCTGTAGGAAATTAGGGTGTACCGGATGGTACAAGGACAGTCACTCCTAAGCACCTGTCGTCAGACGCAAAACCAGTGCACGTCGCACACTTGTTCCCTCACTTGTTTATTATTACAAGTGAGGTATGGACTACTACATTCGTTTATTAGTTTCTATTTTACTTACACTATGTAATAGATAATAATTATCTTTAAAGTCAAGTGTTGGAGTTTTAGTGTTGAGAAGAAGAGAAAACCAAGAAAAGCCGAGAAATTTAGCCTAGGGGCGACCGTTGTGTGATGACACAAAAATGTATTAAGTTAAGATTAGATGATTACATACAACGAGTGAGCCCATACTTATACACATTTTGGGGCTAAACTAATTTAGAGAGAAGGAAGCAAATGACATAATAAGATGAAAACACTGGTGAGAGAGAGAATCAAAAGGAAAATGATTAAATACAAGAGATGAAATGAGTTCAAAAAAAATAAATGATACTTTCAGCTACTGGGGGAAGTGGATACATAACACTGGCCACTATGGGAAGAAGCTATCAAAGAAGAGTTAGCAACCTTGAAGGCCACCGGAACATGGGAATTAGTTGATGCACCCAAAAATGCAAACATAGTTGGTTCGAAATGGGTCTTTTGAGTAAAAAAAGATGCAGATGGCAATATCATTCATTATAAAGCCTGTCTTATTGCCCAAGGTTTTTCACAAGTCCCCGGCGTCGATTATTTTGATACTTTTGCACCAGTTGCCAAGTTAGCATCAATCCGAACTGTTCTCACTATCTCAGCTGAAGAAGACCTGGAATTACATCAGATCGATATAAAAGGTGCATACCTAAATGGAGAACTCACCAAAGAAGAACAAATCTACATGCAACAACCCCCAGGATATGAAGCAGAAGGAGCAACTGGAAAGGTCTGCCACCTCTTGAAGACTCTTTACAGTCTCAAACAATCCAGATGTTGTTGGTACCAAAAATTAGTTGGGATCTTGGTCGACAACTTAAAATTCCAACGTTGCAGTGTTGATGAAGCAGTATTTTTCAGATGAATTGGCGAAGAACTCATGGTAATTCTGGTTCATGTCAATGACTGCACCATTGCCTCAAATTCATGCAAAGCAATTGCCATTTTTAAAAAATCTATTCAAAACTATGTTGAAATTACTGACATGGGTGAACTACATTGGTTGTTAGGCTTAGAAATTAAAAGAAATTGTGAATTACGCACCTTAAGTATCTCACAACACATGTATATTGAATCAATTCTTCACCAGCACAATTTCCACCAACTCAAACCCATCTCAATCCCAATGGAAACAAATTGCCATTTTTCATCATCCCAATCCCTGAAGTCAATGCTCGAAATAGCAAAAATGAGGGACATTCCATACCGCGAATGTGTAGGCGAACTCATCTACACAATGATCAGAACTTGACCAGACATCTCCTTTGCTGTCCAAGTTGTTTTGCGATTTATGCACAACCCAGGAATTGCACATTGGGAAGCTGTGCAATGAATATTTCGTTACTTATTAGGAACAAAAGATTTATGGTTGACTTATGGTTTGCAGCGACAAAAACAACAACAACTCCTTGCCTATGGCGACGCTGATGGAAACATGGCTGAAGATCGCCGCACTGTATCTGGATACACAATAATTTTGAATGGTGGCACAATTTCTTGGAGTATGAAAAAGCAAGAGATTGTAGCTCTTTTGACAACAGAGAGTGAATATGTGGCAGTGACGCACACGACGAAGGAAGTGATGTGGCTAAGAAGCCTCATTGGCCAAATTTTTGGTCCTATTGCCGAACCAACTGTGTTATTCTCCAACAACCAGTCCACAATCGCACTCACAAAAGAGCATCATTATCATGCCAAAACCAAGCACATCGATGTACGATATCATTTTATTCGATGGATCATCGATGAAGGCCAAATCCAGTTAATCTATTGTCCCACCAACGCTATGATTGCCAACACTCTCACTAAAGCACTTCCATCTGCGAAAGTCAAGCACTTTGCATCTGAACTTGGACTTGCAATGATTTGAGGGGGAGTGTTGGAACCAAATACACCAAAGTCCACCACTAACAGACACTAGCATAGTCCAATCACTCGAGTATAATTTCTATTTTACTAGTTTTCCTCTCTGTATCTCCCACTCCGATAATTACTAGCCGGCACTGCAAACAGTGCCAACTCATCGTTAATACCTCCAAACATACTTTAGTTTGTGCATATAAAAGATGTAAATACTTTTATCATAAATATAGTTGCATAATATTCTACAGAACCTACATTAATTATTTAATATAGAGCACACAAAATGCACCGAAGCTTTTTGGCTTCCATCATATATTAACTTGAGACTGGCTGGGTGGTTGTGGGTGTCTGACTAACAATTAACATAAGCAATCCCTGCTCAACAGTGGTCATGGTGGGTTGTGGGTGTAGTGGACTGTGGGTAGGGGGGGTTGTGGGTGTTTCTGGCTGGGGAGATTCTGCTGGGAATTCTAATTGTAAATCATAAATTTATTGTGAATGATTTCAAACTATAAACTGCTAACTGTGAGTTATAATAGTTTTATTCTCATCTAATGAAATTAAACTGTTAGAGCAACTCTTCTGAGTTGGTATTATGCTATGTGAACCATCTGAACTAAGCAAACCTTGGTATCAACCTTGCAAACTGAACTTCATCATAATTTGTATCTATGAATCATATGATTCCTTCTGCTTATCAACCATGCTTACACTTCACCCCTGTACTTTTCTTTAGAGCTGACTAACCATGTCCACTAGATATATAAACCCATATCATGTTACAATGACTACGGACAATTACAAGAGTAATATGTTCGAGTACGAGTGTGATTACAGGATAGGACTTGGGCCTCAGCTGATACACTGTGCTTATGAAGTCAGATGTGTGTCCTAACTATGAGTATGATGTTGTTATATTACGTAAATGCTCAGTGTCAACTATAATAAAAGAGTACTAGCGTAGTTTTCTCTATTAGCATATAATTAGGAACTGTACAGCTAGTCTCGGAGTATAAAATATTTTAGCTACTTTTCTATAATACAATAACTTTTATCCACAACTAATATGTCTACTCCGGTATTACAACAACATATGAGTCTGACAATGTTATGGTGACTACAGGTGTACAGCAAGGTTAGAAGAGACAAAGCTCTCAACTAGAAACAGATGGAAAGTGACAAGAGGTTTGTTAATCGATGAAAGGAATTTGATCATAAAGGATTTATTTATCTAAGTTGATTTCAGACTTACATTTTCTACTTTTCTACCTATAACAGTTTAACTGAATGCAAGGATAGATTGGGAACAAGGGGGATACGAAGAGCATCATTAGAGCCAGTTTAACAGTTTAGATGGAAAATAGTAATTGGATATAGAATGGAAAGGATCAGTTGATGTTACATGAGGATATGTGAGTGGGGTTTGTCATGGGATCAAAATCAGGGACTACAAGTGATTACAGGATAGCATGAATACAATGTGTGGAGCATGGTGTTGTATACTAAACTAGGATCCTGTTCAGTATATACAATCAATATTTGATTATAGAGGCCTTGGTTCTAAATAAGTCGAGCTTTGCCGCAGAAATACAGAGAAGGGGGTGGAAGGTGTTAGAAGGGAAAATTGGTATGTTTTAATCATAACAGATGTAAGGGGTAGAAAGAGAATAGTTCTGACATTAGAAACCGACTTGACGTTAGAAAACTGCTTGACGATAGAAACCACTTGATGTTAGAAAACAACTTGGCGATAGAAACCAAATTGACATTAGAAACCATTTGATGTTAGAAACCACTTGATGTTAGAAACAACTTGACGTTAGGAAACAACTTGGCGTTAGAAACTGTTAGGAACAGACCAACTATCAGCACTTCGCTAATAGTGGAAAAGATTTAGATGTTAGAAACACTTTAGAGACTTAAGCTTATCCCGCACTTTAGAGGGATTGGTAAAACTTGTTGTTATTTTAACTACTACGAGAGTTTTTATACAAAGTTTAGTAATTATTATTTATTTAAATGAGGAAAATATTTTTAGAGGTTGTCAAATTTTTATGAAAGGAGAAATATGGTGAAAGGGGTGAAAACGGGTAACTGTTGTACAATAGAGAGAGGCAAGTGGAAGGACTCATAGACGGAGGACAAAAGAATGTTCAATTAAGGAAATACTCTCATGATGTTACCACTCAACTACCGAGTGATTCTGGAACTTTCTCAGCCCTTCTTCTAGATGCTTTTCTTCAGCCAGACTCTGATTCTTTCCCTTGAGCACTCCGATGGCATAGGATCTGATTTTTCGGAGCACCTTGTTTATGGTGGTGGCGTGGGTAGTGGGGTTGGCGCAGGGAAGGAAGAGTAGAAATGGTCTTCTGGATATAGACAGGGTGGCATGAAGAAAACTTCTTCAAAAGGGATGAAGACGTAATGAGAATGATAGGGAAGGGAGGAGTATGGTAGTACGCATTCATAGGGCACATCAAACCCAATGTGCTCAAAGGCGATTCCTAGACTGGCAGTTGCAATGATTCGAATAATTTGGTAAGGAGGGGCGCAGCATGAAACAGTAAAGTAATGGTTAATGTGATATTGCCCCTCGAACCCTTTTATTGAGATGGCATCTCCATACTTAATGGTTTCGGGGAGACCAAGATCCAAAATCTTACTTCTAGTTGATATGTCCTTGGACATGAGAGGGTACTGAGGCCATAGGGTGTCAGGATCGATTGGGAGTTGACTACTCGAGCTTCGATATACACAAACTTCCGTTTCAAGGTCTTCAATAGGAGAAGGGAGAGGAGTAGTAGGGCAAGTAGTGGGAACTTGATCATCTGTTTCTGAATCAGACGAAGGTTGGTAGTGGAATCGGGAGGTATAGGAAGAAGAGGATCTGGAATTAGTTGAAATGTTTTGGGTGGTTACGTTAAATGAGAACATTGTCTGAGTTTCGGGAGGTTGAGGTGAGATGGCGGTGTGAGGTTTTGATGGGTGATGTAGGTTTCTGGAGGTTGTTAAATATATGAGTCCCTTAGAGCTCCGACAGCCGGATTTGTTTTCGGGGGTAGTCTTCCATGTTGCTAAAGGTCCAAAATGCCATAGAGGGAACATTAAAGGCAACGTGAATGAATTGAGGTCCATATTTTTGGTGTGCGATCACCCTAGTGATTCCGACAGGGGTGTAAGGGCAACGTTTCTTTAGGCTGTAACTATTTCCGATAACAAAGGTTCCTTGAAATCCTCGGATTACGATAGGTCTGGCGTAGTGCAGGGTTTCCATTATCTCCAAGTCTTCTAGATCCTTATGGTAAGTCTTCGTGGGAGTCGGGGCTGGCCATGCGGTAGTGGGACTTATCCTAATATCAAGCTTTTCTCCGAGATCGACGTATAATCGGAGTTCCGTTTGGAATGGATGATAGCTGGGTTGAGTCGGATATAGGATGGGAGGGAAGTCAGAGTCTTTGGGAATGGGATAAGGGGAGTCATAATTTGTTTCGTCCTCCGACGAGTATGTAGGGGAGGGTGAAGGGAGAAGGTGGTCAGGATGAAACTCTTGATCAATGATATCATCTCTATCATAGGGGTCACGTTCCCAGAACATGAGGGAAGAAGGAAAAGGGTAAAGGGGATGGAAGAATGAAAGTCCAATTACATTTTTTATATGTTTTTAGATTTTTAGAAAATATGAGGAAAAATGGTGGAAATAATCGAAAAATTTTGGGAAGGTGTTACAATGGGAGTATAGGTGAAAATATGTAACATGCATGAACAGGTCTTGCGGTTCTATTGTGGGTTATTACAGTCATGTTATGGATTGTGACACAACTTCTGAACTTCCTTTTCTCACAGCTGAATTCCTCTCTTGCCTGAACCTATTCCAAACCTCTGTCCAAATCTGGGATGAGCATATTGAGAGGGCACAACACATAAGTTGAAATCAAGTCCTACCTCACAAACTCCATCTTGCCCAAACTATATGACCTTGGAACCTCAGGTTGTAACAATAGGTGTTTGTAACTAAACGTAAAAAATAACTAAACGTAAAAAATAACTAAAAACGTAAAAAAAAATAACTAAACGTAAAAAATAACTAAACGTAAAAAATAACTAAACGTAAAAAATAACTAAACGTAAAAAATAACTAAACGTAAAAAATAACTAAGTAAAAAATATAAAAAAAAATACAAGTAAAAAATAACTAAACGAAAAAATAACAAAAAAAAATATACTTTGTAAAAACTCAATAGAACTGTAAAATTGAGCTTTTTAACTTAAATTACTGTGTGGGATTAAACCTTGGGGGGGGCGCAGCTTGCTGCTCATCAAGCTTACTTGTGAAGTATAAATGGATGAGGGATCGTGGGGAAGTTCGCAGTCAATTGGTAATCATTATTCTCAGCATTGCGGTGGTGGAGTTTGAACTACTCAGAGTCTTTCAACAAGTTGTCATTGCTTTTCTAAACTGTTTTTTAACCTGATAACTTCAACCATCTGTTGTTATCTGGTTTATCACCTGACATCATGGCAGAACTGCACATGGCGCAGCTGACCACATCACATGGACAGTAGTTAGTAATACGTACACACAGTAGTGCACAGACCATATCTACATGTATATTAAGTGTCTCCCCTCAAGGACATAACCCTTGAGGGTGAATACCAAGTATTCAGCTATACTCACTAGTAGTTACACCTGACTCCAGTCTACCCCATGAATTCACCTCCACAACTAAACCAACACCATCAAGGCATCCTTGATTGTATAAATCTTTATTCCTATTTAATGTTATTTTTTGGGATGCTGGTGGTGCTATTTGAAGATCTCTATGGGCCCATACATGTAATTTCCCATTTACGGCCATATACAGTCCGTCCCAGTACTGTACATGCTCCAAAGAGCTTCAATTACAGTACTGATATGCTATGGGCGACCCTGTATACCACCAGTACATTGTATGGCTGTACCTGTTTACAGTATGGTGCCGACCCCTAACAAAATTGTCCAAAAATGTTAAGCGAGGCTAGCTGAGTTGAGATTGCCATAACAATTTACTAGAAACTGTCCAAGCTGTTTGATCAACAATTTAATGTTTGTTTTATGCACAAATCTTAGAGCTGTCTGCTTACAATATGTATACACATGGACATATATCTCCCCTCAAGACTTGCATCTAGAGTATATTTATGTCACATAGATGCAATTGTTGAAACCATTCAAGCAAAGGACTCTCCTCAAATGATCTAACAAGATGAACAAAGACAGTATGAATGCCTCAATTCAGGTGGTTTCTGAAGAGTAGGTTATCATTTTATTTTATTTTATCTGTCGAGATACAATATTCCACAGATTGACAGAAGTAGTCGCTGAAGGGTAGGCAACTGAGCTGTTGTTTAAATCGAATTAACAATTTGCAGAACCATCGAGGTGGATACATTCATAGCTGCTTTTGGTGGGTAATTTTCAAATAATACTGGCCCTTAGACCTTTAAAATCCACACATGCAGCTCTTCTATCTTATGCATCTCTCCTTCATCTTGATGATGAAATTGAATACATATGGAAATGGAAATTTACAGTAGCAACCTTTCTTTATTCATCTTCTAAGTACCCTACTTTTTTCATTTAATCGCCTCTGTGGTTGGGAACTTTGCACCAGTAATTAAACTTCAAAAACTTTCCGCCTAGCCATTCATTTTCTCAGGTCAAATTTTACAGTCTACCCAGTATTTACCTCTCATTTACTCCAAATCCAAAAGAAATGACAATGCTGAAAACCAGTCTATGTAATGATCTGGGACTTTTGAGCAACATTATAGCAAGTCTTCTATTCATTGGGATACAAGGTGTTCTATATGACCATGCATTTGAAAATGTCACTCATAGTTCTCAAAAATATTGTAGGCCTGATCTTACTTCGAACTTTGGCTTTATGTCAGGGATATCTGCCCTTAACAATAGCACTTTTTACAATATTTTTGGCTGGATCAACATTGTCCGCCTATGGTCTGAATTTTTATCTGTATTATGTGAGATATTTTAACCATTTTTCATAGTTGCCACGATACCCGGATGTACCAGCTCAAAACCATAGGATCTCTTATTGTTGTCTCCCACCCTCTCCTTTATTAATTCACTTTTTAGCCGTAAGAATAAATCAAAAAAAAAAAAACTCATATCAACGTGTTCTGAATGTACTACTCTTACAGCATATTTCTATTTCTTTGCCTTAGTCCTTGCTGGTAATGTCACAGTACTTATCATGGACGTAGTAGCCTTTGTTGCAAAATTCTATCAGGTTTAAGGCCCATGGAAGGAAAGGCAAAGATTAAACTTACACACTGACCAAGACTTTGTTACCCAGCTTCTCCAACAGGGTAAGTTCACTCTCATCAATACCAAGCGGAAAGCATTCTAAAATCAATGTTAATGCATTGTCAGGAATCCTAAGATTTTCGATGCAACAAGTATCATTATCTTTGTCACTGGAACTAATTTTTATTTACTAAAGCTTTGTACTTTTTGTTTCACTCACGCAAATTATAATCGGATATGTGCGCCATCACAATTTTCTACTGCATTTCACTAAATCTAGTCAACTCAAATCTTCATAGATTTCACCAGTTAGCAGACATTTAAATTCTCTGTTACATCTCTCAAATGAAGTTTATACAACAGATTGCTGCGGTAGATGTCAGTGCCATTCAGAACGTGTACAAATTAACATTCTATATGCTTTCGAATGATTTTTTTATGTTTACTTACTTCTTGCCAGGCTCTCAGTGATAATTATCTGTGAATTTACTTTGGATCTTCGTCGACGGAACACAACCAGATCAATCCCTAATTAGTCTGCTTTCAAATTCCCGGACTTGAACCTGTCATCCCAGAATAATCCGGTAAGATCTATACAGTCCGTATTTGGTTGTTTTCAGGAAAGCATTATTGCCGATATGAGGGAAAGGAGTGATCCAGTGTGTATTGATGGTCTGGGTGAAGAACCAAATCCAGAAACTGTTTGAGTTGCATAAGTTCGTAAGTATTAGATCCTATACTAATATATAGTACTGACGCTCAAACCGACAGTTGTTTGGATCCATATAATGCTGATTGTGTTGAGAAGTTCATGTTATCAGTTAGAAGGTTTTGGTTTTTTGTGAAGTTTCAGTATTTATTTATGTATAGAATAAATAAAGTGCGTCCAAAGCTAGACAACTACCTGGTACAAGAATGAGGGAAATGAAAACATTGTGAGCTATAAATAAAAGAAAACCTTGTCAAAATTTTTGACTACGGATATTCTTCACGGCATAGAGCGGTTATGGATATGTTTGTACCAACTACTGCAGTGACTGCTATGCCTTCCCATTTACAATGACAACATTTTCCACTCAATCACTTGATACTCTGCTAAAAGCAAACATCAGTAAAAAAAAAGAATTCCTTACATATTCATATGTAGTTGATGAACTACTGCTGTTATTTCTATTTCGAAACAAGTGGTGGATCTATGTCTGAGTAAATGAAATGAAAGTAGCTTGATGAATTGAGTTGACGACTTTTAGACTTACTTAAAATGAGTGTTTTAGTCTTTGTTTTATTCGAAGCCTATTCTTAACCTACATACAAGAGGATTTAAATATGTATAAAGGAAGTTTAAATAAAGAAATCAGAGTAAGTCAGAAGATTAAGGTGGTTGTAGATGAGTCAGAAGGTTTGACACCATGCATTAACAGGTAAGGGGATGAAAAGGTTCAAAACAATGGTAATTCCAGGGCGGACTGGTTTGGAAATAATGGTGTTGTGTTTCATCGATGAAGAGCCAGATTAAATTTTCAGATGACTCAGATGAGTATCAATGAGAGCCTGAGATAAAGTAAGCATAGAAAATCAATTGTTAATTATATGTGGGCTCGGAAAAGAATGACTGAAATAAAAGAGGTCCAGGGCAAAGAGATGGGGGTCCAAAGAATTCAAGAAAAACACAATGTAACTACATATATTGCCCTTGTTAATGGATTTCCAGCCCGTTGTTAGAAAGGCCAAGAAAGAATATCAAAAAACGAGACATTTATTTATGGTTTCATGAATTTAAGAAATTGGACGTTGTGTTGAACCAGTTTCCGAGTACTACTAGTACACATTCACATTACTCTCGTTCCTTAAGGAGGAATTTCCATTTTTGGTTGGGTAGTGTAGCCTTCAATTCATCAAGTATGACCTTCAAGTAATCAAATAAATCCTACAGTATGTACCAACACAAAGTGGGAGAAGACTTACCTGGTCACCCTGGATTGGTCCAGACTGGAACACTATGTCTATGTATGGATTGGACTGTGCACTGTGCGTATAGAATCCTGGCAGAATCATAAGTTAGCTTTTGTCAAATTCTAGTGATAATGTATACTCACTGGTATATACCTGGTGTGTCAGTTTCACAGGCTTGCAATCCAGTAGACTGAAGGGGAGTTCCAACAACTCCAGTGTTCTGAGGGACAAATAAGAAACAAAATTAGCCTGAGATAAAAAAGACACACAGGCTTAAATGTTGGAGCGAAGATATTACTGGGCAGGTAAATAGTTTGTAAAGTGAAAATTTTGTTCTCTTTGTCGATATATTGAAGATTCCACTGGAAAGTGGTGTTATATTGATTTTGGGAAAGACTAAAAGTTTAACATGAACAGTGACAGACAATTTGGTTCGGGTTATCGTTAAACGTGGAGCAAATGATTGGGGTATCGCTCGCTGGGTTTCCACATTTAACATCGAGCACCCACCCAGGGTTCGCAACAGATTCAATATTTTACTCTCCTGGTTTGATGAATGCAATGGTCATTGCTAGAGCAAAGATATGAGATGAGTTGTATATGAAGAGAACTGATGAGAGATCAGAGTGAGAACGGTGGACGGTTTATATGGAAAAAAGTACTAGCTTGACAATCGTGCCGTGAGAGTCAGATCGAGGGTGATTGGATTGTATGAAAGGTACCGGATATCTATATTGTAAACTTTTAGGTCAAAGCTAGATAGGCATGTCAATTGTGAGTTCAACCAGCTTTTAATTTGGAAGGATACCCTGAACCTTGATTGCAACGTTTTCCAATTAGACAGTACACGTGATGGTCAACTCTGGATTCGGTCAATTCATTTGAGCTTTTGTTTACCTTATTCAGAAGCTATTAAAATGGTTTTCCTACAGCAAAACCTCCCTTTCGTAGAAACCCATTGAAGGAGAATGTGGCAGTCAAAAGCATATGGTTGTTCAATAAAATAACATATGTTGGAATTTAGTTTAGATAAACAAGTACTGCACAAGCATATTGATATGGCAGCGGTTCCTATTTCGCCTTTCTTTGTTCCTAACTAAAAACTTTCCTCCATTTAGTTAGTGGAATGGTAGTCTACGATGTATTTAAACATAGACTACAATAATATGTAACCCTACGCGATTGCGAGGGTCACTGCTGGTATCCGGGTGAGGGCTGAAGACCCCTTCATCTTAACAACATATACACACCCAGTATACAATGTTCAACAGAAACTTTCCTGAACCTTCCAAATCACAGAAACCATTGCTGTTACACCAGAAGAAATTCCTATTCAAATGTAGATGTAAGTTTGAGGCACATGACTCGCCATGCGTCATACTCCAATCGTTTTGAATACTGATTAAAGATAAGAGACGATAAATGAATCAAGATCATATCCCTTCAAGTTCTTTCCGTGATATTGTGGGATTTAGACATCGAATCTAATTGTGCACATAAAAATTCTTGTGATTCTATTTGTGATGATAATTCGAGGGTGAAGACTTCTGGATCAGAAGTTTCTGGATGGTATGCTTGTTCGGAAGCGCCAATTGTGGCACTGCAATGAATTGAGCAAATGTCAAACAAGCCTCGGTTAGCGTGCGTTAATAAAACCACATATATAAAATTCGAAAGTTTTATATTCCTTTGGCAGCTGCATTCATCAAATGCCTAGAGCAGGTCTCCACTGATCGGTCATCGACTTATTTCCTATCCTATCCTTCCTAATAGATAAATTCTCCTTCTCTTGTTCCCACGTAGTCCACGTTCCATTTGCAGGCATTCACAGCTATTTATGCATGACATCCACTTTGTAAGACAACGTCACCCAGCGGGTCACTTGTAAATTGTAATTAATTAATTCCTGGGACCCATACATGCTACGTGCAAACAGGGACTGTTTAGATGTGGTAAATATTTGCTATGGAAGTTCACAATTCCGGATGTTTCTGTTATTAATATGACTTGATGACATTGCATGATATTAATCATACTATGGCGATTAAGTTTATGTATATTCAGTGGCTTTCAATAGAGATAATTCCTGATCACTACGGTCTCCCAATTGTTTTAGTACTAACAGGTGAGAGTTCATAGTGAGCAGAAACTAGAAACAAAAACAGATAGACTTCTCTTGATTGAAAACTATTTATCACTGAATTTGAATGTGTATTGAGTCGACATTAGTCGGTTAATTCCGATACTTCAGCCTAACCGAGGCTTGTTTGACATTTGCTCAATTCATTGCAGTGCCACAATTGGCGCTTCCGAACAAGCATACCATCCAGAAACTTCTGATCCAGAAGTCTTCACCCTCGAATTATCATCACAAATAGAATCACAAGAATTTTTATGTGCACAATTAGATTCGATGTCTAAATCCCACAATATCACGGAAAGAACTTGAAGGGATATGATCTTGATTCATTCATCGTCTCTTATCTTTAACCAGTATTCAAAGCGGTTGAGGCATGACGCATGGTGAGTCATATGCCTCAAACTTACATCTATATTTGAGTAAGAACTTCTTCTTGTGTAACAGCGATGGTTTAGGAGATTTGGAAGGCTCAGGAGAGTTTCTGTTTAAACATTGTATACTGGGTATATGTTATTTTATTGAACAATCACATGCTTTTGGCTAACACATTCTCCTTCAATGGGTTTCTGCAAGAGAAAGGTTGTGTTGTAGCAAAACAATTTTGATAACTTCCCGATAAGGCAAACGAGAGCTCAAATGAATTGACCGAATCCAGAGTTGACCATCACGTGTACTGTCTAATTGGAAAACGTTGCAATCAAGGTTCAGGGTATCCTTCCAAATTAAAAGCTGGTTGAACTCACAATTGACATGCCTATCTAGCTTTGACCTAAAAGTTTACAATATAGATATCCGGTACCTTTCATACAATCCAATCACCCTCGATCTGACTCTCACGGCACGATTGTCAAGCTAGTACTTTTTTCTATATAAACCGTCCACCATTCTCACTCTGATCTCTCATCAGTTCTCTTCATATACAACTCATCTCATATCTTTGCTCTAGCAATGACCATTGCATTCATCAAACCAGGAGAGTAAAATATTGAATCTGTTGCGAACCCTGGGTGGGTGCTCGGTCTTGAGGATGGAAGCTCAGCGGTTGATACCCCGATCATTTGCTCCAAGCTTTTCGGGGGCAGGGAGCAAATTGTCTGTCACCGTTCACGTTAAACTTTTAGTCTTTCCCAAAACCAATCTAACACTACTTTTCAGTGGAATCTTCAATATACCGACAAAGAGAACAAAATTTTCAACTTACAAGCTATTGGTCCATCCAGTAATATCTTCGCTTTAACCTCTAGCCCAGTGGGTCTTTTCTTTTCTCGGGCTAATTTTGTGTCTTATTTGTCCCTCAGAACGCTAGGGTTGTCGGAAATCCCTTTCAGTCTACTGGATTGCAAGCACGTGAAACTGACACACCAGGTATATACCAGTGAGTATCCGTTATCACTAGAATGTGACAAAAGCTAACTTATGATTCTGCCAGGATTCTATACGCACAGTCCGAACCAGACGTAGTGTTCCAGTCTGGACCCAACGAGGGTGACCAGGTAAGTCTTCTCCCACTTTGTGTTGGTACATGCTGTAGGATTTATTTGATTACTTGAAGGTCATACTTAAAGAATTGGAGGCTTCACTACTCAACCAAAAATGGAAATTCCTCACCCAGTAGTACTCGGAAACCGGTTCGACACAACGTCCAATTTTTTAAATTCATGAAACCATAAAAAATATCTTGTTTTTTTGATGCCCTTTCTTGGCCTTTTTGTATGTTAGCGACGGGGTGGAAATTCATTAATAAAGGCAATATAGTTACATTGTGTTTTTCTTGAATTCTTCGGACCCCCGTCTTTCGCTTTCTTCTATTTCAGTCATTTCTTTTCCGAGCCTACATATAATGGACGGTTGATACTCATCTGAGTCATCTGAAAATTTAGTCTGAACCCTCGTCAATGAAACACAACACGATTATTTCCACACCAGTCTGTCCTGGAATTACCGTTGTTTTGAACCTATCGTCCCCTTAATACCTGTCAACGCATGGTGTCGCCACCGAACACGAGTCCCTTCTGGCTTGTCCACAACCATCTTTAATTTTATGATTTACTCTGATTTCTTTATTTAAACTTCCTTATACATATTTAAACCCTCTTGTATGTAGGTTAAGAATAAGCTTCAAATAAAACAAAGATTCAAAACACTCATTTCAAGCGAGTCTAAAAGTCTTCAACTCAGTTCATCAAGCTACTTTCGTTTCATTGAGTCATTTGATCAACTATTACGACTTTACAGGAGCATTATTGCTGATATGGGAGAAAGGGTGATCCAGTCGGTATTGATGGCCAGGGTGAAAAACCAAATCCAGAAACTGTTTGAATTGTATAGGTTATTATAAGCATTGGATCTTACTTATATATCAATAATATATAGTCGAACAGACAGTTGTCTCGGTCCATATAGTTATTCCGATTTTGTTGGGAACAAGTTTAAATCAAAATAGCAGGAGATATCTTGCTGCAGAGTTTCGGTATATAGCGGAAAAAGTCCGGGAGGATTGAAATCTAAACGAGTTTACGTTAAAAGGTCATGCTGCGCGTGAAAGAAGACGAAAAAAAGTGAGGGCGATAATAACACACTAGTTGAACTGCGCAGGGGCCCTCTTTCCACAATGTCAGCTCTCATAGTCGAACAAACCAAAGCTTTCGGGATTAAGCTAAACGCACTTATCAGTGAAACAAAAGGTCTGGAAACGGATATCAAACAATTGCAAAAGCAAAAGCCATCGAACAAAATTCAAATATCAACCTACAAACTTGCTCCCTTACATCTATGTCAGATACATCGACCAAACTCTAGTTTCCAAGCATGCTCGTAAGTTATCGTGTCATTGTTTTATGCTGCTTTGGAGCTGGAACTCCACGAAAAGAGATTTTATGATGGAATAGCTATGAGGTTGATAAAAGGGACTGGCGACGTGGTTAAGTATGCCTCTATGGTGGTCTTTGCGAGATTCAATGAGTCCGTCCAAGAAAGAAAACTCACCCGACTGGAAAATGTGCGATGCGAAATCGGGGCAGGGGAAGGGTCATTTATCATCATCAGAGGGGGTTGAGGAGTCGTTGAACATAATTGAATGTATGTGACGGGGGTTTTTCGTAATAAAAAATTTCGCATATGAAGCGACATATCAGACGCAGCATCCAAACCCTGTCAAAAGGAGAGTAGAAACTTGAAAGACCTTACCACAGCTCAGGGATTGCCACCTGGTTGGAAGAGATTACAGCAATTCTGTCCTTATCTTAAGGGAGACGCAGTAGGTAGTCAAAATACTGGGATGTCCGTCGCTAGGCATTATGCGATAGTATGACTGACGCACGGAAATTATCAGATGAAGGCGTTATTTCTTGGTGTTCGTCAAGGTTGACAATGCGATAGGACTAAAAGCCAAATTCAATGAACTCGAGTAGGAAAATTCATCAATGAGAATCTATCAAAAAATCAGTAATGTCATATGGTATGATCTTCACGAAAGACATGGATTGCTGTTCACGCACATAGGCATCAAGAAAAAACTTCCAGTCATGTTGTCGTCACAGCGTCGCGTCGGGGCTATAAGAATTTAGCGCGCGAGCTAACGTGGCAGCAGTGTGTAAAATGCACTATTTATGTTCAATTCTATGTAACTCCTCACTTAATGGTTTTCTCTCAGATACGACGTCAAAATGATATGATCACAGAATGTATCATCAAAACTATATCCTTCCTCAGTATCTTAAACATACATTTTGGTAAGTTAAGAATAAAACTTCACTCCCTGGAGAGACGAAAGGTCATCAAGTTCAGATTGCTTCTCTCAAGGATTCAAACAGACATTGTAGAATAATCTCCACTGTTAAACCCAACTCATTACTTCAGTCCAGCAAAAAACGTCTTATCACCATTTTTTCAATCATGGGATCCTAATGACTATGTGTTTCGTAACCGATATCAGTTCTACCAACGCGTCCGGTAATATGGGATAGACGTCGTAAGTATCGTTTTCGCATATGTTTTAGGAAGAAGTTGAATGTTTAATACTTAGCATGTCGAGAGGAAACCCCATTATGCGGAACTTTCAGATATCTCCAGATCTACACTCTGCTCGTAGTACTATGTCAACCATATTTGAATTGTCCGTCGTTTGTGTAACGACGTGATATATTATTGCGCCCTAACGCGTTCCAGGACCAATGGACCCAATTTTTTGTTCAATGTCCATCCGTTTGTGCTGCCGGAGTTTACCCCGGACTAATGGTGATACAATCCGGACTAGAGAAGCTATATAAACAAGTCTTCCAAGCTGGCTTGGTTTTTTCCTCACTACCTTGCCTTTGCACAAAAAATCCTCCCATTTACTTATTATCTTTACAATGTCCTTTACCAACCGCCCCTCCTCTTCTGTCTCACCCTCCAACACGGTTGTCAATGTCGAGACACAGAGTACTATTTCCCCCTCACATGACCCCTCTTTTTATAGAGAGGACTCAATTTCACATTGGAATTGGGACGAATCACTGCCATTTTCAGACACACTTTTATCGACCTTTTCTGCTCTCCCATCGTCGAACGGTAATGATCAGAGAGGTGATCTCGATGTAGAAGTCGAGAGTTCGTACGGTGGTTTATATTACCACACTGAGGAATTTCTGGAAACATTAACTTCCAGAGACCCCTCCCGGTTTGATGACCCAAGTCGTACATGTTCTCCCATTCCCCTTACATGTACATCGGACGGCATTAACTTCGATCCTCAACGCGTCAAATTCGATCCACAAAACAATCATCCTGGTCCTATCCATATTCGCCCTCTTCCTCGAGGGGTAGACACGTCAAGCGCAAAAAACGCCTCTATGAGTGTCTTCCGTGAAACTGTCACGAGAACACCCCAACAGTTTTTAAACATGTATCATACGGTATGTCTTATTCTCATTATTCAAATTAAATCCAACATTGCACAGTTAAACACGCTGGTCAACATGGAAGACGAACTAGCCGCCACCGCCCAAGTATGTGTCATTTCTCTCATTATCGGTTAACCGTCCTTATCATTTCATTACTCCAGCCTGCCAATCCACTAGAGGCACAGGAACCATGGTCACACCTACCCGCCGACATGGCAAACGAACTCCCCTCCCTCCCCGAAGTATGTACCATTTCGTTTTTTATCCGTTAACCATCTTTATCATCTTGTTGCTACAGCTTTCCACTATATCGAAACCACAGGGACCTCCAGGACCATGTATGACTTACCAAGATTTTAAAGATGCTTGTAACAATCTTCTGACCCTAAACGTATGCAGTTGATAAAATTTTTGAAAGAATTCAAACTAATTCGAATAATATAGGCTGAATACGGAGCGCAAATTCCACAAAACGCAGTCGATGCCTTACCGCCTTCTGCATTCCTGAAGCAATCCTCAGAACACAATACAACCAACTATGTATGTCTTTGTTTGTTTTACCTGCAACTCTATTTCTTACCTTTCCATTCAAGTTCGCCGCAACCCAGACCCCACTTGGATCTGGTCAAGGCGATCATGATTTCCACTTTTTAAGTCCCGACACGAATGATTATATGGTACGAAATGTCCAACTTTTCTATAAATCTGCATCTCATTTTGACCTTTCAGGGCGAACTTCAATCTGTGGTACAAGGTGCCCCATGTAACGACGTCGATTGGGATGGCGACCATTGTATGAACATGCAACAATTATCGGCAGAACAGGATCACGCCTTCAACCCAAGTGGTGATTATTTCACAAACTATTCTTCAAACAATGTACACCTGTTATTTGTGGTTTTTATTTTGTCTAATGATTTTTCTAGCCCCCAACATCGCTGCCGAATCATATGGTCGTCGACATTCCGACCTGGGGCGGAAACTTAGACAATGCTCACCCCTTGCTGCAAAGTGTATGTGTCCTTTTTCTTTTCTGCGAATCCCTTTAAATGAATGTTCCATATTGCTTTAAGACCAACTATGCCAGCAGCTCAAGTCATGGTACGTCATCCCAACCGCCATTACGGAATCCAGCTAATCAGTTCCGAATAGTTGGTCCAGAATTTAATATGTTCCAACCGACGCCAAATCAATTCGTGCTCTCAACGGTAGGGCAACTTCCAGAAAATATCTCTTTCCCTCAACTTCCAACCACACACCCATCACACCCCGCCCTTCATCAGCCATTGCAGCCCCTCGTTCCCGACACGCTTTCTACTCCGCAAACGCCTCAAAAAAGGAAAAGAGAAGAAAAAGGGGGGAACCGTGTACCAGCTGCGACGCCCCGTCCTCTCAAGCGTCAAATGGTTGCGGATGCTGCTTCCACCCGCCCCGACATTTCTCGTGCCTTGCCTTCTGTGGATTCTCTCCCACCCGATGATCACAGGAGAAAAGAGCCGTATACGAGGGGCTCAAATAAAAAGTACACTTGTCAGTACCCGGTCGGATTGAATGAGACGTGTGGGGTCGTTATACTCCTCAAACGAGGACAACGGAACTGGAAGCGTCATTTAAGGACGCATGCAAAGAAAGAAATGGATATGTTGGAAAGGGGGGTAATAGACACAAACTCGGAGAAAATATATGCCCTTCTTTGGGCAGACAAAATAACAGTCAGATGTCCCGATTCTGACTGTACGTTCTCTACAAATGTATGGAGAACCGACGGGGTTTTAGATGAGCATTTGGCCAAATTCCATCCTGATCGTTATCGGGAAAAGATGGAGCGCCAAAGCCAGAGGGGCAGCGGAAAGGGTAAAGGGAAGAAAAATGGGTGATGTGGATTTGTCTTTGTATAATAAATGTAAATTATACCGTATTTGCACCTCTTCACGCAAAGGGATCGATGGAGCCGATTAAGAGACATCATTATAGATCTTGATCTGAGCCCGCTGCAATGTGATCAGTGTGACATTTGTATTTATCAGTTCATACCTCGCCTTGTCAATAAGATGACATTGTGCCTCGGATCTGCGATAATACCAGTTCTTTTAGAGAATCTTGCCAAACTATAGGTCACAACCCAGCGCAATACTGATATTTGCCGATTTTGCTAAAAATGGGAAAACTATGAAACTGCGTGTTAAGTAGTCAGGGACTTTTCCGAGCCTGTCAATAAACCTCTTCAAAACAAAGGTTACCGCAATATGAAACCAAGCATCATCGAAGGGAAAAGGAAGCTCAGTCCAGATGATCCAATCGCAACTTGAAATAATAATTCCATATTGGACGAAGCTAATCGTAAATTCAAAACCACTCGCCAACTCTGCGTTAACCATAATTCACAATGCTACTCATCGTGACCTGGATAAAAAAACACCAGCTAGAAAAAGAGAAAAGGTTCATATAATGCTAAAAAATAGAGATGATTAAACATACATGACAACATGTGCCATAACCTTGTTCGAGATACACGTCTGTCATTCCGTCTTATCGAAAAAATAAACCAGTCGGTGCTTGGGATACGGCCGAGATCCATATAACGATCTTGTAGGAAACGTTTGGTGTCCATTTCATGATCATCAGTAGCACAGTGGTGTAAGACCGACAATGAGTGACCGTTCTTAGGAGACAGTCGTCTGATTATACGAAAACCTCACACACGTAATCAAAACATGAAAAAAAGCGATCATTTTCTTTGAATTATTGAACGGTCGAATCATAAGCTATAAGACACGTTAATCAGTAACGAGTCTTGTAAAGTTGGGCATGAACACACGATGATCCGTCGGGATGCGTTTCTACGCTCTTCAGATGCAACCCTGAGGGCTCGGCGACAGGTAGGAAATAAACTTTACCAAATCTTGTCGAATACGGATGCTTTTTGTTTTTAGGGAAGAACAAAAATCAAATGATCAATTGACATAAGGAAGTATGAACCCCTGAAATACATTCAGTATCAAACGTGAATAGACAATACAGAATACCAAAGCAGCATGAAAGCAAAGAGAGATTTCATAGGTTGCATTCATTATTCGCTTTTTACGGAGCAGCATTCGCAACTGCTCGATTCGCCCTTATCTTCTACTTTGGACATATCTGGAGCTGAGCAACATCCTTTACCGCAATTATTCTTTTCCTCTTCAACAGAACCCTCCTTACGAGATGAACAACACCCTTTCCCTTTCTTACAAGAATCGGCTTCGTCCTTTACAGTAATTTTCGGCACATCAGGTACGGGAGAAGATGAACAGCATTCATCATGGCAACTATCTGTGTCGTCAGTCTTCTCTTTACCTTTTTTACCTTCTTCTATACCGATCTCAGGTACACGACATGACGAACAACAACCTCCATCAAATTCCGGATCTCGAGCCCAGCGTACCATTTTCACACCCTCCCACCCGAATAGAATTCCCAAAATAATAGAAGTAGCGCCATCAATCCACCAACCTCCTCGCCAAACACGATAAATGAGAGATCCAATAAAAAGGACGATGGTGATTTGAATACAAGATAGTGAACATGTTGCTTCGCCTTGCATAGTTGAACTGTTTAGTTGACGTGCGAGGTATCGTTTTGGAAGCCAGATGAAGATCATGATTAATAAAGCGGAGCCGGAGATGATGAGGGATGCGTTGCTCGTTTCTGGAGCTTCGTGAAGAGCGAGGATGGATATGGCTGTTCCGATAGTGGCTAATCCGAGAAGTATTAAGAGTACGCCGATTATGAATGTTGCTTTTTTTTCAAACCTAGAGAAGTTTAGTTACGTCAAGTACGGCAGTTTTTGAACCCTCATACCGCAAATGACGAGGATCAAGTTTAACACCTCGTTCTTCTCCAGGTTTGGCGACGTTACGAAATCTCCATAAAACGATAGCATCAGAAGCGACCTCAATCCCTGACTGAATTCCGAAAAAGACGAGAGACTTTGAAGATGATTCTGCACCAAACGCAATAGAAATGGCGCCTTCCGCACCATTATATATCACTGAGATGACACTAATGGCAATGGCATAGAGTTGAAGTTTCCGATAAGACTGAGGCATTTCAAGTCAAAGAGTATCTCAAACTCACCCTACTTATAAGTAGATGACCCTGAACCCGATAAAGAGGACTTCTTGAACGCGTGTAGCGTCTAGAAGTCTAGACGCCCGTTCATCCAATAAAATTGCGCAATTGTCCGAGTTTGTTTTGGCGATTTCCCTCGAGGCAGAATAAGAACCGTCCGTTCATTTGAATTTAAACGGGTATTCTCAAACCCTAATTATGGGATTCTCCAAAGCCTATGGCAGACCTAAATATGAATATGTCTAAGATTCAAAACGACCAATGCGAACAAAGAGGAATGAAAGAGGAAGTGTACACGTGCGCGCAGGCACTCTCCCCAGGTCTCCCCCCAAGGAATTCGAATTCTTTCAAACGGGCTGGAATTTCGGCCTCAAAGGAAGAGATGGCAGGGATAGAGAAGGTGGGTTTTCTCAATGGAGAGTTACGATACTGAAGTGCTTCGTTTATTACCAGAGTTTGCTTCGTTAGTTATAGGCTCGTCGTGCACGTGCTTCTGTGCGTATTTCGCCCAAAGGTTTCGTGTAATAGGAACTAGGAAGACAGAGCCTTGGGGATCATTATGGATATCTTTTGCTTGGCGAAATGAGATTGAAGGAAGTTTTTGTTAGATTGGTCATGGCTTGTCGAACCAAGAATTTGTGTACACGACATCCAATATCCATCCAACCTCATCCGACGTGCAGGAATACTTGGTTTGAGCACAGGAAGAAGCTTTATCAAAAAATAAAGTGTAGGATAAGGAGAAATTTATCGTCTCAGAAAGAGGCTTCAACAAGCCAGAACAAGCCTTGAAGCCATGTCCGGCCATGCTCTCAAGCCCGGAGGTCGTCACGTCGCATGATATATGGGCGTTCATGGGGCAAAGTCCCCAAGTTCCACCCCACGTTCTTCTCCTCTCGAGCTCATAGATTTGGTTTTCTGGCAAGACGCCTCTCATCGTCCACTGGAGGTTAGGCCAAATCCAATGTCTACCCGATTCAATGATACACTCGGAGCTATCCTTCTTGGTGGTATATTCTGTAGCATGTGAGTAATAATAAAAAAACAGATTTACAAACCTTCTCTCTTTTTTTGCGCTTACGTCAATCATGATTTTCCTTGACTTGCGTACAGGTTGTATGGGGTTACCTGTGTCCAAACTTTTATTTACTTCAAAGGACAAAGGGATAATAGATCATTTAAAGCTTCGGTGAGACGGTAATGTTTTATCTGGGACCTTTGATCAATTCTAATTGTTCATGTGTAGATTGCACTCATCTGGGTATTCGACACCATCCACCAGGCCTTGGTCGTTCATGCATTGTATTTCTATATGGTATTGAATTACGCAAATCCTACAACTCTGGAGAATCTAACTTGGTGAGTCTGTTTGGCCGATCCATCAGCTATACTTCTCAAAAAAGAGTTACAGGAGCATCGTAGTAAGTTCAAATTACCCAAATTGCTCCAAATTCAAAGCTTCACGCTTCCCAATGATCATGATTAGGCTCAAATCCTCCCAGCGGTAAGTTATAAAATCCTTTCTGCAATCCTCGTGCTGATCCCATCTTCATTCAAGACCGCCAGTGATACGCTTGTCAGAGGGTACGTCTCCGCAGGAACACATTCGTATCATATATTGATCTTTTCGAAACAGAATATACGCAATATATATATGGAGACGTACGTTACAATACCGTTTTTTTTATGATAAGCACCAAACATATAATCAGTGAGTCGCAAGGTGGTTCTCGTAACCATTATTGTGAGCTTTCCTCTTTCTTCAGCAATGCACTCAAGGCTGATGATCTTTTCAGGCGTTTCTTTCTCTGATGTATTGTGGTAGGTACTAATTTTTTGTGACTACAAATTATTATTAAAGAAAAACGTCCATGGTGAATGTTAGGCATGACGTCAGGTATGTACATATGTGTATGTCGTCTCTTAAGGAGTAGTCATATTAACGGCTTCCGTAGCTTTTACCATATTCCTGTACGAGTTTTATTTATATAGCCTACTAGTACATCGGGAAACCATTGCTAAAGTAATGCTTTTAGACTAGCAGCGAAGGGAAAGTTCCAGTTTGAAGAAGTACATCATGTCGCTGTAAGTCAAGTTCTTTCCCACAATAAGATCATCGCTAAACATCCGTCTCTCAATTATGGAAAGTGGCTGTTATACACATGTCTAGCTACAGCAGCGACAGCGGATGGATGTATAGCTGCCTTTCTTTGCTGGCAACTTTATACCAAGAGAACCGGTTTTAAAAGGTATTTTTAACTTTCTCAATAGATATTTGTGAAACATGTTGATTTCATTTACAGCACGGACTCTATCGTTAAAACACTCATTACATTCACTATCAATACCGGTCTCATCATGACGTAAGATCTTGATTTTCATGTCTTTTTACACATGGCACGCTCCTTTCTCCCAGTCTTGCGAGCACAGCCGTCTTTATATCCGTACGTTTGACCCTCAAAACCCAAATCTTAAAACCCAAATCTTCCTCAAATTAAACCCTGATCGCCCGCACCTCTAGTATACAACCCAACCAAACAACTTCATCTACATCGGTGTCTTCTTTCCTGCAAGTAAACGTTCGTACACTATTCATATGGCACCTGTTAAACAAAATTTAACCGCTTATCTTCAACAACAGTCTACATAAACTCTCTCCTAGGTAGCCTCAACGCTCGGGACTACGTACGTAACCAGGCGAAATCGACTATAGTCAATACGGGCGTTGCTAACACAACTGGTCTTCCTTCGTTTACTTTGAGGACTACTACTAATAATAGGGAATCTACGTCTGGTCAAATGTGTTTAATGGATTTGGAAAGTCCGGAACGGTTGAGACAATTGGAGTTGAAGTCTGGGTGAAAGTTTGTAGGCTGGTGTTCTAGTTTGTTTGGCGGTTTGCATTCGCCACGCACACATATTAATGTTGCTCTGGAACCCGACAGTGCATTAAGTTCACGATGAGACGGGATAGCAGATATCGATGGCTGCAAGTTATCGCGTACTATCCAATAGAAATTGTATCACGCAGTTTTGGACTGAACGTGCATAATCGGAATTAAACTTTTTTCTCGAAAAAGTCTAGCTCAAGTTAGATAACCAGTGCCTCAGATTTCGTATTCGAAATGTTCAAGTCCAATTTTTGGCTCGTTGACCCAGTATGCAAATCGTTTATCATCTCTCCCATCTGCGAGGGTTTGAACAGCATGAACCGTCCATCTTATTGAACTATATCGGGATGGTCTCCAGGTGGTTATTCATGTCTTGTACTAATAATTTCGTACCATGTATTCTCAGTGGTGGGTATCTTGTCGCTTAAAAGACTGACATAAGAGCTCTCTAAGTATTTGACACGATCATTATTAGCCAGTGCGACGAGGTAGGCGGACATCTATCAATATGCTTTTATCCTGAAATGTGATCCATAGGGTATATATACTTTGACCGTCTTTCCAAATTTCGTGATTTTCCATCCGTCGACTGAAAGGGGAGCGACGGGAATGTTAGAGAAGTGAACCAGTGTATCCTTCTTCGATATCAGGCTGATTTCAAAAGTGCCTTCAGAGGAGGTTCGCCCCAATGGCAAGGAAAAGCATGATGTGCAGAAGTCGCCTTCAAAAGTCGATAAGCTCAGCACATACACATGTGGACCAACACGAGCAACATAATAGGTTCTAACCTCGAATTGTGTAAGTGAAAGATAACGCTTTTGGCCTTTGAAGGATAATAATAGCCTACAAAAATAGACGCACCATCGTTCAGAGAGGATCAACTTTGATGAGAGGAAATGAATCTTTTAACTCATTTGTCAATAAATGTTTATAGATAATACAGCCTTTGAGATCTTCAGAGCGTTTGGAAGGATAAAGGAAGCTTGTTCAGATTATTCGTCAAAAGAAAGATAACCCAAATCGACTGTTCAGTGTTGAACACCAACATCAGGATGAGTAATGTACAGTCACATTTGTTATAGTGAGTTTGTATAGCTCCAAATATCGATGCTAAAGCAGATCAAAATCAAGTCAGAATCAGATGCGTTATCATGGTCGTACTGGGCAGATACGGTTCCGTAGATTTTCCATACCAGTCTTGATTACATAAAAGATCATAGTGAAGATTGAATATTATAGATAGTATTGTTGAGAGGATGAGACGACGAATACGTATGCGCTGTACTACCCGCGTAACACGTTAGTAAGCCGCTGTTCCCTTCGGGTCGAACGTTTGTTACACGAGGCGATGGGATCGTTGGGCACTTCACCGACTCATTTCTTCCAAAATTTACTTCTAGACCAGGAAAGGAAGCCCAAGGTATTACATTATATACTTTATATGGCATTATAACGGCATGCTCCTGTCTGAGAGTTAATTGCTAAATATGCTGAGATTTTTTTGTAAGTAAGTTTAGTTGGTGTAACGTTAGGCGTTGAGTACGTTCAGTGATCGAGTTGCGGACTCGACACATCTGCGATCTCAACGGCGGCTGCCCTGTTGTGTGTGTTTCCGGTGTTATACTTATACTATGGCGATGGGGAAAGTTAATATATCAGTTTCCAAGGCGATTCAAAAGCTGAAAGCTCATCTTAACAAACAGAATGAGAGACTACCTAGTACATAATTTCGGGATCATCATCGGGTTGTTATATTGGGGTCAAGTTTGGGCTCGAGTCCGTGGAACAACTGAAAGCGCTGTCAAACCCCTCACCGCTGGATGTCAGGTTAAACAATAAAAATAGGGCTACCCCTCTGCAAGTCAAAACAAACCACCCAGATACTCTGACAACGAGGTTGATAAATCAACTAATCAATAGTATGGTTTCACTGAAATTCCGTTTTTAAATATTTTGCCTGTCCGGCTTACAGGATCATTGTGTATACACCCAGACGTGTGTGTTTCCACTCACCTCATCTCCCATCAAGACTGCGCACATCTATAGTATATTTATGTCGTATCGAGGCACTGGTTGAAACCGTCCAAGCAAAGGGCTCTTCCTCTCCAAGTGCAGCTCCAACGATTTATTCGACAAAATGAACAATGACACTGTAAATACCTCAATTCAGATGGAGTCTGGGGAGTAAGTCGTCGTGCCTTTCATTTCACCTATTGAGTCGAAAAATTCACAGCTTGGCGCAATTAGCTAATGAAGAGTGAGCCACCGATTTTTTGTGTTGCTGATCAAATTAAAAAGCTGTAGAACTATACAGCTGACGACATATATAGCTACTTTTGGTAAGTAATTTTCGGGTGGTGCTTGTTTGTGACCTTGAATCCAGACATGTAGCACTTCTATTTTACGCATCTCTCCTTCATCTTGATGACGAGATTCAATACATATGGAAACAGAAATTTACAGTAGCAACCTTTCTTTATTTATTTTCCAAGTACCCGGTTTTTTTCTATCTAGTCCTTGCCGTGGCTCAAGACCTTGTGTCGGTAACTATAAAGATTTTCTCGCCAGCCATTCGTTTTCTCAAGTCAACTTTACAGTCTATTCGGTATTTTTGTCTCATTTAATGCAAATCCAAGAGAGATGACAATGCTGAAAAACCAGTCTATGTAATGATCTGGGATTTGTACTTCATGCCATAGCGAATTTTCCACTCATTGGAATACAAGGTGTTCTATATCCACATGTTTGAAAAACGTGTCACTCATACTAGTCCTCAAAAACTCCGTAGGGTTGATCTCACTTCGAACTTTGGCTTTATGTCAAGGATATCGACCATTGTCAATAGCAATTTCTACAATATTCATTCTTACCATAATCTTGAAAATCTATGGTTAGAGTTGTAACCAGTATTATGTGAAACATTCTAACCATTTTTGTAGTTGCAACGATACCCGGATGCAACCCAAAAATGTAGGATTTCCCTATTATCCCCACCTATTTATTTTTATTGATCGCGCTTCTTAGCTGTAAAAAAAATTGAAATACTATATCGACATTTTCTAAATGCATTATTATTACAGTACATCTCTTTATCTCGATTCTTTTCAGCAATGTCCTAGTAATTCTTTTGGACATATCAGCCTTCCTCGCAGTCATCTTTCAGGTTTGGGGGCTATGGAAGGAAAAGCGAAGATTACACTTACATACTGACAAAGACTTTGTTACTCTTCTTCTCCAACAGGGTAAGCTCACTTTCAACAATTAAACTGGTGCTTGAAACTAAGATTTTTACGTTATCAGGTGTTCTAAGATTTTCGTATGTAACAGCTACCATTATCTTTTCACTGAGACTAATGTTTTATTGCAGTTTTGTACTGTTTGTCACTATTGCGCAACTCATAATTTTATATGTGTGTCATCATGATTTTTTGTCGATTTCACTAAATACAGTTAATTCGAATCTCCACAGATCTTCCCAGTAAGATGTTTCGATTCTCTGTTTCATCTCTTAAATAAACATTACACAACAGGTCGCTGGAGTGGATGTCACCAGCTTTCAGGAGGTGTACGAAATTCCATACTAATACCTTTGAATGGTTTACTTATGTTTACTTCCCAGCCTCTCATTGATACTCATTTGCGAATTTACGCTGGATCTTCGTCGACGGAATGCAACAAGATCACTTCCTAATCAGTCGGCTTTAGAATTACCGGACTTAAACTTAAACCTGTCATCCCAAAATAATCCGGTGCAATCTATACGATCCATACTTAGTCGCCTTCAGGGGTGCATGATTGCCGATATGGGAGAAAGGAGTGGTCCAGTAGTCCTTGACAGTCTGAGCGAAGAACCGAACTCGGAAACTGTTTGAATTGTATAAACTGTTGGTAAGTATAAGCACTAGATCTTGTGACAATACTATCAACGCTTTGACAGTCGCCTTGATCCATATAATGCTGGTTTTATCGAGAACAAGTTCATGTTAGAAGGTTTCGGTTTCTTGTGGAGTTTCAGTATTTATGCATAGAATACACGAAGGGTGTCTAAAGATAGACAATCACCTGGTACAAGAAGAGGGAAATAAGGCAGATGTGAGCTATAAACAAGAAAAAGCTCAACCAATTTTGACTACGAATATTTCCCAAGGCCCTGTGTAGGACTGAGTTAGTTAGCTAATGAAAAGTTGACGAAAAAACAACAACATAGAGTATTATGAGAAAACATGCACAAACCTTCAGACCAGAACTCAATTGACGTCTGTCAGTTTGCTTAGACTGTCTTCAAGCATGCAGTTTATAGCGGACAAAGTCCGGGAAGATTGGGATCTGAATAAATTTACATTATGTAAATAGGGCAAAAAGCCAGCTTCACACTGTTGTATTAAACTAATTTAGGAAAGTCCAATTAGCGTTTTGATATCTTTTCAGTATGTAAATGCTGTCTTATTAAAATATGCATCACTCCCGACCATAGTTAAAACCTCAACAGAAGGACCTATAGCATTTCAGTGATTTCACCCTCGTATCACTCGACGTCTAATCATCTTCAACATCTGCGAGCTTTGAACAGTGATCAAGACTCGGTTTGGTCAATCACTACTGGCTAATAGTCATTACATGGATGTTTTGGATGCTTTGGATTTAGTTACATCCGTCCAGAAATGTGATTTGCAGCAAGCCTGGATGGTTGTCTGATCGTTTCGTCATACACAGGCTACTTGGATAGAATTGTTGGAGTTTGACAGCAATTAAACACAAAGGCTCAAGAGATAAAAGCAACCACTTACTCGACGGTTGAACCAGTATTGGTCACAGTCCAAAGCGACGCTGCTGTGCGCAATTAAACCTGCATACTGGGGTACTGTCCTCCAGGTGGATGAACCAGTGTATACTCCTTCGATATCAGCCTGATTTCAAAGTGCCTTCAGAGAAAGTTCATTTCAATGGCAAGGAAAAGCATGATGCGCAGAAGTCGCCTTCAAAAATCAATCAGATCAGCACAGATGAACTAACATAAGCAATATAATAGATTCTAACCTCGAATTGTGTAAAGTAAAAGATAACGCTTTTGACTTTTGATTTCATACGTAGGATAATAATAGCCTGCAAAAATGGACGCATCATTGTTCAGAGAGAATCAACGTTGATGGGAGGAAACGAGCCTTTTAGCTTATTTGTCAATGAACTTTTATATAACGTTTATAGATAATACAGCCTTTGAAGTCTTCAGAGCATTTGGAAGGGTAAAGGAAGCTTGTTCAAATTTTTCGTCAAAAGAAAGCTGACCCAAATTGACTGTTGAACATCAACATCATGATGAGTTACATTCACATTTGTTATAGCATCCTAAAGCAAATCAAAATCAGGTCAAAATCAGACGCGTTATCATAGAGTACTGTGTCGCAAAAATCGAAATCGGTTTATTAACCGATCAAAGCCCTAATTTTGAATATTGAGTTTAATAAACCGTTTTGGGCCAAGTCTTCAATATATCAACGGTTACTAAACCAGTTTGCACAAAATTTTGAATATATTAACAGTTAATAAACTGCGTTTTGCAAAATTATGACGGGCATTTTGGGACAAAAATAAAGACAAATTCTGTAAAAGTGTGAACTCGGGGGCGGTTTGGCACAGTCTACCCAATTACCTCTTATAAAGTTTCAGTACATAAGAGTATCCCGCGGTTCCCCGCGAGGAACCCCCGGGATATTGAAGGACACCGAAGTAGTGTTTGGCAATACTAAATATTCCCCTCCACTACCTAAAGTCCCCAAAGGTAATTATATGAGATGAAATTAAGGAAAACCTAGGTACTAGCAGTATAACCTTGAAATACCCCTAATTACTCAGGTATTACAAGTGAGGGAACCTGTACTTATTCTTCCTCTGGTGATCAGAAGGTATAGTTTGCTTTACTTCGGGAAACCTCTAAATCATATCCAATACTTACTTGTGTATACTTCTAATTTTTTCAAATAACTGCTGTAGTTCTCAGGACTCAGTTGCGGAACAGCAAGGTATTTACTGGTATTGGATAGTATTGAGAGGTAAAACAGGATATTCCGGAGTTGACGGGGATGGCTATAAGTTATGTCAGCAATCAGCACAATTTTTGTGGTATCCCACAGTATCCTGCCAGATCTACGCACTAACCTACAATTAGTGTGTTTGGAACTTCAATGTTTTCGTGTTATTTGGTTTATACTTTATTTTTGTCCCAAACTACCTGTCATACAAAATTGAGGCTTTGATCAGTTAAAAAACCTAAATAAAGCAATTTTGATTTTTGCAACATGGGCAGATACGGTTCCGTAGAATTCAAGCTTTTCCAGATCAGTCTTGATCACATTATTACATAAAGATTATAATTACAGCACTTTTCAAAAGTTAAGGTGGGTGGCTGTTTAGTATGATGGTCCATTCGGGACAAAATTGAAATTAGATTTAGTCAAAATATCAAAATTGAGAGGGATGCCGAAGTATTTTGCAGTTCTCTCTAGTATAGCATGAAAAACTGAGTGATTACTTCATGATCCCTGAGGTTCTCTAGGGACTTGGGTGATACTTGAGTATACCTCAGTATACCTGCGGGATACTGAGTGATACTGAGTGAAACCCCAGTTTATTTCCAGTTTCCCCCAGGTTCCTCGGTGTTCTCAAACAAGTAATAATGCGGTATCACCCAGTATGCCCTGAGGATACCTCGGCTTGCAGTACCATGCAGTTTCATCCATGATCCTCAGTATGTCCTGGAGGTATTTTTAAGTTTCACTCCAAATACTGGCACAATACCCCTGAAATACTGCTGAATCCCTTTGTGAGCCCTCCAGTTTTGTCCAGGTTCCTCCTGGGATTCTGAAGTATTGTGGAGTTTCACAGCGGTATTTCTCAGGGTTATCTGAAGGAACCTAGGGATACCTACATTCCCCACAGGATCCTTGGGTTATTTCAAAGGTTGTCAAGGTATCCCTGAGTATCCCCAAGTATTATTGAGTATCACTGAGTATTAAGAAGGTTTTACATTTTAAAGTATCACACTTTCATTGTTTATGGGTTTAATGTTTAGTTTTGTCCAGAATGGTCAGTTATAGTATGTTTTGTATGGCAGGTAGTTTGTGACAAAAATAAAGTATAAACTGAATAATGTGAAAATATTGAAGTTTAAAACAGACTAATTGTAAGTTACTGCATAGATCCCACAGTATATTGTGGGATACTGCTGAAATTGTAGTGATTGCCAACATAACTTCAGAATACCTCCGGAATACACTATTTTACCTCTTGATACCATCAAATACCATCAAATACCTGACTGTACCAAGATTAACCCCTGAGAATTATAGAGGTTATCTGAAAAAATTGGAAGTAGATACAAGTAACTATTGGATGTGATTTAGAGGTTTCCTGAGGTAAAGCAAAGTATATATTCCAATCACCAAAGGAAGAATAGATACTGGTTTTCTCACTTGTAATACTTAAGAGTCCTATGAGTAATTAGAGGTATTTCAGAGTTATACTAGTGGTACCTAAGTTTTCTTCAATTTCATCTCACATGATTACCTTTAAAAACTTTAGGTAGTTGAGGGGAATATTTGGTATTACCAAATGTTGCTTCGGTACCCTTTAATGTCCCTGAGTTTTCACGTGGTCCCCAGCGAGGTACTGTGGGATACTCTTATGTACTTTACTGAACTTTGCAATCCTCTGGGAATTCACTGCTTACCTTGGCATACTCAAACAATACCCAGCATTCCTCCAAATATTGAAGAGGTACTGAGACTTTGTAAGAAATAATCAGGTAAACTGTGTCAGACTGTGTCCAAGTTTACACTTTGACAGAATTTGTCTTTATTTTTGTCCCAAAACACCCATCATAATGTAAGAGGTTTATAAACCTCATGTCCATTTTCTATATAAACTCGGGGTTTGGTCGCTCTTCATGGGCGAGGGCTCCAGTTTATAAGTGTGTACTTGAAATGCTAAGACGAAGTTGAGCTACAAGTTAGATTTACAGCGCTTTGCAAAAGTTAAGGCGGGTGAGTTGATCAAATTTAATTTTTAAAACAGGAATTTCTCAGTAATTACACAAGATATTCATAAATTTCTTTTTGTAAAAGATTTATTTAGTAGTTATCCGGCACTGGTAGGTTTTTAGCCCAACTTATATTTGTCAATTATTTCGAAAATTCTGGTCTCACAAAAACAGCCACCCGCCTTAACTTTGCAAAGCGCTGTAAATTTATTTAAGTATACATGAGTCGTCTAGTAACTAACCAACTAACTAATTAAAATGATTTTTCTAAGTAATACTACTAGTAGTATAATTCATGTAATTACTTTTCTCTATTAATCACAAAAATAAACTTTAAACAACTCTTATTGTTCTGTGAAATAACTTTGAAATTTTTTGAAAATTCTAAAATGAGATGAAAAGTAATTAGGCAGGCCGTTTCTAAATATATGAAGTGGTTAATAAACTACATTCGCGTCTTCTAACCTTTTTTAGTTTGTCAAGGTGAATAAACCAATTTCGATTTTTGCGACACAGGAATATCATTCCTAAACGTAAATGGTGCATTGTTGTTGATTCATCGCTATATTTAGAGAACAGACTGGCCATTATTCGGTCTCTAAAAGTACGTCTTGTATTAAAACGGTAATTTTAAGGCAGGGAGACGTACTGGGCCATTTAGTAAAAAGGGCAGTGAAAGAACATGGACTCGGATTCCTTTCAAGTTGTTCCACAAGTATCTTCAAAGTCTTGTTGGAGGTTCCCTAGATGATACGTCGTCAGTCTCATCTTATCACCATTCGGGTCCCTGAGACCCGAGTCATTCTCTGATATGGATAAGGATGTAGAATGAAAGAACGGTCGGTCAACAGACGTGAGGGGATTGGAGAACGGTAAAGAGGATTACCCAGTAACTGGACCAGCAGGTAAAAATTTCCGTTCGTCGTGACAGTCGAGTCTTTTCCACCGCAACTTTTCAACCACCACCCTATCAACTATACAAGATGAAATCGTATCTCTTAAGTCTTTGCAATGACAGGTAAAAATCAGAGACAGGAAGTTGGACGACCATGTTAGAGATTCGGATGAAAACCGGGTGTTGTCGTCTTAAGGATAGTAAATTACCCATTTACGATCGTAGAAACAACCTTTAATATTAATGACTGTCTAATGCTGGGATTCACATATATACTATTTTTGACGCTTCTGGAAATCACAGACGGGAGCAAAGTAGTTTACCTGGATGCACGTGAATGAGTGGATTAGTGATCGTCGCAGCCCATGGCCAATAGCGTGAGTGCGCATTTACTGACACGTACTACAACCCTGTTTGCGACATGTCCTCAACGGCGGCGACACCAGAGCGAACGACAGCCTTAGAAATTCAAATAAACATGATGGCGAATAAAATAAATATCCTGGAGGCAGAAATAGAACGACTACGGAGAGATATGGATAGTAAAAATGGAACATTGTTGACTGGTCCGGAACTGCACCTGCCACCATATATATTTGTCGAACACGGTAATAACACGGTGGTTATTGCGAGACAAGCAGTTAAGGCATGTCCAACCAAATACGTGAGTTAGTTTATCAGATTATGTATTGTATCAGTTTGAGGAAAACTGAGATGTTCATGTTATGACTCAGATGTTTCATAATAAAATGGCGGATGCACTGCAACTTCACCCTCCTAAACGGTCTTTTTTTGATCTATTCACGTATCCATCTATGAAGATCGAGGCGAGATTTGATCATGAAGGCGCTTCCTTTGTGACGAGTTCTGACTGGCACGAAATTGCGGATTGGAATGAATCCTATTTGGGTGTGCTGGCGGTTGCAACTAGGTTGAAAGTGATTTTATTGCCTAAAGACCAGTAGTCAGAACCAAATGTATTCTTTGCATCACAACAAGAAAGATAAGAGAAGAATGAACATAACCACTTCGATATCAAGTCTTTCCGTATTTGAATCCGAAGTCTACCTGAGTCAACCAAAAACTCGTAGTTCTTCAAAGAATGGGTTGACTGGCAGTAAGGACTGTGCCTGAGGATCTAGGCGGCGTCGCTATAGCATCGCTTCATTCAACCCCCTACTATTCCATCACCATGCGTGTAGTTTCAGAATGTACGAGAAGTCTGAGAAGAAGAAAAAGTGAAAACGGCAGGGGTGATGTGAATCGGGATATGAGATGGGTCATTTTTGAATGTAGTTGTAGCGGCGAGTGGATTAAAGATAGACAAGTCGTCGGAAACATTGTGTTTTGTCTCAGTATTATGAATAGACTCCCAGAAATGAACCCTCACCATCTCCGTCCGACACAGATCGGAAAGATTTGTTGACGAAAGGTTAGTATTCATTCTCCCCAAAGACGGATCTTTCATAAAGAAGCGCGTCTGACCTGGATGCACCACTAAAATCGAGGTAAAAATATAAGTTTACATCTGTTTCGCATAGTTGTTCTCGGCTAGCCTCGCTTACCACTGAGGATGGAAAGAACTAGGAGCTTGTAATGGGTATAAAGAGAAGAGAATCTGAGGAGTAGGGAGAAAACTTGAAGAACAGCTTGAATAAACAGGGCGCGTAAGTCAAGCAATTACCACGAGCACCGTTTTGTTGAACGGCTAAAGGTGGGGTTATCAGTATCAGTTCAATTTAGGCGTAAACAACGCTTGTTCTCATCTACAATGTCAACTCCATCCAATCACTCTAAGCTTGAGGACTTCATAAACGCGATTACGAGAGACCTCCAGGAAGAGCTCAAACCGCTAGAAAAAGAATTAGATAAAAAGATAGTACCGGTAACAGAACCTAGACTACCGTCTTACAAATTTATTGAATGATTCAATCACGCTGACGGCGTACTTATTTCAAGTTAAGAAAAGCGGTGGAATTATGTCACATGATGGTGAGTGTACGTGTCGTCCCCGTCCTGGGACCAGAGGTGCTTACAAAATATATTTTCAGCAGAATGACGGATAGATTGAAATGTAAAGTGACAGATTCGGTAAATTATGAAAAAACTGGCGAAGTAATTCGATATGCACCTATGAAGAGTCTTTGCCGAATTCGATTCTGTCCCGGTCCTAAAAGTGGATTATGTCCAAAGACGGCCAATAAAAGGTTGCAACACGATGAGATGACTCATTCTTGAACATCGCTTTGGTCCAAAGTGAAAGAAATTCAACATCTATTGACGAGACAACATCGATACCTCGGCGTAAATCCGTCACGGAGGCGGTATTTTGCATTTTTATTACTGTCTTCCTATTTTTCCGTGATCTGTCTAATTAAATGATTAAGTTATAGAAATATAATCCTTTTAAAACGGAATATGAATTTTACGCGTTTTTTTTTTCGCGGATAATGCATTGCGCAGAAAAACAACATACAAGGGGCGTTTGTGGGTGTTTCGGGGTTTCAAAAATTGTTGCACGTCGCAGTCCTCCTAATTCGATTTATAGCTTCACCGATAAGATAAACCAACTACCCCCGGAATTATCGGTTCAAATAACACTCCCTGGCAAAAACACACTTACAAATCTATTGTCTAGATATCCACATCTCCGCCCTTCGTGGGTCTGTCGTCGACATTGAGAGGTTTCTTCAATAATTTTTTGGGGTTTTGGACTGTACCTTCTCTCCTTGGAAAGAGTTTATACTGGAGTTGATCTCTTGTTCTAACTCAGAAACCTATCTATTTGTTTTCCGCCACTTAGCTGCGCTCCTCGTGTTCATGACACATTCATCAAGAAAATCCCCAACACCTTTAAAGCTTTACCTTAAAATCGTACCAAGTTCTTGTCTCTGATAGAGGATCTGTATTTTATCTTCCAAAGACTGGTCGCAAATCTCTACCGTAATGTTTTCTGTTTGAATCTGGAATCCCTCAAGACGCTGTTAAAGGCAACTTTCATCTCAGCTAACTACACCTTGCTTACTATCAAGGACCTAAGGATAAACGTCTTTCGACATTCTCGATAACTGTAACTGTTCCGTGTTGTCGAATTTAGAACACATCCACTTTTGGGAGCGATTGCAGCAGCTCGCACTGATGGCGTGGTACATTCATTTGGAGAGGAATCGATAAATTAAATTCCCTCAAACTGCAACAAAAAAAAAGGGACATAGCTTTGCCTACGTTTGAAAAGTGTTCAGATCATTTTCTATCTAAGAAATGCATTGCGGAAGGGGCTTATTCAGTTCAGTCACTTTTTCAGCGGATCGCTTCTAGTTTCAGTGAGTGGTAGTCGTCGTTAACCTGTTATTGCATTCACGTCGACGAAGAATAAAGGAAGATGTATATAAGATACAAAAGGAAGATAGAGAATGGATAAAGTGAAAAATGTGTTGAACGCGCTGATTAAAGTCCGGCGTGCACTATGGCGTATCGAGGCCACCGCGACGACTTCCTTAAATGGCACAAAAACAACTGTGAGTAGTAGCAAAAGGGTACTAGGTTCATTCGACAGTAAACATTTGATACATATGTAGGCTCAGAGAACCCCAATGTTCTTGGCATCTAATTCCAACCCAGCATCATTCATAATTACATTTGACAGCTCAGTGCCATCTGGAGAATGACTCATACCGGCGGACCTTTCAAGTTCCAGATTCGTCATAAAGCGGTTCCAGCCGGGTATATTGAGTAAACCGCTAGGTACAAAGTCCTTCATGTTCTCAAGAATCTTCATGACAATGGCTCGGTTGCGCATACGCCAAAGACCATAACCCGCTCATTCATTGGGAATAGGGGAGTAAAGCTGAGCAACGTAAGTGTTATTATCCAGATGTTTTCCATATCTCACAGCTCCGAAAGGTCATGGGTGATTTAATGCGATAGAAAGGCACACTGCCGATCCAAATTATAGCTGGGAAAATTTACATGTACATTCTTAGTGAGACTGACTCTAAGATGTAAGGGATACTTACCATAAAACTAAGAGTGGGTGTTTCAAGATTTTTGCGAATCTCGTTCAATTGGAGTGCGGCTATCATCATAAGGTTTGTTTTTGCTTTCAGTGGTGAGAAGATGATGCGTGGATTGTTTGTCGACAACAGCAGTGTCCACGGGGACACAAAATGAAGCACCATGTTGCAGTGCAACATGAGCATGGGTGCAAACCGTCGTACCTTTATTTTGCTCCATGCCGATGAATCGCAACATGAGTTTGACAGCTCGACCAGTCAAGTTTTCTTGATCTGAATAATCTCGCCTCCTCGTAGGTACTGGGATGCTGTAATCATGAAAATGGATGCTCTTGAGAAACAAGAGCAACTCGCACACTTGGTCTTCACCTGAAATTTGAGAATTGAGTCCCCCAGGTGTTTGGTGCTGAAGAAAAGCGGCGTATTCTGGGTGACGCGGGCTGACGGATTTCTGCCACAGGTTTACCAAAAAATGCAAGTGGATTGCAAAAAATGTAAAAATCTGTTTGAGTTGTAGACCATTTGCTGGCTGGCAGGCCCGTCATGTAGATTTTATCGCTGGGGAGATTGACGATATAAGAGGATGGTGATCCGTGGTGGATGATGATAACCTCTGAAGATAAGCGCGCGTCAACGCGTCAATGACGTGGACGTCAAACGCACAACCATCGGACCACCTTCAGCACTACATGCCTGCCATATCCTCTTCACACCATAAGAACATACCTGCTTGTGGAGGTAATTCTGTATTATCCTTGTAAGCGCTTGGATTATACTATGATGCTTTTGAGTTTTGATTTACGGATGTTTTGAGATCGCTATCTCGTTCCCGTAGAATTCAAGTTTTTCCAGGTCAGTCTTGATTAAAAGATCATAGTGGAATGGTTTAACATCGAGAGGAAGCCTTGTTGAGTATCAGTCATTGTTGAGAGGAAGAGTCAATGTCTGCTTCGTTATACATGAGTACTTCCATTGTTAATCTGAGTCCATCTTCACAGGAGTTGTTCTCTTCAGCTCGGGCTGACGTTTGTTACGCGGGTCGATGAGGAGTCTGAATCAACGTACCAATGTTTTAGCACTTCACCACCTCATCTCACATTCGAAATTTAGAAAATTCCCTTTTTATTTTTATCCGAGGTATTAAACGTTGTTCATAGATCATGTAAGGTTCGTACGTCGTAAGATCAACCCCAGTGATATACGTTGGAATGTGTTCACGTGGTAAGATGATCTCAGGTGATTTGGATGTTAGACGAGAGCTCAAGCCGCTCATGTTGTAAACCTTCTCATCACATGCACATGACATCGTAGCCACATGATGATGGAGTTCGTCAGATAATCATAATCCTTGAAAGTTAATGGTTAAAGAACATACCACGGCACCACCTTGATCATTCTCCAGTCCATATGGTATCCTAATCGCAATTGATGATGATATCGGGACCGTGCTTCACAAACATAGGTTCACTTCGAGATCATAAGTCCCAGCATGCCATCAGAGAAGAGTAACAGCTGACAGGCTGTGTTTTTTGTCTACAAACGACAAAGGGTTTTGAAAACGAGTTGAGCTATTAATATATACTAATTCTCCATCTGCCTAGCCGGTTCATCCGCGTAATCCCCAAACTGTTGACCCTTTTATCCATCACATCGGGAGAGTATATGGTGCATTTGACAACACCATTTATTGACGCATTACTTATATAAAGCGGAGTTGGCCAAAATGCTACCCCTCAAATGGCAAAACTTTGTTCAACGCACACACGGCATTCTGACGGCACGTCCGCTCTGAGAGTTGGATGTAAAACTAGAAATAGAATGCTTTATTGTGGTTTGATTGGCAATGACGTCGGATGTTGAGTTGCAGACTCAACATATCTGCGATCTCAATGGCGAAGTTCTCCTATCTTGCTGTGTGTATTTCCGATGTCATACGGAAAAGCTCCATAAGGAATGACAACAATCCTGAACGGCCCAGTGGCAAATGCAGCCCGAATTAATATATCAGATTCGTATCCGTTGGAAGCTCCCCTCGAGAAATTCGAAATGAGAGAATACCAATACCTTGATATGAAATGTTCGGAACCAAGTCGAATTTGAGCTCAAGTCCGTGGAACGAACAGAAAAAATTGTCAAACCCCTTTCAAGCCACACCACTGGATGCCAGGTTAAACAATGAAAATAGGCTTCTCCGTCCGCGAGTCGGGACAAACTGCTCAGATGCTTTGACGGTGAGCTGATAACCCATCAGAACTCGTAGTATATATTCGAAGGAATGGTTCAAACTGTTCAAGCAAAGGACCCTCCTCTAACAATTCTACAAGATAAACAATTACAGTATGAATACTTCAATTCAGGTGGTATCTGAAGAGTAGGTTGTCGAGTCTTTTGTTTTACCTGTCGAATTAAGGACTGCACAGATTGACGCAATCAGTCTCTGAAGCGTATGCCACCAAGTTGTTGTTTTACTAATTAAATTGACAATCTTCAGAACTATCCAGGTGGAGATAGAGGTAGCTGCTTTTGGTAAGTGATTTCGATTTCCAAGTAATGCTTGTTTGTAACCTTGGAAATCCACACAGCACTTCTATCTTACGCATCTCTCCTTCATTTTGATGATGAAATTCGATACATATGGAAACCAAAATTTACATTAGCAACATTTCTTTATTTATTTTCCAAGTACCCGATGTTTATCTCTCTAATCCTCGACGTGGCCCAGGATTTTGTGTTGGTAACTTCAAAATTTTTTTCCCAAGCTATTACTTTTCTTAAGTGTTCGAACTTTCATAGTCTCTCCGGTATTTTCATTTCATTTACTCTAAAGCCAAAAGAAATGACAAGGTGCGAACCAGTCTATGCAACGATCTGGGATTTTTAGACAATGCTATATCAATTCTTCCGTTGATTGGAATACAAGGTATTTTATTTTCATATACTTGGGTGATACTCATCTTTCAATCTCCCTTAGGATTGATCGTAGTTCGAACTTTGGCTTTATGTCAAGGATACCGACCAACGACGGTAGCACTGTCTACAACATTCTTTACTGTCTTAACCTCATATATATATGGTTTGTGCAGTAATCAATATCAGTTTGCAATATTCCAACCATATTTTTAAGCCTCAACAATATTTGAATGCAACCCACCACCGTAGTATTTCTTATTACATAACAGTCATCCATTTTCTTATTAATCCCACTTTTTAGGTGTAAAATAATATGAAAAATAATATCAACATGTTCTGACTGCATTTTTCTTACAGCATATCTCCATACTGTGATCCTTGTTAACAATGTCGCAGTGACCCTTTCGGACATATTAGCCTTCCTTGCGGTGATTCGTCAGATTTGGGGCCTATGGAAGGAAAAGCGAAGATTACACTTACATACCGATAAGGATTTTATAACTCTGCTTCTCCAACAGGGTACGTCCTCATCAATGCAATGAGTTTTTCAAAACTAATCGCGTTGTCAGGTATTGTAAGATTTTTGTAGGTGACAGCTATGTATTTTTCACTGGGACTAATTTTTTACGGGAGCTTTGTCCTTTTCATAACAGTCACACAAGTCATAATTGCGTATGTGCGTCACCAAAGTTTTCTACTGTATTCCTTGTCATTTTGAATCTGAATCTCCACAGATTTGGCCAGTAAGATATTGACACTTCCATTCTTTGCTGCGTCTCTCAATTATATTTTACATAACAGACCACCGGAGGAAATATTGGCGTTTTTCAGAACGTGTATGAAATTCCGGACTATATACTTTTAGGTAGTTTATTTATATTTACTTCCGAATCCTCCCAGACTCTCAGTAATACTCATCTGCGAATTTACTCTGGATCTTCGTCGACGGAACGCAGCAAGATCACTTCCTGACCAGTCGGCATTAGAATTACCGGAATTGAACCTGTCATCTCAGAACAATCCGGTAAAACCTACCGGTATACAATCCATACTTGCTCGCCTTCAGGACAGTATCATTGCCGATATGGAAGAAATGAGTAATCCAGTGAGTATAGATGACCCAGACGAAGAATCAAACCCAGAAACTGCATAAATTGTGTAAACCGTTGGTAAGTAAATAATAGATCTTATATTAAGATATAACACTTAGACCAACAGGTGTCTCGGTCCATATAATTTCTGATTTTGTTGTTGAGAACAAGTTTATGTTATCAGGGGGTGTCTTGGAAAGTTTTCAGTATTTATATAGAATACACGAAAGGTGTCTGGAAATAAACAGTCACCTGGTCCAAAAATGGAGGGGAAATAAGGGAATGTGGGTAAGAGGGGGCCCCTGTCCATTGTGATTACGGATGATTGTCAGAGTACACTGGATATTGTCTTGGTTGCGACTGGACTAAAAGTGTTGAAAACACAGAATTGATATATCGATATCTTGGCCCAGACCTGTCACAGAGGCAGTATTTTGATTGTTTCAGGATAATTTACTGCAGTCTATTTTTCTGTAATGTGCCTGAAGTACTTATCAAATATGAGAATGTGTTTACATAAATTCATATTTGTCCGAAATATCAACGCGGATACCGTACTAAGTACTAGTATACCATACTGGAGAGAAAAACACACTGTAAGGCGCGTCCGTGGGTTGCTGACCATTCGGGGTTTCAAACTTGAAAAACTGTCGCCTGGTGCCCAACATCGTCGCAGTCTTCGTACTTCTACTTTCAAGATCTATACGAAGACTAATTTCACTGGTAAGATAAATCAGCTACCTGTGGAACTGGTTTTAATAATCTTCCTCTGCGAAAAACAAACTCGCAAATTTATTATCTAGGTATCCGTATCTTAGTGGCCTGTTGACATTGGGGAAGGGTCATCAATAATTTTGCAGAGTTTTGGACTGTGATATATTTATCTCCTTTGAAAGAAAAAGAGTTCATATGGCACGTTTACCAAACTTGGCTGTTTGTTCTCCATTTAACTGCGGCTTTCGTCTTCGTGAGAGCACGCTCATGAGGAGAGGATAGTCTTACTGCCCTTGGAGCTTTACCTCAAATTGAAGATTATTCGTATCAAGCTCTTGTCAATTTTAAATGAGGGAGGAGGTGACGTAGCCTTTTGGTACAGAGAAATAGCACGATATCAAGTTCTTGACTTTGATGGAGATCTGAATAACACAATGGTTCGCAATCGCAGGATCGACCAAAAACCTCGAAATCTCGAAATATCCCGCAGTTTTTTTTAGCTTGTCATTCTAAGTTATCCGAGCTCCAACCATTTTTTGATCACCGAGTCGGGGCTCTGGGGATCCGTGATGGAACTAGAAAGCAGCTTTTTGCTACGATTTGCCATATACATGATCCAGAGTTTTCTTTAATAATCACCCTTCTAAATCCCATTTCGTTGACTGTCGATTCCTTTCCCAATGTTGTACATTTGCATTGAAAGAACTCATGGTCAATTTTCGAGAGCTGACTGACACGGTTATCGAAATGACCGTAGTCTTTTATATGTATCATATCTTTCCATGGTTGGTATGTAATGTTTCGAGGCTCTACTAGTCCTACCTTTGCGAGATGGATCCATAAATCGCATCTGATCGCGCGACTAATCACGACACCGATCTTAGAAAAGATATTTTATCAATACACGCTTTTCTCCTCTACGTCTGGAGACACCCTATGCGGTTTTATCAACAACTTCACAATTTTGATTTCCAGATGTTGTTGAAGCACACTGGGGGTTAATTTTATTTCGGCCAAACCACAATGGCCTATTATCAAAGATGAAATATACTGCAATCAACACTCGACATTTTTAATAACTGTTCCCCGTTGTCTAATTTAGACAATTTCACACTTCTTGGAGGGGTTGCGGTAGATACCACAAAATATGGCTTTACCGACTCCACCATTATTGTTGTGGACGACGAGCTTGTCACACCTATTACCATTGCCAATGTATGTCTTCCTATGCCTCTTGAACTACTGCTCATTCTTCTAGAAGATACCGCACCTAACGATGGTTAAGGCACCCAATGGGATGGCGATCATGGTACGTTTGAAGTCATAAGCATAAAACAAGCATCTTCACATGAATCACATAAAACCCCGTTCAAGTAATGGTAATGGTATCTCATCCAAGCAGTCATCATTAAATCCAGTTAATCCGTTAGGAGTAGTTCATCCAACCTTACCTCTGTTTCAACCACAACAATATTTGCCAATGGCAGGGGAACGACTTCTCTATTATCTTCCCTTCTTTCAGTTCCCAGTTTTGCGTCCATCTCAGCCTGCTCTCTATAACTCAATACATTCACCTTTACACGACATGTTCCCCCATTTCACACGTGCTTCAGAAGAGAAAGAAGTCGAGAACGGCATATTATTCGAAATAGTGTAAAGTCGAAATAAATGATAATAAGAACGACTTAACTAATGAGCTTGAGCGAATAGTAGACGAAAGACTTGAGAACGTATCAAGAATGAGAGTTCTAATTCTTCGTTTATTCGAAGCTAAGGAAAAATCTAACTACAGGTAGGGTTTTTATATGTTTTAATGGGTACATAAAAGGAAAGAACATGAGAAAAATGAGTCATATTGGAATTAGGAAACGTGTTTGTATCGAGTCATTCCTGACTCGTGAGTCAAGTTTCAGTGGCAAAACTTGGACCATGCGTTGAACGGGTAAGGTTGCCCTTACACATATCCATACCTCGTCCTTGCAAGCATCAAATACAAATGGTTGCGACTTTTCTTCCCTCACCGCCCCTAACATTTACCTAAACCTACTCTATCTGTTCTCGCTCCCACTTCATGGTCAAAAGAAAAAGACCCCTACACGAAGTCCTTCTATCAAGGGTATTACACCACGTGAGTATCCGGTCAGAGAAATTGAAATGCGAACGTGAAAGGGTGCCATCTGCCTATGGACCCCCAGGCATATCCATATCACAAAATTAAAAAAGTTATCCCTAATTCCTTACGTTTTTTTTCACTTAGATTAACCACAGCTTATAGTACATAAATCACATAAAAAAAATTCAGTAACACAACAGTCAAACATTAGCATTTTGGAGCTCCAAGTGTCGTAACGTCGTCAAAAAAAAAACCCCTCAAGGTTTACTAACACCGGTCATACTACGTTCTTCCAATTCAAGTTCCCTACTTTCTTGTGTAAGTTCACAAGGACTGCAACACCATGCCGTACACCAATCTTCACAGGTACCACCTTGGATCCGATATCTACGTCTGATATTGCCTCGGGGGCCTATCTAGAATAATGAGAGATTGAGTGTTTAGAATATGCACGCAGAGAGGGAGGAAGGGAGGTTACCTGAAGTATACACCCCCATCCACACAAACTGAGGGCACAACAATGGAGACAACAATCGCTTGAACATGAATCGCCACCATTCGGATGGGGGTACCCATGATTCTGTAGATGTTCGAGACGGGATTTGTTTTGGCTGTAAATCACGCATGGAAGGAGCGATGATAGGCAGCCTGTGTGACGTGGGGGTAAAGTAAAGAGAGAGAGATTGAAAATATATATGTATTGGGTGGTGAGGGGAAAAGAAAAAAAGAACGCACAAGTACTAAAATCTTCAAAACAATCCAATAATTCATAGCTCCATTCCCGTTCACCTTGATTATTCAAAGGTTTGTTTAGCGCGTTTCTGTTTCCACCACTGACTCGCATTTGGGGTTGGAAGCCTGGTTGTTGATTTACTATGCCGCCGGACTAGACACAGATAAGAAAAGTAAGTTACATAACCAGTCAGGAAACAAGAGAAATTTACCATTTTAGTTTGGTTGATAGAGCAGGGTTATGGATAATGATCAAGCAGAATGAGGTGGAGAATGATTGTCAGATGTTATATACCCCAAGGATAGTTGAGTACCTCGCTTCAAATCACATATCCGGCATATTAATTGAATAGCCTTTAGCTCCAAAAAAAATTACAGCCCATCCGAGACCTCATCGCAATTATCCCCCTCTTAAGACGAAGCCCCTGCTCGTGAAAATAGCAAACTTCCTAATGTAAACCAACAACACCCATGCTATACACCCACCTTCCATGGCTTATCTTAACCAGAGAAATGCTTCGTTGATTGTACGTATAGGGGTGTTTAACTTTAGTCTGTCGGTGAATTCCGGAACATAATGTCTTCTTGTCGATCCCAACCAAATTCAGAATAACCCCTTCCGCTAGTTATTCTCAGATGCCAAACAGATTCCGGTCCACAATATCTTGTACGAACACGTGACTTCGGTATTTAGAGACATGTTTTATCGTTTGGAGTTGTGATATATTCCTGGATGATTCCCTGGTTTCGCCTGGTGCATTGTTCAATTTGGTGCATAGTCATGCCATACGGACGATCTTTATCTCTCACCATCAACTTCGAGGACAGATGACAGGTGCAGGTGTGACAATTTAACGGTAAAATACCGGTGTAGTCATTTAGCCGGGTTCAGCTGCTCGGCTCCCAACCCCGTTCCAACCTAAACCCCATGCATTATGAAAATTATCCACTAGTATCATATTCGTTATGATGAGTTCGAATACAAGTTTGCCATGTGGATTGGCAAGGATCGATGTCGAATATAGCAAGACAATGTCGGAATAAAAGGAAAAAAGGAGGCTTTTGGATCGTTTCAAACCAAATTTTATGTAGCATCGCTTCGGGAGAGTGTCATAAAGAGCAGGGTGGAGTGAGTTTAAAACGGGGAGCTGAAAGAAGGAAGAGAAGACGGCGGGGGAAGTCCCACTTTCCAAGACAGCCTTCAAGGCTTATCTTAATTAAAAAAATGATCAATTGACAGGTTCCTCAGGAACGTGCTAGTGGTAATGTCCAATGTCTCCTTGTAGATCTAACCAGATTCAAAAATTTGAATATCGCTCAGTTAGATATTTCTTAATTCTTATATGTCTAACTCTCCGGTGTAAAGAGGTACGTATTTTATTTTCTTTGGCAGCATCTCTAATGATTCTCCAGTCTCGCATTAACAGGGTGGTTTTGCAAGTTTGCGCATAACCATGTCACCCGGGTGATCTTTATCTCTCACCATCAACTTCAATGACAGATACCAGGTGTAGTAAATTAGCCGCATTCAGCTTCCGCCCTCGTAATTTGCTTTGTGAAGTGGCAAGTATTGAATGTTAATTGTGAGATGATGTCTGAATAATAGAAAAAAGAAGTTTTTGGATCGTTCAAAAATGAATTGAGCAACCCTATATCGCTTCAGGTAAATATTTTTTTTCTTTATTCAACAAAGAAGATAATACTAACTTCATAGCCCTACTAGTATTTACTAGAAAGCAACCCAATTCAACACATGTCACGTGAATAATATGCAGCAAATAAGCGTATATGACAATTGAAAGCTGCTACCTTTATCTCTTTCTTTGCCTGAAATGAGCAAAATGAATTTATATTCAGAGGAATACATGGCGCATCGTGGAATATAATCTAAGACAAGAAAAACAACACCATACCTATGCACATACTGATGTCCAACAATGACCAAAATGTCAAATCCCTGTTCTAGAAAGGTACAATGAGCCTTATGTGTTCAGGCCAGACCATCCATTTACTTCAACATTGATGCTTTGGCATGATGAACATGGCCTAGAACAACAACAAGAAGACTTGCCCTTCTAGAACAAGCATTTGGCGTTTTTGTCATTGTTGGAGATGCATATGAGATGTGTTATGGTGGTCGTTTTTTTAGAGAGAAACTTTGAGACAAATTTGAGGGTGAGCAGAGGTGTTGAATTTACCGTGGGAGGTAAAAGAATTCCACTGCCCCGTTTTATAGAGGTGAAAACAGGTTTGGACCATAATGTGTTCACCGCTAACCTAAGGGCGATTAAAACAAGGGATAAATGATACAAGATGCAACACTTACTATGAAGATGTACATAAAAAAAAGTTGCCGAACAGGGATGCTGACGGTCCATCCTAACTGTTTGTCCGATTCAAAGTAAGGACGAACAAACTTGAACAATGAATCTTGTGGTGGGACATTTATCGTATTTGAAACTCTTATCATGAGTTAGAATGAGTTCCTATTTTGCAATAGGACAAAATTTCCAAACCATATAGATGATGATATAGATCCTCAAATGGGCATTATTAGAACTTGTAGAGCAGGTGTATGTATAAAGTTGGATTCAAAAAGTATCTAGTAATGCCGCCATCTATACTATGGAACCATATAGAGAACGGGGACATAAATAACATGGGTACAGAAAAGGGGGACAAGGGAAAGAGGATTTCAACACCAGCCATGCACCGAGGTATTTTATCGCATCAAAGAATATATTAGTTCTTCATCACCTCCATTATTTGTTTACGATACTCAGCTGTGTCATTTAAATGAGGGAATGGGGTATTCTCAGGCTTCTCGCTAAGTTATCGTAAATTAGAATGCATCGAAATTACATAACAAAATTGAAATCTCACACTCCAAGAAATTTGACCAAGGGATCCCACCCTTGACCAACTTCATAGATGAGCAGCTTATCAGCGGGAATAGTTTGTATGACACGCTGATTATGGGCTATAATTTCGCCCTGCGTATCTGTATATAACTTTCCTTGGTGATAACGAGCTTTTTAAGAATTAATGAAAACGGGTTCTTTTTATTAATGAATAAAAGAGACCAAAATACTAACCAAGCATTTCGTTGTTAAACCAATCAATCATGCTGGTCCACCATTCATCAGGATTAGGGATATGTTGAATATCACTTATAGACTGAAGAATGGTATTCTTCATACTGATTTCCCATTTAGCAGGATCCCGAGTTGTCTGACCGTATGAAAAATGAACAGATTTCATTCAAAGAAGATTTTGGAAGATACCAAAATAAATTTTGCATCAGGATAAGCTTGATATAGTTTGTCATAATAAATGACAGCGGGATAGTCTGTTATCGAATTGTAATCTTTTAACAGATTTCGGAGATCGTCGATTGCGGTCAGACCTAGTAGTGGAAATTATTTTAATTTTACAACTCAGAACAATCGGAAAATTACCTTTGGAGATGTTGATCCAAGTTTTTACTTCATTGACATCGCGATTTTGCCCAAGGACGGTCATGTGGTAACATGGATCAAATCCCAACATACTCAACGCTGCTATTAAGCTTACAGTCTGAGCATTACTATCAGTCATAAATTGTCGTTAACCGACAAATCACAACGCACTCCCGTCCGACCTAATCCGAGACATATTACTTTGGGCTTTGAGCTCATATCGATCTTTATCAGCGGTGGGTCGTTGTCTTATGTAACTAAGCAGCTCTTTACCTCATTTATATATAGTGATCCTGATGCTTATTGGGGTTTGTGGTCGAGGTTCGAGATCTCAAGTACCTGGCCGTTGCGGCAGTGTCCAGGTGAAATGACCCTTTTTCACTTTCCGTCGGTGACATCAAGCCTATATTCTATGAGTAGAAATCAAGGGAAATTTTCCAGTTCGGTTTCACCGGATCGCCTGATCATCTTGGTGTGATAACCCCGAGTGCATATGTAAAAGCAACACTAGTCAATCACATAAACAAGATGAGACTTGACAAGCTTCACGAGACTGAAAAGGGGTGGAAATATTACCAGTGAGGAATACAACTGCGATGATAGGTTGTGCTCCACGTTCACAATTAAAGTCTGGTTTCGAAAGTGGAGATTACAGCATTATCTTCGGAAAATGTTATCCGGCATGCAACGTCCTTTCCGAATGGGTATACCACCTCCAGATATTCATTATTAACGCAATAATGTGCGGATTGAGTAACAAAAATACACTTTTGCCCACCTCTTCGCGTTTGCGGTTTGTCGAAAAAGGGTTCCTCTGTTTGTTGAAGGCTTTAACGGAAAGAGTTGAATCACTTATGCCCGATATACACCAACAAATAGTTTGAACAAGGGTTCATTCGCAGATAAAAGTTATCAAAAAGGAAGCATGGAACCAATTTCAAGCATGCTGATCAACAAGGATGACACAACGGAGCTACGCATCCAATGGAGAAGACCTGTGGTTTTTACATTGACGGGAGGAGGAAGGGAAAGATAACACAACGAAAGACCAGCAGATGGGTATTACAAAATGCGCATCAATACTTCAGGGTGTGGCGAACCAAGCAGCAGATTCAGCAAAGTGTCTTGAGTTGACGACTTTCCTTCAAATAGAATGGGTTTGAAGATATTGCCGTCCCAGACTGGACATAGCCCATAACTGTTCAAATCACTTATCCAACTCAAGTTAACAGTAAAAAACGAGAGTAAATTTCATTTTTGTCATGTTGTCTGGAGTCATGATGCATGTATAACAAATTGGGAAGATGTTTTATGAAGAACAGCGAGGAGCTAATATATAGATTAAAACAAGTATGATGAGATGAGTGGTGGATTTACCATCTGCCGCACAGCAAGCAGGACCAACTCCAAGTTTAACAGGGGGACAAACGGGTACTGAAAATAACCCTTAAACATTAATTAGTTGAAAGTGCTGACGACAAACCATACATTTAGGATTGCAGCATTTCGGGTTCGCGATATCCTGGGCTGCAATCAAGAGACTCCAGCAAGCAAGGATGATGGAGAAAGAGGCGAATTTCATTGTTTTTAGGCAAATTAGACGTAAGACAGAGTTGTAAGGGTGCGAGAAACGACAAAAGCAGAACCTCTTTATATACCGTGAAACACCATTTTTTTTTCCCGTTTGAAGAAACCCGATGTGTGTAACAAGTGTCAAATGGAATGAAGAATAGCCGGTTTGCCTGGAGAGATTCAGAAAACAGACAGCTCCAGGAGAGATTCCGGTATATGTTCGCTGATTTTTACGATTGCGCATATCGGAACCTGGTTAAAAGAAGAAAAGGAAGAACTGTCAATGAGCCAAAGTAAAGACCAGACAGAAAGGGAGGGGAAACCCAAACTTAGTCAGCGGGTTGTGGTTGTTTCGTCAAATTTGGAAAAAATGAACCCAAAGTGAAATCCCGGACAATTTCAATGTCCTTTCAAGGTTAGCCATTGGTCTGGTTAAGCAGGAGAAGCAGAGAAAAGCAGTGGTAGTATGCTTGAGTGCTTTTTGAGAATTATATCATTGGAAGTCAAATACGAGTGCTTATATAGAAGCTCGGCCGGCGCCGGTGGGTAAATTGCGCTCCGTACAGTGCCCTATTAGTCGAGATATTACCACACATCAAGGAATCACGAGAACGACGAGTAAATATTAAGACCTCGACGTTATGTGTGTGCCTGTCGCAGTCTGGCATCTTGAGGTTCCGAGAAAGGCAAAGAATTAAGTTCAAGTACCTGGCTAGAGAAAATACCTCCATTTAACGACGAGTCTAATGCCGAATGATTGTAATTGATTATCGTTTATTAGATTGCTGTTGTTTTCATTTGTTCGTTGACCCGTGCGAGGCACAGGGGGTTTCTCGCTGAAGTCCTTGTTGTCCATTCAGTCCCATCTGTTTCAACGTGTGATGAAGAAATGAATCAGATACAGCGAGTGAACGTGCACGTTTCCTGGTCTTCTTCCTTATTGTCTGTAGTATCCTTTCCCAGCAAGATGTGTTTATAAAAAAACTGATGACACAGATGCAATTTGTCCTTATAAAACCTTGCCTAAGCTTTTAGCAAGGTAAACTGCACAGGACTGACATGATCGATACACCAGGCACCAGGACAGAATGGACACCCCTCCCTGTAAATGTCGATACGACTCATACGAGTAATGAGATCTGAAGCTGAGGATTTGCATTTACTTTAAATATACAATCTGGATCTAAGCGTTGAGGTCAACCAACAATCTCGTGTGAGACAAATGAAGAACAGCACGAGGACGTATGACGAGATGTACTAGCACTGGTAGATAATCCATTGGACCAAAAAAGCCCGCAATGTCGTACGCAAATTCGCTCCCGACAGCTCAGAAATCCCTTGACCCTTGGGAAAGAGAGGCATCTTTGGTGTCTTTTCTTTACGGGTTTCTTTTCGCATTTTTGAGAGACAAGAAGCTACTTTAGCTTTTAAAAACTTTTCCCCGACTTGTCCGAGAGCGAGAGTAAAAGTCGGAGTCTAAATATAGAGGAACCGTGTTAGATAACTTTGAATGCCGAGCGGCCCAAATACCTCCGTTAAAAGGTTACCAATATTCCCTCATATTGCCTTCCTTCCGAACTTATATTCGTAGACTCGAGGGCGGGATTTGTCGATTGCGTTGATTCGTGGACACAGCTGAGTTCAAAAAAAGGTTGGGCATGCGTGGGAACGTTTCAAGGTTATGGTCCAATAGCGTTCAGTCTAGGGTTGCCCTCACCTCGTCATCCACTCAAAAATGTCTAATCCCCGATCCGACAGTCTTCCTACCAATGCTAAACCATTTCATTATGATCTTCTGATTAAGACCGATCTGGAAAAACTCCACGTCAATGGATACGTAGCTATCCAGTACGATCAAGATAGATTTTTCATATCTTGTTTGATATAATCTGATTTGCTCAGTCTTGATATCGAGAATGATACAAACTCACTTACCTTCAACTCCGCCAAGATTCTCATAACGAGTGTCTCTGTAGACTATCCTGATGTTGGTGTTCAACAAATCGATTTGAGTAGACTTACCTTCGACAAAGATCTTGAACAAGCTTCCTTGACTCTTCCAACTGCTATAAAGAAAGGAACCAAAGCTGTATTGATAATTCCGTTTAAATATCGGATGACAAATAAATCGAAAGGTCCATTTCTGTTTTGATTCTTTCTTGAACGATGACGCGACGTCCATCTCGTAGGTTATTATTATTCCACGTATAAAATCAAAGGCCAGGATTATCGTTTTTCAGTTACAAAATTCGAGGTAAACCGCTGCTGGATTGCTAGATCTATGCTAAACTAGTTGAAGCCAATTGCTGCGCGTCGTGCTTTTCCTTGCTGGGATGAACCCGCTCTCAAAGCTACTTTCGATATCAGCATGATATCGAAAGAGAGTACAGACGTTTTCTCTAATACGTGGAGTATTTTCGACTCCAAAATTACCTCCGAGTCCACCCCTGGACCCCACTTCTTTGAAGATGGTATTGTTGATGGATGGAAAATCACGAAATTTGAAAGGACACCCGCAGTATGTATCTGTACCCTTTCAAAATGCTATAACAAAATTCATATTGATAGATATCAACTCATCTCGTGCAGCTGGCTAATGGTACTTTTAAACAATTTGAGTCATCCCTTGTCCTTTCTTCCGGCAAAACATGTCCCATCACAGTATACCGTACGGAACTCTTCAGTTTATATATATTATAAAAGTATGTGTTAAATTAAAACAAGAATAGCTCCGAAGGACTTTGAAGGAATGTTACGCTATATTGCAAAAGATATTAAGGTTTGGCGTCCTTAACAAATACAAATTGTGTTGTCAGTTTCCTTCATATTCTCTCTTTTCCTTTTGCTTATATTCATGCTTAGGTTGCCTATCTCTATGTCCATTCCCCATCCACATGGGCGTATGCTTTATCACTCCTGTGGTATATAATCTGAAGTCACGACGCTCGCCCTTGAATGCTACGGCCCTTTTCCTAATCCCTGCTCGCTTGATACACCCACTCTCGATATCCTTCCTGTCTATCCGTGATCCCTCTGTCTGTCATGTACATACACCGGTATCAACATGGGTCCCACCCCAAAAAGATCAAAAGTTGTTGTTGTTTTTAGAAGGAAAAATGATAACAGCAATTGATGACCACCCTTTGCCTCAGTACAAGCATTTGATATTGAATTTGTACCTCCCAATTGGACACTTTGGTACCGGTGGACAGACGTATCTCCTCTTTTCCGCGGCATCGCCGGACAGTGTCAATGACGACTTTTACCCTTAGATGATCTCGTATGCCGAGCGGCAACAGATACCCGTTTTGAGCTGTTACGCCATCTATTGTCATCCATCCACGAATCCACGATGACAACGTGGTGGTGCTATTAATGGCCTCCAATATGTCCTTTTCTTTTGGTTCTGTCACATCATGGTTCTTTGAATTCATTTTAAAGTTAGAATTGCCATGCATGGCTGCGGTGAGAGATATGTCAAACCCGTGAATTTAATTTAATCTCTGTTATAAGTTTCTCCACCGTTTCCGACTACATTTTTAAATCAAGGTACTCATCAAGCTGAACTTTCGAAGTTCTCCTGTTGGGTTTCAGTTCCCGGACGCCGAAGTAGCAACTTCACAGGGCTGTGTGGCTGTGCGGCACGGAAAGTCGCAAGTTGCAAAAAGCGAAATTAAAGAACCATTTAGAGAACCGTTATCAATTTTATTTATATCCATCATCTTTTTATTCAAAAAGCAAGGCCCTATGAGAACTATTCAGCCCCCAAAACACTATCATTATTCAACTTGAAACATGTCTCTAAGTACCGAACAGTTAGTACAAGATATCAAACTTCTTGCTGAGTCTGTACCTCAGCATTCGTTTAACATTGGTAGGAAACTATTCCACCTTCTTTTCTCCTAGGTTTCGTATTGACACAGATTGCTTGTAGTTGCAATGACGACCCTCCTTATCTGGGATATTCTCTTGACTTTCGACGATGAGGTGAATTCGTTTTCACAAAATGCACAACTAATATTGATTATACTGTATGTAGATGAGATTTATCTGGACGTAAGTATACATCAGTTGTCATGAAAGATCATTTTACACGTCACTTGTCAGAACCAAATTTTCTCCTGTAAAAGTTTTATTTATGACGGTTAGATACCTCACACTTATACTTCTATGGTACGTTTTTCTCGGTTTTTAAACCAATCACTAATACCTTCAAGTGGGACTGTTTTTATCTTCTTCGGAACTCTGGACTTATGCTTTGGAATAATCGCGTTTATAATCCCTGTGGGTGTAACCATAACAACATGCGCAGATGTTCTGTTGATACAACGAGGTAATATTTTTCTTTTCCATTAATAAAAACATATCTCAAGCGTCCTACGTTTTAGTGTACGCGTTTTATGGACGGTCAAAACCCATGCTTTGGTTGCTGATTGTGTTATTCACGTTGAACGTGATTGTGGTTGTAGTTATACTGGCTATAACACTCCCAGAATATGTTATTGTCCGAGCTATGTTCCCGTCACCTTTCCCTCCCGTATTAGATAGCTGTGTTACTACACATTATCCACCGACTATATCATACGTATGGTGAGCTCTTTGAATTCGAAAAGTATAATATAAATTATTCGCTACTAACCTTTTAATCTCAAAGGCTTCCCGGAATAGTTTTCCAAAGTATCGCTTTTATTTGCATCGTCGCAAGATTTGTTTATACGCAATATATGGCATGGAAATCGGGTATACGCAATTCTCAACTTTATAAACTCTTTTTAAGGGATGGAATATGGGTGTTTTTTATATTATTTTGTGAGTGTTTTTTTTGTATTATATGGTGTGGAATGATTTAATTTTGCGTCAATAGTGAGCTTCCTACTTTCCGCTATTTATGAGCACAGTCAAAGTACGAAAGGTTTAAGTTTTACTTTGTAAGTTGATAATTTTCTAAGAAGAAGAAGCTGTATTTATTGAAATCTAGGTGGTCCTTCACCATCTCGAGTATATGTGTACGTACTTATAATTTGAAATGCATTGGATTAGAATATTAACCTGCCTTTAGTCTACTCGTCTCATATTGAATCTCAACGCTTCAGTAAATGGTAGTCCTCGTGCCGCTAGTTACAGTTTCGCCAAACATGGTACTAGTGATATAGTCATTAATGATGTAGTTATATCGATTCATAATCACAGGTATTTATTACTTTACTTTTTCACAAGTCTGTCTCCTCAGCCTTTACATAGGTCCGGTTGATCAAGTGAGGCGGATGGTGGAGCGTTTGAGCTTCCAGTCTCAACGCTTCAGTGGATGATCATCACGCGATTTATGATTCTTGCCAAATATTGTGCTAGTGATACAGCAGTTAATGATGTAATTTATCGTACCCTACGATTCGAGGTAACTATCGCGCTCTATTAGTGCCTGTGAGGGATTAGTAGTGGAGGGTATTATTTTTTTGTCTCTGGCTTCTCCTTCGTTTCCCTTGGCTCTTGGATACACGCCATTTTGGACTATTCGATTAAGAATAATATTTTGGACTTGTTTAGATCGACAAGAAAGAAAAATTACACTCCATCCCGGAACTCATTGACAAAATAAAGTTATGTAAATACTCATATACAATTTACATCTACACATTGAATAAATCTTTAATCAAATTGCGCTCCTCACTAGTTTAAATATCACAAATTGCCTCCAAGAGCTTTTCGTATTGCCATCCATCCGGATTTATACTCGCAAATTCGATATGGTTCAGCGTCGTTGATTCGTGGATGCAGCTGAGTTCGAAAAAAAGGTTGGGCATGCGTGAACGGTCCGAAGTTCTATTTATGGCCCAATAGCGTTCAGGCTACGTTACCCTCATCATCGACCGAAAACGTCTAACTGCCGGACGTCTTGATATCCGCCCTCGGATAACCTCGTATGCGAGACGGATACCCGTTTTGAACTGCTACCACTTCCTTTACATTGCCATCCATCCAATGATGGTAACGTGGTGCTATCAATCAATGGTCTTTGGGATGTCTTTTTTTTTGTTCTGTCACATCACGGTTCTTTGAATACAGAATTGGAATTACCTATTCGATACAAATTATGATGCTGCGGTGAGAGATCATATGCCAAATTCGCCAGTTTAAATTAATTTCTGTTTGACGTCTCCCTCATTTTTTTTGACTACATTTCAATTCAAGGTAACTCGTCAGGGTGAGCTTTGAGATTTGAAGTCTCCTTATTGGACTTCGGCTCCACGACGAAGTCACAGCTCATGGGCTGTACTGAAAGGGAAAGTCGCAAGTTGCAAGGAGCGAAATTAAAGAATCATTAGAGAGCCGTTATCGAGTTATTTGTATCCATCATCTTTTTTTTCAGTCAAAAAGGAAGGCCCATGAGAACCGTACTATCCCACCACACTCCCAAAAACATGTCTATAAACACTGAGCAGTTAGTACAAGATATCAAACTTCTCGCTGATTCTGTACCCCAGCATGCGTTTAACATCGGTAAGATCTACTCCATTTTCTTTCTTTGCGGATATTGTACTGAGGCAGATTGTTTGTAGTTTCGATGACGACTCTTCTTATCTGGGATATTCTCCTAACTTTCGACGATGAGGTGAGTTCGTTTCCATAAATATACAATCATTGGTTTATACTGTATGCAGATGAGGTTTATTTGGACGTATGTATACATCAGTTCTCTTATGAAAGATTCCTCTTACACGTTGCCTGTCAGGACCAAATTTTCCCCCGTGAAAGTCTTGTTTATGGCGGTTAGATACCTCGCGCTTATACTTCTATGGTACATCTATTTCAGGCTGTTTATACCAAGTAATAACACTTTTCTTACCCAAGTGGGACCGTTTTTATCTTCTTCGGGAATTGGGATTTATGCTTTGGGATAATTGTATTCATAATCCCGATAGGTGTAACTATAACAACATGCGCGGATATTCTGTTGATACAACGAGGTATATTTTGCTTTCCCGTTGATAATATCTCTCAAGCGTTCTGACGACTTTTTAGTATACGCATTCTATGGGCGGTCCAGAGCTATGCTGTGGGTTCTGATCGTGTTATTCACATTGAACGTGATTGTGATTGTGATTATACTGGCTATAACACTCCCAGAATATGTTATTGTCCGAGCTATGTTCCCGTCACCTTTCCCTCCCGTGTTAGATAGCTGTGTCACTACACATTATCCGGCGACTGTATCATACGTATGGTAAGCTTTTTGGATCTAGAAATATAAAATTTTCGTGATATCTGACTTTTAGTTCCAAGGTACCCCGGAATAGTTTTCCAATGTATTGCCTTTACTTGCATCGTCGCAAGATTTGTTTATACGCAATATATGGCATGGAAATCGGGTATACGTAATTCTCAACTTTATAAACTCTTTTTGAGGGATGGGATATGGGTGTTTTTCATCTTATTTTGTAAGTGTTTTTTTCTTGTATAATATGGTGCGAAATGATTGATTTCGCGTCAACAGTAAGTTTCTTACTTTCCGCTATTTATGAGCACAAACAAAGTACGAAAGGTTTAAGCTTTAACTTGTAAGTTGATATAAGTTCGGTAAAAGAAGCTGAGATTATACGAAAAATCTAGGTGGTCCTTCACCATTTCAAGTATATGTGTATGTAGTTATAACTCGAAATGCGTTGGATTAGACTACTAACCTACCTCTTTAGTCCACTCGTCTCATATTGAATCTGAATGCTTCAGTGAACAGAAATGGTGGTCCTCGAACTGTTAATTACAGTTTTGCCAAATATGGTACTAGTGATATAGTCATTAATGACGTAGTTATCCCGATCCGTCATTAGAGGTATTTATTACTTTCTCTTTTCACAAGTCTGTCTTAGGTCGGGTTGAGCGTTTGAGAGAGCTACGACGGAGAAAACTTCCCGGTACCGGGGTACTGATACTACTACTACTCGTGTAATACGCATATCAGATCCACCCGCTATTCCTCGCTCAACTGCTTGGATAATATTTATTCATATAAGGAGGGCAAACTAGCGATATGTCATTATATAAACTCAGGTGTTTCCACTTTACAAAAAAACAGGAGGAACAAGATTCGAACCCGTAGCATACACTATAATGGACTCGACTAAACCGAGAAGTTTTATCCTCATCCCTTCCTCCACTTCTTTTGATTCTGGTCTTTCTCGCCGTCGATTTGAAAGGGTTATCATGCGATCTGCGATCCACCAAATATTGTTCCATAATTTATCCTGATCCACAATTCGAGGTAACTATTGCATTGTGCGTGCGAGGGATTAGTAGTGAATGGGGTTATTTTTTCTCTGGTTCCTTCGTCTTCCTTACCGCGTCCGAGCCGTATCAGGTCTATTTTCAAAATGAAATCGAAAAGTGAATGACACATGTAACGTTGTGTGACAATTTTCAACTCCTACAAAAATCTTCTTCCTTTTTCTATTCTCGCCGACGTATGACTGAGCCAAACAAAAGTTCCGAACCATCAGACATTGAAACAGAGGAGACTAGCAGCGGCCACTAGCCCTACTCAATCCCACAATCAGAATCCAACAGGTCGTAATCAATCAAAACTGTCGTATGTGGACAAGTAATTAATAAGGGTTAGGGTTGTGCTGGAATTTAATTTTTTAATAGCATCTCGTATGTGACAATCTGGCTGTTTCGAATTACCTTATTGAATATCACAGACATAGGCTTCCAAACCGGAAGATGCTCTGTCTGAATCAGCTACTTAAGGTAGACTATGGAATACCAAGGAGGTGTGTTCACGCTTCGGTTGCTTCGGTACCGAAGCGACTGTTGCATGTCGATATAAACAACTCAATCTTTACGCAAGTAATTACAACACAGTTTTTTCAGGAACAACCTAACGACAACTGGTGCTTGATCAGCTGGTGGCAGATCCTACAAACTGAGAAGGACCGAAAGTCATTAGGAAGCAATTGCCAACACTGAACAGTATTGGTATACATCTCACAAGGTGATTTATTGGCTTTTTGTTTTGTTTTGCTGATTATATTTGTAGAGATTCCATCACTGAGGAATCGGATAAACCCGGTCATCTACCAAGCACACCATATGTTGCCGCATTGGTCTTCATCTCTGACATCTCCAGCTTGTGCCATGACCTCGGCAGGGCCATTGTCGCGTGGGGGCCTGTCTCACCTACACATCAGTCTGTCGGTGCCAGACCCTCTTTCATGTTTCACCCATATCAGTTATATAACATGGTGTATTTTTTTCCATTATCTTTCTTTGTTTCGCGTGCTAGTGTTATTACTTTGTATTTTTCCCTTATGTTTTCTAGCTATGCCCCGCTACCTATGCTTGTAATTACATTAATCACTGCTTATCGATTATCACTCCCTCGGAGGTTGGGTGCCCATCCCAAGCTCATTTCGCTCCTACGATCCAGTGACTCAACGAGGCAAATTAGACTGCTATTTAGAGATTCAGGTGTATAAACTATGTGCAACCATATCACGTGCACGATGAGTCATTCACTTTTCGATTTCATTTTGAAAATAGACCTGATACGGCTCGGACGCGGTACTTCCTTGGCTTTTAGGTACAGACGATTTCGGACTGTTTCGCCTAAGAATAATATTTTGAATTTGGTTAGATCGACAAGAAAAAAACTGCATTCCATTCCGGAATTCACCGACGAAATAAAGTTAAACGCTCATATACAATTAAATTGGCATCAACAAAGGTCGCATCGACTTCATTGACAATCGATCATTTTTAAATGTACCAAGGCTTGTGAGTAAATAGCGTGGTCATGGTTTCTGTCAATTCGTTTAAAAGCGGCGCTTAGTTACCAGTTACAAGCTCAACTCCTCAAAAAAATCTGGGGTTTGAAAATATTTTTGATAGGTGTGTGTTGGGTTTACATGAGGAAATTGTTATTTTTACAAGCACTGGCAGGGTCGTACCTGTCTACAGAAGGCAATAATAGCGATGAGGTCTCCGGCGGGCTTTTGATTTTTAGGGCTAAAAACGATTCAATTGATACGCCGGACAAGCGATGATATGAAGCGAGGTACTAGCTTTCGGACCCTGCCCTGGTTCAGCCCTGGGGGTGTGTACTGGTATATAACATCTGACAACCTCTTTCTCCCTCGTTCTGTTCCTTTACCAAGATCCATAACCCCCGCCTCCGCTCCATCTCTCCATAATCTATTGAAATGGTAATTTCTTCCTTCATAAAAAATTTTTTTTTTCATTTTCTCAACTCGTTAACTTATTTCATGTCTAGTCCGGCGTAGTATATCAACAACCAGGCTTCCAGCCCCAAATGCAAGCCAATGGTGGGAACAGAAATGCGCTCAACAAACCTCTGAACGGTCAAGGTGAACGAGAATGGAGTCATGGGTTATGTGGTTGTTGTGGAGATTGTGGTACTTGTGCGTTTTTCCTTGTTTCTTTTTTTATATTAAAAAAAAAGCTCTTTTATACTTACCCCCTTTTACTACAGGTTGCGTATCATGGTTCTGTCCATGCATAGTTTATAGTCAAAATAAATCCCGTTACGATCATCTCCAAAAGAATGGGTACCCACACCCAAGCGGTGGTGATTCATGTTCAGGAGATTGTTGTCTCCATTGTTGTCTTTTCAGTCTTGGTGGATGGTCGTTTATACTCCAGGTTAGATTCCAACTCTCTCTCTCTTAGGTACATATCTGAAACATCCACCGTCTAGCTCGGCCTCCGAGGCAACATTAGACATAGATATCGTATCGAAGGTGGAACATGTGGAGATTGTTGTTCAGCATGGTGTTGCACTCCTTGTGAACTTACACAAGGAAGTAGGGAACTTGAGTTGGAAGAACGAAGTATGGTTGTTGTCAAAGCTTGAAGAGAGGGTTTTTTTTTTTTTACAACGACGATATTGCGATGCCTTGAACCCACTGAACGCTTTGTATTTTACGCTGTGGTTATTAACCCCGAGTGCAAAAAACGAGGGGGCATATCTCTACATATGTTTAATTTATTATTTTAGTTTCGTAATTTTTTTAACGAGGTAGCGATACAGCAAGGGTATCATCATCATTGCCATGGAGTTAGATGTATTAGGCTAGCGATCATAACTGGCGACAGCCAGACAGATGACCATACCTTTTTAACGCATTTAGTATAGACAACTTTGATCAAACAACCATCAAAAGCAGAAAAAAAAAGGTTTATTTCCATTTGATGACAATCTACAAACACATTTCATTTCTAGTTTATATATAAAAAACATACTCTCTCTTTTCTTTCGTTTATTCTTCATTCATACACGACAGAGGGGAGAAACTCAGTGGTCTAAAGATTTCAAAGTCTCCCTATGAAACGGGAAAAAGACAATTTAACAAACCAGAACGAAATTTAAAAATTCACGAATCCAAACTCACCAACATTGCCAAGATCAGCGCAAGCCTCTTTTACACGTTCTACTAGCGTTTTTTCACCTTCGCGGACCCAAACACGAGGATCGTAGTACTATTGTTGTAAATTCGCGCAATCAGAGCAATTGCCTTATAACAGCACTCAATCGCACCTTCTTATTAGGTTTATCGGGTCCTTCAGGATTACCGACCTGAGTCGTAAGGTAATCTTTCTTCTTCAATACGAAGTCCTATTTGTGTAACGAAGGAAATCATGACCAAGATATTAAAAGTCAAAAATAAAGGGAAAGCGTACTCTGATACCCGTGAGATAAGCGAATTGAGTGTCTATAATAACGAGGGATTAGAAATGGAAGTGGGGAGGTGAAGAGTTAAAGTCGTACCGGTGTCAACATTCATCTTCACAACACCGTTATTAACGGCTGTACGAATTTCATCTTTCGAAGAACCAGATCCACCATGGAAAACGAGGAACCTTATTCCAAGTAGAGGTTACCTTCGACGAAGACAAGAAAGGAAGAGAATTTGTAGGAACTCACAAAGGTTTATCCTTCCCCGTCTTTTCAGAAACATACTGCTGATGTTTACCCAATAAATCCGGCCTCAACTTAACATTCCCAGGTTTATAAACACCATGAACGTTCCCGAATCCAGCGGCGATACTGAAATTGGGTGAAATTTGACTAAGAGCTTGATATACGTCGTAAATATCCTCAGGTTGAGTATAGAGAGAAGCATTATCGACTCCAGTATTGTCAACACCGTCTTCTTCACCTCCTGTTATTCCGATTTCCATCTCAAGCCAGACTCCTATTGGGTGGAGTTTCTTGAGGTATGACGCACAGATTTCGATGTTCTCGTGTTTTGGTTCTTCAGAAAGATCGAGCATGTGTGAACTGAACAGTGCTACACCGTGTTCTTTAAAGTGTTGTTCATCTGCCTCTAACATTCCGTCGAACCATGGTAAGAGTTTTTTAGCGCAATGATCGGTGTGGAGAACAACCGGACTGTAATAAGAAACGCGGAACTAGTTTTTAGTCATCTAGAAAGAAACAACAACAACATAAAACTCACACTCCGTAACTCTTAGCGACAGTCCTAACATGTTTAGCAGCAGCGATAGCACCGATAATACTCGCTTCTTGATTCCCGTTCGCGAGACCTTTGCCGGCGAAATAGGCTGATCCACCTTGTGAGACTTGAATGATGATAGGTGATTTGATATCACGCGCTGCTTCTAGTACTGCATTTGCTGTTGATGACGATGTGACGTTCTTTAAGGATAGAGAGAGAAAGTCATTGTGGATTTGAAGGAAAGGAGAAGAGGATGTTAACGCACGATAGCCTAGATCATTATGATACCATCATGAAGGGTCAGATCGTCGTAGATGGATAGATGGATGGAGAGATTTACGTACCGGAATAGCGAACTGAAAATAGAACATTTAGTATGTATGCTCCCCCACAATGATCATCGTTTCATTATGCGTACCTTCTCAGCCCTTGCATATTCAAACAACTTTCTTGTTTGATCACCAGTCAAAACACCCGCCTAAGAAGAACAGAAAAAAAAAACGTCAATAACAGATTTCTTCCTTAACACGAAACAAGCGATAACAAAAAGGACGAAAGAGAGAAAAGACGACATACAGGTACGATATCTAAAACACCCATTTTTGTTATCGTGATTTTTTTGAAGAGTTTTTGTATCAAGGTTTAGTCGAGATGGGGAAGAAGAGGAAGTTTGACGTTTTGGAAGGAAGGAGGTGGATGCGGATGATGAAAGAGAGTGGGACGGAATGCCGGGTTCCGGAGGCAAAACGAATAACACCGGCGATCGCCTCCCCACGTGATACGGAACTCCCCTCTCATATTTATTTCATTTCAAAAGTCATGTTCTCTGAGTTGCTTTTTAGTAAACCACTCTCTGGTTTCCTATTCCCTTTCCCATTCTCACATTTGGATGAATGTTTTTTCTTTCTTTAACCAACCAGTATTTTTTAAGACGAGTCCGAGTAATCGCAGTTCAAGACCAACGGTTGATTAGTCTTGGGGCCCAGATTCCTTTCATTCAAAATCGTCAGCCAAAAAAGATTTCCAAGATAACGATCTCTATTTAGAGGGCAACAACTACATCGAGGGCCAAGTAAGGGCGAAAGCTTACGTTCTTGCGGTTGAGGAATTACGAAACTCTTTTGCTCATCGTTATTTTTCCTTCGTATGATTCAAGGTACATCTACTTCGCCGTTAAATGACATCGAAGCCACCCGTCAAATTCGTCAAAACAGTTAACAGGGTTTCGGGTTTATTGGATTGCCTTTACCGGATCGGGTCTTATCGTCCACGTTTCTATCAAATAAAAATGATAAATTGTCGACTCTAATTGTGGTTTAGTAAACAATCCGAGCTAAAAGGATTCTGCCGACGCATGAGTTAAAAACGGACGCGGTCCCTTGAAATCATTATTATGAGCGCGATGGTTCATTCCAATAGTTTGCAACCTCGATCTCCATATTATTTCACCCAAGGACGGAAACTCTAGTGCCAGCCCCAGAAACTAAATCTCATCTGTTACTTTCCGCCGACGCAGGGCTGGAAGGTTTGCGCAACGGCGCAAATCTTGGTTCAAATGGATTAGGACACCAGGTTACTACGTTTTTATTTTCCAAAGGGTTTTATATCTTTCGTTGATTTCTGGTGTCGTTATTGTTCTCGGTTTTCGTTCTCAACCATCTCAATCGTACATGATAACCTTTGTCTACGGCATCTGAAAACTGCCCTGATACTGATAACTATGAGTTTTATTCCTTTTATTTTCTCTAATAGAATGTTCTGATTGTGCTCGTCGGTCTCTTCTCCATGATTTGTCTTTCTAAAATAATCACAGAGTCTCTCTCTCGGTTGCCACACGAGTTGGCAATAGAAACGCCGTCATTGAAACTTGAAGCTGGAAAGACTAACGCTGCCCACGACCTTGGGAAAAGATAGCTCAAACAAATATCTATTGTTTATGTCCTCGTGCCTGAGATTGTATAAGTTAACAATGCTTTCGGCCATTTCGCTGAATCAAGCCCAAACGAGATATAACGATAACCCCATCATTCTCCTGGACGAGTCTCTCTGATGACTGGTTGATATTAGAAAGTTAAGTTTTCATTTGAACCGCCTCGTTGATCCTCAGTGATGATATTGTAGGTAAAACTTAACTTGACCCTCGACTCACGATACGCGGAAGTATGTATGTACACAATTATGGTGGCCATCGCTGGAGCCCACGATGCAACGTTCGGTGTTTACGAGCAGGGCAACCGTCATCGACTTCAACTCTTTTGAGCTTGGAAGTTTATCATACATCGTCATTGGATGTAACCCGTATTCATTCAACCAAGTTCACGGCTTAAGTCCCTGAGTTCAAGAGTGTCGAGCTGCCAGTTGTGTTTGTTTTTAGATTAATTTCTGTTTCCAGTCGCTTAAACATAAGACAGAACGTGTCACTCAATATACACCGATTCGTGTAAAATATTGGTACGAAAGACTAGTGGCGACCCCAAAAAATGTATTAGGTATAGTTGTAGAACTTCACTAATAAGGGTAGATGGTGCGTAATGCGTTTCGGTCAAATTTCGTTGAGGATTACTTAAAAGTCAAAATATATGGGCGCTGGTATGATATATATCATTTGAAATTGCAAAGAACCCTACCTATTAGCTTCGTAAACCCAGAGGTATTATGCCGCAGGCTGTGGGCGTGGCTGTCGGGTCTTGTTGTCCGTTCTGCATGGTCCATGGATAGGAATCAAGACTCTCTAGGTCCATTGCTTCTTCGGCAAGTCCATTTGAAACAATGTGGAAATTTGGTCCGGGTCATTCGTCTATAAAACTGAGACGTATAGAAAATGTCGTGGCCCTCACTCTTCTTCCGAACATTCATCTACTCATATTGCGCTATAAAACATGTCTGCCTCGCTTCCCAAAGAGCCATCTTCACCTGTCACAACACCCAGACAACACGCTCAATGTCCGCAAATGTGTCCGTCCTACATAATAACTCTGTCTCCTACGACCACGCAAACCATGGTTGTTCAACCAGTGCTACCTGAACCGGTTCATCTGTCCGAAGAACCTGTGTCAAATGTTCCTTCCTCTCCTTGTTCAATGACGGGTCTTTGAGATGTGATAACTACATCGTCTATTCCAGCCTGGGAATCTGATTTGACAGGATCATCATCATTGAATCATCCTTCACCTCCTTCTCATACCTCGAGCCCCCATGAACTTCCACATCAGAGTCAAGCCAGATCTCGTTTGTGCTTCCCGTCCTTATTGGCATCCGGGGACTTAATTCCATCTTCCAATTCTTCCGTCCAGGACCTTTCGTTTGATTCGTTACGGTATTCATTATCGTACAACTCAAATAACACCGCACGAAATTATCATGATTCCAGAAATGCCTTGGGCACCCCCTCGCCCATGAACCGGAGCGCTACCGAGTTGTCGAGTTTACCTGATCGCTCTGCAATCCATCCTTCTTCACTTCATTTTCATCCCCAATCTTGTAATCTCAACATTCTCCCCGAAAATTCCCTTCTGCATCCAGAATCACAGAGTGCTGATGGAACACCATCTTCCTCAATGATTATAGGGCAACCTCTTCCGCAACATCCAAAAATGATGTTATCTTACATATTGAATCCCTCCAGCCCAGTCAGTGAGAAAGCAGAAACGCCTGAACCGAACCCAGTTCTGGCTCACACCTCACGGTCCCCTTCTCCGACATTGTCCGGGTCTGAGGTTTCTTCACCATCCACATCTTTGTTCAATATCAATGGGTCGCCCGTTCTTACTCGACACCCCGGTTTAGATAGCCCTCCCCATGACGGGTCCCAACTTTCGAGTCCAACCACTACCCCACCCTCGTCCCCACCACCAATACCTCAGCCTGTTCCAGACCTGCCTCAAATGGTGCAGCCTCCTCAACTTTTACCTTGGGAGGGGCCGCCACCCCCAGGTCTCAACCCGGCAAACCATCAGGCCTATCAACAGGGTGGTGTGCATTGGATGTTGGTGAGTCCGATTATTCTGACAAAACTTGTGATGTATCTTGACTTCATTTATTTTCCCATATAGGCGCAGATATTCGGGGCAGACATTGGATAAGAGAAGAGTTTTTATAGGGAAGAGATATCCATGGTCATCGATGGTTATCGATTTCGCATAGGTTGCTTGTAGGATGTATTGAAGTTGTGGGATTATATAAAATAACAGTGCCTTTGTGCGTGTGGTTCTCATGGTAAAGACAAAGGAGTGACATGAGCGGCGTCAATGCCCCAAAGCAACTCTGTACTATTGCGGGACGGAATCAAAGATAGGAATAACATGTTTATAATGAAACAGGCTATTCAGCCTATATATATTTAGACACACGTTGGGTTCATACATAAATACCGAGTCTCTACAAGCGAATTTGTTCACCACAAAGGATGGAAAAACTATCAGAGTGAGTACTATTAGTAGTGTGATAGTGTAAGGTCTGATATCTATCGATGATTTCTACAACTCAAGCAGCTTCTTGGTTTGGTTCTTTTTCCCCTGGACCATTAAGACCCACTGGATCATTTCTTTCTCCCATGTCGGCAATCATCCTCTCCTGGAACCGACCAAATACAGATTGTATAGATCTTACCGAATTGTCCTGCGATGACAGGTTCAAGTCTGGTAATTCTAAAGAAGATTGGTTAGGAAGTGATCTTATTGTGTTCCGTCGACGAAGATCCTGAGTAAATTCGCAGATGAGTATCACTGAGAGCCTGAGAAGAAGTACACATAAGGAAGCCATTCAACAATGTGTAGTATGAAACTCCATACACGTTTTGAACAGCAATGGAATTTGTTCCGGCAGTCTGTTATATAAAGTCGATGAGAGATGCAATAAACAATAAAGACATCTTACTGGCGAAATCTGAAGATTTGATCCGATTTAGTTGAATGCAGTAAGAAATTATGCGACACACATATATAATTATGGTCTGTGTGACTGAAATAAACAGTACAAAGCTACAATAAAAAATTAGTGGCAGTGAAAAAATAATAGTAGTTGTCACATACGAAAATCTCAGAGTACCTGATAAGGCATGCGAATTAATTTTAGAGTGCCCGATTTCTTAATGAGAGTAAACTTACCTTGTCGGAGAAGCAGAGTAACAAAGTCTTTGTCAGTATGTAAACCTAATTTTCGCTTTTCCCTCCATAGGCCCCAAACCTGATAGAGGACTGCAATAAAGGCCAATACTTCCAAGAGAACTACTGCGACATTGTCGACAAGGATCAAGGTAAGGATGGATACTGTGAGAGTAATGGATTCAGAATATGTTAGGATACTCCTAATTTTAAAAATTTTTACACCTAAAAAGTGGGAATAAGACATTGGATGGCTGGCATGTGATAAGACATTTAAACCATACGATCGTAACTGGCATGTGGGTGATGTTGCAACTATAAGACATGTTTAAAATATTTCAAAACGATATGATTGCAACTCAAACCATAGATAGCCAAAATTAAGGCAGTGAAAAATGTTGTAGATATTGCTATTGTCATTGGTCGATATCCATGGCATAAAGCCAAAGTTCTAATTGAGATCAATCCTGCGGTAGTTTGAGAAACGCACAACTCAGATATATGGAATGGAATACCTTGTATTCCAATTAATGGAAGAATTACTATAGCATTGTACGAGAATCCCAGATTATTACATAGGCTGACTCGCGACATTGTGTTTGGTATTGGATTTGGAATATATATATATGTTAACGGCAAAATGTCGTTGACCACGCCGAGGGCTAGGAAGATAAACATCGGGTACTTGGAAAAAAGATAAAGATAAGTTGCTACTGTAAATTTAGGTTTCCATATGTATCGAATTTCATCGACAAGATGAAGGAGAGACGCGTAAAATAGAAGTGCTACGTGTGTAATAAATAAATTTCAAAACCACCGAGAGCAAGTATTACTTACTAAAAGCAGCTATACCTGCCTTCAGCCGTATGGTTCTGTAGGTTGTTAATTCAATTAGTCAAACAACAACTTGATGACTTACATTTCAGAAATACCTTGCACCCATCTGTGGAGTTTTTTCTGAAATTCAACAGGAGAATTCAAAGACTCGATAAGATACTTACTCTTCAGATATCATCTGAATTGAAGGATTCATAGTTTCATTGTTCATCTTGTCGAACTGTTGGAGGAATGTTCTTTGTCAACGCTTGGACAGTTTCAACCATTTGTCCTCAATACGATATAAATGCAAATTCGATGAGTTTTGATGGGAAAATGAGATGACGCAGACTGTCCGGAGATTGGCGCATATAGAAATAGAGGGATGGCTAGTAGTTAATCACTTGCTTGAATTGTAAATTCAAATAACCGCAGCAGTGTTGAAAAATTGGTGATGGACTACATGATGGTAATTATAAATATTAATAGTTTATTGTGCTTTCCGTTGTTCCGGTTCAAACGGAAGATTATCTGCCATTCGCTTTTACTATACCTATTTAGTCGGTTCAATACAGTGGGCCAAGTCACCAGATGGAACGGTGTGGTGCCGTAAAGGCACAATAACATTGAATAGCCACCTGGCTTTCTCACAAAACTCACAATAGGGTCTCAACATTATATTGTATTGTGGGGGCCAGTTACCTTCAACAATTACTCATGCACGCCATGATGCAAGAAGACTTCCGAAACAAAAGTAAAAGGGGCTCCTCTTTCTTGCTATCAGAGCCACCGTTATGAATTTCCTGTATTTTCACTTTTACATTCAGGAAGATATAACAAACAACGAAGCAGAAGGTTTTGGATCCCCGTCACGTAGGTCAGCCTATAAAATCCGACTAGTACTTAAATAGGACCTAAGTCGTGTATCGGTCAAAAAAACCTAATTTAAACATACTTTTTCTAGGTTAGCCTAAAGTGCCAACGCGTTTTCGCACAGCAAGAGTCCAACACATTCTAAAATTGAAAAACATGTAGATCGTATGGTAAATTTTCATCCAACGAAAGCGTACATGATCAGTTCAAACTAAAATGTAAAGATAAAAGAAAAGCTCTCTTACCCAGACAATGTCATCTCCCATAAAAATGGAAAATGGAGCTATCCCAAACCGTTTAAATCTGTATTTATTATAATTACGCGGAGAAGTCATATGGATTTCACGATATTGAAGCGAAAACGTAATCTTGATTCCATCGCAAATCAATACTTCAGATTCACCTCGTATAATACCCTGTGTAGAAAAGTCCCATGTATTCTTTGTTGAAATCCAAAGTCTTGAAATTCAACTTTATTAATTTCTCCCACCTTTGATACTCGGCGTGTCTGAAGCGAAAAACCGGTATCCACGAAGAGTTCTCGAATGTCATGGCCCAGGAGTAAAATATTTGAGCAAGGGGACACCTGCTTCACAACATACGAAAGAACCTCCGTCTCTGAGATTGATGTACATTTTTTTTGTTTTTCCACGTCTCTACTCCTTATTTTCACCAGAAAATATATCGCAGTTTTGACCATAATTGTTTATGGTTCTGACGAGGGTTTGGCTTGTTTTCCGGTTGATTATCTTCGCGTCGGGTGGTTTATTGCTGTGTTGCTTGGCTGGGGGGTTGTCCCCGGAGATGTCAACCGACAGCCGACTTGATCATACATCAGTATAAGGAAGCCGGACAGATATCGCAGATCATTTGAGTGTTTATCAATTCCTGATTCCCGTGATGATAGGTGATTTGATATTACACGCCGCTTCTAGTACTGCATTTGTTGTTGTTATTTTGACGAAAAGAAGAGACGGATGTCAAGGCACGATAGCCTATATTATTATGGTACCGTCGTGAGGGGTCGGATTGTCATCCTTGGATGGATAGCTGGATGGAGAAATTTACATATTAGAATGACGAACTGAAATAAGCATTTATTTATATATACCCCACACAAGAATCGTCGGTTTGTGATGTGAATCTTCTCAGCCATCACATATTTAAACAACTTTTTCGTTTGATCACCAGTCAAAACACCCGCCTAAAGAACAGGAAAAAAAACTCAATAACAGATTCCTTAACACGAAGCAAGCGACAACAAAACAAAAAAAGAAAGACGACATACAAGTACAATATCTAAAACTCCAATTTTTGTTATTGCGCTTTTTCATTGAAGATTATAAACCAATCTTTGTATCGAGTTAAATCGAGGTGGAAGACGAGAAAGCTTGATTTGAAATTTGAGAGGTGGATGCAGATGATGAAAGGGTGGGAATGCCAAGTGCCGGAGGCAAAAAAGCTACCAGCACCCCCACGTGCGCGTGATTACGGAGCACCCCTCTCTCAAAAGTCACAATGTCCTTTTTTATAAACCATTCCCTTTCCCATTCTCGCATTTGGGTAAATATTTTTTTAACCAATCAACCCGGTATTTTTTCTTAAATATAAGGTCAATCCAAGTATTAATTGTGGTTCAAGACCAATGATTAATTCAGTCTTGAAGCCCAGATTTCTTTGGGGAGCTCGAGCGTTCAATAAAAATCATCAGCCAGATTATACGAGATAACGGTCTTCAGTTTTTTAATATTTAGAGGGCAATAACCACATCACACGACGACCAAGCAGGGGCGAAAACTTATGTTCCTGCAATTTAGGATCCTCCGGGGACTGGAACTCTTTTGCCTCTTGGTTCTGAGTCTGAGCCGCATTCAGGTATCGTTGTGCCTACAAAATGGTTAGAATATTCTATGTAATACTGATTACAATTCAAACCATAGATATTCGAGATCAAGGCAGTCAAAAATATTGTAGAAAGTGCTATTCCCATTGGTCGATATCCATGGCATAAAGCCAAAGTTCGAACCAAGATCAACCCTATGGGAGTTCGAAAAATGAGTATGACTTAAGTATATGGAATAAAAAAACCTTGTATCCCAGTGAGTGGAAGGATTCCTATAGCATTGTATAAAAATCCCAGAACATTACATAGACTGGTGCACCACATTGTCATTTATTTTGGATTTGGATTAAATGAGACAAAAATTACCAGGGGGTCTGTAAAAATTCACCTGAGAAAATCAATGGCTATGGGAAAAGTTTCTAAAGTTACACACAAAGACCTCAACCACATTAAGGACAAGATAGAGAAAAGTGAAGTACTTGGAAAATAAATAGAGAAAGGTCGCTACTGTAAATCTTGGTTTCCATATGTAGCGAATTTCGTCATCAAGATGAAGGAAAGATATGTAAAATAGAAGTGCTGCATGTGTAGATTTCAATGTCCCAAGAACAAGTAGTAGCTGAAAATTACTCACCAAAAGAAGCTATATATGTCTCCACCTGTATCTCTCTGTAGATCATTAATGTAATTAGTAAGACAACAATTTGATGGTCTATGCTTCAAAGACCAATTGTGCGAATCTGTGGAGTTTGTAATTCAACGAGTAAAGCAAAAGACTTGACAACCTACTCTTCAGATATGACCTGAATTGAGGTATTCATAGTTTCACTGCTCAATTTTGTCAGAGAATGTCCTTTATCTGAACAGTTTTAACCATTGTTTTCAATATGATATAAATATAACAGGGATACAAGTTTTGATAAGAGGAGGGTTGGGCGGTGCACATAGAAATTGGTGCATGCCCTATTAGTTGATCACTTTCTTGATCTGTGTTTTCAATTTCTGAATAACACACATGATTCTAGTCCCTGCCTTTACTATACCTATTTAGTCGGTTTAATACAGAGGGCCAAGTCATCAGTGTGGTGCCATGGGGGCACAACGACTTTGAATAGCCACCTGGCTTTCCCACAAATTCTCTGATCAAAACAATACAGTCTTAACATTTTGCCTATGACTCATGTTACCTCGTTTCATGAAAACTATATAAACAACTTACCTGTAGAGAGAGATTATTTTCTCAGCATTGAATAGACGAAGACTTAACACTCTCACCTCTGTCAAATTCTTGAACTCTTGAGAATTATTCACTCATAATCTAAATTAACCATTGAGTTGGTTTATTATTAATTTTATTAATTTTGGCTTTACAAATGCCAATGCATTTTCGAATTGAAGGAACAATAAAGAACCAAGACATTTTAAAATTGAAAACATATAGATAGTTTGGAAAATTTTCATCCAACTAAAGTGCACACATGATCAGTTCAAACTAAAATGTTAAAAGAAAAGAAAAGCTCTCTTGCCCAGATAATGACATCTCCCATAAGAACTGAAAATGGACTCTTGACTTCTATTCCAAATCAGTTTATATATTCCAGTTTTGGGAATAATTGTTTCTGTGCATCGATTTCAGAGATGGATGTTCTTCTTGTTGTTGTATACTAAACTAGAACCTGTTCAGTATATACAATTGATATTTGTTTAAAGAGGCCTTGGTTCTAAATAAGTTAAGCTTTGCTGCAGAAATATAGGGGAGGAATTGAAGGGGTTTAAAAGGGGGAATTTGTATGTTGATTGTAACAGATATAAAAGGGATAGAGAGAGAATAGTATGAGGAGGACGTTAGGAACCGACTCGATGTTAGAAACCAAATTGACGATAGAAACCACTTGATGTTAGAAACCAATTGATGTTAGAAACCATTAGGAACAGACCAACTATCAGCACTTCGCTAATAGTGGAAAAGACTTAGACGTTAGGAAAACACTTTAGAGACTATCGCTTATCCTGCACTTTAGAGGGATCGGTAAAACTTGTTTTTATTTTCAACTACCACGAGAGTTTTATACAAAGTTTGATAATTATTATTTTTAAAATGAGGAAAATATATTTTTAAAAGGGGTTTTTGGGTTTTTCCAAGAAAAGAGAAATTAGGTGAGGGGAAAATGGGTGAAAGAGACGAAGTGAATAATTCTTGTACAAGAGAGGAGCAAGACGGAAGGATTCATAGACGGAGAACAAAAGAATGTTTGATTAAGGAAAATACTCTCACAATGTTACCATCCAACTACCGAGTGATTCTGAAACTTTCTCAGCCCTTCTTCTAGATGCTTTTCTTCAGCCAGACTCTGATTCTTTCCTTTGAGCATTCTGATGGCATAGGATCTGATTTTTCGGAGTACTTTGTTTATCGGTGGTGTGGGTAGTGGGGTTGGTGCAGGGAAGAAGGAATAGAAATGGTCTTCTGGATATAAGCAGGGGTGGCGTGAGGAAAAGTTCTTCAACAGGGATGAAGACGTAGCAAGAATGATAAGGAAGGGAGGAGTACAGTTGTACACATTCATAAGGCACATCAAAACCAATGTGCTCAAAGGCGAATCCTAAACTAGCTGTTGCAATGACTCGAATAACTTGACAACAAGGGGTGCAGCGTGAGACAGTGAAGAAACAGTTAATGTGATATTGCCCCTTGAAACCTATCATCGTGATAGCATCTCCATACTTGATGGTTTTGGGGAGACCGAGATTCGAAACCTTACTTCTAGTAGATACATCTTTGGACATGAGCAGGTATTGAGGCCATAGGGTGTCAGGATTGATTGGGAGTTGGCTACTCGAGCTTCAATACACACGAACTTCTGTTTCAAGGTCTTCAATAGAAGAAGGGAGAGGAGTAGTAGGGCAAGTAGGAGCTTGATTATCCATGTCCAAAATCAAACAGAAGTTGGTAGCGAAATTGGGAGGTATAGGAAGAAGAGGAATTAGAATTAGTTGAAGTGTTTTGTGTAGTTACATTAAAAGAGAACATTTTTGGAGTTTTGCAGTTAAGGTGAGATGGCAGTGTGGAGGTTTGATGAGCAATCATGGGGTTTCTGGAGGTTGTTAGTTATATGAACCCTTTTTAGGCTCTGACAGCTGGATTTGTTCTCAGGGGTAGTCTTGCATGTTGCTAAAGGTCCAAAATGCCAAAGAGGGAATATTAAAGGCAATGTGAATGAATTGAGACTCATACTTTTGGTGTGTGATCACCCTTGTGATTCCAACAGGGGTGTAAGGGCAACGTTTCCTTAGGCTGTAACTATTTCCGATATCAAAGGCTCCTTGAAATCCTCAGATTACTATAGGTTTGGCATAGTACAGGGTTTCTATTACTTCCAAGTCTTCTAGCTCCTTATGGTAAGTCTTCATGGGTATTGGGGCTGGCCATGCAGTAGTGGGACTTATCATAATATCGAACTTTTCTCCGAGATTGATGTATAATCGGAGTTCCATTTGGAATGGATGATAGCTGAGTTGAGTCAGATATAGGATGGGAAGGAAGTCAGAATCCTTGGAAACAGGATAAGGGGTATCATATTCTGCTTCGTCCTCCGATGAGTATGTAGGGGAGGGTGAGGGGAGAAGGTGGTCAGGGTGAAACTGCCGGTCAATAATATCGTCTCGATTGTAGAAATCATGTTCCCAGAACATGAGAGGAAGAAGGGTAAGGGTAAAGGGGATGAGGGAAAGAAAAGTCTAATTGTGGTTTTCAGTGTTTTTAGTTTTTAAAGAATATGAGGAAAACAGTAAAAATAATCGAAAATTTTTCAAAAGGTGTTACATCGTATGCTGTGAAGAAGCAGGCATCCCCTTGCTCAGATAATTTACTCTAAACACTGATTTGCATAAACCCTACCCAGAAGTCGATTTCCACCTTGAAGATAGTGATACTTTGAGTTCACTCAAATTTCAAAACCACATAATTTGACTTATCTTTCAAAAACCTTCCACTTTCTCTTCCAATCCCACAGTATCAGTCTCTTACTCAATTCTTATGATTCCATGGGAGGTGTGAGGACCCAGTATTACACGCATACTTCAAGATACCTATCTTGGGCCATGACATTCGAGAACTCTTCATGGATACCAGTTTTTCACTCCAGACACATCCGAGTATCAAATATGGGAGGGATTAATAAAGTTGGATTTCAACAAAGAATACATGGGACTCTTCTACACAGGGTATTATACGAGGTGAATCTGAAGTATTGACTTGCGATGGAATCGGGATTATGTCTTCACTTTAATATCGTGAAATCCATATGAGGTCTCCATGTAGTAATAATAAATATAAATAAATAAAAATAAGTGAGTCAAGGTAGAAACATGGTAAACAAGAAAAGAAAAGATTCTAACAAGGGTTTGAGCTGTTTTTTATTCAATTATCTTCACGTCGGATGATTTATTGCTGTGTTGCTTAACTGTCAACTGATGGCTAACTGGACCATGCCCATGCATCAGCATAAGGAACTCGGATAGATATCGTAGTAACATGAAACAAGGGATAACAAAAAGGACGAAAAATAAATAAAGACAACATACAAGTACAATATCTAAAAATCCATTTCTTGTTATTTACAATTTGAAACGTGGTGGGCACAGACTCCAATGGGAATCTGGAGGCAAAATGAAAACCACCAGCATGTGATTACAGAACTGCCCTTTCTCAAAAGTCATGTTCTTTTTTTATAAACCATTCACTGATTTTTTATTTCCTTTCCTATCCTTGCATTCTGGTAAATCTTTTTCTTTCTTTATCAACCTGCTATTTTATTATATTTTATATCTATATATTAAAGTACATCATTAGTTTACATAAGTAATTTACATAATATAAAAGTGAGGCACAGCCAAAACCAGGTGGTGTGAGGCAAAGCCAAACATAAAAAATGAATTTTAAATAATGAAATGCTTCCCTAAAGTGGTGGTTCAGTGTAAAATAATAAAATTAAGAAAAATCTAACTTCTGACCACCGGGAGCAGTAAAAAAAACTAGGAAAACCACCTGCAATGGTCTTGCATACAGCATTATTACCATCCAAGCTGCTCACATATGCATACAATTTCTAACAACATTAGATTACAACAACAAAAAAAGACAATAAAAAAGTTCTAAAGGAAAAGATTTTGTATTATTAGCAATTATTAGTATGTGTATAATAATGTAGCTATGGAGTATTGCTCACTGAAGTTCAAAAGAAAATAATTGAACTTCAGATGCAATGGTAAGAAAACTTTATAGTTTTGAGTGCATCAGGTCATGCTGTCAACTACTGTCCTTAACAATCTCTTGCATACCAACTATTGCAAGGGGCAGTACCTGTTTTCAGGTAACCAATGCATATATCCTGACATGACCTGCAAGTTGTTTATTACATGGGCTCAAGCTCAGGGAGCCTAGCAGTATGCATATATATAAAGGTTGTTACACAACTGTTAGGGCAACTGCTCAGAGTAGATAGTGCTAGCAGGAGGTTTTCCTAAGAGATCAAGCTTAGGAAAACTCTGCTAGGTGCCACAAGGTTATATATGCATCAATAGGCTCATCGCCATATTGAGTCTTATCACCGAAACCCTCAGGGCTCTAGCCTGAGGTTGCCTGAGAGGTTAGCACCCGGGATCAGATGAATCGAGATGATGCATATTGAAATAAGAAGGAATAGGGAGGGGGGAACAAGGAAATAAATAGTGATCATATGTAAAATGATGAAAAGGAGTTAGAACCGAGGGTAACGAGTGTGAATAAAGAAATAAGTGAAATAGTGACCATGACTGGGTCGACATATACCTGGATCACAAGGAAGGGTGTGGAAAGGAAGGAAATGGGTTTAGGTTCTAAAGGGAAGTGTAAAATAACATAGAAACTGAGACAAATGAGTGTGAATAATATGGAAAATAAATAAAAGGAAGGATAACCCAGGAGTAAACCCTGACAACAACTATATATGCATTGGTGTTATCACTGATATTCCACAGGAATAAAAACTGAGCTAAGCCGAAGGCTTAGCACCAGTGTCAAATGGATCGACACAGTCGATCATGTTGATGATGGAATAAATGGGAAAGAGAGTGAAGTATGAAAATAAGAAACACCAACTATGGAATTGAATATAGAATAAATGGGTAGTCGGTGGTAATGAGCATGGGATAATAAGAATTGAAGAAACAGAAGTAAAGGAATAGGGGCATATAGAGGGATGATCGTAACTTTGCAAATATAGATTGTTTATAAGATATTGGTAAATCTCCTATCACGTTTCTCAAATGGTTATTGTTATCTAATACTAATAGCTGTGTAACTATCTAGCCAATGTACCCATTTCAGAATTTCAGTGATTATTAAACAAATATAAAAAGACATATAAAGTAAACTATTTAGTTGACTGTATTTCTCAATAAAACCTTATCAGGGATTATATTCTTTCAAGATTTAGGGGATTATGTTACCATCACAGGAATTTCTCAGTTTGGAATTACTACCAAATTCCGACCAAGACTTCTAATTTGGAATGTTCTATCAATGTTGGAATATAGAGTTTAATTTTAAAATACATTTCAAATCCGAAGCTTAGATTTAGGTTTTAAAAATTAAATTAGATTTATTTGATAAGGTAAATTGTAACAGAACTAGAGATTTCATTGCACTTGGTTACATTGGAAAAGGATATATGCTTCAATGTTTAAGCTATCTTGGAACATACAGATAAGGTGAGTGTGGGTACTACCACATTTAGAGTGTATGTAACCTCAGAACTTACATAGAGGTTGATGTGGATACTACCATATCTAAAGTATATGCGATCTCGGAGCTTACAGATAAGGTGAGTGTGGGTAATATCATATCTAAAGTATATGTGATCTTGGAAGTTATAGATAAGGTGAGTGCAGGTACTACCATATTTAAAGTGTACATAATCTCGGAAGTTATAGATAAGGTAAGTGTGGGTGATATCATACCTAAAGTATATGCAATCTTGGAACTTACAAATAGACACACATGGATGCCATCACATCTAAAGCATATATGGTCTCAGAACTTACATAGGAATTAGTGTGGGTAATATCTTATCTAAAGTGTATGCAGTCTCAGAATTTACATGAAGATTAATGTGGGTGACATTATCAGATTGTTTACTCTATATTTAATGATTAGACCCTCTCAGACAAGTTATGGTCTATTCTACAGGCTCATAGATAAATAATTACTTTTGACATTTGATATGAAATTAACTAAACATTTAAAAACAGTAAAATTTTCAAGTTATGAGAATTGGAATAATTTAGACTAGTTGTAATAAATTTATTAAACCTTAATATTATAGATAAGTTAGTATGGTTAAAGTTAGTAAGTTGTCTATCTAGTTTCTATTAAATAAGTTTTGACATGGAAGGATTTTAAAACCTTCAATACTTCAGATATATTGTCAATTACGATCATCCCTCATAGGGGTAAATAGGAAAAGCGAAAATGAACCCTGACAACAACTACAATGTCTGAGTACAAGTGAGATTATGGGATAGGACTTTGGTCTCAGCTAATGTGCTGTGCTTACAAAGTCAGATGTATGTCCTAATTTTGAATATGATTACAAGGATGTTATGAAGAGTACAAATGTATACAGTGAGATCAGTGTGAGAGACAACATGAGTGAATAACATTTTTTTCCAAAAAAAAATTGACTGAAAAATCAAATTTTCTCACTGAAGTAATGAAAAAAAAAATTAGTCTGAGCCTCTAACTTGGTGCATAACACTGTGAAAATCTCCCTGAGCCATCAAGCCAACCATGCATAACATGTAATGCTGGAACCTTCTTGAGCCTCTGGTCGAAACACTACAGTAGGATAATATACCTGAAACAGATAGTGTGTTATTCAACACTCAAATGCTAATATCATTCTAATAATATATTTTACCAAACATAATTCAAAATTGTATAAATTTGTATTTTATTCAGATACAACCTGAACTAACACGTGGCTTGCCACGGGCACTGATACTTGTTTTATATATATAATATCAATCCGAGTATTACATAATTGTGGTTCAAGACCAATGATCAATTTAGTTTTGGAGCCCAGATTTCTTTGGGGAACTCGAGGGTTCAATAAAAAGCATCGGCCAGAAAATATACGAGATAATGATCTTCAGTTCTTCTGCTATTTTGAGAACCACATCATGCGAGGGCCAAGCAGGGGCGAAAGCTTATGTTCCTGCAATTTAGGATCCTCCGAGGATTAGAACTCTTTGCCTCTCGTTATTTTTATTTTGTATGGTTCAAAATCCATCCATCACGCTGTTCAATGTCATCGGGGCTGCCTGTCAAACTCTTCGGAACATGCTAACAGGTTTTGAGGATTGCCCTTACAGGATCGGGTCTTATTGTCCACGTTTCTATCAATCAAAACTGATGGATCGTAGAACAACTCAATGGACTACAAAAAAATAGAAGACGATTCGTCAACTTTAGTATTGGTAAACAACTGGAGCTAGAAGGACCCTGAAAGCATGAGTTAAAACGGACATGGATGGCCCTCAAAATCAATCCGAGCGCAATGGTTTATTACAATCTCCTTTCGTTGATCAAATCAATTAAAGTTAAGATATGGGATTTAGTAGAATATAATATATCGTTTACAAAGGACCCTCAGGCTGCCTGCTACAAGTTCCAAGACACAGAACAAGTGAACCCGCTCGCAACAAAGGCAAAATAATATGGGCGGAAAGAACTGTTGGCTTGAGTGTTAATGATGTTCGTAGTAGTATAAGGTCTGATACTGACCAAGAAATTCAAACAATTTCTGGGTCTGGTTCCCCTTGGCCCGGATCATCAATATTACCCACTGGATCATTCCGTTCTCCCATATCGGCAATTATGCTTTCCTGCAGCCGACCAAATACGGATTGTATAGATCTTCCCCGATTGGCCTGGGATAAAAAGTTCAAGTCCGGTAATTCCAAAGAAGATTGGTTAGGAAGTGATCTTGCTGCGTTCCGTCGACGAAGATCCTGAGTAAATTCACAGATGAGTGTCACTGAGAGTCTGGGAGGGAATAAACATAAATAAGCCATTCAACAGTATGTAGTATGGAACTCCGTACACGTTTTGGATGGCGGTGAAATTTGCTTCGGCAATCTGTTATGTAAAGTTCAAGTGAGTGGTGCAACAAAAACAGAGATCTCTTACTGGCAAAATCTGAAAATTTGAGTTGACTGAATTTAGTCGAATGCCGTAGAAAATTATAGTGATGCACATATCTAATTATAGATCCCGTGGCTGAAATAAAAAGTACGAAGCTTCAATAAAAACTTTATTAGTAGCAGTGAAAAATAATGGTAGTTGTTACATACGAAAATCTCAGAATACCTGACAACACATACAAATTAATTTTAGAATGCCCGATGTCTTTAATGAGAGTGGACTTGCCCTGTCGGAGAAGCAGAGTAACAAAGTCTTTATCAGTATGCAAACCTAATTTTCGCTTTTCTTTCCATAGGCTCCAAACCTGATAGAGGACTGCAATGAAGGCTAATAAGTCCAAGAGAACTGTTGCGATATTGCCAACAAGGATCAAGGTGAGGATAGCTGCTGTGGGAGTAATGTATTAAGAACATGTTGGTAATAATCTTAGTTTTAAAAATTTTACACCTAAAAAGTGGGAATAAGGCAATGGATGACCATTACTATATAATAAAAAATCATACGATTGTGGATTGCTGCATGAGGGTATTGTTGCAACTACAAGACATGTTTAAAATATTTCAAGATGATATCGGTTGCAACGCGAACCATAGATAGCCAAGATTACGGCAGTAAAGAATGTTGTAGACAGTGCTATTGTCATTGGTCGATATCCGTGGCATAAAGCCAAAGTTCGAACTGAAATCAATCATATGGGAGTTTAAAAAATGCACTACTCAAGTACATATATGGCATAAAATACCTTGTACTCCGACTAACGAAAGAATCCCCATAGCATCGATTGAGAACCCCAGATCATTACATAGACTGTTTTCCGACATTGTCACTTATTTTGGATTTGGAATAAAATGAGACAAAAATACCGGGGAGACTGTAAAATTTCACCTGAGAAAATAAATGGTTGGGGAGAAAGTTTTCAACTTACCGAAACAAAGTTCTCGGTCACAGCAAGGACGAGATAGAAAAAAGTGAAATACTTGGAAATTAAATAAAGAAAGGTTGCCACTGTGGATTTTTCTTTCCATATGTAGCGAATTTCATCATCAAGGTGAAGGAAGGATACATAAAATAGAAGTGCTACATGTGTAGAATTCAGTGTCACAAGAGCAGGAATCACTTGAAAATTACTTGCCAAAAGAAGCTATGAATATCTCCACTTGGATGGTTCTGCAGATTGTCAATTGAATGAGTAAGGTAAGACAACCGCTCGACTGCCTACGTTTCAAAGACTAGTTGCGCGAATCTGTGGAATTCTTGAATTAATAGGTGAAATAAAAGACTCGACAACCTACTCTCCAGATATCATCTGACTTGAGGTATTCATAGTTTCACTGCTCAGTTTGCAAGCTTGTTAACGTTAGAGGGACGTCCTTTGCTTAAATAGTTTCAACCATTGTCCCCAATGCGATATAAATATAACAGGGATATAAAATTTGATGGAAAAATGAGCCTGCCGGAGATCACATGTGCACAGAAATAAGGGGATGGTTAGTTAGTATGATGTGTTTCGATTGTTCAGATGCGCATCATAGATCCACTGGCTATTCCCCGCTTAGGTACACAGACTCCGGCGACCCGACATGACTTTTATTTTAAATACTATGAGCTACTCCATCTTCAAATAATAAAGACTAAACCATTGAATTTAAGGTTAGCATTCATTGAGTAATTATTTAGATATTCAGGTCAGTTTGCTTGCTACTGTACATCTTTACTTTAAATGGTTCTGAAGATGTTGTTGGTAAGGTTGGTTTCTGTTTGAACATTCTTTTATTGATTTATTTTAATTCATGTTAACGCTAGTGTTGTTCATTCACTTCAAAACAACGGTATGCATGACCTTTCTCACGAAACATTTTTCGCTCCGGGAGAAAGCTGTGTAAAACCGATCGGTGGTCGTCGAATAAGTGACAATACTATCATAAGCCAATCAATTATTGAATTTAAATTTTGAATACAGTTTGACTGTAGGTTCCGACATATTTACTTACGACGGGAAGTCATCTGAAGACAGTGTTAACATAGAATTAGGAAAGATATTTCAACAAGGCCTCACTTACGATTCAGAATAAGGGACGGTTTAACAATTTTCATTTTAAAAGTAGTTATAAGTATTGTCCTCCATGGACTCAATGCATTCTGCCGAGACTTCGTTTTCCGAGGTGACATCTCTGCTTCTGGCCCCTTTAGAGTTTGAAGGCGAGATTCCGAAACGGAACGAAAATTGATTAGAGAGGGGATTATTTGGTGAAGGTGGTATTCTCACATTATGATGGATAAAATCTCCAGTCTGATTTATGCTGTAATATCCTATTTGGGCGTTATTTGAGAATCAAGGCACCCTGGATACTTAGGTAGGAGAATTTATTTAGTTTCGACGTAGTTCGAGCTCAAAATTGAATGGTAAATTCTTCAGGATAGATGATGCCATTTGAAAGTTCTGAGAAGACTCGTTTCAGAATTTCTAAGTATAATAAGTATATGCCTAATTCTGATGTCTAGTACTAAGCGCTTGAAAGATAGTGAAGTGTCATCTTTAATTCACTTTTTCCCAGGACAGGTGAGTCTTTGCCATTTCAAGAATCTAGAATTATAATATGCCCAGGAAAGCTTCTCGAAATCTGGTACTTCAACCGCGGTCGCGACATAATAAACTTATTATTTGGCTTGTTTGTCCTTCGTAAATGATTCCTTCTTGGCACCAGCGTTCAATCGACGTCATCCTCTTTATAAAACTTTTAAATTCTTTCTCACTTAGTTTGACAATTTCACTTGTACTGAATAAGTTTGAATTCTATTAGCTTATGCCGTTCAAATCAATGTTTATTTCATTTACTATATTAAATATATACATCGGTAACTTGGGTCCGGATATATAAGCGAGGAATAGCCGGTGAATCTAAGATCTTCTAAGATGCGTATCTGAACAAACATAGTCATCAGAAGGAAGGGTGTGGTGCCATGCCAGGGGCACAACGAATAGCTGGCACCAGCTGACACTCAGAGGCCACCTGCTTTCTCAAAAATTCTCTAATTAAAACAATGCGGTAACAGTCTCAATATTACATTGTATTGTATGCACCAGTCAACTAGTCATGTTCAATGGTTGCTCGGGGACGAGATCTTGGACCGCCGTAATGCGGAAACGAAAGTAAAAGGGGTTTCTCTTCCTTTCCATCAAATTTGCCGCTGTACGGTTACTTGAGGAACTTCTATGTCCAGGAAAATACAAAAAAACAATGGATGAAAAGTTGTTGGGCCCCTGCCGCGTAGGTTGGCCTTCACTTTAGATTCAACTATGTAATACCTATATAAATAGGAATTTTTAAGTTTGGTATTCAGGCACTTCGTATATCGGTGGTCGAAAAAATCCAATTTAAACACACTTTTTTTCAGCTAGCTAAAGTGCTGGTAAGATCAGCCATACCCGTTTCAACGCACGGTCAAGTTCGGTAACGAAACTTGACTCATTTACGAGTCATCACTGTCTCGTACTACCTCTTTTCACTTATCCTAAAAATAAGTCGGTTTATTATCATCTTTAATTTGACTTTACAAGTGTCAACGCGTTTTCTATTGAATGAGCAATAAGAACCCAACACATTTTAAAATTGGAAAACATGTAGATCGTTTGGTGGATTTTCGTCCAACTAAAGCGCGCACATGATCAGTTCAAACTAAAAGAAAAGAAAAGTTTCTTACCCAGACAATGACATCTCCCATAAGAATTGAAAACGGACTCTTGGCTTCTATCCCAAATCGGTTTGATCTGTATTTATTATAATTACGCGGAGACGTCATACGGATTTCACGATATGGAAGCGAAGACGTAATCTTGATTCCATCACAAGTCAATACCTCAGATTCACCTTGTATAATATCCCGCGTAGAAGGATCCCATGCGTTCGTGTTAAAATCCAAAATCTTGAAATCCAGCTTTATTAATCCCTCCCACATTTGATACTCGGACGTGTCTGGAGCCAAAAACCGGTATCCACGAAGAGTCCTCGAATGCCATGGCCCAAGATAGGTATCTTGAAGTATGCGTGTAATACCGGGTCCCCATTCCTCCCATGGAATTGTAGGAATTGGACAAGAGATCGATGCTGTGGGACTGGAAGAGAATGTGTTCTTTAATTTTCGTAATGAATCGAGATGAATAAATATGTCAAACGTGTATGGCAGACGACCTGGTTCGTGACTACTGTTCATGAAAAGTGTAGGTTGAGTGTTCTGAAACTTTATGCCAACCATCCCAGAGTGTCGAGGATATACGAATGTCGAAGATTCAATAACGAAGGGAGAGAATGTTTTGGGGGTGTAGGAAGCTTCTGAGAAGATCATTGATGCAGTCCATGTACTTGGTCGGTTTGAAAGCGGATGGTTTTTGAAAGGTAAGTCAAATATTACGTGATTGTGAAGTTTGAGTGAACTCAAAGTATCATCATCTTCAAGGCGGGGATCGGCTTCCTCGGGTCTACGTGAATCCGTGTTTATGGTAAAATATCTGAGCAAGGGGACGCCCGCTTCTTCACAACATACGAGAAGAACCTCCGTCTCTGATATTGGTGTACAAAAACAATTATTGCCGGAACTGGAATATATTGTCTAGTGGAAATGAGTAAAGGTAGGGATGCGGGAAACACGAAAAGAAAACGGTTCTAACGAGGGTTTGAGCTGTTTTCCAATTGACTATGAAGGTGCAATTTGTAGAAAGAGCTAGAGTATTTGAGTATATGGTCGTGGATACTCTACACAACACATACTCTCCAACGACAAATTTTCCTATCAAAACCAACAAATCTTGACCTGGGTCGACAGCATAACCTGAATATACCGCATCAAGGGAGAGGGTTGTCACCGTGGGTCCATTGTCGTTAACGTTATGCAAATCATATACATAAATCGTGTCGACATGATACCATTCATCATACTTATGAGCATATCCACCAGTGAATACGGAACCACAGACTTGTAGATTATTGAATTTTTTCTTTAAAAGCGTATCCCATCGTTCGCTCCACGTGAACGTCGACAATCCATGCTCCCTTTTACGAAGCGCGGCGAGAAGATCCGATGAACTGCATTCCGAGTTCTCGATCCTCCGAAAGTTGAGGAAATATGTTTCGTCTAAACTGGCCTTCCCCAGTTCTAAGGCGTAGGTAAGGATAGAGGTTGTTCTGATGATAGCGAGGAATCGTTTTGATAAACGTGCACATAGTGCCAGCTCCTTTGGCGATAGGAAACTCAAAAATCGTACAATTATTTCTACAGGAAGATTCGAGAGAGGTGACATGTTCATAATTCTTAGGGGACAGATCGACATATATAAGTAGGTTATTGCTCGGATAAAAACAAAAACGAACATGTGGAGGTTCAATGGTTTTGGGGTCTGGTCTAGTAGATAAGACTTGGGTTAGAGATGCCCGTTGCACGCGCCATTCGGCTCGCTTTAGAGGTTGAGATTGTAGGCCGTCGTCATCTTCTCCTCTCGGATTCGGATGTTGCTTGTCAATATCAAGGTTTCAACGTTTTCCATTATTTGCACTATCAACCAGGATTAAAAGAAAAACGATGCGTGGGAATTGGATTACTCTGGTTGCCGAAAGATTGCCTAAAACATCAAAGTCGTAAAACCCGGTACCACCAGACATCATTGTGGAACGCTTGTGTGTGGAGAACGACTCGTCGGGGTTACAATAGCTCCAATTCGCTTTCTCTGCAGTGAATCATCCGAGATAAGGCCGAATTAACAGCGTCACTGTTAATGATTAGCCTCTTTTTCGTTTTTAAGTAAAACCTGGCTAGGGGTGCTCGCCAAGACCGGAAAGAGGTGGACGGACTAATTATTTCTTGTTTTTGCAAACCTGATCCGATCAAATTATCTCCATGGATCAATGGATGATTGCCGTTAACGGATGTAGAGCTATGTACGGTAAGAGAATCGTAAAGGTGAAATCCGGGTGAAGTCGTTCAAATTAAAGCTATCCAGATTAAAGTAACTATATTTTTAGATGGTGAGGCAAATAAGCTGGAATAATAATGGAGAAATAATATCACAATGTATATTTCCGTTGCCTAGGCTTTCTTTTGAGTGCATCAATATATCCAAATTGTGCGTTGTCACTATTTTTTGCGCGATGACTGTTATATTCCTTGGTGATGGATGATATATAACGGGATGCCGGGGCAAGGCGATTTAAAGCAGGTCTGTTACATAGTTGTTTAGGAACCCATGTGCATGTTTAGAAAAAACGAACTAACCAGGTTGCTTGTACCGATGAAAGAGAATCCTCAATGATCTACCTTCATATCAAATAGGAATAGGTTTCTCGAGCCAGAGTTGTACAATACAGGACACCTGAGTTTTGTCGAAAATCGCGACATATACATCAGCCTTATTCGTGTCATCCTTTTCGGAGTATTTTTAGACTTCCCACAATGCGGCAACGCACTCTGGAATCAAGTTTAGAAGTAGAACGTAGCGTAACGACGTAGAAGGAAATGTTGAGATGCGAAAAAGTGAAAGGGCTTTTGCAATGTGATTAACATTAATTATAAATTGACAATATTCTAACTTGCAACTACATAGGTTGTTAGGAGATCTGATATATATTCAAAGAGTTGCACATACTGACCTGTCTGAAGCTCGTAGGGAAACATGTTATGATCTGACCAAATTCGAAACGCGTCCAGTCCACCCAACGGTATGCTTTTTACACTCCAAAAAAGTACGCAATTGATAATTAAAATGATATCAGAAGGAACGATACCATTAAAAAGCAGGAATATAAATGCCGTTGGTACAACAAGTCAACAGGCCATCAATAAAGGAAAAAAAGTCCAAGCAACCATATGATATCTTGGGTGAATATGTATTTTGCATAAAAAATACTAGGAATCTATTGTCGAGTCAGAGCCATCAGAATGAACGTCATAACAAGGCTTACGATACTCTAGAGGTCGGGGCAGGCTGCTGAGGACAAAACACCACGTGGTGTGACACTACGCGTCACATCCTCTCCTTTACTTCGAAATCAGAATCGGACTTCCAAACCATTTCTAAAGGTTCTCATTATCTTCAACAATCTCATCTCAAAGATTCAACGGCTCGGTCCGAGAAAAGTAGGTAGGGGTGTCAATATGCTTCGCCTGATATTCGACCTTGTCAATAATTGTTTTTCATTATCGAATCCGGACACGATTGAATTTTGGACCTCTCACAGTGACTGGCAGCCTGATGTCTCCTTATATGAGTTCGCCGAGGAATTGTTGAATTCTTTGAAATTACGGGAAAAGGCAGATTACAGAGCGTTGCCAAGGTTTGAAGTGGATCCTTTGCCAGAAAAATGTATTGCAGAAGCGGCTGTCCTTGGGACCCAAGTCGTTCAATACCACGCCGGAAGACCAATTCAGGATAATAGTGAGTTCTAAGTGTTATTGCGGTATTCGTTTTTTTTACCTGGTGTAACAACCATAACACCCTTTCATACGTTCAGCGTTTAATCTTCGCAAATGGGTCAAATTATATAGAGTATGTAAGGGCAATCTTACCGATATTCCCTCATGTTCCTTTCCTTTTATGTATTCACTACATATAAAAACCCTACCAGATAGTTATCTCTTTAGTTTCGAATTGGCGAACATTAAAACTCTCACCTCAGTTCTTAAATTCTTTAAGTATTCACTCAAGCTCATTGAGTCGGTTTATTATATTTTATTACAACTTGACAATTTCTGTGGGTTATATATTTCTTATGCCTCGTCTTCGAAAGAAAATAACAACATCCATAGCAATTACTAGTAACACAAGGTGAATAGGGAATTTACTAGTCAACATCCCGCAGATTTTTTCAATTCTAAACTTGAATGTCATGTTATTTCCGTTTCCACACAATATTGTTTAATACAAACATGTCACTGTGGACAAATTTTTTTAGAACTGTCAAGATAAGATATCAGCAGTAATCTCTTACTGGTATTAGACTCAAAACGTACTAAATCTTATACTTGTTCTTCCTTGCCCGGACGCTCCACGTCCATTTGATCATTATCATTTCTTTCTCCCATTTCGGCAATAATATTGCTGCGTAGGCGTCCAAATACAGACTGTATGGATTGCACCGGATTTTTATAGAATGACTGGTTCAATGTCGGTAATTCTATGGCCGATTGGTTAAGGCCATTCCGTTGACGAAGATCGAGGGTGAGTTCGCAAAGGAGCAGTACTGAGAGCCTAGAAAAAAGTGTTAACAATTCATTCAAAGAGGGCGTTCATATCATTAGTCAGAAAGTTCATACACATTTTGAATAATGGTTATATCTCCTCCAATAAGCTATTCTCAAGCAAGGCTTTGAGAGAAGAACATGGGAATTGTTGAGCGTACCTTACCGGTGCGGGCTGTAAAAATTAAGTCGATTTAGTCAAATAAGTCATACATTTTATTGACTGACAATTGCTAAAATGGCTTGCGTGGTTGTAATAACAAGCACGAAACTGAGGGGGGGAAGAGTCAATGACAAAAAGGGAGGTACAGAATTGATACACACGAAAATCTTATAACACCTTATAGTATTATTGAAGTCATCAAGTCATAAATATCTTGCACTACAGCTTACCTTGTTTGAGAAGTTGAGTAACAATATCTTCACTGCTTTGTAAACGTAAACTTCGCTTTTCCTTCCATAGTCCCCAACCCTGACGAATGACTACAAGGAAAGCTATTGAATCCGAAAGAATTACCGAAATATTGCCGATAAGAAGTAGGGTTGGTAGATACGCTATAATAATGACACATTTAAAAAAGGTCCGTCGTAATGTCTAATAGAATGTTTACTTACGGCTAAAAATTGATCAGGCGAGAAAATTTCAATGATTGCCAATTGACCCGAACATTTCAGGAAACCATACCGTGTTGCGCCGCAGGCGGGTATTGTCGACACTACCTCAACATTGTTGAATTATCTCAAATAATGTTAATTCTAATGCAAACCGTAAATCTGCAAAGCCAACGTAGTAATGAATGTGAGAAACAGCGCTATTGCTACAATTCGAGATCCTCGACATATGGCATAGGTCCGGAGGGAAATCAAACCTAAAACAGTTCAAGAACTACTATCATTTTCAGTAAAAGAATGGAATACAAATACCTTGTACCCCAATAAATGGAAGAAGTATTATAGCATTATTCAAATAACCCAGATCATTGCATAGACTAGAGTTTGCAGGAATCATCTCCGATATTGTTTTTTCAAGAAAAAATTCATAAAATACCGTGTAGACTATAAAAAAAAACTCCCAAGTGAATGACAGTAGAAACAGTATTATCATGACTCACGTTTCCCAACCAAAGGTCCTGATATACTACTAAAACCAGATAGACGAAGAAAGGATATTTTGAAATGAGATAAAGAAAGCTCGCTACTGTAAACTTTGGTCTCCATATATATTGAACTTCACTCGCCGTGTGAAGAAAAGAGGCATAGACTAGAAGCGCTACATACCAAATAAATCCAGAGGGATAAAACTAGTTTTAGTTTAGATTTACTCACCAAAACCAGCAATATACGTTTCCACCTGTGTGATTCTGCGAATTGTTCCGGTTAAATTGGTGAGGCCAAAATTGAATGCAAGGACATACGTTTCCGATGTCTCGGTTATACTGTGATAATTTTTCATATATCAACAAGTTAAAACGCTATTAGTTAACAACGTACTCCTCAGATACTGTCTGGACTGAAGGCCCTGGTACGGTTCCATTGTTCATTTTGAGTGGATTGGGGGAAATAAATGAGTCGCTGCCTTATATCGTCACCATTTTTCTCGCTACGATATAAATATACATAAGTTCCAAAAGGAGCTGCGGCGAGGGGAAAGGAGATTGGAGTTAATGTCAGATGTCAAACAAAGTCGTTATTTGAAACGCCGAGCAGCTAATTGATGATCAGGGGGTGCAGAGTCAACTTCTAGTCTGCTACGGGCGTCGATTTATGTAAGATACGGGATGGCACACAATATTCCGCTTTACCTTTTCCTCGAGAGGCTATTTCTTCAAATTTGAGTTGTTCTAGGCTGGAGCCCCAGGTAGTCAAGACGTCGACATTGTAACGATTTAATCTCATGGACGAGTTTTCAAAAGAGGGGTAATCAAAAAGAGCGGCAATTTCAAAGTTCCGAGACAACTCTATATTAATAGGCCTAGAGGTAGACGATTCGGTGACTATTAGTGCCAAACAAATGAAACTTGGGCGTTATATATTCCGTTTGATTTTCATTGATCAACGTTGCAAAATGCAGGCTGTGTAATGATCCGAACGCAGGGTCCATAAATAGCATAGATGATACTTCCGAGGGTTTGGCGGCCCACCATTACCAGCCTGTAAGGGCAACCCTACCGGCCACAACGCATGGTGGTTTTGGTGGCGAAACTTGACCCGTTCTGAACACGTTTCCTTTTCCTACGACTCCCATATTCCTTATGTTCCTTTCCTTTTCCGTATCTGCTAAAAACATATAAGAACCCTACCTGTAGACAGACATTTTCCTGTGCTTCGAATAGACGAAGACTAAAGCTCTCACCTTAGTTCTTAAATTATTTAACTGTTCGCTCAAGTTTATAAATTATCGTTAAGTCGTTCCATTATCCCCCATTACGACTTTACACAGCCATGGGATATTGCAAATTCTGAATATTAGCTTCTATTTTATGCATAGGAAAATTAATTGCATCTCATTACCTTCGAAGGCAATCTTTCACCCTCACTCCGGTAGGCGGCATTTAGGAACTCCCCACGTTTTTTAATGATTCGTCGTTTGATACGTACAGATTTTCGACTGATCCTTGAAACATCGCAGGTTAGCCTTGGTTGAATAGAGGACAAACAAAAAACAGTTGATAATATCCTCATGTTTTCCAAAAGCCGTATATATATCCTTTTCAAGAAATATTCTGTAAATTGAGCTACCAAAGGGGACGAATTTAGTATTTGAGGAGGGCGATACCCCATCTGACGAGGAGAATAAATCTGGATCTGACAATAATTCATTTGGATTCGGCGAGTAGAGCCTTCAATGTTCATTTTACCTTTAACCGCCCTAGCATAGAGATGTCTTCAGTATGGGATGCAGAGTTGATCTTCTGCAATGTATCATTTACTCCGAGATGATTCCCACCTTTTGTCACAGGTTTTCGGCCTTCGTATAATTTCAGTTGGGGCGAAGCTGTCCATTCGGCCTTGTTCGGATCTGTTGAGCTAATATTGGCATTATTTCTTGCAAATTTGGGAACGGGTACCTTATCGATCTATCAACAGAAGTTTATATTCAACACTCTGGACTTCAAAGGAACCGTTCTGAGTAAGCTCGCGCGCGTGGCGACTATGCGAGCCAAGGTATCATTCACAATTCATATTCCTTGACAGATATTACGTATGAGATAATCACAATTTAGCACAATCAGAATGCACGTTTTGAACTCAACACTTACCAGATGTACATGCAGAAGAGATTAAGAATGATAGTGATAAGTGACGCACCACGCGTGACGTCACAACCACGTGTTTGTTCCCAAACTGAACAGCGACGCGCACGACGTATCGTAAGTGTTGAATTATGGCCGTCTTTTTATCTTCAGACTGACTATGAAAAAGTGGACTGGTGTTGAATACCTTTTTAGGGGCTGGATCTTGATTCAACACTCTCAAGGATCGCTTATTCGCGCGTAATCCCACTGGATGTACCTATAGCGCATCAAGCATACGCTGCATACCTGTATACTTAGGAAGTAACGAATTCGGTGATCTTAACATCATGGTGTTTCTATCATGCCTTCCCACAGAAGTGATTACACGGGCGTTGGGCTATCTATCATCAAAGGAACTGGCATCGTGTACCAGCTTGTCGAAGTTATTCCTCACCATAATCAAGGCATCCTCAATCTTGACGTACGCCTTAGAATTAGGGAAGGCCGAACTGAACGATATGTATCATTTAAATCTCGATCAGTTTGACAAGAGTTCGTCAGAGCTTCTTGCCGCACTTCGTCGACGGGAGCAAGCGTGGTCGACGTTTGCTTGGACCAAACAGTGGGACGTGCCTGTGAAAAGGGTGTACAAGAGCTCAGAAATCTGTGGTCCTGTCTTTGTTGGAGGATACAGCCGTCGAGGCCCTGGGATCGACACGATTGACGTATATGATTTCTATGACATCAATACAAATGGATTTGTGACTACTCTGTTTCCTCGACGCACCATATTATGGTTATGCTATAGACGCAGGACAAGATCTCTTAGTTTTGATTGAAGAATTTACTCCTGAAAGGTATGTTTTGCTCATCATAACTTATTTATTGTATCAGCAAACTAAAACCCGCAGCCGTTGTTATAAACTCCAGCTTTGCAAGCTCTCGACAGGCCTTGAATATGACCATATAGAGATACCGCAATCTACAATATCTCTCGAAACTTTCTCTGCTGGTAGCTGGGAATCCAGTCGATCAAGTGTTCAAATATTTGGGTATAACCTCCTTGACGTAACCCTTGGTGAATTTAACGATGTAAGAATAATTAATTGGAAGACTGCACAACACGTCGTTAGAACATTTCCTTAATCTCTGTTTTCTTAAATCCTTATTTTCATAATTCTTTTTCCTAGATGTTATTTTCAGGGGTGTCCGACTCGGATTGGACGATGATATCCGAGACAGAAGTGCTTGTCGCTGGCTATGGAGAGAATGTTCCCTTGCTTAAATATTATACCGTAAATGGATTCGGTCCTAATTCAGACAAACTCGAGGAGAACAGTCCATCGCTTGGAGCAGATGAATCTGATACTAGTATTTCTGGAGTTGATCAAGTAATATTCGGCTTACCTTTCAAAAAGGACCCCCATGGGATAGCAATACAAACATGGGGTGTTGACTCAATCTCTTCAGAAGTTTCTTTTACCCCTAAACCGTATTCTCCCTTTGTTAAATCTACGACATTCGTCATCCTTCGAGGTCTCAGATTATTGGGATAAAATACGTTCACGTCGACGCTGATATGCTTGGGGTCCCGCTTCATGGTATTTACATGGAGATGTTCATTCACCTCGATCAACTACGGAAATACAAAGACGAGGTTTTCTCGAACTCATCCTTTCCACATCCTGTCTCTGAAGTTCCATGGTATGCTTGGGGGCCGAGTCTCACGCGCGTGTTCGAGGATAGCTATATTGGAGGTAGCTATAATGGAAAATGGACTCGAAGGTGTATCCGTGGATATCGTGTTCTCAGTCCAGATCCGCCTGAAAGACAAGATGATCCAATGAATTACACAATTTTGGATTTTAACGTGAATTCTTCTTCACGAAACTCATGCGAGCTGTCAACTTGTGATGGAATTAGGATTACATCTTCTCTTCCATATAAACATATCGAAATTCCTTTCTCACGTTATACAGACGACGACGAATCAAATGGACTTGGGATGAAGGCACGGGATCCGGACATATTTCTTGGGGATGACATTATCTGTGTGAGTTTCCTTTGTTTGATACGCTATCCGTGAACTTACAAGGAACTAGTTAAACCTTCATGATGAGGATTCACCACTTAGGCTACATGTTTTTCAATTCTGAATATATACGTAATTCTCTGCCTTTAAGCCTGTCCAAATTTATCCATAACATCAGAATAACACTGAATAAGCTATTTTATCTTGTCTGGATTGGCAACTATGCAAGTCCATCATCCCTAGTCTTATATTCCTTGCTGTGGGATATGAGTTTTAACCGCACTATAATCCATCCTTAGGACGCAACACACGTGACGTGTTTGTTCTTACTCCTCCCCATCGGCGACATCACGGTAAGTACTGATACGTCTTCCCTTTAATTTGATATTGACCATAAATAAGTAAACTTCTCTTCAATTAATCTCTTACTTTTTTCCACGTAATCCCGGATGTAGTATGGCATCAACAATATTATATGCTAAAAATATCGTACCTGGCGGTCTTATCTTCACGCCTTCTGTTTGTAATCTTCCTGTGGAAGTCAGCACACAGCTTTGGGGCTTCTTACCAATCCACTTGTACTTGCTTGTCGAAACAACTTCTCGCCATCATCAGAACATCTCGGTTCTCATATATATTTTAGAACTAAAGAAGACCGGATTGGACGAAGCGTATCGCTTTGGCACAAGAATCGGAAATCCTCCGGATCTTCTTAACGCGCTTCGTGAAAGCGAGTATGCATGGTGAGCCTTATGTAATTAGGGAAAAAAGCAATGAATTATGGGATATATCCGTGGAGGAGAAGTCTCTGGTTCCGTGTTTACCGCGGCGTTTGTAATCTTCAAGGGCTTGGAGTTGCAATTTACTCTTTTCGTGAGTTACCCTTACTTTGATGGTATGCTTGAACTTATGTGCTTTAGTAAACGATATTGATGAAGATCGACCGAATAGGCTACATATCCCTTACCCTTGAACGCGTTATTTTTCTCGTTTCGTTTTTTTACTTGCAAGTACCTTGTTTAATCACATTTTGGATCTGAATACAGAGATGCCAACGTACCAACTCGTAGTGCCGAACTATCTAATAATAAAATAAGGTTTAGCAAAAGCAAACCTTGTTTCATGAATAATTAATAACTGGTTCATTAAAGTTCCTCAACTGTATTGGATTAAAATACCCGCAGCACTTTGACATCTGAATGCAGCTTAGCTTAACACGTCACATGTCACATGTCAGTACACCACCCTATGTAATTAGTAACGTCGATGCAAGTGTTTGTTCCTTCCACTTTCCAGTGCCAGACACAATCGCAAGTTTACTTACTCCCTTCGCCCTTTTTTGAGTTAACTAACTTTGACCTTTTTCAAAGTGTTCGGGTTGTTACAATAATAACAGGCATCATCGCATTTCTGTATCCATCCCGGCCAACTCAACTGGCGTCGGCGTTCCGGCGACTTTATTGCAGAAAAATATAAATTTAGGATCATATAGAAATATCTTGACCTAACGATTCGGACATTATGTTTACTCTTTCGTATCTTCCTACAGAAGTAATTATACGTCTGTTATGCTTTTTGTCGCCAAAGGAGCTCGCACCGTGTGCTCGGTTATCGAAGCAATTCCTCAACATCATTAGAACATCTTCCATCCTCACCTACGCTTTAGAATTGGGGAGGGCTGGTTTAGAAGAGACGTACACACTCTCTTTTGATCGATTAGAAACCTCCGAATGCAACCCATTGGAACTTCTTGCCGAACTCCGCAAAAGAGAACGTGGGTGGTCAACATTTACTTGTAACAAACATTTGATAATACCAGTGGGGAAGAAATACACCAATGTAGAAGTTTGCGGTTCCGTCTTTACTGGAGGATACGCTCGTTTTACAGAAGAAAATGGGATCAACACGATTGACATACTCGATTCCCGAAATGTCAACAATGATGAACCTGTAACAACTTTGTCTCTTGATACAATGTATTCGGGCTATGCAGTTGACCCAGGGCAGGATTTATTGGTCCTTTTTGAGAAATGTGCACCTACAGAGTATGTTGTTTATTTTGCAAACTGGGTGCGTCGCGCTTATCGATTGTTTATGCTCTCAGCCGATTCTGCAAACTGCATCTTCGGAATCTTTCAACGGGTCTTGAGTATGAACATGCGGAGATAACCCAATCCACCCTGTCTCTTCAGCTTCTTGATACCCAGGGGTATTGGATGTTCTATCGGTCAGCGGTTCAGATAGTTGGCGATTATCTCCTTTTTGTGCAACACGCTTCCGTGTCAAGTGACGTGAAGGTAGTCAATTGGAGAACTTCAAAATTCATTGTCAGAACCACTTTTGAATTCTCTCTTTTGCTTTTACTTAGCTCCTAGTAGACGATATTTCCCGGGATCTGTGCTCCTCGCTGTATTATGATCTCCGAGACAGAACTTCTTATGGTCGGTTGTGGAGAAGATAACGTTCCCATAATTGAATATTATACCATAAGCGACTTCAATCCCCACTCATCCACAGTTGATGAAAACGGACCCTCCCTCCAAAATGCTTCCGCACACGAACTAGATTCATTCAAACGCCTTAATCGTGTTATATTCAAGTTACCTTTCAGAAATCGTCCGGGTTCAGATATACCAAAGTCATGGGAGGCCGAATTGATTCTCTCAGAGGCCTGTTACACACCGAAACCATTTTCTCCCTATCTTAAAACCGCAACGTTCGTATATCATCCAAACCCTCGGATCATTGGTATGAAATTTCAAAACAACGATACCATGTCATTCATGGCCGACACCGACTACCAAACCCATTTGTCGTATACCTTTGACATTTTTATTCACCTTGACCCACTGCGCAAACTGAAGAACAAATTTTCGTCAATCTCTACGACATTACCATCTGACAAGATTATTCAAGTTCCATGGAAGGAGTGGGGTCCAGCTACCACCCGCGTGTTGAACAGCAAATATAATGGTGGGGGATGGAGTCCGAGTCGATGCATTCGTGGTTATTATGTTCTCACCTATGACTCTCGAATACGGAATGGGAGCGGGAACTTGGAAAAGATGATTTTGGATTTCAATATGAACGCATGGCAGTCTTCTACGCAAGGCGTTATACGAGACGAATCAGAAGTGTTAACATGTGACGGAATTAGGATAGCATCCTCCCTTCCATATCGGGAAATTCACATGCCCTATTCACAAACTAGATCCGAGATACAATTGGCAAGCCCATCTTCAATTCTGATGGGTGATGATATTATCTGTGTGAGTTTCCTTTTGCTTTACACTATACTTCGATTTATAATGTTCTATCAGATAGAAGGACCTTTACCCAACACTAGGTTACATGTCTTTCAATTTTGAATTTCTTCACATATGTTTTTGTGGTATCCAACAATGTGGCACACTATTCATAACCAGCTATGTAAGTGAACCCTTTGGATTGTTGGCAAAAACTTAGGAAGACTTAGGATCGTGTCATTTTTTTGATAGGTCGATTTGATCCCAGTTTTCATTCCCAATCGCCGATCCAGGCATCCCCCTTCTTTTTATATTAAAAAATGAAAGTTCTACACATCCAATAAAAGAGAGACATTTTCCTTCACTCCTTTACCTTGTCTTCGCCTTAGTCGGAATCACCCCTCGATTTTCAGATCTAAAACCATCTTTCGTTTCAGCACAATTCTCGTCATTCTTAAGGGAAACAAACCCCTTGTCTACTTTTTCCTTCGCAAAAGTATATATCCTGTATTTCTGACGTTCGTAGATAAATCCACTGAACGGAATTTCCCACTGGTTCTATTCAATACCCACGACCCCATCAGTCATGTCAATTCCCACGACCTCATCAGTCATGTCCTCTCTCTCATCTCTTCCTACAGAAATAATCATACGGCTTTTAAGTCCCCTTTCATCGAAGGATCTCGCACATTGCACCCAACTATCAAAGCAATTCTTGACGATTATCAGGACTTCATCCTTCCTTACGTATACATTAGAATTGAGCAAAGCCGGACTGGACGAAACATACCATCTCAATTTTGGACGAATTGAAGATCCCGGATTCAATTCATTGGAGCTCCTCGCCGACCTTCGTAAACGAGAAATTGGATTATCCACATTCACTTGGAATAAACATAGAGAAATTCCGGTGGGGGAGAGGTATACCAAATTAGAAGTTTGTGGACACGTATTCGCCGGAGGATATGTTCGCGATACTGAAGAAAATGGAGTCAACACAATCGACGTGTATGATTTCCATGGCCCTAAGACGTCGGGTGACGGATTAATAACTACCCTATCCCTCGATGCGTTGTATTGTGGCTATGCTATCGATGCGGGACAAGATTTATTGGTTTTGATTGAAAAAAGTCCTGAAAAGTATGTTTTTCTTACGTTAACTTTAGAAAAAACAAACATCTTCATTTTCCACGTCTAGTTCTTTCTGTAAACTGCATATTCGTACTCTTTCGACAGGCCTTGAGTATAAATACATAGACATAAAACAATCTTCAATGTCTTTTCCGGTTCCAAGCACCAACGGATACTGGCCTTTCTATCGATCAATGGTGCAAATCTTGGGAGATAAACTTCTTTTTGCACAACACACCTACAAATCAAGTGATATAAGGATAATTAATTGGAAGACAGCTCGATACCTGGTTAGATTTTACTCCTTGTTACCTGTTGTTGTTGTTGTTTTGATTGATTTTTTTATATCTTAGACGATATATTCGGGGTTCAACTGTTTTCTTTCTACGATGGTCTCCGAAACGGAGGTTTTTCTAGTAGGTTCCGAAAAAAGGGGCGTCCCTTTGCTTAAATACTATACCCTGAACGATTTTGATGCTATCTCGTCCGAGTTAAAAGACAACGGCCATTCATTTGAAGATGAGACACTATGCAACCTTAACGAACGCCTACAAAAATCTCTTGACCATGTAATATTTGAGTTACCTTTCGAAAACCGCCCTGGATCGAATATATCAAGAACCTGGGATACAAAGTTGATCTTCTCGGAGGCTTCCTTCACTCCTAAACCGTTCTCTCCGTTTGTTAAAGCCTCAACATTCCTGTATTCTCCGAACCCTCAGGTTATTGGCATCAAATTTCAAAACATCGACAGCAGTTTTTTTATGCCTACTGATCAACAAATTCGAGTGCCATATACATCGGATATCTTTATTCACCTTGGGTTATTGCGGAAACTAAAGGACATATTTTCGTCAAGCTCTCCGACGATATCAGGCTGTCAAAACTTCCCTTCGATTCCTGAAGTTCCGTGGCAATTTTGGGGACCAAATACTGCACGTGTTTTTCAGGATGATTATCACAGGCCATGGCATCGAAGAACCATTCGAGGATATCGTGTTCTCATCCCAGACACGTCTGATTATCAAATGTGGGACAGGTCTGGAAGGCTGGATTACATGGTTTTGGATTTCAATACGAATGCATGGGACTCTTCTGTGGAGGGGGTTATACGAGAAGAATTGGAAGTAGTGACTTGCGATGGGATTAAAATCATATCCTCCCTTCCATATCGTAAAATCCGTGTACCGTCATACCAATCTAACCGATTTGGCATACAAATGGTGGATCCGTGCTCAATTCTGCTGGGCAACGACATTATTTATGTGAGCATTCGTTTTATTTTGTATACAACTTCTAATAGCAACGTGTTAGTTGGACAATAGTGATGAAAACTTACCCAGGAGCCTGCATGTTTTTCTATTTTAAGTGTGTTGTTTATCAGATTTTTCTAGAAGGAAGGGCTTGTCAAGTACCTTGTTTAGTTTTGATGATTTGTATGCAAGAATACTAGATTGATACGGAATCGCATGGCTCTTTGGACCTATTGTCGCACCAATTATCAGTGCGTGGTTATTAATAAATGCATTTGTTTAAAATTAAGATGGTGCTTTTCGTCCAAGTCCGGATTTTCTCAATTCCAAACTCTAATTTATATGGCTAAGAAGGATCTAGTAAAGAATTACTTTTTGCACTGCAATGTTCCAGTCTTACCAGATCTAAGATCCTTCGACGAAAGGAAATTCAAAAGCCGCATCTTTGTAAAAGAACGGAGATGACATGATTGATGTTGAACAGAACCCATGAGAAATTCAGAGCAGCAGATCCATTTATTTTAAAATATTAGAATAGCAGGACCCGAGAGTAATATTAACTTCAGACTACCTCGTCCTTACACATTAATATTAAACGATATTTATATCACTAGTACATGCTATGGATGGTTTGTTTTGGTGGGACATAAGTGTTAACCGCGAGAAAATTAATATATATTCCATTCATTAAACCCAGGCCACTTTGGAAGACAGAACTTTTCACATAGAAGAGGAGCCATGGATACTACAGCAGGAGAATTCAATATCCGACCCGGAACTTGAAGCACTTTTCGGAGTGAAGAACTTGAGTCCCAAGGGTAGGCGCTTTCGCAATGTTTTTTTTAGGAACCTAGACTCACTTCAAGCCTTGGCAACGCTCTATAACCTGCTTTTTGCCGTATTTTGAGTCCACCACTTAACGCATTTAATGTGAAATCGCCAGGGTGCTAAAAACTGTCCCTCAGAGTACCTCAAATTCAATCGTGTCCAAGTTCGACAATGGAGAGCAGTTATTGACAAGGCGGAATATCATCCGCAATAAATATATTGGAACTCCTCCCTCTGGTAATGAGCCGTTTAATCTTTGAGGAAATGAGATTATCGAGGATAATCTTAAAAAATCTCTCGTGTGATTCAAGACTTGATACAAAAAAGGTTCAATCGTTCGCACAAGCTCGAAAGGTGTTATATCTAATTTTTCAAGATTGTGAAGTTGAGAAAAATCTTGACAAGCACCGGGAAAGGGCTTGAAATCACGTAGGGTTACACTGGTACCGTTGATAGACAAATAAATTAAAAAACTGACTTGATGCAAAACTGAGTAGGACCAGATACTAAAGTAGCAAGATCATTTCTCCTAAGATCGATAATAATATGAGCATGATTCGTATACTAAATCATATCCAGTGCTATAAAAAGCGACAGCTGAAAGCACTCACATCACAACAGATTATGTCATTATGGCACAACATTAGATAGAGATTCTGAGAGAGATTTGTAGAAATAAGCGGAAGCTGAAGAGTATGGAGATGGGGTCATACCGTCTTGATCTTATTTTCAACATGGAAGACCAATCACCATCTTGATGGAAACTCATTGCTTGTTCTACTTTATTAATCAAAATCAATTATGCGCTACCTTAATGAAATTATACGAGGCATTGACTGAAAGTGCAGAAAGTTTCTAACGCAAAAGTTGGAGAGATATGGGTACACTGTCAATACGCAATTCAGAAGTTGGGAGGTGTCGAACCGTGGACAGATCGGCTAGTGAAATGGCTCCGTATGTCAAAACCAAAAGCGAAGGGTATTCGCAATGAAATACCGTACATAAAGGAAGTTACCCCGAATAAATATTTGAACAGTTACTCGGCTGTAACCCCTAACGAAAGTCTAAAGAGAGCTCAGTTCAAGATCACATTTTTTCGATCAAAACCAATGGGTCTTACCTTACGTCGATAGCATAATTAGATTTCATGAGCGTACATTTTAGTAAAGATGAAATTAATGACTGCTAGTTTTGTCCATGGGTATGTCTCATTGTTTTTGCCATCTGATCAAGGTTGACCATGCACGCTCTCTGTCACGGGGCGCGGTGGGATCTGAAGAAATCTTGTGTCAAACCGGTTGACGATCAAATCCAGCCTTCTTTCCAGTTCAAAGATACATGAGGAAAAAAGATGCGTTATGATGGCGAGAAACTGTTCCGACAAGCAAGTACGTGATGATGCCAGTTTTTTTTTGATGTGGAACGGCGTGAAAGCCCGTTCCACGGCAAGATTAGACAAAGCGTGGAGATAACGCCGCCAAGTATGGTATTTTTTTAGTGCACCAGTATTATTGATGTTCTACATGAACATCCGGGATTAAGAAGAAGTGAATTGTGATCAGTACCAAAGCAAAAGGGAAATATATTAGTACTCACGATGGTGTCGCTGATACGGAGTGGCGAGAACAAATATGACATCACACGTGCCGCGTCTGTAAGGATGTATTTTACTGCATTCACCTGTATTATTTTTGAAACCTGATTCTCATAACAAGTGACAGGAAACGTAAGATAGAAACGACCGTCTCGTATACTTGAGAATCTAGACAAAGAAAAACAGTTTATTCAGCTTTCTTATGGATCCGGGTGAGTATACCGAATTGTCACCCAAACGCTGACATTATGAAATAATTTTAACAAGCCTATTCGAAGCGAGAGAATCATGTATTCAAAATTGGAAAACATGTAGCCTAAGCGGCGAATCCTCGTCATGAATGTTTATCTAGTTCCTTGTAAATTGGCAAATACTGTATAAAACAAGGGAAACTCACACAGATAATGTCATCCCCAAGAAATATGTCTGGATCCCATGTCTTTATCCCGAGTCCATTTGATTCGCCGTCCTCTATGTAACGTGAGAAAGGTATGTCGATGCGTCGAAACGGAAGGGAGGATGTAATCTCAGTGCCATCACAAGTCATCAGCTCGTATGGGTCTCGTATAGAAGAATTCACGTTAAAATCCAAAATTGTGTAATTCACTGGTTCATCTGGTGTTTCCGATTCTGCGTCTGGATTGAGAACACGATATCCACGGATACACCTTCGACTCCATTTTCCATCATAGTTATCTTCGAATACGCGTGTTATACTCGGTCCCCAAGCATGCCATGGAACTTCAGGAATCGCAAAGATTCCGGCAGGATGCCGAGAAGATGAGATCGAGGAAACCTCGTTTTTAAAATTCCGTAGTAGATCAAGGTGAATAAACATTTCAAATTTAACGCCCCGGAAGCGTCGTGGATCTGTATCGTAAAAAACGGATTGTGAAGCCTCAGCGTTTTGGAACTTTATGCCAATAATCTGAGATTTCGGAGGATAGACGAATGTCGTAGGTGTAACAAAGGGAGAAAACGGTTTGGGAGTAAACGAGGCTTCTGAAGACATCAAGCCGATAACCCATGTTCGTGCTAGTCCCGCATTGGGGTTGTTTCTAAAAGGTAACCGGAATATTACTTGACCTAAATCTCCGGATGATTTAGCATCAGATCCGTCTGCGTCAAGCGATGGACCGTCCTCTTCAAGTTTGCCTGAATTAGGACTGAAACTATTCGCGGTATAGTATTTAAGCAAGGGAACATTCTCTCCATAGCCAACGAAAAGAACTTCTGTCTCGGATATCATTGTCCAACGGCCCGGGGAAGTATCGGACACCCCTAAATATAACATCTAGGAGAAGAAAAGTATCATGTGAGTGAAAACATAAAAAAATAAAGAATACATAGATGATCTAACGATGTATTGCCCAGTCTTCCAATTGATTATTCTCACATCGCTTGATTGATCAAGGCGTACATCAAGGAAGAGGCTATAACCGAATATTTGGATATTTGATCTACTGGACCGCCAGCGATCAGGGGAGGAAATTTTAAGAGATATTATAGATTTCGCTATTTCTATATGGTCATACTCGAGGCCTGTCGAGAGCTTGCGAAGCTGAAGTTTATAATAAGGGCTACAGACCGGAAAAACATTAGCCTGCTGATACAAGAAGTTATGATGAGCGAAACATACATACCTTTCAAAGGTATATCTTTCAATTAAGACTAATAGATCTTGTCCTGCGTCTATAGCATAACCATAATACGGTGCGTCGAGAAACAGAGTAGTCACAAGTCCATTTGTATTGATGTCATGGAAATTATATACGTCAATCGTGTCGATTCCACGACCTTGACGGGTATACCCTCCGATGAAGACAGGACCACAAATTTCTGAATTATTGTACACCTTTTCCACAGGTACGTCCCACTGTTTGGTCCAATTAAACGTTGACCATGCTTGCTCTCGTCGACGAAGTGCGGCAAGAAGTTCCGACGGACTATTGTCAAACAGATCGAGATTCAAATGGTAAGTATCGTTCAATCCGGCCTTCTTCAATTCTAAGGCGTACGTCAGAATTGAGGATGTCTTAATTATGGTGAGAAATTGTCTCGACAAGCTGGCACACGATGCTAGTTCCTTTGGCGATAGAAAGCAAAACACCCGTGTTATCACTTCTGTAGGAAGACATAATAGAGACACCATGATGTTGAGATGATATTTTATACACGAATATCCTTGACGCGCTATAGGAACATCCCGGTGGAATTAGGTACGAACAAGTGATCCTTGAGAGCGTTAAATCAAAATTCAGGCCTAAAAGGTATTCGACTTGTTCATAGTCAGTCTGAAGATAAAGAGACGAGTACTTACGACAGCGTCGCTGGATGAAGATGGTAAAAACCAACACGTGGTTGTGACAGGGCTACGAGAATTTAGCGCGCGAGCTAACGCGCTAGCGTGGCAGTGTCCAAAGTGCACTTTTTAGGTTCAATTCTTGCAAAAATTAGATAGTAAAGAAACAGTTTCTTTATAAATTTTCTCTGTGTATTTTTGAATAAATAAAATTGTACTTCTAACCATGGTATACGTTGTAATAGATATATCATGTGGCTAGCGCGACACTCTAACGCGGCTAGCTAACGCGGCAGGTGAAAGTGCGCTGTCTTCCTGCACAAATTAGATAGAATAACAAGTTTCTTTTATTTATTAAGCTTCTCCTCATTACTTTTGAGTAAATAACATTATACTTTAGCATTGGTATATGTTGTATTAATATGTCACGTGACTAACGCAGCACTAGATTATATATTTTGCATCACATGACTAACGCGGTAGTGTTGCCCACGGCTGAGCTCGGCTCCGGCTAAGCCACTAACCGTAGCCAATTTTAGCCACGCCGAGCTCATTTTAAGAAGCCGGCACCAATCAGCTGTCTCGGCTAGTGAGCTGAGCTTTAGCCGGCTAAACCCTCCTTGTGCCCCACCCACAATGTCGCCCATTGCCCAACCTTGCCATTGTAAACTCTCTACTGGATAGACTGTTACAACAAGATGTAATTCTCATCCCTGATGTATCATACACTCATGTGTCAGGTAAGTTCAAACCTTTTTTTGATCCTTCCAATTAATAACTTGGTATTATTTATTGATGACAGATACCCCTGTATAACAAACTACAATCTTCTCATCAATTACTACCAAACATCACTGTTTGTCAAGGTCAGATACCTTGGGTTGTTTGTCTTACTTGTCTTCGGTAATCTCAAAAGAGATTATCGAATCAAAGTTCGACTAGTTGGGGACGCGGCCTCAGCTTATATGCTGTGCCCTCTATCTAGACTTTGTGGATGTCCCCAATTTAGTGGTGACAATGTCAACTATAGTAGTCAACAACACGAACAATGTAAGTCAAGGTTATCAACCAAAGTAAAGGTTATGGATAAAGAGAAAGGTGACTTAGTGTCATCAACAGTCGAGACCGTCGAGGTCAAGACAACAACAACTAAAGTCAGAAGAAAGATATAAAGCAACAACGAAGAACAGATAAAGGTTTGTTTATTAGATATCAACCAAGGTCAATATCAAAACTGAGTCTACAATGTAATTACATGAAGGTTTATATACATCTGGACTCAGGCTATGCATGTGATACGTTAACATCGTTACAATCATTAGTAATCAGTGAAAGGAATGAATGGAGTAGGTAACCCAAGGGGTTACCAGAGTGAGAGTATTTCCTGTGGGAAATACCAAGGAGTCTGAGGTGATCGGATCGGTGTTGAATCGGTGTATCAAAGGTATCGAGGTGGATCGAGGGTGTTGAGGATTAAAATGGAGTTTAGTGAGTGAAGATGAGTACAGGGAAGCTTCAATATATCCGATCATAAATGATTACGTGATTCTTACATAGAGTCGAGTGTCAGTTCATGACAAGGTGGCTGGACGGTACCAATTTTATGCGTAATAGAATTGCACTTTGGAAGCACTAAACCTTGCTGGGCATGTAGAGAGGCAGCCAGTACACCCAAACAGCTGTGTTTGTAATAAAGGTAACATACTCAAAATCCATGTATTAAAATAAATATAAATATATAATAAGAACATGGGAATTGGATGATTTTTTTGCCAAAGGCCAGTCCATGCTTATCCAGTTGAGATATATATGCCACATTATAGTGTTGCCCATGGCTGGGTATGGCTGGCTACCAGCTAATTTTGGCAGCTTGGCTAATTCAAGCCAATCGAAATGGCTCGGTGCAGTTAGTAGCCAGCTACCAAGGTCCTTGCTACATTGTTACTGTAAGAAAAAAATACATGTAGAATTACTATCTATATAACCAAACTTAACAAATAAAAGTAAAAGTAATTTATTTGAATTATTTTTAGAAGGTAAATTCACTAGAAATTTGAATTTTAAGAGGAAGATGAACCTAAACTACCTTCACTGACATTATCTAAGTCAAAATATTCATCTCCTAAACTTTCATCCTCCTCTACTAATGAATTATCTTCATTCACCCACCCTTCAACCAAATCTTGAAATGTATTTTCACCTTCGATCTCTTGTTCCATGCAATGCCAGTGCTGCATAAAATTAAGCTCATGTTTATTTACCATATATTTTAGTAAATTGCAATTCTTCCATCAACTTGGGTGTAATTTGACTTCGTTTTGGTGTGTCTGTTTCAGCTGCTGAAGAAAAAGCCTGTTCTGCTGCAACAGATGATGCCTGAACTGGAAGGATATCCAAAGCAAGGTGAAAAAGTGTAGGAAACCAATCAGAATTCATCTGGATATAAACTAAAAATTATAGATTTTGAAACTTAAATTAAACTTACATCCCACCACTGGAGAATATCTACTTTTTCTGGATTTGGCCAAGATGCAGGCTGGCAATAGTCGTTAAGTTCTTCTTCTATAGTCAGATGTAAAGTAGGAGCTGAGTTTGAAATTATTTCGTCTGATTCCCATAAATCATCAAAAAGTTTGAATTTTGTAGTTTTTTGTGGGCTTTGATAGTGATCATTTGTTGAATTGGAAGTATCTAGGGGCCTGTATTTATCAAGCTACGAATGTATCAGTAAAGTAATATCAGAAATAAAAACATGGAAAAACCTCATCCAAAACAACCTCTCTTGCATACTCGACATGTGCTTGAGGCCATTTACGTTGAAGCCATCTCATGCGTAAAGAGGGATGGATAACTATTTTTTTTAGTAAGAAAATATCATTATATAAAAAGTAGAGAAGTTTTTCAAACCAATAGCAAGAATAAGGAGTTTGGAAAACTGTCACCCATTATAACTTGATTGCATATTGTTAATTCCTACCTGAATCACTGATCTCATATATATATATATTTTGGAGATTCCTTAGCCTTCTCAAATGCCGCTAAAACACTCTCATATGCTGGAAGTGAATTTGCTAACATTGGCATGTGTTCACGAGACATCTGTTCTTGTGAAATGTATGGAGCCTAATTAAAAAAGCTCAGTATTTTATTGATACTATAAAGTATTGAAATTAATAGAAAGCTTACCTCAAGAAGATCACATATGTGTTCCAAGACTGTCCATTCAGAGTTGGTAAATCTATTCCTAAAATATTCAGAGCGGTTTGCTGTATAAATAGTAATTGGCTAGAAAACAATCAGTGATCTAATAACTGACAAATAAATAGAATAATACCTGTCGTAAACAACACATGTGTTGAAGACTAAGGTATCCTGATCCCCAGCAGTGAGGTACATCCCGAAATGGGATTAGTTTTGGCAACTTAATAACAGTCTGCCCCTTCTTGGTTTGAAGAGTCCACTTTTCTTTTTTTGTTTCCAAGTTCGATAACGGACAAAAACTCTTTCACGGCGAATTTGAGACATACAAATAGTATTGACAATATCATGAGATATTGCAATTGGATCCCGTTGCAAAGCAGCTGCAAGTGATTGCTGATCCAGATATGGATCCTCAACTGGTGAATAAAAAATAGAAGTTGAATTTTGTCAGGCATTAGGAGTAGTTAAAGTGTTGATTATTTTGTTAATTGCCAAATGAAGAGTATGTGGAAACAGCTATAGTAAATAAGATTCAGTCTCATAAATGAATATCTCAAGAGTTACCTACATAATATGTGAATTGATTGCATCGAAGGTTATACCACGATCTTGTAGGAAATGCTCATAATCTTCTAACATTGCTGCCATATTAGCTGCTCCATCTGTAGTAATAGCATGTATCTAATATATATGAGTAAACTGTAATCATAATATATCTTGAAAGAAAAAAACATACTTTTCCTGTAATACCTGCTCGCTCAGTTACCATAAGTAATGCTTTTGCCAGTACATGTCCAGTGTGATGTCCTGGTGTAGGAATGAATGCAATTAATGATGACTGTAATATCAGATTGCCCCAGACTGATTTCGAGCCCTTTGTCCGAGTTAAGAAATGTGCTGTAACTCCAAGATATGCTCGCATACTCTTGTCATCCCAGCCGTCCACAGTCAAAGATATCATCCCCTCTGATATCTATATAATCTTAGTAAAAAGGTATATACAATTATATGAATTTTACCTCCAACTTGTCTTTGATTGCCTTGAAGTGTTCCAAAAAAGTAGATGAGATTAAATGTCTCACTGTAGACTGATGTGGTATGTCCTTCAGCTGCAAGGATTCTCAAAGGAGAAGAAGTAGATCTCGAAAAAGAGGATTTTCAACAATATTAATAGACTATTAGAAATATTAATTTTTGAAAATAAAAATTATATGAATGTTTAGCACATACCTCGTCATATCCAACAATCCATTCAATTAACATTTTTTTGAACAAAGGAATAGTAAATTGATGGCGAGGGTGATTCAATTTTATTAGCATTCAGAACTGTATTTATAGTTGAATCTGTTGGTTGCCAGCCATTCTTTTGACATGCTTCAATATATTCATTTCAATGTTTTCTAATTAAATGGCCACGAAGGACACCAGTGCTAGTCTTTTCACACTATAAATTCCATCTGGTATTCGATGGTGACTAAAAATAAGTACAATAGAATATTGAAATGAGAAACTAGAACTTACTGGCATAATTTTCAGAATTTGTTATCTGTTCCCTTGCAAAAGAAAAACCAGACATCCTGAGCAGACATTTTCATAAGCTTCTCCATAGCTGGTATTATATCAAGTTCTTCTGGTGAAGTAGCTTCAACAGGTGCAACTAGTTGAGGAGCCCGAGGTCTAGACGGTGTAAAATGTGGTGGAATGGATGGTAATAGTGGGGAAAGTTGTTGGGCAGGTTGTTCTGTAGTTACAGAAGGTGGTGTTATAGGTCTTGACTGTGACTCGTCATTATTCATCTCAAACATTCTTGAAATGTCATTGGCCAGGTCTTCTTGGTCGTTATGTGCAAGACATTGTTGTCTGTTTCAATCACATCGTTTGCGATTTCGAACTTGAGTTTGCTTTGTTGGTGGATTTGGTCCCCATCTGGTATTCTTCCATTTTGGTGGGGCTGATTCAATGGTTGGAGAAGCTGGTAGGATGCAGTCCTCAGGTAAGTTGCCATCATTGTCTTGAGTATTCATATAGAAAAATTGCATTTTGATATTGTGTGTGTTACCAGTAACACCCCCGTGTTTGCATATGATTTAAATCCAGTGTAGTATTGTGTGGAGGAGAGGTTGGGGGAGTGTTATGAGATATAGAAGTAGGAGAAGGATTTGGAGGCACATTTTTAGTTTTTTTTTAGAGACGGGCATGCTATCAAACATACCATAATTACCCATGCCTTTTATAATACCCAGCTCCTTTGAAACATCTGGTAGACGACACATTTTGGTGCTCCATGCAAACCATTGTTCAAAAGCACCTGGAAATTTTATCAGTTATAATTCAACAGCAGGAGTTAAAACACAAAAATAAGATATTCCTCCTAAAGATAAAAATAACTTGCCATTAGAAAGGCAACTGAACAGCATTGGTCCTTTTTAGATAGAGATCTGAGACAGTGATGGTGACTATGAAATGTGTCTGCATGTCATGAACTGACACTCGACTCTATGTAAGAATCACGTAATCATTTATGATCGGATATATTGAAGCTTCCCTGTACTCATCTTCACTCACTAAACTCCATTTTAATCCTCAACACCCTCGATCCACCTCGATACCTTTGATACACCCGATTCAACACCGATCCGATCACCTCAGACTCCTTGGTATTTCCCACAGGAAATACTCTCACTCTAGTAACCCCTTGGGTTACCTACTCCATTCATTCCTTTCACTGATTACTAATGATTGTAACGATGTTAACGTATCACATGCATAGCCTGAGTCCAGATGTATATAAACCTTCATGTAATTACATTGTAGACTCAGTTTTGATATTGACCTTGGTTGATATCTAATAAACAAACCTTTATCTGTTCTTCGTTGTTGCTTTATATCTTTCTTCTGACTTTAGTTGTTGTTGTTGTCTTGACCTCGACGGTCTCGACTGTTGATGACACTAAGTCACCTTCTCTTTATCCATAACCTTTACTTTGGTTGATAACCTTGACTTACATTGTTCGTGTTGTTTGACTACTATAGTTGACATTGTCACCACTAAATTGGGGACATCCACAAAGTCTAGATAGAGGGCACAGCATATAAGCTGAGGCCGCGTCCCCAACTAGTCGAACTTTGATTCGATAATCTCTTTTGAGATTACCGAAGACAAGTAAGACAAACAACCCAAGGTATCTGACCTTGACACGCCTTTTCAGTACTATGTTTAGTGGCAGTTTGGTGATAGACTCAAGTACCAATTTACCACCTCTATTGTACTATTTTACCATTTGATTAAAAGCATTTGGATTCTCAGTTTTGGCACGGCTTCTCCTGCCAACCATGATCTTGTCACAACAAATGGAAGCAAAGGGGACAACCTGGAAAGGACGAAATATTAAGAATGGATGCCGTTTAGAATGGTAAAAACAGAAAGCATTATTTTGCTTATTTTGATATAATCAAAGTTGAGGGGTTATAATGTTCTTGTATTCTGTAATTAAAGGTACTAGGATAATAGTAATGCACTACTGCTGAGCAGAATGTTTGAAGAACCAAGAGAACTGACAAAAGGTAGCAGGATAATGAATGAATGAAGTCTCAAAAGAAAAAATTGGGGTAATGTGCGGAATGAGTATAATTGAGTGCATGCAAAGAATGAATTAAAGTGAGTAGTAATGAGTAGTTCATGCTTCGAGAAACAGATAGAATGGATGACTGGCAGCAGGGTAATGTGCAGAATAAATGTGATTGAAGTGAAGTAAAATTGTCCCTAGTGAGCATGAGTACCAGTCATAATCGCAAGAGACACATTCAGCTTACATTATACTGACATCTCACCTCACCAAGTAGGGTCAAAAGTCACATTAATGGAAGTGTTGATTGTGTGTGCATTAGCTGTTGCTAGAGAAGCAGCTGCCTCAAGACTGGCTTCGTCCCACTGCCATTCCACTCAGGACACTCTCAACAGTCTTTTGTCGAGTAGTAGTTGTTTCATGAATGAAATTCGGCATGTCTCTCTTTGCGCCAGATAATTTGAGTATGTCCATATTGGCATTATAAAAGCTTCTCTCACCACTAAGGGTGGCAAATCAAAAGAGAATCTTAAGAGAAAAGTAGATGAGCTTACTGAATGAGAAGGTCTCGTTGATGACTGGTATGAGAACTGGCAGCTCTGGTGCGCTTTCTGTGGAACAACAGGAAAAGCTCAATATCTGTCCAGAAGTCCCCAGTCAAGTATAATTTCACAGGTGTGATTTTGGGATCATCCTCATCTGATGAAATAGTCATCCCTACACCAATGCCTCGAATCTTCCGAACATTGTAATGCATTAGAGCTGCCTGACACTATGATGTTCTCCTTAAAAAACCCAGAGATGGTTTTAGAAACACTTACCAATATTGCAGCCCTTTGAACATGATTTGGTGTCAGTGTACAGTCCAGGTGGGCAAGACTTTTTGCCAAAGTCCAGGCTGGAAATTTATTTTTTATAGAAAGGTCAATCTGAATAGGATTAATGATTAATTATAGTTCAAGTCAAATACATATATTGTATGTCACCTTTTGCCTCACTCTGGTTCTCCAAGTATTGAAGCAGCTGAGAACGGCTGCTCGGAGCTTTGCTCTGACCTGAGTTTCATGGATGACATCTTTGGGAATCCTATAAACCATGTTTATTGAAAGGAGTTTGTACTATTTAAAAGATTAAAAAGAAGAAGAAAATGTAACATAAAAGTAAACTTACGAAAAGTTGGGTTCCGCAGATCTTATACGCTGGAATGAATGGAGACATCATGGCATCCTTACAAAACAAGTTAACATCATTCTATAAAGTAATTTGTTTAGATTATTTATTGAGTATTGAATGGACTTACCTTAAACCATGAGGATTCTTTGAAATTTCCTAATGGGACTGATAGTGGCCCTTCTGCAAGTTTCAGCATAGAACAAAAAATATGTAATAAGTGGTCTTCAAGGCTACACTGAAGAAGACATTAGAAAAAAATAATGAAAAAACAGCTCAAATACCTTGTTAAATTCCTCAACTTCTATCCTTTGTTCCTCATTCAAATCATATTTATCAGTCCAAATATGGAGTTGATTAATCAATGTGAAAGGCAGGGTTGAATGGAGATTCTCTCACTGGTTGTTCAATTTCTGAGCGGTTGCGTTGATGACTACGTCGACAGGGAGAGAACAATGGTGCGATAGTTTTTCTAAATCACCAATTTCGTCCTCCTCATGAATAATATCAAGTGTATCATTAACTTCAGTTGAGACATTTGATTCAGGAGTGGGGTGAGCATTGGCATTCAATTGAGCATCAGAATGATCAAACAAAGGTTCAGGTTCAGGTGTCGAACGAAGAATGTTGAGATAAGCTTTCTCCTGATGAAGTGTTGTGCCAACAGAGTTATTCACATTATTAAACAGGTCATTATCACTGCGAATGGCTCTAGCAGAGTTACTGAGGAATGAAAAAGGATTGTAAGGGGCACTAGAAAGAGATGGATTCATGAGGAAAAATGTGCTGGATGACAGTGTGGAACAAGGTTTATATCATTACATAAGTGGGCGAAACAATTGTATGACATGAAAAAAAAATCATAACAAAGCATTTTTAAGTCAAACTGTGAATTTAAAAATTATAGAAAATATCATCCATTGGCCTTCCCCTTCATCTTTTTTGTGTGGAGGGCCCAGCTCCAGAGTTTGTTTTCTTTTGCTAGTATTTGTCGCATCCTTCAGAATATTAAACCTATCATAGTTTACAAATATATCTACTTTTGTGATAAGTATAGTATTAATTCAGATAAATGGTGTATGAAATAATAAAATACCTGAAGACCCCAATGGTTGTTCTGTATGCTGGTACGTTGGTAAAGTTTCCTGACAAGCATGAGATTCTGACATCCCATTATTCCAATGTTGTGCTGTTGTTTTGTGAAATGGAAAATAGGCTAAGTTGGACAGTTCAGGGCATGCCAGAGCATGCGATGATGCTTGATAATCCTGTTCCCCCCCTAATCCTGAATAATACAAATTTAATTTAATGCCGTTCAAGTATTTTACAACTAAATACCATACCATTTGTATTCATTGTAGATTGATTATGAAACATTGAGCTTGAAGAAGATACTGGTTGGCATTCAGAAGTCATGAGATTTAATAAACTTTGCTGATCTTGAGTAGAAAAATCCCAGACTAGTGGATAGTTTGGGGAAAACCCTCTGGAAGAGTTACAGATGGTAAAGAGGTTGTTTGTGTCTCTGATGGAGGGGCAGATTGTACCACAGTAAACGACTGAGATAATGTCAACTTGACTGCTGCTTTTTTCTTAAGCTTTTCTTGGTATTTTCATTGGTCATCGTCATCACATCTGTGCTTCCAGTCAGAGTTGATGCATTTTTTCAAGTGTCCTAAAGCATTCATAGTCTCTTTAAGCTCCTTAGCTTGTGCCTTTTTATCTCGAACTTGTTCAGCTTTTTGTAACCCAGATGACCTCATGTTGAGCTTCTACATAATATGTTCTTGCATGGGCTAAAGTCTTTGGAAGAACCATTTTTATGAATGCATGATTGTGGAGAGATAGCGCGTATTCAGGACAAACTGATTATCATCTATATAGGCAACAGCCTTTCAATTGCGGGTAGTTTTGTTGTCATTCCTGATGGATTGGAACCAATGCTAACATATTGCATCTTGCTGAACTGCAATCATGTTGTATGTTCACACACACATATAATGTCCTATAAGAATTTTGTAGTCACAAATCTCGAGGTTTTTTTAAATAACCAACCTTAGGAAGAATCTCTTTGTAATTTTCAGTCAGAACTAACACTGGGAGGTCAAGTTTTTGCATGTCGGTTTGCTTTGAAACTCAAATAATTGAATTGAGATAAATGATCCTATTACTTGTATTCCTCTGAGAATTTGATTTATTTGTCCCAGGAGGTATATCTAATGATAAATAAAAATCAAGGTTTTCACTGAGTTTTTTTGTAGCTTGATCAATGCATACCCCTGCATCTTGCACAATAACCACTGATCCAAGTTTTGCAACATCCCTATTTTGTGTAATTATGCTCTGTCCTTCATAAAACAAAGCCTCTGAATCAAATCAACCACAGAACTCTGGATGCAGAGCAATTGGTAGATTAATCCATGAAACACTTTGTCATCCTTTAATACCCCTCTCATTTTTGCCCAGGGATATTAACATTATTAAACCTAGGGTGCAATTGCTTAATTAATATAGGGGGGATTCTTACACAAAGGTAGCTTACCTGGTTCACTCATAACAGTCTTTGGGGAAACCAAGAAGATTATGGTATTCTCTAGTTGATGAAACAACTTGTTGAACATTCTTTGAAGTACAAACATACTTCCTTGCTGATTTGTCATACCAATATCCCCCGCTAATGATGTGCTTAACACGATCAAGCTGGGCAAATGTTTTTTGCAGTATCCTGACTCGGTGCCATACAGTTGCTATGTATTGATGAAAGATGAAAGACTGAGTTATATGATTCATACCTTTCTGTGGCAAAGAGGAGAGCAGGCCCAAACCATTGTATATACATACTAAGGTGTTTCAAAAAATAGAATTTCGGCTTTGTTGTAATTATTGATGGCACGCATACAGCAACCTTTGTGAGAAATTGGTCAATAACAAGTTCAAGTTCCTCCTGTCAGCTTGGTTAAAATGAAATACAAAAAATTTATTTGACAACTCACGATATACATATCAATATCCTCAATCTCGTATGCCAACACAAAACAGCAAGTCGACCAAGAAGCAACCATGCATCTAGAAACACATGGATTAAACAGCAAGTCATAGACCAAGACCAATGGAACCATGATTTGAACTAGAAGATCAGCATGGATTAAATCATAGATGACCAATGTTTTCCAATGTAGGCAGCCATTATGTGAAGAATGTTGAGACCATCTCCTGAAAGGGATTCTAACCACATCTGAAAAATATCGAACTTTTTGGTGTTGGAAACCAACCAAACGGTCTGTCCCCAAAAATACTTAACAACACCAAGTAAAACAGTGTGAAGAATTTCTGTTGGACAATCCAAATGAACATTTAACCCTGCAGAATAAAGAATAGTGAATGTAAGTAAATCAAATAAAATATGATCGTACCCAGCATCTCTAATAAGGGGTTTTGGAAATTACCCTCTTTTTTCAATTCGTCATACTTTTGCTTAAGGATTGACCAAATTTTTTCCTTGTTTGGTTCAGTGAGGAATAATTCATTTGCTGATCTGGTGAAATGTTCAATAAGAGGCTGAGCAATTGTATCTTTGATTCCATGTTCTTTTACAAATGACTCAACCATTGTCTGGGATCTGGGCTGCATCGCTCGTGTGAATTGTCCATCAATAATTTCTCTGGTTTTCTGTGGAGTTCGAAGTTCACCTGCCTAAAATATACATGGAGTGAGCTGGGGTCTAGTACTACTGCTTCAACATACCACAAATAAGTCCAGATAACCATCACCACATTTGTATAACTGAGATCCACCTACTTCACAGGTTCAACAAAATTTATTTGAAGCTAGGCCACTCTGTGAGCACAATTCTGCTTGCATAGGATTATCTGTGGCATTAATGTATGGCATGACACGAAAAATGCATTCTGATCTGTTTAGACAATCATAGCCAATCTTCTCTGTTGTAGTTGCCCTGCCAGTAATCAGATAAGCAATATATTTGAAACTTGGGGTCACTTACTTGAAAGATTCACAGACCCCTTGTGCCAGCTCCAAAACAGTAATATGTGGGGAGCTTCCAACAAAACGGAGATTGAACTCCTTATCAAGATGTTCACGTGGAAGACATGCATTTGACAGGTAACAAACATAGTGTTTATTCCACTGTTTTGACACATTCCCCGAAACATCGTCAATAAAAAGAATAGCAAAAATATGATAGAAAGGGCACCCTGCTGCAATGAGACATTTTGGATTCGGCATTTTTTTAGAAAATGTTGTTGAGCATTCTACGTCTCATATAAGGCTGGAGATAATGGAGTGTACAGTGTACATACCAGAAAATTGGATTTTTTCTCACCCCCCAATGCCAGGTAATTAAACCATAATCTTTCGAGAGCATATTCCTTGATATCTTGACTGGCCACCACAAGTCCATTCTTTGAGCAGCTTTCAGAACAGGACAAAATACATCACAACATGTATCTTACTGGTGTTCGATTGACATTTAAACTGCTTGCCCATAATTTATTATTACTCTTGCTAAACCATCTTTGAGGAATAAACAATGACCCATCAACACATTCACATAACTCTTCAGTATAGAAATGTTCTCCATTAGGATGAATAGCCATTGGTGTGAGCAGGTCATCTGGTAATTCAGACAACCATTTTGAGCCATGCCATACCTGAGAAAATTTTCCATCTTCGTTTCTCTGGGGATAAAATGTTAAATGAGGATGGACAAGGGGATTAGCAAGATCCTAAAAATAAATCAAGTCTAATAATGGAAACTCCAAATAGAAATAATTAACCTTTGCAATTGCTGAGCTAATTTCACTAATGTAAAAAATGTTTCCCTGGTGTGTTTGCTTTTCTGTTGTTGGATTACCGGTAGCTTCATTGAGAGAGTTTTGTATTTTTTCTAGTCCTGATAAAGTTGGAATGTCTGGGGCTCCGATATCCTTTCCCCAACATAAAACCATCTTTTTTTCAAGTTCAGAGAAATGTAAACGTGGTGAGTTGAAAAGAACATCAGCCAAAAACATCTATATTACCAGTATTGTCAGAAGAAACAGATCAGAGAGGGAGAGAAAAGTCACATACTGCTTTTGAAGGATAGGGAGCCCATTCACCTTGGCTCAAATGATGGTGTGAGCCAGCTTCAGGTATATCAAAGTTGTCACATAAACTCTCAATATCTATAGACATGTGAGTGGAGGCATATAAGATGAATAAAACCTACCTTGAGCTGATTCTGTGTATTCAAATGTCCACTTGTTCAAGGAATCTTCCAATGGAAATTCTTCATTCAAGTCAAGGGGAACAGTGGAGTGCTGGAAGTTGTCAATGAAAGTGTCGACTTCCTTGGCAGGGTCTGTGAAAATTTCCCCAATGCTTAGATCGTTGACCTCATTATGTTCTGAAGGTGTACACTCAATTACTATAAACATCTGTCAATACAAGCACATTTAGGTTATGCATAAATAAAAGACTTACTACTGGTTGAACTTGGAACTTTACGTTTTTGTTTGATGATTGGTAGGCAGGGGGGGTTGTAGGAGGGACCATTGTGCAAGCATTTTTCTTCTTCGATATGCATTTTGTGCTTTGCCGTTTTTGCGTGACTCCTTGCATTCGAGAAATTAATCCATTTGGACCCAGGGCATAGTTGACACAAAGCTGTTTGAGTGCCTGCATCAATTTCAAACTCTAAATAAAAACAAATAGTTAATTAGCTGGCACATACAAACATTTTATTTTACCTTCAACATTTAGAGACATTAATTCTTCTGTTAGGACTTAAATGGATATCAAATGTTCAATGGCAAACACACGACTGCCAGTTGCTCATGTGACATGTGATGGAATGTTCAAACTTCAGCTTCAAACTCCAACCATCACTCAGATGACCAGTCTTTTACCAAGTACAATCGCAAGTTGTGGAGGGTTTTCTCAAGTAAAAATAGTATTTGAACAGTCTGAGTCTCACAGGGCTTCTGAGGTAAATTAGTTGCTTTTAATTTTGTCCTGGACTTAGATTACGCTATAGCGTCCTCTCGAATTCATAATTCCTCTCCATGACTGTCAAACCTTGAAAAACATGATGAAAGCATTCTTAAAGGTATGAATTCAACCAACTTTCCACTTCAGAAATCCTGACCTCTATTTCTAGTGTCCTTTTGCATTTACTACAAGCCCATTTCCATTTAACCTTGACGATTACCCAATATCCCATGAATCATGGTGTAAGCTGGCCTCAGATGTTCATCAATGGCTTGTAAAGACATCACCAGAAACCGAGACTGATGAATGGCAATGGGCAGTGAATTTCTTTTGGATTTGTTATGTTGGAGCATCCCCACGATTCCCTGTGGCCACTAACTCGGATATTGAGTGGAATCCTGACATTGTCCCCATCTCAGGGGAGTTCATTAATACCTGCTCCATGTTAATGGTTTTAGGGAAATACATTACCCGTGAGCATGGTGTGCAATTAATTGCTCGTTTGGTCGAGTGGATGCAGGTTAGAGAGAAGTGGATTATAGAAGGGGTTGATATTGAAGAATATTGGCAGCGAATTGCTGCACATGAGTGCTTTTAATCCTCTAGAATCATTCCCCTCATCATTTCTTGTCTCATAGTATGCTTCAGTTTTTCATACATGAACCTTTGTTGTCCTCTTAATGTTAATAAAAACATCTTAATAGACATGATTTAAGACAATAAAAAAGTGTTTAATCAAGCTGCCACTTTTATTTAATATCTTATTACAGAGTTCAGATGAAATTTCCACCAGGAAAAGTTGAGGGTGGCGCATGAACAATTAATGGAGTTTTATTGGACAGTGAACAGAGATGGTTTGCATTCTACAAGTTGCATCTAAAGACAGAGTGTGGATGAATCCATGAAAAACAAAATGGAGAGTAGCATTAAGATGATTGTCTAATACAATTCCATGGTATGCGAATAGACCCATTGTAAAGTGTCTCTTCCTCTAGGGGGTGTCTCAAAATAAAAACAAAAACATAGTAAGTGGTGTGGTTTGGACATGTGGATTGCATTGTGTGGTCACAGTCAGGATGCAATCTGATGGAAGGTAACCAGCGTATTGTCATAAGTATCTTCCAAGTCAACAATTGACCCTTTGTTTCCATTCGTTGTGACAAGATCATGGTCGGCAGGAGAAGCCATGCCGAAACTGAGAATCCGAATGCTTTTACAGCCATTCCAGATACATAAGGCGGTGTTTTAATTAATAAATACTAATAGAAATACTGCCTTACATACCCGGAACAGCTGTAATCGAATGGTAAAATAGTACAATAGAGGTGGTAAATTAGTACTTGAGTCTATCGCCAAACTGCCACTAAACATAGTACTGAAAAGGCGGCTGGATGGTACCAATTTTATGCATAATAGAATTGCACTTTGGAAGCGCTAAACCTTGCTGGGCATGTAGAGAGGCAAATACCATATACAGATATTAACATGGCAAATTACCATATTTGGTAGTTAGCACGTGGGAGAAAATCGCAGTAGGGAGTGCACAAGTCAAAAACAAACCATTCAAGCAACACACCCACTCTAAATGAATTTTATGTACATTTAGGAAAGTAATTTCTTGTATAATACACTTTCTATACCTCCTTCCTCCCCTTTTCTTTGCAGGAATGGCTGTCAACAGGGTTTTTGCAAGTTTTGGCTTGCTGCGACATGACTAGTGTGGCATAGGGCTAATAAGGACATGTCGAAAACTAATGAAAGGGGCTGAAGAATATACAGATTCGAACCATTGTGAGTTGATTACACCTCCTCAGACCTCATTAATCTCATTTATTTTCTGTTTCTATTACACAAAGGACAACAGACAGGTTATTTGTAGGTTGCTGCATTAGTTAGTTGTGCCAAAGCCATGCTACAGTGCTGCATTAGTCATGTGATATATCAATTACAACATATGTTGAGGTTAAAAGTACAATTTTGTTTATTCAACAATGATGCAGAGAAACTTAACAAATAAATGAGTATTTTTTTAATCTAATTTGTGCAAGAATTAAACATAAATAGTGCATTTTGCACACTGCCACACTAGCGCGTTAGCTCATGCACTAAAATCTCAAGGCCCATTGTGACATCACGCATCACTGACTCAGTATCATTTTGGTATCATTCTCAAATCTCCACTACATGTAAATACGCTGGGTAAGTGTTGAGCTAAAACTGTGCATTCTGATTATGCTAACTTAATTATTCATATGTATCACCCATAGCCTCAATGGCAAATTATACATTGGCTCACATAACCCTTATGTGGGCCTGACCTTAGTCACTACCATTTCTTTTGAAGTTAGGACCTGTGTTGAAGACAGATTTTTGTTGATCCATCAATGAGATATCTGTTCCCAAATCTGAGAAACATAATATTATAATTACCTCACCCCAAAATACGTCAACAGATATGGACAAGGTGAATGGACAATCTCGTCCTGCTAATTGAAGGGGTTTATGACTCATTGTCATTTAATACTATACAGACCATGATAGTCCATTTTATCTCCCCCATTCACTGTTTGATATTGAGTCTTCAGACGGACATAGCAGGACTTCAGACAATCCATGGGATCAGTTTACCGGAAAATGTGTTCTTTTTTTTTTTGACGCAATGGTGTGGATATTGGAATTATTTACAAGTTATTCCTCATCAGGAAGAAAATCATATAAGACTTATGTTACGGGACTGCATCTGCTTACATGTTTGTGTCCCAATGTCTTGTAATAAAGCTCCTCACTGTTGTGCATTGTGCACCTGGATGAATAACATTATGGAAACATATTTTTTATTCTACTTGTGAATACCAAATTCGCCACACCAAAAAAAAACTGGAGTTTGGGAAAGTTTCCAATGCAAAGCTGCAGAGAGGGAGAAAGTACAGTGTTGATTTCCGACTTTTTAGAAGTGATGCCATTTGCGTTTGCATTGTAATGAACTGGCACCTTCAGAGTTACTCATGGACATTATTTTTATTTTTATTACAAACAGACCAAAAAAAATTTACAACTTCAAATGAAACATAATTCATTGGTATGGAACATGGTTAATTTAATGAGATATATCAAGCTTTTGCCAAGTACGAGTATCCAGATGGTACAAAGTCAAAATAAATGGTTAAAACGACTTGTATAATATAACAATTAAAAAGGAGCTCAAGTGGATAGATGGGGGTTTTATGTAAGGAAATTTCAGAAGTGAACTGTGAGAGTGTTAAGTTTTTGTATATTCGAAGCTGAAAAATGGTTTGTATACATGAAAGTTTTTATATGGTTTTTAGGATCTATGAAAGGGAATGAATGCTAGGAACAATGAAGAATATGAAATTCATTTCTGACTTGTATGTGAGTACAGATGATAAGTGTTCATACTTCTCATTTATTTTGAAGGCAAGAAAAAATCAACTATCTGCCTACAAGATTTGTTTTTATTTGTTTTAGGGGTTTGCGAAAAAAAATGATACAACTGCTTTGTCGCAAAAATCCAAATCAGTATATCAACCAAAATCAACCATTATCAAAAAGTCAGGCACTGACCTAGTTGATCAGTCTGATCTATTGGTGAAGCTCTGACTTGTATGATCAAGCTGACGCAAGCTTGACCAAGGTTTATCAATCTAAATCAACATGGCTAAAATTTACCAGCTGGTGTTTTATTTCTTTGACTCAAGCAATACTTAGAGCACACAACATAAATAATACTGAAAAGTAAAATTTTCTATTCAAAATAATTATTATAGTTTTAAGCATATGTTCCTTCCAACAGTAACATAAGTCTAAGTACCACCACAGTAGACAGTATTTTGAGTGTTTGATGTCTCTGTCCTTTGTCATTTAGCATATGAAGGTTGGCAGCATTAGAGTGTTGATGTTCATCTCTGGAGGATGTAAAAAACTAAACCACATAAAAATTTCTGGTTTTAAAGAAGTTTGTATTCATTCACATACCAGCATTTCTCTCAGGTTTGGTCATTGTCACTTCTTGTCAAGGTCTGATACCTTAGGTTTGTAGTCAATCTTGCAATTGATAACTCTTTCGAGATTATTGATTGGAAGTTCGACTGAGTTGGGGACGTGGCCTCAGCTTATGTGCTGTGCCCTCTATCTAGACTTCATGGATGTCCCCAATTTAATGGTGACAATGTCGACTATAGTAGTCAACAACACAAACAACGTAAGTCGAGGTTATCGACCAAAGTAAAGGTTATGGATAAAGAGAAAGATGACTTAGTGTCGTTGACAATTGAGACCGTCAAGGTCAAGACAACGACAACTAAAGTCAGAAGAAAGATATAAAGCAATGACGAAGAACAGATAAAGGTTTGTTTATTAGATATTGACCAAGGTCAATATCAAAACTGAGTCTACAATGTAATTACATGAAGGTTTATATACATCTGGACTCAGGCTATGCATGTGATACATTAACATCGTTACAATCATTAGTAATCGGTGAATGTAATGAATGGAGAAGGTAACCCAAGGGGTTACCAGAGTGAGAGTATTTCCTGTGGGAAACACTGAGGAGTCCGAGGCAATCGGATCAGTGTCGAATTGGTGAATCGAAGGTATCGAGGTGGATTGAGGGTGTCGAGGATTAAAATGGGGTTTTATGAGTGAAGACGAGTATGGGGGAATTTCGATATATCTGATCATGAATGATTATATGATACTTACGTATAGTTGTGTGTCAGTTCATGACAGTTGGATATCAAATAGAGCATGGCTGTAGATTGCTCCTATCTCTGTTGAAGCAATGATACGTACTACTGGCCCTATATCAGGTGTGTGGTAACCAGAGCATCTAACAGAAAAGAAATTGTTGATCTTGTACATGTAAGGGTGGCAGGGAATCTTGATTTCTTGTCCATATTCAAGTGGGAACTTTGCTTTGAACTGTGGCATGTTCACAAGGTGAAGGATGTGTGGGGCAGGGTATTTGAGCCATAAGGTTTTCTTATCAATTGGCAGGGCTTTTGTAGAGCTATAATAAACCTTGAGTAGCATAGTATCATCCATAAGATAGGGAGTGTCAGAGGAAGGAGGTCAATGTTGTCAGGAAGGGGACTGTCAGTAGTAGTATCATTGTCATTGTCATAAATATTATATGTTTCATCATCAGATAGAATTGGGGAGTTAGATGAATTCTTGAGCTGAGGAGTATCTTTACAGTGCATGATGGGGATTGATGTGGTGTGTTGTAGAATTTTGATTCTCCAACACTAATCCCATACATACCCTTTATAGATGTCTTCTAGAGTCCAGAATGTGGATGACAGAACATCAAATATCACATGGACATCTTCTAATCCACTACATTGATAATCTATAACTCGTATGACTCCTATTGGCACATATGGGCAGCTGATTGGGAGAGTGTGAGTTCTATCAACCTGAAAGGTGCCTCGAAATCCTTTAAGCTGGAATTGTTTTCCTTGTTGTAATCTGGCTGGGACTTTGATGTCAGAAAGAGTAACTGAATATTTCTGAGCAAAAGGGGAGGTAGGCCATAATGTAGTTTCATCAATTGGTAGTCTAGCTCCTTGATTGAGGTACAATTGTAACTCAGTTCTGAAGGGATGAAACATGGGAAAAGATGGGGAGGGGATTATTGGGATAAGGGAAAAGGGGGTGGGAATCAGATAAGTTAACTCATAATCTTCTTCTATCACCCAATATTCTTCATCATAGAAAGGGGTGGGTTTGTCATCTGTGGCATGTGGAGACATTGAATGGATGGGAGTGTGAACAGGTAGATAATACATCCAATATCTGACATTATATGTTGCCAGATGGAGCACGGAATTATTCGGGACACCTTGATGTTTCCGTGTCAGATGACAATGTGCTTTTGGGTGAAGTTGATGGAATGTGAGATAAGAAGTTGAGATAAAGTGGTTCCAATAGGTGGGGGGTCAGCTGGGTGCGTTCATTGGATCCTACACCGTGGGGGTAAAGAAGTTGAAGGAGGTAATAGGGGTGAATGTATTCACATGGGATGTCAAAGAGATAATGGTGAAAGTAGTATTGGCTATTTGATGTAACCCATACTCGCACTACCATCTCTTGTTGAGTTCCTTGATATACTGATATGAATCGTTGAACCTCGTATGCTTCTTGAAATCCTGTGAACCATAATTGTTGTCCTAGATAGAATGGTTCTTCTGGTAATAATCAAATAGTGGCTACAGGAAAAACCTGTCCAGGATAATCAGGCCAGTTGAGTGTGTAGTCAAATGGTAGACTTTGATCGGAACTGTAATATGATCATACTTCAGTTAGGAAGTAGATCAGATCAGGATTGTTGAATTGTTGGGACATAAGAGAGTTGGACATAGGTGATGAGGTGATAGCGTGGTAGGGGATATTCAAAGTCTGACAGCATGGTGTTAGCTTTTAGTATGAAAATAGCATAATAAAAATTAAAAATTTTCAAAGGTGTTATACCAAGTGTATGTCCCCAATTTAATGGTGACAATGCTGACTATAGTAGTCAACAATAGAATCAGACAAAGTCAAGGTCAACAACTACAATAGGAGTAAGATTGAGAGATGTAACTTAGTGTTGATGACGAGCAAGACTGTTGTCGTATACTAAACTAGAACCCATTCAGTATATACAATCAATATTTGTTTAAAGAGGCCTTGGTTCTGAATAAGTTGAGCTTTGCCACAGAAATATGAAAAGGGGTAGAAGGTGTTTAAAAGGGGGAATTTGTATGTGGATCGTAACAGATAGATGGTGGAGAGAATAGTATGAGGATGTTAGGAACTGTCTTGATGTTAGAAACCAGTTGACATTAGAAACCAATTGATGTTAGAAACCATTAGAAACAGACCAACTATCAGCACTTTGCTAATAGTGGAAAAGACTTTAGACATTAGAGACACTTTAGAGACTATAGCTTATCCTGCACTTTAGAGGGATTGGGAAAACTTGTTTTTTATTTTTAACTACCACAAGAGTTTTTATACAAAGTTTGATAATTATTATTTTTAAATGAGGAAAATATATTTTAAAAGGGGTTTTTGGGTTTTTCCAAGAAAAGAAATATAGCAAGGGGAAAAGGGATGAAAGAGATGAAGTGAATAATTCTTGTACAAGAGAGGAGCAAGATGGAAGGATTCATAGATGGAGAATAAAAGTTGATTAAGGAAAATACTCTCACGATGTTACCATCCAACTACCAAGTGATTCTGAAACTTTCTCAGCCCTTCTCCTAGACACTTTTCTTCAGCCAGACTCTGATTCTTTCCTTTGAGCATTCCAATGGTGTAGGATCTGATTTTTCAGAGAACTTTGTTTATTGGTGGCATGGGGAGTGGGGTTGGTGCAGGGAAGAAGGAATAGAAACGGTCTTCTGGATATAGGCAGGGTGGCGTGAGGAAAAGTTCTTCAACAGGGATGAAGACATAGCAAGAATGATAAGGAAGGGAGGAGTACAGTTGTACCCATTCATAAGGCACATCAAAACCAATGTACTTGAAGACAAATCCTAAACTAGCTGTTGCAATGACTTGAATAACTTGATAAGGAGGGGCGCAGCATGAGACAGTAAAGAAACAGTTAATGTGATATCGCCCCTCAAAACCTTACTTCTAGTAGATACGTCTTTGGACATGAGCGGGTATTGAGGCCATAGGGTGTCAGGATCGATTGGGAGTTGGCTACTCGAGCTTCAATACACACAAACTTCCATTTCAAGGTCTTCAATAGAAGAAGGGAGAGGAGTAGTAGGGTGAGTAGGGGCTTGATCATCTGTGTCCGAATCAAATGGAGGTTGGTAGCGAAATTGGGAGGTATAGGAAGAAGAGGAATTAGAATTAGTCAAAGTGTTTTGTGTAGTTACGTTAAAAGAGAACATTTTGGGAGTTTTGCGGTTAAGGTGAGATGGTGGTGTGGAGGTTTGATGAGTGATCATAGGGTTTCTGGAGGTTGTTAGTTATATGAACCCCTTTTTGAGCTCCGACAGCCGGATTTGTTCTCAGGGGTAGTCTTGCATGTCGCTAAAGGTCCAAAATGCCGAAGAGGGAACATTAAAGGTGATGTGAATGAATTGAGACCCATATTTTTGGTGTGCGATCACCCTTGTGATTCCAACAGGGGTGTAAGGGCAACATTTCCTTAGGCTGTAACTATTTCTGATAACAAAGGCTCTTTGAAATCCTTGGATTACGATAAGTTTAGTGTAGTGCAGGGTTTCTATTACTTCCAAGTCTTCTAGCTCCTTATGGTAAGTCTTCATGGGTATTGGGGCTGGCCATGCAGTGGTGGGACTTATCGTAATATCGAACTTTTCTCTGAGATTGACATATAATCGGAGTTCCGTTTGGAATGGATGATAGCTGGGTTGAGTCAGATATAGGATGGGAAGGAAGTTGGAATCCTTGGGAATGGGATAAGGGGTATCATATTCTGTTTCATCCTCCGACGTGTATGTAGGGAGGGTGAGGGGAGAAGGTGGTCAGGGTGAAACTGCTGATCAATAATATCATCTCGATCGTAGAAATCACATTCCCAGAACATGAGAGGAAGAAGGGTAAGGGTAAAGGGGATGAGGGAAAGAAAAGTCTAATTGTGATTTTAAGTGTTTTTAGTTTTAAAGAATATGAGGAAAACAGTAAAAATAATTGAAAATTTTTCAAAAGGTGTTATACCATGGATGATCTGAGTCAATATGCCACAACCCGTTTTGAATGGCTTCATTTTACAGCAGCAAGTGTTGCTGGTTGTGAAGGTGTATTGCAGAGATATGATGTCCCAGGTGAAGAAAATGATGATGACAGAGGTGGAGATAATGATGATGATGAAGACAACAATAACGAAGATGGTGACAACCAGAATAGAAAGAAGAGTAAGGGAAAAACAAATGGTATGCAATCATGTAATATGAGAGAGATTGAGTAACAGTCCCTTACCAAGATGAAGAGAAAGAATATGAGATCAAACAGAAAGGAAAGATGAAAGGTATGTTGTAACTGTTAATCCTGATTTTAAATCAAGTCAAATCTCACACTTCCTGGTAATTCTGAAGGCAAAGAAGACAAACATGAGGGTAGGGAAAGAAGATGGGAGGGAAAGAAAGCAAGAGGTATGCAGCTATCAAAATTCCTGGCAATAAAATTTACTGAGTCTTCCTGATATAGACAGTATTGATGAAGAAGGGACAGGTATGCAATTGTCATCAGACATGATTATAAGGAATATCTATTGAGTAAGATGAAGATGAAAGTGAAAGTGAAAGTGAACCTGTGAAGACAAGAAAAGGGAAGGGGAAAGAAAAGGGAAAGGGAAAGAAAAAATAAAAGGTATGCATACATCATTATCTTTGATTTTATGAAAAATGTATTTGGGTCTCCCTGTTAAAGATGGGTCAAAAAAGTGGAAAGGAAAGGGAAAGGCATCAGGTCTGCAGTCGTCACTATTCCTAACAGGATGGATTACTGATGTTTCCTTGACAAAGATGCCAATGAAGCTCTCAACCACTTTGATTTCATTTTTGTTCCACACCCAAATGAATCAGCAAGATTTGTGGACCCTGACACACTCAATCACAAAGTGACCCCTCCAGGGTGTAGTCCCCAAAGACCAAGATCATTAAGACAGAGTGTCCTTGACAGGGACAATGAGTGTGATATTTCAAAATTCCAGAGGGATGTTTTGGATACATGTCATATTATTCCCCATGCAAAGGGGCACCATGTATGTCCCAACAGTCCTTGATATCCAATCACTTGAACAGTATAAAGTATATCCAGACTTTATCGAAGTGGAGGACCAGTCAGGAGGATCCAGAGATCGCAGATGTTGATAATATTCACAATCTTCTCCTCCTGATGAGCTCGATCCACAAATGACTTGGGACAAACACTTTGGGCTTCATGCAGGTAAGCTCTTCACCTATCCCAAGAGCAAAGTGGCTTACTCAAATCATCTCATAGTCACCCAACTTCGCCCTCCAACCCAAGCAAATATTGCCAAGTAGACCCAACCTCAGGCACACCCCCCTTCGTTTCACTCCCCACTATTTCACCCCACCTAATCCCTATCCTGAGGCAAAAGGGGCCAACAAGTCATTCAGAAATGACCTGAAGTATCCTGCCCTACAGGGTGGTGAAGTATGGCCCCAGGACTGGCCTCCCCTGTTCCTCTGGAATGTCACCTATGGGGCCACCATTGCCAAGCAGTATGGTGTTAAAGAGACGCTGGATATCCTATGTGCTGAAGTCAGGGGGTTGTGCTATCCCACTGGTACAAAAAAACAGTCAGGACAGGGACAAGGGCAAGGTGGGAGAGGCAGGGAGAAGAGGGGAGAAGAGGGGGGTATGGGAATAAAGGAGAAGGGTCAAGCAAATGGCAATAGTTGAAGACTTTCACAGATTGAGACATTGGCACATGCTCATGGGCAGTTTCTTGCTAGATGTTGATGTAAGGTTACTTACTAATATAAAGTTCACATGTGATGCACATACATAATATAGTATCATGACCCAATGTATAGTCAAGCCTGATGGAGTTAAGCCGAGTTGTTATATACCTGGGATATTTTATAAACTCTTGCTAGGAGTAAGGATGGTGGGATAGATAAGAATAGTCTCAGCTAGGCTCCACAAACCTCCAGCAAATTTGGGAAGCTTTCCTCACTGTAACATTTTAGATAACAGTGCCAATGCATTTTCATAATTTTTGTTATCTGAGCACCACAATAGGGCCAAAGTCTGTTTTCGATAAACGATCATTATATTTACTGGTTGAGGATTTGAGAGAATTACTAATAAAGCCAGCATTTTTTTTAGAAACGAGAACATTAGGTTCCAAACAAGGTTCAATAGCAGAGCGGATTTAAAACTTGAAAACATGTAGCGCTTTAATTTGACTTTTATCATTGCTATCAATCTAATAAAAATTATCATCTTTGTAAGTCAAACTAATGTAAAGAAAGTAGATACTTACATCGAAACAGACAATATCATCGCCCAGCATCACATACGGATCGTTCAGCTTTACACCAAATATATTCAATTTTTGCCAAGGTGCTACAGGTACTTTGCGGTATATCTTGCGATACAGGAGGCAGGACATGATCTTAGTTTTATTCTTATCGCGAGTCACAACTTCGGATGCAGCTCGTACGATGTCAGGTGTAGAAGAGGTCCACGCTTTCTGATTGAAGTCCAATATTACACAATCCATTTTCCCCGGTCCATTCACTGTTCGGAATTTAGGCAGGTCTGGAGTGAGGACACGATAACCACAAAGAGACCTTCGATTCCAATGTGCAGGGTACTTATTTCTGAACACACGTGTGGCATTAGGTCCCCAAAATTCCCATGGAACCACCTTCTGGTCAGAAGATAGGATGTCCCTGCATTTTCGAAACGTTTCAAGGTGGATAAATACGTCAAATGTATGCATACATTCATCGTTATCAGAAAGATCATTGTAGAAAGATTGGATCCGTACACCAAAAAGATGGGAGTATGGAGGATAGACAATTGCCGAAGGTTTAACAAATGGAGAAAACGGTTTGGGAGTAAATGCGACTTCTGAGAACATCAGTCCAATATCCCATGTTCTTGGATCAGCATTCGGGAGGTTCTTGAAAGGTAGGTTGAATGTTATGTGATTTAGGCCGCGTGAAGTATCACCAGGTTTGAACAGGACAAGCAGAGGTTCATTGATATCTACTATTTCCACGATATCATTAGGTCCAAATACGGCATTGTCTCCAGGTATATCCTCCCAGTCAGATTCTGGTGGGGAATCATCTTCTGCAGGGGGTTCATCCTCATCCTTGCATGAATTGGTATCAAAGTCATCCATGTTCATAGTATAATACTTGAGTACCGGGACGCCCTCCGCACCACAACCTACGAGAAGAGCCTCCGTCTCGGAGATCATTGCACAACTAAAATTACCGATCCCGGAATAGACGGTCTAAGAAAAGAAGAGGAAAGTCAATAAGCAGCGTACGGAGAATATAAAGAGGTTCTAACAAGCTTCTGGGCCGTTTTCCAATTGATGAGCTTCACTTCGCATGATTCACGACTGGATTGGAGGAAAAGAATATTATCCCCGAATATGTGAACCACTGAGTGATAAGACCCCGACCATCTTGTGCTAGAAGGGATTGGGAGAGACATTGTAGTTTGCTTTACTTCGACATGTGTATATTCAAGACCAGTGGAAAGAGTACGAATGTGTAGTTTGCAGAAAGAACTAGAGAATAATAGAAAATGAATGTTCTGTTGACGTTGAGAGAGAGAAAAACATACTCTTCAGGACTACACAATTCACCCAAAACCAGTAGATCTTGTCCCGCGTCAATGGAAAAACCAGCACAGCTGACATCAAGGGAAAGAGTCGTTACAAATCCGTTATCCTTATCGTTTTGAAAATCATATACATCAATCGCGTTGATTCCATAATCCTCAGGAGTCCGAGAGTATCCTCTGGCGAAAACGTGACCGCAAACCTCTAAATGGATGTATTTTTTCCCTATTGGTATTTCCAAGTGTTTATTCCAAGTGAATGTGGACCATCCATGTTCCCTTCTACGAAGATCGGCAAGGAGTTCTGCAGGAGTAGTGTCAGAAGTATCAAGTCGATTTAGATGATACGTTTCGTCCAGTCCGGTTTTGAACGCTTCCAATGCATAGGTAAGAATGGAAGAGGTTTTGATAATAGCGAGGAATCGTTTCGATAAGCGAGCGCACGATGCCAGCTCCTTTGCAAGGCGACAGGAAACTCAACAGTCGTACAATGACTTCTGTAGGAAAATAGGAGAGAAAGATCATTATACTAAAACAGATATTCTTATATGGGTATTGTTGAGATGGATTTAGCTTCCTTTTGGGGAAATTTGCTTGCGCGGACAAGCAAATCGATAGATAGAAGGCAAAGAAGAAAAAAACGGTATGGGTAGTGACATCTTCAACGTGACATTATTTTATTAAATTTTAAAGTTCGGCTATTGTAATTGGCACTCCAAGGCTCCAACCAAGACAGAAGTCATCTGACAGAATTCAATTTCAATGAGAATACTTACCAAGAGTCGCAATTAATAATTTTATTTTAAGATAAATCTTGTAACTTTACAAAACTTGATCCGTTCAGTAGCCCATCCGAGAGTAAATAGAAAGAAAAAGATCATAGAGCGAAACACCAATCACATCCTGCAGAACTGCAAAGCATGATAACACCAACCCCGCTCTCTGTTGGTGTTTCTGTAACCAAAGGGGTGTGAGACCTGAAACGAAAAAAAGTCTATATATCAAATTGTTTATGATGCAAATAATCACGTACTTGTTATACAGTGGGGTTGAATGCATGTCCGTGTCTGCCCAAACTGTTTGTGCACAATCAAGGGACCGCGTTTCGATGCAACTTAAGCACGCTATTCGGTCGAATGGCCGAACAGAATAACAAAATGGGCAATTAAATGTATCATTGTCATCATCATCGATACTCGTTAAATGGAAGACGGGTGAGGAGGGAGAAGACATGGTGAGTTGACTGTACAAAGAACGCGAAGGCGAAGGGTGTTCAGTATGTGCTTCTAATGAAATTTGAGAAGATCTTTCGTAACAACTGAGAGTTACTTACGAGATGAAAATTGTCTTTCGAGCTCTGCTGGATCTTCGGTATTAATGTCAATCATGCCACAAGTTACGCGTTCTTGCATAGCTTGTAACTCCGATTCCTCGAGCTCAGCGAGATATTCTTCAATAACATCATCATCGTATGCAAGATCTGGTGGCGGTGACGGTTCTCTTGTGTTTGATATCCGTCCTGTACGAAGAAATTGAGGGTTGGCGGGAGTCTTTAGAGACATAACTCACCGGTGAATTCTTCTTCAAGGGCGTCCATATCTTCATACATGTTTGGATCAATTGAACTTCCAAATTCCAATTCAAAAGATAAATTTCGAGAATGCTTTGATCTTCGCATTTCGTTCATCATAACGCGTCTATACAACTAGGATGAAAAAGGAATGAGCGGGCGAGGCTAGCGTCATCTAAAAAAAAGCATACCTCATCCTGAAAAAGGTTGTCTTCATCTTCATCAGCATCTTCATCCATATCAAAATCACCCTCCATATCAAATCCATCACTACTAAACGGATGATTTGAACCTCTGATCTTTTTCACTGTTTTTCCTCGTTTCTCGCGGGCTCGTTCAAGGCAATGGGCTTTAAATTGATCGCGTAATAATAGTTTGACGGGTGAATCATCGAATGTAGCTGAATAGCGAGATGAAGTATGTGACTTGTATTGTTTTTTTCGACGGTCTCGCAGAGTTGAGGATGAGGAGTTGGTGTTGGGTATTGGAGAAGGTGTAAGGGCGTTTCGCAAAGGGGATGAATGTTCTGGTGAATGTAGATGTCGTAATAAACTTGTTTTAGTTCCTCTTGAACCTAATGGTGATGAACCTGGGCTCGTTTGGCGCATTTTGTGGCAGGAAGAGGGGATTGGATTAGAGTTTTTTAAATTATGGTAAATGGACCTTTATGGACGCGTCCGGGTCAACAAGTCAGATCACGTAAGTCTATATTTGTAAGCTCCATAATCACTTTTTTCAGTTGGTATTAATCTTTTTATATATTATAAATTGTACAATACATAATTTGTAATGAATGACCAAAGCAAATAGTAGAACACAGGAAACAACATGGTAAATGATAACAAACAACAAACAAGAAGGAAAACCGATGCCGATACCAGAACAGATACGCCTTCCGCTCTACTTCTATTTTTTCACTTCGGGTGCGTCAGGATTTTTACAGGCAATTATTTTGATCTTCTCAGCCGAGACAATCTCGTTGCTTTCCATCTTGAATTGTGGGTTTTTGACGATGAATGTCCAGACATCGTCACATAAACGATAAGTCCGCAAATGGCCCTAAACAACAACATAAGAATCCATTGATAGAAGATATGGATATGATTAAGAGCGAACTTTGAGAGACGTCTTGGTTTTGACATATTTTGTCAATGTGTCTGCCAACGACTTGTCAAACTACAAAAAAAAAACGCCGTGATTCGTGAGTCAACTAGGCAAAGATAAGGCAAGCAATTCGTTGCTAGACGAAAATATCCACCTGAGCGAGTACTTTCATTGCCAACTGTGGTGTGATAGTACCATCAGTAATCAGCTCGTCAAGTGAATCCGTCAAGGCCATGCCAATCCTAGAAGCAGAAAAGTCGATAAGACATCTAAAACCAAATAGAAAAGAAAATAGATAAAAGACATACGAAGAACCTCGATAGAATTCGTAATATACAGTTTCCTTCCCTGTTGCCATTTCGAACAGAACTTTCTAGACGAAACGTTGAGGAAATATGGTCCGGGGCAGAAAGACGACAGGCGAGGCCAAGTACAGCCTACAGGGTTTAGTAAGCCATTTGGCCCCACGTGACGGATGAGGTCTGCTGAATTGAAAATTCGGCTCCACAACGCAAGACTCCGGGCGCCCTTTATAGTGCGGAGTTGAACGTCAACGTTCGACTTGACGTCTCTCTTGTCCTCCCCGCATCTTGGACTTGGAAAATGGTTTGTTTTTCTTTGGTATTATAATTTGAACTTGAAATAACTTAACATGAATTAAGGCGAACTTTTTCACTCTTCAAACGCTCAATATTCTCACCTACTTATGGTTTACGGCAGCCAACATCTTCGCCTTCACTTTATCGTTTGGCTGGAGAGATTTTACCGATATCGACCCACCTGATCAATGGAAATATGGTTATGGTATTGGAAAAGAAACGTATCTGACTCCTTCACCTTGGATCTATGCATTTCTTTTCTTGGTTCATATCCTCTTCGCTGGTACCATTGGTTACGCTCAGTGGAATGAGAAAGGGAGGGATATTATGATCGGTGGTTTGAGTTAGTAAGTGCCTTTTGCTCATAAGATTGATCACTGTACCCTAAACTTGTGCCTTGAAAAGCCGATGGCCGGCACTTATGGTCCTGAGCACGTTCTGGACGGCAACGTGGTTAAGACAGTGGTATTACACTTCTTTCATCATCGCTGTAGCGGTGGCGGCTCTAGCTGTTGAAACGAGCCGCACCATCAAGAGACGATACCGTCTCGAATATGAGCTGGATACGAAAGAAGAAGGTAATGTTTGCAGTCCATTGTACTATACACATCGCTGACGTTTTTGTAGTCTTTATTCATGTGAAGCGCACACTTTTTACTATATTCTTAGCAGTCTGAGCAAGTTCTTTTCTAGACTCCATTCTCGCTTTTTGAAGGTTGGACCGTATGTAAGTGCAAACCGCCCGGGACTTCCGTCACATTTGAGCTTAAAGTATCCTTGACTCTAGTGATCTTGATCGTCAACACCTTCGCCGCTTTTGCACCGGTATCGCTTGTAGCTGGCCTGACGACAAGGATCTTCGCAGTCTGGTTCCTGTAAGCATTTTGTTCGATATACATCGCCGGCGCCAAGCCAGATACTAAAAAAACCACAGCGCAATCCTATGTGGCCTCGTCTTCCTGGGATCTTTCTCTTACACAACGGGCGATATACCTTTGGCATTTATTATGGTCTTGGGACAATTTGCGATATTCTCTCATCAAATCTCTCGTGAAGTGAGTTAGATTGTTGATGTGGACGACTCAATGACTGACGTTGGTTCATAGAACAACAACTACCAACATTTGATCGCTTGGTTTGCTCTTGCATTCGGAATCATGAGCATCTGGGCATTGGCTTACAGCGTCTGGTTGACTATACATATCATAAGACATGGTCCTGGCTCTGTGAGATTGATAGAACCAGAAGAAGGTCGTTCTTGAAACCCGGCAAAACCCGCGTCTCTTCCTAGCCCCCACCAAATTTTGACATCCTTTTCGAATCAATGAAGCAATTCCTTTCTTATCATGTAGTATTCATATCTATGCAAAACCTGATGCCTTGTTAAATTTCCTTGTACAAGTAGCATTTCTTCTTGATACACGAAAAATTGAAATGATGTAGCTCAACAGTAAACCAGAGCGTGACATTTTTAGAACTCTTTTTTCCTTCTCATTCGCGTTCAGTGTGTAAGTATGTTCTATCTTTCAAGTTAGTTTCAAGCTTCATAAGTGACATGTTATCTTGGACTAGAACGAGTATTGGGTTGTAGTGTAGAGGAATCACCAGTCGCACTTGTGATTATGTAACTATACCTCCCGGCTCCCGACTCCCGACTCCCGACCGGTCCCGCCCCATTAGCTCGACACCCATCCGTCATTCGTTCACCCGACTCCCGTCAAAACCTCGTCTGACCATCCGTGCTTTGCCGTTCCGGCCCGATCGCTTCCGGCCCATTCGAAAGACGTTAAAAATTAAAACCTTTTACCGTCGCTTACTTAAAGACCTCCTTCCCATTAAATTTTGTCTCGCCGCCATCCATGCTTCGCCATAGTAGTAGAACTTTCATATCTTTTCCTTTGAGTAACGTGTTCGCCAATGGTCATTATCTCGATATCAACCACCTCTTTCTTTCAATTCTCGCAGTATAATAGAGTCTTCCCAAGGAATAGTTTCCACATCGCAGTAACTGAGAAATGGATGTGTAATCTAGCCAACTCCCAAGCAATATTTCAAGATTTAGACACGAAAATTCTCTTACACAACTCTGTTTTTGCTTTACGTCGACGGCCTTTTTTAAATCTTTATTGCAAATTGCAATCATCATTCTTCCTTCCCCAGTTCTCGTGCTTTATTCGAATCCTATTCATGAACGGCGTTTCTCTAGACTTGTGACTACCGGAGATCGGTCACCTTGATTAGCATTGCTCTTTCAGACCATGATTAAAATATGGTCGACCCGTAAGTATGAAATTCTCACATGCTTTTGTTCTCCTCCTTTGTACACCGTGGTGCACTGTTTTCCGACGAGGTTGTTGTCATTATAATAGCACGACCGACTGGACAAAGGACAATTGCACATCTCGTTCACCCTTTCCAGCGCCAGACATTACTCAACATTACTCGGTTTCGGTCCGAACATTGACAGGTCCAGGACGGACCTTTTGTTCCATTCCTGTTCATCCCACTGTTCGTTGATTTATATAATTGGATGTAATAAGCATATAAAAATGCGTTTTGTTCTCTTTATTTTCTTTTTTTCCCCAAAACGTTTTACTAGCTCATCCGTTGCTCCTTACGCGGTTAACTCCAAACATGAACGTCTACATTTGCATTCGAATATCCCTTCATTGTAAGAAAACAGCTCACACACACATACCTCACTCATCTAAATCCTCTTCTTGTAGCTTTATTATTTCTCATCAACTTCTTTTCACTCACTGTTGCTTCCTTGACTATTTCAGCCTTGAAAGGACAGGGTCACAAAGGTGCGTTCAGATTCGAATTCGCTTCTCGATGCCTGTTAGTGTTAAAACATCCGTTAGCTACCGCTGGATCGGTGCTCGTTATACTCGGTTTTATACTCTATGCATTTGTCACGATATGGTAATACAAGAATTTACTTTCTAGTCGCGAAGAACAGATCTGAGCTTGTTTATAAAGGATATGGTCTGAGAAGTGCATACCGCGTTCTAAACTTTCTAATACCAACAGGAATGAAGCCATTGTTTTACCCTATCTCTTTGTATTTCAACTAAGTGAGTGTTCGCCACTGCATCCTTCACATGTCTGACTCTTTTCCCCGCAAAGTTGGTGCAATTGTGGTAACCGTCGAGGCTGGGAAAGGAACGTGTCACGGACAGTGTACGTTGCATTCAACAATTTTTCTTAGCGACATCGTGTTGAATCTACTTCTCCTTTAGCTTCTTGCGTTGCGTTGTTGATCTTATCTTGGATGTCTGCTTTGACGTGTAAGCGTAAAGATGCTGATGATTTTGAACTTCTCACTGGACTTACTCGCACTCCTACATTTTAGTGTTAATCTATTACTTCATTATAATGACTGTTACGTTCTATCACTTTGTCTTCGACGAAAACGTTTGGAACGAGTCACCCTTTGGCTACAATTGGTTCCCATTACCTCCTTCCCAACCTGCGTTACGAGCTGTGCCTCCGAAGAATACAGATAGGAATATGGTTCTCAACCCTCCCATGAACGCTGATAGCCCTCCGTCTATTGACATTGAAATCGCGTCTATCGAACCTCCACCTCCAAGCGCGCAAAATGGTTATCGACGCCAGATTTCATCATGGTTACCGACGCCTCGTGATCCCGAGAGCAAAGCGAGGACTCTTGCTGCTGCAAGTTTGCTCCGTGGAGACCCTCCAGAAGCGGCAAACGGACCTTTGAACTCGACGGAGGTCTTTGAAGAGATCCCCATTAATCAACTTCCTCGACTCCCGGAGCCCGAGATGGCACCTAAATTTTCTTTGAATGAATATATTTCGAGGTTGTCTTTTGGGGGACCACAGTGGGCTAAAAAATTGCGCGCGGCGAAGCGGGGAGTGGATTTACCATTCCCCGTCGCTGCCAAGGGGCCTACAAAGCGCTATCCCATCCGGCGGGTCGCTGATCCTCCTGGCACGGGGGGTATAGATGCACCAATTTCACCCGCCTCTTTTAAGGAGTGACTAGTGATATAAGAACATCAACCCGCCAGGAGTCGAACCGGGGCTTTTGCCCGCTGTAACGGGATGTGCTACCCTTACACCACGGCCCTGTCGAATCCATGGCTTGTTACTTTCCTCATAACCGAAAAAAACTTTTTTCTTCCTTTTCTTGATTTCCTTTCTTGATTTTAGAGTATATCGTTAGTCAATCGCTCAAAACATTTACAACCATAATTAGCGTAGCTACATCTGATCCCAACATTGCATACTTCAGTCATACTAGTGATTTGAATTCATCCAAACAACCAAAAGGCCTTCAAGAGAGTTTTATTTTAAAAGTAAGAGGCTTTCCTGTGAACTTGTGAATGAAAATTATGATTTTAATCAGTGGGTGTTTGCGATTTAAATATTTTTTACTTGGATTGAGTACCGAATGGGTTGCGGAATCTCGTGGTAAGTTTTGTATCAGAGAAAGCTAATATTCTTCAATATGGGAACTGTAACACTTAGCATTGGATCCCAAAAGTTGGCAACTTACTCTATTTCTAAAGTGTAATTCGACTACTTCCCACTCAATTGTAAAATGGTGCTAAGAAGCTGCGTGACCTTACAACATATTAAAGCTACTTGCTTCATTGAATAGTGAACGTCTAGAAGCACTTTAAGTGATGGCTACCTCTGATGCCCAACTTTACCTGGATATCTCGAAAAATGCAATTGATAGATGACAAAGCTTTTCTCATAATGCCCGATATTCCCAGTCGGCCTTGGGATGCTTGTCATGGTCCAAGAATATCTCCTGATGTCAGGTCTGAAAGTTATAAGATTTCAAATCAGGACAGCCTACTCGAAAGTTATGTCTTGGGTTTCTCCGATGTTTCAAAAAACGAGATAAGGTGAATTGTCCATTGTCAGTTTCTAAAAGTAGTTCAGTGGATATCACTCGGCCTCCGGCGGGCTAAAAAAAAACCAAACGTCAAATTTATCTTCATGCAGGTATTCAAAAGCAGGTTGACAGACCGTCCTAAAATAACAGATGTACTCACATAGTTGATTCGCTGACGTCGACGTTTTTCGAAGCGGTTTCTCCCGGAACGGAAGGTGAAAGATATGATATTCTTTGATTAACAAAAATCGGTTAAATCAAATATCCGTCGGTATTACAAGAAGATCGTTGATATATTAGAAAGGATACTTTAATTGGATATCATCGGTGGGTATGACCTCCATGTCTGACGAACCTAGTTTACCCTGCTTGATAGCTTCGACCATTTCACGAAGTTGGCTGATTAGTTTTACTTTATCTACGAGCTGAGAAAGATAAATAAGACGAATATTCAATAATCGTGGGACATACTTGATGGCTAACCACTCGTCTCGACTATGAAAACAGTTACATAATGACAAATATAAATTTCGATATCAAAGTGTTACTGTTGAAGGTATCACGAATATTAATGTTTCCTGTTCTTGTTTCGATGGCTCCTTTTCAAATATGAATTTGTAAGGTCGTGGACCGTAACTGAAAGGCTGAGGTTCTTCTTTCGTTCCGTTTGTTGCTGGAGTTGACAAGTCTATTGTTGTCAATACATCCATATTCTTCTTTCGCCTTGCGACCAGATCTGATTCGTGATCGGGATATAGAATCAAAGGTTTTCGCATGTTGTCGAATACGTTTTTTGAACGCGGCATCTACTTTAAGCCATATACTTTTCTGGCAAGACGAGGGACTCGTGGTTTATACTGAACGATCTTGTCTAGAAGTGCAGGAACCGATTGACTCATTTCATTTTTCGAGAGTTCGGCTTCCTAAAGAAGTATAACCATAAGACACAATACAAGCTATCTTTAATTAGAACAAAGTACTTCGGCTGAAACACGATCGACAAGATTAGTCTGTTTTTAAAGGGGCAATTAAACATGGAGAATCTTATGTGAATCGGGTGACTTGCCAGACAACTCAGGTAATTTGAAGTCGTCAGATGGTGATGATAGTTTTTGAGTTAAGCCTAGATTGAAGTCCAAAATTAAAAGATCCCGATCAAAGAGACGATTAGCTCGCTTTAAGGACGTCAGCGGATAGTCGGATACGGACAAGGTGAATGGACAACCTCTTCTGGGTCTTCCCAACTGGAAACCCGATCGGGATGTTATACACAAGAGTGGAGGAAGTAATTGAACATTATAAGTCGGGGGAGCTTGCGCGATGTCGTCGCCCATTAGAAGGGAAGACAGGCCTTGTATCTCAGTTCCAGATTGTGGAAAAGGCACGTGGGTTTTGCGTTATGGAAGGGAAGTCGTTTCCCATCACTTCTGATTCGTTTCGTATAATTCCTCGTGTAGAAAACTGCCATACACTCGCATTGAAAATCTTATCAGCGTTTCGTGTCCCATTCCATAGTGGAGCATAAGTGTCCGGGGTGGGAACACAATAACTAACCACGACTGCATCGACTCGGACTCCTTTTTTTTTTTTTGATTATATTCGCACCTCAATATGTGGCCGATAGCCGGACCTCACACTTCCATAAAACAGACGTTAAGGAGCTCGAAAAAAAAGTTCTTTAGTTTTCGTAGCAAGGTGAATAAAAATGTCAAAGGGGAGAGTCTGCTCTTATTCAATGAGTTTTCAGTTGGGACTGAGATTGTTTATCGTATAAAATTTGAATAAAGGAATCTTATCTTTTCCGCGACAGACCGGGAGATGTTTTGTTTCAGAAATCATTGTACTACAGAGAAAACATGGATCCCAAAATGTATTGACTAAGAGGAGTTTTAGTAAAAGCATGCTTGAAACGCCGAGTCATTTCTGACTCGTATGTGAGCATTACGGATGGTAAGTGTTGTTTATTGAAACTCTAAGCTAAAATATAATGAACTTTCTACAAGATATGTTTTTATTTTTATTTTTGATGTTTGCGAAAAAAAGAAAAAAAGAAAAAAAATTGAGTAAAAAGAATGGGAGTCATAAGACCATTCATTACTAATATGCCGTGGCCTTTCCTTTCCCCTTCCCTTTCCCTTTCCCTGCCATATCATGCCCCGAAGGATAATAGATCCTGTCAACTCTAGCATTAAGCAAAATCACCGTGTCTTCAACACCGTATGCTCTGCAGACAGCAACTCCATAAATAAAGTCAAATACAAACCCAGGAGGCCAGGATTGGGGCCATGCATGTCCAGCTGGAATATTGGGATACCTTAGATCGCGATGGAATCTCTCTATCAGCTCCTCATCGTTACTCTCAAGAGATTGCTGAAAGTAATGGGGGGTAAAGTGTAGCGTAGCCGGATTGGACGACCCAGTGTGATTCGGCAGAGGCTGAAGAGCTGGTAAGACGTGTTCCCTGTTCAAGGCAAAGTTCGGCGTCTGAGGAGTATTTAGATAAGTCATTATCTCTATATCTATGTAATAGTCCCACCTTCAAAATCCCCAACATCGATGAATCATAAATTGAATGAATAGTTTGTGTCAGCATTATGGCATTCTCGGGAGCATCAACATTCTCAAGGATCACCGCATTGGCGGTTCTGAATTTGCTGACTGACTTGATATACTTAAGTGAAAAATGCACGTAAGTTAAGGGAAGGAACAGGAAAAAGGACACATACTTCATTCCCTTTGGAATGTGGAATGATGTGGCAGCACGCTAAGCTTGGTCCGCGCAGGCCAGAGATAACACACTTCCTACCATCTCTCTCCATAACATCACTTCTAAGATGTACTTTGTTACTTGGTGGAAGATAGGTCGGCACTTCAGCAGGCGCAGTCTCTCAGTTTTTGAGAGCGTGCATATCGATAAATTTGACTTTTTGATTTTCGTCGGGAAAGAAGATAAGGTCATGATCCTGCTGAGGAAGATTATTTAGACTCTGGTCTAGCCATTCTGTCTTTTGCTAAGTTTCCAACAGGATAAAAACAGCTGTGAGTACGTACCATTCCAGGCGTTTTCCGTGATATCATATGGCCGGACTAAATTTACGTTGTGATTTCTTCTGTGAGTTTGATACTGACGGCTTCTTAGCGTCCCACGACATCCCATAACTACAGAGACAGCAAAAAGTAACCACCGAAGTGGTCTTGTTGTAAGCCGTGAAAAATCGTTTGTGGGAATTCGTAGGAGAGGAAATGATTCAGCTTTAATTATGATAGAGACCTGTAATTGAGGCATACTGGATGGCATTCTCCCCTTCCACAAGACCAACTACTTATAACTCGTAAAGGAGCCTCGTGTCAACAATTTCATTAAGATCTGTTTTTTGACTCTTTCTAATCAGGTCGTATGTCGCAGATCTCGAATTCGGTTTATTAACCAATCTAAGCCCTAATTTTGAATATTGGGGTTAATTAATCATTTTGGACCAAATCTTGAATATATCAACCGTTAATAAACCAATTTACGCCAAATTATTAATATATTAACGGTTAATGAATCGCCGTTTGCAAAATTGAGGCTTCGATCGGTTAAAAAATCTAAATAAAGCGATTTCGATTTTTGCAACATATTATATCCCGACACGGTTCTTGAACAGTAAAAGCAGTCTGCATGAACGAAGGATTCATTTGTGTCATTATGCAATATCTGATTTCTTACACAAAACCCCAATTAATATTTCTCTCATTAGATGAGTAAAAGCATAAATTTACCAGCAAGGTGCAATCAGTAGTTCTTTTTCTAGGAAGGTGGCATGCCCGACTGGGTAGGTGAAGGCATTTTATTCTCCGGGTTGTGCGACACTTTGGGCAAATACACATTATACTTGGCATGTCCTCTGCATGAACTACTAGGATATACGCGAAGAAAAGAGGCTATTCACCATTCAATACTCAGGCTGTAGGCGGGTCTGGTATAAAACGCGAGGTCCACGCACCGGCACCGTTGATTCCATGCGCCAGGTTACTAGTTATTGTCATTTAAAATACATGTTATATCAATGGATCCCCGATCTATACCCTGGGTGACTTCAATGCTGAATTAAAGGAGAACGGCTGTTCTCTTGAAGACGACACCCTATGTAATCTTGACAAACGTTCACAAGAATCTCTTAACCACTTAATATTCCAGTTACCAAAAAAAAACGCCGTGGAATAAATATATCAAGAACTTGGGATACCCAATTAGGCTTCCTTCACTCCTAACCTGTTCTCTCCTTTTGTTAAAACCTCGACATTTCAAACCCTCGGGTCATTGGCATCAAATTTCATAACATTGAGCATCTTTATAGCTACTGGCAGCAAAATATTCAAGTGCCGCATACATCCGATATCTTCATTTATTTTGAGACATTGGCCACTGCGGAAACTAAAGTACATATTTTTCTAACTCCGTCTCCAAAGCATGTGCGACACCTTTGAATGGCAGAAAACTCACAAGGTACGCTGTTGCCAAGTTCGCCCAAATTATCTGAACAGAATGTTGTTATATTACGTAGGGATCGGCACCGTTACCTGTATTTATGGTACGGCAATACTGATACCCGTCACCGAACCGTCGAGGATTTTTTGCACACCACCGATGGGTGACGAAGGTAAATAAAGGAAGTACAACATCGTGATGAACGCGTGTCATTAAAGATCACGTGCGTCCTTTCATAGACTGCGAATAACTCTTTGTTCGCAATAACTCTTACAAGTCTTTGACTCTTATCATGTCGACCCCTGAACGGCCCGACAAGTAAGTTACGTTGATTGAGAAAAAATCTTACTCGTATACCCATTGACAACAAGATTGTAAAGGTTCATTTTAAAAAACCCTCTCCGAGTATGAAACTGCCGGGACGAATGAATCGCGAAATCAGGGATAAATTGATCCCAGTATTTCCATGAATGTTGTGAAAATAGAAAGGGGTGCCTTTGGATACAACAAACAATCTTGAACACCGTGCTCGCCTTGTTACAGTTACCTCAAGGATATAATAAGATTTCTCGGACCTCAGAGTCCACTTTTTGAAAGGAATGTCTGTTTTTTCGCCAACGATTGTAATGTACTGAGACCACAGTGCAAGGGGCGACTATGGATACTCATACAGTGGTACTAGGTACTAGGGTACTGCTGACCAACGAGTCAAACCCCCTTTAATTCGGACTTTAAAACTGTTCCACTAGGTTTCTTCTATATCAACTCGCAGTTTTGCTATCTGATAGTCCTAAACTATGAAGACCATACACTTCGTCAATCGGATAAATCAACTGCCTCCCGAACTACTGGCCAAAATATTTTTACTTACCCAAACATCATGTCACGAAGACAGGTATCCGCATCTCCGTCTTTCATCAGTTTGTCAATATTGGAGAAAGGTTATTAATGGCCATGGAGCATTCTGGACCTTGATTTTTTTCTCTCCCTGGAAAGGAGAACAATTTATACAGGAGTCGGTCACTCGTTCGCGTTCACAAAAACTATCCGTCTTTTTGTCATTTGACTACAATGCTATCAAAAGTTGCAAGAATACACGACTTTATCGTTCACGAATCAGGGAAATAGTTACAACGTTCGACAATTTACTAAAAACCGAAGGACATCGCATCAAGTTTTTGTCTTTGGTGGAGGATCGTCCTAGTAAATTGCCAAGAGCAGTGCTCAGAAAGGTCCTTCCAGTATTAAAAACTTTTGTTTTTGACGAGAACGACCTAATTACTGAAGGATCAGACTCATTTGCGATAATAAAGGCGACTAAGAATCTCGAAAACCTCAACATCAATCTACAGCGAACCTCCATTCGCATGGACTCATTATATGAGCTTAAGCCGTTTTTCGAGCACCTTAGAAATCTAAAACTCAGATTTATCTCTAATGAATTAAAAGAACAAATCTTTATTTCTATTTTACCGTCCTGCTACAACTTGGAATCATTGGTTGTCTCTAGGTCGCTAAATTATCGATACACATTAATGTCAATACACCTTCCTTCGGTGATCACACTCACAAAGCTAATTTCGCTGGACGACAACTGCTATGCACTCATTCAACGACTCCGTGCACCTGCGCTGAGGAGGCTAAACGTACAACGAATTCACACACCGGAACTTGATCAACAAGGTTGTTTAATTTTTGATGAATATGACCTATCGCCAATAACACAGCTTGTTGTCAGCAATGCATTCGGTATTCTCCGGCAGCCACAAAACTCTTCGTTAGTCATTGAAGGCCTTACCGCTGGCTCAACACCCCGCAACGAAGATCCGTGGGCCCCGCTCGAGATGGATCAGTATGACTTAAAACACTGCAATGAAGATCCGTGGACCCCGTTCGAGATGGATCAGGATACAAACTATGATCATATCGATCTCCATAGTATTAATGTTTCATTTTCAGGTCCTACTCAGTTTCACATTGGCTTACCAACGTACAATACACCGAACGATGGTGTAGCCCCACCCGATTTCCAACCTTCTCCGACACTTTCAAAGATCCTTTCTAAACTTCACAATCTTGAGAGATTATATATAACACCTTTTAGCATGGTGGATATATACCAAGATCTCTCCAGCTCAGATTGCGAACCACTCAAGAGGTTTTTAAACATCTTCTTTGATAATCTCATTTCCTTGAAGATTAAACAACTCGGTATCATGGAAGTAGGGAGGAACCCCTATATATTACGATTGATATTCGACCTTGTTAATAATTGTTTTGCATTATCGAATTTGGACACGATAGAACTTGGGAATTTTGGCGCGGGTCTTTGGCACCGTAATTATTTCTCGGTACATGATTTTGCTGAAGAATTGGTGAATTCCCTGAAATCACGACAAAAAGCGGGTCACAGAGCATTGCCAAGGCTTGAAGTGGATTTGGGTACTCCTTTGCCTAAAAAATGTATCGCAGAAGCGGCTATGCTTGGGACTCAAATCAATGTTAATGTTCAATGAGGATAACGGAGCAGATACAATAGTATCTATTTTCTATGCGCGGAGTCTCCGCAAACAGCTCGGATTGTAATACTTATATGGAATCTATTTCTGCGGTCAACTAAAAAAATCATCCGTACCACTTAGTATGTATATTTTGACTATCCTTTTTATGCCACTCTAATAAGGATTACACTGCAGTCAAAGATTTAGTTGACTCCAATTTTTGAACTTGAATGTGCCGTTTCGTTCATGCACAATACTAGTAGATTTATTAGGTACTTTTTCAATTTTATAGACGTGTCGCTGTAGATGGCTGTTTTCGACAACTGTCGAGATCAACAACAATCTCTTACTGGTAAATAAGCAAATCCCATACATATTGCCCGGACGGTTAACATCCAGTTGATCATTATCATTTCTCTCTCTCATTTCAGCGATGACGTTGTCATGTAGGTATCCAAATACAGATTGTATGGATTGCACCGGAATGACTGGTTCAAAATCAGTAAATTTTATAGCTGACTGGTTAAAGCCATTCTGCCGATAACGATGAAACATGAGTTTGCAAAGAAGCAATACGTCCCTCGAAAAATGAAATGAGTCAATCGGTTCCTGCACTTCTAGACAAGATCGTTCAGTATAAACCACGAACCTAGTGGAATGGTTTGAAAGTCCGAATTATGTAAAGGGGGTTGTTGACTCGTTGGTCAGCGCCCCTTGCACTGTGCCATGTGGTCTCAGTACATTAAATCGTTGGCGAATAAAACAGACATTCTTTTCGAAAGTGGACTCTGAGGTCTGTGAGAAATTTCGTTAAGTAAACTCGAAAGAACCCAAGACAAAATATCCCTTCCCATCTTTTGTAGCAAGGCAGGCCACGGTGTTCCTGAGGATTGTTCGCTGTATCCAAAGTTACCCCCGCTTCCTATTTTCACAACCTTCGTGGGACCATTGGGATAAATCCATCTCCGATTTCGCATTAGAGGCGCGATTCATCCGTCCCGGCAGCCCTGTCTCGACATAGTGGACCGTCTTCATTTCTGATAGGCGATGACATTGTGTAAGTTTCCTTTTACTTTTTGACTTATATATAATGTTCAGTTACTTCCACTCTTGTGTATGACATTCCGATCCGGTTTCCAGTTGGGAAGACCCAGAAGAGGTTGTCCATTCACCTTGTGCGTATCACGTATCCGACTATCCGTTGACATCCTTTGAAACGAGCTTTGATCGGGAGGTTTTGAGATTTTTTGGCCAAGAGAAAAATTCGAGAATGGGAGGATTTTATATAGGATTCCTAGGTCTTACACCTACTAATAATAGCCCCCTTCACTTGGTGTGACCAGGAAGTGTGTAACGTCGGCGTTTCTGGCGCCTTTTTTTTTCCTTTCCTCTTTCAACCTTCAGTGTGTATGTTCATTCCCTTCTCAAAATGTTATAAGCTAGCATTTCGGAATAAAAAAGCGGGTCTTTATCGGTATCATTCTTCTAATCATGGTTCAATTAGAGGTCGGAACTGGTCAGCCCGGGCAGACTTTTTAACGAAATCAATTCGACAACGGAAGGATCTTGATAGCGATGACAGACTCCTAACCAGTCAACACATGATTAAAAGACCGGAAACAAAACGTATTAATCATGAAATAGAAGTATCGAACATTATTGTTGATTCCGCCTTGACGCTCAGGACACCAGTCAAGATGTTTCGTGGTATGGCTATTCCGGAGAAGCCAAAACCTCCTGGTCCTGATGGTTAGTCTTCCGTATCTTTAAGCTTCTTCATTAATGAAGCATATGATTTTTTTTCTTCTCTATTCTATAGAATGTTGCATGTCAGGTAAGGGATTTTTTTTTACCACGAAAGAAAAGCTCGTGTTTGATGGTCCAGACTTGTGTCTCAAAATGTTCCCAGGTTGCGCAATATGTGTCTATGATCTATATATCACTTCACTAGAGACATATCGGGATGCGTTAGACGCAATTCGTGTGGCCCTGCAGTCACAACATGTTCCCATCTCAGAATGGCCGGACGAAATAGTAAAGGTACGAAAAAAAAGCTAATTTCATAAACGTCTCTTACCCCGAGTTTCCGATATCGCCATATCTTTATGTGATCTAATTTATTATTAGGATCCAAAGATCAACAAAGATAACGAAATCCAGAGTCAAAATCCGGATGTGGAGCTCGACGTTAGTTTATCGGCGTTCGCCGAACTAGAAAAGAGTTTAAGATTGAAGAGAGGAGCAAAAAACGAAATAAAATAAATAAATAAACATATCTCTTATCAGTTGGAAATTTGGTAAATCAACGCGTTCAAAAACTCTTCTTCTTCAGTCCAATCATATTCAGGAATGAGGTGTGATTGCGTAATTTAGATATGACGATGATCGATGAGAATTTCGAGCTCCGACTGTATTCACCTTTCAAAAAGGGATCTCCCCCCCCCAAGCCGAGAATTAACTACAGAGTATATTCTTTCCGAACCATTATGTCGAACGTATTCTTCGATATTTCCATTGGCAACGCACCAGCGTATGTATAAATAAAATTAACTGTTTTTCTCTTGCTGATATGAAAATACACTTTTATCAGAGGTCGTATTGTCTTCAAGCTCTACGACGACGTTGTCCCCAAAACTGCCAGAAATTTCCGGGAGTTGGCAACTGGCGTAAATGGCTTTGGATACCAAGGTTCCTCATTCCATCGTGTCATTCCTCAGGTATGTTTGTTCAGTGCTGATTTGTTATGTCGATGTACTCTAAATTGACCTCTTTCTTCCCTACCCCCTTTTCCGTTGAATAAACAGTTCATGTTGCAAGGTACGTGAAAACCTCTTCACGATCTTGGACACACCGTGTAACTTTGATTTTGTGTGTTAGGTGGTGATTTCACTAATCACAACGGCACTGGTGGAAAATCAATTTATGGCACCAAGTTTGCTGGTATGTAATGAAGCATATATCCCCAGATAGTTGACAAGACGAATGTTCTCTAGATGAGAACTTTAAACTGAAGCACTCGAAGCCAGGCCTTCTTTCTATGGCTAACGCTGGTGCTAACACCAATGGATCTCAGGTAAGAGACAATAATAGCAGCCTCCCTTGTAGTAAACTCTATCCTGATTTCTTCGTTACCAGTTCTTCATCACCACCGTCATTACTGGCGTAAGTAGCCGTTTTACTTGGTAGCATTTATCCCCTTATCGTTTTTCATTCAAGTGGCTTGATGGCAAGCACGTCGTCTTCGGAGAAGTTGTCGAAGGCATGGACGTAAGTTTACAGGAAATCTTTTTGTTTTTACTTTGTAAATTTTTTCTTTTTAGGTTGTCAAGGCCGTTGAGAGTCAGGGCACTGCAGGTGGTGCTCCCAAGAAAGCAATCAAGATTACTGCTTCTGGTGTATTAGACTGATTATCGTCCATTTTTCCCCCGTTTTTTTTTTAAGTAACTATTTGTTTAAATTGTGTGAAGTATGTAACAAATGTAAAATTGAAATACAAATTATGGTTGGAGATGTTCTATTATATCAATTAAAATCGAAGACGTGTGAACGGATCTGTTGAGAGTTTAAAACTCCGCTACTATTAAAGCTTCCGCTTGATCACGTTTTTTTCACGGTCTGTTTTCCCCTTCCCTTGTCGTTGTCTTGCTGTCATCCCTCCTTCGTCGATCCTTTTTTCATTCATATCCTGTCATGTTCGCTTTTCTCGGTTTATCTCTCCTACCTTTGGTCGTTGCTCAAAGCACATTCCAATTCACCGTCACCAACCCCGGTCCAGATAAATGGTGAACTTTTTATTTATTTTTAATTTTATCCAGTAGATACTGAAGCTTATCATCAGGTTTGGTATGTCGTATCAAAATTAACCCCACACCCTCGTATCCTTAACGTTTGTCCATGCAGTTTTCAACAGTATGAACACTATTGCTGTATGTGCTCTTTTTTTTCTCCCTTTCAGAATGCACTATAGAATGTCGATCTAGTGGACGCCATGCCAGGGTCCAGTCGCAATGCAACACCCTCGTATGTATACATACATTTCATTCCTACATAGTTATTCATTATTGATGGTAACCCCATAGTGTTCAATGTCGTTGTCAAGAACGATAACCCAAGTATCCTTATTGGAAACTTGTCTGTAATTGGCGCAGGTAGATATCATACTACTTTTTTCTTTCTTTCTTTCCAACTCGATATTCACCATACTGTTACAAACAAGTACCAATGGCTGACTGCTCAAAGGCATTCACACCGACCAACATGCCAGTAGGACCTAACTACACCATGTTCCTTGTCGATTCCACCTCCGCCGAAGTATGCCTAATTCTTCATCCCCTTTTTCGTTTTCTTAAAATTATATATAGGTTATTGCCGTTTCTGAAGAATTCGAGGTTAAACCAATAGGATCCGCGTACCCTCCTTCTTCCTCCTCAACTCCAGGAGGTCCGACCGCTGCTGGCGGATCAGCCCCTCAAGAATCTGGATCATCCAATGGCACATCCTCATCCTCATCCCCCAAGAGCGGTGCTGCGTCCCTTACGTTCTCTTCCCAAAAAGGTCTTGCTCTATTGGCCGGTGTAGCCGGTGTAGCTGTGGCCTCTTTACTCTAAAAAAAAAGGGGGATAACCAGATACCAATTTCCACGACGCATGCGATAATTCATTTCAATACCAATGATAACCGATGTAGGGATGGTTTAGCTATCATTTCAACGATACGTAACAACCTCTTTTTTTTTCTATAACGGATTTCAAAGATAGTACCTTTTTCAACTCCCCCCTCCCCTCTTGCTTCTATCTACGTCACGTTCTCCGTTGTTTTATCTTGCTCTTTTTTTGTCTTGGCTCTCACCCTATGAAATGGACCATCTCATTTTTTTCTCTCTTTCTTCCTGAAGACTTTTTCAGATACATATAACCCTTTTTTAGCTATACAATCGTTGTGTTGTTCGGCTCGACTCTCTTTTAATAAATATCACGCTCTTTGGTTACTCTTTTACATGTGTAAAAAAAGCATAGCATATGAGTGAATGCATAATAATAATGTTAGGTACATAATAGTACATTGCTGAAATGACAAAACACGATAAGAGGGAGGCGGAAAAGAGACGAGACAAGGTGAGAGCAAAATGCAAAGCCAAAACATGAATGGACAGTTCCAATTTCCTAATACATACAACATCTAGCCCTTCCAAGACTCAAAATACTTAAATGCATAAGACCCAAAACAGCTGAAGTGCTTAGCCTATCCGTCCAAATGTCTAGTACGGCTAGAACGACAACCCCACATAGTACAATAGGTCGTGATGGTATATTCCGACATAATTGAGATAAACTCATGATCTAAATCCAAACGTTTATAAGGAATAAATGGACTTGTATCCTTTAATATACTTACTTTAAGAACCAACACCGTCGACTTGAACACCTTCCCGGGTTGCAAGCTCCAAATCCAACCCGGCGTCTTTGCCTGAATCCATCTTGATATCGGACCCAAACCGAGATATCGGGATAGAGGAGAGTTTATTGCAGGTGATAATGGTGATGGTGGTGGTGGTGGTGCAGGAAGTGTCAATAAAGGTTTCCTTTCATCAAATGAATCCGTGTCTGAATCCAAGCTAGACGAATCGGAGCTTTGGATCCGAACAGGTCTTGGTGGCGAGATATCGCGTTGAACAGATACGATAGGCACAAGTGTACCACGTTCTTCATCAGAGGAACTATCACGATTGAGAGGATCAAGCTATACAATGATAGCGTAAGAAACACTACGGGGGAAAAGAACGTGTTGTTGTATATGTATATATACACACCTTTCCTTCCCGGAGGACAGCCAAGATCTGCTCGCAACTTGGACGTGTTCGTGGATTAATCGTTAATAATTCTTCTAATAGAATGAGTGCCGCCCGCGGAACACCACGCCGTTTACACGCGGCTGTGATTTCAAGTGTGGGTTTAAACCTGGCAGGGGGGTTCATAGGTTTTTCAGAAGCGTAAAATACAAGAAGGAGAGTTTTATACCCTTTATAGTTTCTTACTTCACGTTCCAACTTCATGATATCACTATCTTCGACATGATCATATGGTAAGCGGAAGAACAAGAGGATATGTAATATCATCCCAAGCGACCACATATCGGATTTGGAACTAGGGTTTACGTCAACAGAAAGTGATTCTGGGGCAGTGTATTCCAGACTGAAATGATATTGAGTTTATGAAAAATGAAGGAGAAGGAAGTAATGAACTGACGTTCCCGTTATACCGGTTCTGGCACGGTATGGGCGTAACATATCCTGATATGTTCCAAAATCGGATAACATTGCACGTGGACTACATGGAAGAGTCAAGTTAAAAGAGAGATATGTGATTAAAGAAGAAGAGTAGTAAGCTTACATTAATCTACCTTCGTCATAAGTCAATAGCACATTCCCAGGTTTCAAATCCAGATGTAAGATAGCTTTCGCATGCTTTAATAAAAAAAAAACAATATTCATTTGTAATGTTCCCAAGACAGAATAGGGTAGTAGTTCTCACTAAGAAACCAAGTCCAGAGACGACATCATTAAAGATACTCTTGATTTCGGTTGCGTTGAGAAAGTGGATAGCACGTCCTCGTTCTACTCGTTGACTATCTTCACGTTGAGCTCGACGCACTTCAGGACGAACTTGAGCAGAACGAAAGGCTCGTATTCGAGACGATCTTGACCTCGGTTCATCATCGTTATCTTGGACTTCTGAATTCTGTGAGGGTATTCCAAGTCGCATGCGAATGAAGTCATCCAAGCTTCCACCTTCTGCCCATTGCATTAACACGCTGTAAAAGTGTATTATTGAATCCCGACGCAAGGAGCTGGAGAGAAAAGAAAGAGAGAGAACGCACAATAGTGTCGGAACAGCTGGGCCAAAAGATGAAAACCGGCATGTTTCTAGCCATGAATGGTGGTATGTGACAATGTTCGGGTGATGTAAAGTTTCTAATAAACGGACCTATTCAAAGAAGATTTATTATTATTATTATTGTTGTTATTATACTCGCGATACCTTATCACTTACTTCACGCAACGTATTTAATAAATAATCTTGTGATTGTCCAACAGCGATCTTCTTCACAGCGAATCGACCTTTCATAAAAAGCCACGGTTATCAAAAGTCAAAGAAAGACTGCCACCCAATAATAATGCCATACCTAAAGGGTTTCCATCGAGCACGTGCTACGGATGCACAGGTTTAAAAGTGAGAAAGAGAAAAAGGGGGGGCGCTCCAAATAAAAAGATCTAACCTGGCATAAGAACACACTCCCATTCGCACCCATCCCTAGACGATATTCCTCTCTAAAAAACGCAACAAAATACCCTTCAGCCATATTCTCTGAACTTATTCCACCCCTATTTGGAGATAAACGAGTTGTACTTGGGGAACTGGTAGGGCTGGCACTTGCACGAGGACTAGCAAACGGTGTCGATGGCCGCGACGATTCATTGGCAATTTCTAAGAGTTGAAAGTAGTTATGAGCTCGAGAACTTTGTCCTGCAGGTGTTGTTGTTCTTATTCTTGTAGGATCGACATCAACATCAAATGGACGATCACAGTATGGACAAAATAAGGCTCTTGATTTGGCAGTTACTTGAGTTCCAGTTGGTTCATGTTCGCGGATGGATACTGCATGAGAAGTTGGATTATAGAGTACGACCTGATGAGAACCATGAAGAATGGGAATTAGTTCTCGTCTTGGAGACGGTGGCGGTGTATTGGAATAGGACGAGGTCATCGTCAGTCCGTAGTATGACACCAAGCACTACGGGGGAAAAGTGTGACCGTCGCTTTGTCACTCCCTTTTCACTTTCTTCCTTCCCTCGGACCTCATGGCGAGTGCTCTTTTTACCTCATTCCGTTCTACGCTTCCTCTATCCCATTCTCGGTCATTCCTCCCATTTTCCAGAAATTTCCACGCAACTTCTAGTTGTTTCACTCAAAAACCTAGTAGACCACTCATCGCCAGATATAAAGATAAAGTTCCCGTTGACCTCGCTCGTGTTCAATCCGGAAGACATGTTAAACTACGAGATTATGAAAATCAAGTCAAGATAAAAAGATTTAGTTATGATTTGAAGTTAAAAGATGGGAAGGTTTATCCCGCCAAAGGAGATTATTTTATTGGTACGTAGGTTTTGTTTTTTTTTTGTCGGAAGTATTTTTCATTTACATAAGATCAAATAAGGTCCTAACGGTTGTTCATTACGTGAACCACTATCGCCTACATTTCAAGAGGTAGTCCGTAATTTTAGAGGAGCGAACATTCTCGTTTTTGTAATACCCAAAGGTTTCTTTTCCTTTTCACAATAAATCATTTACTTGTTGGCTTATTTTTCTGGTCTAGATACACCTCTACCTCCTACATTAACCATTTTACATGAACATTCAGATCATTTTTCAATTCAATGTACAAGTCCTATGACTTTAGAAGGTGAATAGTTATCTTTTCATCATCCCTCTTTTTCTCTGACCCGCGAATGTGATTTAGAACTGAATGAGGAACTTACGAACTTTATATTAACAAATGCCAAGTCATTAGACAAGGAACAGTTTGACAAAGAATATCCCTTCTCTATCTAAATGTATAACCCAAAAGAAGAAGCCTTTCGGACAAATTATATTTCCGTACAAAACCAAAGTCGTCAGTTATAATTGTATCTGACTATAAAACTACAAACTACAATAGAATTACATGTATCATCAATTAATCCCTAAAAAAAAGGTGTCTTTTTTTAAAATCCATCCAAATTATTTCAGTTTCTATGTTAAGATGTCCGTTGAGCTCAGCTCAATCTACACGATGCAATAATGGATAAGACCGGCACCATCTCCCATTTTCCGCCCTCAACCAGCCCATGGCCAACACCCCCAAAGTATAATCTCACCCTCAATCTGAAAGGCTAGATTAAGTAAGGGTTGATCGCTCTTGAATGTCGATATCGGACGGTACGAAATTTGTAGGCAAAACGTCTGAATCCTCAGTGTTGCTCAGCTGTACTTTGTGGATGCTCAACATCATCCGTGAACCGATGGTAGATACACTAGCGACCAATAACCTGTAAGATAACAAATTAGCTGAGATATAGTGAAGAAAAAAAAAGTGGGTTTACATACTGAGATGGAAGGATAATAGTGTTCAGCTGCCCCAAAAAGACGTTTCCTAACATGAGACGATTATGACCCTTTGACTGTATTAACATCTGATGCTTACCGGTAAGAACCCAGTAATTGACATGAATCCCATTACTGACCCCATAATCAGAAAGTAAAAAACTCCGGTGCGATAAAGAGAATGAGCCAAGGGTGCGTGTCTTCTTGCTAGCCCGTTCCGGAACTGGGCGATTGCCCAGACAATCGTGAATGAAACTATTGTAACTAAAGAAGCAATATTTGAGTTATTGTTATGGGAATGCTTTAAAAAGTTGTCTAACCTTCGTATGCCAACGAAAGCGCAAAAATAACCCAAAAAGGCCCACCTGCATGCGTAACGACACATCCAGTATCTCCCGGTAATCGTTGAGATAAGGGAATAAACAGAAATATAAATCGCTGGAATGAAATTAAGGTAAATACATAGAGTATGGATTACTCTTACCCGAAAATTATGTATCACGTATAGCAAAGAGGCGGCCACAGTTCCAGAAAGGAAAGCGCAGAGAAAGGTGAAAACCTTTTTATTGCGATTCCACATTGCATAAATTCGGAGGAGAAGCCAGACTATTTATGAAGTGAATGAAAAAAAGAGTAGAAGAGAGTGTGTACACTTACTATCCAGTGGAGCTTTGGCAAAAAGACTACCCAAATTACTCCAGAGCGAACCGCCAACACAACTGATGAAAAAAAAAGACGCTGAGCAAGTCTTGAAAACAGTTTCTATAAATAGGATACTTGCATCTGTGAGTTATAAGTAAAGCAGTGAAGAAAAAAAGAAGTTAGACTCACTTTGTTCGAAGGAGCTGGTAAGAGAAGTACTAAGATGAAACAATGGATCAGTTTGGAGCTTGGAAATCATAGCCTTGGAACTTATATACAGAGAGTATTTGTAACCATGACCGACAAGGAATAATAACGGTTCTATGACCGCGTGGGTTATGTGTGATATCAAATGTTTTGATATTACTTACTGTGAGGTAAAGAGCGTCAGTTAATGTCAGTGTTCCTTTATGTAGGTACTTGATCTGCAAAGGCGTTTTAATAATAATTTTCGGATAATTCTGACTCAATACTCACCTCGTCGTCAAGTGTCAAGACTGATGAGTGAAATATGAGTGATGCAAGCAAAGAAAATCAACCAAGACATATGACTCAACGGATGTCGTAACTAAAGAACGTAAGGGCGGCAACTAGGAAACTTTTATAAGTGTTCAGACGTCTTTTTTGAAAAAAAAAAAACGGATTTACCTCCCAAGTAATGTGAGGAAACGTGACGAGCCAGTGAACCCGCTCGGAAAAACGGCGAAGTATGTGAAGTGCTCATCAACTACAAGGAGTCGTACTTGAAACTTGAAAAAAAAAAAACGGTCGACTCGTAAATTGCCGGGTTGTATACCCCCTCGCCTCAGGTTCTGCGTTCTTTATATTTAAAGTGTCTCACCAGGCCCGGATGGTCCCAAAACAGATTGCCGTCAACAAGAAAAAATGACTAATTCTTTTTAGATGCTCGGATATCCGCCCATGTATATACTTAGCTTCTTGCCTTTTGATTTAGCCTTCAGCGCTATTTTAGAACATCAAAATAAGTTGACATACTAGTCCAATTGCAGAAGTTTGCTCTTATTCAAAAAAACACAGATTATTAAAGGAAAGGTGATTGAATCGCTTAGATAGAAGTTCTTTCCTGCCCGTGGGGGTTTGGATACTGAAAGCCAATATATAAAAGTAACCCATGCTGTGCGTCGATTCGAGGGTAGCGATGGAAGTACAACAGACTAAAAGGAAGTCGCCGAATGTCGCTTGAGTCTCCTTCGGACGGCGCTCAAGTCAGGTTTGAGAACTTCGTCTAAATTTCCATTTCTGTTGTCATTGTATTGGCTTGCCCTGTGAAGACGGAATTCTAATAGACATATAAAGATAGAATTAATTAATAATAGGTCGACGTCTCTTTTTGTTATTTACGAACTTCGGGGACGGAGAATGAAAATATATCCAACCGGTCAATATTCATCTAATGAGAGTATGAAGAAGAGCGCTGGTCCAGAAAAGGTTTTGAAAGGTTTTGATTCGACGTTAGACTCATATGTAGAATGCAGGTGACCGATTTGTTTTCGGCACTGGCACTTTCCGAAAAGAAAAGGACGTGTGACCGTGGAAATTATTACCAAGCACCTTCTTTTTTTTTATGACCTCATCTTTCAGCTCAAAATGCAGCGATAGCGCACTATTTATTAGGGGTTTGTATAATTTTTTATATTTATCGCCAACATTTAGTCTCATGAAACATGCGTTCGTCTTCAATTGAAATCTTTCTTTTCAGCGGATGCTTCCGAGGTCGGACTATTATACTTCCCGTATATCTGACGGAGCTGATGCTCTTACGCGGACGATTAATATGTAGAACGGCATGTAATACCCTTACAAGTTACGCGGCATACTCACACATTCAATAAAGGAACCCTAAATTATTACTGTTTCCAAGTTTCGGATGATTTTGAACATCACTAGCGAATGTATTTATGAATGACAACTATAACTTTCCACTCTGGTTTCTCAAGTGATTGTCTCAGGCTTTGACTCGCTCAGAAGTTAACCTATCTCTATCCTTCTGGAAATACTCGGAGTTAACGGCTTATGTATCAAACCAGAAATCGAGGATGCTACATTGCTGGGGCCGCTACAGACTTTTAGAGCATAAGAGGGTGTTCGCAGGTCGCCGCAAGCTGACTCACTGACTAAATGCGATCTTAACGGATATCAGTCACCCATTTGTTGCAGTTAGGCCAGAGGGATTCAGGAATATAAGCATTGAAAGGTAAATTTCTAAACAAAGACGACTACTTAGCGCATATCATACGTCACTAGGTGGTCCTGCGATTTCTCAGTGTGAGAATCATTTCAACTACAGCGCTGTTCCTCATAGGTCATTTAACTGTAAAGGGCAATCTTATTAAAGGTTAGCGTTACCATTTTTGATCGGTTTGGACTTGTTATTAAAGTTAGAATACCAGGAATGGCGAGTCTGGACGACAAGGATAGTGACTATTTCAGCGTTCAGTCTACTATGAGAGGATACTGTTCGGTAAATTCCGCTTCTAATAATTGTACCATTGCTGATATAACAGCCTCATTTCGCAAAGAAAGACAACTTATACATACGCAAGACGGCTCCTTTTGTCACCAGAAGTAGAAAGATAGACGATAATAGAAACCATAGAAACTTCCTTGGTCAATAAAGCATAACCGTCCGTATGAATCGGCGGCATCTTAACTCACTTTTTTCCTCGGACATGTCGGAACCGCTACTCTATCCCATTGAAGCGATTTGCTATATGCACATCTCTCATATTTTCGGCAAGTTGATCGCCCAGTATTAGTTTACCGTTCATCGATGAGTGTTGTTCCTCCAGACTATCGGCGTACCTTTAAAACTGGCGTGCGCTCCATATTTGTCTATACACAGTTGAAGGTGAAAATACCAATTTTGAATACGTTTGAAAGTATAAAACCACCGTTTACTGTGGGCTAGATCTAATCATTGTTCTGAAGAAAGCGATTGCTCAAAAATTACTGGCAATTGTGTTTTTTCAGGTACGACAATTAGTGCTAAAATCAACTCTTCTTTCATCATAATCATACCCATGAACAGATTTCGAGTTTTATGTAGCGAAGTAAGGCCAACCCTCGCCGCGAAATAAATTCGGTCAGATAGATCTTAAAGGTGTCAATGTTAGCGGGTGACAATATGATATCACAGGAGAAACTTCCTCCCCTTACGTCTGGGGTTCTCGTTCTCTTTTATCTCATCTCAATCGGTGATTTGATTGATGGTTTATCATTACGGGCTTCAAGTGTTGTTATCCGAAGGTACACGAATTGTTTAATAGGAAAAGATGAGAGACGAACGTTGATACCCATGCGGTCCGATGTGATTTTTAAGGGGATTGCTTTTGAACTCGAGTAGAGTTATATTTGTACGGAAAGGTACCTGCGCAAGGGAAATGCAAGTCCATTATTCCTCCTTTTTTTTTAGTGGGAATTTGGTTTTCATCCTATCAAAATCTTCAGATCTCTGGTTATTCTGGGCATATTATTTAACATCCACAAAATTCCTTCGCCTGGGCTCCTATTCACTGTGAAAAAAAGAAGGCCAATCTTGGCAAATGCCTTGGTTTGATCCCGAGCGGCTGGCAAGGACACTACTACAGCCGCGACTTATACTGTTGGTTAGCTTGCAACCGATTTCATTTCAGAAGATCACAAATTATGAATCAAACTCAAAGCATGTGTAAGCAATGTTACCATTGGAAATACAACACTAAAATCCGAGTACACTTTTATGTCATCACGATTACCCCACCCCCGTCCTTCCTGTCATAATAAAGTTTTCGTTCTGGACCAACCAACTTATATTTATGCTTATGTTGCCGATGAATTTCCTCGAAGCTTCGTCCGAATAGAAGTATTAACTCAGGTCCAAGATGCCACGTTGTCAGATTGTCTACACCTAGCGGTTATTATGCGTATTCTATCATTAAAAAAATGACAATCAAAATTCCAATGGTTCCTTCTTCTTTTGATTAGGTGTCTAATGACAACATATACACATCTTCCATTGTTTTGGAAGGTTTTGGTCAAGAACGCATCACACGACAGTTGCCTCGGCTCGTAGTGCCTCCCTGATGTGCTTTTCTTTATATGTATATGGGATTCTGAATTATTTCTCCGCACTTGGATTGTTAAGGGTTCTTTCCCGTTGAATGAGGATGGGTCAAATGGTCAAATACAGGGAATGCCCTCTAAGTCTTCTCGACTTTCTTTGCTCCCCCAGGCCTACATTAGTGCACTTCCCCGGCGGCTGTTCTCTATTCTTATCTCAAATAAATATGTGTACATCGAAGTAATTGTCTCCTTTCGGATTAATTTGATTTACATGACAACAAGTGCTATCGCATATATGTATTTCATACTCGCCGAAACCAGCGGAATGGTACTCTGGTAGTACCGTACGAAAATCGAGAATTGCCTCTGTCGTCCAGCTACTAGTAGCTGATAAAGGGAAAAGGAAATTTTACTCATAATCATATGTATTTGAAATACTGTAAAATTTCACGGGCCGAACTCTTCTGGCTGCGGAAACGCGAACCCTGCGGGCCAGACTTTTCCCTCCCCCTGAGAAATACACAACCCCCCCGAAGGTTTACTCCGACACCTTACCGGGTACAACAAATGTTTGGTAGGTATACGAGTCAGATTACTTTTCAAATTGTTTTTGTGAGGTGCCGTTCTCCATTGATATTCAGAGTTCTCAGGCTCCAAAACTCTGAACATCTGTTGTCTAGCTCCCTTTTCCGCCCCAAACGAAAGCATAGTAACAAATACTAGAACACAGCAAATCGATTTTTTTCTTTCTTCTTAATTTCACATGTAGTCTTTTACACATACATATTTTCGTTTCTTTTACAACGGCATCTTGGCACAATTTCCCATAAATTTAAATTCACTCCACCCAAGTCATCAATTTGAAACAAGACCTTCTTCAACATGATTGTTCTTCTTCCACTCTTGAAGCCAATTTTTCACATCGTCCTTGCTTCTCTGTAAAAAAAAAAAACACGTAAATCGGCACAGTCAACGTGCTATAAGGTGATGACTTACCTCAGACCACGCAGCTTTTGCACGAATCAGATCTAATGCTTGAGCTAGCGATTGGTTGATTTTGGATGTATCTTTATCTTTAAAAAAGTCTTCAAGCTCTTGAGCGTCTTCGTTGGTTCTTAAAACATCCGATATTGCCTCAAGAACGTAGCTCAGCTGGAAAGTACCCTCCATTTTCTTGGTGATCTAAATAATTAAAAGTTTATTCATTGATAGCAGGAATATATCTATCATATATTGACATACCTCAGTATAATTCGTTTTGAAGAATGATAGCAACCCCTAGGAGGGAGATATAACATCGTATGTTGTTGATGGGTTTCAAAAAGTTTGGCATGCATACCTTTCCTATCTTTTCATTGTAACAAATACCGAAGAAGAAATAAAGGACCATCTAGAAGAAAACATTCAATAACTCATGATGTAAACCATGATAGAAACATATTTTACGTGATTTGGTGCTCCGTTCAATATAAAATCGAAGTTTTCTTCAATCAAAACCGGGTCTCTAGTGTTACACATTGCAATAACGGCTGAAATTTGAGCCGCGGGATTCGGTGGATTGATAAACACTTTCTTCATTTCTTCCCATTCGGGTCGACCACCATATTTGGTAGCCTGTAGAAAAAAAAATGCGGTGTTAGGTTTTGTATAATCGTACGTGGATATTAATATTGGTTGACGAAAATGACATACGGTTCTGAAAGTCGGTCTAACAAGATCAGCTGGGATATGGGAGTCAGAGCCAGTGTCAAGGTATATTTGGAACCATTCTTGCAATTTTCGCACAGCTCTGTCGTAAAATAATTGTCATAACAAAAAAGGTTTATGAAAAGAAGTTATCATTATCACAAAGACTTACTCGGTTAAACCGGTACTTGCCGCCGTCCCAATCGCTGTTGTGCGTAACTGAACCGTATCAGGGTGTTCTCCGGGTGGATATTCATATCCCATTTTTCGGGAAAGGGGTGCTACCGCAGTCTAGCCAAGAAAAAGTGTATCATAATGAGCATAGTTCAGTTAAAAAGGAAATATACCAACGTACCCGTAAGAAGTCTCTGAGATCGTCTTCATCTGCTTGGTCCGAACGGCTGAGGGTGATTGATCTGACTTGATTTGTCATACCTCTCCATACAAGGTCTGACAAAGAAAAAGGGATTAAAATGAATTGAAATAAAAAAGATGCTAAAGCGTACATTCGGTCTCGGACTCCTTCAGGTTGTCTATCAAAGTTAAAACGCTGCTGGTAGTAGAGTATCCAGAGGTAGCGAGAGTCGTTGCATCGTTCAACAAACTGAGACGGTCCTCTGTAGTTAAAGTTGAACCGGCACGGGCAGCCTCTTTCCCAAGTTTGGCCAAATGTTCAGGAGTGTAGAGAACGCGATCTAACGTAATCGATTAGAGTGGAGAGACAAATGTTAATGAAAATGGGCATACAGAATCCTGTTCCGCCTGCATTCAGTTTATATAAATTCTTGATATCTAACTTATAAGTTGTTTCTCTGGTCGTAAGTAATGCTTGGTCTTCTATGGAAGCCTCGCCTTTCGGGTTAACGGTTTTGATACGGAGAGGTACTTGCCTAAATAAAACTGAGTCTATGAAATTTGACAAGAAATAAGATACAAACCAAATAGTTTCATTATCTTTTTCTTCAGCTTTACCAGTTATAAGGAATCTATCTTGACGTATATGAATTCCACCCTCCGTTTCTTTCACGGTCAAGACCGGGTAACCAATCTATCACGGGTTACTATAAATATAATTTGAATTAATCATTTAACGACACCTTCAAAGTCCAATTGGACATCAAAGTAGGTATATCCAATCCTGAAAAAAACCGACGTTAGCATAAACCCATCATCGTTAAGAGTGTCTTTTCATGTACCTGTAGCCTTTTGAATACCAGCCCACAAGTCATCTGCAACGGTATTGCCGTACAAGTGATTTTTCAAATAAATGGAAACACCTCGGAGGAATTTTTCTTCCCCTGTATAGACTGAAAGCATACGAAGGACTGATCAAAGAAAAAATTTTGGTTAGTATCTTGTATACGAACGGGTTGAAAAATAACTCGCCTGACGCGGCCTTAGAATAGGATAAAGCATCAAATATCTATGCAAAGTGTTATAGAATTGACATGTAAATGAATGATGTAGGATAGTTACTTGTCCGATTTGAGCGGCATTTGGAACATCTACTTGTATAGGGTGAGACGACAATCTGGCATCTAGATCGAGTGCCGAAACGGTATGAGAATTGTAGAAACTTGAATAAACATTCCACTCAGGGAATAACCTGCAGATAACTTGAGAAAAAGAATTAACACCACCATTGGCCGATACACGTACTTGTTCAAGATGACCACTTCTCCCATTAGTGTTGCGAAACCTGAGATGAACATTAAGAAGCATCCTGCGCACAAAAGGGACACCAGTTCTTCTAACCTTCGTTTAGCCATAAATTGTCCCACCATTGCATAGTTGCGATGTTCCCAAACCCTTTTTCATGAGAAATCAGCTTATAATTAGGGGAGGAAATGACTAGATATATGAAAAAAATACATACACATATGAGCAACCTATCAGTGGAGCGTCGTAAGAGAGGAGATCATGAATTTTTAAACTATATAACCAACCTCGTGACTTTGCGTTCCGGCGATATTTTGTTTTGAATTAAGATCCGTTCGTTCAGGATCTACTAGTAATGCAGTTGTCCGACCAGTTATCAAACCCTGAATGCAATTATTGATAGCATTCTCTAATTAGTTATTATGATTTTACCCAATTCTCCATAGCACCAGCATCGAAATCGTGAACCTAATTGAATGAGATAATCCATACTTAGATCGTGTGTGTTTCTCTAGCATACCACCAACGTGTCCAACTTGGGAAGAGCAAACTCAATGTCAAATGCTTGTTCGTATTGAATCAAAGCCTTTGCTTTCACGTCCAAAGAGAACTATTCATTCGTCAAACCGATGCTTGCTTTTGTAGGGTATGAAGAATTACCTGAGCTTGATGGATACAATCCTCGGTCGCTGTTTTGAGTTTATTTAATACATGCTCTTTATATGAACTGAATATTCCGTACCATATATTCTTAAAGGACGTGTCTTGCCGCTTAAAGGACTGACATAGGAGCTCTCCAAGTGTTTAAAGTCACCATTAGCCAGTGCGACGAGATAGGTGGACATCTATCAATATAAACATCCTTTAGTATTTTGTAATATGATTCAAAGAGGTACAGATACTTTGGGCGTTCTCTCGAACTTCGTGATTTTCCATCCACCGGCGTTGCAATCTTCAAAGAAATGGGCTCCAGGAGAGGACGCAAGTTTGGCTTCAGAAACGGCGGGCATGTTGGAAAGATTAACTGTATCCTCCTTCGATATCATGCTGACTTCGAAAGTAGCTTTGAGAGCAGGTTCATCCCAGCAAGGAAAAGCATGACGCGCAGCAGTCGCCTTCAAAGTTGACGAGTTCAGTATAGATCCATTGATACGAACAATCAAGCGGATTGTTACCTCAAATTGTGTGACTCCATAGTGGCGCTTCTGACCTTTGATTTCATACGTTGAATAATAATAACCTATGAGATGGACGGGTAGTCGTTCAGAGAGAGATTCAGAATCAAACACTGATAACAAGAACAGACCTTTCAATTCATTCGTCATTGAACGTTTATACTGAATAGATAATACAGCTTTAGATCCTTTCTTAAGAGCGGTTGAAAGAGCCAAGGAAGCTTGTTCAAGATCTTCGTCGAAGGTAAGGCTATTCAAATCGACATGCTGAATACCAACGTCAGGATAGGTTACAGAAACATTTGTTATAGAGATATTCGAAGAGTTGAAAGTAAGTGACTTTGTATCACTCTCAATATCAAGACTGAACAGATCAAAATCAAATTAGAATCAGACGAAATATGGGTATGAAAAGTTATCTTGATCGTACTGAGCAGACACGGCTCCGTAGAATTCGAGTTTTTCCAGATCAGTCTTGATCAAAATATCATAGTGAAACGGTTTAGCATCAGTAGGAAGCCTGGCCTTATTGTCAGATTGGGGACTGGGATTAGACATTGTTGGTAGCGATGAGACAACGTATGGTTGGCTATATATACCTCCGTCACGGGGATCTGTATCCGTCTTACCGGATTAGTAAGCCATTGTACAAAACGAATACTTCATCTTACATTCCCAATCTACATAGAAGGTCTCAAAAAACTATTTATAGATCATGAGTCACTGTTGTTACGCCGTAAACTCCTCTGGGAATATATCCCAACACTCTATGTAATCCATGTGACACCAGGGATATTCCTCGGGACCGTCCATTACTCGTTAAAATAAAATAAAATGAGTTGATTGATTGGGTTGCATACAATTACAACATCGTTTATAAAAACTACAAGCCTTGTTTCACAGCTCACTATGAGCTACTGATGCGCTATTAGAGCCCCAAAGTTCGGGTTTCTCGCTCATCTCAAAAACGAGTTCTCCTCCGTTGATAATTTGTTCATGAGATAAAAGAGGTTCAGTGATGGATTGTCCATTGAGGGTGAGAGATCGTATATATGGTTTAGTCGCAGCGCCCGTGGCAGTCAAAACAAGCGTTTTACCATTTCCCGGGAATTTCATAGTTACTTTGTCGAAGAAAGGAGAGCCCACCACATATAGTGTACTCGAGGGGTTCACTGGATAAAACCCTATAGAAGAGAAGAGCCACCAAGCACTCATCTGACCACAATCTTCATTCTGAAAAAATAATGAAGCTCCGTTTAACAAAATACTGCTCGTATATCAAGTTTTTGACAACTTACTCCAGCAAGCCCATCTATGGTCGCGTTATAATCTATAGCAGCAATAGAACGTATACGTGTTTGACCCTTGTCTGGAGCACCGGCTAACGCGTACAGGTAAGGAATATGATGTGAAGGTTCATTCGTCTGATCATTGTGTCCTACGAACGAATGAATGATTTCAAACACCGTTGAAAGAAATGGAAATGTGTAAAACGAACCCCCATCAAAATGCTCGTCTAAGAATTCAACAAACGAAGCATTCCCCCCTTTTAATTCGATTCTGGAAATAAACATAAAGACCCGTGTGCGGGTTTACTGAAAGGGCATTTTTCTTACAGTCCAGGTACGTCGTGCATGACATCAAACGTGTAGGCCCATTTGTCGCCTTCGGTCCAACCAACATCTTCACCAGCAAAAGAACCGTTACTGAATCTGGCTTCCATGAATCCGGTATCGTTGTTGAAAATCTTTTGGTAATTTTTGGAACGAGCAAGGAGAAAATCTGCTACATCGCCATGCCCCGTTTGGCGAGCAACGACAGATACGGCGAAGTCGTCGACTATGCAAGATGAACATTAACGATCAAGTATGTAGGGAAGGATGTGAGGCGACTTACATGAATAATCCAGAGTCCTTGATCCAGCTTCACTATGTTGGTCAGCTCCAACGAAACCTTTCTGAGCGTACAAAGTGAGACCAGCACGAGCTTCGACGCCGACGCCTTCCTGTCGATCATAGTACCTAAAATTGATTAGATAAAATCCATTCGTGGCATGTCTCTACTTCACTTACTGTGTCGTTGTATCATTCACAGGCGGTCTTGAAGGCGCGTTAGCCGTTGTCAAATTCTCAACACAAAGAAAAACATACACAGTCGCATCTTTATAAACCCCCGCATACGCCACATCCGTATCAAATCCCGTAACACCTTTAATCATAGCTTCGGCGATTAACGAATCCACATGTGTAGCGATCTACAAAATCAATATAAGAGAGCAATATCCTTGAAAGCGGTGAATTAAAATACCATGATATTCGTTTCTACGATATTTTTCCACATAGGTAACCAACCTCCCTAATTGATATCCTTGTCAGTGATCGCATGGATCTATTTAATATCAATTTTGCCAACCTCTTGGAAATCCTGGAGCATGGAAGTTACCAACCCGGACATTCTTTCGGGAGCGAAAAAAATCTCCCAAGCCCACTATTAGAGTCCATCATCAACCCAAATCATCATTGTTTTGTTAAAAAAGGTCACCTCAGCTCTGTAAGTATCCCAGATAGAATAAGCCGTATAACTCGTGCCGTTATGGACCTAAGATATGCAAACAAACACAAACAAAGTTTAATATTTTGAAGGTATGAAATGAAAAAGAAGTCTACCTGATCATCGTAACCACTGTAATAACGTCCATCTTCATCTTGTTCATTCGGATACTGAAGAGTGTGGAAGAATCCAGTATAAAAAATAGTCTTTTGGTCATCGGTAGCTCCCTCCAGTTGAATTAAATCAAGCTTGTCAGCCCAAGCCTTTCGGGTATTGTAGGCAGTCTCTTCCAAAGACGTTCCGTCCGGTATCTCATTATCAAGATTCGCCCTTGCTTGCTCAATAGATATGAATGAAACTCCAACACGGACATCAACTTGAGTAGTATTCTCAGGGAACCTCACATAACCCATAACTTGCTGATCCGTCCTATTCAATTCATTTTCATGTAAGGTATCGTTAGTCGCTGTTCCCCAAGATACGAACGGTGCGTTGAATCGAGCGACAAAGTAACCTGCAAAGTGATTTGCTGTAAATGGACCCAGAATGTCATCCTGTCGTTCAGGGTTGCGACCGGATATTTCTTGTTCTTCGGGTGAGATTTGTATATCACCAATGTTCACAGCTATTCGTGAAACATTATTGCTGACGACGGTATTACGAGAAGCTTGTACGATCACATGAGGTTCCGAAACGTCTTCAAATGTGAATCTCAGATGTCCAACTCGAGAAGCTACAGAAGAAACATGACTAATGAGTAAAGCAAATTCGATATGTAATGAAATAACAAAGGTTTACTTGAAGCATGCTCGGCAAAGACCATCCCTCCACTGTCTGGACGCAGTTTTACGCTGTAGTATGATGCGGTGGCTACTTCTTCCTCATGAGAAAAAGGAATACCGCGATCTTCAAAGGATGGTGTTACTGTTCCAACTCCAGGGGCAACTATAACAGTTCCCGATTCACCTACGTTTACGCGCGAAGTCAAACAACATCATCCCGAATGATTCAAAAAACATTCATACCCATCCATATTGCAGGTTGATGAGTTCCTTGGAAACCATGAATCTTGTCGTCTGTCTGATTATAGGGCGTTACGGATACATAATTTTCACGTGTCTGTGCGACCCATCTCGTCATCGCAAATGGGGGAGCTACACCATATTTTTAAAGTTACTAAAACGAGAGAAATGAGATTACTTTTACAGACCTGTTGAAGGAATCATTCCTCCAGAGCCATTAGGACTATCACCTCCGTTTCCAATCATTCTATAAGTTATTTCAGACACAGATAATCCAAGTTCTCATCCGAGAAGGACGAACGGGTTAACGTGATCTACAGCATCGCTTTTGGGGGTTCCTATAGGAAATTTGGACGCAGGAAGATCATCATAGCCAAAAGCACTCCAAATTAATGCGACATATTGCGCAAATTTCATGAAACGTAGTAGAAGGCCTGGCATATTGGTTTAGACTTGGGGGATGACGCAGGAAGAAACGATATCTCACAATATAAATACAAATATATCTGATTTAAAAACGTCAGTCAGAGCACATGATTAGAAGAGAAGTGTTTTTTTTTTTAAGAAACGAACCCCCCTAGTAATATAGTTTTTAACCGCGCAAACTAGCACAAACTGTGGCGCGTATAACAAAGTAAAAATGAAATGAGTTCCATGCGTCATGCAAAGTCACGCGGTCACCTTTTCGGCAAATTAGACGGCGCTTCGGGGGCTTCCTCTAATACTTCCCCGTCTTCACCGTCACAGTTAGCACATGGATACTAGGTAAGAACCGCAGATTTTGTTGTGATATGGAGTTAAATTAGCTTATTTTTAAGTGATGGTTTATTATAGGGGGTTCGATGTCCTAACACCAGCGCCGCCCGTGTCTTCGGAAGACCACGCAAGTTTTACTTATGATATGGGGAGTTTTTTTAACATAATCTTCTAAATGGACTGTTTTCAATAAAGTACATTATACCCTCTTCTTGATTTTTTTGTCACCAAAGGAGCTAGCATCGTGCGAAAGAATTCCTCGCTATCACTAAGACCTCATCGCTCTTCACATATGCCTTAGAATTGGGGAAGACCGTTCTTGAAGACCTTTTTCGAGCTTGAGCCTTGCATGGGATGATTTAAAGATTTACGATCACATTTTTACCGGACGCTACGCTCGTTATACTCAGGCTCGGGAAGACGAAATGGGCGTATATTATATCTTCCGTAGCCCTATGATGAGGTAAACCCTTATCTAGCAGCCTGAGCTGTTCTAGTAGCGCTTCTTACCTTGAGAGGGAGGGTATGCAATTTCCCCAATTTAGAATAAAAATGACATATTGAGATAATCAGCGAAGAGATTGAATTAGACAATGAGAAGAGAGAGGACATGGATCAATCGTCTTTCACACCACGCTTCTCCCTATTCAATACTTGTCCTGATATGCGTCTAAGGGAGAAGGTTTGGAGGGGCTCGGGATTGCAGCATTTGCTCAAGGTCGGATCATACATATGGATCTGGACTGATTTTTCTGTTATCTAGTAAATGGTGGAACCGGTCTTATCGAGATTCTCACCGAAATTTGGCCTTCTTTTCTGTGTAATGCTTGTATTTTACAAAGTTCGACTTCTCGATATATACAGTACTAAAAACAGGGTTGTCAATGACACTTTTATTGGAAATAATTATCATGATCTGACCATAATGGTAGTGATGGACATCCTAATTGCTGTAACATACCTATACCCGCCCGACTAGACAGACGACCCCTTGTGGCTCCAAGTTCATATCATGGGAGATAGTATCCTGTGTTTCTTACGCGTTTGACGAGACCATATTCACTCTTCTTGAGTCCATAACTATTATGCTACATCTGAGTGTACCTGTCCCTTTTATTTTAAGCTCCTTTGCGACCGGTTCTGAACCTTCGCTAAGACAGAGTGCAGACCTAACTGTAGCATCGTTGCCAAAAGACGAAATACTGATTTCTTCTAGAAGAAACCTCCAACAGCGTGGTAGGGGGATTCAGAGATTTCTATAACCAAATCGTCCAGTTCGCGTTGCCGAAGGCGGTGCATAAAATCAGCCTCAGTCAGTCAACGAAAGCATATGTCCAATATAAGGCTTTTGATCGATGGTTCTGGATTTTGGACTGAAAAGCATCAGGTAATCAATAACAGGTCACATTAGTTGACTGCGAACCGTGTTAACCTGGCGGCGATCTTTACTGTCAATAATCATTACGATATGCCTCTTGCACAGCCTCTTGTCAGAAACATGCGGGATAGCTTCGACACTAGATGGACCACGTGAAGAACAAGAAAGTAAGCGGTGGCAAGAATGACTCAGAATATGTCCATCGTGATGTCCCAAGCCTTGACGGAATGCACAGCAGATAATCGGATGAAGGACAAGATGAAAAGAGTAATCAGTTTACGTAAGCAGCCATCTTTCTGACCGTTGACAGCCTCATTATAGAACTGGCTAATCCTCATATTCCGAGCATGACAGACTGAAGCCTTAATTTCTTTGCGGTCATCGTGAATTCCTCAAATTCTTCCCGGGCCGCGAGTGACAAAAAGACATCTCCGGTCGGCGGTGTGTTGTAACTTGTTCCCTAACTTCGTTATGGTATACGTAATGCTGTTAAAGAAACCATCCTTGCCTTATAAAGCGAAATGAACCACAAATACAGGTACTACGGCCAGTGCAATCTAGATATTGAGAAGACATGTTTACAATTAATCTAGCCGGTAGTTTCCTTTCTCAGGACGCAAAAAAAAAACTAGGATTGATTGCTAGAATATGGATTCATGCTATAACGGGTAAGCGAATGCTTCTCCGCTTTGAGCTAGCATCGATACACGCTGAAAACGTCACTTTTTTATTGACAGATTGGCATGTTCCACCGCTTTTGGGACGTGAGATGGGCTTAGACAAGACCCCGACAACCCTACCACTACTAATTGTTGACATAGCTCTGATTCACAAAACTATTGACACTGATGGGCTTAAGAAGGCACCCGAAGATCGATTAATCTATTAGGACATTTGCCTATTAATTCCGATACTACTTCTTTTTGTTGATCAAGGTCAGGCGTACACGAGTTGTCCGAATCCAGTGTAGGAAGCTAAGCCGATAAATAGATAAAAGCAGGCTATCCGAATTTCGGTGAATATCAAACAACCTTCGCTCCACTTACTCTTACATCCACCACCGACTAGGTAAGGGCTATCAAGAATAAGCTTCAGTCAGGTTTTGATTCTTTTGTTTTTCTTTGCATACTAATAAACATTTCCATTTAGCAGACAAACGATGCCTCGCAATGATGACAGTGACAGCGATTCAGACTTTGAGGGAATGACAATGTGTGGTACTGATGATACTAGTGTCAGCCAAGTCGTCACAGGCGGACGGTCCCTCGGTGTAGAAGCATCCGGTAAAGGAGCTTACAAAGGCCGCGGTCTTAAATGGAAAGTTGGCCAGACCATATACGTCAAATTCTTAGAAGGTCCTTCCTCCTACCAAAGGAAAGTAGCCTCCATTGCGAAAACTTGGGAAGATCATGCCAACATCAAATTCAAGTTTGTCACGCAAGGATATTCAGACATCCGTATTTCATTTAATTCGAAGAAAGGATGGTTTTCGGAGATCGGAACGCTTGCTCTCAACAAATCCAAAAATATAGCTACGATGAACTTGGCCGTCGGGGCCGGGGAGGGCGCTGTGTTTGTTAATAGTTGCATACTGCATGAATTTGGGCATGCTTTGGGATTACTGCACGAACATCAATCACCCGCGTCCCCCATTCGTTGGAATGAGCAGAAATTAATCCGTGATCATGCGCGAGTGTATGGATGGACGAAACAACAAGTTTATAGCAATATCATCCGAAAAGGAAATTCCACAAATTATACGAGATTTGATCCCAAATCAATAATGATATACGACATTGACAAGAGATGGACGAAGGATGGACGAAGTGTACCCTTGATTACTAAACTGTCGAAGATGGACAAGGAGTTTATCGAGAAGATGTATCCTTTCCCCGAGGAGTCTGAATCAGAATCAGATTAAATCAATTGTTGTGTTTAAATCTCCATGGAAATTGCTTCATTAGAGCAACACTGTATGGCACATTTCTTTCTTTTATGTTTGAACATCATATATACTCAATTTCATTTTCGACATTTAAATACTTCATCAATAAACGTTGTATTCAACTAGAGCCTTCAGGTGTTAATTCACTCTATAAGGATGCTTTGTAGACTGTGGTCGTAGTGAGGTTGACGTGGAGTCAAGCGCATTTTCCGTTGAGCTAAGACAATTCATATAATAGTTGTTCCACGAATTCGGTTTCAACTTTCGACATCTGAGCATATTATAGTGGGCTGTAATACCTTGTACTAAAATAAGTGCTGCTTCCACGCCCAACGAAAAGCACCATAAGCAGACATGTTCACCTTCTGAGCCTTTATTGATCATGTTTTCGATCCCAGATTGTATAGAAAACGCTTTTCGGCTCTGTTTTTTTTTCTTATCTGGAAAAAATACCAATCTGCCATCCATTCATACTCTGCCCTCAAGCTACTCATAAATAAAGTCATGACTCGTACTCATTTACTTTCTGAATGTAAAGTCACGATGATCATGACGCAAAGCTGACGTATCTGGTATTTGAACTGCATAGTTGTAATAAGCTTAGTAGTCCTCTATATTGTTTTCGTATTTCGGGTTATAACAGTTGTATCACAGTGGTATCTTCATATGGTACAGAGCCCACAGAAAATAGCATGTAAATAGCATCCGTAAATTCTTTTTTCAAGTGGCAAGTTCTCATTTTCCTTCCCTTCCGCCTTCATATGGAATCATACCCCCTTTCCGCGCCTGGCCCCATCGGGATAATATATATCTTTGACAGTACCCTGGAGAAGATCTAGCAATGGTCGCGCCGTATATTAGGAAGTCCCATAAATAAGCCGGAGGCCATCCCATCCGTTCGGCCACGTCCCAGAAATTCTTGGATTCTGAAATCCTTTTTGAAGTAGTACCTCCTGGTTTCCCCCTCCTTCAAACCCAGTCGCGACCTTCGTTTCAGTAGCACTTCATCACATGATAGTGTGTGATTAGATGTTTAAAAATGTCAAATCTATTACTTTAAAATTAGGTGTTAACAAGCTTGCCCGGAGGATAGCCAATTGAGCCGGGCAAAACAATCTATGCAAGGAAGCTTGAATCGTGAGTTCGTTTCTGATATCGCTGATGTCAAAGATTTTCTCTTGGTTCAACCTCCGAGCTCTCCAATGAGTGACACATGTCATATACTGTTATATGTATAAATAAACGAGTATTGATAAATAGAGAATAAACCGACCTGGCTTCCTTTCGCCTGTGGTATTAAATGACATGTGTCAGTCATAAAACTTTCAAGACCTGCGGCGACACATTTGCCTTTATCTGTCTTCATAACATGTTTTTTTTCATGTGGGTAGAAAAATGAGATTTCATCCATTTGAGTTAGTCGCTTCTAGACCAACTGCATCACCTCCCTTACTCCCAATCACAAGTGGAGATTGTCAGAGATCCATTTTGGTAGTTTAATAATGGTCATCTTGTATTGATTGTGCTTGTCGAGGGTGGTCCAAAAAATCACCTGGTGGGGATAGAGAGAATGCAATGATTGTAAAATTGTCTGAACCCTCTAATTCATGAAAACTGAAGCTTTTATATATTCTCAAAATCAACGTCATATTCCAGGAAAAGCTTGGTAAGTACTTCCAGAAGTTCAACAAACTATGATCGGCGTTCGACATGCCTTCATATTCCTGTCTCAATCAGTATTATGTTTTTTTTAAAGTGATTCAAATTATCAATTAAGAAAAAATGACTGGGTATTTATCTGTATTTATGAATATAATCCATGATGAACGTTCACGCGCGTTCAGGGATAAGCCTAGGCCTAAATCACTTGTCAATGGTTGATACGTCACTATCACAGGTATTGAAAGGTAATATTTGATTTTCTGGCTCGATAAATTTTACTGGTATCAGAAGTATCCCGACAACATTCCCGTCCCATTTTTGCCCTCATATCCTCTCTGCGACTTGGGATCTTGAACCTTGTACGGTCTCTTACCTTTTGGCCGTCTTTTGAATGATACTGCGACCTCGTTTTATTGTTTATGGCTTCTCCCATGCCCCCTTTCAACGGCAACACCACAGCTGAAATCCCAAAGAAAAGCCGGGGGCCGGGCCCAAGGCCAGTCAACGTGTTAATCGTTTCATTCGGATAACGGAAATTGCGCCGGAGGAAATACCGATTTGACTTTCCTAGTTCTTCGCGACCCGCCCCAGTAGTCAAAGATAATGTAGGATGAAATGAAGCTCGGTTAGCCTGGCTCTTTGGGGACTCCCGGTAAGAGAGCTTGCCAATCGCCGTGGTGAAAATTCATTTGTCGAAAGAGCAAAATATGAAGTCTACAGAGAGTTTACATAAGATTTTTTTCTCGATATTTGAAGTGAAGAAAAGAAAATAAGACCTCACATGTAGGACACTATCATACCTGCCGCAAGAAGTTTATGTGGTGAACAATCGGTTTGGATATACATAATATAGCGAGACAGTACAGCCTGCATATATATGAAAAGAGCTTGCTTACTTCACTGCCCTTTACAAAAGGAATAATATGACAAGGATCAACCAAAAGTTTAACAAGATGTATTATAAGAGCCGCTGAGCCATCTCTCTCAGCAGTTTTGTTTTTGATATTTGCTTGACTTTCGGCGTCCTGAGTAACATCTGAACGAGACTCGTAACACTTGTCTTTATCTATCAATGTAATCGGTGAGGTAGGATGAAAAGTAAGTCTTCGTTCGGAAGGGAATTTATCTTCCATATCCAGAGTGATATTCACTTTACAGGTTTTGATCTCAATATCATCTTTGCTGTATTTCATCAAGTCTCCTTCAGAACCGAGAACTGCGGCAGTAGCGTATCTGATCCGTTTGAGTGGTTTTGTTGAATACCTTGTAGCATCTTCTATGGGGATAACTAGAAGTGGGATGCCTAGGTGCGTGCAGTACACTGATATATTCAAGGTTAAACCCGTACAACGGATGTCGGTTAGGGATAGTGACGTCATCGACGGTACACGGTGTAGTTCTACTGTATGTCAACCACTTGTCCATCCAAAAGAGATGATATTCTTGAATACACTATACGCGAACTGGTAACGTCATGGCTTTGTACTTTCGGGAATTTGATCGGAATCGGTTTGAATTTAATCGGAAAGCTGCTTATTGGCTTTTACCAGGAATACCTTATGCTCCTTATCAGACGACCTTCTTCAATAAAATAATTGTATCTGTCAGTAATGTCTCCGAAGTCCCAGGAAGCCCCTTACAGCGCTTTGCAAAAGTTAAGGCGGGTGAGTTGATGAATTTCAATTTTTAAAACAAGGATTTCTTAATAACTGTATAAGGTACTCATGAACTTTTTTTTAGAACAGCTTTGCATAATATTAATCTAGCACTGACAGGTCTTTTATCGAACATATTCTTTTAAATTATTCCAGAAATCCTAGTTCCACCAAAACAGCCGCCCGCCTTAACTTTTGCAAAGCGCTGTAAAGATTACGTTGCACGGCCGGCCGCGCCGCGTCATACATAAATTACAGCCTAAGCGAACCCAGAGGCTAAATGACGAATAAACCACATTGTGGGGCACTAATTGACCACGACGAAAAATAAAAATGATATTATAATAGTCGAGCGAATATCCTCCGAGTCTCGGGTGGTATCATGGAATCAATCTTTGAGAATTCAATCGGAATCTGTTCAAGCTTCGTCGGGAATTTGATCGGAATGGGTTGTACGATGGTCCTCCTAGTTATCTTGAAAGATATCAGACGAGACTGCTATTAGTGACCTCCCCTTGAACATGGTTGCGGAAGGTGTCAATGGTGCGGCGTTTACAAGTGCAGTTCCAACAAATCGTAGGACGGATATCGTGTTTTCGTCATACCCTAGAGGAGAATATTCAGCTCAATGGCAATTAAAAAGGAAACACGGTTAAAGAAATTGCTGAACTTGTCTTTTAGTGTCCGTAAACCGGAACATGTTTGTCCTGGAGGTTCGTGGTGAGACAGCCAGACCAAGATAATGCCTGCAAATTAAATATTTTAAAAATTAAGGGGCCTATACTAAAAATGTCAGCATAGAGAAACATTTATTTCAAATTACTTCAAAAGGTTTGTCTCGTCACGACCGTGATTTGCCAAGCGGGAGCCACCGTGACCCTTATACCGTGCACACCTGGCTTTAGTGCTTCCGGCGACTATCATTAATTTCTGGCTTACTGCTGCGAGAGTTTTTCTTTTTTAATGTCAGCGCTCTTATCAAAAGCTCTATAAGTTGCTTTTGAGATGTTGCTTTGTATTATTTAATCATTTCTTTCCAAGAAATGTGCCACTTCCTTGCCTTAAATTCATCAGTCAAGTAAATGTTATCTGATCGCCGGCAAACAAGAGATAATGATAAAATCGTCGTACTTCTAGTGACCTATATATACTCCATATATCATTGCATTCTAAAACCAATTCATTTGCCCCTCACTTATCTATGCTGTAAGTTACCTCACTCTTGTCTGAATTTCGTGTATTTGTATTTTTATCTGATGTATCATTTGAAAACAGCAAAGATCCATCCACAAAGTATAAAAGGTATACGCCGATAGACTTGCCCGACAGGACATGGCCGTCGAAAACAATCGATAAACCTCCAATATGGCTTTCGACCGATCTACGGGATGGGAATCAAGCATTGCCGAACCCTATGACTGTTGAACAAAAGACTCGTTTCTTTAGGCTTTTGGTACAAGTTGGGTTCAAAGAAATTGAGGTATCATATCCGACGTCCAGTGATACGGATTTCAGATTTGTTCGCAATCTAATTGAGAAGAATGAGATTCCGGACGATGTTTGGATACAAGTAAGTAGTATACTTGCTCATGTTTGTCCCCGAGTTGCAATTGTTTTTCCTGATGGTTTTGTCAAAGGTTCTCACACCAGCCCGCGAAGATATTATCCGACGCACAATTGGTGCGGTTGCCGGAGCTAAACATGTCATTATCCAAATGTATAATGCTACATGTCCTTGTTTCCGTGATGTAGTTTTCCGTAACACAAGGAAGAAACGGTTGATCTGGCAGTTAAGCATACGAAATTGCTTCGAAAATTGACAGAAGAATACACTGCAAGATACAGAACGAAGTTTAGATATCAGTATAGTCCAGAGACGTTCAGTCAAACCGAACCTGAATTCGCGGTTGAGATATGTAACGCTGTTCTCAAAGCATGGGGGAAAGCTGGACTGGGGAGGACAGGGTGACTTTTAACCTTACCGCTACTGTTGAGGCCACCACACCAAATTATTACGCCGACCAGGTAAATCGTTGATTTTATTTTTTCTTCTATCCTCAGTGTCCAACAGACTTCTAGATTGAATATTTTGGGAGACATATCAGCCGTCGAGACCACGTCATCATATGTCTTCATACACATAATGACAGAGGTTAGTCCTCCTCATATAAACTAGCTGTCGTCTCAAAAATAATCAGGAACCGCGGTCGCTGCGACCGAGTTCGGATTGATGGCGGGTGCAGACAGAGTAGAAGGATGCATCTTCGGCAACGGCGAGCGGACTGGGAATGTTGATATCGCTAATCTGGCTTTAAACCTATACACCCAGGGCATTTCGCCACTCCTCGATTTTTCGAATATTAGATCCGTTATTGAGACGGTCACTTCTTGTAATGGGCTTCCAGTTCATCCTCGACATCCTTATGCAGGCGAACTAGTTTTTACTGCCTTCTCCGGTTCTCATCAAGACGCTATCAAGAAAGGATTTGAGGCCCATGCCAAACGACAAAAGAATGGCGAGACACAGTATTGGGATATACCATACCTTCCTATCGACCCAGCTGATATAGGATGTGCTTATGAAGCGATTATTCGTGTCAATTCACAAAGTGGAAAGGGTGGAATCGCGTATATTGTCAAACAGGCATTGGGACTTGACATGCCTAAAAAGATGCAGATCAGTTTCTATCAAGTTATTCAAGCTATCGCTGACCGAGAAGCTAAGGAGATGACTATTGAAGATATCATCACGGCCTTTCAACATACTTACAAGTTTGGTGGTGCAAAGTCTAGTGAAAGGATTTCATTGCATAGCTTCGTCATTTCCGACATACAGTCGACAAATCTTGAACAGGTGGTAAACGGCAATGTTGAAGAACATTCGATAAACGGGAAACGATTTGACGGGACGTTGTTGGTAGAAGGAGTTCCTCGTGTTGTTCGTGGTGATGGGAATGGACTTTTATCTGCTTTACTTGATGCTCTCAAGAATGATCTAGGCATCGATCTCGATGTTCGAGAATATTCTGAACATTCTATTGGCGAAGGGACTAACGTCAAAGCCGCGTCGTATGTAGAACTTGTCGAGGGACCAAACCGCGAAGATGCGACCGTCTCAACAACAGGATTCTGGGGTGTTGGTGTCGATTCTGACACCATCTCCTCCGGATTGCACGCTGTTATTAGTGCAGTCAACCGTGTCATTGGAAACCTACCCCCACCAAAATTGAAACTCGACTTTGCTGTCAATGTCAAACCAAATCCGGTAGATATACATTGTGGAGACTAATACTGGACATTTAGGTGGGTATAAATGCCAGGATTATTGACCTTAGTATCTTCCGACGTACCCGAACATTGTTTTCCCCAACTATTGCCTATTAATTAATTGGCACACTTAATGTTAATATAAGGTTGAAAATATTTTTTTGAAGATCGACTGTTTACTCAATACCGCGGGAAAATAATTAGATTAGTAGAGAAGTACGGCGTACCACTAGCTTTCGTCAACCATGGGTCCCAAATGGGAGTGGATATTTTGTTATTAAAGTACCTGACCTAATACGCCGGGAGCAACTTCAACGGCCACGTGGAAGACGATCGTCCTAGTGATTTTTGAATAATGTCTGAAGATTATACGTGAAGCAGGTTGGGACCGTATACGTTCAGTAAAATTGGAGACTGGTGAAATTGAAATTGTCCTAGGAGTTGTCCGGGAGGAAGAGTCTCAGAAGACCCGCGGATCAAATATGAATTGGAGTTGACGACCTCGAGCGCATTGAAACCGACATACAGACTTTTACGCATAGTTTCAATCTCAATGCAGATGTAATTTGGGTTACATCTGCATTGAAAACGAGAAAATAGTCAAGCAATACCACTAATGAGATTCAAACAAGGAGAATATATTATTCTTACATATAAATGTTAGGTACAAAATTCGATTCCGAGGCTGTAAGATATATGTCGGACTTTTCAGGTGTTTTTCAATAACGCGCGTATTCTCATCAGAACTAATCCGAGGTGGTTTTCACCTCGACCATCGGATCCTATACCCCAAAATCGATCAATAGGCGAATTCTTCGTAATAGTCAGAAAGTTTTCTCTATGTTAAGACAGGAACGGCTCACCTCTTTTAGAACAGCATCGCCTGTGCCGATTAGCAGCTTCTTTAAATCTTGATGTTGAGTGAATTTCAGTAACACGGTCTTCTCCATCTATATTTTCTGGATGATTAGACATCGAACTCCTTCAAATGAGCAGAAATTTACCATTTTGATATTCAGCTGTTTATCATACCACCCTGGTCGAATCATAGTATTGTACTTCTGAGCTGTTTCAAACGCTGCTCGTGGGGTAAGTTGTGTTCGTATCAGTTCAATTAATGTATTATCCTCAAACTGCACTCGTCTATAAGTAATATGTTACAAAGGGTTTTGATTCTTACCTTCAGTGACTGAAACAAGTGTTCAGCAGTGGGATAATCTTTTCCATCGTACCGAATTGGATGGTCAGAGAAGTTTGTGAATTCATAATAAGGCTGTCCCCGCTCATAGAATGATATTTGACTTCTTGAAGGAACTTGAAATCCTGGGGGACGCGGTTGACTTGGGCTGGGCTGAGTCCCTGACGCAGCGCTAATAAGAATTGTTCGTCTAGCTGATTAAAATGTTTTAACGACGAAAACAACGACCTACTCTCGATGGGCCCTTGTGCAATATGGACTTCCGGGATAGACAGGCTTAGTACAACCAGGATGCTGACATATACCACCATTTGACAAACTTCCTGGGGTGTTGGTGTTTCCAAGTCCTACTGAAACTTGCGACGCAGACCCCGTTGCGGCACTGCAGTACAACGAATTAGTTTTGCTGTTCTAAGTGCAATGAGTCACACGTACTCTCGGTGCGATATGGAGCAAAAGGAACTTCCTGCGAATACAGGTAAGGGGCAACCAGGATATTTGCAAGACATGGTTTATTGATTATACAACATTAGCCTGCCGGAAAGTGTATTTAATTAAATGGTGGTGGTTGGTAGGCTGCGGAGTCATCTCAACACGTTATTGCGTTGTGTCGTTGTTGACAGATTGACGCTTTTCACCGCTTTTAGGATCAGATGAGGTCACGTGGAAATGAAGGAGGATAAGCATGACACTTGCTGGACACGGACTGCTTTCGCTGACTGATTGACGCGGTAGACTGTTTTTGGACGTACAGACACAGCCTGAGGAGTGTGTCCGAAAATCCTGGCGTTTAGGAAGCATGTGTGAAATTCAAGGAACCATATGGACGTCTGAGTCACAGTTGCACCAATGGAATGACTCTTTATTTGATTTACTTTAAAATGGCCAGGATTGAAGAAATGAATTGTACAGTATTATGAGAACATCGCCGAGTAGAAATTAGAAACAACACGTTCTAATATAAAAGAATATGTGACGGTCAATTGATGGTAATAAGTGGGGTTTGCGATCTTTTCCTTCGCGGGAATCGAATATCGAGTTGAGCGAGGCTACGGAAAGGTCCTGTTACTTGGTTTTATTGTCTGCCTTTGCCTCATCTCGACCAACGATGCTCGAAGTTTGGATCTACCCAAGTGGAGGTTGGTTGGAGCCGTCCAGCACCTCAGAATGCAAAACCAATAAACCTATGTCGGATGAATTCTGATTTAAGAGTCAATAAATTCGACATTCTGGATATACACATGATAAAAAGTATATTAAAGAGTGCGGATAATTGTGGTTTGCAGGATGGGATACGTGGCGGTCAACAAACTGTCCTCCGAGTCAAGGCGCCCGCTTCCGTAATCGTAGCATGACAGGTTTTGCACTTTCAACCGACTCGACCCCTCGCCGTCGATATAGCAAGGCATTTATTGCCAACCCAAATCTCATGGTACTACCTAGGTGTCCTTCTTCTGGACATTTTGATCTTGTGCTTTTTGTCAAGCTTTCTTGCTTGTCTACTGTCTACCTCAAGCTCAGGAGTCAGTACTTGGGATCATGCTTCAGATTCCATCCTCTGCAACCATAGTTTTCATTTATGATGTTCCTATTTCAGAATCCCAAATCTTGTTTTACCAGAACGAAAAGAGGCTCAATGTAGAATTTTAACTCTCGGGATTATCCGACACTGGTCGATTCCCAACTGCGCGAAACCTATCCAGAGATGTAGTACGACGTAATTTGCCCATCAAAAACAAATATCTTAAAAAAGCATCTTTGAAAACAGGTGGGTGACTCGAGGCAGGACCCCCGGATACCGTAACCTGAATTTCGAATAAACGGGCACAAACCTGTGTATCTGCCTCGTTATATAAGAATACCTAAATCAAGACCAATCGTGACAAAGTCTGAAAAAAAAACTACCATAATCTCATCATCATAACATCATTGTCACATCTTTAAACTCTTACCATCATGTGCAATTGTTATCCGCGAGCATGTACTTGTTACCTGATCTGCTCCTATCCTGGATGTTGCAAACCCTGCTTTCCAGGAAGTTTTTGGTGCACTAAAAGACACAGAGAGTACGTCTCCTCAATCTTCTCTTTCATTCGTTTCATCAATGTCTCATCATTATATACAGTGCCTGTCGTGGTGGAAAGTTCGTTATGATCTTACCTGGTCAAGTATGCCCTCCTGCTGTGTGTCCGCCGAATAACATAGTAAATCCTGTGGGACCAACTGGCCCTGGACCCAACATTTCACGAACTTCACAGCCAACAATAATCCAACCCCCTTCAACAGGTACATGTGTCTTCCCAGGATGTGTTCTCCCAGTGTTCCCTGGAGGCTTTTGCTGCACAAAAGCTCATAGAGAGTAAGTATTTCCCCCCCTGAAACCTATCTTTTTCAAAACTTATTCGTATTATCAGTGCTTGTCGAGCGAGTGGGTTGATCCAATAAGAACGCATCAAGCTATTTTTATGATATCGATATATAGTATCTGTGTAGCTGAAATATGAACACTATAAATACACTCACATTTTACCAATTCAGCAATATATGTGAAAAAAAAAAGCCTTTCAAGCGATAGTATTTATTTACAAAAATCACTTTATACCAGGATATTTATACAACATGAAAGGTATCAGACGGAATAAATGACAAGATAAGTCACTTGTATCGCTTCCTCGCGATACACTATTAACTCATCATAATTGAGGTCTGAGACAAAGTTAGCACCAGCTACGAGCATAACGTCAGTATAAGTCGAGAATTAAGGGTTGGGAATTTGTACATACCTGGCTCTCCAATTATCTGTATTGAAAAATGATGTATTGTTAGTTGATTGTAGTATATAACCCAAGAACGGAATACTGACGCTATCAAAACCAGAAGGTGCGTCTGTGAGGGTAGGGTCTTCTTGTCCAAGCTTCTTGCCTTTACCGACAACCACCTTTTATGGGTTATAATTATAAGCAATTCGGTGTGGGGTATAAAGGGAAACCAACTTTATTGAGCAGAACGGCATTGTTAGGGAAAGATCCCGTATTCTTTTGATAGTCATGCGCCCTGAGCAAAATAAGTAAGACAAGAAGAAAACCGTATTGAATAGCAGTACGAACTTTGCTGAGGTAGCCGATGTATATATACCACGTCCAAACCTTCCTGGAGCTCCATTATGCCATGGATGCTTGGATCCTGCGCGTTGCAATTGAAAAGAATTACGGATGATACTGCAAAGTGCACAATTCTGGATTTGACAAAGAGCAGTTTTACCATTATCCCCGAGATTACAGGCTCGAGTGGTCCCATGAAAACGACGGTGTTCATTCCCTTCCGTCAAGCCACGACTTTTGAAGTTGCCTCGTTGTTCAACCGATGCCCTAGAAGAAATACAGCCTGGCTACTTGAATGTCCGATATACGCACTAACCTATACTTTTCGTATGCGACCGTTCGAGCTTTCGGGTTGTATATTTTGTATATATAATGTATTTTAGGATGACCTGTTGATTTGATCCATTTGCTAGTAAATTGTTGCGACACTGAATTAATAGTGAATATATATCGGAGAAATGTATAAGAGGGGAGGAGTTTTTATACCGTTCTGATAGTTTTCATCTCCAGACGCTAATTGAAACAAAACAGGAGCCTGAGATAGAGCGTTTTGACCACACGTTTTTGAACAGAAATCCGTTCTCATTGAAGTATTCTTTGGTCTATTTCTGCACTGTAAACACATTCCCGCTGTCTTGTTTATAGCTTCAGATGCACCACTAGTCAAATTATTAATATAACAGAACCAGTAATATCAATTTACTCGTACTCTCTATGTCTTTTCGTACAATGCGAGCCTCCGGGGTGTGCTGGAAGAGGTACATCCTGGATATTGACAAATAGCCTCTCCTGGTTTCGTTGTCCTAGGGTTTATTGCGCCGGATTGACCCCCGCCAGATGGAGCGGCACTAATATGGGATAGGTCAATTATAATATCTCAAACGTTAACAATGAAGCTTTAAACTTACTCTCTATGCTTCTTAGAACAATAGTTGCTTCCTGGATATACGGGTAAAACACATCCAGGGTAGTGACAAGAGTTTTGAGAACCACCGCCATTTCCATTTTGCGTTGGAACATTCGGTGCTACAGCAGTGGGCAGATTTAGACCGCCGTTTGGCATTGCGCTAATATAAGAGTGTTGATCAGAAATGTGGAGAAACAGGGGGGAAGAGAGGAAAACGCACTCGCGATGTCGCTTGGAACAGAACTGGCTTCCTTGGAACACAGGGAGTGTGCAACCGGGGTAAATACAAGTATCTTCTTGTTGAGGTATCACCAGATTTCCTGAGTTACCATCTAGCATTGGCGTAGTGGGAATTGTTTGGGTATTAGGATCTGGGGCGCCCATGGGGTTTGCTGGTAAAGGTGGAGGTGGATTGTTTGTCAGTTGTTGTGTCGATGAAGTTCCATTTGCATTATTGGGAACTGTCCCGTTATTCACGGCACTGATCACGTCATGACGTCAGACAAATACGTTTGAGGGGTATGTTGTCCTTACTCTCTGTGGGATATCGAACAATATGAGCTTCCTGGATAAACGGTCCTAATACAACCGGGATATTGGCATATGGCACCGTTGGAAGTATTATTCGTGCTAGACACAGCATTGTTATAGTTGCTACGAACTCAATTCACTTCGAGTAAAAAAATAGCTTAAAGTAAAACTACTTACTCTCGGTGCCCTCTGCCACAAAACTCGCTCCCAGGCCAAGTTGTCCTAGTACATCCAGGGTATTTGCAAGACATGGCGTAAAATTTTTTAGACAAAATATGGAGGTCAGTCAATATGATATCGGTGTTGGAATTATTTCACTTTTAGACCATCGCTTTTTTTTTTAATCTTTAATCCTCGTCCGGGCATTGCCAGAGACGCTGGGAAAACATGCTGGAGCAGGACTCCAGAAACTCCCAAAAAATCTAGGAAAGGGGAGTGATTCTTTCATGAGACCGGTGCCAAATCAATCCGGGTGGATATTTGACATATTTTGACAGACTGCGTTAACAAAGTACTGCTGGGCACTGGGCAGTGTAAACGAGTCATTCCAGACTCCGACGCGCGTAATATCCTCCGAGTCGTGCCACGCCGACGTGGCTTTGTTCTTCTCCTGAACAAACACGTTGTTAATATCACATTTTCAATCCGGACCTGATTTGGACGACAACTTCGAAATGGTGATGGTCTCTTGCTTAAAAAGGCGAATGCGATGAGCTTTTCAAGCCGTCGCTGGTGTTAATCTTCGAAAATGCCGGTTGTACGAGAAATTTCTTATCCCTACGTGTTTCAGTGTCTAATTTAAATTTTCTCAGACTTTGTTACCGTTGAAAAAATCTGACAGATATTATCAAAGCGGTTCGCCTCTTTTTTGATTCTAGAAGAGCATCGTTTAAATTGCTTCTTTCTCGACGCCAGTGGAAAGACAATTTCTGGATGCATGGGAACATCCAGATAAACCCGAGCCTAACGTGAAACGTATCTTTTACGTGCTACACAAGTCTCCGGATGCAAATTTACATCTTCGTAGGAACCGCGCTTATCTGTATGTTATTGTTTGTTATTCTCAATAAGGTTAGCTTCTGATAATGATCACTAGTCATCATGTGGGTAACGAGAAAATGTTATTCCATGGTACCAAACGGACTTGCCAACTTGGGGATACTAAGGATGATATCTATCCCTGCAATCATTCAGACTGTCACCTCTGTTCGGTCTTGAAGTTTTCCTACAATCCCTACTATTCGAGTACGTCATGCATATACATAACCTTTCTTTCCATATAATGAATACGATAGAGCCCGATAATTGGTTTGGCATTGGAATATACTCCAGTGCAACTTCTTCTAGTGAGTTACATTTTCTCATCATCTGATGAGACTGTAATCAAAATTCTCAGAGGCGGATAATTGGGTTCAAAGCACACACCCGGATACTGAGTATAAAGTCATGCTGTGGAATAACGTTACAGTTGGAAGAACCAAAGTGAAATATCGGAAAGCTGTGGGGATCACTGGTCCACCTGCAGGTTATGACTCGGTAAGCCCACTTTAATGCACGTTTTCTTGTGCAACATGACTCACTTTAATAGATTTCTGGAGCAACGAAGGATGAAGGTGGATTTCTGAACTATCCAGAAACTGTCGTTTTCAATGCAGATGCAATTTGTGTAAACTCCGTTATCGTATACGAGGACTAAGTACAAATTTGAAACTTTGTAATATATACAATTGTTTGCGCGACCGATTGGTTTATTTGTCAAACGTCTTCAATAACTCACGGACTTTCATCAACGCTAAACCGAGTCGATTTTCACCTTGACCATCGGCTCCTATACCCCAGAATCGATCGGTAGGTGAATTCTTTTGTAACGTTTAGAACGGTTCTTAATTTGTTGAGACAGTCATTTACCTCTTTCAAAAGAGCATCTCCTGTGCTGACTAGCATCTTCCGCAGATCCTCGTGCTGAGTGAATTTCAGTAGTATTGCTTTTTCCATCTATATCTCTGGTTAACCGTGATTAATGTTAGATCAGAAAGAGCATTTACCGTCTTAATATTCAATTGCTTATCATGCCATCCTTGTCTAACCGAAGTCTTATACTTTTGCGCCATATCAAATGCCGCTCGTGGTGTGGGTTGTGTTCGTATCATCTCAATTATTGTGTTATCTTCAAACTGCCTCTGTTCATGAGTAACATGGTTATGGACAATATATTTTGTGCTTACCTTCAATGACTGGAATAAATGTTCAGAAGTGGGATAATCTTTTCCATTATAGCGAATTGGATGATCAGAGAAATTCGTGAATTCAAAGTAAGGTTGACCTCGGTCATAAAACAAGATTTGTCCGGGTCCTCTTGATAAAAGTCCACCCAACTTAGATTGAGCCCCTGTGGCAGCACTATCATAATTGTAATCAAACATTGTTCAGGGAGCGAAAAATGCGCACTCTCGATGGGCTCTTGAACAGTACGGGCTTCCAGGGTAAACCGGCTTTGAGCAACCAGGATGTTGACATACACCACCATTTGAAGAACTCGCTGGATTACCAGCACTATTGGGTCCAGCTAGAGTTTGTGACATAGCCCCTGTAGCGGCACTTTTAAAAAAAAAGAACTTAGCTTTCTTAAGATTAGGGCTCAATCGGTGGACTTACTCTCTATGGGACTTCGAGCAAAACGAGCTACCTGTGAACACAGGCAACGTGCAACCAGGATATTGACAAGACATATTGTTCATCGAGAATACAGCTGATGCTCCTCTCAAGCTAGCCTGCAAGAGAAGATTTAAGTGAGTTTGATTACCAGGTTGCGGAGTCATTGTTACAACGTTACTGTTCTTTCGATATTAGTATTCAACCTTCTTCGGCTCCGCGGCGGAAAGAGGAGAAAAATCCACGTTTAATACGTGCTTTTTTTTGATAGATTGGCGCTTTTCATCCTTGGAGCTAGATGTGTAATCGCACGTGAAATAAAACAGTTCGAGACCCCAAAAACTCTCGCCACAGTTCCTGATTTCAATTCACACGCTTCACAAGAAGTAGGGTGGCTCGTTTCTTTTGACACTGATGGGCTTAAATAAATTTACGACACTTAACCTGGCTTTTGCAGATCGGTTAGTCGATGAATGCTTTCCTATTCAAGTGACTTAGGTTACATTCCGAAGCCAGACATCGCTGATAAAAAAATGGCGGTGTTGTAATTGTGTGTAGTCTGTGAATTCTGTTCTCAAAAGTGAGTTTACGATGCCCAAACCTTGGTTCCCAAATTATAAAGCACGCGCCGCTGTTCTATCCTAACCTGCAAAAATCAAACAACCTTCTGCATTTGGGTTTTGTTCTATTCGACTACTAGATGCAACCATAATGCGTCTAGCCCGTCAAAAGCGTCTCTTTTTACTTATATATAGTAATCTCATAAAGTAATCTCATAAACCTTTTCAAATGAAAGGTGCCTCGTGGTGACAGCGTCGATTCAGTCTAGATCCGGACTATCCGTTTAGAGAAACGCATGCTGGGTACATGCTCTGTTGGTTGATTGACGCTTTGCACCGCTTTTGGCAATGAGAGCTGAACAATTTCAGTAGTCAGGACCTCAGAGACCCCATCTCATCCTTCGCTACGACCTTCATTTACATTCCCATACGAAGAAGAGCTAGCTAATTGTCTTTTGGCAATGATGGACACCTCTGCGCTATTGAATCGGAAAAATAACAATCATATTCCTGTGATCGGGGATCGGACAACTGGATAACGATACAATGAACTTTTCTTGGATCTGTCAAACGTTGATGACGAATCACAGGTTCTTGCACAGTTTTTTGTCAGTTCGCCATGGTGGCCTACGATAAGATCGTCTTAATTGCTGATCTATTATTGAGAGTCATATAATTGTCCCGAATATGGTGTGGGTTCGTAGTTCCATACTGCATGGATTTGGCCATGCCCTGGGATTATTGCACGAGCATCAATCACCTGCATCTCCCATCCGCTGGAATAAAAAGAAGCTAATTCGCTATTGCGAACGAGCGTTTGGATGGACGGAGAGGCAGGAGGTTTATAGTAACATTATTCGGAAAGAAAATTCCACGAATTATTCGAAATTTGATTCCAAATCCATTATGATGTATGATGTTGACAAACGATTAACGAGGGATGGGCGAAGTATACCTAACCCTACTAAACTGTCAAAGATGGACAAGGAGTTTATCGGGAAGATGTATCCTTTCTCAGAGTCGGACTCTGACTCTGACTCTGACTCCGATTAAAATAATAATGTCTATTTCTCTCTTTTATGACTTCATGTGTTCAAGTTCTTTCGTACTTTCCACACAAAGATCCCTTTCCTTAGCTTTGAATACACAGAAATACAACAATCCTCATCTGAGAAATTCGGGAACCCCCGCTCGGATTGTGTACTGTAGTCAGGATATCGGCAAGAAGTGGTTGCTGAAGCTGGTGTGAACCCTAAATTGTTATCGCCTGAGATTACCGCTGTTCGTGGTATATGAGAAAACGCAATGTCAATGTTCATGTGTCTTATTATGTATAATAAAAAAGCCAGGTCTAATACCGCACTACCGTATTACCTCTTCTCGATGCGAAGAAACCACGCTTCCATCTCTGTTATTCAGGAGCTCGAGTGTGCCTATTCAGTAATCTGTCGTCGAGCCCACAATTACTTTTCGGAGATCGTGTCTAGAGAATCGAGATTATATCGGTGCAGAAAAGGGGAGGGTAGTTCGTGTCGGTATTAGTGTCAAAATGGACTGGCGACATTTGACAGATGTAGCCAGGGTTCAAATCCTTCGGATCCGAGTCCGGCGCGTGACGTGGCTGTTTGTTTGTTCTTTTCTCCCATACAAACACGAGGTTAACTGCCTCATCCTCATCATCCCGGAACGTAAAGAATTATTCGAACATATTCTAATATGAACAGCATTATCGTGTCGAAATTTCCCTTCGCGGTCGCGGTTCTGTTTTTAAGACAACCCTTTCCGAAGCACCAAACTTAAATCGCTAGTTCGGAATGCCAGTTGTATGTGAAATTACTTTTCTAGGTGTTTTAAAGTGTATAATTTGATTCTGTTCAGACTTTGCTGCCATTGAAAAAGTCTGATAAATTTTACCAAAGTGGTGTGTTTTGTTTTTTGGCCGAATAACACCTTCTCTTCTAACTTTGTTATTGTAGCGGAAAGTCAGTTTTTGGATGCATGGAAACATCCCGATAAACCTGAACCTACTGTGAAACGTATCTTTTATGTGCTACACCAATCCCCGGATGCGCAGTTACATCTTCATAGGCACGCCAGTTACGCGTATGTTGCGTTTGTTACTCTCCGTCGGATTAACCCTTTTGATTGTGATCGTATTAGTCGACATGTGGGTGTGGATAATGTGGAAATGTTATTCCATGGCACCAAACGCAGTTGCCAGCTCGGGGATAGCAAGAACAAAATCCATCCGTGCGATCGTGCAGACTGTCATCTTTGTTCCGTCTTGAAGTTCTCATACAATCCACATTATTCAAGTAAGTCGTATTTTTGAATGGTAATTTTCTTTGTTTGTATTGACCTACGATAGAGCCAGATAATTGGTTCGGTGTTGGAATATACTCCAGTGCAACTTCTTCTAGTGAGTTACGTTCTCCCCGCCAGTGGTAATTCTGACGAGACTGCAATTAGAGGCGGATAATTGGATTCAAAGCACACATCCTGATACCGATTACAAAGTCATGTTATTGAATAATGTAGTAGTTGGAAGGACCAAGATGAAATATCGGAAAGCCGTGGGTATCACTGGACCCCCTACTGGCTATGACTCGGTAAGTCCATTTTTTGGATGTTTTCCTGTGTAACATGAACCCGTCTTTGATAGATTTCTGGAGCAACGAAGGCTCAAGGTGGATTCCTAAACTATCCAGAAACTGTCGTATTCAATGCAGACGCAATTTGTGTGAACTCAGTTATCGTATACGAAAACTAGATACAAAAGTTTCCAAAATCCAAATATATATCTGTCGCGGGAAGCTATTGTTTCATTTCAGTAATTTCTCTGCGCTAAACCGAGTCAAGTTTCACCTTGACCGTCAGTTCATTTATCTCAAAGTCACTTGGTAAAACAAATTTAAATTCATCTCTTTTACAGGAGCGCCTCCTCACTGTCACGGAATGGTTCTAATTTGAGGTTTTCGGCCCTTTTTTTCAAGCTAACCTGCGAAAAGACTCAAGCCAGTCCAATTACCAGATTGCGACGACTTCCCCTTCATTCCCATTCGGTTCTCCGCTTGCAGTGATGCATAAAGAGGAAAAATATACATATTGAAAACATGCTTTTTTTTGATAGATTGCCGCTTTTCATCACCTCACAAATTGAACGATAATCGATGACACCATTGACACATGAAATGAACAAATTTGGGTTTACCCTAATCCTGTCATTACTAATTGTTGGGCCATCAACCGTCCAATTCACATGTTTCGGGAGGATTGATGAGCTAGTTTGATTCTTTTGACACTGATGGGTTTATGTTTATGGAAGCTACCGCAGATTGGTCTAGAAAGACCCCGACAACCCTGCTATTACAGACTTTTATGATTCCTATACCTAATGAGGATAAGGTTGGTTCTTTTCCTTTGGCACTGATGTGCGTGCACAAAGGCCTTCTTTCCGCAGACCTGGCTGTGTAGCGATCCCCTATTCAAATCAACTGACCTTTCCTCCGGTGAAATTGGCAAGCGTACGCAGTCCGTAACAGTAACACAATATACCAGCCGATGACAACCGCATGGCTCTGCTCTCCCGATTAGTTCACCAAACTCTAATCCTTTCTTGGGACATTATATCAAGCACATCATTCAACGTTTATTCATTCAATTCTCGAATTCAACGCTTCCCCACTTTTCGATTATATAACTTGCCGTTGATGTGAGTTCCCAGTCAAGCTTTACATTTCCACATAGGTCTCATAAAATTTTGCCAAGATGCCTCGCAGCGATTATGACAGTGACAGCGATTCAGACTCGGAGGAAATAAGGATGTGTGGTACTAAAGATCATGATATCGATCAAATCGTCACAGGAGGACGCTCCTTAGGTGTAGAAGGATCTGGCAGAGGAGCATACAAAGGTCGGGGTCTTAAATGGAAAGTTGGCCAGACAATTTATATTAAATTCATGGAGGGTCCTTCTGCTTTTTATCCGAAAGTAGAAAAGCTTGCACGAACTTGGGAGAATTATGCCAACATCAAGTTCAAGTTCGTCACAAAGGGTTATTCAGATATACGCATCGGCTTCGACCCGAAAAGAGGATGGTTTTCAGAGATTGGGACACTTGCTCTCAATAAGTCCAAAAATGCTGTCACGATGAACTTGGTCATGGCACACGGAGATGCTCAGCTGGTCCAAACTAACGTGTTGCATGAATTCGGACATGCCCTGGGATTGATGCACGAACATCAATCACCCGCGTCTCCCATCCGTTGGAACGAAAAAAAGTTGATTCGTGAATACAAAAAGATATATGGATGGGAAGAAAAGGACGTTCGGGATGGGATCATTCGTAAAGTCAATTCGACAAATTATTCGAAATTTGATCCCAAATCCATCATGCTATATGACTTCGACAAACGTTGGACGAAGGATGGTCGGGGTACAACTAGTGCGACTAAGTTGTCAAAGATGGATAAGGAATTCATTGAGAAAATGTATCCTTTCCCTGAATCTGACTCTGACTCTGATTCGGATTGAAACGAGATGATGCATCGGCCCTATGCCTATTATGTACTTATGTACTTGTGTTCCTACAATTAGTAGAACCTCATTCTCGAGATGTTGGGATTTACGGTGTAGATATACGACGAAGAATTGGTTTAATATTGCAGTTTGGCGGTTCTTGGCTACAAACAGTGAAGAACAACAATACAAGATAAAATTTTATATAGGAAATATTGGGGACGGCGTTGTATCCCCGTTATCGGTCCGAGCGAGACAGTACGAGACACCAAACCAAAAACACTAACCAGTGTCTTGTTTTTTTCGCCTCATCGACGCTATTAGGTACTGTTGACACGAACCGAATAATTTTGGGGCATAAAAGACCTCGGTTAGGCCGCAACAGCTCTACCTTTCCTCGGCTCATGAGCCATGTCAGTAAGTATGCTTTCCTTCGCCCAGCAGCCTAATCTTAAAAATTAATCACCTTAATTTATCTGGCTTATACCTTGTCACCAATACAAAGTTTAAGCTGCTTCCCACCGCTGAAGACAATGGTTGAAAATGTGACGTCACGTGATCGCACCTCGGTTCTTTTTTTAGCCTTTTTCACAACTTGAAGTTGGACTACTTCTGTTCTCTAAATTGAGAACAATCTTGATGCTTTCCGGCATCGTGTTAACGTTCATGGACCTATAATGGGCTGCTCTCGGGTACTTATTGACATGCATGATCTAATTGGTATCAGATCAATGATTATGGACTAGCATCTCGGGCTCTTGAGTCTTGGTGCTTTCAAAACAACATAGCAATCAGTTAGAGTCGTCCAACGTTAACGTCAACATCCGGATTGACATCTCAAGGATAACACGTTGGATGCATGTGTTCATTGACAGATGTGAGAACGGACCGCAATTACAGACATCGCTTCTCCATCTTTTGGCAATGATGGGCCCCCCAATTTTTGCCAAGGTACGAGCTTTCCTTCGGAACCATGAGCGAGTTCTAGATTTATAATAACGGCCCCCTAGCACTCCACCTTTCTTTCTTTGTAATATAAATACCTACGATATGGATCAAATCAGTCTGCACTACTTGCCTTTCTCTCGCCACCTGATATATAACTTCTCCCATGCTTTCAACGTGTAGAGGTAACAAAAAGGCAGTTCTGGTAGGCGTATATCATACTGTCTAGCTTCACAATAATCTAAATGGCGCATTAGATTGGGCTAGACTATGAAGACACAAGTCATGAGATTTCTTCTTGTATAGGCGACACAATGAGCTTGAGGATTGAATTGGATCGTAAGTATTATTCATCTGTTTTAGAAAGCGTGATACGAGAGTTCTTTAAGTCGTAAGGGAGTTTCCCAAATCAAACATTAGAATCTATACAGATGTTGAAGATGATTACGGAGAGCCAACCAGGGACGTCATCATAGACGCAATGAAATGGCTTACCAGAGGTGCTCAAGCGAATGATTCCCTTCTATTCCTTTGTCCGTGCTCTTTTTACTTTTTAAAGGTAGCAAATAGTGTTAATACTTCAATTTAGTCTCTGGGCACGGTGGACGACAAAACGGCGAAAGTTGTAAGTAGTCGTTTCTTCTTGTGCACCGGTGAACCTCCGGAGCGATCCCTATCTAGATATCCGAGCCTTGGACTGGAAAAAGATATACAGCTCAGTAAGCCGTGGACATTTTCAATTCTGTTCACAAAGTTGTTAATTAACAATAATACAGGAATTACGTAGATACTTGGTATTTTGCTTTTATCTTATCACAGCAAAACTATGCAATTAATCTTGAGATAAGGTGGATAGCCTTCCGACCGGATGTCGCTTAACGGTTAGTTACCCAGGCCTATCCTTTATTCAGCCTTGTATTCTAACGTATGGCTCTGAAAAGGCATTATTCAACGTAAGTGACGAGCTTTTTTATCAAAGATATGATCACAACGCCCATGTCACTTTCAGTGTTGCAGGGCTGGGAATATCCTTGGTAAGTAACAATACACATCTAATACACTAATTATTGTAAACTGACCCCTGAGATCTTACTTTTTTTCTTAGACCTAGACTATTACGTTGAGTGACGAACGTCTCGTCTTTTTTCACTAGTCTGATTTGTTTTAATTAATAGTATACCTCGCCGAGCGCGTTAAGAAGAAACGCTGCAAAATATGGAGAGAGAAGTACTTACGCTGACGTGGTGGGTCATCGATCATCTTTGGTAGTATACACGAACTTTTTAAATTGATGAATGACCTCAGGTATGCTTTAGCGCTGCAGCGGATAACAACGATGCGTTTACTCCACCAGTTTTTGGGGAAGGTGTTCTAGAAAATGTAAGGGTTCATTGTTCTCTACACGTGGACAAACTTATAGTTCATCATGTGTTTTCTAGACTTTTGTCAAAAGGGATAGCGCGACCTACAATGAGTTGTATTCTGAGATTTGGTAAGAATCGAGTAATGTTACTACACATGGTTCCCATGTCCTGACTGTCGCTTTTAATAGCGAGGAAGCCAATCCTGATCAAAAACCTGTGTTCTCTGCTTCCCACCGCCTTGTAAGTGCAAACTTTCTTTTTTCCATTGTTCATTTTCTTTGTCGTCTAATTCCAGCTTGTAACAGAATGGAGACACACGTTTCATAATTTAAGTCCTTTACAAACAGTTTAATTTGACATCCGATAAGACCATCTTCGTTGGTCTATTATTGATATAATTGTCTCGAATATGGAATCATTTTCATTACTCCGAGCAGAATATAACTTTCGAAGACAGATCAGAAAACTGGTAGGGCGATAACACCGACAACTTCTGCAAGTGATCAGGCTCGACAGATCGCAGTCCTGTATGAATAAGTATTTTTCCGAGCCGAAAGCAAAAGTAAAAAATAATAATACTACGAACCTCTGCTACTGGCGCAATACGTTAACTTTTAGTTATGACACACACCAAGATACTTGACGTCCTGCATTTGAGGCACTTGTGGCAGTTCGCGCATGCGCAAAACAAATGGTCGATATCCAACCTGGTCTAACTTATATAAGACTGAACGAACACGCTAGATACACGCTTTCGTTGATTGACCCACGCAGTTTGCTGTTTTTGGATCCAATACCTTTAGGGGTTCCAACTATGCCATTGGTCAATCAACTTGGAAATAGGGAATAAGGCGCCGCTTCTCATCTTTTCGGGTGAAACTCGCGGGAAAAATCACATTCGCGCAGCTGAATGACTCAAAGCTACTAGCGCGGCTTTGGTTATTGTGGAGGTTGCTGGATTGTTGTCGGGATGACTTCTGAAAAATTATTTCATGATGAGATGTCTAGACTTTCAAAATTATATAAAAGCAGGTGTATTAGGTGGTGGATCTCTGTAGCTTTCCGTCTACGATTCTCTTTAAAGACAACGTGAGTCCCAATAGCCAAATCCCATCTTTCAATGTGTCTCATATACTCATGTTTCAGACTAATCATGCCTCTTAACCGTCGTGTCAAAGCTTCCAAGATATCGTCGAAAACCGATAAGGAGTTATTTGAGAAAAAGAAACCTCACTCAGACTCTGAATCCACCTCTGACTCTAGTTCGGAATCAGAGTCGGACTCCACATCCAACGCAGGGTCTAAACCAGGTTCTGACCATTCAAAATCAACTTCTGACTCGGAATCCAAATCGTCCAAGTCATCCAAGTCATCCAAGTCATCCAAGTCATCCAAGTCATCCAAGTCATCCAAATCATCCAAGTCATCGAAGTCATCGAATGTCCCCAACCCGGATGGCAGCTCTAGTTCAGAGTCAAATTCAGGATCAAGTTCTGAGTCCGAGTCCGATCAAGAAATCAAATCCAAAACGAAAACGCAATCTAATGTTCCTAAGCCGGACTCGGATGTCAAACCCAAATCCAAATCCCGAACCCAATCGACCGGAGATTCCCCTTCCGCATTGTGAGGGCAACCTTACCGGTCACAACACATGGTCAAGTTTCACCACCGAAACTTGACACGTTTTGTTTTATCGATATGACCTCCTTATTTCTCATTATCCCCTCATGATCCTTTCTCTTTCCTGTATTTGTTAAAAATATATTAAAACCCTACCTGTAGACAGATATCTTCCTTAGCTATCGTTAAGTCGTTTTATTGTCTATTATTCCGACTTTACATAAATCCCGCACGCTGTATGTAGTACTTTTGTGGTCATGTTGTAGAACCGCGTTCATCAATGATGATGCTTATGTTTTATTATTGACTCGGCGTAATGTGCTTCTGAGCATGGTATGGACCACACAATTCAAGTCTGTTATATTGGGGTTATCGCAAGGGTATTCTCATGCCATCCGACAAAAACTTAGGGATTAGATATAATACATCTTCTAGATCCTTTCGTTGGCCTTGACTCCTTTTTCTGTTTCAATAATACTGCCATGTTTATTCTAATTTTGAACATGGAATCCGTAATCAAAAATACGTCACCAGGCGTGCATGATAATTGACTCTTGAGCGCTTGAGTCTTGAGTAATAGATCTTTGTCGCCTTCCCCCTACCAGTAATCTGAAAGTAATAGGGAATATAGTGTTAAGCGGATCACAGCCTTTTTGTTTGCTATGTATAAATGCAGAAGGCGCGTCTTTGCACCTTCTGGTATTGATGGCCTTAACTAATTACGTTAAACGGTCGGAGCTTCTCTCTTGGACACGTCACAACTGGAGGTGAACATGTCCCGTTGACGAATCAGTTACTATTAATTAAGCTAGTTAAGGTTCGTTTACTAATCTGACAGATCGTGGGGGTGTATTAAACACTGCCTTCAGGAGTGAACGCATCTTTGGATACGTTCTCTCCGTCTGGCTTTGGTTAATCCTGTAGTCTTCTTTCTGTGAAACCATGTCAGGCGGGTACACATGTTCAATCGCCACCAGAGAACATCCGTAATTCGTAAAGCTGTGCTATACGTTTAAAACAGTACCAGAACGAAAGCTCCTCACCTACGAGTCTCCCTCAATAACATAACATACAGCAACGTGCGTCTCAGTCGTACTATCCTTCACATACGTTTTTTCAACTCTAGTTCTTCCTTTAGCCACCAGAGTAGACATGCCTCGTGATTACGATGACGACGATTCTGACAATGACTCAATGTGCGGTACACTCGACGAACCAGATCTAGAAGCTGCACCGGGTCAAATTCTTCGAGCTGTAGAAGCTGCTGGAGTAGGGGCGTACCCAGGTCGCGGTCTCAAATGGAAAGTCGGCCAGACCATCAATGTAAAATTTATGGGTGGTACTCCCGACACCCATAAAACGGTAGCGCTCATCGTAACAACTTGGGAGGACCGTGCCAATATAAGCTTTAATTTCTCCACGAAAGGAGATGGGGACATCCGTATCGCTTTCGACCCGAAGAAAGGTTGGAGCTCGTATATTGGTACAAGAGCCCTCAGAGTTCCTAAAGACAAACCGACCATGAACTTGGGTTATAGACAGAGCACACCTACAAAGTCCTTTGTACGACATGTTCTCCACGAATTCGGGCATGCCCTCGGGTTACAGCACGAGCATCAATCACCTGCCTCTCCTATTCTTTGGGACGAAGAAAAGGTTTATCGCGAATACGCAAGTACAAACGGATGGAGCAGGAGCACAATTCGAGACAACATTCTCAAGAAAGTCAATTCCACAAATTATTCAAAGTTTGATCCCAAATCGATTATGCTTTACAATGTTGACAAACGTTTGACGAAAGATGGTCGAGGTATAAACCATCCAGGTACTTTATCGGAAACCGATGAGGAATTTATCCGGAATATGTACCCTTTTCCAGAGTCGAGCTCCGAGTCCGAGTCCGGGTCCAATTCTGATGCTGACTCTGATTCCGACTGAAGCATCGAAAGTCTAGTTAGTTATTGCTACTATTTTCGATTTGTTTTATTTTGAACTTGATGAATCTATATTCCAATTTCAGGAGAAACATTTGTATGTCGTATTGATACTGTCTGTAGAAGACTTAAATTATGAAATGTGTATCTCCGTTCTGTTAGTTACAGGCTTGAATAAGACGAGAGATACAAGATTAAAAGAGAGAAAGTTCGAACTTACAATGCGGTGGGAAGCAGAGAACACGGGTTTTTGGTCAGGATTAGCTTCCTCACTATTAAAAGCAACAGTCAAAACATAAAAACCGTGTATAGTAACATTAAATTCTTACCATATCCTCATTGTATGTCATGCTATCCCTTTTGAGAAAAGTCTAGAAACCACAATGAACTATAGGTTTATCCACATGTGGAGAACAAGAGGGCTCCTTACATTTTCTAGAGCACCTTCCCCAAAAAGCGGCGGAGCAAATGCATTGGCGTTGTCCGCTGCAGCGCTAAAGCATACATGAGGTCATCCACCAACTTAACAAGGCTTGTGCATACGACCAAAGACGACTCACCACCTCAGCGTAAGTACTTCTCTCTCCATATTTTGCAGCGTTTATTCTTAATGCGCTCGGCGAGGTATACTATTAATCAAAACAGATCAGACTAGTGAAAAAGACGTGAAATATAGTCTAGGTCTACGAAAAAAAATTAAGAAATAATACTTACGCTCTAATTCAATCCTCAAGCTGAACGTGTTACCTATACAAGTGAAAATCTCGTGACCTGTGTCTTCATAGCCTAATCCGATCTAATGCGCCTTTTAGATTGTTAGGTAGTTGAACTACCAGAAGTGCCTTTTTGTTACCCGTACATGATGAACGCATGACAAGCTGTGTATCAAGTGGCGAGAGAAACGCGGATAATGCAGACTGATTTGATTGATATCGCAGGTATTTATATTGCAAAAAAGGGATGATGCAGTGCTAGGAGGTCGTTATTACAAATTTAGGACTTGCTCATGGTTCCAAAGGAAAGTTCGCACCTCGACAAAAATTTGCCAACAGATGGAGAAGCAATATCTGTAATCACAGTCGGTACAATTGAGGGCTCCAAAGCCAAAAAATGCTTAGTGAGCCAGCATTGCCTCGCCTTGCACCGATCTGTCAATAAACATCTGTATTCAACCGTTCAAAGTGCTGTCCTTAAGATGTCAATCCAGATTGTGTTGTTATATTACGTAAACGTTCAGCGCCGACTATAATAAAAGAGTACTAGCGTAGTTTTCTCTATTAGCATATAATTAGGAACTGTACAGCTAGTCCCGGAGTATAAAATATTTTAGCCACTTTTCTATAATACAATAACTTTTTATCCACAACTAATATGTCTACTCCGGTATTACAACAACAGGTTATGGGCCCCGGCCTCAGAACCATGACGAACAACAACTTCGCCTCCTCCCTATCACAAGTTGCTCCTCCCCCAAAGCTGGAAGCAGACGGACGAAGTTGGGTACTATATAAGGCGAGAATGATGTCGATGTTCACATGGCATTGCCTAATCTGGTATATTGATGGACGAGCTTCTAAACCCAAAGAACCTGACAAAAAGGCAACCGAAACTCAGGTCGAAGAGTATAACAATAGACTAGATGAGTGGATGATCCTAAACGAGTATGCGAGATCACTCATCATGAGTACAATACTGGAAACACTACAAATTGAAGTCATCACCACGGAATCGGCATCAGAAGCCTGGAAAATTGTTACCTCAAAATTCGATGACCAATCTGAAATGGTGCAGGCCAATTTGCTAGTACAGATGTACCAGACTCGATGTCCCGAAGACGGAGACCTGCGGGAAACCATCCAAACCCTACAAACCCTTCATGCCCGATATGTGTCAGTTGGAGGAAAGCTCGACTCAGCACAATTTATTGCCATCATCCTCAGTGCAATGCCCGAATCCTATCGACCAATGTTACACTCACTCGTAGTAGCAAATAAGGCAATAGACAAGAAACTTACCCCCACTGAAATCATAAACCACATCTCCGAAATGGCCCAACACAATGTCATCCTAAATGAACGGAAAACTGGTGACTCGGCACTATATGTGAAGTCGAGATGTGGATCAGCGAAAAGTCCCGACAAGTCAAAATCCGAGTGCCACAATTGTGGAAAGACCGGCCACTGGAAAGAGGATTGTTGGAGTAAAGGTGGAGGAAAAGAAGGACAACGACCTACAAGACGAAAAGGCAAAAATAAAGAAAAGGCTAACACAGCATCAGAAAATCAAACTTCGGATGACCACACTTTCCCTGCAATGGAATACTCACTGGCTGTGAAGATAAACCCCGAACCGAAAATTAATCAGGTCCTTGACTCAGGAGCTACAAGCCATTTCGAACAGAGACGAGAAAATTTCGAGAACTTCTGAGAAATTATCATCCCACGACCTATTAAAACGGCAGAAGGTCGAATGATTTATGCGACTGGTCAGGGTGATGTCAAATTCACTGTCCCAAAGAAAAATAACAGTCAGGTCAGACTCACATTAAAAGATGCTTTATATGCCCCCAAGATGCCAGTATCACTAGTATCAGTTAGCTGAATGACAAAAGCAGGATATAAAGCAATATTTACGAACAGTTTAGTCCAGTTAATGGATCCTAGAGGAAATGAAGTTTTCAGTATCCCCGAAACCAACAGCCTTTACCTCGTCCCCACAACACTCACAACATCAACTGAACATGCGAAATTAGCCCTAACGATCAGCCAGCTACATGAACACCTGGGACATATTTCACCTATCAGTGCGAGACAAGTAGTCGAAAAGGGATACATCACTGGAATTGAATTAATTCCCGGAGATGACGACGACTCATTTTGCAAAGCTTGTGCAAAAGCGAAACAGACACGGCTCCCTTTCCCAAAAGAGAGACAAGGAGAACGAGTGAAGGAGTTCGGTGAACTTGTCTACACAGACGTTTGGGGACCGGCTAAAGTAAATACCTGGAGTGGGAAGAAATATTTTATTTCATTCACTGACGATGCAACAAGAGAAACTCACATTTTTCTGATGGCAGAAAAGTCTGAAGCATTGGAGAAAATGAAGGCATTTGTTGAGTGGAGCTGGCAGCAAGCTGGAAAAGAAATTAAATGTTTTCAGTCCGACAACGGTGGCGAGTATACAAGCGAAGCGATAAAGAAATACTTACAAGGTTGTGGAATAAAACACCAACTAACAGTCCATGATTCACCCCAGCAAAACGGATCTGAAGAACGACAGCACCGAACATTAGTAGAACATGCCCAGGCTATGATCTTTGCTGCAAAATTACTGGGATCGTTATGGGGAGAAGCCATTAGCCATGCAACATGGCTCAAGAATCGACTGTCAACTCGCGCATTAGAAAATAAAACCCCACATGAAGCGAGAACCAGGAAGAAACCAGACTTCTCTGACATACATACCTTTGGTGAGAATGTTCATGTCCGAATTGACCCGAACTCCAAATTAGATCCAAAATCAATTGTATGTCGCTGGATTGGTTTTGAGAGTAATGGGAATGGCCACTGAATTTATTGGCCAGAATCGGGACGTATCAGTGTCGAATGGAATGTCATCTTTGAGCCGAAGAAGAGAGTTCTGAATGAGGGGGAGTTGGAGAGTGTGCCAACAGCACCACCAGTCAGCACACAAATCATCCGGAACAACCCCAAAACTCACCAGAAAACAACAACAGAGATTGCCAAACCCAAACGAAACAAAGAGTTGCCCGATCCCATGTTAGGACTTGAAACTCCCACGAACCAACTTGAACCGACTGGACTAAGACAAAGCCAGCAAAATATAAAACCCTCGAATTACGTCCAAGATATAATATCTGGAAAAGGTTCAGCAACCAGACAAACAAATAAACCAACTTTACCTACTGGAATACGAAACAACAATAGTCCGGAGAGCAAAAGCAGCAAACTAGCCAAAGAGATCACCATAACAGAATACGCACTAACAGCAGCAATATTCAAGCCGGAAACTGTCGAAGAAGCACTACACAGTCCGAATAAAGAAGCTTGGTCAATGGCAATGACAGAAGAACTTGAACAAATGCGTGCAAGAGGTATCTTTGAACTGGTAAAACCACCACTGGACGCTAATATTGTTGGAAGTAAATGGACATTCAAACTGAAGCTAAACAATGAGAACATACTGGTAAAAGCAAAGGCAAGACTCATTGCACAAGGATTCTCCCAAGAGCCTGGAGTAGACTTCAACGAAACATACGCCCTGACAGTGAACCCAGAATCAATTCGTCTTATCCTGGCAATAGCAAATAAGAATGACTGGGAAATACACCAAGCCGATTTCAAGAGTGCTTACCTCAACAGTGAAATAGACGAGACGATCTTCATGTGACAACCACCCAGATTTGAAGAAGCCGGCAAAGAAGATTTCATTTGGCACTTATTAAAAGGAATTTACGGCCTAAAACAGAGCGGTCGTTTATGGTACTTAACCCTAAAGAAAATGTTTACTGACCTTGGTTATTCTTGCTCAAGAATAGACCCAGGTATCTTCTTCAAACGAGAAAACGGAACGATAAAGATAGTTGCCGTTCATGTCGATGATCTGACAATGGTTGGAAACGAAGATGATGTTATTGCCGAAATGAAGACCGAACTAGGGAAAACATTTGATTTAGTTGACCTAGGAAGAATTCATTGGCTACTCGCAACAAAAATCAAAAGAAACTGAGAAGAACGAACCTTATCAATATCCCAATCAGCGTACATCGAAACACTCCTCGAACAATTCCAAATGAAGAATGCAGCACCCGTTTCAACACCACTTGAACCAGGACTAATCCTCTCAAAGTCACAATGTCCTACAACAGATGAAGAAAGAAGAGAAATGAATAAAATCCCCTACAAGCAGTTAATCAGCGGATTACTCTATCTCGCAAGAATGACTTGACCCGACATTCAATTTGCTGTCACTTTATTGGCGCATTTTATGTTGAACCCTGGACACATTCACTGGGAAGCTGCAAAATAAGTTTTAAAATATGTAAAAGGGACGAAGGACTTAAAACTCACCTACGGTATGGAGAAGACAGCCATCTTCAGTTATACTGACGCTGATTGGGCATCCCAAGAAGATTGACATTCGATTTCCGGATACGCATTCTTCCTCGATGGGGGAGCTTTTGCCTGGAGCTTGAAGAAACAGTTGTTGGTCACCCTATCAACAACAGAAGCTGAGTTCATCGCGATAACCCAAGCTGGAAAAGAACTCAAGTACATCCGGAACCTCCTCGGCGAGTTATTTAGACTGTTCTCGACACCAATGATCCTCTATTGCGATAATCAAAGTGCGATCACTTTCCTGAACAAAGGAGGATACAGCATGCGCAATAAACACCTCGACATCCGGTACATCTGGATACAGGAGTTAATTGACAATGGCAAGGCAGTCTTAAAATACTGCAACACGAACCTAATGATCGCGGACATCTTTACGAAGGCTCTTGCATGCCCGAAAATCGAAGGATTCGCAACATCGTTGGGTTTACACGCTTGCGCGTGAGGGGGAGTGTTGTTATATTACGTAAACGTTCAGCGCCGACTATAATAAAAGAGTACTAGCGTAGTTTTCTCTATTAGCATATAATTAGGAACTGTACAGCTAGTCCCGGATTATAAAATATTTTAGCCACTTTTCTATAATACAATAACTTTTTATCCACAACTAATATGTCTACTCCGGTATTACAACAACAGATTGTGAGTATTCGATACCCAATATCCAAGAACAAATCCGGAGCACAGAAGGCAGTAGCGTCACCACGTGACCGTCACAAGAGTGGTTTCCAAATTCAAACGCTTTCCCGAGTCTAGACATGATGCATGACAGGAGCAGTATGAATCATAGTCGATGAATAAATTGTCCTGGGAAGTAGCTGTGTTCTTGACGCCTTTTTGTTTATGTTCTCAAATTGGTGACAGGGCCAGAGAAAAATTATGTGAGGTGAGTACTTATTTGGCGATTGGGCAAAGAAAGCCATTCTAATAAGGAAAGTGAACAAAAAATCGAACTTCTTCATGCTAACCTGGAATTGACCATTCCGGGTTAAAAATGTACACGTGTTTGCTTTGGTAACTATGCGATGTTCTCATGGATGTGGCAAAATGGTGTACATGAAGTACACCATCATGCATCACGCGTCACTGCTAACTGGGTTCTGGATGGAAAATATCTATATTATTATAACCTTCTCGTAATGCTCAGGAGTTATCAGACAGACTATGCACTCCGCTATGCTGCGACGTAAGCATACGAACGCTTACGATTATATTTCCTAAAAACAGAGTCCATGTTATTCAACCTTCGTTCCCTAAAGTTCATACAGACAGTTATATTTCTGATTCATGTACATTACATTCATTTATAGCCATAAGTTTAAGAAATGAACAGGATGGCGTTCACAGGCAGTGAGCTATCCGATATTGTAATCTGGGATGGGGACATTGGGGCCGTCGTTGGAGTATCCCGTAGGATGGTAGTAACCTGGAGGGGGGTTGGCGCGTTTGGCCCCCCCGTCATTGTGACTAGTGGTAGATTTTGACTTGGTGCTCTGGGAGCTCTTGGACTTTTTGTCTGATTTTTTGGACGAGGTTGTAGATTTATGCATGGTTTGTCTGAGACTGAAGATGTTATGAATGAGACATCGTCGAGAGACGTAATTGAGATTTAGTTGGGGACTGACCTTTTAAAGTACTCACAAAGAGGGTAGCGTCGCTGTGAACATTCAAGCCAGTATCTGCAGCTGCTTTTATAAAATTTCAAGCTCTAAGAGTCGTGAGTTCTATTATCTAATTTCTTGCAAATTTTCCAGGCTCGAGCGATAAGTACTTACATCTGTACCTCGACATGTTCTAAAAATGTATCGTGAGTATAGGAATGCAATTTGTCCGGGTTTAAACCTGACTCAAGTTAACCAAATGGGATCCTCATATTGGAAGATAGAGTCCCTGAGGTCTTTTATGAACCAATTGACCTTGCCAAAAACAGTGCCTAAGCGGAAGCAAAGCCCTGACTATAACCGTATAATTTTGGCGCCATAGTAAAAGAGATAACCATGTTTAAGACTGAGTCATTGGAGTATTGAAAATGAAGTTCTATGGTGAAAAAAAAAACAAAGTACACACATAGGGTAGATGCATCGGTTCGTTTCGTTTCAATCAAAATCTGACTCGGGGAAGGGATATATCTTTTCGGTAAATTCATTCTTCAACTTTGACAACTTAGTCGCAATAGCAATAGTTGTACCCCGACCATCCCTCGTCAGATGTGTGTCGACATCAGATAGGCGTGATAGGTTTGGAATTAAAGTTAGGATAATCTGTTGGTATAGTTCTGAGAGGACCACTCGTGGTTTCTTTTCTTGGGTAGACCGGTGGACAGCAAAACCACAAGGGGATTGTCGGCGTGTCACGGCTGGGCATTGTGTTATTGTTACGTCAGTTGACTTGAATAAGGCACCATAGATTAGCCAGGTCTGCGGAAAGAAGGCTATGTGCACGCTCATCAGTGTCAAAGGAAAGGAACCAACGTCTTCCTCATTAGGCACAGGAATTACGAGCCAAGATTAATGGCAGGGGTTGCCGGGGTCTTTCTAAACCGATCTTCGGTAGTTTGAGCCCATCAGTGCCAAAAGAATCAAACTAACTCATCAATCCTTCTAAAACATTGAAAGTCGGGAAGCTGTGGCAATGGCCCCCCACAATTAGTAATGACAGAATTGAGGTAAATCCGAATTTCATCGATCATCGTTTAATTTGCGAAGGATGGAAAGCGTCAATCTATCAAGAAAAGTACGTTTTCAATTTGTCTATTTCTCCTTTTTATGCATCACCGTGGAGAGTCTACTGGGGATGAAGGGAAGTCATAGCATGATCACACAATCAGGTAATCCGACTTGCCACTGAGATCGATCGTCTTTTTCAGGCTGGCTTGAAATATCTGAACTATTCCGTAATAATGAGGAGATGCTGTAAAGGAAATGAATTTAACGTTTTACCAAGTGATTTGGGGATGAAGAAACTAGCGCTCGTGACGAAATTTGACTTGGTTTAGCGAATTATTGAGAACATTCGACAAATGAAGAATGGGTTTATTTGAAATTTTGGATTGAGTTGTTGTATTTAGTTTTCATATACGATAACAGAGTTCACACAAATTGCGTCTGCATTGAATACGACAGTTTCTGGATAGTTTAGGAATCCACCTTGATCCTTTGTTGCTCCAGAAATCTATCAAAGGCGGGTTCACATTATTACAAACTAGGAAAACATGGATAGGAATGGACTTACCGAGTCATAGCCAGTAGGGGGTCCAGTGATACCCACGGCTTTCCGATATTTCATCTTGGTCCTTCCAACTACTACATTATTCAATAACATGACTTTGTAATCGGTATCAGGATGTGTGCTTTGAATCCAATTATCCGCCTCTAATTGCAGTCTCGTCAGAATTACCACTGGCGGGGAGAACGTAACTCACTAGAAGAAGTTGCACTGGAGTATATTCCAACACCGAACCAATTATCTGGCTCTATCGTAGGTCAATACAAACAAAGAAAATTACCATTCAAAAGTACGACTTACTTGAATAATGTGGATTGTATGAGAACTTCAAGACGGAACAAAGATGACAGTCTGCACGATCGCACGGATGGATTTTGTTCTTGCTATCCCAGAGCTGGCAACTGCGTTTGGTGCCATGGAATAGCATTTCCACATTATCCACACCCACATGTCGACTAATACGATCACAATCAAAAGGGTTAATCCGACGAAGAGTAACAAATGCAACATACGCGTAATTGGCGTGCCTATGAAGATGTAACTGCGCATCCGGGGATTGGTGTAGCACATAAAAGATACGTTTCACAGTAGGTTCAGGTTTATCGGGATGTTTCCATGCATCCAAAAACTGACTTTCCGCTACAACCAAAAGGTCAGAAGAGGCGTGATTCGGTCAAAAGCAAAACACACCGCTTTGGTAAAATGTGTCAGACTTTTTCAATGGCAGCAAAGTCTGAACAGAACTAAAGTATACAATAAAACACCTGGAAATTTTCACATACAACCGGCATTCCAAGCTAGTAATTCAAGTTTGGTGTTTTGCAAAACCCTGTCTTAGTGGAAACGGGAGTGTGATCGCGAAGGGAACTTTTCACGACAATGCTGTGCATATTAGGGTTGGTTTGAATAGTTCTTTACGTTCTGGGACGATGAGGATGAGGCAGTTAACCTCGTGTTTGCATGAGAGAAAATTTTGAAGAACAAACAGCCCACGTCACGCGCCGGATCGGAGTCGGAAAGGATTTGTGTGCTACATCTGTCAAATGTCCCCAGTCCATTTTGGCACTGATATGATACCGATCCGAATTACCCGCTTATCTTAGGCTTTCAAGAGTTTTTGTGAGTCTCATTATCGCATGCTAACCATTAGAGAGGGATTAGAAAGGGGTTTTACATGGTACGATAAAGCGTGCATTTGGATATATTTATTATTTACTGTCATAACGGACGAGATTCAATTTTTCCTCCCGTAATATATGTGCACGTCAGCGTGGGTGGATTTGCATTTCTTCTTAACGCCTTTGGAGAGGAATAATGTGTGGGTACATCATTGCCAAAAGATGTCGAGAAGCAACGTCTATATATAGAGTTAGAATCGCTTGTGGCTAAATTTCCGAAGTGAGCGGCGTTGATAGGTACGTGAAATGAACGATGCAAGATAATCGATAATACTTAGGTCGTGTCGTTTTGTTAGACTTCTGCTAACCCAATTGAGCATGCATTATTTTTCAAAACTGTGACGCTATGATCTCTTAACTTGAACACGATTCAGATCTCCAAAGAGTAACAGAATCAATTGACCACATTCAAGTTCGTGTTGGATTAAAATTCACTCTGTCGATCAAATCATAAAAAAGTATAAGTACGAAAAAAGATATATGAATTTATTTAATTTCAATTTATCAACAAAATACCGAGCCACACCATCTATATGTCAGTCAGAGCTAGAGTCGGAGTCAGGGAAGGGATACATTTCTCCAATGAACTCCTTATCCGTCTTGGACAACGTATTAGAACGCTTTATACCACGTCCATTCTTCGTCAGGCGTTTATCGACATTGTATAGCATAATGGACCTGGGATCGAACTTGGTATAATTCGTGGATCTCGCTTTATTGAGGATATTGTGTCTGACTTTTTCCTTGCTCCAATGACTATTCTTGGCAAACACCTTCTTCTCGTTCCAAACTATAGGGAAGGCGGGTGATTGATGCTCGTGCAGCAATCCCAAGGCATGTCCGAACTCGTGGAGGACATGTCGTTTAAGTGTCTCGGGTTTCGTTCTCCGTTTGATACCTAAGTTCATGGTGGGCTCGTTCTTGGACACATTGAGGGCATAGGTTCCGATTCTCGAAGACCATCTATCCGTATTAAAGGTGATACGAATATCAGAGTACCCTTTCGTAACGAAGTTAAAAGTAACGTTGGCATATTTTTCCCAAGTCTTCGCAATCTTTTCAACCTTGTAGTGGTTGGATGAAGTACCATCCATAAATTTGACATGAATCGTTTGACCAATCTTCCATTTGATGCCGCGACCTCTATAGGCTCCTTGACCAGAAGCTTCTACGCCGAGAGATCGTCCTCCTGTAACTTCACCATTGAAGTTGTCATCAGCTCCACACATCGAGTCGTTCTCCGAATCATCTGAGTCATAATCTGAATCGCTAGACATAGTTGATCTAAAATAAAGGTATGACACATGATAAGGAAATAAGACTTCGTCAAGACTCACATCAAGTCAAAAAAAAGTCGTATAGTAAATGTGAACAGAGGTGATGTCAAAGAAAAGTTTTTTCTCTCTCCTGTCATCCTTTCTTTAAATATATATGAACAGTATTTCAAGACACCTTTCCCACGTTGTGTTCTCTTTCGAAAAGGCAAAGGCTACGGGAGCCTTCTTTAGTATGTTAGTATAACAGAATGACAAATACAGCAAGCATTTTATTTTGATTGATTGACACCCAGTCTCCGATGTAGACAAGACCCCGACGACCCCACTGGGATTATTGATTCTTAGGGTTACTCTCCTACTCACATGACTACTTGCGGAAGAGAATGTTGGTTTCTTTTCTTTTGACACTGATGGGCTTAGACTTACGAAGACATCAATCAGTTCCTCGGAACATTCCCCAATTCAAGTCATCTCGGTTCCGACGATATCACTACCTTTTCTTTCTTTCTTTTTCTAGTTGTTCAAGAAACCAGGTGGACAGATGCGCAGTTATGAACGCTGTCCAAATCAAATACGGAGCAGGGCCAAACCCGAAGATCTTTCGTTTTGACAGTGTTACGACATGCTTCAAGTTCTTGCACAGCCTTTTGCCAGGAACGCCCAGGAGAACTTCGACACTAGGTAAGGAATAGAAAAAAAGTTATGACGGTGAGGGTGAGAAGATATTTGCTACGTACTGAGAATGTTTGTGACACCCTGGAGCCTGTTGGAGGACAAATGTAAGACAAGTAACGAAATTACTGTAAGTAGTAAGCGACCCCACACTCGTTCGGTTGTGAAAACATGTATCGTTGTTCATCTTTGACGGTCCAGTATACTTTGTTCATCCTTCGTGTATTTTATAAACGTGTTGTTCCGACCATCCATACGTGTATTAGCAAGCTTGCTTCAAGTTTGAGCTTTCATATTATCAGACTTCGACCACTTGGTACGTTGTTGGGCTCATTTCATGTGATTTTTCCTGAACCTAAAAAACGAATACCAATTGTCATCCAATGTCACCAACGCATGACAATCAATATTTTATGGCCATTCATCCATCACTACTACGAAGAATGGAAGATTGAAGTAGCTCACCTAATGCCATGGCACGTTTTAGTGTGATCAGATTTTACCATCTCGCCATCGTATTCGTCTCTTGTAGGCTTGAAAAAAGAACATACGGCTGCATCGTCCAAATCTTTGAAAATGGACTAAATGAGTGTACATTCCTCAGAAATATAATTGTCGTCATGAATTCTAGGGAACGAGAGTTGAACCACCCGTACTCTGTTCTTAAGAAATTTAATTGCAAGCGTTCATATGCTTCCGTCGCAGCATAGCGGAACTTATAGTCAGTCCGATAGTCTGATAATTTCTGAGCGTCATGAGAAGATTTAATTATAGTACAGATATTTTCCATTCAGAGCCCAGTTAGCAGTGACTGTACAAAAACTTACAATCGTATTCCTATGGTTGAACAACTGCGTAATGATACAATGGGCTTTCCTGGAGATCTATCAGTGGGTACCCAAGAATCACAGGTTTTTGCCAGTTAGTCATGGTGGCATCCGATAAGATCATCTTGGTTGGTCTATTGTTGATATAATTATCCCGGATATGGAATCATTCTCATTTCTGCAAGTTATCAAGATCGATAGATCGTAGTTCTGTATGAGTAAATTGTCACTTGTGTTACTGGCGCAATACACTAACTTTCAGTTATGACTAGGTATTGGGTGTCCTGCACTTGAAATAGTAGCAGTTTGGGCAAAACGAATAATCCATATTGCCAGTCTAACTCAGGATTGATCGCTGAGAAGCAACACGCGATCTGCTGTTTTTGGAGACAAGAAGACCGCAGGGACCCCAACTTTGCCAAATTTTGGTCCGTCGACTTCGAAGTGGCAAAAACGGCACTGCTTCTCATCTTTTTGGGTGGAACTCGCGAAAAACCTACATTTGTCTAGCTAAATGACTAGTACGGCTTTGGCTATTGTGGAGATTGCTGGGTTGCTGTCGGGATGACTTCTGAAATAATCAAAGCGCGGGCAATGGTTAAATAATTATTTTACTACAATAATACGTTTAGGCTCCCGAAATTCTATAAAAGCAGGGGTAGGTAATAGACATCTGCAGCAACCTTTCCCATCTGCTATTCTCTTTGAAGGCAATGTTAGTCCTAGCCAAATCCGGTCTTCCAAATGTGTCTCATATACTTATATTTCAGATTAATCATGCCCTATAACAGTCACTCCAAAGCTTTCAAGATATTGACGAAACCCGATAAGGAGTTAATGGAGAAAAAGAAATCCTACTCAGACTCAGACTCTGACTCTAATTTGGGCTCAGAGTCGGAATTCGCATCCGGCGCGGGCCCTAAACCAAACCCTCATGATCCAAACTATGATTCGGAATCCAACTCATCCCAATCCCAACCCGATGGCAACTCTGATTCTCAATCCGACTCTGACGTCCCCAACCCGGATGGCAACTCCGAGTCCGGCTCTGATTCAGAATGTGATCTGGACGGCTCTGCCAGTGGTTCTGAGTCCGAGTCGGAACAAGAAATCAAATCCAAAACGAAAACCTAATCTAATGTCCCTTCAAGTGTGAAACCCAAATCCAACAAGCCCAAGTCAAATTCCACTTCAATTTCCCCTTCGAGAGAACTTGGAATCTTGGTCCTTAACTCATTTGTATGCAGTACTGTTTTGTTCAATACTATCAATGAAAATACTTGTATGTCTTTTTAATTGGTTCGTCGCAACGTGTCATCAAACGGTATTATATCGCTCATCATGACAACTTGGGAGGACAATGACAACGTAAGGTTTAGTTTCTCCACGAAAAGAGATGTAGAGTTCATATCACTTTTGAACACAAGAAGGTTGGAGCTCGTATATTGGTACAAGAACCGCCCTCAGATTTCACAAACTGACTATAAACTTGGCTTTTATACACAGAAAACACCTCTCTAAAGTCTTTTGTACGACATGTTCTCTGCGAATATCGAGCCATGCTTTCGAGTCAAAGCATGAGCATGAGCATCAATCACCTGTCGCTCCTAGAAGACAAGGTTTATTGCCTATATGCAAGAACAAATAGACGGAACAGGCGCACAACTCGACACAACATCCTCCAGAAAGTCCATTCCACAACTTATTCAAAGTTTGATCCCCAATTCGATCATTCTTTTTAACATTTGACGAAAAATAGCCGGGGTATTAACCGTCCCAATACATTAATTATTAGAATTCGATATAAAATTTATCCAGATAATGTATCCTTTCCCAGAGTTGAGTCCGAATCTGAGTCCGAGTCCAATTCCAATACTGGCTCTGATTTGGACTGAAGTATTACCTGGTATTGATATTGTATTGTTCGGTTTATTTTTGTTTCGAACTTGTGAATGTATATGTATATTCCTATTCAGGAAGAAACAATTGTATGTATCTGTAGAGGACTTAAACTATGAAACGTATATTTCCACTCTGTTATAAACCGGAATAAGACGAGAGATGTAATAAAAAGGGAGAAAGTTTGAACTTACAATGCGGCGGGAAGCAGATAACATTGGTTTTTGGTCAGGATTAGCTTCCTCACTAATCAAAGAAGAAACAACAGTTAGGAAGGAAGAGTGTTTAGTAGCATTATCATTATTTACCAAATCTCAGAATACAGTTCAGTGTAGGTCGCAGTATCCCTTTTAACAAAAGTCTAGAAAAAAACACGTGATGAACTACAAGTTTATCCTCATGCGAAGACCAAAAAGCTCTTACATTTTCTAAAACACCTTCCCCAAAAACTGGTGGGGTAAATGCGTCAGAGTTGTCCGCTGCAGCGCTAAAGCATACCTGAGGCAATGAATCAGCTTGACAAGTTTTATGGTATCAAAGACGACTTACCACGTCAGCGTAAGTAGTTCTTCCTCCAATCCTTGCGGCGTTTCTTCTTAACGCATTTGGTGAGGAATACTATTAATCGAAACAAATCAGTCTAAAAGTAAGCTTAGATAAGAGCTGTTCGTCACTCAACGGAGTATTCTAGGTCTACGAAGAAAAATATCAGGGGTCGGTTTACACCTAGGTATTGAATGTATTATTACTTACTAAGGATATTTCCAGCTCTGCAACACTGAACGTGACATGAGCGTTGTAGTCATATCTTTGGGAAAAAATCGTCACTTACGTTGAATAATGCCTTTTTTTCAGAGCCATACGTCAATACGAGGGTGAATAAATGATAGGTAACTAACCGTCAAGCGACATCCGGTCGGAAGGCTATCCACCTTATTCCAAGATTAATTTTATAGGTTTTTTATCATGATAAAAATGAAAGCAAAAATACCAAGTATCTACGCAATTCCTGTATTATTGTGAATTAATGACTTTGTTAATCGAAAAAAAAACCCCTGGCTTACCGAACTGTATATCTTTTTCCAGTCCAAGGTTCGAATAACTAGATATCGACTGGGCAGGAGGTCCACCAGTGCATTGAAAACAATGCTCACTTACAACTTTCACCGTTTTCCCGCCCACCGTGCCCGGAAACTAAGTTAAAGTGTTGAATTATTTGCTAGTGTAAAAGTGGAGAGAATCACGGACAAAGGAACAGAAGGGAATCATTAGCTCGAGCACCTTCGGTGAGCCATTTCATTGCGTTTATGATGCCGTTCCGGGTTGGCCTTCCGTAATCATCTTCTACATCCGTATAAATCCTGATGTCCGATTGGGGAAAGAGCCTTGTGTCTTAAAAACACTCGCTTCAATGCTTCTTGAAATAGATAAATAATACTTACAATCTAAATCGATCCTCAAACTCATTGTGTCGCCTATACAAGAAGAAATCTCATGTCTCGTGTCTTCATAGTCTAGCCCAATCTAATGCGCCATTTGGATTATTATAATGCTCAAACAGTATATTATACACCTACCAAAACTGCCTTCTTATTACCTCTACACGTTGAGAGCATGGTCAAATTAGGTATCGGGTAACGAGAGAAACGCGAATAGTGCAGACTGATTTGATCAATATCGCGGGTACTTATATTACAAGGAAAGAAAGATGCAGTGCTAGGGGGTCTTTATTACAAATTTTAGAAATTGCTCACGATTCTAAAGGAAAGTTCGCACCTTAACAAATACTGAAGGGCTAATCATTGCCAAAAGATGGAGAAGCGACATCTGTAATTGCGGTCCGTATCGCCTCTTCCAGGACCGATCTGTCAATAAACACATATATCCAAAGTGCCGTCCTTGGGATGTCAATCGAGATTTTAACGTCAAAAGACTCTCACCGATTGCTATAGATCTATGTTGTTTTGAAGGTACCAAGGCTAAAGAACCCGAGATGAGTCTAGCATAATCATAATCCAATAATCAAATCGTGTCATCCAAGAGCAATCCAATATAGATCTATCGACGTTAGTGCGATATCGGAAAGTTAGGCTATGCGTCAGGATATGTGACGTTTCCAGTTTGGAAAAAAAAGTGGTAACTTGAAAAAGGGCCAAGGTCAAAAAACGAGGCTAGTGTGACCGCGTGACGTCATATCTCCAACCATTTGACTAGTTTCTTTGTTTCTTCGTGTATTATAACGAGTTATTATTTTTAAAGTCGTAGTAAAGGAGATAAACATGTTTTACATAAGAACGAGTGATTGATGTTTCGAGAATGGATTTCTATTGTGAGTACATACACATACATAGGCATAAGGCAGACGTATCGTTTCAATCCGAATCAGAGTCGGACTCGGGGAAAGGATACATTTCCCCAATGAATTCCTTATCCATCTTTGACAACTTAGTCGCACTAGTTGTACCCCGACCATCCTTCGTCCAACGTTTGTCAAACTCATATAGCATGATGGATTTGGGATCAAATTTCGAATAATTTGTCGAATTAACTTTACGAATGATCCCATCCCGAACGTCTTTTTCTTTCCATCCGTATATCTTTGTGTATTCACGAATCAACTTTTTTTCGTTCCAACGGATGGGGGATGCGGGTGATTGATGTTCGTGCATTAGCCCCAGGGCATGTCCGAATTCATGTAGCACGTTAGTTTGGACCAGCTGAGCATCTCCGTGTGCCATAACCAAGTTCATAGTAACATCTTTGCTGGATATATTGAGAGCGAGTGTCCCAATCTCTGAAAACCATCCTTTCTTCGGGTCGAATCCAATACGTATATCTGAATAACCCTTTGTGACGAACTTGAACTTGATGTTGGCATAATTCTCCCAAGTTCGTGCAAGCTTTTCTACTTTCGGATAAAAAGCAGAAGGACCCTCCATGAATTTAATATAAATTGTCTGGCCAACTTTCCATTTAAGACCCCGACCTTTGTATGCTCCTCTGCCAGATCCTTCTACACCTAAGGAGCGTCCTCCTGTGACGATTTGATCGATATCATGATCTTTAGTACCACACATCCTTATTTCCTCCGAGTCTGAATCGCTGTCACTGTCATAATCGCTGCGAGGCATCTTGGCAAAATTTTATGAGACCTATGTGGAAATGTAAAGCTTGACTGGGAACTCACATCAACGGCAAGTTATATAATCGAAAAGCGGGAAAGTGTTGGATTTGAGAAATGAACGTTGAATGATGTGCTTAATATAACGTTCCGAAAGAGGATCAAGAATTGAGGTTTCTTTCAGAACCAATCGGGAGAACAGCCACAAGACAGTTGTCATCGGCTGAGCATTGTGTTACTGTTACGGACTGCGTACGCCTGCCAATTTCACCGGGGTGCAAAGGTCAGTTGACTTGAACAAGGGACCATTCAGCTACACAGCCAGTTCCGCGGAAAGATGACTATTCTGCACGCTCATCAGTGCCAAAGGAAGGATCAGGAACCAGCGTCTTCCTCATTAGGCATAGGAATTATCCAGTCGAGACTTAATGGCAGGGGTTGTCGGGGTCTTTTCCAAACCGATCTGCGGTATCTTCCATAAACATAAAGCCCATCAGTGTCAAAAGAATCAAACCAACTCACCAAACTTTCAGAAACATGTGAATTGAAGCTGTGGCCATGGCTCGACAATTAGTAATGACAGAATTAGGGTAAATCCGAATTTGTTCATTTCACGTGTCAATGGGGTCATCGATCATCGTTTAATTTGTGAGGGAATGGAAAGCGTCAATCTATCAAAAAAAGGCATGTTTTCAATATGGTATTTTTTCTTTTTATGTATCACCGCCCGCGGAGAAACGAATGGGAATGAAGTCGTAGCCTGGTTACACAATCTGGTAATTCGGATCGTCTTTTGGAGGTTAGCTTGAAAAAAAAAAGGGTCGGAAACTTGTTATCTAAACCGCTCGGTGATAGTGAGACGCTCCTGTAAAACGAATTCATTTGTTTTACCGAGTGATTTGATTTTTGAGATGGAGGAACCGACGGTCAAGTGAAAAGCGACTTGGTCTAGCATGGAGAAATTATTGAAAACATTTAACAAATGAAACATAGGCTACCTGCAACAAATATATATGCGGAAGCTTGTATGCAGTTCTCGGATATGATAACCTCGTTCACACAGATTGCGTCTGCATTGAACATGACAGTTTCTGGATAGTTTAGAAACCAACCTTGAGCTTTCGTTGCTCCAGAAATCTACCAAAACCGAGACATGTTACACAGGAAAACATACATAGTAATGGACTTACCGACTAGGGGGTCCAGTGATACCCACGGCCTTCCGATATTTCATCTTGGTGATTCCAACTGCTACGTTATTCAATAACATGATTTTGCGATCGGTATCAGGGTGTGCTTTGAACACAATTATCCGCCTCTGAGAATTACAATTGCAGTCTTGTCAGACAATGGGAAGAACGTAACTCACTGGAAGAAGCTGCACTGGAGTGTATTCCAATACCGAACCAATTATCTGGCTCTATTGTGATTACATATGTTAATATATATATATATAAAAGATCTTTATTCAAGAGCACGACTTACTTGAATGATGTGGATTATAGGAAATTTTCAAGACGGAACAAAGATGACAGTCGCACGATCACATGGATGAATTTTGTTCTTGGTATCTCCAAGTTGGCAGCTGGTGCCATGGAATAACATTTCTACATCATCCACACCCACACGTCAACTAATATAAGTCACAATCAAAAAGGTTAATCCGACTGAGAGTAAGAAATGATAACAACATACGCGTAACTGGCATGCCCACGAAGATGTAACTGTGATCCAGAGATTGTTATAGAACATAAAATATACGTTTAACAGTAGGTTTAGGTTTATCGGGATGTTTCCATACATCCAGAAACTGACTTTCCGCTACAATCAAAAAGGTTAGAAGAAAGAGCGTTAGTTGACGAAAGAAAAACCAGACACCGCTTTGATAAGATGTGTCAAACTTTTTCAATGACAGAGAAGTCTAAAAAAACTAAATTATGCAATAAAATACCGAGATTATTTTTTTACATACAACGATTCAAGATTAATGCTTTGAAAAGTTCATCACATCCTGTCTTTTATAAAAAAAGAAAGCCTAAGGAACTATAATCGCAAAGAGACTTTCAACATAATAATGCTGTTCATATTTGGATTGGTTCGAATAATTCTTTAGGCTCCGGAAGGTGAGGATGAGACAGTTAACCTCATGAGTCGCGTTTGTATTGGAGAAAAAGAACAAACAGCCATGTCACGCGCCGAATCGGAGTCGGAATCGGATAACTTGAACCCTGTACTACTAGCTACTAGTACAGCTGTACAGTCAAACTGTCTTAAACTTGAAAGTCCATTCTGGCACTGATACGATACCGATACGAAGATGCATATTATTATACAGACGAATTACCTCCATTTTTTTCGTTTTTTCATTTTCGCATTTTTACGGTCTGATGGTCCTTGCAGGGAGGTTAGAAAGAGGTTATACACGGTGGGGGGTATGATAAAGCGTGCATTTGGATATCCTCAACAGAATTGAAAATTTTGTTGCTGACATCTGATTCAATCACTGCGTACATTTTATAGTCAAATTATTCATAATTTCTGCGAGAGTCCAAAAAGCGGCCATGTGCAGACTGTAGACAGCTTGAAAGCCGAGTCGTCGACAAGAATGTAATTTCTCAGAACTCAAAACCGAGAGAAGACCTCAGATATAATAGCCATCTTTGCCAAAAAATGTCGAGAAGTAATGTCTATAATAAAGCTGGAACCATTTTGTCCGCTAAATTAAAGGTATTTCAAGCCTGAGGGCCAAAAATGTTTCAATTCATGTTACCCAAAGCCCTGGATCCAAATTTCTAAAGTGACCGGCGTTGATAGGTAGGAAATGAACGATACAAGATAACCGATAACGGGTCACTTTTTTTTTTACCAAACTCTGCTGCCATCCCAGACGCGGAGGCGACAACAGCATAATTGAGCATGCATTACTTTTCAAGACCGCACCACTATATTCTCTTAACATGATCTTCAAAAGGTAAAGTTGTTATAGCTAAATAGAATCGGTTGGTCACGTCACGTTTGAGGTCGAATTGGGCTGAAGTTCATTTTGTCGATTCGATCATAAAAAGCGTAAGTACGAAAAAAAGAAAGATACATAAACTTTTCAATTTATCAACAAAATGCCGGACCAGACTATCTACATGTCAGTCAGACTCAGAGTTGGAGCCAGATTCAGAGTCGGATTCGACGGGGAAAGGATACATTCTCCCAATGAACTCCTTATCCGTCTTGGACAATGTACTACAACGTGTTATGCCACGTCCATTCTTCGTCAGGCGTTTATCAACATTGTATAGCATAATAGACCTGGGATCGAAGTTGGTATAATTCTTGGAGTTGACTTTACTGAGGATATTTATTCTGACTTTTTCCCTGCTCCAATCCTTATACTTGGCAAAGACCCTTTTCTCGTCCCAAACTATGCGAGAGGCGGGTGATTGATGTTCGTTCTTCAACCCCAGGGCATGTCCAAACTCGTGGAGGACATGTCGTCTAAGTGCCTCGGGTTTCGTCCTCTGCTTAACACCCAAGTACATGGTGGGCTCATTCTTGGAGATATTGAGCGCATAAGTCCCGATATACGAAGACCATCCGTCCGTATTAAAGGTGATACGAATATCAGAGTATCATTTCGTGACAAACTTGAAAATAACATTGGCATATTCTTCCCAAGTTTTGGCGATCTTCTCAACTCTCCAGTGAGTGGACGAAGTACCGTCCATGAATTTGACAACAATCGTTTGACCAATCTCCCATTTCATACCACGACCTTCATAGGCTCCTCGACCATACGCTTCTACTCCGAGAGATCGTCCTCCTGTAACTTCACCATTGAAGTTGTCATCAGCTCCACACATCGAGTCGTTCTCCGCATCATCTGAGTCATAATCTGAATCACTAGACATAGTTGATCTAAAAGAGATGTATGACACATGATCAGGAATAAGTTGGTCAAGACTCACATCGATCCGAAAAAAAAATAAGTCGTAAATGTGAACAGCTGAGGTGACAGAGAAAGGTTGTCTTGCCGTTTTAATCATCCTTTTCTATAAATATATGAACATTTATATAAAGTAACGAGTCTATTAAAGACACACTTTTCCCACGTTGTGATCTCTTTGGAAAAGGGCAAAGACTACGGGTAATAGGATGACAGATCTAGGTAGCAAGTATTTTATTAATTAACGTTTTCCGTCCCTTTCGGAACCCATTGAGACATTCTTCGTTAACAAGACCCCGACGACCCTATCATAATCAATTCTTGATTACTTTGCGACTCACATGACTACTTACGGAAGAGAATATTGGTTCCTTTTCTTTTGACATTGATGGGCTCAGGTTTAAGACGTCAATTATAGCCGTACGTAAGGCGGGTTTTTAATTAGTAAATAGGCTGTAAAAACCCGCCTTCCGTAGCCGAAACGGCTGTAGTTCTGATATCAATACCTTCTTTTTCCTTTTTTCTGGATGATCAAAAAATTAGGTGGACACATGCGCACTAAAACTTTGAGCTGTCCGAATCCGGAGCAGGGGGGCCGAACCCGAGGATCTTTCGTTTTGACATGCTTCTTGCACAGCCTTTTGCCAGGAATGCCCAGGAGAATTTCGACACTAGATAAATGACATAAAAGAAGCTATGACGGTGAGAATAACTCTGCCATATATTGAATATTGAGAATGTTTCATAAATCTAAATTGTGAGTCGTGACCTCGGGGCCTGTCATGATGGAGGACAAGATAAAAAATAACGAAATCTTACGTAGACATTGACAGACCTCACACTTATGTTCTTTCCGAATTTTATACGCAGGACGTAGACTCCTTATCTATTCGAAATGGTCATCATTCTGAAACGAAGCTAATTCCGAGCACCAGTGAAATTACGCTGTTCCAGAGTCATTACTTGAAGAAAAGCTTTGTCACTGGTATATGTATCTGGAGTTCGGTCGCGAAAACACGAAAAAGTAAGCATGGACGCACATACATTCATTCTGAATCAGAGTTAGAGTCAGACTCGGGGAAGGATACATCTTTCCGATAACCTCCTTGTCTATCTTTGACAATTTAGTATTAGTAGGTTACTTCATCTATTCTTCATCCGTTTGTTTGTTGAAATCGTATATCATGATGGACTTGGGATCGAAATTCGTGGAATCGCCTTTTCGTATAATCTCTTGATAAACCATGGATAAGGCGGGTGATTGGTGCTCAGGCACCTAGCCATGTCCAAATTCAACGACACAGTAATTTCCTCATCCTCATCGAAGGCCAAGTTCATCATAGCTTTATTTTAAGAGAAATTGTCCCGATTTCCGAAAAAACTATCCTTTCTCCGAATTAAAGGTGATGCGGACATCTGAATATCCTTTCGCGACAAATCTAAACTTGATGTTGACGTATTTCCCTCGCAATTTTGCAGCATCGATAACCTTCTTTTGGTAAGAAGAAGATCCACTAAAAAATTGACATGTATCGTCTGGCCGACTTTCCATTTAAGATTGTGGCCTCGGAACGCTCCCTCGACATCGAGGAACTGTCCTCCAGTGATGGCTCGGGTTGATGTTAGAGTATTTAGCACCATATTTATTCCATCAGGGTCTGAATCGCTGTCACTGTCATTATCGCGAGGCGTCCAACAAAGCCTATGTAAAATTATAACGAGTCTTGACTGGGAGTTCACATTGATGACATGTTTTCTGGTAAATAAACTTGAAGAGTAAGCGGGAAAATTGTTTGATTTTTGGTGACGTTAATGTGTGCCTTATATGATCCAAGAGGACCATGTGGCAACCGATTTAACTTTCTTTCCCTTAGTCGATTACAACAGCTAGAACATAATTCCCATTGGTCGAATGTTAGCGCTTTTGAGTGATGCCTTAATCAACGGAGAAGAGATATCTAAAACCATATCAGTTGACGTGAATAATAGAAGAGAAGGTAGCCGAATCTACCGGAAGATTTAGTCTTCCACAACTCAAAGCCCATCAGTGCCAGAAGCAAAAGCAGGGAACCAGCACCTTACGTATGAAGATTTTGAAATCGAGAGTCATGTCGTTTTTGGTTTTTTCTTTGAAATATTCATTTCGCATGCCACATTTCCCTGAGAAAAAAGAAAAGTGTCACTGATCGATCAAAAAAAGCATGTACCCAACGTGTATTAGTAGTATTAATCACTTGCTTTGAACTTTCATTATTAGACTTCGACCACTTGGTACCTTGTTGGGTCCATTTCATGTGATTTGTCTGAACCCACAAGAACGAATGCCAAATGTTCATGCATTCGAGGTCAACGCACGACAGCCAATATTTTATGGCCCTTCAAGGTCTTCGGTCACTACTGAACACGAAAAGTGGAAGATTGAAGTAGTTCACCCAGAACCACGGCGCGTTTTAGTATGATCAAATTTTACCATCCTGGCATCGCATTTGTCTCTTGCAGGCCTAGGTTGACTTGAGAAAAAACATACGGTTGCATCGTCGAAATTTGCCATTATCCTAAATCTGAGTGCTTGTTTTCGCAGATAGCTCACCTTAATCTTTGTTACAACCAACATCGAGTCACCTCCCGAAAAGTTTCTTAACTGAATTTTCTGTTTCTTGTCAACGATGTTGTAATCCACGGTTTTAACCCTGCAAGGGGTGACTATGGGTACCGCTGACCAACAACTCTTTTTCCTTCGGACTTCAAAACTGTTCCCCCAGATTTTCAACTCTACGTTGTCATTGATGCATAGTCCTCAAAATCTGCTTGACATCACTAAAGATATGGAGGGATATACCAATAGCATCAATCAATTACCTGTTGAATCCCTGGTTCAAATATTTTTACTCTCTCAAACACCATCTCAGAAAGACATGAATTTGCATCTCTGTCTTTCATCAGTTTGTCAATATTGGAGAAGAGTTATTAATGGTCATGCAGTATTCTGGAATGTAATTTATTTTTCTCCCTGGAAAGGAGAGCGATCTATATGGGAATCAGTCACACATTCGCGTGCAGCAAAGCTTTCTGTTTTTTTCGCCATTTGACTATGACCGTCATGGTGCCAAAATCAGAAATAGTAACAACGTTCAACAATTTACTTCAAACCGAAGGGCATCGCATCAAGTTTTTATATATAATGGAAGATTTCCATCGTATATTGTCAAAAACAGTCCTAGGGAAGGCGCTTCCTGTCTTGAAAACTCTGATTTTTAAGGAGAGCACCCCATTGGCTGATAAATCGGAATTAATTGCAATAATAAAGGCAGCCAAGGGTCTCGAAAATCTCAATACCTATCTACCATCATCCTTTACTGGCATGAGCACATCATTATCTGAGCTTAAACCATCCTTCGAACGTCTTATAAATCTAAAACTTAGGAACATCTCCCCCAAAATAAAAAAACAGATCTTTATTTCCATTTTACCATCTTGCTCCAAATTGGAATCATTGACTGTGTCGCAAAAATCCAAATCAGTATATCAACCAAAATCAACCATTATCAAAAAGTCAGGCACCGACCTAGTTGATCAGTCTGATCTATTGGCGAAGCTCTGACTTGTATGATCAAGCTGATGCAAGCTTGACCAAGGTTTATCAATCTAAATCAACATGGCTAAAATTTACCAGCTGGTGTTTTATTTCTTTGACTCAAGCAATACTTAGAGCACACAATATAAATAATACTGAAAAGTAAAATTTTCTATTCAAAATAATTATTACAGTTTTAAGCATATGTTCCTTCCAACAGTAACATATCCAACTAAGCCTAAGTACCACCACAGTAGACAGTATTTTGAGCATTTGATGTCTCCATCCTTTGTCATTTAGCATATGAAGGTTGGCAGCATTGGAGTGTCGATGTTCATCTCTGGAGGATGTAAAAAACTAAACCATATAAAAATTTCCAGTTTTAAAGAAGTTTGTATTCATTCACATACCAGCATTTCTCTCAGGTTTGGTCATTGTCACTTCTATAGGTACAATGAAGGAATTTGAGTTGTGGAAATCTCAGACAGAAAGGATTGCATTCTAACAAACAGCATCCTACATGACAGAACTTCTCAGTCTGAGTAATAATCAAGAAAAGCTTATTGAACATACCAAACTGGTTTAATTGTGCAATCTAGAGTGCATGTTCAATAGCAGTGGATTTAAAAAAACATGGCTGTTTACTGGTGATACATTGTCATCATATCTATTGCATTTTTAAGTTATTTTTTGACATGATAAGAACTCAACTGACATTACTGAACATTTGCACCCCAAACAAGAGAAAACCAGTTCCAGCATGACAAATTTAAATGAGGAAGAAGGGAGCATTCTCGGTAGAACTGTGAACATGCCAATGTAATTTGTGTCCCAAAAATAAATATTGTTAGCATATAAAAATTTCTAATAGAAACAACATACCAAAGAAAGACACCTTGTTAGGGTGACTGCTCGGAGTAGGTAGTACTAGCAGGAGGTTTTCCTAAGTATATTATCAACGATGTAAATACAATACTCACCTAGCAGGAGGTTTTCCTAAGAGATCAAGCTTAGGGAAATTCTGCTAGGCACTACAAGGTTATATATGCATTGATAGGCTCATCACCATATCGAGTCTTATCACCAAAACCCTCAGGGCTTCAGCCCAAGGTTGCCCGAGAGGTTAGCACCTGGGATCAGATGAATTGAGACGATGCATATTGAAATAAGAAGGAATGGGAGAGGGGAACAAGGAAATGAATAGTGATCATATGTAAAATGATGAAAAGGAATTAGAACAGAGGGTAACAAGTGCGAATAAGGAAATAAGTGAAATAGTGACCATGACCAGGTTGACATATACCTGAATCACGTGGAAGGGTGTAGAAAGGAAGGAAATGAGTTTTAGGTTCTAAAGGGGAGTGTAGAATAACATAGAAACCAAGGCAGACAAGTGTAAATAATATGGAAAATAAATAGAAGGAAGGATAACCCAGGAGCAAACCCTGATAACTACTAAGTTGTTCACCATTTTACCTTGTCTTGTTCACCTAGTTACCTCTCACCATATATCTCTCTGTTTTCCAAAAGCTGAAAACCCTCTTAAAAAATATTCCTTTCCATTTTAAATTAGTCAACTCTCAAACTTGTATAAAACCCTTGTTATAGTTAGAATAAAAACAAGTTTTACTGATCCTTATAAAGTGCAAGATAAGCTATAGTTTCTAAAGTGTCTTCTAATGTCTAAGTCTTTTCCACTATTAGCAAAGTGCTGATAGTTGGTCTGTTCCTAATGGTTTCTAAAGTAAAGGTCCAAGTCAATCTAGTTGGTTTCTAATATCAAAGTCCAAGTCAAGTCGGTTCCTAATAGTTTCTGAAGTCAAAGTCCAAGCCAAGTTGGTTTCTAACATCAAGGTCCAAGTCAAGTTGGTTTCCTAACAGTTTCTAAAGTCTAAGTCCAAGTCTAGTTAGTTTCTAATGTCAAGGTCCAAGTCAAGTTGGTTTCTAACATCCTCCTTGTTCTATTCTCTCTACTGCCTTTACATCTGTTACAATCAACCTCCAAATTTCCCCTTTTAACACCTTCCATTCCTTCCCTATATTTCTGCAGCAAAACTTGACTTATTCAGGACCAAGGCCTCTTTAAACAAAATATCGATTGTATATACTGAACAGGTTTCTAGTTTAGTATATGACACTGGGGCTGGAGGTCTTCTAGATAATTCATCAGGTCTTTTGTGAGAGTCTGCTGGTATGTGGCATAGTGTGAAGCAATACAAAAGGATTCCTTCTATCCATCAGTTGATTGTTGCAGTAGGGGCAAGGTCTGGATTGTTGATCATCTGCTTGATATATGAGACATCAACTTTGACAATGAGACTTTTTACTCTAATAAGATAATAATGACAAGCTCTGAGAGTGTGAAATAGACCATAGAGCTCTAGCTTGGCTTGACTATATTTGGATTCAACAGGGTTCAATGGAATGGAACCAAAGTGTACAGGTCATCTTCTTTTGTTGTCATCCATTTGGTATATGACGAAGCCTATAGCAATTACAGATGTGTCAACTGCTAGAATGACAGGGAGAGGAGAGGAATAATCAATGGGGACAAGTGCTGGAGAGTTAGAGATTTCTGTCTTGAGAGTATCAAAGGCAGCTTGTCATTGTTCATCTCATTCAAAGATAGTTTCTTTGCAAACCAATTCAGTGAGGGGTCTTGCTTTAGCAGAGTAATTCTTGATCCAAATACGCATGGTACCACATAACCCAAGGAATTGTTGAACTTGTGTGACTGAGGTTGGAGGGAGCCATTTCTGGATCTTAGATATTCGAGAAGAATCAGGGAGACATCTTGTGTAACTAAGTTTTTGCCCAATGAGAACAATATTAGGAACTGCAATCTTGAATTTCTTAGGTGATATAGTAGTACCAGAGTGTTTAAGATGGTGTAGAATTCAGTTGACATCAAGTACATGTTCCCAGATAAAGCAGTGAATTCCATGGTTTTCTGAGATTACTTCATAGGTACCATCAGATTGTTCATATCATGTGGATACTCCTTGAATGCCAACATTGTCAATCATGACTCCAGCTTTAGTAGGGATTTCATCTTGGAGGACAAACAAAGTGCAATTCTGGAATTTAGCAACTGCATTAGTATAACCTTGGGGTAAAATGGTAGAGTGAAGTAATCTAATAGAGGTTTGGAATAATGTGAGGTCTCAACTTTTTATGGATTTGGCATGCATCATATTCTGAGAGTAAATCAAAACTAGAATAAACTGAAGCACTGGTGAAAGATTTGAGCATGTTTTCTATATTTGGAGGCATTCCTGCATTGTGAATGATAACAGAGTTGAGTGATTGGTGATTCATAATGGGATGTATTTCTCCATCAGATTTCTTGACAAAGAACATGCAAGTTTGGTAGGAGGTTTGACTGTATTCAAATACTCCAACCTTGATTTTCTTCTTCAGTATTTCGATGACTTTGTCACAGATCCCAGGAGGAACAGAAATGGGCTTTTTCATCCAAGGTACATGTTCAACAGTAGGAATGATATAATCAGAGAAGTAATCTTCACATAGTGATCCTTGGTCCATTTCATCATAAGCAAGGACATTCTGATTATTCATGAAAACATTTATGAATAATCTTTCTTCTTCTGGCCATAAGAATCCAGATTTGTTGATTTTTAGTATTTTTAGTTGTTCTTTGGAAAGTTTAGAAGTTAGTTTGAAATCATAGGGTAAAGGGGAGAGAGGTGGAAGTGATAATAGGGGATCCTCAGGGAATCTTTGTTGTACAAGGCAATCTTCTGGGAGTTGAGCAGAAACAGGTCAAACTTTTTTATCGACAGTTTTATACACATATGCTGAAATATAGTTGGTACATGGATTGGAATGTTTTGAGTTTTCTTCAGGGAAGTTAGAGAGGCATTGAAAGATGAGGTGATTGTATAAATAATGGAAGTTGTCACCAGGTTGATAAATAAGAAGAGAGATGAATTCATTGAAAGTGAAGGAAATGACATAGAGATCAGAGGAGAATTTATCTAATCCTGGTTCTGGGAGGGGTCCAGATTGTTGTCAATTGAGTCTGGTCCAAAAAAATAGTATGGCTTAGTTTTCCTTACAGTATCTTTTATTTGTTTCGAGGGGATGACACATAATTCCTAGATGATTTGGTCATCCTCTCTTCTTTTAACAAGATAAGTTCCACTGGTACATTGGCTAATGTCAATGCAATTCTGTACAAGCCAAGGTTGTTCTAGAATTATTACATATGGTAAATTTGGGGTGAGCCAGACTTCTAAAAGTTCTGTGTCTATGTTGGAAATAGAAAGAGAAACATTTTCATATTTTCCCAGGAGTTTGGTTTCATGCATTCCAGCATCTCACATGACTTTGCTTATTCTTAAGTGTTCAAAATCACTTTGAGGGAAATGAGCAATATCCATGAGATTGCTGTCAGCTCCAGTATCAAGAAGGGTGGTAATCTTGTATTTCTTGTTTAAGGTAGCTTCTAATACAATGTGATGAGTATCTTCTAGGTAACATCCACCTGTAGGGTTCTGAGAGTGAAGATGAACAGTATTAATGTGAAGTGGCAAATCAGATTTAGTAAGACCAGGCAATGGATCTTCTATTATTTCAATATGTATAGGTTTAAGGGCATTGACTAGTGATTTCAGGAGTGTATGTGAGATTCCAAGGATTTTGCAAATAGATAGGTTACAATTTTGATCCAGGACTTTGTTCATGACATTGGTAGTATCAACTTCTCATTCTATCAGGCTTTGGAATTTCTTCTTTGACTTGACAGATGCAGGGGTATCGATCTTGACTCCAGCAAGCTTCAAAGGTGGCTTAGATCTGATCCTTTTCTGTCTTCATTGACACAATTTTGTGGGATATAGTTGATGAACTTCTTATCTTTGCCCTTGAATGCATCTGTCATAGGAACATTGATAATTACTTCTTCTCCAGGTTGATTAGAGATTGGAATCTTGATTGTGGGTTCTGGAAGTGAGGCTGATGTGGATAGGATGGGTGCCTTCTCAGGGTTCTTGAAGGTAACAGATGGTTTAGAGTTTGTAGAATGAGGGCACTGTAGGATCTTTTTGGGTGGGACCTCGACTCCATCAAATGTTTGATGTTTGGGATAAAGAGGGTGTCATTCAGGTTGCTTGTCATCTTGAGTGTAGACCACATTGACATTGATTGGTTGTGCATCTTCTTCTTCTTCATCATTATTTTCCCAATAGAGATCCTTGATATTACTGACAGCAGCTTCATACTCTTCATCACTAATATTGTCATCTTGACTGGTTTGAGGGTTTGAGAGACTAATGAAGTTTATGTGGAGTGGGGTGAAATTGGTGATGCTAACAGTGTTGACTGCAGCTACCACTGCAGGCATAGCATGATTTTCTTATATAAGAAAACATTGGATCAATATTAAAATAATATAAAGTTTTCAATTAATTTTCCCAGTTATTCAAATCTTGGGAAAATTAGTGTTTTCTTATTATTTTCTTAGAAAAACTATGAAAACATTAAACAAACTTCAAATTTCCTTGGAATTTAAATAGTTTAAAAAACTCTATGAAAAATTTATATATTCTTACTGTTTACTTAATGTCTTCTCATATAGGAAAATCATACTATGCCTCCAGTGTATAGAGTGAGCATGATGAAGGTCTTGTTCTCTCAAAACTGATTCTAGTAGAGTTTCATTGCCTTGACAGAATATCTTGCTGCCATTTCCCTACATTAAGTGATTGTCTTGGTCATATGTTAGGATCTTCTGATTGATAAGCCTGTTAACTTGTGGGCATCAGGACATGATATGTCCATCTTCTCCACAAAAGTAACATTGGTTTGACTGGGTTCCACTGAGAGTGCAAGTGCGAGTAGGGAGAGTTTGGGGTGCTTTCAGAGTAGTAGATTGGGTAGGAAGGGAAAGGAAGATGGATTGTAAAATATCTTTAGGATTGGGAAGGATGTCCTTCATAGTTGGAGCTCTTGATATAATTTTAAAATACATGCTATACCTGCAGCATTGTGCTCTTTAGATTAGAATTATAGGGAAAAGTGGTGATGGTATGATAATAACTGGGGGGTAAGGGTAAGGTTGACAGGGCAGAACTAGGTGTGGTAGTAGGTACAGATGAGGAAAGTGAACACTAGTTGGAGGGGGGACGGAGTGTTCATATCATTTGGTTTGTTTTTGGTTTTTCCTAGGTTTATATACATGTTTTCCTTGATGATCATATTCTTCATCAGAGCTTGATTCATTTTTGGTATCAGAATCATGTAAGGTGTACTTGGGAGAAATGTCTGAATCATCCCTAGTATAGAAGATGTTAGGGGAAAATAAATAGGAGATTGCACCATCTATCTTAGAGAGTGTCAAGATTGGTACCTTAGGGTTGTTTAGTCAGTCTCATAAATGATAATTAGTATCAAGATTATCAAATAAGAGATAGACTGGGTTTGGGGATGTGGCCTCAGCTTATGTACTGTGCCCTCTTTCTAGACCTGAAGTGAATGTCACCTATTTGAAGGTGACAACAACTGACTATAGTAGTCAACAGTGTTGACAGATGAAGTTAAGGTTTATGACAAAGAGAAGAGTAAGAATAAGATAAGGAGAAGACTTGTGTCATCAAAGATCAAGACCAATGAGGTCAAGATAGTTGAACAGACAAAGTTTAGAGAAAGAATAAAAGAACAACAAAGAACTGATAATGAGTTGTTTATTAGATATTGACCAAAGTCAATATCAAAACTAAGTCTACATTATATTTACATGAGGGTTTATATACATGTGAGACTCAGGGAAAACATGTGATACATGAGTGTTGTTACAACCATTAGTAATCAGAGAAACAAATGAATGGAGAAGGTAACCCAAGGGGTTACCAGAGTGAAAGTATTTCCTGTGGGAAATATCAAGGAGTCCGAGGCAATCAGATCAATATTGAGTTGGTGAATCAAGGGTGTCGAGGATTGAAATGGAGTTTAATAAGTGAAGACAAGTATGGGGATAATTCGATATATCCGATCTTAAATGATTACATGATTCTTATGTATTGTTATGTATCCACTTCTTCCACTAGCCAGAAACATCCATTATTCTTTTTAAACTCTTGCATTCTTCATTTTCATCATTTTCCTTTTATTTTAATCATTTCTCCCTTTCACCAGTGTTTTTTCAGTTTATTACTTCATTTGCTTCCTTTTCTCTAAAATAGTTTAGCCCCAAAATCTGTATAAATAATGGGCTCCTGCATATGTAATTAATCTATCACTTAACTTAATACATTTTTATGTCTTCACACAACAGTCACCCCTAGGCTCAATTTCTTGGCTTTTCTCAGTTTTCTCTTATCTTCTCAACTAAAACTCCAATGCTTGATTTGTGTTGCAAAGCATTAAATCTAAAACTATATTTTATTTAGTTAAATCCTCAAATCTTTCAACTTTGACAACAAGCCTTCAATTCTTCCACTTTTGCATCTCTTTTTGTCTTAATCTTGTGTTCCAGCACTCACATAATTAATTCCCATCAATTATATTAATTATTGGCAGGCATATATTGAGCACAAATCTCAGGAAACATCAGATGTATAGTTGTGTGTCAGTTCATAACAGAGAGTGGTGTCGTATACTAAACTAAATAGAGTTGTAGTCCAGTATTTACAATAAGATATTTAATTATAGAGATCTTGATTCCAAAATAAGTCAAGCTTTGCCACAGAAATTCTAATAGGAAAAGGGTTATGTGGTGAAGGGGAAAGTTTGAGGAAAACAAAAGATGATAAGAGTGAACATGAAGAGGGTTGTGAAACATCAAGCTGAAAATGTTGGGTGTAACTTGACAAGTGGTTTGGGATTTGTGTACTTGCTTAGTGTATCCATCAACAAGGAGATATTGAAAAAGGGATGTCTGGGACAAGACAACATGGAGGTTGATTTGGGGATGATAAGGGTTTATGCTATGATGAGTGAGTACCTGATCACAGTGAATGAGGAGACTTTGATGTAGGAAATTAACAGGACTTGTTAGAGTCCAGGGATGAAAGAAACTGGCAATGTTAAACCAATTAACACTGAGAAGAAAGACTGACTGCAAGCACTTCACTATACAGTGGAAAAAGACTTTAGACATGAGGACTTGACTTAAACTCTTCAGAGCACCAAACTCTTTAGAGCAACTTAACTTGGGGACTTAAACTTAAAGACATAACTTCTTTTTTTATTCTCTAGCCATGGGGGGTTTATATACATGGGGGGATAATTCATACATTACTCATCAAAGAGATGAGGAATGTGACAGAACATGGCAGATTGTTATAGAAGGTGAAAGAAACAGATAGAAAGTGTGAGAAATATGGAGAAGGGAATGGCGATATAAAAGGAAATAATGTCCATAAGAGGAAATAAAATATAATAAAATAAATATGATTACTACTGAAGCTTCTGGAACTTTCTATGGTGTTCCACTTCTATGTGGACATTTCTGTCACTAGAACTTTCTATTCCACAAGCTTCCGATGCACTCCTTTTTTTCCATGCTTTCCTCTTCTGTGAGAGACATTCTGAATTGCTTTTTAGGGAGTCAGGTGGTTCCTTCAGATGTGTGGGAGAGGGTGGAGGGTTGTGGGGAGGAGAATTGGAAAGTTTGGGAACATACAGCCATTCAGGTCGGATATCAAATAGAGCATGGCTGTAGATTGTTCCTATCTCTGTTGAAGCAATGATATGTACTACTGGCCCTATATCATGCATGTGGTAACTGGAGCATCTGATGGAAAAGAAATTGTTGATCTTGTATGTGTAAGGGTGACAGGGAATCTTGTTTTCTTGTTCATATTCAAGTGGGAACTTTGCTTCGAACTGTAGCATGTTTACAAGGTGAAGGACATGTGGGGCAGGGTATTCGAGCCATAAGGTTTTCTTATCAATTGGTGAGGCTTTTGTGGAGCTATAATAAACCTTGAGTAGCATAGTATCATCTGTAAGATAGGGAGTGTCAGAGTAAGGGAGGTCAATGTCATCAAGAAGGGGACTATCAGTAGTATTATCATTGTCATCATCATAAATATTATACATTTCATCATCAGATAGAATTGGAGAGTTAGACAAATTCTTGAGCTGAGGAGTGTCTTTACAGTGCATGATAGGGATTGATGTGGCATGTTGTAGGATTTTGATTCTCCAACACTAATCCCATACATACCCTTTATAGATATCTTCTAGGGTCCAGAATGTGGAAGACAGGATGTTGAATATTATGTGAATGTCTTCTAATCCACTATGTTGGTAGCATATGACTCATATGACTCCTATTGGCACATATGGGCAGCTGATGGAGAGAGTGTGAGTTCTATTAACCCAAAAGGTGCCTCGAAATCCTTTAAGCTGGAATTGTTTTCCTTGTTGTAATCTAGCTGGGACTTTAATGTCAGAAAGAGTAACTGAATATTTCTGAGGGTAAGGGGAGGTAGACCATAATGTAGTGTTGTCAATTGGTAGTATAACTCCTTGATTGAGGTACAATTGTAACTTGGTTCTGAAGGGATGAAACACAGGAAAAGATGGGGAGGGGATGATTGGGATAAGAGAGAAGGGGGTGGGAATTGGATAAGTTAACTTGTAGTCTTCTTCTATCACCCAATATTCTTCATCATAGAAACAAGTGAGGGTGTCATCTGTAGCATGTGATAACATTGATCAGATGGGACAGGGATGTGTATGGGTTGATAATACATCCAGTACCTGATGTTATATGTTGCCAGATGAGGCATGGAATTATTCAGGATGCCTTGATGTTTTCAGGTCAGATAACAATGTGCTTTTAGATGAAGATGATGGAGTGTGAGATAAGAAATTGAGATAAAGTGGTTCTGATAGGTAAGGGGTCAGCTGGGTGTGTTCATTGAATCTGACACCATGAGGGTAAAGAAGTTGAAGGAGGTAATAGGGATGAACAAATTTACATAGGATGTCAAAGAGATAATGGTGAAAGTAGTATTGGTTGTTTGAAGTAACCCATACTCGTACTACCATCTCTTGTTGAGTTCCTTGATATACTGATATGAATTGTTGAACTTCATGTGCTTCTTGAAATCCTGTGAACTATAATCATTGTCCTAGGTAGAATGGTTCTTCTGGTAGTAGTCGAATAATGGCTACAGGGAAAACCTGTCTAGGATAATTGGGCCAGTTGAGTGTGTAGTCAAATGGTAAACTTTGATTGGAACTGTAATATGATTGTACTTCAGTTAGGAAGTAGATCGGATCAAGATTGTTGAATTGTTGGGGCATAAGAGAGTTGGACGTAGGTGATGAGGTGATGAGGTGATGGCATGGTAGGGGATATTCAAAGTCTGACAGCATGGTGTTAGCTTTTAGTATGAAAATAGCACAATAAAAATTAAAATTTTTCAAAGGTGTTATAGCGAGTAGGGGCTTGATCATCTGCATCCAAACCAGACAGAGGTTGATAGCAAAATCAGGAGATATAGGAAGAAGAAGAAGTAGAATTAGTAGAAATAGTCTGTGAAGTTACATTAAAGGAGAACATTTCTGAGTTTAGTTGTTAAGGTGAGATGGTGGTGTGGGAGTTTGATGGGTAATCATGGGGTTTCTGGAGGTTGTTAGATATATGAATCCTTTAGAGCTCCAACAGCTGAGCTTGTTTTGGAGGTAGCTATGCATGTTCCCAAGGGTCCAGAATGCCAAAGAGGGAACATTAAAGGTGATGAATAAATTGAAATCCACACCTTTGGTATGTGATCACTCTGGTGATTCTGACAGGGGTGTGAGGGCAATGTTTCCTTAGGCTGTAGATATTCCCAATAATGAAGGTTCCTCAGAAATCTCAGATTACAATGAGTTTGGCATAGTGCAGGGCTTCTGGTACTCCCAAGTCTTCTAGCTCCATATAGTAAGTTTCCATGGATGTCAGGACTGGCCATGTAGATGTGGGGCTTATCCTAATTTCATACTTCTTGCTGAGATCAATGTATAATCGGAGTTCTGTTTGAAATGGATGATAGTTGGGATGAGTCAGATATAAATTAGGGGGAATGAAGTCGGAATTCTTAGGAATAGGGTAGGGGGTATCATACTCTATTTCATCTCCTTCTGAGGATGGAAGGGAGGGTGAGGAAAGAAGGTGATCAGGGTGGAATTCTCTGTCAATATCATCTCGATCATAGGGGTCATGTTCCCAGAACATGAGGGGAAGGAAAAGGGGAAAAGTAGAAGGGATGAGTGAAGGAGGATCTAATTGCATTTTTAAGTATTTTAGTTTTTGAACTTATCAATGATCCTACTATGGGATCAGAAGAGGAAGTTGCTACAGCAAAAAGGCGAATCAGATAGGCCTGGAAGAAGATATTTAAGCTGGACAAACCAGTGCCAGCAAACATCAAGTTCACAACACAATGTAAGGGTGGGAACCACCCTAACAGAGGATAATAATTCTGTTCCTTTATTTTCATTCTTCCTTTATTTTAGACCTCCTTTATGTACATCTTCCTTTGTATGACGCTGCACATCATACTTCCTTTGTTTTAAATAAATTTCTACTTCATTCCACATTTTCTTTGTGAAATGAAGAATATAAAAATAATTGTAATTAGTTACAATAATGGAGAAGAACTTAATAAAAAGTTTTATCCATTTTTATATTGTCTGAATCCTCCTTTCTACTTCAAACTACAGGAATATTAAATTAATTATTTAATATTTACTGCTCTTATTCTATTTTGTGTATCTAATAGTATATTCAAGGCTATACTATTCGGTACCTCACATATTGGAGCCTCACGCTTTGTCGAACTTTGAGATTGAGAGTCTCCTCACACTGATGAGCAAAAACAACTCAGATCATTTTATTTTCATTAATTACTGTCCCTTGTATTGTTCGCTGCTTGATTTTGTGGTCGGTTCCCACAATACACAAACATTTCCCGCCCCGTTTATCATCAAGTCGACAGTCGACACATTTAATAAAGCCATGGCACCTAAAGCAGCAGTCCCGACACAATGACAATCAGATTGTTTACAAGGGAAGCAACCAGCCCACCTCCCAATCCTGAACACACGACCATACAAAAAACAAAAAAAACAACCATCACTACCTGGATCATATCTCACTACACCCACCACAGCCCCATCTGCAACATCTACTCCAATCACTTCTACCTTAAAACTCACCATAAAGAGTGAAAGGCAGGACGAAACACTGGATGAGTCGATACTGACAGATCTCGACTTAGACAATCAGAACAAAGACGAAACAACTGGTTCAGACTCATTTCCCTTGTCAACACTATCAGGATCAGCACAATCCTCCATAGCTGACTCAGAACTTGACAGGATCGTGAAGGACACAGAAGAATTCCTAGAACAGACGACATATATCTCTCCCCCATCACCCAAATCTGCTTTTGTTACACCATCTATTCCAATCTCACAACCGACAATGAGTGCATCACCCCCACCTTCTGTCCCAACAACACGAACTCATATGCCATTACCTGGTTCTCCTCAGGCACCCAAAACATTTGCAGGAAATGAGAAGGAAATCATGGACTTCGTTGAGCACTTTGAACTATGTGCAAATGAATCACAGTTACCAGAGAGCGAGAGGGTCAGCTGGCTATTGCAGTATTTGACAAAGGAGTGGAAGGATATTTTCAAAACATTCGATGGTTGTGACGAAAAAGACTGGACGACATTTATTACAACAATAAAAGCAGAGTTTGCTGAAGCATTCAAGCTGAAGGTCTCTAATAGGAGTTCACTACTCACCTTCGTGAAAATAGCAGCTAAAAGCCCTATTCAAACTGCTAGCGAATTTCGAGACTACAATCGGAAATTTCAAGCAATAGCGAAAGACTTAATCAAAAAGAATGCTCTTACCACAGAAGACAAAGATACCTACTTTTGGTTTGGATTGCATGAAACAACAAGAACCCTTATCAAGTCAGAACTACGCATTATTCATCCCAGTAACCCAACAGATAAACCCTACCCCAGTGCCAATATCTTGTCAGTAGGCTTACAGGTATTTGCCATGAATGATTACAATAGTAATCCCCCAGCTGAATTAACATCTACCACGACAGAGTCACAATCGATGTCCCAAGGAGAGGCAACAACAAGAATGGTGCACCTTTCAACAACCTTGTCATCAACATCATCAGAGTTAGAAACCATAGAACAGTTATTAGGATGACTCGAAAATTTAAAGATTGGTGAACCCAACTTCACAGTTACTTATGCACAAATTCAATCAAAGATCTCTGGAGCTTCAGCAAATCCGACACGACCAGCAACAACAAATATAACCAACTCAACAGGAACAACAGTGACATGCATATTCTGCATGGCTACATCAAATTCACACAAAGTATGAAACTGTCCAGTCGCCAATGAATATAAATCACTAGGGAAAGCATCAGAGGTCACTGACACAGTAGGACGACAGTGGTGGCGATTGGGAAATGGGGAACACATACCACGTCATCCCCAAGGTTTGAAGGCAGGGATTGATCAATATTATAACTCCCAACAGAAGACCGACTCTTTGACATCACAATCTCAGAGCTTCATGATTACTGTCAATCCCACACCTCCCACTGTGGCCATAGCAAGCTTCATTGAAGAAATTATTGATTCTCCTACCATGGAAACCTTAGCAGCCAAGGCCTTCACCAAACCACAATCATCGACATCGAGTGTGCCAGCAAAATTAGCACAGACCATACCTTTCCTGCAAACCGACAAAAAACAGCCACAATTTCAGTATCAGTCAAAATTAGAAGATCCCGCAATTGCACAATCTGTATTTGAGAAGATACTCAATAACCCAATAATGCTACCTACCAGAGAGCTAATTGCAGTATCCCCAGATCTACAAAAACTTTTTGTTGATGGTTGCAAAGTCAACAAAATCACCATTCCCGTTTTTACACCTGAACCAAAAACGACTATGACAGCATCAGCAAATGCAGTAACAACACAAGCAATTGCACCACATATGGCACCTATCCGAGAAGTGGATGTTTATGTGCAAGGACGACATCGAGAGGTGGGCATATTTGACCCGGGAGCAGAGTTGGTCTGTATCAGCGCACAAGCAGCAAAAGATCTGGGATTACCATTTAGTATGACCCAACAATTATCAATGAAAGATGCAAATGGGGGATCAAAAGAAACATACAGTATAATTAAAAATCTGGAGCTAAAAATCTCAGGAATCTCGTTATTCGTCCAAGCATGGATAATTGAAAACCCACCGTATTGGATTTTATTAGGTCAGCCATTTCAAATAGCAGGAAGGATTGATACAGAAGATGTAGGGGAGGTGTTGATCATGAGGGATCCTGAAAATGACCACAATGTAATCAAGATACCAACCCGAGTGCATAAGAAGAGTGTCAAGGTCTGATACCTTAGGTTTGTAATCAATCTTGCAATCAATAACTCTTTCGAGATTATTGATTGGAAGTTCAACTGAGTCAGGGACGTGGCCTCAGCTTATGTGCTGTGCCCTCTATCTAGACTTCATGGATGTCCCCAATTTAATGGTGACAATGTCAACTATAGTAGTCAACAACACGAACAACATAAGTCGAGGTTATCAACCAAAGTAAAGGTTTAAGATAAAGAGAAAGATGACTTAGTGTTGTCAACAATCAAGACCGTCGAGGTCAAGACAACGACAACTAAAGTCAGAAGAAAGATATAAAGCAACGACGAAGAACAGATAAAGGTTTGTTTATTAGATATCAACTGAGGTTGATATCAAAACTGAGTCTACAATGTAATTACATGAAGGTTTATATACATCTGGACTCAGGCTATGCATGTGATATGTTAACATTGTTACAATCATTAGTAATTGGTGAATGTAATGAATGGAGAAGGTAACCCCCAAGGGGTTACCAGAGTGAGAGTATTTCCTGTGAGAAATACCGAGGAGTCCGAGGCAATCAGATTGGTGTCGAATCAGTGAATCGAAGGTATCGAGGTGGATTGAGGGTGTCGAGGATTGAAATGGGGTTTTATGAGTGAAGATGAGTATGGGGGAACTTCGATATATCCGATCATGAATGATTACATGATACTTACGTATAGTCGTATGTCAGTTCATGACATTCCATCCCAAAATATGTCAGGGATACCCCTGACTTGCTGATGGATGAGGATGTGAGCCTCTGTAAGGATATGAACATTCAGTATATACTTTTGTTTAACAGAAGTATATGACTTAAGGCCCAAAGACGAGTTAACCCAGTAATCACAGTTTATAACTGATCTGAGGAACTACTCTCAGATCGTCTCGTGTATTTATATACATTTGAGTGCTAACTACATCCAATAGCACAAAGAGATATTATCCACCAATAGATAGATGGTGGCCAGGAACGGTACAAAGAGTTATTCAAATAAGGAAAGACATGTCAGATGGTCCATGCATATCATGGGAATACATGGTAAATATAATACAGATCTAAGTAGCAAATGACAATAATGGGTACTTACCAGGCGCACCACCTAAGATGCTGACCATGGACTGGTTAGGACAGTGTAATACCTACAGGAATTATCTAGAGTAGCTACATTGCACGTACTATACAGATGAGTCCTGACAGCCTCTACCTATGGATTTCATCCATAGCACCAAGAGGACACAACTGTGGAGCAAACCAATGTCAATTCCTTAACATCACTTGTGAATTGCTCCTAGACAAAGGTCCAGAGTTCTATCTAAACATGGTAGAACAGCAACAACAGCATGACTGTCCCACAGATGGTCAACCCATTCACTAGTGCTTCACAATGCACCATGATTTCTCAGCACTCAATGCTATGACATTGGAGAATGTCATCTTCACATTACACACAAATGGTGTAACAAAAGACCAGGCCATTAACCTGGTCATTCTGTTCCTAAAAAGGGTTAGGGGAGGGCACATACACAATATGTATATGCAAGAACACACTAAACAATCCTTGTGTGGAAACATTGTTGTATACTAAACTAGAACCCATTCAGTATATACAATTGATATTTGTTTATAGAGGCCTTGGTCCTTAATAAGTCGAGCTTTGCTGCAGAAAATATAGGGAAGGAATGGAAGGGGGTTAAAAGGGGAATTTGTATGTTGATCGTAACAGATATAAAAGGGGGTAGAGAGAGAATAGTATGAGGAGGATGTTAGGAACCAACTTGACGATAGAAACTGATTGACATTAGAAACCAAATTGACATTAGAAACTGACTTGACATTAGAGACCAATTGACATTAGAAACCATTAGGAACAGACCAACTATCAGCACTTTGCTAATAGTGGAAAAGACTTGGACATTAGGAAAAACACTTTAGAGACTGTAGCTTATCCTGCACTTTTAGAGGGATTGGTAAAACTTGTTTTTATTTTAAAACTACCATGAGAGTTTTATACAAAGTTTGATAATTATTATTTTTAAAATGAGGAAAATATTTTTAAAAGGGGTTTTTGAGGTTTTCCAAGAAAAGAGAAATATGGTGAGGGGAAAATGGGTGAAAGAGATGAAGTGAATAATTCTTGTACAAGAGAGGAGCAAGATGGAAGGACTCATAGACAGAGAACAAAAGAATGTTTGATTAAGAAAAATACTCTCATGATGTTACCATCCAACTACTGAGTGATTCTGAAACTTTCTCAGCCCTTCTTCTAGATGCTTTTCTTCAGCCAGACTCTGATTCTTTCCTTTGAGCATTCAGATGGCGTAGGATCTGATTTTTTGAAGTACTTTGTTTATCAGTGGCATGGGTAGTGGGGTTAGCACAGGGAAGAAGAAATAGAAACAGTCTTCTGGATATAGGCAGGGTGGCATGAGGAAAAGTTCTTCAACAGGGATGAAGATGTAGCGAGAATGATAAGGAAGGGAGAAGTACAGTTGTACACATTCATAAGGCACATCAAAACCAATGTGCTTGAAGGTGAATCCTAAACTAGCTGTTGCAATGACTCGAATAACTTGATAAGGAGGGGTGCAGTGTGAGACAGTGAAGAAATGGTTAATGTGATATTGTCCCTTGAAACCTATCATTGTGATGGCATCTCTATACTTGATGGTTTCGGGGAGACCAAGATTTGAAACCTTACTTCTAGTAGATACATCTTTGGACATGAGTGGGTATTGAGGCCATAGGGTGTCAGGATCGATTGGGAGTTGGCTACTCGAGCTTCAATACACACAAACTTCTGTTTCAAGGTCTTCAATAGAAGAAGGGAGAGGAGTAGTAGGGCGAGTAGGGGCTTGATCATCCAGGTCCAAATCAAATGGAGGTTGGTAGTGAAATCAGGAGGTATAGGAAGAAGAGGAACTAGAATTAGTCAAAGTGTTTTGTGTAGTTATGTTAAAGGAGAACATTTTTGGGAGTTTTGCGGTTAAGGCGAGATGGCGGTGTGGAGGTTTGATGAGTGATCATGGAGTTTCTGGAGGTTGTTAGTTATATGAACCCCTTTTTGGACTCTGACAGCCAGATTTGTTCTCAGGGGTAGTCTTGCGTGTCGCTAAAGGTCCAAAATGCCAAAGAGGGAATATTAAAGGCAATGTGAATGAATTGGGACCCATACTTTTGGTGTGCAATCACCCTTGTGATTCCAACAGGGGTGTAAGGACAATGTTTCCTTAGGCTGTAACTATTTCCAATAACAAAGGCTCCTTGAAATCCTCGGATTACAATAGGTTTGGCATAGTGCAGGGTTTCTATTATTCCAAGTCTTCTAGCTCCTTATGGTAAGTCTTCATAGGTGTTGGGGCTGGCCATGCAGTAGTGGGACTTATCATAATATCGAACCTTTCTCCGAGACCAATGTATAATCAGAGTTCCGTTTGGAACGGATGATAGCTGGGTTGAGTTGGATATAGGATAGGAAGGAAATTGGAATCCTTGGGAATGGGATAAGGGGCATCATATTCTGTTTTGTCCTCCAACGAGTATGTAGGGGAGGGTGAGGGGAGGAGGTAGTCAGGGTGAAACTGCTGGTCAATAATATCATCTCAATTGTAGGTATCGCATTCCCAGAACATGAGGGGAAGAAGGGGAAGGGTAAAGGGGATGAGGGAAAGAAAAGTCTAATTATGTTTTTTAAGTGTTTTTAGTTTTTAGAGAATATGAGAAAAACAGTGAAAATAATTGAACAATTTCTGGAAGGTGTTACAATGTGTCACAGATTGACTTAATGATGGAACCCGTTGAACCAATAGCAACTATGTCAGCTATTGATCAAGAAACTCAACAGGGATGGTACACACCATCCATGCCAATAATAGAGGAAGCTGGCCCCTCACAGCACAGCATTATAGAAGACACTGTGATACAAAACAATACAGAATCTTCGGAAACACTGAAGGACACAGAAATAGGCAGTGAAACTGATCACCCAACCTAAGAGACTATGGAAAAATAACAAAGAGTGGAAGTTGGCAACCAGCCTCTGCACTCCAGAGTGGAAGTTAGCAATCAGCTACTGCATCCCAACTTGTGGAAAACCATCCACAAGCATACACACCGTGGACTACACCTGTCAAGGTCTGATACCTTAGGTTGATAGTCGATCTTGCAATCAATAACTCTTTCGAGATTATTGATTGGAAGTTCAACTGAGTTGGGGACATGGCCTCAGCTTATATGCTGTGCCCTCTTCCTAGACCCCAAGTGTATGTCCCCAATTTAATAGTGACAATGCTGACTATAGTAGTCAACAATGGAATCAGACAAAGTCAAGGTCAATGACTACAATAGGAGTAAGATTGAGAAGTGTAACTTAGTGTTGACAACAGACCATCAAGGTCAAGTCGATGACAGCTGAAGTCAGAGATAGATTAATAAGAGACAAAGAAGAACAGATAATAGTTTGTTTATTAGATATTGACCAAGGTCAATATCAAAACTGAGTCTACATTGTATTTACAAGAAGGTTTATATACATGTGAGACTCAGGTATAATGTAATGAACTGACACACGATCATTCGTATGTAACACATAATCATTCATTATCAAATATATCAAACATTCCCCATACTTGTCTTCACTCATTATATTGCATTACCATGCTTCGACACCCTCAATCCACCTCGACACCCTCGATTCACTGACTTGACACTGATTTGATTGCCTTGGACTCCTCGGTATTTCCTGCAGGAAATACTTTCACTCTGGTAACCCCTTGGGTTACCTTCTCCATACATTCATTTCACCAATTACTAATGATTGTAACAACACTCATGTATCATATGTTTTTCCTGAGTCTCACATGTATATAAACCCTCATGTAAATACGATGTAGACTTGGTTTTGATATCGACCTTGGTCGATATCTAATAAACAAACTAATATCTGTTCTTCTTTGTTGCTCATTAAGCTATCTCTGACTCCAGCTGTCATCAACTCGACCTTGATGGTCTTGCTCGTCATCAACACTAAGTCACACCTCTTAATTTACTCCTACTATAGTCGTTGACCTCGACTTCGTCTGATTCTATTGTTGATTACTATAATTGGCATTGTCACCATTAAATTGGGGACATACACTCAGGGTCTAGGAAGAGGGCACAGCATATAAGCTGAGGCCACATCCCCAACTCAGTTGAACTTCCAATCAATAATCTCGAAAGGGTTATCGATTGCAAGATCAACTACAAACCTAAGGTATCAGACCTTGACATATAACATGTAATTTGTGATATCATTAATATCATGAGTAATCGGTAAAACAAATGAATGGAGAAGGTAACCCAAGGGGTTACTGGAATGAAAGTATTTCCTGTGGGAAATACCAAGGAGTCTGAGGCAATAATCAGTGTCAAGTTGGTGAATTGAAGGTGTCAAAGTGGATTGAGGGTGTTGAAGCATAGTAATGTAATATAATGAGTGAAGACAAGTATGGGAAACCTCAATATATCTGATAATGAATGATTATGTGTTACATACAAATGATCGTGTGTCTGTTCATGACAACACCCATGGATTAATCTATACAATTACCCTGGGCCCCATCATTCCCTCACTTGATGATCTGAGCTCAGATCAGCAGGGGAGGGTGTAATGGCCAGATAATTACTCTACCTGTATACTTGCTTATGTAAATAACTGTACATTAGTGTGTAAGTGCTCTGCACTTACACAAGTCTTTTTCCTTTAATTTGCTTAGTGCATGAATACCACTACAGGCATAGCATGATTTCCTTATATGGAAAAACATTGAATAAATGCTAAAATAATATAAAGTTTTCAATCAATTTTCCCATTCATTCAAATCTTGTGAAAATTAGTGTTTTCTTATTGTTTTCTTATAAAAACCATGAAAACATGAGATAAACTGCAAATTTCCTTAAAATTTAAATAGTTTAGAAAACTCTATGAAAAATTTATATATTCTCACTGTTTACTTAATGTCTTCTCATATAGGAAAATCATGCGATGCCTCCAGTGTACAGTAATTGGAACTGTTCATGCCAGTGCAATAATAAGAGAATAAGATTCCACAGTTGAACAACTTCAACCATTTCATTCTTGAATCTCTCAACATATGAAGAAAAAAACTTGATGGCCATGGCTTCCCAGATTTTTTCAAGAAGTTTGTTTTACTCATTAATTGCAAAGGAAACCATTGCAACATTATTGATTCCCATTAAACTTACAAAATGCATGGAATATAGATATGGCATAGTTGCTAAGAGTTACGGAGTTCGAAACTTAGCCGAAGTTCAAACTCCGAAATTGCCACCGTGACTGTGCTCACGATTACCACAACAGTTCCTTCGAGCACAAACATTTGCCCTTTATTCAATTTTGAATGAAAATTCCTGTGGAACTTTTTGATGCAATCATTGATAACGTAACGGAAACGGCAGACTTACTTTCTCTGGGTCTAACATGCAAATATCTGGCTAAATTCATCTTGCGCGACAAACTCTTGTACCATACTATCTCTGGATTTTTACATCATAATGACTTATGGATTTATCTTATCATGAATCCAGAAATCTCTCGGCACATTCGTCGTCTCCAGGTTACGAAGTACGTGAGATCTCCAAATCGTAAAATGCGGCTCCCAATTTTCAATATTGACCTTGGTAATAATCATCCCTATCAAAGACCGCAGAACATTACCCCATTACTTTGGTCGTATCAACTGTTAGCACGCGCGTTGTCTCAGATGGTTAACCTTAAAGCCCTCGAGTGGTCAATTAATACGACGCCTGTCTTTGATCCAAACTCAGACATAGGAAAAGACTATCCAAATCTACGCATCTTAAAACGAGTAATTAATTCTTTAAACCCTATGCGTCCCTTACCCGATGGCTCTTATATATCGATTTTTGATACCCCCGTTGGTTATCTTTGCCATTTCCTCATTATTTCCCGTTCTTACTGAACCCAACTCGAATAGATTATATACTCAAGTAACTTGGTCAGCCTTACTATCACTGCTCAACTGGATGCTCTAGATTCCGGTAAATCAATAATACATTTCCTCACAAGGTCACTTGGTTTGAAGGTGTGCAGCTATTCATTCAATTTTTTTCCTAGCAAAGTCTGATACAAGTAATTTTAAAGTATCTCAGGCTTTGTATTTCTCAGCAAGCTCTGGTTGGCGATTTGATCTCTTTCTGCCGTTGGCCTAACATGCGGGTTCTGTCTTTATTGATCGATCTCGATCGCAGTAAAGCTCCAAAAAAAGAGTCCATAATAGAATTCATTGGATTTCACTCGAATATCGTTTCCCTGGAATGGAACGTTTGTCTAGACTGCCTGGTTTTCCATTGGTTATCCTTACCATTACTTGCTCCCAATCATCTCCCACAGCTAAGAGCCATCGACGGTAACAAAGACTCCGTGCGATCAGTCGTGCTTAGTCCTTGCATACCCCCTCGACCCTTGAAGAAGATTGTTGGTTTCCCAACAGATGTCGAAGTTTGGGACCATTTAGAGTCGTTCAAAAATATTTGTCAATCCAGCTTACGAATTGTTGTTATTCCAGTTAAATCCATCTACCAACTGACCACTTTTGCGGCTATTTTTCCTAATGTGGAATCTATTGATATGAGGAGAAATGATCTGCTTAGAAATAGCGGTAACACACCCAATACGATGGTGAACCGAATCTTTTTTTTTTTTGAAATTATTTTTTATTACTTACCCTGTTATCTTACAGGAAGCAATCCTATCTAGTCTCTCTTGTCTTAAGAGACTCAGAGTCATACTTGGAATCCCGCTTTGGGAACATGATAGACCGGAGGAAGTAAAAGAAGATAACAAATTCTTTCCTTGGATTCACGTTTTATTTCCCCGTCTCGAGTTCTGGGGCGAACCGGAAGATGGGGTAGTCTTTACACGTGATGGTAACAATGTTAGCAGTTGGCATTGGGTTCGTTTACCGCCGGCCACGCTTTACAGGTTTCGGGACAGGGAGCAAGATTTTACTATCCGTGAAGAATGTGATCGATTTGCGTCATAGTTTTCTTTTTTGTACAAAAATGGTTAGACAAATAGAGAACTACTTTGCGAGTTTTCTGTATGTAGGTCATCGATCCTTTCTTGGCAAAGAAAATGTGGACTCGCGTCCATGGAACACACGTTTTATGAATAAGGAATCTAAAGGAACCGGGTAAACTAACCCCGAAAAGTGGACATAATCTTTTCATACAACTGGACACAGTTTCTTTATTTCTCTTCTACTATTATACGGAACAAAAAGGATACCCAAATCCCAATTTTGTGTCATCCTGAACCACCCTCACTGAACTGTCCCATTACTCTAGGTTGCCCATCGCTCAATAGTGCTGTTTGAAATGTACCTTTTTTTTGCTAGGCGATGCAATTAATTGTCATGGGTTACTAAACCGACATGGTTGTCATGAGTACGCAATCCGCTGGTCGGGTGCGAGGAGAGTGATATTAGGCTTCCCAAACTGGCCAGACGTCTCGTCGACGACTTCAACTGATCCCCTTTTTTAATACTCCTTGACATTCCATTCCATGCTTCACTTAAGGGCCGGCGCTTCCTAGGCTCTGTTGCGCTCTTTTTCTCTAAATAAACATAATCAGATCTCAAAAACGAGATTGAAACATACGCGAATTTGACTTGGTCAACGCATATTTTTTTCTTTGGAAACCCATTAACCCCCTGTCAAACAGCTCGATTGTAGGACCATCTCAATATCCGTAAGATTATTGCACCGTTCCAACAACTGGGTTTGCTGAAGTCTTTGGATCAAATAGGATCTCTGTCGACGGATGGGTCCCCATTCTCTTTTGAAATAGACGACTACAACGCTGGGGAAATGGCAGCAGTTATTGAACGTTGCCGTCCCTGAGACGGATTCCGCTGAATGTTCTTGGCTAACAAAGGATATGAATCAATTAGAATCGGTAGCCTTACGTTGCAGAATAAACGTACGAAGCTAATTTATCATAGTACAATGCAAATCCACTCCAAGATGGCGGAGAAACCATTCCCGTCGCTGGAGGGGAGTCGCCCATTATATGCCTGGGGGGAAATATCGGCGTTGGTATCCCTTTTCTTAAAAGGAGAACTTACGGAGGGACAGGATGTTCAAATCTATCTGAAGGCTGGACCGCAGTAAGCAATGGCTATTGTTTTTAGGGAGAAGCTGAACGTTTCTTGACGTTTCGTTTTGAGATATATATATCGAGAATTAATCTTCTGTAAAGGAAAACTTACGAGGAGAGACTGGTAAAATAGGATGCGAAGTCCCCCCCCCCCCGCGGAATGACTCAGAAATCACTTTCGGTGGTAGTGGAAGGGCTTACAGTATTGAAGATTGTCTGGGGAGATACACGTCAGTTGAGCTTGATTGCTGTTGTCTTTGATCTAGTTGAGAATAAGCTTACGCAAATATCGGATGGGCAATTGTAGTTGTAAAGCTCGCATCTGCATGCACCGTTGTGACCAATGTGGAAGTCCAGCGGAGTGTGCTGTTGATTCTTCTTGTCTGAAGAGGATCAAAGTCAGTTGAAATCACGACTATCACTGCAGAACGAGGCTTTAGGATGATAACTTGCCAAAATATGACGGGAAACCCTCGTAGAATGATGAAGAAATCATCATTTCTGCTGCTAGCTCAAAAGCCGGCTCTACTTGACTGTGTGGGAATACAGATCAGTCAAGTTCTGTGGAAAAACAAGGAATCTTACAAATACCATAGGATGTGCAAGCAGAGCTTCATTTCCTCTGAGCGGTCGCGGCACTCTAGAAGACAACCCCCCAGTCATAAACGTCAGGTTGTACCAGGGCAGACGTGATGGGTTTGGATCGACGAGTGATAAAGTGTCTAGGTATTGGCGGGTTTGAACTTGAAAATGCTGGTAGACATGAGGGACAAGACTAAGATACGAAGGTCAGATGTTGGTGTGAAAGATGGGATGCGGGATAAGCTTGGGTTTGAGGAAGGGTTATATGATTGGAATCTTTGTCTTGTGGTTGAACTCGGAGGATTCTGTCCATGTGGTTTGTGTAGGATGATCGAACCAACCGTCCAAGCGTTGCTGCAAATCACATTTTCGATGGACAGTTCCATACCGTTTGGTAAAACACGTGGTAGAGACTTTCGTCCGTTATATGATTATTAGGCCAATCATAGAACAAACGGTTCATAACACCAATTCCCAACCGATAGTGCTCCTTGTGTTCGCTGGATTTCTATAAGGACACCACGCAATGGTCGGCTGGAGAGTGCCCATCACCCTTCCGCGACCGCCACCACGACAACATTTGTAACTTTTTGTCCTCAACAACTCCCAGAACGATGTATTTGATCTGGACCAGGACGCACCCTTCTACCTCCGGCAGCTTTGCAGGTTATTCAACGACAACCTCCATCGTCGTTTTCGCACGGTATAGCCGCTACCGCAGAGATTCCTTCCAATACTGGACAGCCAGGAGTTGAAGGATAAGTGAATAGAGCAGTTGCATCTTCCGTAAGTTTCATACTGATTTAATGACTTATATCAGTGAAGTGACTTGTAGAGGTGCATCAGTGAAGGAAAAGAAAAATTTAAAAGGGACATACAAAGATCAGTCGTCGAGGGCAGCCTAAAGTGGACTCATGCTTTTCGGAAATGATGTCCCCCCCGGCGGTTGGGGTTACATTGTACGGGAAATGGTATTATTATGAGGCAAGGAAATTCCTCGGGATATTCAACGGGAGCCTGGGTGGTCTTGCAAATATTTTCTTTTATCAGTTACGATGGCGAGACCATAATTTTCGTCCTCACCGTTCTCGAAGTTTTGCTAGAGTATATCGAATAGGCCTAAGTTAAATAATCCTAGCATAGACAAGATAGCGATGATCCATCGAGGAGAGGGTAGTTTGAGAGAGACCGATGCATGGGTACAGTTTTTTCGTAAAGTGGAAACAAGAGAACATTTTTATCGTATTATTTGGTACGGTAGAATGGACTTTGAAATAGAGATGAAGAGATGTAATTGGTGACTTTTGACAAAAGAACCGTGTCCAACTGTAAGTATCCTAAAAAGATGAAGATTGTTGTATCCCTGGAAAAGAAAAGAAAACTAAGGCCCAGAAATTCGATATGTCTGAAAGGATGCAAGTCGGCAGGTGGAAAGGCAGGTTAAAGCTCAAAAGCTCCGATCGAAATGTAGCCGTGTGTGCCGATCAGTTGGAAATCGTCAGTTTCTTGTTCCAACTCTCTTCACATCTAAAGATCTGACTTGACGCCTTCGTTCTGTAACTGTTTCATACTCAAATCATGAAACGTATGTATTGTCTACTATCCCATTTGAGGCGCTGAAGTAAAAATATAAATATACATCTTACACGGTTGCTTCGAGAAGCCTCACAAGCTGTCGAAGCTCACGTGGCCGCGGCGTAGGCACTACTGTTGATGATGCCAGTAAGGTTTTGTCCATTTTAGTAATTGGGGCTGATTGTAAGGTACATAAAGTCCCCTCTCTGAACCCCTTCCGACCAAGGAAAAGGGGGTTTTACAACACAAGAAAGTACTCAAAGGGTCATAAAACAAACAACAACATATTCGTTGACCATGACTTTACGAATAATATGCCTAATGAGCATTCGGACGAGTCGGAATGTTTTGATCCGCGAGAAAATCCCAACATAGCCGGGTAAAGGGGGGATCATAAACCTTAGCCTGACTACGAACTTGAAAAGGTTGGCTTCGGAATCAATTCTACACCCCCCCCTTTCCACGTCTCACGTCGTTATATCCAGCGGGTGGTTTATTGGGGCTTATAGTATTGACATATCTTCCTTACCTTACCAAATTTTACTCACGACATTATCATTTCAACGATGTTATCTCAAGTGAATATCGAAGAACCTATGCTGTCTGATCTCTCGAACGGTAAGCTTCTAAACCCGTCGCGGTCATGAACTCTCCGAGACGTCGACGTCTATCGGGATAACTTTTTTTTTACTTATCATAGTCTTCTTTTCTTTCAGATCCCCAACTTCCGGTGCAACCTCAACAATCTGCCCCAGCACTCACAATACATCATCTTGATAACTCTCGTTCACAACGTCTTTTTTGGTTATTGGTGGGTTCTTTTCCCTCCTTAAAGCGCCCGCCGATCTTTGTTTTCTAAACATATAAATTTTCTATTGTGTTTGGTTTCGTAGGAAGAGTTAGAGCTTCCATATGAAGTAAAAAATTACAAACGTGGCCCTGATCAACGTGCTCCTAAAGAATTGGTTGAAGTCCATCCCCTTGGAAAATCGCCCATTATCACGGATGGAGATCTCACACTTGCTGAAAGTGGTGCTATTGTTGGTATGCCAGATTTTTGCTCAGAAAAACGTATCATTAAAGGACTACTCATCTTGGATAGAATATATACTTCAAAAGTATGGTGGAACAAAACTACAACCCTCTGGGGACGCTGCTAAAGTTACAGATCTGTATTGTACGTTGCCAAAAGTCTTACGCATTGCTTTCTTCTAACAAACTTGAGTTCTTTTCAGACACTCATTATTCCGAAGGATCGCTTATGCCGTTACTTGTGAACAAGATTATTTTTAGCATTATACCACAAAAATCCCCAATCTTTGTGCGACCCCTCCTGAAATCAGTTTTTCAAAAGGTCGAGAAGGTACTACTTCATCCTGAGTTGAAGAAACACATTGAACTCGTAAGTTTTTAATTAAAACTTACAACGCGGCTTCTCTGATCCATCAAATATCGAGATTGAGGCACATTTGAAGAAACAAACATCAGGTTGGTTCGCTGGTGAAGAGCATCCAACCGCTTCCGATTTCATGATGACTTTCCCTCTGGAGCTATTGATTTTACAATCTTCTAAAACCTCTGCCACCGGTGGTGACATGCCAGAGATTCGGAAGTATCTCAAAAGAATTCATGAGCGGTACGTTTGGAACTTCTTTTTAATGAATGGGCGGTAAATCTATGTTATCTATTTTAGTCCTGCATATAAAAAAGTAAGTGGTTTTGCTTTTCTGTCAAAAGATTTTTTGATTGATGTATATATTTAAGGCGATGGAAAAGGCTGGAGAGACTTATTATGCTGAAGTATAATTAGTATATGGTCCTTGCATATACGAATGTTTTTCATTAGACCTCAAAAATTTAAGAACGGGGCGTGTGAAGCACCGATCTTCTCACTGATGACAGATTATTTCGCGTTTGTGCGCAACAATTGAACAAAGTCAACGCGCCTTCTAAACCATTCATCTCACTTGGTGGCGATTTGCAAAAGACATCTAACACAGCTTACCAAAAGGATAAGTAGATATATGGGTCACATCAAGATACAGATACATAAAACCAAAACTTCTGATTCTTTTAATTCTCTAGATTTTCATCTTTCCACCGGGGCACCATCATTGTTTATGAATATATGTCTATCTTAACTTCATATATATGTGTAGTAAGTAGTGGTATGCTATGATCAACCATCAAACGCCCAAATCATGGTATGATCGGCGATTTACTCTTCCCACAAAGCTAGAACCCCCATTACATCATAACTTCTGCCAGTGGTGAGGGAAATTCGATTCCGTTGAATTACAATGATTGATGGCCACGATTCGGATTAACGTTAACTTTTGAATAGAGAAGCCATGCAGTGTGATCAGCATGTTGGTTAAACAAGTGGCGTTTTTAAATGAAGTAAATCTTATCCCCCCGCGAAAGTACGGAAACAGTAAATCTGACTGGATTGGTCAAAGTCATGTACAACGACTGTTACAGCGCTTTGCAAAAGTTAAGGCGGGTGAGTTAATCAAATTTAATTTTTAAAACAGGAATTTCTCAGTAATTACACAAGATATTCATAAACTCCTTTTTGTAAAAGATTGATTTAGTGGTTATCTAGCACTGGCACTTATATTTGTTTGTCAATTATTTCGGAAATTCTGGTTTCACGAAAACAGCCACCCGCCTTAACTTTTGCAAAGCGCTGTAATGCAACTTAAAGTTACTGTACCTTACTGTACCTCATTTCTTGAAAAGAAAAACGAAAAATAACAACAGCCCACTGAGTTGAATCGACACCTCACTTTAATTCCCGTCTCACTTACAATTCCACACAATTTTCAAGAACAGCAAGGGATTCTCAAAGGGGAAATAAACTTAGAAGATAGATCCAACTGTTAAAGGTATTGGTATTACCTTCGAACCCTGACTCTACGTGTCGCTGTGCTGTGTGGGATCGGACTCTCCTTTGGGAAAAGAAGTTTAATACGTTGATATTACCAAAAGCGCGTCCTTTGGACTCTCCTGCAAAGAATTGAAATTGAAAAAAAAATTGTCGATCTTCTTTCTTGTTTGGGTTCAAAAAACGAGGACATTCTCATAAGGGCTCGTCGTTCACACATTCTATACCAGGAGTGCTTACCTTGATCAAGCAATACTTTTAAATATGGACATGAATATGTTTACGTTTATCTAATTCATAATGTGATGTTCATACAACGAAATTAAGAGTTCATTTCGTTTTATGTGGTTGCACACGTCGGGTCACATGGCCTATGGGCAAGTCTTTACCATAAATAGGGAGGAGATCTAAGTTAACTTCTCTAAGGGTTCACACTCAGGCGCACCCTTCCTAAATAGGGTCCGGGATTAAAATTGATAGTTTTTGACATGTCTGATAACCGGATATTATTATATATTGGCGCAGAAGACAATCCCAAAAATATGAAAATTACATAAACGCTCGCCTCTCTCTCTAAAAGAAAAAAGAAAGGTAAAAAGGGACTTATCTACCTCTTGGCTTGAGATTCTTTCTTTCATATTACGTCCGCTTGTTTAAATCGTTGCATTGTGATCTGGGAACATTACCCCGTTCCCCCGCCCGGAGAATGAAAAAGAGAGAAAGTTCTTTTGCATACCTTAAGGACCAAGGCAAAACCATGTGTCCTCCTCAGGGCTAGGCTATATTTTGAGCCAAACCGCAGCTCAGCTCGGCTCACGCCTACTAGTGCCGGTCCAAACGGAGAAACGCGAGAAGCGAATAAAATTATAATATATAGTGTGTGAAAGATTTTCTTCGAATTCTCTAATGGAAAACATGAGGATATATATCAATATATGCGCACTTGTGGGAACTGTTCATGTACATACAGCTCTTCTTAGCCCATCATACTAATAAAAAAAAATAAGAATATAGGACCCGATATTCGGTACACACCAACGCCTTCGAAGATTCTCTGGTTTTCTTGAATGGCGGTCAAATCTCCCTGATGGCCACTGCTCTTCAACCGCCCAGATAACTTTTATTGGAACGATAACTGAATGGAAAATGATTGGAAATCATCAACGTTTTGTTATCATACTTCTCCTTTCTTTTTCATAACCTTTGGAGATGACCAGACATAAAAAAAAGCTACTTATCTAAAATGATAATCACATGTGGCATTCACAATGATTGCTGACACCGCACCTCGATGATGATATATTAACCATATTTTTCCTTCTCTCTGCACATGGACAGATACACTTTGGCTGTACCAAATAAGTGAACGTATAAGAGCTTTAGGAGAGAAAGTTTGATCAGAATCTTTTCACCTCATCTCAGCTGTTTTCCATCAAGATTGGCTACATAATTTCTCATGCTTTCAATTGTAAGTTCTCTCGGCGTCCATAAGAGACCAATCTCTGATTTAGCCATGTAATACATAGCACCAAGGAAGCGTGCCATTCAAAAGTAGAATCAGGGTATATTCACAGAACACTAACTTGTCTCCGTAGGGTTTGAGAGAGCTATCACTTTGGCGCGCCCGTTCGCGATGGCAGTGGTGTCATGGTAATGAGACTCTTATCCAACAGAGTGGATACTAACAAACTGGTTCATCATCATAGAAGCTAAGAGTTCAACTTTATGATTGACTCAACTGCTACAAGAGACGTCGTCGGTTTTAAAGAAAGTCTATGGAGGCGGGAGCGCAGTGAGAAAAAAAGTATAACTTTAAGTTATTACGGCGATATCAAGATGGAAGATGGAAGATGGGTAATTTATCTTTGAAATGGTGTTCTTTTGACCTTGACAATCCGTTCTGAACCAGATTTAGTAAACACACGCCAGCGGCGATATAGTTATTTATTTTATGTAAGATATCGCTTTTTTGCTTGAGTTTCTGTATAGATTGGCAGCGAATCAGAAAAATACAAAAGTGACATACGATATTATTTTTCACTCTGTGTGCAATATCAAGATTTGGTGCATCCAAAATTCTCTCCCTTTGAGACGGATACCACCTACATACCGTGTTCCAAGTTCCAATTAAGTAGTGTCGAACAGTCAAGCTGTCGTAGTCACTAAGACTTGGTCGTTAGATTCCAAATACGATAGAAAGAATAAACTCACAGCACCGACGACTTACCAATGAATTGGAGCCAAGAAAGATCAAATACTTGATCCCTACTACAGCGATGCGACCAGAACTCGGGGTCTGAGTACTTAGTTTTATTACTTCGCAATAATTGTTGGGAGACAGACAGCTTACATGTAAGTACGGAGTACAAAGATTTTACCTCTCCTTCAAGTTGCAGCAATATTAGATGTAAATATAGAACCCCGGGTGTCGGGATGAGCCTACCATCATCCTTAGAGGGCTTACATCTACTCTTAATCGGTTAAATGAGTGAAAACACGGTTTTTTGATATAAGAAAGTGGAGGATGTCCACTGAAAGTCGTACACATTTCAGTTGGAGAGCGTCCGGGATCCCCGGGTTGAGTTTGAGGTCTGACAACGCAACGAATAATAGCTATGACAATCGAAAACGCCAGAGTGTAGCTCATGGTCCACGAAGACTTAATACTGGTTTTCTAGTGGGGTTACATAGTCGATGCTGGAGTAAAACAGGTTCGGCGTGAGTAGCCTTTCCGTCTTCCTCCTCACAAACTTTCGGACTCCGAGACACGAGTGAAAGACATTGCAAAGGATTTTGTTTCCTGAGGTTTCTATTGAAAAGTTTTTGTGGGAAGAAGTGATAGAATCTCACTATACCTAACTATGAGTTTCCTTTCGAAAGAGTGCGACGACCATTGATACTATTGAATTCACGGAGTTTCAAAGGTTTCCGGGAATTGCCATCGTCACGTGACGCGTAGTTTGTGACAAAATCTCTTAGTTTTGCTGCTTTTACCCTCACCCGTTAATATTTTTTCCAGCGAATTCCACCTCGATCTTTAGATTGACAAAAAGCGTAATAGGGCACTAAGGTCTTATTTGATGCACGGCCCCGGAAACGTCTCACAGGGAGTGTGGATCCGGATTCCGTAACTGGTTCAAGTTGCCTCCTGTTTTGCTAATTGTTATATATATCTGACCTTCTTATTGGGTCTGGATGTTTTATAAACGGATTAATATTTGACACGAATGAATGATCGAGAGATCTTTGAAAACCTCCCGCTATTATTACGTTCACGGTATATATAACGTTTCTACGATTTACTTTCAGATGTGATGGTGATTATTAATCTAAACAAAAGGGTCGAGAAATTTGCTGAAAAGTCGCGTATCGACAAGTTTACAATCAAGGTTATTTACCAGGTCAACTATAAATCTTCCGTCCACGCGTTTCGTCCTCCTAATTAGTAAACTTAAGTCAGGGCATTTCGCGTAACACAAATGTGGAGTGAATATGTCAGAACCATTTACGTAAATCCAAAACCAAAAAGACTTTATGGCAATCATATGATATGCCCGCCGAACCAAATCTCTTGCCCTTTTGTTCATCTCACGAATATGTCGACAGCTGTGGCCAAGTAAAGCGAATGAATAAATGGTTAAAGAATAATAAATCTTCGGGCACCTCGGGATTGGTCCATTACAGGTATACCCAAACTTTAACTTATCTTCTGGAAATAGACCCGTGTGTATTCACATGAATAATAAGAATAGAGGCTTATCCAATTGTAATATAGGAACTTACTAAGTGCAGGTACGCACACGCATCTATGACGGTCCAGACTAACAGGTGTAGACTTCTCTCTCTAAGCGTCAATTAATGTAGAACTTAGAAGGCGAAGAACATCGAATTAAAAACCACACCTTTAAGCGTGTTTATCAATATGTATTCCGAAATTATTCTAAATACATACACAGGAAGGATGCGGTTCGGTTCTTACGCTTGTGCAGTATGCTCCATGCGGGTAAGTCATACCCACCCATGCGATTCATTTTTGACATGTCATCTAAGCGGGATCATTTAATGATTATTAAATCCGAAACGAAGAGCTAGAGCGTATATACCATTTCTCCGATATATGCCATTTAAACGCGGATGTTTTTTTTTGGACGTCTGGTTCCGAGTCGGTTTTCCGTGATCCTTCAGGCCATCTCTGCTAAAGTTATTCTTTCTATAGATGATGTGATGACTTTGAATTGAATGTGAATGTCCCACTCAATTACTGGTTCATGACAAGAAGGGGCCCGCTCTTGGTAAAGGCATTCAACGAAGCAAATACAAATTCAAAATAACTCAATTGCTGGCTCTCCTCGAAAGGCATCTTGGTGAACCTTATAAACTATACACCCTGAAACAACAGCAAAAGAGGTAGAGTTTGGTCCCGTTGCCGCCCTTTTAATAGTAGGCTTTTAGGTACTTTATAATCGACAAACCAATGGTAATCTTTAGATCTTCTAATACACGTGATTTGGCTCCGCTAAGACGAGGAACAAGACAAAGAATAAGGTTAACAATCCGGCAAGAACATAACATATATATATCTCCCTTTTGTTCTCCTCTCGGTGAATAAGTTTCAAAATGAATTCTAATGTGAATGCAGAGGAGTGGGGGTGGGGAGGTCCGAATGGGAGTCGGTTTTTGGTTTTTCTAGACCTTTTCACATTGAACCGTGGTTTTGGGAAATCGGAAGGAAGATTCTGACGCAGAGTAACTTTCAAGTTCCGATGAAAGAACCCCCTTTTTTCAAGATCTGTGATTTTGAATTATGAGTCACTGACACACTTTTTTTCTATGAGCACACACACACTTTCTTTCACACACAATTGACAATTGATAGATGACGATGCCCCATCCAAGTCTCTCCTAAGTTTTCATTAAAACAAAACAAAACCTGGAAACTTCAGGCTGCGCAAAACGTGATCAAATTTGAATCAGCAGTTTAACAATCGTGAGTACTGTTACTGTCTGACCAGCTATTTACTTGTCCACTGTAACAGAACCTAATCCTGAAGAAGGACAGGTTACGTGAAAAGCAATTCAATACGAGCAAGACACGCACGTACAAACAAATCCAAATCTCGGACGAAGCATTCAGCCACTCAGCCACATAGAACCCCGACAGTGACTTCTGTTCCCACTGTGAAAAGAAAAAAGAACAGAAAAAAATGAGTCCTAAAAGCCTTGGAAGGGTGAATCAGTGGAAAGGTCTCCTGCTATTGGCGAGAAAGTTTCCGTGACGTGAGCCTGGGTTGACAAGACCGGTATTGGGAAGGTTGGTCATTCGGTGTGGTCCAGACTTTTACTTTTATATCGTTTCTCATGAGATAAAATGTCTGATTTTTTTTAGATCGACCCAGTTCATGGATGGTGTAACTAACTACGGGCTTTCTAGTATCAAGTTGCGCCGACGATCTACGGGTTAGTACTTAGTTTTTTTTTACCTGATATTCTCAAATGGTTTTATAGTTGAGACGCCACTATATCGGACGGTCGATGGTCCATCATCGACACCAAACTTAGGGGACAGGACGCGATCCTATACGACGTAACACTGCCGACGTTTCAATCCGTCCGAAGCCACAGCACTCGGCTTCGCGTTTCTTGATGAACCAACCGTTATCCTCTCGTCCACCTAAGGATTGAATCTATGGCGAGATAAAAAGAGAGAAGGGGGCTTAAAAAGCTGAAAAAAAAAACGGATCTGTTACAACGTGTTTCTGGTGAGAACGGACTCAAGTAAAAGTTTTTTCTTCTGACTGATAGGGGAAATGTGGGTTGTTTGTTCATACTTAGCCTGGCCGCGGTTGCTGTGATGGTGGTGGTTGTTTGTCTTGAAGTGCTGGAACAAGGCCGAGCACGTCCTTATACTCTAGAACCCCAATCTATCCGTTAACGTTCATTGTAGAATACCGACCAATTACCGGACTTTTACAACCCCCGTTACCCGCAAACCAAGGCTGAGTTACCAGGGGCGACATCAAGCAAGACACCAAGTTATCACCGTTGTCAGAGGTTCAACGTAAAACCCTGGACGAAGTTGAGCCTTCGGAGAGTTGCGGTCCAGCTTACTCACTGCTGTAGAAGTATGGTTCCATCCATCTCTTGGTAACGGATCAAGGTATGTCCTCCCTTAGGCTCTGTCTCGCAACCTTTTGATCCTATACCTATATCCTCTCTATTGATCTCTGAAGCCATCTCAATAATCACAACCAGCAGCAGCATTCTGCTATGGGAGGTACGTCACAGGGATAGAACGTTAATATTCTAGTCATCAATACAGAAAACTCACGGCCTCAAACCTCATCTTAATCGCCATGAATCACCCTTGCAATACCAATACAATGCTATCATGATGCTAAACACGATCCCGATCTCTCAGAAAGGCAGTCATCCCGATCAATGAGCAAAAGGAATAAGTACAGACACAAGCACTACTAATATGTATGCTTTAAAGGCCGAAAAAGATGATCATTCAGGTACGTCAACAACAACAAACTCATATTTGTTTATTGATTCCAAACCAACTACTAGATAGGTCCTAATCATTTGATTTTTCTGCACGAATGGAATCAGGCGATCCAAAACACAAATATTAAATACTAGTAATTGTTGTGCCACGATGCTGCATTTCCAATCAGGGTTGATATCCGGAGATCCCATCCTAGTCCCGTTTCTTTGTTTATGGCTACTCGACGATTAATCGGACCCCTCAGACCTGAAGATGATGAGGGCGTGTGGGTTACAGATCTCCGGGCCGGTGCGCGGCCCTCTTATGTAGGACGTCAGTTATTAACATCAAGGCATCGCAGGTGCAGCAATGATATTACGGGTGGAGCCCCTTGGTTAATCTCCCTATAGTATAAGAGAGATGGGTTCGGCGAACAGATATCAAGTTCTATGGCTGGAGAGATATTGGTTCGGTAAATGAAATAGCTGGTATACTTCATCTCTTGCCTGGTTGTCATAGTTTTTATACACGATTGATGATGAATTTGAATTATGGGTGAGGGGGAGGGCAAGAAGCCAGATCGGGAGGGAAATCGGACGCCTCGGGAAAAGGAAATTTTGAATTTGTGAGTTTCAGATGCTATGTGTGTCTGGTTTTACATCAAAGTACTATATGTATGTGCTGAAAATGAATTGTGAAGAGGAATGAAGACAGAATTTAATTACAGTCATTTATTTCTTTCGAGAATTTTACCAAAAAAAAAGAACTACTAATATACATGTCGATATGTCCCGATCTTCTGAATCGATATCAATTTTGTGACAGCAAGAAGAAAAATGACAATCTTCATACTTATTCATTCATTCTGAACTCAGATGAGACAACCTGTATCAGATCAGCGCCGGAACGGTTTTAGGAACCGAGAACTAGAAGGGTCAACTTTCACTTTCCTAATAAGGAATAAATTCAGGAATTAAAAAAAATATAATTTATAAAAAAGAATTTTTTTTTTTTCAACAATACGTAAATATTAATTTTCGAAAAAAATGTGAGTACATAAAAGAAGGAATTGCACAGGGACTTCCAAAGAAACCAGCCATGAATACTAAAACGACTGAAATCCCCCGTACTACTAGTAGTCATGTTCAAGAGTTGCCCTCACAAGGTCCCCTACCTCCTTCATTATCTACTACTACTTTGAGTCAAATTTTGAAAAGTTCTCCTCCTGCAACTCCAACTCCAGCTTTCACCTCGAACAACTACTCCTATTCAAATACTTTCACAATGCGTCGGCATGATTACTCACCGTTGTCATCAGTAGAGCCAAACAGCCGTGATATGTTCTCCAATTATAACAACACCTCCCCGCCTCTCTTCAACGATGATCCTCATCCGGTAAATTCTTATTTACTCCTTCCTTTGCTGTGAGTTAACAGTTGGTAGTCCCATTCAGATCGTAATATGGCCTATCATTTTTCATCGGTGTCATCCAGCCCACTTATACCCACATCTGTGATATTGCCAGATGAACCATCAAGATCTTCAAGTTTATATAATATCGACAATCCTGTCATTGGACTCGAACACTCTCCAACCGCTATACACCCTAATTTTACACCTAGACATCTCGGGACGGGACCATCGATAATGCCCCAACACCTCCATCATCATAACCAGTATCAGCACCAGCACCAACAACATCATTATCACCAGACTCCTCTACAACAAGCACCACCGCCACAACCCACAAATTCTTATCCTTCTTATCCACGAAATTTATTGAACGGCTCGGACTCCCTTAACACAACCCCTGCTATGACAGCGAACCCAACAGAAGCACAGTTGAGATCGTTACAACGAAAAGTTCGAGAATTAGAAGAAGAATTGGAAAAGAGAGAAAAATTAAGAGACATGATCGGTGTTTTACCACTAGATTGGGACGAAAGGACGAGATTTAGAGAACAAAAGTATTGCTCTTTGAACAGAGCTGGCAACGCACTATGCGCTTGGCACGACTCTCGACGTGAGCGTCGATTACACGCTCCAAGGATGGCCCCTCATAGGACACTCAACTGTGGCTGTACTTACGAGGAAGCCATCTTTGAAGAGAGTTTATCCCGAAATGGCGTAGGAAGTTTTTGGCCAGGTGAATCTGTTCGTATGGACCCAATGTTACGAAACAGACTCCTGGGACTTTTACAAAGAGTGTAGGTGTTTTATCCCTATTTTCTCTAAAAAAAAAAAGGTATTGAAGAATGATTCTATAGTTATTACTATAAAGATGGAGATTTTGAACGAAATCCGGATGGGACATGGAAGGAAGGTCAATCTGCTGCGGCCTGGGAAGAACGGGCAAGGCGTCCGGTACGGCGGGAACGATCGTAGATCATTTCTTAGACCTACCCCCGCACGTCCCGGACTTCAATTTTCCTTTGTTCTGATTCAATGTTTACGCCGTTCTCTTCATTTCGCTTCGCTCGCTTCCACTACTGAGGACTTTCGAATTGACCGTGTATATTACTGTTGAACCAATATTTTCATAAAAACAAACTCATTTTTACGAATAGTATGTCACATGCGATGGAGACTTGAAACTTTTTTTTTTGTTAAAAAGGATTATTTTACCTCGATCATCGATGACACTAAACCTTTTTTCTCTCTTCTCCTTGACAGCCCGGATTTTCTCAGAAATGAACTACTATAGCGACTAAACGAGACACCACTTTCTATCTGATTGAATATATCCAAAAAGAGTGTTTAATTATGATTAATTGAACTATGTAAGCTAGTCTACCGGAGCTTTATTATTTAATCAACCAGGAACTGGACTATATATTAGCGAGTTCATATCGATATCACGCTCATGTGGCACTTGCGATCACTAAAGGGCGGCATTCACATACTAGCAGGGCTGATAGATTTCCCGACGTCGCTTGAATGCGTGGTAAAGAAGTCTTTGGTTTGAAACCAAAAAAGCTCTTACATAACAGTTTTTTTTTCGGGGGATGACTCCGAGTCCCATCAGCGGAATCGCCGAAAAAAGGTTAAATGAAAGCAGTTCATACGGTCTGCTGCGTATGAGCATGGGAAGCGCGAGCTCACCCGTAAAATCAAATAGTGCTGAATCCCGTTCTCTTACAGGCCAAAAACCCATATGTTTGATTGTAGGGCCGTACGTAAGTATTTGATAAACATTTAATATAGTGAAACATCTTACCTTATTGATTTTGAACTCCCTCGAGGAGCTAATTCATGAAAGCCGATTCCAATTAGAATATACTTAAAAACAGGCAAAAACCAGGTTTCTCAGCTAGACACATAGCATTCATAATACAATAATTAAGGGTAGCTTTTTTTGGGTCTTCTATCTACTGCTTCCAGAAGTCGGAGTCTAACTTCATTGTCAACCTTCTCGTCCTCGAATTAGGTATGTGCCCCGGTGGTTCGAATGACCGGAGGCAACTCGTGATAAGTACTTAAAGGAGTTTACAGTCGCATGTAACCATACGTATAGATAAATGACATAATAGCCGAAATCCCTCATTCAGTGACATTCACGCCCATTTTGCAATACTAAAGTTTTATCTTGACCTGAGGGCGGTGTCTTTTTTTTCAGCGGTCTCGGAAACGCTAACGAATAATTAACATAGATGGTAAAGTCTGAGGTACATCAACCTAATGGGGAAGGAGGGTGATCTTTCAATCCGAAACGCAAATCATCGAAAAGGGTTCTGATCCAGGCTTGAGAAATGGTAAATGACGTTTTTTTCCTTTCCTTTTATAATCACGAAGTGCCTATTTCATACTTGGCATAAAAGACTACTTGCGCAAACAAAATTATTTTTTTTGCTTCCCAATCCCAGCGAGTTAACCGTAGTTCGCCACCAAGAATCCCGGTGACAAATAAAAAACAAAACTCAACTTCAGCCACATGTGACATGTAAGACGGTGGCAGAGAAGTCTACTATATCCTAAACGGAGATCTAAACACATGTTCGGAGGTGTTCGGCACGAAAGGGGGATCGCCTAATAACCAATTACGTACCTTTCAATATTGTCAAAATCATGATGTATGTATAAGTACCTTTCCTATGCAACCCTCCTTGCAATTGAATTTAACGTGGTTACGTCTGGCACATCAACATTATCAGTTTACCTTATGTATAATTCGGCTCAATTGAAAGTAAAAGTATTATCAGCTAACGTTCTTCTTCAAGCTTTCTTTATCAATTTAAGTTCAAGCTGCGGATCCGGAACAGTAAAAGGACGGGAGATCATCGGACTCAGCGTCTAGAGTCTGGTAGGGGTTGCTTCGGCCTTGAGTTTGAAAGAAGTTATATTTCCGTTGGACCCCGGGACTGAATAAAAAATCTGGTAATGAAGTGAATTTGGAATAACACCGTGTTAATACATATGTCGTGGAGGTCCATTATTGTGATTAGCTCGAAGCTCGAAGAAATGATAAAGAAGGCTTCTATTACCTACCAACTCTTCTAGACTCTAGAACATGACAAGAGGGTAAGCACTAAGTTACACATATCCGGAACATAATTTGAAATTCTGGATATGTCATACTTGGAGCTTCATAATTTATATTCGATTGAAAATAAGTACTCTCTCTCAAAACGTGTCATTCTTTCTATAAACAGCAGTAGTTTCATTTTTTTTTAAGTTACGTGTCTATATTTAGTCCGTGGTTTTGAAACTTGCCAACAGAGTAACTCCAAATAGTCGGTAGTTATTTTTTAATCTACTTCTTTTTATTTAAGCATAACATGACCAGCCAAATACCGATCCGATTGAAGCCATCGGTAAGCCCTAGGCCTGTTGAATTATTATATACATAGGGTTTAGTGGGCGGGAGATAATGGAATTGTTTAACGGAACGGAGAAGTGATAGAGAATTCCGTGTTAGTGCGCTGCAGTACTGGCACCCACGAAGAAAACGATTAAGATTTCCGAGAAGATATATGGGTATATTAGGAAGGGTCCTGTAAACGACAAGGAAACAAGGGAGAACAACAAAAGCTAAAAGCCCAAGTGTCGGCCAACGGTCCAGCAGTTCTCTCGCACGACAGTGATACGAATGTAGTTTGTGGTCAAAGGACACATCCGTCGATCATCTGCATGCTTCGAACGGTTTTTCGTCCCACCAACATGCCACGAACAACAACTTTGCATCATGATGGTTTTCGTCCAGACGTCGTAACCGGTCCATTCCCCATCGGACCTACGGTCAACCTTGGGATATACTATAGAGCGTGACCTTTACAAGTAATTGGAATTGGTTTGCTAGCAGGTGGGGTAAACAAGAATCTGGATGGAACAGTCATACTTCAAGTTATCCTCGAGGAGAACAGAACAAAAGCCAAAAAAGCCCAGTTACTTGTTAACCGTCCAACACTTCCTTTGCCCACCAACACTGAGATGTCGAAGGGGATAAGCTTATTCCAGATAATAAATTGTCGACCGTCCACCATGTATACAACTCGAATGGTTTTTGTCCCACCAGCACGAGCCATGAAATCGACCCCCGGCGGGGACAACGGCTTAACATGATTTCATTTCTTTCTCCATCGGACCAGCGAGAAACTTTCGGTGGACCGCAGGACACGATCCCTACAAGGAACCTAGTTTGCCTGTGGATGGTGTAACGGCTAAACGAAGGTGAAATACCTCTTCAACAACAACGAAGTGTGATCACTGGACGACCTAACTAGAGTCCCAAACCCAGTGCCCAAACGCCACAAACGGTTTTCCATGGTTTTACAAGCAACCATGTATACATCATTATCAACTGCAGTTACATTTCCTTATGAAGCTGGTTGTATGCGGGAAACAACAGACGAGGAAAGGTCGAGATGCATCATGCCAGAAATTGCGAACGGCGAACAATGAAAGAAGATCGAGACTGATATAGCACGAACAACGGAACATTGCTCATGTGAAGGTAATAATAAAGATGGTAATAACCTTAGAAAACTAGTTGGATATGAGCGAGGACTAAAAGACGAAGGTAGCCTTACCAAAAGCCCGTGGTCGGCAGAGGCAGAGAATCGACATCGAGGGAAATGAAAAAGGCACAAGCTCGACGATTACTTGTAAAACCTTGTTGCCATGTCAAACGATGAAATGGGATATTCCAGACGGTGTGTTGTCGAAGACTCGAAAGTGGGTCGGCTATCGATCGTGACATTCTTCTAGATTCTTTTTATTAATGACTCCGGGGTTAACAGCGGTCTCTTTTGAGTCCCCAGCAACCCCCATACCAGAACGCTCAAAAGTAAAAAGTACGGGCGTCCATACAGGTTTGCTTTCTGAAGGAATGGCTAACCCATTTCCAGCTGAAACAAGCGTCGGAGGAGGGCTCCTAGAAGTCACTGAGGATAACCATCAATCCCTTCAAGAAGAAAACGAAAAAAAAGCCGTACCAAACCGACAAGATAGTCTCCTTTATACCCCAAACCACATCATATTATAATCCACCGACTATATCTTTCCATGAACTCCATCCTCTTCCTTAATCCCACCGTCCTCTCGACTACAGTCTCACCTCTAGATCTACCAGCTCCAATGCTCGTCGAATCCAGCGCCGTCCCCCAACGCGCTCGAAGCCCAAGGCAAGTGCTTCAAACTGTAAGTCTAGTAGCAGGGGTGGTGATATTAGTTGGAATGTTTCAGAGGGTGATGGAAGAGATCGTTGGGATATAAATGGAGCCCTTTGGAGCAAAGGGTAATAGAAGATGCAGAAACAGTCAGTGATAATGATAAAAAAAAAACTAGCTTTCATACGTGATCGGTTCCCGTATGCTGGTAGCCCAGTTATTACAAATAAGTAAGGACATCTCGTTCCCGCCTTGTTTGGGGGCCCGTTGACTGTTAGTGTTTCTCCCACCAAGCTTGAAGGAGATGGTACGGGGGGAAACGTGGGCTCATGATATGGATATGAACTTGCTTATCCACTCAGGCTCAAAAGAAAAATCCATAGATAACTTTCTGTCATAAAGAAGACTAAAGACAGCCGACAAAGAGGGCGGGAGACGTCACAAAAAAATTCCTGAGGAGAAGGAAAGAAAAGGGGAGAGGGGAGTTCCAAAGAGGGGGGAAGTAAAATAGAGTTTGTACTACATATTCGAAAAACAAAGTTTTTGGGTTTGTCTTACGCGCGCTTCCCGATTAATTTTATTAACCTCTCCTCTTCTTTTAATTTCTCCTCCCTTTTTGTTTCGTTTACAGCAGGGCCTTGAGACTCGTAAACTTCATGAAGGCGAGTTGGTGCGTTCTATCGTTCCAGTAAGTAACTTTCAAGCCCTCTAGACAAGACGCAACATGCGGAGTGGCCAACAGGTCAAGGCTTTCCTTGACAGGTTCCACGCTGAGACGTATGTGTAGTCAAGGGGGATAAGTCTATATATACTCTACTTACGTCGTACATAGGAAAGACGTTCTCGGTACACGACGGTTGTACGTATCCTCCCTCCCTCTTGCTCTTGGCATAATACATTATAAATACAAAAAACGCCAACAACAACAAAAGCCAGCGCATTAACTTAAAAAAAAAGAAAAAAACTTTAATTAATAGCCGAAGAGACACCGAGGCTGTGAAATGGATAATTAATCTTGCCTCTCCCCCTCCTTCCTCAGCCTTTCTTTCCCACTTCCCGTGATGCTCACATTATTACTAGCTATTATTTCATCCACAATCGACTTCCTCCGATAGGGACACTTCCCTGGAACGGTAGATCAGTCAAAATAAGCTCAGAGCCTTCGATCCTAGGGTCTGATTCAGGTTTACGAGGATCCGATTGGAAGGTTGTGGTGATGGTGGAGGAGAAAATGAGTCTTGCTGCAGAATTCCTTGTACGATCTTTCTGATCTTGATCCTGATAGGGCAGGTCCTTTTGGACTGTTAAACCTGGAATCTTGACTGCTACTGCGACAACTCCTTTAATACCAGCTATAACTGGTTCTGACGAGAACAAAACCTATCAAAAAAGTGAGAACCCAATGAAAAAAAAAGTAACACAGAAGCCGTTTTTTTTTAAAAAAAAAACACATACCTTCGTAACGAACCGCCTCAAATCAGCTTGTCGACCTAGCAGAACTTGAAGAGGGACATCTATGGCTTGAGCAGTGACATAAATGCTTTTTCCCTCTTCAACTTCCTCGTTAGTGTCTGCATTTTTTCGGACATCGTCAGGTTCAGGTTTGGGCTTGGTTAGCGAGCTGGTAGCATTTAACCATGTCTTTGGTGTAATTCGTGCAAACGCACGAGGAGGTAAAGGGTTGGGTAATGGGAATGGGGTAGGAAGAGTCGGGTCACTGGTAGAGGATGCCACTTTATCTTCATCTTCTACATCGTCCATCGTCGGTTCTTCTTCTGTTGGAACATCTCCATCGAATATAAGTGCGTCAACCCAAAGACGGGTCACTTCCAAATCAACGTCAAATCCTTTCGGAAGAACAATACGTGCATGGACAGTTGCAGAAGCCAAAACCTCCAATGCTAAAGATGAGGATATCCCCAAATCTTCAACATTCGTTTCCAAACTCTCGTCTATTATTTCTCTCCTCTCTTCCCCTCCAAGTATCAAAAATTTATCCGCTGCCGCTTTGACACTATTTGTAGGAATAACCCCAAAGAATCCACCAGGTTTAATCCACATTCCTTCTAATCTCACATCACGAATAATATCCATCTTCTGCTCAGGTGGAGGAAACACCGCAGCCACTTCAAGACTTGGATAATAAAGAGTTTTAAGAAGGATCGGAGAGGGTTCATAAGAAAGGTAAGAGCGGATAAATGATGAAAGGGCTTTTGTGAATCCAGGGTCAACTTTAAAGGCGGGTTTCTTGGTTGAAGAATTGGTCTCTGGATCTGGGATAACTGGAAGAGGTAGGATAGTGCCCCATAACGGTAAACGGATGTGTGTTTCGTTAAACGACGGTGAAGTAAATACTTTAACGACGGGGATGGATGATGATGATGATGTAGATGGATGAGATAATAATAAACTTTTATTTCCCCCTTCTCCATCGTTATCGGGATAAACCGGAAGTGAAACGATAAATGGAATGGGCGGCACTCCAATCCCTAAATCGACCATGGAAGCCAAAGCGCCAAAAGGGTGTAATATAGACGCATGAGCCAAAATTACGATAGTTCTTCTATCTTCAAAATCGTTCTGATTTTGTGAATATCCAATGGAATTGAAGAATTCAGACATGTTATCATGATTATATGCGGAAAGAATGCGTTGTTGCCGACCGGGATTGAGGTGGTTATCGTCGTCACTAAACGAGTTGACGGGTACGTCGTTGGTGGGATTTGAGAATGTTGATACGTGAAAAGATTCTATGGCGATTAGATCTGTAATATTGGGCAAATCCGAGCCCGGTTCCAAAGGCGGCATACCCGGAAACTCGAGAGGCAAAGCTGGTAAAACGGGTAGTCAGCATTGAGGTTATAAGATGACTCAAACATAAAGATAGACGCGTCATATGAATAGTTTGACAACTTTGAAGGAGAGAGATAGAACACCAAAAAAGAAAAAGACGAATAACATACCTTTTAACTCAAGATTCGTCACAACACCCGACTGAGACAACCGTATCCAACGCCTCCACTGGGAAAACTGCCACCACCGAGGTTTATTCAAATCAAGACGACCCGAGTTAGGAGCACCACCAATGACAATCACATCAGATGCATGCCCAACGACTTTCATCGAACCTTCCTTCCAACTTCTTTCAAATAACCCTAACAAGTCTGTTGCATTGTCCGATGGTTGGATAGAGAATGATAGACGTGACAATGGGAGGTCGCAACGAGATGAATAAGGGTGGTTTTGGATTTGAATTTGACTTCGAAGTCCAGGACATAACGTTACTGGTATGGATGAAGTAGGTTGAACAGCTACTAGATGTGTATTCCCGGGTTCTTCCAAGGTGAGACGATCCACAACAGTGGATAGAGTCCCAAGGGTCGAAACGCCCCACCTTCCCATATTCATCCATGCAAGCCTGAACCAATTGTCGTCAACAGCATCCTGGAACCCCATGATATAATCCGTATCGACACCTAATCGAATCTCTACGGTCACATTGATCCGGAGGCCTCCATCCCCCATTTCCCTTCTCTCAACGCTATCAACCCACAAGCCCTCCGGCTCTCCGAGGATCAAAGTGTTATCCAAAATATGAATCTTATCCACTTCTGAACCTTCTAAAAAGTGATTTAACATCCGAATAGCCGGAGCAGTATATGAATCCGCAATAATGAGAAACACTAATCCAAGTCCCAAAAGAATGGTTAAGAACGCAAGGAATGCAGTTAAGAAATAAGACTGCCATGCTTGTCGTAATGGAATACGTAGTCGCTGAGCTCGAGTTTGTGTGTTATATTCACCATAATCGTCCTCGTACTCGTCCTCACTGTACTGGTCTGGACCGCCAGTTAAACCCGACGAGGAAGCGTTAATTTCGTTATTGAGCTCATTATTTGGATCTAGTTGCGTAACTCTAGCTTTGACTTTTGCTTTGGCTTTACCCTTTGGATTTGGATTTAACGTATTGGAGGCTGGCATGGCATTGGCAGAGCCACAAATAGTGGAAAGCCTCCGTTTTGTGTAATCCCCGTGACTGTGTGACCGGTAAGTTCCAGTATACATTCTGTGTTGTCGATTCACAACTCCGCAGTCATTATATTCCTTTCATTCGATGAAATAAATAAAAAAACTCCACGTTCATATATGGTGACATTTCAAATGTCGATGACACCCATTAGTAGTGGAGTAGCGTACCGGGGTTCCGAAGTCTTAGTGCGTACCGTATCATGATGCATGATGGACATTGTAGGCAAAACAAAAATCAGGGGCCGGAACAATGATATCACCACCAAGTTCTGTAATAGAAATGTCGAATGCCAATAAACGAAACCTCAATACCATAACTATTAGTTGCGACGATTCATATACATATAAGAGAGGGAGGGTATCACCAAAAAAGAGAAGAATGTTTCTTACAAGGAAAGAAAAGTGTCGTTAAAAGAAACTTTCGTTCAAAAAGAGTAAAAAAGAAAGAAGGGAATAAGATGTCTATCCAAAAAAAAGACCTTCGAAAGAGTAAAGGGCGAGAGTGAAAAAGGAGAGGATAGAGAGGAAAAGGTACGTGTATGACTATAAGGCCAGGATTAAGACGGTTGTCTGCAATCTTTTGTCTCCTGTTTCCGACCCACGACGGGATCGTGTTGATATCACCAAAATTGAGGCCTAATATAGGAGCGTCCAAAGAGCAATAGAACATAGGAACAAGGGTAACTGGAAATCCATATCGATAACCGAGGATTGATACACATGTCGATGGTTGAAAGAGGAATCAGGATTACTGCGGATACAAGCCAAATGATTCCCAATGATTAGACAATGTAGCCAATAATATGACACGACCATTGATCTCATGCCAGTCTGGTCCGATCCCCAAAAGTCTCTCTGTCTCGTACACGTTTGCATAGAGTCGCCCAATATATAATTATTTTTTTGTCAAGTGATGATATGAAGGTAAACAGTTATTCGAAAATCCAACAACCCCGCTGGTTACAGAATCGGTGAAAGGTGTGTGGCGTGTAACAGAAAATCGTCGTAAAGGTGATAGCAAAGGCAAGAACGTTTGTTGCAGCAGAACGAACGTTGCTTTTGCGCTTCTTCTTTGTACAAAAGAGTTTGCCATCGAGTATATTGTAGTGGAGAATGGTGGAGGACGGTGGTACGCCACAATGTACAATCTTGCTCCCCGTACCCATGAAACAGGACTAAAACTTGGGAAAATTTGATGTGATAATGAAAACAAATTCATGTCATGAACTCTATTAGAGCGAAAAGAACATGTTTGAAACATGATATAATGGATAAAATGGTGGAGATTACCTTCCACCACCACTACGTGGCCACTACTTGGGGTGTCGAAACAAGCGATTAACACCACACAAACTGGGAAGAAACGAAATAGATCACCTCTTGCCACAAGTTTCCCATCAAAGAATACCCCACTGTCCCGCTCGCAGGCACCTCAACAGATGACGCAACAACATTGTGTATCTCTCTCCTCTCCCCTCATTATCCGAGTTGCCTCCAGCACACGTCCAATGGAAACGACACCGCTACCCAAACGTTTCTTCTTCTTCAAATCATCACCTCCAACTGTGGAGGGCGCAACAGGACGAATCGAGATATGAACAATAGTCGGACTCGATGATGATCCAGATGGCAACTGGGGTAAAAGAGAATGCAATGCGGCTAAGAAAGAACGTGAGATAACATCACACAGACACAAAGAACGTATCAACCTACTTTCTAAAACCTCTTCATCCTGTAACATCTTTCCAAGATATAATATCCTCAAGTAATTGGGCGTCGGTGGTCGATCGTCTGACCAATCAGCGGGCCATGTATTCCAAACAAGTTCCTTAACTCTGCCTAACGTCGTTGAAGGAGGGAACGACATCGTACGGCGTTTACCGGTGATCAACAAGAATGTTACCGCTATCTCATTCATCGGTGGTGGTGTAGGAGGAGAAGATTGGTTTGAAACAGGAATCACACCCGTACTAGATGCAGTAGTATTAAGTCTGGTCTGCGTTGGAGTCAGCGACGACGGCGTCTCAGCTGTCGAAAGTTCGAAATTCGTATCCAGGCTAGTCATCATGGATAACACCTGTGAAATCTCTGGTGAGACCTGAATAATAGCGTCCGAGCCAGACTGTGTGGGATCGGGAAGAGAGGTTGAGCCGGGGCCTTGAGCGACATCCGTACTTGTACTTGTACTGGTGGTGGCTGGTGCGGCTTCTAATACTGAGGTTGGTAATGGTCCAACGCTTGCCATTGGTATGATAGTTGGTGAAGTTATAGTTGCAGTTGCCATAGTTGGTTGACTCGTTGTATCAGTTTCAGTCATGGTAGAACCAGACTAGTAATGTACTGCCAGCGGATGACAGATAATGGAAATGGTAGTGGTGGTATAAGTAGGAACCCCTGGGTAACTGAATAACGAGAAAAAAGGCCCCAATCTTTGTTGATAATAAACATCATCAACAAACAGTAAAAACACATCTAGATGAAGAATGACCACTTACGATTAACACGGTGGAAAAAGGAAAAAGGAGACACCAGACACCTGACAGTACCCAATGAAATCAATCAAAAAAGAGGTTTTAAAAAAGAATGTTACAGACCTCCCTAGGACACACACTCTCACTATATCTCGAATAAACCCTCCCGGCAAACCGATAACGGATTTTGCAGAGAAAATTTATGTTTTGCGCAGTCACGACGCAACTAAAAAAGAACTAAAAAATGCAGACTAACCAGTACACACTCCACTTTGAATTCACACGTTTGTTGATTCTATTTTTTAGAATAGTCACACGAGGGAAATGAGAACTTAAATATAGAAACCGAATTGAATGGAGAAATGTGATTTATAGGAGTAGTGAATTCAATAAATACGGAACACGAAATGCAGCCGCGGCCGGGCGTTTGGCCTTCCATTCAGATTCACAGCATTTAATTGGAATGGCATAACCTGCTTGTAAATTTAACGTGATACGTTATAGAGCTCCCTAAATAACATGCAACATGTATTATTTTTAGTAGACAGTTGGAGAGACATAGTAGTGAATCATGGCAAAAAAGAAACAGAGAAACGTGGCAGACGACGGAGGCTAAATGTTTAGAGAGGGCGAAGCGAGAGTCGTTTCTCTATTTGTTTCATTTATATACCTAGAAGGTTAAGGGTCTCTTGCCGACAAATGTGGATTTGACCTTGGATACACGGTGGGGAAGTGGGAAGCGCAAACGGGGTTCCAAGAGTTGTTTGATGTAAGAACGACGAACATCATCAGTCTTCTCAATTTCTACCACACGGAGAATCTGTACAAAACTGTAATGAGACCAAAGACAAGAAAAGGAGGAGAAAGACGAACGTGGATGCTCCGGAAACGAGCACGATGCCTAGCAGCCATGTCTTGGTACAAACTAGCGACAGCATCAGCCCGGGTCAATTCACGGAATTCCTAGATGTAATATCAAACCATTAATTAAAAGACAACGAGTAATATTCGACACAAACCTTGTACATGTTGTGGGTGCCCGAACGCGAGTCATAGCGCAACCAAATACCAAAGTTTTTCGGGCGCAAAGGACGTTTTTCATGGATGACATTGACGGAAACAATTTCACCGCTAGACGGTTTAACTTTGTTAAGTTGTCTAGAAAGATATTTATGTGAGCAACCAAACGAAGGGTTATAACAGAACAGGAGGAGATATGATATGAAGTATAACGGGATGCGCTGATAAAACCCGTCATAATCAAACTTTCAACTTACTTCAAGAAGTACCAATAACGACTTTTGGCAATAACTTGGTTCTTTGCGAATATACGCATACGATAAAGTTTTGGGTTAGGGTCATGTTCTGTGGGCAAGTGTCGTCCCACAATTACGTATTCTTGGAGGCCCATTTCTTGAGGTTATGATAAGGTCTGCAAAGAAAAAAAGAGAAACCTGATCAGTATCAGAAGTTCAACCAGAAAAAAATAGGATATAATGAAAATCATCGTCCCCGAAAAAAAAGGTTATCCTTGGTTGCAGCACCCCATCCATCCTAAAATTGTACATGAAAACTCTCAAAACCAAACCAGCGACATAACACCTAATAACAACAAAGCATTTGCAGTATAAAAACATATACTTACGTTGACAGATATGTTCCCAACGCTCGACGTTGCGATCTTGACGGTCTTTGGACTCACGAGCGCTTCGGAACTTTGATTATGTGATGTAGGTGGATTAGGTGATACGGTACAGTGATATTGGCGGAGTGAGCCGAATTAGAGGATTGACGGCAAAGGGCGTTCCGTTTCACACATCCTAAAGCCACGTCCACGACATTGAAGTAAGAAGTACTCATGATAGTTCAACATTGAGACGACAAACTTCAAAATTTATTTCATGTCTTTATATATATATTATCCTATATCTTGTCATGAAGTCAAACCGAGTCACACTCGACGTTCAACTTGGTCAACGTAGAGGTGTAAACCTTGCTAATAGACATGCCCGATTACTGAAATCAAATGGCCGAAACGATACAAACGTATCAAACTCAGTCATTCTCTCAATATCCAAACCGAACCGTGGGGATATTCGTACCGAAAGGAGATACTTTCAAGGCATCTTGATACCACAGAAACCAATCCCCCCTTCAGCAAACGGTATGTTCCTAATACTTTACAATTTAATGATTTTTTAATTTCCCCTCAGAATGTTGTATGTCAAACTGTCGTCCGTGCGTTCACGATATATACCTCTCAGCTCTGGCGCAATATAAAACAGACAGAATCCAATTTCAAAACATCCTCAAACAGCGAAACATACCAATGCATACATGGCCAAGTGAACTACAACAAGTCACTAATTTAGAACAACAATTGCATCTCGTGGAAACAAAAGCTATACATACCGTACAGGAGGCTAAAAGAATCATGGAAACAGTACCGGTCGCTAATGGGAGCTCGAGGGACTACATTACTAGTGGAAGGAATATGTTACTTGAAGCGGGAAAGCTGGTGTTTTGGGTTGTTAAAGGGTGTCCCGGATAATTCAATTCTATATCGTTTCGTGGACCTTGGTTCTGTATACGTACTGTCGATTTAGATTTTGGTTGCGTATCGAAAATAGTTCTTCTGTTAAACTATTTCATTCTGCAAGAGTGGACTCAACAACTTCCATTTCTACAAATAATAATACCCAGGTTTCGTTGTCGCTTCTCCAACTCGTACAGTACAATTATGCATAACAAGTTTCTATTCAAATACCCAAGCGAACTATTGAGACCAAATGACTAAACCGGTCAGAAAGGATTTAAGCTACATATAACAACGCCCAACCTATAGCTAGTTAGACTGACAAACCCCGTATTTATGATAGTAGATAAATAGATAAATAAGAAACAGGGAAACTGACAAAAAAAAACGATCCTTTCTTCTCAGTCTCTCTATTTACTCGGGGAAAGCCTGTTCGCGAACTGTTTTGATCCACGTGTTATCAGCATCAGGGAACTAGATCAATGATTAAAAACGATCTTCATAAAATCAGAAAAGGTAATCGAGCTATACCTCCCAGGTCATAACTCCTGCTCTCCAACCTAAGGCTTTTGCTTGATTTACACAAGTAGCAAGCGTCGCAGGATCAATAAATCCGTTGGTATTAATTTGTCGGGGAATAAGATGTGAATCTTCAAGTAGATTATCTCCTTCCGAGCTGGGAAGACCCCTCCTCCGCAAACTTACACCGACATCAGAAGGTTTTCCCGGTTTACCGATTACCAACTTCTGTTGAGGAACTCCAGCTGCCATAATCTCCTTTATGGATGTATTCGGAAAAACTCCTCCAGATTGAGTAACCAAAGAATCGCATGTCGTATATTCAGTTCCCTGTGAATAGAATTGGATGTTGTACCAATCGATCTGGCTGCCCACTTTCTGATCTAACATTAAATATGGTCCACCTAGTCCAAACCAGGGAGCCACGGCTAGTAAATATGAATAAAGGTGAAAGTATAAATAGCCATATAGAACACACGTGCGTGGGTTAATATCTTATTTGGACCCATTAAGCTTCGTAGTTCTGTGGTTAAAGTCACCAACCACGCAACAGCCGTTCCAGCCTGGACCGCGTTGAAATCCTACCCATTGTATGAGAAAAGGGTTATAAATTGAGTAGTGTTAAATGTGCATATACCTCATAATCTACGTCCACACCATCCAGACCAAAATCAGATACAAACTGCGCCAGTTTTTGCGCCATGGTGGTAGGATTAACGCCAGTAGTGGTTGGTATATCTGTTGACCCAAAAGCGCTAACTAGAATGGTGTCCACACCCACAGCCTTATAATTGGCTCTCATAGTGGACCGTTGAGCAGCAGTCAAAGATGCCCACATTTCGGCTAAATCGAATGGACCGGCATTAGATAAATAGAATGCCAGAATATAAGTGTTGAAACCCTGCGCAAAGAAAAAATAATTCGATGAACATTATATGACCATACACAAGACAAAGCAACAATAATACCTGAAGTTTTGCTGGCGATGGGAACCCAGATGCAGGTGTGTCATCATATATAACAAAACGCGAGGAAGATGTCGGACTGGGAGTAGCAGGCGGTTTACTTGATGTTGTTGGAGAGGGTTTTGTCGTTGTTTTTGTCGGTGTCGGTGTCGAGGATGGCTTCACCGTAGTCTTCTCAGGAGTTGAAGGCGGTTTCGCAGTCGTTTTCGCAGGACTTGAGGCTTGGGGTTGGGTAGTAGTCGTAGTTGAAAGTGTACAAGGATCAACGATATTATCAGCCAAAATCAATTCACCCTCCTTAGGCATCACGAAATGTCTAGGTTCAACGAGCCGTGATAATTCTTCAGGTGAAAAAGGAGTTGGTGATGCATGGGCATTATTGGTAATAGAAACAATGAGAGTTAAGAGCGTAAGCAACGACCAAAAAGAACGGAACGATAGAGAGCTGCCCATTGAAGATAAAAAGCCTGAGATGGTGGGGGGCCAAAGCCAAAAATGTGCACCAAAATTTTTTCCCCTAGGCTTGACTCCACCTTGTTATATGCCAGAAAAGGTACGGGCAATTGGCCGAGCGTAAGGGACGTAGAAATCTCTGAGGAGACAAAATCTTACTCATGCTAAGTAAAAGGGCTATCCAAGCAGTTCGATTAAGAAAGAGAAAAAGCTCATTGCTTGGCCAGACTTTTGAATCCGACAAAGCTTGAAAATTACGGCATATGATTGAATAGATCTGAAATTTGTTGTAAGTAGTGAAATTAACACAATTGAAAGAAAAGAAGAGCGAGGTAACTTATATTACTCTTTGATTCTTTGTTTGTTTTACCCTGAATGTTGAACCCCTGGCCTACTGACCGAAGACACAAAAACAGTATATGTACATCACCGTTGCTTGATGACAATCCCCGAGATGGCCTGATTTAGTGGAAGGGGTATGGTGGGGACGCCGTTTAACCTAGAGGAGAAAAAACTACACACACATGCGACATTGATTGAATTTCGACAAGTCATCCGTGGAATAAAACGAAACCTTTAACCATAACCATAACCACAAGTACTAATTAGAATAATAAATATGAGAAATATGAGAAAAAACTCGACACGCTCGTTAGGGTCAAGGAAGAAAAATGAAGCTTATTATTGTTCGGCAGAAACCGGCTCCGGGCACGTTTGATGCCGCAGTGAGTGCAGTGCAGAACCCTCCGAGTCTCCGAATGAGAAAATAGGAGAACATTGTATAAGGAAAAGAGAGTATGTATTCTCTGTTTTGAATATGTTATGTTATGTCCAAATTGTACTGAGAGGTAGATTAAAAAAATCAATAATAATAAATAGGACAGCACTCCTCAACACATTAAATTATTTAAATAAAGTAGAGTTAACTAGCGAATAACCATCAGTCCACCAGCCAACATCAAGGAAATCAAGGTTTTAAACGGGATGGTCGAAGTCAATGATGTAAATCCATTTGTCATATTAGAAATGGTCTTGTTAGTCGTAGGAGTCGAAGTAATAAATGGTGCAATTGCGCTATCCCATGCAGCAATAGTAGCACTTGGCCATACAGTCGATCCCATAGTCGTTCCTGAACCTGTAAATATCGCATCGTGTTCCGCTGGAATGTTAAACGCATGACTGAGTGGTTGTTGGTCACCAATCGGTTTACCAGAGGAATCTAACGTTCCGTTGATGTTCTTATTTACCACAAAATTCTTGATGAATGAATGGTACTAAAATGAAAAGAAAGCGAGGTCATGTTAATAAAAAAGAAAGAAAGAAAAACTTTATTTTACTCACATGTTCGGCTTGCCATAGTGACGTTAGATGACCGGCGCCTTTAAAAAGCCCGAATGTAACATTTCTTTCTTGATGTACAATTCCTCCAAATTCACCGTTGTCGCTATACCATTTCGTGCTGGGAACTTTTGTATACCCTCGTATGCCTCCAAAAGTGAAATTTTGGATAGAACCTATTTTTTGTGTTTATTTTTTTTTTCGACAATTAAAAACGAAAACTTTCAGTCAATTAATCAATATCATTCGACTTACCAAGAGTTGAAGCAGGAGAGACAAGGAAGTCAGCTTGACCAGCGATGAATGTCATACCAACACCCTTTTTTGAAGCATTCGTGGCCAGATCCGACAGGATAAATATAGATCTTTTTGAAACAGTTCAAACGGGTTAATCAAGTCAAGGCTAAAAAGAGCGACCCACGGCGGACCTGAATTATACGCAGGTAAATTTTCAATATAATGTGTTACATAAGGGAACTTACTAGTATCACCGAATATATTAGCATTATCTATGGCAAATGGTTTTCTGTTAGTTAGAAGAACCATACGGTAGAGAGTCATACCAGTACATACCCGGTACCTCGAATGTATTGTTGAACGGATAGTTTATGGTGTCTTCCCATGCTTCATCTTGCGGCGCGTGAAGTCCTACGGCAGTTCGCTTGTCTAGAAATTGATGTCAAATTCAGCTTTTAGGGAGACTTGAGGATAGAGAGAGAGAATACCATTAAGGAAAGTAGTTGGCGATGTAGGGTCGTCGCCCATAGGTGGTTCCGGAAATAGTGTATCGGGTACGTCATATATATCGAACTCACCAAACGCATCACCTGACATAACAAAAAAAAAAGAGAACATTAATATTTATGCATAACACCGAAGTAATTGATGCTCACTCCATGGTTCAGTGAAGTTTAAGGCATAGTCTATAATTTCGTCAAGGAGGTCACAGTGATAAAATGGATCAATTGTGCCATTGGTAGCACGTCCTGACAAATCACGTCTGGAAATGGAGGAGACCGAAGTCGGTGATGCCCTCAATTCCCTAACCTTCGCCTGGAATTCACGTTTTCGTTCTTCTTCTTCTAGTACATCCCGCTTCAAAGCCCTGTTTATAGTCTGTCTCACTCTCGCCGTTTGCTTCAATGTAAATCTGGCCTTCTGTGCTGCTCGTGCTGTCGCTGCAAAAGGGCTACTTTCATCTAGAAACGCTGAACGAACAGATGGCAAAGGCTTCGTCTGTGGGAACGTGTAGTTCAAATCGTATCCACATAAATGTAATCTAGATAAAACATTTGTCAATTATTGATAAAAATATGTATTGTCAAAAGAAACTAACTGTTCTCTGAAATATTTGTAAACTTCAATGTCATAACCGATAATTTGGGGGTAGGTCTCTAGGGCCAAGACCTAGAATGCACAATTAGCGGTTAACTTCTTGCAGAAATATAAAGGCTTACCGTTGGTGTCTGCTCAGTTGCGTCTAGACTCATCATAGTTGCATCTACAAACATATAAAGGTCAACATTATTGAACGAAACAACAAAAAAAAACATACCGGCCATGACAATTTCCTTCAATGAGACTGGGGGGGTTTCCATTCCAAAATATGCTTTAGTAATGTAAGGTATGTACGTTCCTTCAAAACAAATCAATCAAAAAAGACAGAATTTAGTATGAATGACGAGACAATGCTGTCAGATTGGTTGTACACACCAGCATAGCTCTGAGTTTGATGTTTCGTTAAATACGTAAGAAAAGAATAAAAAAAAGCGCGATACTTACTTCTCCTAAGAGATACAGAGGTCGGTTTGCAAGCCCAGGGAAGATATTAGCCATATTGGCCAAGAATCCCATAAAGTCTTCACCCATTTGATCTTCATCTACAATGTAACCCCCATCACTTGCCGTAGAGTATCCCGTCCCGACCTGGGTAAATGAGGTCAAGACATGAAAGATGTTGCAACAAAAAAAAAACCTTACCGGATTATCAACGTATATTCTGAAAGGGATAACTTCAGTTATAACTATTCCCCTAGTCGAACTTGCACCAGAACACTTACACGTCCGCCACAGTATGTAAAGAGAAATTATTTGGAACAAGGCCAAAGTTGTTACCTAACCGACACGGGCCGTGCTGAGGGTTATTTCAGCTTGAAATAATGAGATCAACCATACAATGAAAGCACTTGCCTCTAAAAATATTCCAATCAGACTGGAAGAACCGGGACCTAGAAGTTAACTCATCAGTTCAGCAGAATGTATACTAAGAACAGAGAGAACTAACCTCCGTTTAACCAAATTAACCAAGGACTTGTTACATGTGTCAATACGTTTTTCTCTCTTATAATTGGAAGGGTAACGACACACTTACTCGGTAGATGACTCGTTCGCGAGTGAGCCAGGCGTTTTCTCGAAAGCCCACATGAAAAGGGTATCGTTCGAGAATCCTGAACGATTCACAGGAACATTTCCTGCATAACCAGAAGGCATCTCACACTGTGTGGCATTAGGCAAAGTCGAACTATCAACGCGATAATCTGGAGTTGACCTCAATATACATGAACAATTTGCTGAGTAAAAAAAAAAACAACCACATACAATCTTGCCACTGTTTCTGATTACTGCTGTTATAAATATAATCTGTGTTCGGGATCCCAGGGTATGCGTGAGGGGACGAAGCTTGTGGTGGTAGTCTGGCAATTTGTGCTTCCGCTAAAGGTGTTAAAGAAAGTAACCAAGGTAAAAGGAAAGGAAGCATGTTGGTTGGATGACTATAACTTTTGGCCTTATCGTGAAGAGGTTTAAATTATAAAGAGGTGATAGTTGAGGGTGTCCGCAGAACTTGTATTATAAAAAAAACTCTGTCACTTCCTGATTTATACCCAGCACTCCAAACCTCCCTCCTTCTCGACGGCGCACGTCAGCCGATTTTGGAAAAGGGCTGGCACTCCGTTTCCATCAAACCATCATACATCAACCCTCAAAAATCGGGCTTTGGGGCCCGAGGAATACATATCTCTTATATAAAAAGTCTTCGTTCTCAAATGATCGGCATGCCCGGTGCCCTCCAAATACTCAATCTAACCTTGCGTTGCATCATAGCAACACGAGTAAAGCTGTTTAAACTGTGGCAGTGCAGTTGGAGCTTCGGGGCGGTGGTCATCAAAAATTGATATTTTTGTTGTTGAATTGATGAATGAGAGCGACGTATACATGCAAATACGGATATCCATTGCCAGGCTGTACATTTAGAGGATACGCTCTGTTCAGTCTCCGCTGCTCGGCTCGGCGGCGGCCGCGGTTTTCCTTAGCACCATCACTATCAGTGCTGAGCTCCGTTCACCAGTCTAGAAAAGGACCCCCGATAATGCATGAATATTAAGCTCCGAAGCCCGGACGCTCAGGAAGGGAAAGAAAATATTTTATGACAGGAATGTGTTCCTCTGAAAGAGACGCATCTATGGCTCGAATATTGGAGGAGGCCAATAAGGCCAGATAGGTGTTTTCAAAATCGAGTCGAGATGCCCGGATTTGTCCTCTTAGCTCGGAAGGAATAATCAGAAGTTCTTCTAGAAATGGCGATCTGATCGATTGTTGAATGGTTGATTTTATTGTGAATAACTACAAAATGGGAAAATTTTCGGTCCGTGTTGGGCAAAGAGAGATTCAATAATTCTATATAAAGACCATCTATATAAAGACAACACAGTTAACTATATTGCTATTGTATGTCTAACGCGTAGAACATATAAATAGAGAACGGTAATACCAAATACGTTAACGTATAAGAGAAAGTAGTGTTTACTAGCTAACGAATAACCATCAACCCGCCCGCCAACAATAAGCAGATCAAAGTTTTAAACGGGATGGTTGAAATCAATGGTGTAAATCCATTTGTCGTGTCAGAAGTGGTAGTAGCCGGAGTAGTCGAAGTAATAAATGGTGCAATTGCGCTATCCCATGCAGCAATAGTAGCACTTGGCCATACAGTCGATCCCATAGTCGTTCCTGAACCTGTAAATATCGCATCGTGTTCCGCTGGAAGGTTGAGTGCATGGTTAAGTGGTTGTTGTTCACCAATCGGTTTACCAGAGGAATCTAGCGTTCCGTTGATGTTCTTATTTAGGACAAAGTCGCGAATAAATGATTTGTACTGAAGGAAAAAAAAGGAATGACAACATGGGTAAAAAGATTTTCCTAAAAGAGAAATCTTACTCACATGTTTGGGCTGCCAGGATGCCAAAAGGTGGCCAGCAAGGTTAAATAGCGCAAATGTAACATTTCTTTCTTGATGTACAATTCCTCCGAATTCATCGTCGCTATACCACCTTGTGCTGGGAACTTTTGTAAATCCTCGTGTACCTCCGAAGGTGAAGTTTTGTATAGCAGCTAATTTTTGGAGATTTAGATGGAAGATTTTAACGTTCAATTCATGTAACATACCAATAGTCCCGTAAGAAGGGAGGACTGAGTCCGTTTGACCCGAAAGGAACGTCATACGAATACCTTGATGAGAGGCGTTCGTGGCCAAATCTGTTAAAAATTCTACCGGTCTGGTAAATAATTTGAGCTTATAGAATTCAGAAGCAAGAAATATTATAACACTTACGGTCTACCTAAAAATATGCAGGTAAATTATTACTTGATCAGTACTTTTTTTTAATGAGATAAACCAAAAAACCGGCAACTTACTACTATCACCGAATACATTGGCATCGGCTATTGAAAATTAGAAATGAAAAGAGGGGGAAATCATACAAAAGTACGAATCTTACTTACGAGGTACGTCGAGTGAATTGTTGAATGGATAATCTACGCTATCCATCCATGGCTGCACCACCGGAGCATGAAGTGCCGCAACAGTTTTCTTGTCTAAAACATAATATCAGGCTCCGGGTAAAATTTCCACCAAAAAATCGTACCGGTAAGGAAAGTAGTAGGAGTACTAGGATTGGATGTGGGTGCTTCCGGGATTAGAGCATCGGGTACGGCATACACGTCGAAACCGTCAAACGAACCAGTACGATCTGACAGAAAACAGAAATTGACCTTAGATCAGTAATATTATTTTATTTAATCCCAATACATACTCCAGGGTGCAGTGAAATTCAAGGCATAATCTATAATTTCGTCAAAGAGGTCACATTCATACCATGAATCGATTGTGCCAGGGGCGGCACGCGCCGACAAATCACGTCTGGAGATGGACAGGACCGGTGACCTTTTCAATTCCCCAACCTTCGTTTGGAATTCACGTTTTCGTTCTTCTGATCCGTCCCGTTTCGAAAGATCACTCGTCACCCTTCCTGCTTTGACCATTTGCCTAAATTTATCCATGTTCTTCTGTGCGGCTCTAGCAGTAGTTGCGAAGACGTTCCCGTCGTCTATAAATGCGGGACGGGTAGGTGGTAATTGCTCCTTTTGTGGAAACGTCAAATTTACATCGTATCCACACAAGTGCGACCTATATTAATATTATATAGTGTGAAAAAAAAAAAAACGAAAATCGTCTTTACTAACTGTTCTCTAAAGTATTTGTAAACTTCAATGTCAAAATCGACAAGTTGGGGGTAGGTTTCTATAAGTGCCGGCTAAAAAAAAAAACAACTTTAATTAATAATTGGTAATTGTCAGATCAAAACATACGATGGGTATCATCTCAGCCGGGTCTACGGCCTGAATAGTTCCGTCTATGGAACTTATGAGCTTCAATGTTATCGAACAAACCAACTTATACACATACCACCAATGACCGTGTGCTGTATCTTGACTGGGGGTTTCTCCATTCCGAAATAAGCTTTGGTGATATAAGGAATGTAGGTTCCTTCATTCAAACAATAGGTGTGGGTGGTTAGTTTCAATCGATGGGAGAACACTACCACATGTTGTACGTACCAGCATAGCTCTGGATTAAATGTTCTTTATTTAAAAAAGCGTGACAAATGAAGAAACACTCACTTCTCCGATGAGATACAATGGACGAGTTGCAAGTGACGGGAAGACAGCAACCAAGTTAGTTAAGAATCCCATAAAGTCTCGACCCATTTCATCTTCGTCTACGATGAAACCTTTTGCGCTCGATGTAGAGAATCCCGTCCCGACCTATATAGTGTCAGGGGAAACTCCTCAAAAAGATGTTTCTGATAAAATCTTACTGGTTGATCGATATATACTCTGTTAGTGACAATGTCAACTTAATAAGCGCGTCCTTAAGCTATACAGGACAAACACTTACACGTCAAACAAGGTATGTAAGGAAGATGGATTGCTGGCAAGAGAAAATTCGTTGGTAATTAAACACGGGCCATGCTGGAAGAGTTTTGAGCCACTGAGATTCACTCGGATTGGATAAACGAGAGAACCACTTGCCTCTAAAAATAATCCGATCAGACTGGAAGATCCGGGCCCTGCAGTGCAATTCTTAGTTTTCCCTAAGCCCCTGTTCGTTTTATGAGAACTAACCTCCGTTTAACCAAATAGCCCAAGGACTTTGAAACCAAGTCAATACGGTCCCTCTTATAATAGATTGAAATAACGACACTTACGCATCCGACGACTCATTCGTGAGTGACCCAGGCGTATTTTCCAAAGCCCACATAAAAAGGGTATTGTTCAATATTCCTGGACGATTCACAGGTATACTCCCTGCATAACCAGAAGGCATCTGACACTGTGTGGCATTGGGCAAAGCCGAACTATCAACACGATAATCTGTCGTTTCACCATTTTCTCGTCAGCAAGTAAATTCGTCGGGGGTGGGGAAATATTATAGTGTTGACATACAGTCTTGCCATTGTTTTTGATTACTGCTATTGTAAATGTAAAGATCGTTCGGGATCCCCGGGTATGAATGAGGGAACGTGCTGATCACTTGTGCTTCGATTAATGGCAGTGTTAAAGAGAGTATGAACCAAGGTAGAAGGGAAAGAAGCATTTTGGTAGAAATGCCTTTGTCTTGTCTTCAATTTCTATTGAAAAATGAAGAAGGGAAAAAAAAAGAAAGTCAAAGCACTCTGAGGCCGGTGATAAAGCCTACCCCCATGAAGGCTTTATATCCCACTACCATCGGGAAAACCTCTTCGAGACTCGTTTCATAATAATTTTGATCCTAACTGATGAGAAGGCAAAACTCGCGGTTTCTGTTTTCATCACCCCTTTAAAACCGGGCTTTTGGGCCCGCACGAAGGGCACAATCAGATCGACACGGCGGCCTGGACCGGCAGCAGATCCTTCTAAACAAAAAACTCGATCATTTCCCTACCAACTGAACATCGTCAACTGGTAACGTTGGAGTTGTTACTATGTAACGTGAATGATCCTTGCACAGGAATGCTCTGCGCTGACGGTCCGGCGGGTAGTTCAGGTCGTTACGAACGATTTTTTCAGCGGTCTAAACGGCGATCTGAGTGCCGCCTGGATGAAGGGTCTTAAAATGTGTCAAGAAAAACGGAATAACCTGTATATTAAAAGAGGCCCGCTCGGTATCAGAACAACGGGCGAAACGTACTTGTGTGTAAACAGCGTAAAAATAGAAGGAAGGACGATGAAAGCACACTCCCCGAAAAATTTATGAACGAAATGAAAAGTGGACATGAAAAAAACGACACAGCTACTCCACTGGCCTCAGCCACGATACCATCATGTCACTATAGTACCGCGGGATGAGTTAGTTACTTGTCTGTGGGTGGAGGTGGAAGGACCGCCAGGATTCCCCGAGTGTGTGAATAACGGCGCTCCCAGACCAAGAGCCGAAGTGCCCGATTGTGAACGTTTAAAGCCATTACCCGTTCCAACAACAGCATTAGACAGAGAATACGTATGCGCTAAAGGATTCAGTTGATTCCCATTAATCATTTTCCCGTTAGTTCTCATAGTAGTCATAGACGTAGCATCAGGTGATCGTAAGTTAGTAGTAGCATTCCCGTTCTGCCGCGCTTGAGATTGGAATGCATTATGTGACGAAGGGAAATTATTATGAGCATCATTATAAGAATTAGACTGTTGATTAAGAAGCGGAGAAGTCGTCGCGAATTGGGAAATAGCATTCGATTGATTGTACCCAAGAAGAAGAGGCTTAAGATTGTCAAGCTGTGCCTGCAATTCGTTCAAAGTTGTACTCAAGGGTTGAAGTTGAGGAGGAATGACAAATTGATCAGTGTTCTGATTGGAGAATTCTGCTTTCCAAGCGTTAGAAAATCAACGTAAAGAAAAGAAGTATTTCGACTGTGGGTAAACGTACGATGAGAAAGTTGTTGTTGCAAACCAGCCTGAGGACGTGGAGTACCGGGAGATATAATGTTCTGGCCCTTTGTAAATCTCACATGAGACGGAGGGGACATATATTGGACTTTCGGACTTTTAGCGAGGGATATTACAAACGGATCTTCGGAATCTGCGAATGGATCTTCAACGGTACTCGTTGGTAATCCTGAAGGTATCGATATCTTGGAACCAATCATTGAATTAGCTTGAGGTGAAGTTATTTGCGTTGAAGCCTTAGCCAAAAAAAAAAGGAAGTTTTTTTTAGTGTGGGTATACAAATTATCCCCCTTCATCAATTTTTTATTTACCAGTCGTAGAGCAAATTCGTTCCCAAAATAAACTTGCAAACAATTGCTATACCCACGTATCGTCCGTCCATGAAGTCTAGCACGAACATCACCAGCCGCAGCTTGGGATTCCAATCTAAAAAAAGAACCAATTTTTCTTAAATCCAAAGTTCAACATGGATGACGAATTTATACTTGACGGATGCAACAAGTTGTGGTGGTTGAACTCGAGTATCAGCAAAAAATCTACTGTTCTTAACGGCGTGCGGTGCTAATAAAACACGTAAAGTCGGAACGTCAATAGTGATCGGAAGTCTATATATACAAAAATATCAGTAAATTGCACTTGAGGTAGAAAAAGGAGCATAATACCCTTCGATATAAATCTCCGCGCCAGTTGCGTCCTCTATCGAAGTAGGTGTAATCGGAGACCCCATAGTTCCTTTATAAAGTTGCGCATTAACTGATGATGTTTGTGTAGATGGAGAATCCGTTGAAGTAGGCGACATATCATTTGGATCCGCAGTAATTCGATTTATTTTGTGAGCTTGCTAATTTAGTAAGAGAGAGAAAAAAAAGAAGAAAGGTAGGTATAAGCTTTCCGACCAACAGGCAACAACCAAAGAGAGTGATTACTATACTTTAGCAAAAGTAGGATGAAGATTGTGATGTGAACGTAGAACCTCGATACATTGTTGTGCCGAGTCTATCGTATCAAACCTGAGCCGGGAGTTAGAGCGGACGGTGTGAGCGCGATAATCGTCTGAACGCACAGGACAAATCCGTAACCGCTAGTCGAACCCAAATGTTAGCATCACCATTCTTTTTACAACAACACAAAAAGGGCAACATACGATGGATGGTCAGAAAGTTGACGAGTAAATGTCCGACAGCTGAGGACAGTTCCAAATTGAGAAGCGAGCGCATATAGTTGTTCAGCTTTGAAATTAGGTGGAAGACCGTTGATGTACACATTAGTTGTCCTATTTATACCATCATCAGAAAAAAAAAAGTTAAAATTGAGGGAATACAAAACACGAACTGTAAAGGATTGGGAGTATTAGTAGAACACGCGACCTTAATAGCCTGCGATGACGACATATTCATATTAGGCGAAACTAAACATCTCTCTGTAAGAAAAAGAAAACCGATAGAAAAGGAAAAGACATCATACCAATTTGAGCCTTACTGAGAGAATTAGAATCCCGATTATTTGTAGAACTTGATTCCGTCGTATTAATCGTATCCTTTATAGCAGAATTAACGGATGACGGTGGTTGAGAGGAGGAGAAGACTTGAAATAGTCTCACATGATGGGTAGTTGTATGAGAATTTGCGAGATCAAGCTCTGGCGGTGTTAAAGGAGCATGTAATTTAGTATTTAACTTGTTGTTTTTTGAAGGTATTGATTCGGAATGCATGATATGATGCTGATGATGATTTACAGAAGACGGAGATGTTGGAGTCATCGTCGTCGTCAAAAGTGCCATATTAGTACAATTAGAAGCATGAACAGGAGTAGAAGGTTGAGTTGCAGACGATGAAGAAGGTGATGACGATAAAGATGGAGACGAAGCATCATCTCTGCTGATAATTTCTTTTTGATGAGGTGATGCAACAGCTGAACATGGGTTTGAGGTCGAATTCGAAGTCAAAGTTGAAGGCGAAGCTGGATTATTGAGTTCAAGAGCAGATATACTAGCCGCGGATGAAGAAGTGGAAGTGGTGGTGGAAGTGGAGATAGACGTTGGAATTGGAGAACCAGAGACGGACATGGCGTTTATAATATGAAAATGATATACGAGAAAATCCGAAGTTTGTTTTAATAGAAGAAATGATGACTGTTTGAACTGCTGTTAAGAATGGGCAAACGGGAGAGGACGCGATGGAAAGGAAAAAGACGGCGGGGGTGATGATGGAAGGGAGAGGGAGAGAGAAAGACACGACCAGTAAAAGCTTCGGGTTATTATATATACACTGTCGGACATTGCGTGGCGCTCGAGTATGGGAGGGGGAACGGGATTTTTCAAACCAAAACAAAAAAAAACAAAGATTAGAACCAAATTTGGGGAATTAGTCATCTTATGTCCTCGATACATGAGGAAGGAAAAAAAACGCGTTCGCGTGACATAACGCGGACAGTTAATAGCCGACAAGTGCCCGGGGATCAGTTGCAAGATGAGATTGACCGGAGGTATCGATATCTCGAATAATAACTATTTTCAAAAAGTTTTAATTACCAATAATAATCAAGTATTACCGAAATCACCATGTCCGTCTGAAGCATCTAGTGAATCTTCGTATTATATATTATCTAGATAATACACACGTAAAGTATAGACACGTCGAACCGTTCACAAAAAAACCTACAATCTAGAGAAAGTAAATAAGCAATAATATTCGAAAATCCTATCAACCCAACCTCTGTATTTGGCCACTAGTAAAATAAAAACACCTCCAAACCGAAAAAAAGAAAAAGAAAAAAAGAATTCTCACTTCTAACACCGTGGAATTTCCCAACTGATCATGCCATCGAGGACGTCAAACAATTAATGAAAGAGCCTCCGGAAGCTCCGGTAACCATTTCAAGTTCTCCTTTATCCCAGATCCTCGACTATAGTGGAAGCAATTGATGATTGTGGTCGTTTGTAGGGTTCAATATAATTAGCTGGGGAGTCAAACGATATAGAGCGAGAAGAACAACAACATAGACGAAGTCGAAGCAGCAAACGAAGCACCATAACATAACCTAAAGATTGAAGTCATTGGTATTCGTTTTCGAAAGAAAAGACAAGAAAAAGGGAACGGACTTGAACCAGCGATCCAACATTCCGAATATACACGTCTGCACCAACGACCAGCCATCGCAGAACCGAGACTTGAAAGACGAGTGAAAGACACAGCAGTCGTCCAAAACCACAGAACGAGTCACAAACTAGTAGTAGAGCGTGGGAGTGACCGGTGACGAGACAGGGAAGGAGTCGCAGAAAAGTCGAGGAACGAGAATTCCTTAAGGTAAAAGAGTTGTTAGTTAAGGGTATGATAAAAGGCGGAAGAAAGAAGACGAACCTAAGCGGTGGCAGCCAAGATGGCCTGAATGTCTTCCCAGTACAAGTTTGTGCCAGGGTACTGCTCGAGCACGAGGTCCCAAATATACTTGAAGAGCGTAGCAAACGTAATATCGGTACCGTCGGTGCCCTTGTTAGTTCCACTGGTGAGGAGGCCAACGAACTCGCCACTGGGGGAGACGATGACAGCACCGGAGTCACCTCCTTTAGAGAAGGTGCCGGTCTCGCTCTCGTGGGGGAGAATAGGAAGCTCGAGAGACTCCATGATGCCGCCGTTCGTGAAATAGTGACGTACGAATGACATGAAGCGACTAAGAGTTCCGACGGTGGTGTTGGTTTTAAATCCACGCTTGAGAACGCGTCGAATACGATTTCCCGTGGAGTCCAAGGTATTGGGGTTGTTGATGTCATCGGCTGTAAGCATTCCTTTAAGCTTGAGATGACCGTCGATGGGATACTTAAATTCGGAGGGGACGTCAATTCGCTCGTACAAGAGAGCCTTGAGGTCTCAAGGTTTGTATTCGGGTCCTGAAAGTAAGAAAGAAGGTACATGTTAGATCAGGCGAATTCAATGAATGGGACAGACAGAACAAGCATCGTACCGAGACTGAGGACGTTTCCGATGAAATGCGTGAACTTGGACTTGTCGAGTTCGACAATGCAGAAGTCGCGAGTGAATCGGTTAGAACCAACACCACCGACGCCGATAGGGGGAGCATAAACGACATGACCGATCACACGGTCGCTCAATTTGCTCCACTTCCTGTTCATGGTAACGTAGAACCCCTTGAGATCGACAATCTTCCTCTCTGTCTCGGTAAGTTCGGCCGCGTGCTCCTCAAGCCTGTACTGTGTAGCTGGGAGACCGATTCCGTTCGCTACCCTTTCGGTCAACGATTTGATCGTAATCTTGAGAAACTTGACCGTTTCGTTGAGGTTGCCGATGCGTGCCTAGATGGAGGTTATAAAGTTCGTGAAAGCATGGGTCCCCATGATGACGACCTTTTTCTTGGGCGCGGAAGCTGATAGGGGCTAGAGTCAGAAAAGCGATAAGGGTTTTCAAGAGGTTAAAATAGTGAACGTACGTTTGTACTTGTATTCACGGTTGCCGTCGTTGGACAGGAATAAGTTGTGACGAGCCGTAAGAGCGAAGAGTTTGCCATCTTTATGGAAGTAAGGAGATGGGAAGGCTAAGGCTAACGGAAACGTTATCGATGACGTCTTGCAGAGGGTCGCCGAACTCGGCAGGAGCGTTAAGTTCTGGCCCATTACTGGCCAAGGATTTGACCAGGGATTCGCGGAAGGCGATGTTCACATTCTTGACTTGGAGCCCGTTGAGGAAGGTTTCCTGGGTTAACTCGTATGCACGGGCACCGGTGAGAGTGTCAGGCGGGATACCGATCCAAATGGTAGGGTTACTGTAATGATCGTCGCCGTCCGTGACAGGTTTGACGAGTGCCATAGAGGCGTAAGCAGCTTCAAAATCTTCCTCATCTTCATCGTCGCCACCGTCCTTCTCCTTCTCTTCCTCCTCTTCTTCCTCCTCCGATTCAATCTCCCCCTCCTCCTCCTTCTTAACCCAGGTGAAGCGAACGAAATCAACGGATGAGACACTGACACCCTCTCTAATGAGGAACTCCGCGACCTTGGAACAAAAAGTGAGGTCAAAGAGGTTACTGCATAATAAGAAGGCAACCGTACCCAATCACGGACCCTCTCCCATAGTTCGTCCCTGGCGAACTCATGAGTCTCTGGAACACAGGCAAGTCTCATGCTACGAACACGCGTGTCAGGCCCTCTGGGTGCTTCAAAGACATCCTCAGAATCTCTGTAGATGAGCTTAGGCCAGTGACCCCTTGGAGAAATGCCATTGTAATAGAGGTACGCTTCAAACTTGGACACTTCGTGGGAGGAGTCCTTCATCAGTGGCGGCAGCGGTAGACGCGGTGTCGGACTCGGACGAGTCGGACCAGAGGTTATTTTCAGTAGCCAAGGCCCTGAAGTATTCGCGTGCCTTTTGGGAGCAGATGATGTCGAATTCGACACTGTATACGTAGTCGTTCCCGGGGGTGGGAATGTGACTGTTCTTCGCTAAGAAAAGAATATGATCATGATGTAGTAGATTAGTATAACAACAAAACGACGGGGAAAAAAAAAGAGACACACAGTTCAGGTTAAGGGGATTGGTTTCAGTCAGATCAGACATAGTAAAATGAATTTTCAAAGCCGAGTAAAAGTGCTCGTAAAGCGAGTTTTGAGCAAAGTTGGTGTGTTAGGCTCGTCACAAGCCCTTCCTCCTATCGGTCACACTCGTTACATTTGTGACGTTCCGTAAGACCTCTCTGTAGACGGGGTTGGAGCACTGAAGAACCGTAAAACTTTTCTTTTATTTGCCTTGGAGTATGTTGGGATATCAGGCTATGATTGTTACTAAGGTGTGTTATTACACAATTCTCTCAAGATTTGTATCGACGCGTCGCGTGTGACATAACGCGGACAGTTTTAGAAACCAGTAAGTACCCGGGGATCAGTTGCGACATGAAATTGACCGGAGGTATCTCGAATAATAACTAACAAGTTTTTTTTATTCATTTATTTTTTAGTTATCGATAATCATAGAAAATTCCGAACTCACTATGTCCGTCTGAAGAATCTAGCGGATCCTCATATGATATATTATCTGAATAGAGTGTTCAATATATAAATCATTCACAAAAAAAAGACTCACAATTTAAAGAAAATAAATAAGAAGCAGTAACATTCGAAAATCCTATCAACCCAACACCCGTATTTGACCACTATAAATAACATATTCAACAACCTAACACACCCTCCAACAAAAAAAAAGAAAAGAACTCACTTCCAGAACCGTAGAATTTCCCAACTGATCATGCCATCGAGGACGTCGTACAATTTCTTCAGGACCCAAACCATGTTCTAAACGGTGGTATATATACTGTAACGTCGTACTAATAATATGAGAGCCTCCAGAAGCTCCGGTAACCATTCGAAGTTCTCCTCCTCTATCTAGGTCTTCGACTATAGTAGAAGCAATTGATGATTGAGGTCGTTTGTAAGGTTCGATATAATTAGCTGGGGAAGCGGCATAGCCAAATGCGTTAGTAGAATTGGGAGCTATATATCCAGAACTTTTTTCTCAATTTTTGTCACTATCGTTCGGGTTTAGTTTGACGGTACGTACATGAAAAGTCGTCCATTTCATCTAATAATAATTTAAATGTATGGTACAAAAAACTGAGAAAAAATCAGCTCACCGTTAAGTATAATACCATCATCCGTCATAACTCGACTTCCCCATACAAGATTAATAGCTATGTCATTTCCATAATGAGTGAAAAAAAAACAATCACAGAGGAGAAAATATATCATATATTTACTCGTAGTGAGAGATATAGCCATGCAGTTTGAATCGGCCGCAGCTAGATGACAAGTTCCATGATCATCAATAACTAAATAATTCCGAGAGTTGTACTATATTGTATCAGTGAAAAATGTAAAGTATAAGGATTGACTTTCTTACGAAATCGTTTTCACACGTTGTGGAGTCATTGATCTTTAATCGGGCAGCAGCAGCAGTACTTTCAAGAAGAAATTCACTATAGGAATGTCGTATTAATTTGGCTAATGGAAGCATAAAAGAAACAAACACACTGTTCAAGTGTAGAAACATTGCTTGTGAAAGCTGGGTCACCGAAATGGGTCCTTTTAAATGATTAGCCCTGGGGAAAAGTAGACATTAGTAGGAATCCTGCACCTTTGTCCATATGCGAACTTGTTAGCTTGAATCAAACGATGCAAAGACAAATCAGAATCAAAAGTAGATGGGAATCCTTCATAGATCTTCAATGCTGCGAGAACAGACGATCCAGATGAAGGTGTCGACGTAGAAAATATCCGGTGGTTTTTATAAGCTTAAAAAAAAGAAAAAGAAAACTTTAATCTAGATAATGAATGCAAAGGGGTGTATTTACTAATATGGGTAGGTCGCCTCCTTATAACCGTATAATTTGACAAGTCTTGAAGGGTCATAATACCTCCGGAATTCGTTACGGCTAAAGAGGTACCATTAGAATTATTCATGCGCCAAAAAAGTAAAGAATGCAATATACCTTTGATTATATTGTTGGCTATTTCACCTTTATAGAAATAATCCGCTCCATATTCGGCTAGTCTACATACACGAATTAAAAGAAGCGTTCTTAGTGCCAAATATGAATATATATATACTTTTGTAGCGCGTTGGCATATCTCTATCCGGAGGATGAATAATTTGAAATATAACAAAGTTAGAACTAAAATATACCTTTTGATAAATGATATCACCCTCTTTAACGAGCGTCCCATTTGGAGCGTAAACCTCGGCCCATAAATCATCCTCCGTGAAAAATTTAGGCGAATCTGTTCATGTACATCTCTTAAGCTATACCAGTTATATACACTAGATCTCTTACCAGACATCTTCAAAGCCATCCGAGCATGCACTGCGAACCCATCTCTCGCAACCCTAATAGCGTGCTCAAAAAGTCGTTTCCACGGAAGTTTTCCATGTCTTTTATGAAGATACTCCCAACCACGTAATTCTCCTGGAATAGCTACTGATAATCCTCCTATGATAGATGCAGTTGGATTGGAGGAATTTGTATACATGGTTGTATTACTTGCTCCCGGAGCTGATTCTCGGAAATCTACCTGGTTGAATAGTCCAAACCCCGTTAGGAATGATGAGAATAAGGCGAACCATTTCATAGTCGTGTCCTTCCCCGGTATTGAATCGGACACTGTATACTCGGTTACAGCATAAACCGGGAAATTGGGGGGAAAAAGGTACGCTACAGCATAAACCCGCCACCTCCAATACCACAATGATATGGTGCCATGACCCCAACGCAAAGAGAACTAGCAATGATCTTTTTTCGCACGTAAACTGAGTAGCTGTAAAAGCAATAAATGTTTTTTTTTCTCACCGCGTCAGCAGCGCTTCCACCTTCATGCAACACTGTAACTCCCGCAAGACTACATTCCTCAACTTCCGAAACGACAGCACCACGTCGATAATCATTCTGATCTGATAAGAACTTGTCCAACCATCGCGATAAAGTTAGATATTGATATCGTTTCGTAAAGAATGACGAAAGTTGATAGAAAGAAAGAGGTTGAAAGCCTACAAATCCCAAAGAAATGATGATAAAAAAGACCAAAAATCTAGGATTGACCAGGTTTTTCGAATTGCAAGGCATCAAAAAGCTGCAGCTAAATCCGAGTCGGTACGCGGGAAAGGAACGAACATCTTCAGCGCTTGTTGGGGAAAGTTTCTTCGTAGGCTCGTGATCACCATTCTCCGAGGACGCAGATTCACACCCGCCGCAGTCTCATGCTATCTCGCATGCTTCCTTTTAATGGTACATATACACGAAATTTGATCGCAACTCAGGCTGAATCACGGCCGAAATAATCGCAGAACCACATACTTATCCTGTGAGATTCCCACTTGCCAAAAACAAATAACGATTGGAACGGAATTGATAAGAAAAGGAAGTCTTTCTTTCTGTCGTACCTTTCTGGCGTATCTGACATTCAAGTCATGATCGATGATCATGTGGTAAATGTATATGTATATATCCCGTAAGTCGGGTGATTGTTGAGATTTCGTCTGGGTAAAGAAGAACTGACCAGTGGCGTAGAAAAGTCTACCAAAAAGTCTTGCAGGTAAAGAAAATCGAAAAAAAAAAAGACCTCAGAAAAAATAGTTTGAGCCCATTTGTTGTTAGCGCTAACGGATCAAGGCCTTTCTCTTAGAACTGGCGAAACGACTTCTTTTTTGATAGCCTGTATGCGTCATATCCGACGACATATACAAATCATGCGGTCGCTCCCTTGCAGGAAAAGAAAAAAATAGTCAAGCGAGGCTAGGGCTGGCTAGGGTCTCGAAACTGATCCAGTCATCCGTGGAGTATAGATTGGATTTACGGATTTACATAATACCGGCCGACAGTAATGATAACAGTAGTATTCTTTTATCTATTTTTAATTTTTTTTTCATAAGGCTGAAGACAATGGGTCGACTACTTATGTACGGGTTGCTGTGACTACCAAAGCCAAAAAAAAAAAAAAACCTCGAGTAGGCACTACAACCCTCCGCCGAAAAGCGCTTAAAAATATGCTAACTAGAAAAGCCTCTGTAAAGTACATAGTAATTAGACATTGAAAAAACCTTTCACTAGAAGACGAGGATTATTCAATAGGCGCCTTACTATGAGTGACGCTGGAGGATAACGTTATTTGAATGAGACAAGGGCGTCTATTATAGAAAACGGGCACCCTTCCAGCCCTTCACCCGACAATGAGGATGTCAATACCCGAATGACTTCTCTGTCATTTCACACACCACATGTCAACACATGTCTAATACAAAATATTTCCTTGTTACAATTTTAGCAATCTATCCTATAAATGGTCAGCCCAGCCTTTTCTCCAAATATAACCGAGAACGCAAAAAGGGTACGTCGTACGTACTATCTTAGCGGAAGTCAAAAAAAAAAAACTTATTTTGATCATTGTTAGTATACATATATCTTCTCTCTCCCTCCCTCTCTATCACTTTCACTGCAACGTGCTTTTGACTTCCACCTTTAGAGTATTTCACCCTCGAGGAGTGCGGTGCTTGATTGGATATCATGTCTAATTCTATTGTGCGCGATGGTATGCTTTGTTTCGTTTTCGTTCACATTACTTTCACTTTTTTCTTCTAACATATAAAATCCTCATTCCCCTACCATGAATTATCGTCACATTCTTTTCTTTCTTTTCCACTCTTTATACTATACTATACCTTTTACATTCATTGAAACAAACCTCTCCATCATCCAGACGTGTCCGAAAGCTACGCGTCGTCGTCATCACACGATTCCACTACCACTTGTTCCACCGAAGAAATGCGATTTTTTCCTCGATGGATCGGTTGTCAACGCACAGCAACCCCAACACTTTCATCATCATCAAGCTTTCAATGTCCTTCCCATATGAATTCAGTACGGTCAGAATGGAGAGTAGAGGATTTCGAACAAGAAGTATCTCTTTACTTTCTCGCACCTGATCTAACTTTCGATCTCGATGTAAGTCTAACTTTTTGCGCACGCGTGTTTGTGTGAAAGAGACTTAATCAAAAGTCGCGTCGTATTTATTCAGACACCACTTCGAAATCAATCCTCAAGCGCGACACTACAAACATCTGGAACCGTCACGCCCATTCCTCGTAAAAACAATACCAATGCTGATAATAACAATAACCGAGATCGTCGGTCTTCATTTCTCAAATTCAATTTAGGAGATTTATTTCGCCCCCCACCACCTCCTTTTCTTCCCATTGTTGTTTCACCCAGCAGCAGCAGTGGTATCGGGTTCGAATCGGATACTCATTTAACATCCCCATCCGCAGCAGTAGCAGTAGCAGCCGACATCTGGCCACCTTCTTCTTCTTCCTCTTCTTCTTCCCCACCGCCACAACAACAAACATGGTCGACTCGGCAAATCAATAATAACCTCGTATCCCTTCCGTCCGTTTCTAGCGCTTCAGTATCTACTTATGCATCAGCATCGGCGTTCACAGTTGCTTCTTCTCATCCATCTATATCTTCATATGTATCCGCATCCGCTTCGGTAGCTCCGTCATCCGTCTCCACATCGGGAGGTAGAAGTAGAAGGGGTCATCGTATCAGAACCCCATCTCATTTTTCCTCCTCTTCTTGCTCATACTATTATCCATACTCTGACTATATGTCTTCTTCCTCTGGTTTATCCGTGCAAGATATCGCTGCTGGCATCGATACTACTACTAATACGGAACAACAACAACAAGAACCTGTACCTACTTCTCCTACAACCATAACATCCACTACCACCACAAGTACATCCACTTCTGTTTTATCCTCTTCTTCATCCGTTTCTCCTAATAAACGGTCAAACAACCTCGTACGAAGACTTAGACTACGAGGCGGCGCAGATGAGAGTTATCTTAAACTCAAATCACTCAATGCTGGAATATCATCTTCTGGTGGTATTTTTTCTTCTCCTTCACCTAATAAATCACCTTCAACGAGGGCTAAATCTCGAAACGGATCCAAAGGTGATGATGAAGAAGAAGACGACAACAATGTCTATCCTCGTCCCAACCCTAACGCCAAATTCAAAAAACGATTCATATTCGTCGAACTGGATGAACAAGGTCAGATAATCGATCGTCGTGGTAATAATAAAACGACTCGGACATCATCAAGTTATCGTACGGATGAATCAACACTCAGACAAAGGGGGGACGGTCATAATGACACTATCGGGAGGACGAGCAACCACAACCACAACAGCAGTAGTCCTCTCGCTGTTGCCGCTGAACATTTATCATCAACCTTGTCTCATAATCCACTCTTTCAACTAAGATTTCGGAAACAGAAACGTCTTCTTGTCAAAGATATTCCGACTGATGACGGAGAATATACGCGCTCGCGGATTATAGCGCTCAGACAATGGGCAGAGGTAAATTGTGTTTCTACACTTAAAAAAAGAGAAGAACCTTTGATACATTTATGTGTAGAGTTTAGGAGCTGTAAGACGTTTACTTCGGTCCATACCTGATGGTACAATATGGATTGAATTCAAAGATCGTGAAGTCGCCGAGAATGTAAGTCAAATATTGAAAAAGAGAAGTTTCTTTTTTTCTCATTCTTAATTTCCAGGTTTGTCATCTTCATGCCCATGTTCACATTCCCAACGTAGGTCGTGTAAGACTTGATTGGGTTGAAGGTAGAGAAGCAGGTTAAAAAGATATACGATCACAAACCAAATCTTAGGGTACGAATCTTCGTATTCCCCTATCGGTGGTTCCTCCCCCCGGCTCTCCCTTCCCCCCCCTCTTCATTGTACATTTTTTTTGTACCATAAATCTTTTGAATGGAGGGGGTGGTGTCCGATATGGATATGGGGTCGACTCTGGATTTCATCTATCTCGGGAAGAAATAACAGTTTTCTTCTGTATGTATAGATAAACCTCCCGCCCCCTCACGCTCCCTTCCTTGGATTCATTCTCAATGTGTGTGTACATGTACAAATCACGGAAAATTACTTGTACCAAACGGGTGAGATACAATTATATTCATATGTATCATTCATCATTCCTGTTTTTTTTTTGTTCCCCCCTCTCTCTCCTCTCATCTGACATCATCACAAACGCATTTTTTTGTACCCCCTTTTCAGTTCTTAATTTTCTTACTCAATAGGACTAAGATTTTTCGAGAACACCTTTTCACTCATTGTAAAAAAAATTAATCGTACATGTTTTTGTACATACGTCCACACAAATGTTGTCAGAATATACGATTCATTCATTCATTCATTCAACCGTACGCCTATAATTCATTAAGCAATTTATACCCTAACCCATTATCCCTCAAAAGTGATTGTACAATCTTCATCCCCTCTAAAACTTTCTCTTCTTCCAATCTACGTCCAACAATTTGAACACCAACAGGAAGACCATTCATCGCTACCGGATCATAATTCTCATAAGCAGATCGTGCAATCACACTCGTCCCACGTAATTGTTCTTTGAATGTAGTTGTAAGACCATCCAATGATGAAGAGACTTTTGTTACGGGAATCACTCCTGCTGTATAATCGACCTACGAAAAATAAAAATAAAAAGAAAGAAAGAAAGAAACCAACAATGCACTTACGATATTGAATAAGAAACTATACATAATAGACCCAATAGACTTCCCCGATCCTTTATGCGGAATCCCAGGTAAACTATGAGGTACAGTTAATAAAAAATCAATATCCGCTTCTTTCCACATTTTGTAAAATTGAGCACGATAAGATTCTCGACGGACTACAAGAGCGTATTGTTCAATAATCGTTTTACGTCCGAAATTGGAGATAAGACCAGCTAATGTGGGGTCTTTGCGGATGTAACGCCAGTACCAGGCGTATAATTTACGAATGAGTTTAGGGAGGTTGAGAACTCTGAGAAGAAGGCTGACGCCTGTATCGTTTGGTTCGAGGAATTGAAATGGACGCATGACGACTTCAGCTGGCAAAAAAAATTAAATTGGGAACCCCCCTCTTTTTTTTTTTTTGGGACGTGTACATACCTCCATCTGCGAAGAGTAATTGAGAACCGATTTGAAGAGCTTCATATGGACTCGGTGGATGGCTTTTTTATCCGGTGCGACGAAATATATAAATAAATGAAATTGAATTACTTTGAAAAAATTATAGAATACTCAACAAGTCCACAATCTCATGTCCATCTTTTCGAAGAACGTCGATGACCATGCGAAGAGCTCTTTCACATGCAGGAGAAGGCGGAACCATACCTAAACGCATTTATTCCCCCGATAAAAGGGAAAAGAGAGAGAATAAATTAAACCCTCACTTACCATCACTCCACATGACGCCCCATTTTAGTTTATCACTAAATTTGATCTCTCTCCAAGGTATCGGATGGCACTTTTAAATGGTACTAATCTTTTAATATAAAAAAAAATGACGCAATTTTCTTTTGATACTTACGGAATGATCATATTCCCAAGGTTTCATAGATACAATCGCTCTCCATAACGTCTCCAAATCTTCCAACGTTCTAGCCATGGGAGAATAAACAGCAGGAACACCTTCTTGTCCGGGAACACTCGATCCAGAATTAGTACGTGGTATTCTCCCCGTAGACGCCTTAATAGAATAAACACCCGAAAAATGAGCTGGTACACGAACAGAACCCGCTACATCCGTCCCAATTCCAATACGTGAACCTCCAAATGCTAATAAAGCTGCTTCTCCACCCGACGATCCGCCTGGGCTATGAGTTGGGACATGTGGGTTTTTGGTTATTCCAAATAAAGCTGACCAAGATTCGAATGATAAAAGAGTTATAGGGGTGGTCGTTTTGACAAAGGGAATCGCGCCTGCGTCTTTTAATAATTTGACTAACGCTGAGTCGGTTTGAGCAGGTTTCCCCACGTAAGAAGAATATCCATAACAACTATCGTATCCTTCAACATGAAGCATATCTTTAAGTGAGATGGGTACACCAGCTAGTGGAGCTGACGTTGATTTATTAACTGTACGAGCCCATTGTTCAGCATCGGTGAACATGATTTCTGTCAAGCAGTTTGTGGCCGATTGAGCTTTTAAAGCTCGTTTCCCATATGCATGTAAGATATCCACGGGATCCCAAAGATTTGATTGAACATTCTTTACGATTTCTGAAATGGGTGTGGAGAGGATAAGTGTGTCGTGTGCCGTCAAGGCTTGATGGTATACCCTAGGAAGACTAGCAATTCTTCTTGCTCTTTCTGCACGTTTAGTTTCACTATAAGTATGGTAAATGGAGAAATAAAGAATGAGAAATGTGTTCTAAAGACTTGCCTTGCTCGATGATAACCTAAGAAGAAAGTCATCCTCTAATGAGGTAGACGACTCACGCTGGACCTGATTTCCTTTAGAACCTATTTTCTCACGTTTATTTTTAGTGACCTATAAGGAAAGCGGAAAGGCGCATCCTCAAAGTACTACTTTCAAACAATAAACTATAGTCCTATCATAACCCACATCATGTCCATTACAGAAAAGAAAAAAGAAAGAAAATGACAGTCAACGCAAACGTTATGCATGTGGTGATTAAAAAAATGGGATAAAAAAAGGAGGAATATAAGATGGGGGGTTCGGTCCGATGATGCCAGCAAGGAAGAAAAGTCAAGTCATGAACGAAAAACGATAGCCTAGACAAGAAGAAGAAAAAAGGGGGCCTTTTTCTTTTCTCTATCTTCGTCGCATTATTCCCCAACCTCCAAAAACCATGGCAAGGAATGTAACCAGCATTGCGAAAGCGATAGGACGTGCATTAGCAATGGGCGTTCCTGAAGAACAAACTGCGCATTGCCAACCATCAGAAAGAGGTGTATAAGGTTCAGGACTATATAGTCCGAAATTTACTCCATCATTGGGTGAGAAACGACCTGCGACTGCTGGTGCGTTTAGTCCATGAGCATCCAGTATCTGAAGTGTATATGATGCGACGATAAGAGGCTGAGTTGGATGAGCTTGTTGGTAACTCCATACATCCCAAACGACCTGCAAAAGGATAAGGATTACAAGTGCTATCTGAGGAGTGATATAATAACCTACCTGTGTTTCCGTACCAGGAATAATCCCATTCGAAGGACCAACAGGGTATGTATTACCATTAGCTGAACAGAACGCCGAAATGGATAATGAACTCGGTGTAATGAATAAACTTGTAAAATTCCATCCAAACGTAATTGATTCTCCGGATGCGATTTTGTAGAATGAAGCAGCTGCTGTTTGAGCGGGTTTTGTTACGAGAACTCCTCCAGCTGGTGCTGTAATCGGGATACTGATACCCGAACTACTACTACTACTACTACTACTGGATGGTTGGTTTTGATTTTGGTTCTGGTTCCCGTTGTTGTTGTTGTTGTTCCCATTGCCATTGTTTGCGTTTCCATTTCCTCCATTCGCATTATTGCCTGCATTGGCATTTCCATTGCCTCCATTTGCATTACCATTTCCTGCCTGGTTCGCAGCATTACCGCCATTTGCATTCCCACCAGCATTCGCATTTCCGCCAGCATTCGCATTTCCACCAGCATTTGCGTTTCCTCCTTGGTTTGCGTTCCCGCCAGCATTCGCATTCCCACCAGCGTTTGCATTTCCACCCGCATTAGCATTTCCACCAGCGTTAGCATTTCCACCAGCATTGGCATTTCCTCCTTGATTAGAATTCCCACCAGCATTAGCGTTCCCGCCTTGAGGCCCCTGACGAGGATATATGACTAGCGGCGGTGGTGTTGGTGCTGGAGTAGGTGGAAGTATACGTCCCGTCATTAGTGTAAAAGAATAATTGTCAATTCAACAATTTTTTTTCTAAAATAGAAAGAGAGAGAGAGAGAAAGAAGATGAGGACGAAAAGGGATATCGAATAATCGTGTGTGTGTGTGCTGTGTGCTGTGAGGGAAGGAACGTGTGGTCGATGAGTAAGAGAGGGTTTTTGCGACCGTGTGACGTGTGACACGGCGTGACCGGGTTTGTTGATTTTGATTTGATTGATCCTGTAATAGCTGTGCATGATTTTGCCGTACGACGGGGATGATAGCGCCGACTCGGATGCTTGCAAGTTATTTGATCTCTATGACTTTCAGAACATTGTTTGGGTTTCAAAGCTTGAAGCTAAGCTTTAAAAGATATCGAATTCTTCTGTCAGTCAGTCCTGTGTCACTTCTCGAAGTCTATGGTTCCACTTTTAGTAGGAACTTATCACTCAGATAGCAACGAGCTACTTTTGCATACGCAAAAGTTCGTTAATTGAACTCAAGGGGCAATTAATAAACCTACCATAAACCCTCATTTTTGAAGCAAGAGATAGTCAACGTTTTTTATATGGCAATACAGGTATCGCAACTACACAGTGCAGTGCAAACACAGCCTTGTAGACTAGAAATTTTCTTCTCATTTAGTCTTTTGAACAAGGGACAAAGTCAGAAACTACGGACTGCGTTAGGCTATTCAATAATGAACTTTTTATCCCACATGATCAAACTTTGATAAGAGCGCGCGATTCCAAATGATTTAAAGAACATCAATCCGATGAGACAAAAAGCTTAAGGTAGACGCCTACTAGTACTCCCTTCTCCTCCCAACTTCTATATCCATATCCATATCCACGATCCAAAATGGTTACACTCACAGACGATAAATCCGATACTACATATTCCGATAAACCCCTCCCTCCACTGGACGCTCCTAGCGGTTTACCACCTGATTACTCTGAAGCTACTCAATCTCAATCAGACCCTTCTGTATCACCACTACCGGCCTTCTCAGAATCTAGTGGTTCTTCTACCATTATTTCTGATACACTACCACCCTTTTCCGTTTTCGAACCACTCACTCGTCCGACGAATTATTTGACTATCGAACGACAAAATTCAGGTATCAAGGGGACTTATTCTATAGATCCTAGTTTACCTGTACCTCCTGGTGCGGTCGTATCGAAAGATCCAGATGGGAATAATTTGAATTTACGATTATATTCAACGAATGGCTCCGTGCAAGCTGTCCTAGATATCGTTCGTGGTTCGGATGCAAAGGGTCCCGCAAGGTTAGATGTGGGTTCTAAAAATGGAAGTACTGAGGTTACCGTGGTATGGTCTTCAAATATTTCAATATTCTTACACACCAATGATCATTTCTATAGCATGACCGCCGACAAAACCGATTCCGTCTCAGAGCAATCTCACAGAACGGTTCCGTAACCATCAACATCCCTACAACCTTCACCGGTAGTGTTTATTCAAAACTCCAAAACGGCCGACTCCGATTTCATTCCGAAGTTGAACAACGTTTAACAACCTTTTCTGAATTGAAAAATGAAGCAAGACATTTCATTGGTGATTTTTCAGCACACGGTTATGAAGATGAAGAGACTTGGCAAATGGATCATTTGCATTTAGAATCGCAGAATGGGAATGTGACCGTTAACTTTATATCAAATCCAAACTTTGATGATTCTTCGGCATCAAAGGGAAAAGGGAAGGGATTCTTCAGCCGCTTCCTTTGAGTGTAAAACATATTCTCCAAGTGAAATATGTTCATATATCAGTATTTAGTTTTGTCATACTCTTCTTTGTTTTTCATTTTGTATTGATTCTACGCCGCCCATTTTCAATGACTTTTACTTGTGTATGTGAATATTGCTAATTGAGCCTCATGGCATGACGTGTTCATGAGCACGATTATATCTGTTTACTGCTAAAACATTTTGAGTTAGATCCCGGATGGATCCTCACTAGATACCCCTAGTCTTTGATCCACCGCTTGTGTGTATTTTTAAAGTATGAAAACCGGAAACTGTGAAAGTACAAAAAGACGTATTAGTCTTTTCAAAAATGTCTTGCTTGCTTCTACGTGACGGGCTAAGATAAAACCAAGATTCATTATATAACACACCCGTTTCTGCCGTGCCAAGGATAATTACGGACTAATAAAGAAAAAGAGTGAGATGAACTCGCAGCTCGTCAGCTATATATACTCAAATTTGTGGCACATGTGAAAAAAAAGGATTGTTATAAATATAATAGGAGGAATGATGCTTCCTATCTTCCTCGTTTCCGACGTCGACTGCGCAGTGCGCGCGCGCATTCTCTACTATAAGCTGCTTTCCCAACATCTTTCTTTTGAAGCATTTTTAGAAACATCGAGGCTCACATTTTTTTGGTTCGATGAAAATATCTAAACTTGTCCCCAAAGGAGATGAAAAGAAAGTATCAGATACTACTACTACTACTACTACTACTCAGCTTCCACCGGCGTATTCAGAAGCTACGAAGGAGGACCGATATAATGATAATGTGACATCATCATCATCCAACATTACTGGACCTCGACCGATCCTCACTCGTCCCACGAACTATCTAACTCTAGTTCGAGAAAATTTCCCTATTAGAGGAACTTACCGTGTCGATCCTACTTTACCTATCCCCCCGGGCGCGATTATATCAAAAGGTGGAGATGGGAAGGAATTAAATCTGAAATTTAATTCTACAAACGGTTCGATAGATGTTTGTTTGGATATCATTCGTGGTCCTGCTCCTGGAACTTGTGGACCGGCTAGATTGGAGTTGAAGTCGATTAGTTGTGATGTTACAGCAACAATCGTAAGTGAAAAAAAAAACCAATAATAATCCGACCAAAAAAAATAAAATGACATTTTCGTCTTTCTAGCTTGACAAACACCAAAATCGTTTCCGTTTACGTGCGATATCTCATCAGGGAAACGTCACCGTCAACATACCTCAAACTTTCACAGGAAGTGTAGTCGCCAAACTAAATAAGGGCACCATCAAATTCGGAACAGAAATTCACTCACAATTGGCTGTACTCTCAGAACAGAACAACGAAAGTCGATATTTCATTGGTGATTATCTAACAACTGCGTATCGGGATGATGAATCGTGGCCAATGGATTATCTTTACGTGGAATCTCAAACAGGGACTATTTCCATCAATTTTGTAAAAGAGTCGTCAACAAGAAAGGAACAACCTCCTGTTCGTCGAAAGGAGTCCAAAAGCCTCGTTCCAGTGGGAAAGGCTTTATTAGCCGATTATTTCATTGAGGTTGTTGTGTCTCTTGTATTTTTTTTTTTTACTATGGAAAGGAAGATCAGATCATATCCAATTTAGTAATGATGTGCGATTATACCTATATGTTTTTACATGTATTGTTTTGCGAAGACTCATCCCAGGTTGTCCTAGAATATAAAAGTATTAGACCAAAAAAACTATAGCATGAGATTGAAGAGAGACATACAAAACGAAAAAAGGCAATACTTTTCATGAATAATGGTTCCAAAATGTAAGTTCTAGACATGAAATTTCACGAATGGCGTGAAAGTACTGTCCATCGCGTATATCGGACCAAACAAGCACCCTGTGGTCACCCTCACTCTGAACACTCACACTCACTCATAAACCCCAGCTCCTGGGATTATTGTCGCTAAAGTTTGGAACGTCGATTGAGGAGTTTGCCCCCGAACCGCCCATAAATTCGAATTAAAGAGTCAAGATCAGGAAGATCGACTCGGCGGATGATACCGTAACTGCTTGTAATTGGTGTGAGCACCCACTCATCGAAAGGGGCAATTGCAAATCGGTGCGAAACCTTTCATACTATTGTTCAAATTTAAGACGTCTCTTTTTCTAAGAACACTGATTTGTGTAAGGCAAGCATCAATCTCCATCTCCACCACCGCCACTGCTGCTGGGTTTGGGAGGATATGTCAATCCCGATGAAGCACAAGAACCCTGACTCGGTGCATCTGAAACACAAAAGTGTTATTTTCAATCCGTTTACGATTTTATTATTATTCGACGCACCGATCATAATGAAATTTCCGTCGATGACACTGCCTTGTACGTTGAAGTACCAGCTTATTTGATTTAAAGCTGACCCATTACAATCGAGAGCAGGAATAACGCCCTAAGAGTCGGTTCGATTTTTCAGTTTGCTTTAAAGGTAGATATCTCCTTACATATACTTGTTGTAGGACGTCAGTAATTTGTGAAAGTGTGAACGTCGCCGAAGAAGATGGGGTTATACCACCTTGCGCGAGCCATTGATAGGTGGGCAACGACTTTTGTGAAAAAAAAAGGTCAATAAAACATCTCATTCAATGATTTTTTTTATTGATGAAAATCACCTCATAAAGACGCCGTACGGTCAGAAAGAAATCGACGGCCTATTTTGAGTAAGTAAATCATGTTTTTTCATGCGCTATTTGATCGAACTCACATCCGTTCCTGGCGGTGAACCAGCAGTGAGACAAGATGGTACAAGGGTACTAATGCACACTGAACCACAAAAAAAAGCGAACAAGCGATAACATACCTGAAACATGTCCCGTGCGTAGCCCATTCATGCTGCACACGGAATGGTTCATATATTGATGCGTCCTTAAAGAATTGTTTAACACTCACCTCCCATAAAGCTTCATTTTGACCATTAATGTCGACCCAGACCTTTTACTTATTAGATTCGCCGTTTTCTCCCTTAAAAAAGAATGAAACATACTTTGTTCATAAAATTTAGTAAATCAGTTTGTTCTTGATTTTGAAGGATCGAGGTAATGTCCGTGTAGTCTCGGGAAGGATCGCAGTTTTCTTGCAAAGATCCATCACAGCTGAAAGTAGAAATTAAAAACAAAGGTTCGCCAACTGATGCAATATCTTTTTTTTACTTGTCAGGCCATAATCCTATTATAAAGGTCTTAAAACTCCCGATACAAGAAATATGACATGGAAAAACTCACCATGAATAGTCCATGTTTGCGGAAGTGCCGTTCCCGGACCTGAAGTGTCCCAAAACTACATTACATATAAGCGATTTAGTGGTTATAATAGCGCCAAAAAAAAGGGCATAGATGGACGAAACTTGAGTTTGCAGCAAAAGTCCCTTCAAATTCGTCAATTATAACTTACTAGGGGGAGAATTGAAGAAGCTAATTTACCTGCGCTTCAAAACAACACAAATTTTTCTGTACAGTGGTATTATGACAGGAAACAGCACCGGTTGTTGAGCAACCGGACGAAGATGCTCTGGGTAATAAACCAGGTAAAGTAGCAGATTTAACCACACCGAGGGCTAACGCAGCTGACAAGAGGATATTGCGATAGAACATATTGGGATGGTACAAAGCACCAGAACAAATAAATGGAAGAGCTCTCCCAGGTTTGTTTCTATATTCATACATATCATGGCCCGATATTCGTTGTAACGATAATTGTTTCTTCTCTAGCCCATAATATAATTATAAAACACTCGTTAAATGTGCAAGACTTGAACAACGCCGCATATATACAGGGATTTCATATGGGAATTGATTATTCTTTATAGGCGAAAATTTTATATAAAACCATTTCGGATGGTTTGCTTCTTTGAAACATGTTGGAGGGTATTTATTGAAAAAAAGGACTTTTATTGGTTGAGAGGAATCCCGCCGTAATTGCCAAGTATTGATGGCCGTCTACCGTGTCCGAGCCGTATCAGGTGAGTTATAGGTCGATTGATATGCCTGGCCTGAGCAAATCGAATAACGGGACACATCAAAGCCAACGCTTCGCTTCTTCAAATGAAGCCAGAGTCTATTTGATTATCTTTGAGGATATGATATAACGGGAATGGGCATTAACATATAAATCCGAGTTTATAGGATGATTGGCACAGTTTGTATCAATATCTGTCCCGGAGCGTCCGGGTTTAGGCCAGGATGGCGTCTGTTTACGTTGGTGGATGGACAGTCTGATAGACTACAGCGTGGACGCGGCGTCGTTTTAGAAAGTCGGCAACAATGCAGCGATGATTTTCACTTTGGGGAAATATCGAGGATAGAGGTGACATCAGAAGGTCATTAGTGAGGTTTGTGTTTAGTTATCACAATTCAATCTTAAGCAAGGATTAAACTTAGGAACAGGGTTGACAATGACCGGAGTAACCACATTACATGACGACTTGCCGATATAGAGCAACCAAAAACTTCGTCCGACAAACGATCAACAGGGGCTGTTGCATGGTGCCATGATTTTTATACAAAAACTGGTAATGACTTATACGTTGAGTGTCATAAAAATTGAAGATGAAGATCATCAGAAGATGACGCGTCTCGAACACAAAACGAGCACATTGAACCAATCATTTTAGACAAGTCCCCATAAACATCCAGTCTTAAGTGTTGTAACAAGTGGATCCGAGTTGGAGTGGGTGAGCGAACCGGGACGATGGAGGAGGGGGAAGGAGTCGGTGTGTGACCGTTCCGTGTCAGTGACTTGCTTGCTTCGCGATTCTTTCTAACAAATTATTCGGTGAGTCGGTGACGAAAAACCAGTTTTTCGCTGAATTTTGCTATATAGAGGAGGTATCGGTATCTAATTCAATTTATTATGATTATCAATTGTGGTAAATATATTTGTTTAAAAGATGTCAATTAAACTACAGATGAAATGACACTACGTGTGTAAAGATTTTTAGTCAAGGTTGGCTCAGGTTGCACTAAAGGTGGAAATTTTTATACCGAGTAAAGCCAATTTAAACCATGTTGGAGACGGAATTACCGACACGTCAAAATCAACAGGTGGACCTTCTCAAGAGGAGGAAGGATTCCGATCATTCGTTTAGTCGCCTGATGTCCGAGTCACCACTCACATGCAGTTACTTGGAATGGTATGGGGAAGTTGTTACTTTGTGAATGATATTTTACATAACATGAATTTGAATACTTAGTATACATAGCACGAGAATAACATATTTAAGGGGGGAACTCGATGTTGGTTATACCAACACCAGTTAAATCGTATCTAAATTCTCAATCTGCAAAACATTGTGCAAGTCATCTGATTCCCCCGATACTGGACCATCACTATCCATTGGATCATTGCTTTCTCCTATTTCGGTTATGATGCTTTCGTGCAGTCGACCTAGCACAGATCTAACAGATTGTAGAGGACGATGGCGATGATTATGTTGGAATGACAAGGTTGTTAGATCTAAAGCAGATTGATTGGGAACGGGTCTTTTTGAGCTGCGCTGACGGAGATCCAAAGTGAATTCGCAAATGAGTAGCGACGACAATCTATGAAGAAAATCATCCATTGAGAAGAGTTTTTACATGCAATTAGGCAAATTTCAAATTTCCTTACGCGTTTTGAAGGGGTGCAAAATAAATTCCGATAATCTAATTAGAAAAGAGTCGTTAGATGGAAGAGGGTATCGGCGTGAATGTTCCTTGCCTGTGCAAACTACCGATAAATCAGTAGGCTTAGTCAAGTATCAAATCAATATATTCAGTGACGACTCACATATATCAAAAAGATTTGTATGGTTGTAAGAAGCAGCACAAAGCTTCAAAAGGAAGGTTGACGTCATTAAAAAAAAGACAATAAGGTTTATACGTACGAAAATCTCAGAATGCCTAAAACAACCGGGGTTGGTATTCTGAAATTAGAGTTATGATGCTTAACTTACCCTGTCGGAGGAGCAATGTGACAAGGTCTTCGTTGCTCTGCAAACCTATACCACTCTTCAACTTCCACAGTCCCCATGCTTGACGAATGACCACAATGAAAGCGAGTAGGTCCATAAACACTATTGTAGCGTTATGGAGAATGTCGAGGATAACATCAGCCTCTGTCGTGAAAATAAAACATTTAGGGGATGATATTACAGCAATTACTAAGGGTTTTCTTCTTTACTTTTTATCCTAAAACGGGAATAAGAGACGAACGTAGACGGATAGACAATAGGAATCAATTACGATGTTTCACTACAAAATGGAACGGTTGCAATCTCTGTGTAGATTTTAATTAGAATGCTTCCAATGACAAGGATTATGAGTTCAAACCGTAAAATACCGCAACTAATGGAAGCAAGAGTGTGATAGAAAGAGCTATTGTCATTGGCCAATATCCTTGGCACAACGAGTATGTTCGAAGTGCGACCAATCCTACACTAGTTTTATGAACTGCTTAATATAGATAGCAGAAACGATATACCTTGAACTCCGATATAAGCAAGGATTGATGTAACCTGGGTCAAAATACCCAGACTATCACATACGCTGGGTTTCAAATTAACATCAAATTTTGCATGAGAAGCGAATCAGGTGGAAAGAAAATTACCTTAGAGTCTGGAGAAAAGAGGACAAAGTTAGAAGGGGTATTAGCGAGCTGTGAGAGGAATTTTAGGGGTACTACGTACCACCGTGTCTGGCAAGCGGTCACCGACAATTCCCAGGACGAAAGATAAGAGAGCAGGATATTTGGATAACAAATAAAGGTAAGTTGTTAATGTAAACTTCCTTTTCCATATGAATTCTACTTCATCTGGGAAATGAAGGCAAGAGGCATAAAGCAGAAGTACTGCATGAGATCAGATGTAAGTTCAATTATCATCCAGCGACGATAATTCATTTGTTTACCGAGAGAACTGATAAATGTGCACGTCTGTACGGTGCTATGGCGGAGTTGCTTAACACATTTTGATAAAAGAAAGAAAAAAATTTATCACTACTTACTTTTCATACGTCACAATGGTTATCTCGCTTGCGAGGCTTGAAAGAGTTTCGTTGTCCATTCTGGTTATCAACGGTTAAAATCCGTTAGATTGGAAGCTGTCGTCTATATTGATGGTAAGTTGCGGTTTTTATATTTGAAGACAGGGTAAAAAACGTCAAGTGGAAATGTGGTAGACTGTTGAGACTGTGCTCAAAACGAAAGGACGTTGGTCGAACGAAAATATGTAAGGACCGGCTATCCTTCCCCGTCAGCACATGGTGTCGAAGTCATGCTCATAAATGATTCATCCACAAAAATGTTTCCTTTTATTCCTGACTCATGCATACTCCCTTGTTTATTCTTCCTCTAAATGTATTTAAACCCTCTTGTATGTAGATTGAAGAATAGGCTTCGAAGAAACGAAGACCCACAACACTCACTTATATTCAGCAAGATTTATATTTAGTTATATAAGTCGTTTTTATTACTATTTCAACTTTACACAATACAAGATACTATTAAGGAGGCGTTCTGTCGCGACGTTGTGACGACCAACGAGGGGTAGCGGAGACTATGTATTGAACGATACAGTTGCCATTGTTATGGTGTAGGGTTAGGGTGTACCAAAGTGAGCCACCAAGACTTTCCCTGATTGGAGTGAGTACTCCCTTTCGGGCCGTTTCGACGGGCTCACTTTGACTATGATGATTTAAGGGTTCAAACCGTTAATCGCTTGGGGTAAGATTGATTCTCCATACCACCATGATTCAATATGAATAAATTCCCTGCTTGATGTTGCGTCGTCGATAATATGGCTTTTTAAAAATCATTTCATCTGTGTTCTCGGTTATTCACCTGGACCAACTGTAAATTTGGGAGGATTGGAATCAATGGAAAGTCAAACAGAAAGAATGAAGGAAGAATTGCCAAGCCAACGTTTCGAACGGAATCGTGAATATGATCGAAGTACTTCTATTAGGGAATGCATTTGTCCATTTCTTTGCGATTTTATGTCCATCCTTGTATGGAATCAAGCAAATTTCACCTTTTTGAATGTTAGCGGCGGGGTCAAAGTTCCATAATAATAGTTTGGAAAACGAGGGCTCACAACAATCAGAAATCTAGAAATTTCAGCCTGGCGGCTCCGGGACACCGTGGATAATAGCCACACTTAGACCCTGTATGCCGGTCGAAGGAGAAGCGCAGCTGCAGGGAGGTGCTCATTCCGGTCAGGGGAAATCTTGGCTACTCATAGTAGTGGTAAACTCAGTTTAATAGCGCAACTGGCTGTCATGTGATTGATCCGTCAGGAACCATATTGAAGTTTCACGCCTGTCAGTCGGTGTCTGATATGGCAAATCAACTTGTAGCGCGAGTACTCTATTAAGTCATGAGAATTCTTCCTATTCGATGATCGTTTTTGGTGAATTCTGGGAAGAAAAAGGCGTACTATGAGAGATTTCAGTTATCAAGGGGAGAGGAGAAGGGACTATCGACTCCTCACGGGAGTACCTGAGGCTACCAATCTTCCCCGAGCCCTATACCGACATGATACGGCGAACACGAACATCATGCCTAGTATCTATCAACAAGATGCTCGAACATTAGTAGAGTAAATATATGGAGAATTAATATGTTAGCTATGATCAAACGACACACTCGGAGAGACGAGACACTACTTGTTATTTCCACTCATATCGAACCCCATCAGTTTCACCAATGTAATTAGCGATGATAGACATGTCGTGTGCGACATTTTTGATTAAAAGTTCGACCATTAGCTAGCGAGCTCTATGACGGCAGTGTATTAGGTGCCAACGTACTTGTCTCCGATCACTGACGCAGAACATGGGTGAATCGTATTATAATGTCACTGCTGTTATTTCACAACTTCGAATAAAAAAAAATGGAAAGCGATGGTTAAAGTAAAGCCTCACTCATTACAGTTCTGAAAACGGATGAGACAAGGTCGATTAGGACAATTCTGAAGGGAAAAATATCAATATTTATAATGTAGTCCCGAATCAAGAGATTTACCTCAAAGGTAAGCATTGTCCCGGACAAATTGGGATTGAAAGGTAAATAGACGTTTCCGGAGATATGTAAACTCTCATTTTCAAAGGTTACTGTGCTGGCTAAGAGGAAATTTCCAGAAGGAACATAGAGTAGAGTATCCGTTGCGGTGGTCGTTGCTTGGGAGGTAACGCATTCATTCCAAGCTTTGGTTAAGGCTGGTCCGATGTTGGTGGTGTTGCCTGCTACAGCTTCATAATTAAAAACATTGCATTCCAATATAAGCTATTAAGCTCAAACAGCCCAACGAAATGAGGATTTTTTTGAAAGCCCATCTTTGTCCAGTAGTAGTTGAGGAGATGATCCAAATATTATAAACACATTTCAAATCTGAGTAACGGAAAAACGTCACAATTCTCAATTTCTTGACATTATCATGCCAAAGTTTATCCTATGAGTTAACCTCTATAATGTCAGGAGTATCGACCTCAGGACGGCCCGGGAAGACGACGGTTCTATGAAATATGTGAATTGAAGGTGTCGTATCAATTAAGAAAAAATAGTAAGTATTTTTCTGGAAATAAGCATTTTCATGGACACGTAGGTTGTAAATGAGATGAGAATTGAGTTTAAGCAGGTTTGGGGTCGAAACCATACCGTGGGAAACAGCCACATTATTGTGACGTCATGGGAACAAACCGATCCTAACCCGTACATGGCTCCGGACGAAGCGAAGGTGAGATGCAGCTTGAACGTTGAACGTTGAACTACCGGAAGTGATGTATATCATGTCTTTTGCAGCACTTGAAATGAAATTGTCAGACCAACCTCCACCCTCATCCGATAGCAGATTACTTTTCAGATACAATAAAGCAAGCGCAACCCCTTTATTTGTAAATTGACTGTAATGCTCTTTCAGTTGCTTATACCATTATAGGAACTTGTTCGGCTTTGATTATCTCGAAGGGCATTTCAAAAAGGCGACTAAAGCGGAGGTTGCGCAAGCCCTCGCGGTTCTCACGAAAGTTATTCCAATAACGCCAAGATAAATATTACACTTGCATAGGAATATGAAACAAAGCGGCAAGGTATATTAGCAGCCCGTGAGAGGACCCCTGATAATCTCTATTGAGGCCGGGGTCGCCGACGGGCCTCAAGAGGTGTTCTGAAGCCTTCAAGGCTGGGTTTTTTCGGGCTTTTAAGGCCCAAAATGACTAAAAACCCTCCAATCCCAAGGCTTTTTGGTCGGGCCTTTTGCAGATATTTGGTATGAGGCCGGGGCCCATAGAGGGCTTAATATGAAGACCCATTTTTATACGGTACCAGGATGACCCTCTGTATTGGTTGGTGACTTAGTGGTACTATACCCGTTGTCCGTCTTTTTATAGGTCGGGTTTTCGAATTGCAATATGTCTATTTTTTTTTCGTATCCGTGAAGTATTAGCAGCTTATAAGTGGACACTTGCGGACCCATTCATCTCAAAAGTTCTTTTTTTTTTTTAAAAAAAAAACAAACTTTCTTTACATCAGGAGCTCTCAAATCTTTTTATTCAGAAACATTTATTATTTACAAATAATCTTCGGAATCCATACCTGCTCTTCACACACATTTTTAGAGGCCGGGGCCGAGTTTCGGGCCAAAACTACATCCTCAGAGGCTGGGTTGTTTTTTTCGGGCTTTTTTGAGTGAAAAATGGTGATGCTGGGGGAAATTCGGGCTAAAAACATCCAAAAACGTGATTTTTCTGCCGGGCCAAAAGGTCAAAAATCTGATATTTTCGGCCCCGGCCTCAATAGGGATTATCAGGGGTCCTCCCGTGAGGTTCCTTTTCATCCGCATATCATCATTTGATGACAGTATCAGTAATTTTTAGGATCCAATTACATGAGCAGGTTCTTTTTGCCAGATTCTGGCCCGGGTACTTATTAAGCTAAAGCAAGAAGATATTCATTATTCGTTGTTGTTCTTTCACAGAAGAATATCGTTTCCGTTTACCTCACCGGGGAAGCCGTCATCGTCAACATACTTCAAACTTTCACAGGAAGTGTCGTTGCCAAACTAAATAGGGCACCATCAAATTCGGAACAGAAATTCACTCACAACTGGCTGTATTTTCAAAACAGAACAATGAAAGTCGATATTTCATTGGTGATTATCTAACAACTGCGTATCGGGATGATGAATCATGGCCAATGGATCATCTTTACGTGGAATCTCAAACAGGGACTGTTTCCATCAACTTTATAACAGAATCAGGAGCCTCCTCTTGTTCGTCAAAAGGAATCAAAGAAGTCCTGTGCCAATGGGAAAAGCTTTATTACCCGATTATTGTGTTGTATCTCTTGTATTTTTTTTACTATGGAAAGGAAGATCATATCCAATTAGTAATGATGTGCAATTATAACTATATGCTTTTACATGTACTGTTTTGCGAAGACTCTACGGAACGTGTATCGTGTTGGAACCAAGGCTGCTTCTAGAATATAAAAGCATTAGACAAGAAAACCATGAGATTGAAGAGAGACATACAAGACGAAAAAAGGAGTATTTGTCATGAATGGTGATTCCAAAATGTAAGTTCTAGACATTAAATTTCACGGATGGCGTGAAAGTAATTACTTTGGGAGTAGGGAAAAAGAAAAGTCCAAATTGTCAGGAAAGAAAAACAAAACAAGTTCTAGCTCTTCGACATGGTTCCATTTCCATTTCTGTTTAAAGCAGAGCAGGTTCAAGAAGAGTATCATGGATGGAGATGAGAGGGACACATACGATAATTTAGCATGATCACTCTCTAAAACAATTTTCGCCGCCTTTTCAACTACTTCTCTATCCGTCTCAAAAGTAAGTCTTTTCAACGCCGTATCCACCGAAACAAATTCGCTCGTAAAACTTTCGCTCAAAGTTTGTGTACCATCCTGTTTTGGTTCGCCTGTCCATTCGGCTATATACCACCATGTGAATTTGACATTTGTTGGACCAACCGTACGCATCGTAACGGCAAAGGGTTCAATAGCATTTGAAACTAAAGCAGCTGAATCTTTAGTTTGTGAACCTGGTGGCGGAGCACGAGTCCACATTTGTAATCCAGACATTAACCGACATGGATAACCTGTTTCTTCGAATGTTTCGCGTATTGCCGCATCTTCAACTGATTCTCCTCTATCTTTCCTTCCTTTTGCTAGTAACCAGTGACCCTTTGTTTCATGATATAAGATACAAACTTCTAGAACATTCGGTGGCGATGACGATGACGATGAGGTTGAGCGACGAAACAAAACTGCACCAGCCGTTATAACGAAATTAGGTGAAAAAAGTAAAGTAGTTGGAAATTTCGCAGCTGCCATTTGAAGGGGGAGTCAGAGGAGGATTAAAAAAAGGGGAGTGTGACGTCCAGCTCTGTAATTTTCACGGTGAGGCTGAGTGCCGGTGAGTGGAGGGAGGGGATGAAAAATACACGTGACCGATGATTACGTAATCAGGCACCTCATCTTCTCTCCATGAGCGTCCGCACTGCTTTGGTTCACGTTTTCCCCCGACCATTGCCTTATGCTCCAACTTTGGATCTCCAAAATAAAATAAACGAATTACAATTTTTTAAAAGAAAACTACCAAATCCATCACATAAAGATATCCTACTCTTACTCGAGCATCGTCCAGTTTATACCGCTGGTCGTCGACAAACTTCAGAACAAGTCGAACAAGAATCCATAAGGCTCCGAAATTTAGGGGCGGATCACATTATAACCAAAAGAGGTGGACAAACAACCTATCATGGTCCCGGTCAAGTTGTCGGATACCCACTTTTCGATCTTTCCCGAATGGGATTATCAATATCGGAATATATTTGTAAATTACAAACGGCAATGAAAACTCACTTTCTCGAACATTATGGAATTAAATCTATCGATTCTGATAATACCGGCGTATTTTTATCCAAAAATATCAAATTGGGGTCTATTGGTGTACAAATTCGACATCGAGTAACTAGTCATGGAATTGCCTACAACGTTACAAGAGAACCCTTGAGTTGGTTTGATCAAGTCATCGCATGTGGACTTGCGGATGTTAAAGCCGGATGTCTTTCGGATGCTGCTGGGAAGGAGATCTCTGTTAAAGAAGATATGGAGCGTTTCCTACGGTCATTTTCCCGTGTGTTCAACCTCAAATTACAGCCTGTAGACGGATCAAAGGACGAAGGATTATATGAATATGTAATGACATTGCAGAGACAAGTCGAAAAATGTCTCTGAGGCTCCAAAAAAATGAGTATGTATTGCGTTTTATATTTCCAGGGGGGCGATGATCTGACGTATGTATCTTAATCAGGCTAGTATCATTTCTTACCTGCATTAATATTCCCACCGAATCGTATATAACACTATGAGATTATCTCTCGGCCTCGGGTATACACTGGTTTACATATGAAATATTCTAATAAACAATAAAATGAGAATAAGCTCGCTCCAACCATCAATCAAGCCCCTACCAGACTGCGTAAAGGGGCTGAGAATAACGCCCGCGCTCTATTAATAGATTTTTCACTAGAGTATGTATAACGATTTCGGCAGCATAAATGAGTCTCTCAAATATCCTTTATTAGATGTTTTGCAAGTGATCAAAAGAAAAAAGATGTCATTCAATTAACGGATTGACTCTCTCCAAATGCAGAGACGGATTCATGATGTAATCGAGACTTTCACATGAGTTTTTTTTAATAAAGGCCGGGATTACTATCGACCCTTAAATCCAACCCCTCTCTCTCTCTCTCTCTCTCTCTGTGCAGATTCTTACTTTTCTTTTCTTCTTGATCCCCATGGGCCTAACACACTCTCGTCACCCAAAGCCTAATAAACCAACGGATATCCCTCCTCAATCCTTTTCACATATACAACTTCAATTTCTAGAAAACCTTTTCAAAGCTGAATTCAAGGGCAAAATACTACAGAAAGGTTCAGGTGACTATACCGGGGAAATAACTCCATGGAATCTTCGTTGTGCTCCTAAACCACTTGCAATCGTATACCCACTAAATGCAGACGAAGTCGCTACGGTGGTGAGAATAGCAACGAAACATGGTATTCCCGTTCAACCACGTAGTGGAGGACATAGTTTTGCTTCTTATTCGTTGGGAGGTAAAGATGATGCTTTGGTTGTTGATTTGAGTAAAATGAATACTGTCGTTGTGGATCAAACAACTTGGAGAGCTACCATTGGAGGTGGTACCCGTTTAAAAAAAGTTACGGATGAGTTGTATAATCAAGGACAGCGGACTATGGCTCATGGAATTTGTCCTCAAGTTGGAATTGGTGGTCATGCCACTGTTGGTGGACAAGGTCCTCTTAGTCGGATGTATGGTCTCACTCTTGACCATGTCGTGGAAATGGAGGTCGTTTTGGCGGACGGAAGTATAACAAGAGTTAACGAAGAAATTAATTCTGATTTATTTTTTGTACGTTTAATATCATTGTCCACTAACAGCCTTGTGATTAACTCTTTTCATATGAATTCAGGCTCTTCGAGGAGCAGGCGCATCATTCGGTATTGTTACACAGTTCATATTCGAAACTCATCCAGTACCCGAAGCCACTACGAATTACACCTTCCAATTGAAATATGGTACACACGAGGAACTAGCGACCATCTTCTTACAATGGCAAGATTTCATTTCGTCCCCAGCCGTAAGCAACGATCGTGCTTTCAACAGTCTCATCACCATTACAAGCAACATTATACTCATCCAAGGATCACGGCTTGGATCAAGAGATGATTTTGAAACTTCAGAAATATTTGTTTCCATGAAGAAGATGTTTACTGTCGATATCAAGACGCATGAGCTTGATTGGTTAGGCAGTATTGTTAATTGGGCAACAATCGCTGTCGAGAGTCTTGCAGGATCTATGGTAAGTTACAGTAATAATAACATTCAAAATAAGTAACGTTTATTTTTTTACTCGGGTAGAACATTCCCCTTTATATGAAAAGCTTGAGCGTCAGACAAAATAAATTACTCACTCCTGAGACAGTTCATGCCTGGTTTGACTATATGCATAACAACTCACCCAAAGATGCTGTACGTATTTATTTTATTTGGTCCGGATAATCTTGATATAATATTTATGTTTATAGGTATGGGTGATAATAGGTGGTGTAAAACATTCTGAAAATCATGAGCGACTGCTTATTTCCTTCCAGGTGACATGCAAGGAGGTCGTATCTCCGATTTTCCGAATGATTCCACAGCTTACTCACTAAGGGATTGTATGGTAAATATTTGAATTTTTAAATTTCCTTACACACGCAGCATTACTAAATCCTCACAGTATACCCTCTGCGCATACTCAATAGGGGGAGTTCCCTATCCAGATGATGCGCTCGCTTATATGAATGGCATGATCCATACAATTTCAACTAATATGCCAGATGGAAACTTTGGTGTATATCCAGGATATGTTGAGTACGTTTGTCTTTCTCCTCTTTGATTTGAACACATGTCACCCCTATGATTCCATATTAGTCCTCTAATTCCGAATACCCAATGGCCAACACAATATTGGGGAGAGAATTATCCACGATTACTCGCGATTAAGAAGAAATATGATCCAACCAATACCTTTTCAAACCCTCAATCTGTTGGAGCGGATCGAAGGCCTCCTGCCAAGCCTGCATTCCAGATGAAAGGTTCTCAACCTGTTTTAAATGTCTAGAAATGGATTTTTGTTTGTTGTTTTTATTTATTTATATAGATAGTGTCTTGTCGGACATGGCGTTCTTTTTTTAAAGGTTACATCACATTATACTATATTATATAAATTATTTTTAAAGAAGTGCTCCTGTATGTAGACATCAGGACAGGATGATCCACAATCAGGACAGATATGTACCAACCTTTTTACTGCTGGATCCATACATATAGTTATAGTCTAAGTCATTTCATCAATCACGGACGCAACATGGGCCATCCGGTCGGACCAGCCTTGTGGCGTACCGGAGTTTGATTTTTCCATCCAATTTTACGGTAACGCAAAGGAGGTAATAATTGTCACTAGCCACAAAATGTCTAACGAAATGCGAACCGCGCTCGCTATTTTGGCCGGAGAACTCGAAAAACTGGATATTACCTATGGTATTATTGGTGGTGCTGCCTGCGTCGCCCTTGGATCTGTCCGTTCAACAGTAGATATCGATTTAATCGTTGGTGGCGTGGCGAACAACGAAATGCCCGCGCGCAGATTGAACGAACATTTAGGCACCTTGCCAGGTTTTACCATGATTGATGCTGATAATACAGGATACTATACCCCAGCTATAGTCGTCAGTGAAGATTATATATTCCCGCTTGCAATCTTTGAGCCTGGTGCTTGGCCGAGACGTCCCCAGTATCAACAAGTAGTTTCAGAAGTTCGCCTGGTGGTCATTCTCCCCGATGGCACGACTGTCAAGGTCTTTTCACCAGCTTGGGTGCTTCGCGAAAAAATACGAACCGTGTATGATCGTGCGGAAAATAAGAGAAAGCAAGAAACCGACCTTTACGATATTATATTTCTATGCGATCTTATACGTCTCGAAGAATACCAAGTTGGAGCATTGGACATTAGAGACGCCCCCGCATATAAAGAGGCTTTTAAGGCTCTGATTTTAGGGGTGAAAAGGGACGATGTAAATGCTGAACTACTTCAAAAGATATTCCTTGTCGACGAGTAAATAATCTGTGTAAGTTTTTCCTTTTCTACTATCATGTCACTCCCCCAACTTCTGTCTGCAATATCAGGCTTTCAACTCCACTTCCGTACAGATTTATCTTATTGATATTATAAAATCATTCAGAAGACTTCGAGTATTGCTTTATGTTTATGTAAAGAATAAAGTCTCCGTTACATAACGACATGCCAAAACCGCGCTCAACTTTTCAATTATCTCAATCAGCCATTTAGAGACAAATTGACACAACTTGAACAGCGCGCCAACAATGTCATGTTATTTAAAGAATTTCCTTTACATACACTTCACGTTTTCTCCATTTTTTTTTACACCCATTGAAATAGGCGATTTGGTCTATATTTTGGACAGGTCGCGGATTATAAATACTGGGTTTCTTTGAGCGAACTCGTTCGCAAAAAAAAAGAAGAATCATATCATTCATATGGACAAAATAAGCTATCTGATGGAGTATTAATACTCATCTTTGAAGTCGTGAAGACTCCAACGAGACTAGATGAGGATTAAAGACTTAAGACGCGTAATAGAAATGAGTGTTGTAAGTCTTTCTATTCGAAAGCCTGTAGAACTACCTACACAATACAGCGTATTTAAAGTATTTTACACTCAGTAAATGAGACAAAATAAAAGAGATAAGTAGTCTAACTAAATTAAGAAAATGCTTGATTGTGGAAATGGCAATATTTACACGATCGAGGAAAACAAAAAATAAAGAAAATAAAATAAAAGTCTATTGAATCCGGAGCGAGGTCATGTGGTTACTTGAGCGTCAGGTAAGGTTTTCCTTACATCATCTATCAGTGTAACAATTCAAGCAGTTTCCGGGTCCGGTTCTCCTTCAAGTTGATCCAGACCTTCAATACCCACTGAATCACTCATTTCTCCCATATCGGCAATGATCCTCTCCTGAAGGCGACCAAGCACGGCTTGTATGGGTCTAACCACCGAATTGTTCTGGGATGAGAGGTTCAAGTCTGGTAGTTCTAAAGCAGACTGGTTAGGAAGTGACCTTGCTGTTGTGTTCCGTCGACGAAGATCCAGAGTAAACTCGCAGATAAGTATCGTTGAGAGCCTAGGAGAAAGTAAACATAAATAGGCATTCATAAGTATATGGAAGATCTCGTACACGTTCTGAAAGGTGGAAATTTCTCCTCCGACCGTCTGTTATGTAAAGTTTCATTAAGAAATGCAGCAGAGAATTGAAATAATATTTTACGGGAGAAATCTGCAGAGATTCATATTGACTGGATTTAGTGAAATGCAAGAGAAAAATGTGATGACACACATATTGAATTATGATTTGGGTAGGTGAAACGAAAAGTACAAAGCTTCAATAAAAAAATTAGCCCCGGTAAAAAAGGTAGTCGTCACATACGAAAATCTTAGAATACCTAACAACTAAAATTAATCGCGGCCGGTATCTCGATAAGAGTGAACTTACCCTGTTGGAGAAGCAGAGTAACAAAGTCATTCCCAGTCTGTAAGTGCAATCTTCGCTTTTCTTTCCATAGGCCCCAAACCTGACGAATGACTGCAAGGAAGGCTAATGCGTCAGAGAGAATTACTGTGATATTTTGAACAAGGAGATAAATAGGGAGATGTGCTATAAAAACAACGCATTCAAACTGTGTTGATACAAATAAAATTTTTCTTCTCACAGCTAAAAAAGTAGGTTAATAAAAAATGGATCGGGGATAATAGGGAATCCTACGGTGGTGGGTCGCATGCGGATCTTGTTGTATCTACATAACGTAGTTAAAATATTTCACAATGATATTGATCATAATCCACAACCATAGATAGCCGAGATTAAAGCGGTAAAAAATGTTGTAGTAAAAGCTATTGTCATTGGCCAATATCCTTGGCATAAAGCCAGAGTTCGAACTAAGATCAATCCTTCGGGGGTTTAAATGAGCGTCACGCAAGTATATGAAAATGTAATACCTTGTATTCCAATGAAAGGAAAAATTCCTACAACATTGAACAAAACTCCAAGATCATTACATAGACTGGTTTACGAGATTGTCATTTCTTTTGCATTTGGAGTAAATGAGATAAAAATACCGGGTAGACTGTAAAGAAAATCACCTGAGAAAGGAACGGACAGGAAGAAGGCTTTGAACTCACCGAAACAAAGTCCATACCCCCCCCGATGATTAAGAAAAAAAAAACCGGGTACTTGGAAAATAAATAAAGAAAAGTCGCTACGGTAAATTTTGGCTTCCATATGTATCGAACTTCATCATCAAGATGAAGGAAGGATGCGTAAAATAAGAGTGCTGGATGCATGGATCTCAGCCCTATAAAGAGCAACCCTTTCTCGAAAACTACTTACCAAAAGCAGCTACAAATATCTCCACATTAACAGTTCTGTAAATGGTTAATGTTAATTCAATTAGCTAATAGGATACCAAGTCGGTGGCCTACAGCTCAAAGACTGATTGCGCCGATCTGTAGGAGTTATTTATTCGAGAGGTAAAATAGAAAGACTCGACAACCTACTCTTCAGATATCATTTGAATTGAGCTATTCATGGTTTCGTTGCTCATATTGTCGAGTGGTTTAAAGAGAGTCCTAGTTGTAACCACCGGACGTCGAGTTTCGAACTCAACGCATATGCGATCTCAACGGCGGCCATCTCGCTATGTGTATTCTCAATATCTTAGGATGATGGGAGTATTCAAGAAAAAAATCCTAACAATGCTAGACCGCTCAGCGACAAAGGCAACTGCAGCCCGGGCGATGGATAAATTTTCCGGTACTCGAAGCAGTGACGAACTTTACGAGCCGTGGGTCTTTCCAGGGTTTCAGAAAATAGCGCGAATATCTTGCAGATGACAATCAGCAGTAGGTAAACGCGTAAGCATTGTAAACACAAACTCAGTTTACTTAAATATGAATGCTCGGTTTTCTCGGAGCTCACAAAACACTGACAAGCAGTATATCAGTTTCCAAGAGAAACCACAAGTTTGGAAACTCACCTCGAGGACCCCATGACACGAAATGCTTGCAATTAAAATTATTGTCACCCGGTTGTTATGTTTCAGGTCTGATCTCGAGTCTAGGGAACAACTGAAAGTGTTTTCAAAACCTTTTTCAGGCCACATGACTGGATAGCATGCAAAATAACGAAAATAGTGCTATTCCATATAAAGTCGAAACAAACTGATCCAATGCTTTGACAGCGAGCTGATAGTTCAACTAAGGTTTTGTTTGAACAACTAATCAATCGCGTCGTCTTCCTTAATTCCTCTACATACATTGAAATAGGCGATTTGGTCTATATTTTGAACAGATCTGAATTATAAATACTGGGATTCTTTGAGCAAACTCTTTCGCAACAAAAGCAGACTCAGATGGACGGAATAAACTATCTGATCGAGTATTAACACTCCTCTATCAGCGTAAGGTCTGTTACATACCGCAAGTTTATACAATTCAAGCAGTTTCAGGATCCGCTTCTCCTTCAAGTTGGTCCGTACCATCAATACCAACTAGATCATTCCTTTCTCCCATATCATCAATGATTCGCTCCTGAAGGCGATCAAGTACGGATTGTATGGGTCTAACCACTGAATTATTCTGGGATAATGGATTCAAGTCTGGTAATTCAAGAGCAGACTGGTTGGGAGGTGGTCTCATCATTGTATGCCGTCGGCGAAGATCCAGAGTAAATTCGCAGATGAGTATCACTGAAAGTCTGAGAGGAAGTAAACATAAATGAGCATTCACAAATCACGAGTATATAGGAGATTTCGTACGCGTTCTGAAAGGCGGTGACATCTAGTCCGGCTCTCTGTTATGTCAAGTTTAAATTAGAATTAGTAGAAACAATAGAGGATCGAAACATCTCACTGGAGAAATCTGTAGAGATTCATATTGACTGGATTTAGTGAAATGCAGGAGAAACCTGTGGTGACTGACACACATATGTAATTATACTTTGCGTAAGTGAAACGAAAAGTACAAAGCTTCAATAAGACATTAGTCCCAGAAGAAAGGATAATGAATGATAATGGTAGCTGTCACATACGAAAATCTTAAAATACCTGACAACACATTGAAATTAATTTTAGAATGCCTGATCCCCGCCGCTCGGGGGATGAGAGAGTGAGCTTACCCTGTTGGAGGAGCAGAGTAACAAAGTCTTTCTCAGTATGTAAGTGTAGTCTTCGCTTTTCCTTCCATAGACCCCAAAGCTGATAAATGATTGCGAGGAAAGCTAATACGTCCGTGAGAATTCCTGCGACATTGCTAACAAGCATCAGAATAGTGAACGAGGGGTAGCGGAGACTATGTATTGAACGATACAGTTGCCATTGTTATGGTATAGGGTTAGGGTGTACCAAAGTGAGTAGCCAAGACTTTCCCTGATTGGAGTGAGTACTCCCTTTCGGGCCGTTTCGACGGGCTCACTTTGACTATGATGATTTAAGGGTTCAAACCATTAATCGCTTGGGGTAAGATTGATTCTCCATACCACCATGATTCAATATTAATAAATTCCCTGCTTGATGTTGCGTCGTCGATAATATGGCTTTTTAAAAATCATTTCATCTGTGTTCTCGGTTATTCACCTGGACCAACTGTAAATTTGGGAGGATTGGAATCAATGGAAAGTCAAACAGAAAGAATGAAGGAAAAATTGCCAAGCCAACGTTTCGAACGGAGTCGTGAATACGAGTAAATAACCTGTGTTGGAATATTTACGTAAGAATGTCATCACGTGACATTCAGCCATTCCGGAGTTTATAGTCGATTGGTCCCATCAGAATCTGAGATTTGAGATGCGATCCCTCGGTTACTCGGCAATTAAAAAGGACACCGAACACCTTTTTATTTAATTACATTGTAGAGTAGAAATATCAGAAAATTCAGTTGCCTCGCGAATATGAGGGTTGTCATGGAAAAGTGTGAGTCTTGAAATTTCGATGTACTATTAGTAGAACTATGCGAGTACAAGAAGTCCCTGTATACGGCACTATTAGGAGGACATTCGGGATAGCAGTGTTGCCTGCTAGAGAGATAGGTTGTCCTTGCGCTCGAAGGTGTCACAATAATTTGGGATGGAGGGACTGGGACTTAAGAGAGTGGAGTTCCATGAGTGAGTCCTGGAACTGAGTGTGAAATGGTGGTTGAATTTTGACCGGGGTAAACAGATGGTTGAATTGGAGGGTAAAGGTGTATATTAATGAGTTTGGGGACCTTTGATATAAAATGTAAATAAAAGGTCTGAAATATTGCAAGTAACATACCATTGTATTCTCAGGTTGAACTTCAAGATGTCCATGATCAAAAAGAGAGTTTGGTTCCCTCAACTCGGTCAAGGAAACTGATCTGAACCCCTGAGGCAAAAGTGTTGGGAGCTGGTTGTATGCGTTCGGGCAAGCAAATATTGTTCTCCCCCCTTCGAACATTTCACCCTTCCCACACCCAGCGGCTACACCAGCGGTACAATTAATTATTGAAACAGTGCCGGCCCTTCTACCACTCTCACTTCTTGTAAAATCGACGAGCTCGAAATCAAATTTGGTTCTCTGCGTGGGAAAGGTATGAAGAAGGATTTTGTTAGGGATTACAGATGTTCAAGTCCTGCCGGCTCAGTCACACCTTAACTGTAATAGCGGACTGTATATAATTTCATTTCTTCTCGAGTCAGATTATTGAGTTTAAACTCTATCAAAAATCTACACTCTGTAAGTCACTGGGGTCTTTTGTGCCGAGATGTACGATTTTTTCCGAAGATCTAATGCCGGTCTGCCGAAGGGACCAATCGACTGATCACACGCCATTCCGTCGTCCTCATACCTATTTTCGTTATATGCGCTCGTCATTTTAAAACGAGCACCTTATATACAGTTTCATTTCTGAGTATGAACCCTCAGTTGTTTAACTACAACTGAGGGTAAGCTATATACATTTTTTCTCTACTTAGATTTAGTACTTATCTTCGTTTACAGCTTATTATTTAGGTACTAAATACATTTACAGTTGTCTAACTACAACTAAGGATTATTATTTAGTCAATACAAATGCCCGGAACACAACAACCTGTGTATGTTTTTTCCTTTTCTACTATTTTGTCATTCTTTCTGCAATGACAGGCCTTCAACTCCACTTCTGTACAAATTTATTTTATTGATATTATAAAATTATTCAGCAGACTTTGAGTATCGCTCTATGTTTATGTAAAGAATAAATCTCCATTAACGACATGCCGGGTCCAGAACCGCGCTCAACTTTTCAATTATCTCAATCAGCCATTTCGAGACGACAGAGCACACATATCACAACTCAAACAGCGAGCCAATGATGTCATGTTGTTTAAGACGTATCCTTCACATACACTTCACGTCTTTTTTAATTCTTTTACATGCATTGAAATAGATGATTTGGTCTATATTTCGGACAGGTCGGAGATTATAAATACTGGGATTCTTCGAGCGAACTCGTTCGCAACAAAAGCAGAATCATATGGACGGAATTGTAAAGTCGTTATAAAAGATAATAAAACGACCTAACGATAACATATGAGCTTGAACGAATAGTTAAAGAATTTAAGAACTAAGATAAGAGTTTTAATCTTCGTCTATTCGAAGCTAAGGAAAATAACTATTTACTAGTGGGTTTTTATATGTTTAAGTAAACACGGAATAGGAAAGAACATGAGGAAAATGAGTCATATTGGAATTAGGAAACATGTTTGTGTCGAGTCATTCCTGACTCGTGAATGAGTCAAGTTTCGGTGGCGAAACTTGGACCATGCGTTGAACGGGTAAGGTTGCCATTACAGGAGTGAACCATCTGATTGAGTATTAATACTCCTATAAGGTATAAGAACTGGCACTTACCAAAAGTTTATACAATTCAAGCGGTTTCCAAATCTGGTTCTCCTTGGCCCAGAACATCAGTACCCATTGACATTGGATCACTCATTTCTCCCATATCGGCAATGATTCGCTCCTGAAGGCGACCAAGTACGGTCTATATGGGCCTAACCACCAAATTGTTCTGGTCTGCTAATTCTAAAGCAGACTGGTCAGGAAGTGATCTCAGCGTTGTGTTCCGTCGACGAAGATCCAAAGTAAATTCGCAGATGAGTATCGTTGAGAGCCTAAGAGGGAGTAAACATAAATGAGCATTCATGAGTATATAGGAGATTTCGTACGCGTTCTGAACGATAGTGACATCTATTCCAACTATCTGTTACGCAAAGTTTAAAATGGGAGATGCAATAGAGAATTGAAACATTTCACTGGAGAAATCTGTGGGTATGAGTCAAAATGGCTAGATTTAGTGAATGCAGGAGAAAACTGGGGACACACATATTGAATTATAATTTGCGTGAGTGAAACGAAAAGTACAAAGCTTCAGTAAAACATTAGTCCCAGTGGAAAACAATTATAGTAGCTGTCACATACAGGAATCTTAGAATACCTGATAACACAAAAATTAATTTTAAAATGCCCGCCCTCGGGGGATGAGATTGAACTTACCCTGTTGGAGAAGCCGAGTAACAAAGTCCTTTCCACCCTGTAAGTTTACTCTTCGCTTTTCTTTCCATAGGCCCCAAACCTGATAAATGACACTAAGGAAGCCCAATATGTCCGAGAGAATTGTTGCGACATTTTGAACAAGAACCACAGTAGGGAGATATGCTATAAGAATATTACTTTCAGAACATATAGATTTAATTTTGGGTTTTCTTCCTACAGCTAAAACAGCAGGTTAATAAAAATTATATGGATCGGGGATAATAGGGAGTCCTACGGTGCTGGGACACATGAGGGTATTGTTACAGCTACATATGTGGTTAAAATATAAATATTTCACAATTATATTGATTATACATAACCATAGATACCCAATGCTAAGGCAGTAAAAAATGTTATAGAAAGTGCCATTGCCATTGGCCGATATCCTTGGCATAAAGCCAGAGCTCGAACTGAGATCAGTCCTATGAGGGTATGAAAAATGAACATCACTCAAGTGTATAGAATAAAGTACCTTGTACTCCAATTAATGGAAGAATTTGTATAGCATTGGGTAAAAATCCCAGATCATTACATAGACTGGTTTGCGGCATTGTCATTTCTTTTGTGTTTGGAGTAAATGAGACAAAAATACCGGAGAGACTGTAAATGTTCACTTGAGAAAGGAATGGATAGGAAGAAGTTTTGAAATTTCCAAGCTCGTTTGAAAGTAGTCAAAGATCGTGGCAAGGACTAAAAATAGGAAAACCGGGTACTTGGAAAATAAATAAAGAAAGGTCGCTACTGTAAATTTTGGCTTCCATATGTATCGAATTTCATCATCAAGATGAAGGAGAGAGGCGTAAAATACAAGTGCTGCATGCATGAATTTCAACGCTGTAAAGATTAGTCCTTCCCTGAAAACTACCTACCAGAGGAAGCTATAAATGTTTCCACTTGCAGGGTTCTACATACTGTTAGTTCAATTAGTAGAGCAACAACTCGGTGGCCTACGTTTGGAAGACACCTTGCGCCAATCTGTGGGGTTATTTATTTCAAGAGGTAAAATAGAAAGACTTGACAGCTTACTCTTCAGATATCATCTGAATTGAGCTATTCATGCTTTCATTGCTCATCTTGTTGAGTGGTTTGTAGAGAGTCCTTTGTTTGAACAGTTTTAACCAGTGCCTCAATACTACGTAAATATACTACAAATGCGAGCCTCGATTGGAGATGAGGTGAGGATCGGTTTGAGATTTAAAAATGAATTGGAAAAGAAATCAAAACATTGATTAGTTGGTCGCCCGAAACCTTAGTTGAATTATCAACTCGCCATCAAAGAAGCAGTTTGTTGTCTCGATTTTGTCAATAGAATAGCCCTATTTTTATTGTTTCGTATAGTATCCACTATCTAGTGATGTGGCTTGCTTTTCTCAGTTATTCCTCAGACTTGAGCTCAAACTTGAAACAAACCAACAGGGTAGTGGTAATTGTAGTTGCAAACACTCAGGCTCCATATCATGGGATTCTCGAGATGAGCTTGAAACTTGTGATTTCCCTTGGAAACTGATATATCGACTCAAGTGCCAGAATTACTTTTATCAATGAGTTCTGCCATCATTCTAAGATATTGAGAACACACATAGCGAGATGGCCGCCGTTGAGATCTCAGACGTATTGAGTTCGAAACTCGGCTTCCAGTGGCTACGACTAGACAGCAGCCAATTAGCTTACAACAGAATCTCGGAAGAATATTGCCAGTTCAACATCTAGCCGTGGTAATCAACCACTAGAATAAGGAGGTGCCATTGAAGGTGCCCAATAAAATCAACGAATAAATATTTATCATTCACCCTCGCGATGTTTGGCAACAAATATCCCCGCATGTTGTTGGTAGGCCTACCCAACCCCCACAGAGGGAACAACACGGACTCCAATGTATAATTGAACCTAATGCAGTGACACAAAAATGAGGCTTTGGGTTGCTATCTGATTGGTATTATGCTTAGAGTAACGATGTGTGTGATATTACGTAGGAATGATCGTTGAGCTAGGTTTCAGCTTGAAGGAGAATTGATCTGATATGTAACACTGACGAATTTGGGAAACCCTCCTAGTCATAACAACACTTTTCAAGCCTTACATACTAATGCCAATGCAATTTCCGTTACATTTTTTGTAACAGTTGCGGTGGAAAGCAACGATTACATAGAGTCCAAGGGAAAACGGTACAAAAGATTATATTCGCTAGTTTAGCATTCTAGACAATTGACAATATAAAAGTCAGTATGCCAGCATTTTTGAGATATCAAAAACACGAGAACAGGGTTCTAAACGAGGTTAATTATTTTTAATATTGAAAACGTGAGATTTAGAATTAGCGTCGGGGGACGGATTTAAAACTTGAAAACATGTAGCGCTTTAGTCAGAGGCCCACTACTGGTATCAACCTGACAAAAAAAAATCAACATCTTTATAAAGTCATACTAATGTAAGGAAGGTAGATAACTCACATCGAAACAGACAATATCATCGCCCAGCATCGCAAACGGGTTATTCGTTCTTATACCGAATATATTAAAATTTTGCCAAGACGCCATAGAGACTTTGCGGTATATCTTGCGATAGGGAAGACAGGATGTGATTTTAGTTTTATTCTCATCCTGAGTCACAACTTCGGAAAGACCCCATACGATTCCAGGCGTAGAAGAGGTCCACGCTTTCTGATTGAAGTCCAATATTACACAATCCATTTTCCCGTCTCCATTCACCATTCGGAATTGAGGTAGATCCGGTGCGAGAACACGATAACCACGAAGAGCTCGTCGTTCCCAATGTGCAGGATATTTATTTCTGAATACGCGTGTGGCGCTAGGTCCCCAATCTTCCCATGAAACCTCCTTTTGGGTAGAAAACGTCTTCCTGTATTTTCTTAATGTTTCAAGATGGATGAATATGTCAAAGGTATTTATACGTTCATTGTCATCAGAAAGATCATTGTAGAAAGATTCGATCCGTACAGCCACAAGATGGGAGTATGGAGGATAAATGATTGTCGAAGACTTAACAAATGGAGAAAACGGTTTAGGAGTAAATGCGGCTTTTGCGAATGTCCATCCCATATCCCATGTTCTTGGATCAGCGTCCGCGAGGTTCTTGAAAGGCAGATTGAATGTTACAAGGTTTAGACTACGTGAAGTATCATCTTTATCCTTGCACGAACCAGTGACATTGGCCTCATCCATGTTCGTGACGTAATATTTAACCACTGGAATGCCCTCTGCATCGCAACCTGCTAGAAGAATCTCCGTCTCGGAGATCATCAAGGGGTTAAAAGTACCGAACCCAGAATACACCGTCTAAGAGAAAAATGTTAATAAGAAGCGGCGTAAGGAGAATGTCGGAAAGGTTCTAACAAGAGTCTGGGCCGTCTTCCATTTAATTTGGGTCAGCTTGCACCAGTCACGACCATTGGCTTGGAGGAAAAGTAGATTGTCCCCGAATATAAAAATCGCTGAGTGATAACCCGTCCTTGTGTTATGAGGAATTGGGAGAGACAGTATAGATTGTTTAACTTCCGCATGTGTATATTCTAGACCAGTAGAAAGACTACGAATATGTAGTTTGCAGAAAGGACTAGAGCAGAGTAAAAAAATGATTTGTTAAATGTCGAGAAAGAGGAAAACATACTCGTGAAGAGTACACATTTCACCCAAAATCAATAGATCTTGCCCCGCGTCGAAATTAGAACCGAGGCAGCATATATCAAGGGAAAGAGTCGTCACAAATCCGTTATTTTTGTCGTTTTGAAAATCATACACATCAATCGCGGTGACCCCATAATCATTAGGAGTCCGAGGATACCCTCCAGCAAAAACATGACCACAAATTTCCATTTGAATGTATGTTTTCCCTATTGGTATTTCCAAGTGTTTATTCCAAGTAAATGTGGACCATCCACTTTCCCTTCTACGAAGATCAGCAAGAAGTTCTGCAGGAGTAATGTCATAAGTATCAAGTCGATTTAGATGATACGTTTCATCCAGTCCGGCCTTGGATGCTTCTAATGCATAGGTAAGGATGGAAGAAGCTTGAATAATAGCCAGAAATCGTTTCGATAAGCGAGCGCATGATGCCAGTTCCTTTGGCGGTAGGAAACTCAAAAGTCGTATAATGACTTCTGTAGGAAAGTAGCAGAGAAAAATCATTTAAACTAAAGCCGGTATTCTTAAATGGATATTGGTATTTTCAGGATAACCGCTAATGGCTAGTGGATTTTGCTTTTCCTTTGGGGAAATCTGTTTGCGCGAAAAAAATAAATCAGAATCGATGGATGGAAGAAGAAGAAGAAAAAGAGATGTGTAGTGACATCCCCGACGTGACATTTTCATTTTTTTATGAAGTTCGGCTTTTGCAATTGGCACTCCATTTTCAAAAGACTACGAATAAATCTTAAGTTCAACTTGCGTAGAAATTTTAAAGTCGAGCTTGAGAGAGTTGGAAGTGTGTGTTGAGGCGTTTATGTAACACGCGAGAGGCTAGAACGAATGGCATCATGTTTCAAGCAATCGCAATCATGACACCCAGGAAATGTGGTCCTCCAATTCCGAATTCCTCATGAGAAAAAAATATGATCCAAGTAATACATTCTCAACTTTCTATCTTTTGAAAGACTCTGTATTTCAGATGGGATGTTTTAAACCTGTTTTAAATGTCTGGAAGTGCTAGTAGATTTTTGAGGACGTCTCGGATATGCGTTATAGGGTTACAGCAAACTATAATACACTGCATAAATAAATGGATAATTCTTTAGAAAAAAATCCGGTGGAAAAATGATGATCGTCCAATTTTAAGAAACACAAAAGAACTCATAAAAAAATCCCCCTAAAAAGTAAAAAAAATTAGTTCATGTCCATCAATAATCCGCCTGACGGGTTCGGGTTCGTTGCAACTGTATTTGAACTATAGTTTCTCAACTCTATCCAGCTTTCACCGCTTTCTTCAAATCGAGATGAGGCGAAGGAAAGGGTCGTTTCTGAAAGATGGCTCTTCTCTGTTTCAATACGCCGTAAATCTAATAGAAACCGTGAAATAAGGAGAGCTGGGATGCTTGTTGAAAAATTTTTAGCACAATGTTTTGCACACTAGAGAGAAATAAAATTTTGACATACGGTAGTGGGAGTGCGTTCAGAATGCCAGTTAGATACTAGGCGTCATGATATTAGTAAACCCTCTTTTCATAGATGATGGACGTACCGGGTTTACAAGATGAGGCTGTGGATGATAGTTAACTACAACTCGAGAAATAGAAATGTCAAAAACTTACAATATTGAATATAATGGAGGATATTTCAAAACAAAACGTAGCGCTAATGAAACCCGTTCAATAACGATAACCTTTTCACGTGAGATTTAAAACATACACGAAGTACATGAGACCTGTAAACAGGAAAATCAGCGAATCTGTCCGAATGTTTTTTTTTCGGGAAATAATATTACCACTTTTGACAATGAAAGAAGACAAAGGTTGAGTTCCAAGAAACTGAGCGTCGATTTTAAGATACGAGTGGCCGTGGTACATGACAATGCCAATTCCAAGTGCTTCTGCGGCTAATCTAACCACGGAGACTAACGGTCCCCCTAGAATCAGAGAATTAGAAAATCGAAAAAATATTCATAGTGTAAACGAGATGTACATCTAAGGAATAATTAGTTCATTATGGTAATAGAATGATTTGAACTTACAGCCGACTGGCAGTCACTGCTCGCGAATCTCCCGGTACACAAGACGTCTGAAATACCTCGTACTGAAAATGCTCTTGAGATCAATTAAATTTCCTCAAATAATATCGATACACTCACGAAACCAAGGATAACCGCTATTACACTCAGCATGGCAAGTAACATAAGCGGGTACTTCAAGGAGCTATTATAAAAGGCGTATGTTCGAGCAAATAAGGTGCCTAAGAGTAAATTAATTTTAGTAAATATAAATGTCTTTGCAAGCGAAAGAAAAGAACACGTGCCCATTATTCCTGCTCTGGAAATAACACCGAGAAACTCGACAAAGTGATAAATGGTGGTACAACTAAAAATTCAAAGTATGAGGAGAAAAGGTTCATATACAGCTATGGGAACATACTGAAAAGATAAGATCTTAGAAAAAGGATGAGTTAAAATGTGGCATTTACATACCTGAGGAGGCATCTTATCCTTATCTTCAATGATGATTATGAAAATTATTTTGGCCGCGGGAAGATATCGAACAACAATGTAGATAAAAGTGGATAATTTAGGTGGAGGAGTCCAAATAAACGTGATTTCATCAGAAAAACACAGTAAAAAGTCGAAAGCCGTAATTGCTACCCGGATGAATTAGATTTGAATAAGAAGTTAGGAAAGCTATCATTTACATACCCAATAGCGCTGTTTCGACATAAGTCTGAATGACTCTAAAAGTGAGTCGTCAAACATGAAACTTTTCATTCATATCCACCATAAATACTAAGTACTTACGTTGCAATTACTTGTTCTTCAGAAACTACGCCATTTTTCATGATATCACCATGAGCCGCGAAGGGAGAGGGGACGGGGTGAATATGAACTTGCCACTTTCAAATTGTTGAATTTATACAAAATCGGATGACTACGCTCCCCCGGAATAGCCACGTTTTTAGGTACGTAGTTTACTAAAAATGTTGATGTGACAAATCTCACATACAAAACTGATCCAATTTATTAATTGTTCTTTTCAAATTCGGCTTGGTGATCTCTAATTAAACGAACTCAACTGAAAGCGTGCATACTGGTTTTTAATCCAGGGGAGGAAGCAATTTGTGATTGATTCTGAAATCAACCTATTAAAAATAAATGCTTACTTACTATTCCCACTGAATTCAGCTACCCGATTTTAAGAACGTTCACTTAGTGTAAAACGCAGGTTTATCGAACTCTTGTGCCTCCCTTGCGAACCCACCCGGAGATTCCGGACTTTTCACAATTTCATGATGTTGTGGGCCGTTTTCCCTTTTTGTATTAAAACGTAACGGGCGTTTGAATTCGGTAAACTGTGAACCGACGAAATCAATTCTTTCTATGAAACCCAAACCTTGAACAAATGGGGTTAGCTGATGATTTCCCACAACTATACAGTAAAAGGGCACCGCTTTAAGGGTTTTCTCAATAAGCTTTAAAATTTAATTGCTTCAGCTATCCCAAGCGGGTAGCTGGGATTAAAGTGTTGACATTGACCGGAGGCAAATATACACATAGATTCAACGCCGCGAAAGTTGTGGGTGATAATGGGTGGTGACTTATGTCGATTTGGGATCAAACCCTTTGATGTCGATAGGTCCCCCATCCCTAATAAAATTTGTTTTCTTTCGATCGATAGGACTCCGGATCATACATCTCTATTACGCCCGAGTCGGTATCCGAAGGAAGGGAGGGACAGCATGCACTACTGACTCGATAGATCGGAAATTACCAATAACAACTTCAAGTTGAACAGCGCATTGCCAGTGTGATCAGAGCCTCATTTGAACCAAAGTAGTGTAGCAACTGTCTGGGAAAGACCATAGTAAGGCCAGGGGCCAATGTCACAATCAAATTTGCCGGGATAAACGGATTGAGACCGCCACGAAGGTGGATGCCAGTATGGATGAACTTGGGGGATAAGAGAACCTCTTGATTCGTGTATCACATGCGTAGAGTGAAAGGACGATCTTTGTTGTCATGTTCGTGTATAAGGGAGATCAAGAAAAAGATACAAGTTATTCGCGAATGGAGGTTTAGATCACAGATCTGTCATCCGGTATGGAGTTAGTAACGGAAGATACGTTGGGTAGAGAACACACTCTAGTTGCGGGCATGGATCAGGTTTCTAATACTCCATATAGTACTTGTACTTGTCGAAGGCCATTTACAGATTATTTACACTTGCAATATCTTCAGTACCAGGAACGTCAATAGCGGGATTCTGTTCAAAGAAGCTTGATTGGTTTCAACTTAAGGCGGACATGCTCGACAGGTATACTATATCAAAAAGATGTGAAAGATTTCTATCGTAACCGAAGTTCCCGAACTTATACAGTGTCCACCCAGTCTCGTGATATGATTGAGAACCTGCGAAAGGAGAACCAATAAGTTCAAGTATGTTATGTCAGGATGTCAACTTTAAACGAGAACCTAATGTGGCGAATAGCGCGATCTGAGCTTCATTCTCAATAATCTTATCCCCTTTGTGCCCATCCCTTAACCGAAACCCTCGGGCGTCGCAGTCCGCGTATGAGGCACGTACTTGCCAGCAGTGTTACATCCGTCCACCGAAATCGTCTTCTTAAACATCCTCCAACCATAAACTCTTTGTTCCTAAACCCAGGCACATCCCACAGCCACCACAATCCAGACTGACTCAAACAACGTAGTCGCGGATTCGCCGCCCATAACCTAGATCATAACCTCGATATCTTCCGCTGAGCATGATGTTTCGTCGATCCATGGACGGTCTTAAAGAACCTTCTCTTCATCATTCCCCAGCAAAACGTAGCGTGCGTGGGATGTAGCCGTAAAACGTGTTACCCCGCCCAATTCTCTTTAGAAGATCCTGTGGGCGCAAACGCAACGATGATATTAGATTCGACAACATTGTTACGCAGCCCATCGAATGTAGGGCCTAAACGCGGTGAAAGAAGATATAAACGATACCGCGCGCTGACTCGTGGCACGACTGTCCCGGGCTTCCCCAACGGGATAAACATTCAGAATGCCCAGTCAATTTGAACTTGAATTCAATCGCTACCATCTTGGTAAAAGTAGGAATATAAACAGTATTCTATAGTAAACTGATATCAACGCCCATTCGGACGGGTGTGAGGGTTGACACACGACGCACCGTAGTCGGAGACCGTGTATATCATACGACTGCGAAACAGATGATGCACGACCAGTACGTAGCTCTGTATGTTTCCTAAAGCAATCTATTATCATTTTTTCATGAATAAATGGCACGTTTGATAAGTATTGGTGTACCGTTTTGATCGACGAATGAAACTGTGCGGGTCGTTTGGTTTAATCTTATCAAGATAGATGATTTTGAGAAACTTACAAGATAATGTAATCACATCCAAGAGTCAGATTGTTGACTTGAGTACCAAAGGCGAATTCATGGAGGGTGGGGACGTTCTGGTGCAGCATATGGAAACAACCATCTGAAAGGATCTACACTTAAACAATCGTGATACGAGGGAATAGCTACGCACCCTCAACTAAATTCAAACGGTATATCATAAGCCTGTGGTTCACCCTTATCATTTACAAGTGATGGTAGACAGAGCAGACCCTTTCACGGTTGACTAAAACGCTACGCCACTGACAGTGAAACAACACGCACGTTCATGAAACAAGATGAAACATTACCAATGTGCGTATCTGGGTTCTGCAACTCCACCTCATGCCCTATTCATTTTGAAGCTGATACCTTCGAGATTGAATGATCTGTAACAGCCCGAATGGTCCTCCTATACTTGGCTCCGATCCGGGTTGTTTCTCTCGGTACTCGGGAAAATATTCAAAAGATTGATTCGGATAATGCATTCGTTCCCGTCCTGAAGCCCGTAAAGCATCTTCAGCCGATGCTACTATGCTTACATCCTCTTCATCCTTTGCTAGGCGATGCGGTGGGAAGTCGATATGTATCGCCTCAAGAATATTTATGTCCGAAGCAAGAATAAAATCCTGATACAAAATGAACGAAAGTATTAGCAGTGTTTAAAGATCAATCATACCAAAAGGTGGGCATAAAGGTTATCATCCTCGTGGAGCCTAGCGAACAAACACAAGAGAGCCTACAACAAACGCTTCCTATTTGTTCAGAATCTCGAATCTCATCCTATTGGCTAGTTACCAGCGTATACGTTTTTAAGCTCTACAAGGCATATCAGAAAGAGAAGTCCTTTGTTAAGTTGAAGCGACGTACATATCATGCTCAGCTGCAAGTTCCTGTACTCTTGAGTCATTGCGAACATAATTCTCAGCGGCAAGCACTCTCATTAACGATAATCTAAGTTTGGGTTCCTACAGGTCATCTTCGTAAGGGGTTTCTACAACCTAATCTCCGTTGCTGAAGCTTGCAGGTCAAAGAATAGCATCATATATATCCCTGTTTAAATCGTCTCAATCCTAGCTGTACAAATAGACGAGAAACTGGACTCACCTAGTCGATGAACTGTGGACGATTGAGATGGAGGGAAACAAACACGAAACAATCACATGCGCATCACACCCGGGCCCAGTGTTGACATCCCTTCAGCGTCTCCCGGCTGTTTTCCCGTAGTTAGACGGATTCCCAAGAAAGCAAGTACATCAGGTATGGGAGGATTTGCAATCGGGAACACGTGGTAAACCTAATCTTTTTGACAGTGATATTGCTCTACGACATGATTTTCGAATGGCCAATGAAATCGCTGGTATGTAAAGACACGAGGATGGAATGAAAAGAGAAAAGGTAAGCTTCTTTGCTTTGAAATGAGTATGGTTAAAGCCGCCATAGTGAATGATAGATACAAACTTGATAATATTTGGGATCAGAAGACATCCCAACCCAGGTACGAACGACTCTTCGCGAGCGCAATGATCCAAATAGCGTTCACGAGTTCTAGAATCGTTGGCTTTGGCGGATAACAAGGCAGCGAAATACCATGCAATATGTATTCAAGATGTTGTCATCCCAGAAACTAAAACATACGAGGAAGAAAATGTACTTATACTTTGCCGCCTATCATGGAGTGGGATGAACAATGTTGTTGGACGTCACTAAATTGGGTAACATGCTTGTCATACACTTACATAATAGCACCTGTTTTGAACTAAAGTTAGAACTTAGAGTTGCGATGGATATTTACGGGTGTCATTGTGGTTTTGATAAAATCTCAGGTATTTCATAAAAAGAGTCAATATCCAAGGTTGATATCGACGACCAAAGCACACGTCATCAGACCTGATTCCACTGAATAAAGCCGAGTCAAAGGATCGGGGCCTTTCGCTATAGACAATCACCAAAGGACTTAACCTATTTGCTGGTGTTTTGAAGTCCGGGTGTCTGGATGTTTTATTGTTACATACGGCAAATTACACAGTTAGTACCCAATGTCAATTGTTTGATTCCCAGCTAACTTATTCTTCTAAGCTTTGGTGAAGAAAAGTTTACATAAGTTGAAAAAGACAGTGAACGATTCAACATGACAACAATACAAATGTTTTGTTTATTCCCCTGTTCTTAAATCATAAATACTTCCTAATATGCTTCTTGAAGAACTACCGGATCGCCATATTCCTCAAGGCACCAGAAAAATCTCTTGTTGACCAGCTGACTGTAGCTATGAACATTGCGCATACATATCCGCTGATAATACGTATGTCTTTTACAAAATGGGACGTCGATCTTGGGTTAAAGGACCTCCAAGTTATTGGTCATTTACCAATGGACGCGCTTCCGTCTCATCGAACGTTTTGACTTCTTTTCCCAGGCTGCAGCAGATTGTCCTTCCTTCCATGTCCCATCCGGATTTCTTTCAAAATCCCCATCTTTATAGCGATAACTAAAGAATCACCTTAGTTTTCTTTTTAGGAAAATAAAAGATAATGGATAACTTACACTCTTTGTAAAAGCTCCAAAAGTCTGTTTCGTAACGTTGGGTCCATACGAACAGATTCACCTGGCCAAAGACTTCCTACACCATTTCGGGATAGACTCTCCTCAAAGATGGCTTCCTCATAAGTACAGCCACAATTGAGTGTCCTGTGAGGTGCCATCCGCGAAGCATATAACGGACGTTCGCGTCGAGAGTCATGCCAGGCGCATAATGCGTTACCAGCTCGGTTTAAAGAGCAATGCGCTCGCTCTCTAAATCTCGTTCTTTCCTCCCAATCGGGGGGAATAACACCGAGCATATCCATATTCATATCTCGTAACTTTGATCTTCTCTCCAATTCTTCTTCCAATTCACGTACTCTTCGTCGTAATGTTTTTAATTGGGCTTCTGTCGCGGCAGTGGCAGTGATGGAATTGGAAGAATCAACGTCATCCGTTGATTTTCGTGGATAAAAATGAGGATTTGGGGGTTGCAGTGGTTGCGAAGACTGCTGAAACTGATAATTGTGGTGTTGGGGAATATGATCGTGACGATCATGATTGTTGATATGGTTGGACATTTTCGATGGTATACCAAAACGTCTAGGAACGAAGCTTTCAGGATGTATAGCAGGAGGGGATGGTTCGGGTCCCACAAGAGTGTCATAATTGTATAAGGGTCTCGATGGCGCATCTGGTAAGATCACAAATGTTGGCACAGATGACATTGATGAAAAGAAGTTCATACGCTCTGAAACGGACTTTAAGGCCAAGCCAGAGTTGTTAGAAGGGAAAGAGGTTTAACAAGATAGGGTATAAATGGGACTCACGGGATGAAGATTGTTGGAGGGAGGAGGGGGGGCGTTATAATTGGAAATATCACCGTCTGGTCCACCTGATGGCGAGGGCAAGTAGTCATGCCGACGCATTGTGAAAGTATTGGAGTAGGAATAGCTGGGGGTGGGAGCTGAAAGCGAAGGTCTAGTTTTCATAATTTGACTCGAACTAGAACTAGAGGGAGGTGGAGTATCTGCACTAGAGAAGGGATGAACATGACTGTTGTGTCGTTCAGACATTTTGATGGATATTTACTCTCTTCTTGTCAACATCGGGGAATGCATTCTTTTATGCACTTGTTCCATCAATTTTTAATTTTTAATTTATTTTCTAATAATCAAAGAATTTAAATTTTATTATCTTTTTCGGGATTTCTCAGTGATTTCCTTACTGGGAAACCTAAGGCTTCTCCAACTTCTCGAACGATGTATTTTAATTTTAAACTCTTTTAAATAATATATTCTAATCACGTGAAGCTGCCTTTTTTTCTCGGCATGCGTTGAGATGATGGTGGCTATTTCCTTCTTTTTAGGTGCTCATATGAATTTAGAAGAAGCCGGGACATGTCCTCAACCTAATTATGTTTGTTTTGCTATTCTTTTTTTTTCATGGAAGGTTTGGTAATCTTTTCTAATCATTTGAATCTCAACATACGAGTTATACGTTGTATTGATCATGAGTAATTAGATATGCACAGCATTTGAAATCCTTTTTGGGGTCTGAATGCACAGACTGAATTACCTTCTGCCACTGAGTCATGTATGTTAACCAGACAGTTTGCATAGGTATATGCACGCAAATATGAATGCACCGAGTCGATACCTTTTATAATAATATATTTGGGCCCGCGTATCCGGTACATCCATAACCGATGACAGATTCGCCACCATACTATGATCGTTTCTTATCTTTTAGCAAAAAGAAACTAGAGGTCTAAACGATCCGAACCGCTACGCCTTCCCGACCCCCAGAGGGTCGGCACTAAATCTATATTAATTACTGGGAGAGTAATTATGATTGTGTTTCATTGTTATTCACCGAGTCTTTCTGAAGGAGTGAGAGTGGGCACCCCTGTACTAAAATGTCGCAGAAATCGAAATCGCTTTATTAACCGGTCAAAGCCCTAATATTGAATATCGAGGTTAATAAACCAGTTCTCACCAAATTTTGAATATATTAATGGTTAATAAACCGCATTTTGCAAAATCGAGGCTTTAATTGGTTAAAAAACCTAAATAAACCGATTTCGATTTTTGCGACTGTCACATACCGGCCGGGTTACTTAGGTGGCATCGGGGGTTGTAGAATGGGCCGAGGGTACGCGTCATTAGAAAGAACAGTTTTAGAGAACAGAATAAGCCTTCTAAGAAAGGTATTCAAAACGTGTTATTTGACAGGCGCCCTTTAACCCTGATCTATATGTTTTTGGGTGTTGAATTCAAGTAAGTAGTAGTATAGAATGGATCTCACGATGAGATCTTAACATAGTAAGGATTAGTTGGCGATACGGCCGATAATAACAATTTGTTTGTTTGTTGACGTGATCTTCGGATCATGCTTGACCGGTGACGACTGGTGGTTTAAGGGAGTCTAGCATTTTCATGTCCAAAAGAAAGTGCCAAGCTAAGTTTGGTATCAATATGGGGCAAGTAGAAAACACTACCGCAAAAAGAGATAATAAGTATCATCTTTGCGGTTATCGGGAGATCATCAGATGAGACTCACTGTTTACCCCAACCCTTACTGAAAAGCTGTAAATGAAACTCTTTGTTGCAGCGATATCGTAGCTAGCACTAAAAAACTTTAGAACCACTCGGGAGAGTTATGATGTACATACTACATACTCACCTAGTATGATTTCAGGTTTACTCCATCGACATTGAATCTCAGAACATTGTGCGTGTGAGAACGTGAGTCTATAGAGGACCTGCCACGATTCATCTTTGGCAAAGTCACAAAAAAAGAACTTGGAAGGCTTCGGTTTTCCCTTGACCGGGATTTCAAGATCACCGTGCGTTAAAAGCTTCCTTCCGATTCAAATTCCTATAACCTATAAATATTACATTAGCACTAGTATTCTTTTTTGTCATGGACTATCGGGTTCCAGCCTTTTTTTTATTTCTTCTTTTGGCGGAATACCAGACTGCAAAGTCCGGGTGTGGAGATCACTGCTACTCCGCTGCAATATATTAGGAGACCTTGGTCCGCTCTTAATAATAATACTAACGTTAACAAGACTTAAGTACTTTATTTGACAATAGATTGCCGGGCCTAGATTAGAGCTTCGAGATGAGGGCTTCACAGGGTACCAGTAATAGAGTCCAAATAAAACATTTGTATTGAATTGAATTAGCACTTGAGCGAGTCATTGCTAGTTTCACCATCTGAAAGGAATTTACGGCAAGTTGCTGGCCCGAGATCGCCGGAAAATCAGCAGAACGAAAGTGCTTCTCGTCAGGCCCAGACAATTGAGAGAAGACGGCGGCGGAGTAATTGAAATGTCGCGTATGTACCATGAAAAGCCGTACATGAGCGAATCCCACCTTCAAGCTTAGTTTAAAATTTAAATGAATCGCATGGGTAACCACTTGACCGCATGGAGCATAGCGTAAAGAACTACCTTTTTCCGTGTATTTAAATAATATTAATCAGTTTGCGATTCCGAGATATTCTTAATTAACAATTAAAGCAACCTGAGCACGAGATTGTCAAATACCTCGTATGTATGTCTCAGGTTCCCTAGGGTTTGATTGAGTGCTCTCTTATTATTATCCATGTGAATACGCGAACCTATTTCGGAGAACAGGTTGACTAGGACGCTGGTATTAAATTTGTATTCAGCCAATCCGATGACGCCCGGGCATTTCTTCTCTTTTCAAAAGGTATTTGTGAGAGAGAAGGAAAGATATAGCAATCATCATTTATAATAATAAATCACTGATAATTAAACCGTGTAAGGTGACTTTTGACATTTGTATTTCACATCTATGTTACGCGGGAAGATAATTGTTGGGTTCGTTGACGCGTTAGGAAACGGGAAGTAGAAGTTTTTTTTTTTTTGAGCGCGAGTACCTTGATGGAGACTATTGTAACCTGGTAAACAAACTCTAGGTACGCGTCTTTCAGCGGATTTCTCAGGATGTTTTTTTTGGATTATTCTGATCATATTTATACCTACAGTGAGAAATTTAGGCTCGTTTCATGCCTCTCAAATAAACCAGGCTATGAGGTGAATCTCGAGGAGTACTTTGCGCGATAATAATAGGAGGTTTTCAGAAAGATGCCCTCTTTCATGGTACATAACTTTCGGACTTGAGAGACTTGTGGAGGTCATTCTCTGGAATAACTTGAAAGATTGAAACGTTAAAAAAGATGATTGGTGGTGAGAAGAAGTTTGCTGCAGCCGCAGCCGGGCTCCTGGGTCACATGTCACACATTACACTTGAAACCAAAGACGCAAGCGCTGAGACTCGAGAGGGAGGTCAGTGCGTTTGTTCTTTACTAACGCATGTTTCTTATTTTTCTTATTTAAAGACCGTTACATGAAGCATCATAGCCAATTTCGATTATCTCATTACCCGGCTGTCGGATGAAAAAAGGTGTAATTATTAATTAATGATACCGTTTCAAGAATTGCGGAAGCAAGTTACTTATATCAACATTCTCACTCTACTTCTAAACTAAAACTTGCGAATGACATCTCTTTTTCAGTACTAATTACAACTAAAGGTTGGCAGATGGCAACTTAGCCCGAGATAAAAATTTCCCACTGCGAAATAACTCAGTTGAAATCAAACGGTTTTACTAGCTTCTTTAGTTACCTATTCAACGCAGTGAAAGCCAAAAGAAGCCACCATGCACAGGGATAAATGTATCTCATTATGACGTATGTTGTATTCATGCATGCGTGTTTATAACTTGTCTTCTTTCACATGTGATTGTGACCCACCTAGGGCCGAAGCTTTGGGCCACTTAATGAAGAAGAGAAATGTGATAATGATGAGACCTGCGATTTGCAATCATATCATTTGCATTATTAATGACCTTCCGATAACCCTTATTTAGACCAAAAGGAGTAACCATCACGGAGATTTCACCTCTATTCCCTCCATACTGATCAGAATGCCCGAGTACCAATGATGTATTATGAGTTTTGTTTACATTTGATAAGCTATAAAGAAGAGCAGCGTTATTTGGCCCCAACTCATTTCCTTGAGGCTTCACAATTCTTCCACATATTCGGCTCTTGTTCGTAGCAGAATTAGAATAAGCCCAAATGTTCTGCGGTTTGCATGGCTGCAAGCCTAGGGGACTTCCAATCAGAATCGCGTTTAGGGTATACAAAGAACTCCCTGGTATGTGTTTCTATTTCTGGTACCTCATCAAATTGGAAAATTAGTGGACGGGGAGTTAACAGAGTCTTTGTCTTTTTCGAGTGACGGACTTCACTTATATCTTGTGTTTTTCATTTCTTATTGGGACCAGGTTACCAGAGCCCAAAAATTGATTGGGGGTAGGCAATTGATGAGAAGTCGAAAGGTTATAACGTTAAGTTTCAACTTTAGTAACATCCCACACAGCCCAGTGGCGCCGTGTGTTGAAGGCTTTCCAACTAAAGTAATTTGAATTTTCAAACCATACTTCTCTAGGGTCTGGTGAGCTGCGTTTCGTATTTTCCCAAAGTATCATACGAAGATGAGATCTCCAATAACTTCATCAAGCGTCAGCTTAGTATTGGCAGCAGAGGAGTAAGACTTCACGAAATGATAAATGGGCCTGAGACGAGATAATTGACTCGATGGGCTGATTATTTCCCCAAAATTAGCACGGAAGATAGTCCACAATTCAGTTAATCTCAGTTGATAAGTAGGTGAATGCTGACGGGAGATTCAATAATTATACACAACATGTCTGGCTTCAACTCGTTCGTTCCGGTTCCTTTTGTAAGATTTTTTCCCCCTCTGAGACACCCGTTTTTTCAAGAACTAACAGACTCCGGAGGAAGACTCAGCAGATTCTTGATCCTGCCAGTGGATCTGATCTGAAGCGCGCGCCGTGTCTGCCCAAGCGAGTTAAGCCACATAACAATATCAATAGCCATCATGGTCATAACTATTAATGATTCATAATTACGTTTGAACTTCGCTGAGCAGTGTCGACAGATTCTCTCCTCGAGTTGGTTTGGGCTTATGATAATTAATCATGCCATTAATGTATAAAGAGACGTCGATACGGTGGTGCAAAACTGGAAAAATAAAAAGTGTGTATTGTAAATTGCTATGTAGTAACTAGTTATCCACTTATTCTTTGATGAATCACGTTGGAGTAAGCCATGATTATGAAGCGAGATAAGCATTCAGCTACCTACATGATCCATGTCCCATTATTCATGAGAAAAAATAAGACTGCACGCTTGGGCCCGTGTTTATTTTTACTAATGTTTGGCTCCGTAAAAAAACAAGTGTATGTAACCATTAAAAATTCCTATAATTCCACGTCAGAAAATGTTTCCTTGTTCATGAGTCGCCGGCATGCAAGTTGGTCCCCTCATAATAACATTGTATTTACATGATTTATCGAAGGTGATACAGGAAACTTACTTTGGCATCTTTTTCCGTGATAATCTCCATACCAACATCTGACAATTTTTCAGGGCGGTGTGCTTTAAAAATAGTCTTATTAGGTAGAGGAGTCTTATAGGAATTTGGTGGATTGCGTTCAGCGGTGGACACTCATAATGACGACTACCGGAAAGAAGAAGTGTTATTCGTTGTAATTATCTAAGCTACCTGTACTACTGTAGGCGCTACTATACCCAGATTTCCTACAAGTCTTTCACTTGAGAAGAACACTAGCAAAAACATTCGTTATAATTTTTCCAATGAGCAAATCACAAAACACATAACATAGATAATAAATGCACAGAATCATTCCCACGGCTCAACGACTACTCCGTCGGGCGTGTTATTGAACAAGAGTCAAACCAAATTTCTAGACACTTTCCGGGACAAATCAATAACCAAATCAGTAACCCGCCATAGATTTACATGACAATGATGTGGACATACCATCCAGAGCAACATACCGGCCTACAAAACCGTGCTCTGGATTGGGAATAACAGAGAGAATGTTGCTCCAACGGAAGTCGACATGTTCCATGCCCAGTTTAGCCAAACCATTATAAATTCCATATACATCGTTCCTATAAAAAAGAAGCAAGAAAATTAGGCAAGAGCAGAAGACAAAAAAAGACTACTTTATAGCAGAATCATCGTAGCCTCTTTATTCCAGTGGTATGTTCCATCCCAGACGTTCAAGGAGAAGTATCGATAACGTTGTTGGGTTCCCTGCCTCTTTCGTGACAACAGGAAAACTGTACTCGTCCACCTCCTCCCGTTTTTTACCGCTCCATGTTGATACCTGAACCTCCTCCACGCGAGCCTGAAAGAAACCATAACATCGTGGGACAGCTATACCTTGTACTTGCTCAAGTTCCTCATAACATCAAGCTTCATTCTCCATACTCTCAGCACTTTTATGACGCGATATATTGAAGACAAGTGAGTGTAAATCAGTATCATGATCATGCGTAAGCAAAATTCCTTCATAAACTGTTCCAACTCTCCCCTTTCCTATCATCTCGCCCAACGTGATAGAAAGTTGCTCGGAGCTCCTTTCCAGATGATTGGAAGGAGGGCGTGTTGGAAAACCTCAAGATTTAATCCGGGAAACAATTTTGACCTCCCATACCCTTTCTGGTTTGGAGACGCCTCTTTGAAATGTCTGGAGGATGAACGCATCTCCTGTTCGAAGTTCGAACGGGTCCATGTACAGCCACTGTAGAGAGGGCGCTCAAAGCCTGTTTTAGCACAGAGTAATAACATCTGTATATTGAAGTCTTACTCATTTCCATGCTGTCGACATCCGGATGACAGTGGAGGACGAGTGTGTTTCGGAGTTTTAAATGCGGCGTAAGTATGGACCAACCCACCTACGACGCCCGGGCCGTTGGTTGCAATTGCACGAAACCCGTAAATGCAAGTCTTGCCTCGTAAAACAACCATAACTCTCTAAATATATTCCTTATTTCTGGAAAAGGGACACCCTTAAAGTATCCGAACAAGTTCAAGGCGTGGAATTTCCAACTTTGCGATGCAAAAGGATGGTTCCCGCCGTCAGCCAGACAATTTCCACACATAAACTTGAAACCTATTCAGTTACTTTATCCATGTTCTTGCCGCTACAGGGGTGAAGTCGAAACGGTAAGCCCAGTGGGATTTTTAACCAGAACAAGTAACGGACTTCGATTGTGGCCTGGGTTTGTAGTACCTGGTTACTAGATTAAGTTATAATATCAAATTATAATTATCTCGAATATTGATTGAGAATAGAAGAAGTACGCCGGTGATTGGAAATCGAGAAGCTATAACGCTACAGTGTGTCAGATTTTGACTTAGGAGTCTCTTTGATGAGACTAGCTGACATGGCCATATTCATCCATATGCGTGTGACGATATCCCATCCGGGGTCATCTATTTAAAAAATAACTCTGATTTGGGGAATGAGCGTTAGTTGGATGTCTTTGGGGCAGCTCTAGTGAGCGAAATAGTAAATTATGTATCTTAAAACACGTGAATTGTGTCGTTTCTCCGCTTCCAAAATGGAGAGGACGTTTTTCATTTTGCACGAGAGTTAGAGATACGCTTCGGAGTAAATATTAAAAAACAAAAAACATCCCACACAGCCCGGTGGCGCCGTGTATTAAATTATAAGACTTCTGTAAACTGCGTTCCGCATTGCTCCGAGAAATCATCTCGCAGTGTCAGACAGCTCAACTTACTGGTGTTAGCATGAATGAGGCCGAGGGCCGGGGATGAGATAATGGCTCGATGGGCTGATGTTTTTTTGAGTACGAATCAAATTGGTACGGGAAATAATTCAAGTGGTCACAATCACTTAATTTCAGTTGGTTAGTATGGGGGGGGAAAATCTGAGAATAATACTGTGAAGATTTTAACATCTGGCTTTTAATTCGTTCGTAATTAGTGTTCTCCGGATGAAATCGTTTCCTTGAGACGCCGTTTGTTCATGCGACCCAGCAGGCTCCAGAAGAAGCGGTAGTTTAACCCTGGATCTGCAGCACATGCTACCTCAATGAGTCGAGTTACATATGCATATGCAACGTTAGTTACTGACAACCAGTCTGCATTCAAGTTGTAATTTGACTTCTTTAAGCAGTGTAGACAAATTTCATCACAGATGGGCTTTTGATATTATTTAACTGACCCCATGACACAACGGTCATATATATTCATAAATCAACGATAAGGTGTCGGCGGAAGCTGAAGAAACAGAAGAATCAAAAATGTGTATTTTAAGTTGATATGTAGTAACTAGTTATCCACAATCATGTTGGAGTAAGCCATCGTGAAGTGAGATGACGATTCAAGTGCATGATCTAATACATCCATCACCATTCATACGCTCACTCCCTTGTTTTCTATTTCCGATCATTGGCTCCATGAAAAAACAACTGTGTAACTTAGTTGGATTACTATATTTCCACGTCAGAGAACGTTTCCTTGTTCACAAGTCGCCGGTGCGATGTTGGACCCCTTATAATAACATTCTATTACGTCCGTCTGAATGCTATGATTACGAAAGGCAAAACAGAAAAACTTACTTTGACATCTCTTTCCGTAATAACATCCGTACCTATTTTTCGTAATGCATTAAGCCAATTATTTGGTAAAGGCGGACAATTCTTTAGAACGATATACTTCAAGTGTTCTTGGGTGGAAGAGTCCTTTAGTCGAGATCGTAGACAGCTCGTCAATGTTTTCCCAACATGCTTAGCATATTTCTCAAGATCCCCAGGCACCAAGAAAGTTGTGAAAGATAGATATTTCAGTCGTGGGCAGAGAGAAGGTTTGTTTAAGAGGTGAAGGAAGTTTATCAATTTCCTACCACGTTGAACAACCACCTTTTTGACAGAAGGAGTCTGAGTAACTATTTCTCGAAAATCGATTAGGGTGTGGGAGAAGAGCAAGTATAGTTCGGCGAGACTTGTTAACCGAGGTAAAATCAATGATGTTATTTCTGACAGTCGTCTGACGAATGTCTTTTCGGACTTAAACACGAGATGGAAAGAGTCAGTCGGATTTGAATTCGTGTGATCTTCTAAGGGTGCTACGTCCATTACCGAATGGAAGGCATTGCAACTAATTCGTTCCTTTGAACCCAGAATACAATAAGTTTCAACCTTTTGTAGACTTTGCGGGCCTCGAATATACAGATATTTGATTGATGAAAAATCAAACTCTGCGAAAAACGGGCAGTCAAGAGTAATAGCGCTCTGCCAATTTATGTTCAGGCTTGATAATTTGGGAAGCCGAAGATTTTCCAGCAAGGATGGCAAGTCGCATAGGGACAGAGACTTTAACATCGGCAAGTTCACCCGAAAGTCTGGTACAGTGTGCGGGTTCGATTCTTTTATCCTGTACAGTAAGTGTAATTCGATAAGGCTTGTCGAACGAGGTAGAATCAGTAACATGATTTCTCGCAGAGCTTCAGCAAATGTATTTTCACGACTAAATCCCAGATGAAACCAGTCACGCGAACTATCATGGGAAAGTGTATCTTCAAAGAGGAAGTTGGGTGTTATCGAATAGCAATTCACTGGCTTCTTTGAAGCTAGGATACAATAGCCATGACCGTCATCGGCTCCCGAGGTTCGGGGACCCCGAATATACATATGTTTGATCAATGAAAAATCAAACTCCTCTATTATCTTATAGTTGAGAGCAGGATTACTCATAAACAGCCACCCCACGTCCAGACTGGATAGTTTAGGAGCCTGAAGATAATCTAGTAGAAAGGGGTCCATAACCGACAGAAGCTGTAATTCTGGTAAAATCGTTTGATCGGAGCTCGAGATGGGATGTTTTAAAGTTAAAGTGTCAAGGTTTTTGATCTGTAGCTTTTGAACTTTGATACTGCTTCGGAGAAAAGCGTGCGCAGTCGGGATGATAGTGTCAGAGCATATAGTAAGCCGTAAGTTCCGAATGCGGTTGAATACAAGATCTAGCTGATCCATTGGACTCGGAGTGCCGGTGTCCTCCCGAAGTTCTAACTCAAGCATCTCGAGATGTTCTGAAGCAACCAATACAGATAGCAACTGGGAAATATTGTAACCACCGCGGCGAAAAACAAATCCCCGTAATGAAGGAAATTGGACTTGTGATGGGACTAAGTGATTCAGATCGAATCTGCCAGTATAAACCCCCAGGTTGCGAACACGGTTGCTTTCCTTGGAGAGGAAATTTTGGAAAATTGGTCCATAAAGGGAAGAATAATTCGATAATATAATATCCACCTTAGCAGAACCGGAACGCCGAAGGAGTTCGTGATCAAATGATCCTACATCAGGAGCATAACCTCGAATCAAAGTCCAAAAGGCAGAAGTCTGTACGATTACTGATCGCCAATGCCGACAAACCCATGTGTATAACAAATACGGATGTTGTGCTTCTTTAAGCGATGTTCTTGTGAGAAGAATAATATATGTGAAGAGTTCTACAGGAAGTTTGTTTATAGTTACGAGCGCGTTCATCATCATTTTCTGATCGGCGAGAATGGTCTTCTGTTCGATATCTGAACTGCGAGCGAGATGTGATTAAATGTGGTCCAGCACGAAGAAATAAAAAGGAAGAAAATACCTCAACTCGACAATATTTGATGTAATTTGAACTTCTGTTTGAGTAGTTCCAAAAAACTCATCACCAACGTCGGCCTGAAGATCGTCTAATTTATTTTCTGTTTCCATCATATGTTGATAATATGGATTTTTGATGATGATGGCGAGCGGCAAGGCAATGCATCGCTATAGGGGGCCCGGGGCAGCAGGCAAAGTAGTTTTGCCGCAGTAAGTTACCCGTAAGTACTCTAGTCCTGGTCAATGACTGTTGTGATAGCACATAGCGTCGCACTTCGTACATTTTTTGTTGCAGATTAAACACTTTTATCTCCAGTTGTAGAGAGAAAGTTACGAGCAGGATGTTCAAAGTTGACACGTTGCGTCGTTGACTAGGATCGAGGGGTGTGTTACTGCGTCACGCGTCACGCGTCAGTTGCTTTTTAGGGGTGTATCAAGTTTTTATAAGTTAAGTACCTTGTTCTCAGAGAAGTATTGTTAAATTAAAAATTATCGCAAGTAAATAGTCATCAATAAACTATTAGCTTACCAAATAACATGCACTGACAGAATAACAAAAACCGAGATAAAATAGTAAGAAACTGTTGGTGTAAACCCATTATTTTTCGGCGTAGGAGTTCCAGGCGTAGTCGTAGGAGAAATAAACGACGCTATTGCACTATCCCACGAAGCAATAGTAGCACTTGGCCAAATAGTAGATCCCATAGTCGTCTCTGAACCCGTAAAGATAGGGTCGTTTTCCGCTGGAATATTGAATGAGCCGGATGTGTCCATACTTCCGTTCAAGTTGTTGCCCAGGACGAATTCACGAATGGCAGTTTGGAACTAAAGAAAAGGTTTGGCGTTTGATGTCTAAACTTAAGCTTAAGGATAAAAAAACTCACATGATCGGGTTGGCTCTGTGCTAAAAGCTTACCCGCACCTTTGAAAAGCAAAAACGAAACATTTCTTTCTTGATGTACAATTCCCGCTATTTGACCATCCGCCCCATACCAGGCAGTTCCCGGAGGTCGTGTAAACCCCTGTATATTCCCAAAAGTAGTGTTTTGAATCGCAGCTAATGAAAAAATGTGAGATGAAAGTTTCCAACTTTGGGAAAGCAACATGTCATACTAGTAGTCGCCATAGGGGCATTGATAAAATTGCCTTGCCCAGCAAAAAACGTCCAAGAAATGTCATGTTGGGAACTTGCTCGCTAATTCTGATAGGAAAAGGACTGCTCTTGAGGATGAAAGAGGTTAGGTGCAAAAAATTGGATTTAAGAGAGCGATTTAGCTTACGGTGGACCTATACATTTGGACAGCACAGGTAATTATTTAACTGACATCTTATCCTCAATCAAGCGGGCTTACTAGGGTCGCCAAAGCTATTGGTCGAAGCTGTTAAAGAAAATGGCATTTTTCCACAAAAAATGAAAACCTTTGGTGAATGATAGGTACGCACACGTTATATGGAAGGGTTGGTTACCAAAAGGATAGGTTATGGTTTCAAACCACGTCTTACTTTGTGGAGCATGAATCTCTGTAACAGTCTGTTTATCTGTATACAGATAATCAATTTCTAGTATATAAGGTTCAAGGAAACTTACCGTTAAGAAAAAAAGACGCATCCTGAGGTGCTTTAGGAAAAAGAGCATCGGGTAAATAATTTGAATCGAAGCCATCAAGGTCGTGATGCACTGATAACACCACCAAAAATAAATCAACGATCTTTATATTATTATTTTAATTAAATTACCCCAAGGCTGACTGAAATTCAAGGCATAGTCTAGAACTTCAGTAAATAGACTGCATTCGTACTGTGGATCAATTGTCCCGTTGGCACGTCCCGATAAATCCCGTCTGATGATTGAAGAGGGTGATCACTTTAAAGCGTTAACTTCCACTTGGAACCGACGTCTTCGTTCTTGTGCATTGTCGCGCTTCAAAAAAGTATCAGGAGGTAAGCTGTCCCGTGCTTTTACTATTTTCCCCAATATATCCCTGTTTTTGTTCCTTAAATCGCCTCTTTTGATTGAGGTACTAAGGATGATGTCATTTCCAACTGTTGGGTCCAGAAATTCGGGACGGAGAGCTTTCGGGAAAGGCGTTGTCTGTGGAAAGGTAATGTTCAGGTCATATCCACATAGATGTGATCTGTATATTTATTTTTCGTCCTTTAGAAAAAGATAATAGGCTGGGGAAGTATGTTACTAACTGTTCTTTAAAGTATTTATAAACGTCGATATCATAGCCTATCAATTGCGGGTATGTTTCCACAACTGACACCTAAAAAGGAACTTCAGTTAAAACAGAACAGGAAAATCATTAATGTTAATATGAAAGATTGTACCATCGTTGCATCCTCAAAAGCTATATCAGATATCATATTTCCGTCTAGGCACATGGACCATAAAGGTTACCAACTAGGTCAACATAGGACCTGAAAGACTTACCAGTAATTGCCAAGTGCTTCAAATTAACCGGGGGGTTTTCCATTCTGAAATATGCCTTAGTGATATAAGGAATGTACATTCCTTCAAACAAGAATGCTCAATATCAATGAACACGCAATGGTATTGAACAATTTACACACCTGCATAGCTCTAAAATGATATTCATTAACGAAATGTCAAAACGATAAGCTTTAAAGCGGAAATTTACTTCTCCCAAAAGGTACAAAGGGCGAGTTTTAAGAGATGAGAAAATCATGACCAGGTTGGTCAGGAAACCCATAAAGTCCTGTCCCGTTTGATCTTGGTCTGCGATATAACCATCCAAGCTTGCTGTAGAAAAACCTGTCCCAACCTACACATTTGATTGAGCAGATGAATCCAAAATTTCTTACGTGTCAGAAAAGCGCACCGGCTGATCCACATAGATTCTAAATATATTGAAAAAAAAAATCGCAATCAGATCAAAATAAAACACAATAAATTGAAAATACTTGCATATCGGCTAGATGATGTATTGAAACCGGATTCGCAACAAGGGAAAAGTTGTTGCTTATCAAACAAGGGCCATGCTGAAAAACTCGGTTAAATGATCACGAGGTTTGCTTTTGCAACAAAGTGCGTACCTCAAAGAACATTCCAGTGAGACTTGAAGTACCAGGTCCTGAATCGAAGGAGACCATCAGTATAACCCCGAAACATTGAGACTGGGAAATGATAAACCGACCCCCGTTCAGCCAAATCATCCAAGGGCTTAATTCTGAATTAACATTGTGTCTTTCCCATAAAAACTCTACCCACCTGTTAGATGAATCATCCGTAAGTGACCCTGGGGAATTTTCCAAGGCCCAGAAGAAAAGGGTATCATTCTGTATTCCTGGACGATTCACGGGGACACTCCCAGAGAAACTAGAAGGCATAGTGCATTGCGTAGCATTGGGCAAGGATGCAGTGTTGACACGGTAATCTTGTTATAATATTAGCATTAGCAGAACAGAAGGTTTACATATACATACACTCTTGCCACTGTTTTTGATTGCTGCTATTGTAGACGTAACCGCTATTTGGAATTCCTGGGTATGGTTGAGGGAACGAATTGTTCACTGATGAGCCCACGAAAACTTGGGAGTTAACTTGAACGAGTGGTGTCAAGGAAAGTAAGACCAATGGAAGCATTCTTAATGGATATCAATCTACGCGCCCTAAAATGAAAGAGAATTGGCAACGTTTGGTTCTGGATGGGAGTTGACGGCGGACGCGAGTAAACGAGGATATTGTCGTCTGAGAAGAAACTTTTAAACGATACAGCAGGAACTATCAACAACAGACACCGGCTCACCTCCAAAGAACTTCCACCAATTAAAGGCTGGCTTGGGGTATATCGCAACATCAGATGATTATCCCACTAGCGAAAGTCATCATCGACCAAGATTTTTTAACGTCGTCTAGTTTGTTTTTCTAGTAAATCCGAGTTGAATGTCACAACACTATGAACTTGCTCTACAGGGTATATGTGAGACATTCAGCAGGAGCAGAGGTCCATTCAAGGGGATCAGAATGTTCGTGCCTAACCCGGGCCAGTGCTCGTCATGACGGGAGGGAACACGGCTCTTAGGTTCGGCACAAGCTTCTTTACTACTCCGACTCGAGTTCCGATTCAAAGGCTTGCGCCGAGCCGAGCCTACACGGCTCTTATGCTTACGGAGTTTCAGACTTTAAAAACTTATGGTCACGTCGGATGTCTTAGCAACATTGTTTTGGCGTGGAACTAACGACAACATGTCTCTCTATACTATCTACGTCCCAGGTTTGAGCGAAGAGACCAGATGTAATACTGACGTTCCAGAAGACGCATTTTGTCATTTTTGTCAGAGTCCAATTTACTTACAGACATAATTAGGTGTGATGTATAGAAAATTCTTTTTGCGAACTTGCTTGCTTATTCACTTTTCAAATGTTTTCAATAATTCTCGAACTTTCATCAACACCAACCCAAGCCGATTTTCACCTTGACCATCAGATCCTATACCCCAAAATCGATCTGTAGGTGAATTCTTCTAAATAGTCAGAGAAAAATGCTCCAAGTGGTAAGATGATGCTTACTCACCTCTTTTAAAAGAGCATCTCCTGTGCCAACTAGCAGATTTGTCAGATCCTCGTGTTGGGTAAATTTCAGCAATATTGTTTTCTCCATCTTGTTTCTTATTTAATATCCGAACGTATAGAATTGAACCGAGTGTTTACCATTTTAATATTCAATTGCTTGTCATACCACCCCTGTCTAATTGAAGTCTTGTGTTGACGAGCTGTCTCAAACGCTGCTCGTGGGGTAGGTTGTGTTCGTATCGTTTCAATGAGTGTATCATCCTCGAACTGTTCTTTTATGTTAAGTAACACTTTGTAAAAAGATTTATTTTATTCTTACTTTCAACGATTGAAATAAATGTTCGGAAGTAGGATAATCCTTTCCATTATAACGAATTGGATGATCAGTGAAGTTTGTGAATTCATAATAGGGTTGTCCTCGGTCATAGAACAGAATTTGCCTGCCTTTTCCACTTGAAAGGCCTGGGTTAGACTGAGCTGCCGTTGCAGCACTGATAACATTTGTTTAGGCTGATCGTCAGCGCATGGAAACAACGTACTCTCTATGGGACCTCGAGCAATATGCACTTCCAGGGTAAACTTGCCTCGAACAACCAGGATATTGACAGGTATCAGCGCCGGTATTAGATCCAGCTTGTGGCGTAGAGTTCGAGGCCGCGCTGTAAACAGAATGTATTGGTTTTTTCCCCCAGGTTTCCATTGAAAGTGATAAAAACACGTACTCTCTATGCGATTTGGAGCAAAATAAACTACCAGTAAACACAGGTAAAGTGCAACCCGGATATTGACAAGTTGTGTTATTCTGCATTGTTGATGTCTTTCCCAAGCCCGTGGTCTGTAAGAAAAGATTAAGGAATGAATGATTCGCAGACTGTGAAGTCATTGGAACAAAAATGGTATGTCGACTTTTCTGTCTTCGATTCTGCGTTCAAAGATAATATAGATGAAGTTCAAGATACACGGCGAACACACGCGATTATTGGCAGATTGACGCTTTTCATCGATTTTGGGCACGTGAGATAAACATGCACTATTTTTAAAGATAAGATAAGATAGCGGAATCAGATTGTTCATCCTCACAGACTACTATGAATGACCATGTTCCCTTGCATGTATGCAAGGGCTCAGAAAGCCGTTTAAATTGCTTCCATCTAACAGTTGTTTGTTCATATTTGTGGTTGTATTTAAAAGTGCGCGGTTATTAATACTCTTTTGTACGATATATCGGGTAACCTGGCCCCTGATTCAGGGAACCCGACTTGTTCAACGGTGTCTCAGATTGGCGTTTCGACGCTCGCGAGTACTGACAGTACTGTCATACCGGCGGATAATGTCTGTCAGTTGGTAAATTTGCTTTTAAGTGTCGGCACATTCCTCTGACAGTGTGAATAGCCTTCCTTCGGAACTGATGACGGAACTTGTCCTGCTGGGGAATCAGAGGTTGATGACAATACTTTGTATGTTGATCTACCACCCGGAACTGATGAGACGGAGACAGTCAAAGGAGACAATGATCATCTAAGGGAAATGAGATCGGGGCTGGGGGTCCTTGAAGGTCGGGAGACTTATCTGGGACGGTTAGTTGTATTGATGTAGAATGTTATTGGTTTCAAACAATTATTGTCAGCCTCCTGCTCTGACTACAACTACCGTGGAGGTTGATTCACTTCTTCCTGTTGATATTTGTAAGCAACAGCGGAAATATGAAGGTTTTGTAACCAACCAAAATCTAGCGGGAATGTTGAAGTGGTCGCAATCTTCTCGCTCGAAAGAGCTTATGATTATCAAGGACGGAGTCACAAATGTTGCGAGTCTGGTAATTCCGGTTAAAATAACAAATAGCGAGTATGTACCTGAACGTTCCATATTTTGATGACTGCTCATGCTTTGAGACAGTTTTTATGTCGGCCCTTGTGGTAATTTCAGTGGAATTTTTTCGATAAAGGGGGCTAAGTATCGTTTCGTTGGTGGATCCCCTGATGAACCTTTCTTGGATGCGTATAATACTGGCATCTCGCTTCTTAAATCCCTGGCAAGCTCTGTGACGAGGAATGGAGAGCACAGGAACTTATTTTGGCCACCGGATTCTGCTAGGGTTGAAGGGATAAGATTTTCACGACCTTTCTTATTTCAGCGTGTATGAAGTTGAAGTTCGTTTTAGTTATGTTTAGCTAATGTATTATCTATAACAATAAACTGGAGTTGACTCAGTACTTGGACGACAATTTAAAACATCCGTCCATGATTACTGACACCGAATCTGATTTCAATCCGTTGGAATATCAAATATCCGATGTCTGACGAGCAGAGATTGAAATACGACGAGGTCAAATCTGAATGGGCTATTGAGGCGTTGAGGGTGTGGCATGGAAATACCTTTATTGGCCCTTCAGAAGTAAAAAAAAGGCTCGAAAACGCCACCGTGGCTGTCCACTTCGGGTTAAAATACGATTACTTCGCAAAAGAATCGGTGCGCCAATCTATCATCACGAAAGTCAATATGATCTTTATTATAAGAGAGGATCCGCTGCCGTCGACTTCTAAAGAAGGATTGAGGATGGTCCTCCGACACCAGAGAAGAAAAAAAGGATTTAAATAGTTTCAGATAATCGCTTTTCTTTAGTGATTTTCTTTCTTATTTTCTTATATGTTAACGTTTTTAGTGCTAGTAATTTCCTACATTAATGATTAAATCCATACATGTTTTTAATAGTTTATTTTAACGAGTGGCCTGCAACGTTCGTTTCCTATTGCCTATCTTCCGCGTAATCTGACATGCAAGGGTTCGGGTGCCCCCGGGCGCCACTATCAAGTTGTATAAATTGGAATGTGCTAAGGAGTCAATTCCCTAGACTGCTCTGCTGACCTTATTTCCTACACCTCTTTGCATTGCGGCCACACGTTCTAGTGTTTCCTGTAAGAACGTTCCCGAAAAAAAATCAACCCAGTCTCCTTAGCGAAGATCACGACAAATGGGTAAGAAAAGGGTTTTTATTAGCATGGGAATGAGTGAAGGGACGAGGGGACATGGAAATATGATTTGGGGAAACGTGATAAAAAATACAAGGGGGGGCGGGATGAAGAAAGGAAAATGGTGGGACAAGCTTGTGATGAGAGAAAATGACACAAAGCGGAATAATTGGAGTTCAACTAATTGTGGACGAGGTCTAACGCCTAGTAGAGTGAAGGGCCACCCATCGACGTGGAGGTAGGGATGGTAGTAATGATTGGGTCTCGGGTATCGAGGTGTTCTGGTGCATGGGCAACATCCATGCCCAGTATCGCGACAGGGGTAAAAAATGGCTCTTTCCATGCTTGAAGGTGTGACTAATAAAGAGAGGAGTTCAATGATGAGGTGAAGAGGATAGGACGATGGGTTATCAAGGCATAATAGTCGGGGCAGCACTTCACCCTGTTGACAGCCGAGGAAAGTTAGTGGCGACGGAGAGGACGAGGCACTGGGGTTGAAGTTGGGTCTGCAAGACTGTGCTCGTCCTCTGCAGTGGTCTCTCCGTCTAGTTCGAATTAGGAATCGGTGTCAATCATTGGCGCTCCGTCGTACAGTGACTGGGTGGAGGCACCGATAGCACGAAGAGTGACCACACTGAAGATTACAAAAGAGGTGGAGGGTTCAAAAGAGAGTACGAGAGGAGATCTGGAGTTGACGTACAATTGGGGGTTTTGTAACATCTGGCGACAAAGCGTGCAAATCAGGTGCTTCCGTATCTTCTGGAGTGTGGCGCTGACACGGTCCCCGGGCTATAAAAACAAAAAGAGGAAGAAATTAGTGAGCATACGCGGAGGAGGGGTTAATTTAAGAAGAAAGAAAGAAAGATTGGTGTAACAAAGCAAAGAGGAAACTGATCTATACCTCGCTCCTCTCCTCGAACTCGTTAATCTGCATCAAGTTCTCCAGCAACTGCTCCTCGTCAATTTTCTCGGAGAGAATTTCGTCTGTTTGGCTTCCTCCACCCCAGGCATCCGAGGGAGGGCTCTCTGCGGTTTTCATCGATTGGGTAAAGGTTTTGGAGTTGTGTATCCTCAGAGCGAGTGATGGTGGTGAACGTGGTATTGTAGTTTTCTGAAGTATCATAGAACTTTCTTAAAATGTCAAGGAAACCGCGGTCAGATGCCATGGGGATAGTGATTGATTGCAAAAGGTGCAGTGGTAGAATAAAGAACACGAAGGTGTCGGTTGGTGGCAGCAGTAGTAGTAGGATGTTAGGTTCCTGCTCCTTGAGCTTGATCTTTGAGCCTCATAACGTTTGTAAATTGTAACTTCGCAAGCAGCAAGAGCTCAGCGCTTCAGCGATGCCGAAACCGTGCCGAACTAAGCTTACTCCGAGTTGGCATCAACCCTTTGCTTCAAGGTGATGAAAAGGAACTGTCGCTGCTTAATTCACTCCTACTTTCGTTAACTATCTGATAGTTGATCAATATTCATGATCCACCGAAAAGTTTGCAAGAAACGATTAAGTACCATAGGAAGGTAAACTTGGGCCTTTAGCAGACCAGCAATATTTATTGCTTTCTGGGAGTCTCGTTGAAAGAGGTCGGTATCGAGTTCATGCGTATGTATCGGACGATTAAAATTAACACTTGATTAAGGACAAGGAATACTCGAGATGGTAGAACAAATACACGATGGCATTTTCAAGGATAGCGATTCAGTGGACTACTAACGTTTTTTTGGTTGTCGTGTGGTTGATCAACGTAATGTATATCTATGTACTAAATATTTCATACCTGTCCCTTCTCAATCCCAATTCAGTATTGCGTCGATTATGCGCGTGCGTCACCTTCCTTTGTGTTTGTCCTCGGGCTGTGTAGTTGTTTGCCCTGGATCTGTAGTTTTGGTTGGTTTATTCGTTCAAATTTGAGCTAGATATTGCATCATAGATTGTGTGATGTTCTTATGAAATGAACTAAAAAAAGACAAAAACCTTTGAAATATACTTGCGCTATCGGGATCCCTTTATTCTAATGATACATCATTTACAAATATTTGATTTCTTCCTCCACATACCCGTGATTCCGAAAAGCACCGCTATTTATTCATCAACAATATATAGGCAACACTGGCTGAAGTTGCCAACGATCGGTCTGCGTGTATAGTCGTCAGTTAATTTCGTCCAAAATGTGTAACGTGTGTGCTTAACAGAATTTCTAAAACGTCCAGAGACGTCCTATAAGACCAAGGTACTTGTGTCAGTTGCCTTCAGTTTAGGTGCCGGAATGCCGAGTGGACTTGACTCCTGTGGACGAACAACGTTTCAGCTTCCGCTTCATTGCTCCTCACATTCAACATGCAGGCCCTGTGGGTTGTGGAAATCCACACTGGGTTTCTAGTGATGTGTCTTGAAGTGGAGGTGTGTTTAATTTCTGTCTCCCACGGACGTTAAGGAATGGTTAGTATCCCAACTGCGACTCGGACTCAGGGCTTCAACGACATTCATGCGCGGACCAAAAATGGCTGGACCATTTGAAAAACATTCATCCAGTTGCAGTAAACAATAAACTCGCCTATTTCTCCACCCCTAAAAACCAAATAAATCGGAACTTGTCCAATACCGAGAGCTCCGTCTCTCAGCAAGCCGTCGTGATATTTTTATCCTCGAAGGTCTATTAGAACTAGACAGGTACTTTTTCAAGAAGCCACGAATGTTTTTTGTCGATTGGCTAACCAACAGTCATGTGTATTTCTCCTACACGCTCCCATTGTAGCTCATAGTATATCGTACCTTGATCCCCTCACGAAGTAAATAGTATCAAGCACATGACTCATAAACGCGCTGGAAGATTCGCAATTTGTGGGGCTATCAAGGCTTATTTGACTTCTTCCTTAAACTGTTAGACTTCATTAGCCAATGAAGATGCACCAGGTATTTCCAATTCTAAACAGACTTTGATGATTGAACAGCATATCATTAATATTATTACTCATGAAGCTATAGAATGGTCCCTATTAAATTCCAACAAAACCAGTTCTATTTTGTATAAGGCTCCTAAACAGGCTCTGAACCAGTTGCTGAACGGTCATTTCCGCATGCACGCAAAGGTAATTAATATATCAGGATGATAGACCTAACTACGTCGACTCACTATTTTTAGAAACAAGATCGCTACTTTGGACTAGCATCAAGGGGTTAGAAGGCGTCACTTTGCGTTATTGATATCATCTGTCAACTACTAGGCAAAACTCTTGATTGTTATTTCAAGCATCTCTCTAATTCATCTACGTGAAGAAGATGGTCGGCCTATGGTGTTTCAGCCTTTGCAAACACCGTCCTCTATTAGTGGATCTTATCTTTTCTTTGGTACTCATCGAAGACAACGCTCGCTTCTCTGTTAATTTCGCTTTTGAAGTCTTTTCGGGAACTAGAATCATTTGTTTTCGTGCCCCTAACTGAATAAATGATAGCTCTCATGTGGTTGCATACTATGTATTGAAGAATCGATTCAGCTGACGCGATGCTCTCGGAGACTGGAGATTACCGGTGAAAATGAAGACATGCGAAGAGAAAGGGGCGTACAATCTGTTTATTTTTGGGTATCTAGAACGGATTTACACCCTCAACTCATTGCTATACAAATCGCCAGGAAAGTCGTCAATTTTTTTTCCGATGGATACCGGTGCTGTTACTCCCGGACGCCAATGGCTGCTTGAACTTCAGCCATAATCTTATGGATCAAGGACATCCGGCCTTTCAAAGTATTCATTGTTTACAACATTTCCCGTTAGCGCGGGTTTGCTCATCCGTATATCTCATTTGGCTGATAGCCTTATTTTGGGGTCTGCGCTCAATACGCCATTGGTCATTTCCAGATCCTGCTTTGAAGATGGATATAATATATAAAAGAGTTTTATTCTGGTTATGCCCGCTTTTACTCTCAACAAGCGATGCACTCGTTCATGAAATCGTCTACATTCGCTTTGTTAGGCCTTGCTGGTCTGAGCCAAGCTGCTATTGTCTACCACAATTGGGACCTGACCACTCAAACCGTCAGTCCGGACGGTTTTAATCGTACGGCCGCTTTGGTTAATGGTCAATACCCTGGTCCTTTATTGGCATTCAACAAAGGCGATGTTGGCATGATTCAGGTGAACAATCAGTTAACCGATCCCAATATACGTCGTAGCACTAGTATTGTAAGTCTTCTTCTCTTTGAGAAAATATAATTCATCAGTCTTACATCCCTTGTTTAGCATTGGCATGGAATCGTAGGTTTCAGAATATCCCCACTAATTCTTTTCGCTGAACTTTTCTTGACTCACAGTTTGAACACCGCAATGCTGAGTACGTCGAAATTGCTCCAATTCATGTAAATCACTTATCTAAATTGTTTGTCTACAGGAACGACGGACCATCGTTTGTCACTCAATGCCCCATTGCACCCAAGTGAGTACTTTTAGTTACAGGAGAAATATCATTGTTCACCTAGATAATCAGTGATTCTTATACATACCAAATCGAGCTCGGAAATCAAAGCGGAACATTCTGGTATGTGCTGTTGATTTTTTAAAATGATCAAATGCTCATCTAAATCGCATATATCTAGGTATCACAGTCATTTGAGTACTCAATACGTCGACGGTATCAGAGGTCCTTTGGTAATTTGTTAGTATTCTAAACACTTCTTAAAATATCGTTTCTCTTATTATTGAAATTTAAGACGATCCCGACGATCCTAACAAGGATCTGTATGATGTCGACGATGAAACGACGTAGGTTTATCAGCCATTTGTTTTCACTTCAACTTGTTGACAGACTTTATTTTTAGCGTTATAACATTGTCTGATTGGTTCCACGAGACTGCTGTTGACTTGGAGGGTAATATCTCTATTAAAGTTTTTTTTATTCAGTTTAACTGATTATGAGTTTAGCGGCATGGTTCGCTGGTGGACCCGAACCAGTTCCGGACTCTGGTCTAATTAATTCAGCTGGACGGTTTGTCAATGGAACGCTTGTTCCCTTGACCAGGATCAATGTGGAACAGGGCAAGAGATATCGTTTGAGACTTATTTCTCTCTCTTCCATGGGTAAATAAATCCATTATTTTATCCTGATACATTTATATCAAAGTTAATCTATTAACTAGGTCAATTTAATGTATCGATCCAAAACCATCGTATGACTATTATCGAAGTGGAAGGTACTGTATTTCTACTTTTTTTGTCGAGTTTTCCGGCATCTCATGTTTTGCCTAGGCAACCCTGTCGAACCCTACGTCGTTGATTTCTTGCCGCTCCTTCCGGCTCAAAGATATAGTGTTGTCGTGAGTATCTTTAGAATATTCAACGTAGTTCGATATAATAACGACTCGACAATAGATCACCGCTAATCAATCTGTCGATAATTACTGTAAGATTCTTGTTCATCTCATTGACCCGAGCTGAGATGATAAATTTCAATACAGGGATTAGCGCTCAACAAACAGTTCTTGGTGCTACGACTTCCCCAACCAACCCGAATTGTGAGTAACCCCTGAACTTGTTGATCCATCTTCTATCTCACAAAACCAAAAACGCAAATTAGTCAATGGATCTGATACTTTCGCCGTCCTTCATTATGCTGGTGCATCCTCCGGCGAACCGACTAGCTCGCAGATATTTGCTTCGGGTCCAGTACAATTTAACGAATCACTTTTAGTTGTACGTTCCTATTCCGCCACCGCTCCCTAATCATCATTAACTCTCTTTTTCTAGCCCTTGGACAATTCTGGTCCTTTTGGTGGTTCTGGTCCCGCAGATTATACCTACAACTTTACATTCAATACGAACGCTTCGAACGGTGATGCTTGGGTAGCTTTTTCAATATGCTTATTTGTGTTCATCTTGTAATATCTATTTTCAGTTCATCAATGGTATCCAATATCAATCCCCTAAGCTTCCGACACTTTTGAACATCTTGTCGCATGCTAAGTAAGCTCATTTGATTTTTTGCTATCCTTTTGTTAACAAGCATGCTCTTGATTAGCGCGACATTTGGTACTAATGAACACACAATAATTCTCCCGCCCAACGCCACCATAGAAGTCGCCTTGATCGGTGGACGTGGACATCCTTTCCACTTGCAGTACGTGATTTTTCTGGTCTTTAGAGAAGACTAGTATTCATCCCGTCAATCTCGATAGCGGTCATGCATTTGATGTTATCCAATCCGCTAGTGGTGGTGGCCCCAACCGTGTGAACCCGCCTCGTCGTGATACTGTTTCTAGTGGAGGAACAACCGAAAATCCTGTTCGAATCAGATTTATTACAGATAATCCAGGTCTTGTTCTTTTTGCTTTGAATTATTAATTCCGTTATTGAAAGTAATTCCCTTCCGCTAGGTCCATGGTTCCTTCATTGTCATATTGAATGGCATTTAGGTAACTTTGTCTGAAATTCGTATGATTATGATTATCTCACCCACTTATTTTTAGATGCCGGTCTTGCGGTTGTATTCGCTGAAGATCCCGCGGGCATACGCAATGGACCCAACTCTGTCAGACCTGATCCACAGTGGGAGCAACTTTGCTACATTTACAATCAACTCCCTCCAGCTCTCCAATAAAAATATCTTCAGCTATATGGCAGGAAGCGTTGAAGCTTGAAAGGGGGTATTTAAAAGCATAAATATTATATATTTAACTCTTTTGTGGAATGTTTTATGCTGAGCTAGTTAGTTACATACATAACTAAACCTTCTTAGTATTCACCGATTTTTTGACACGGGTCTACACACGTATTATCTATTACTATTATTCTGTTCAAATATATTTTGAATCCTTCTTATACAATGGCTCGTGCACCCGCAACAGACGACCAAGCCAGGCTCTTGGCACCGATAGCAGGGCGGTCCAAAAAGGATTTTTAGATCCGAATATCGGTCGTTCTTGATTTTGGACCAAATGGAAGTAACACATGCAAACGGTCTGCTTCTAGCAATAGAACGTTCGTTGTGTTATCCCGTTGCTTAATCGAAATTAACGGTGAAATCACTAGGTTTATAAAAAAAAAAAGGGAACTGGAAGCGAATAGGAGTCCATCCTGTTCAAAGATATATAGGAGCACCGAGGTGGAGTAGGGTCGCCAAGTCAATGACTCGTGGAAAGCAAACTAAGTTAAAGAGGGAGATGATAGGAGATGATCCATGACAAACTTGCCGGCGGAGCCATGGTCAGAGGGAGCCGTGTATCGACGTCATTCTCTTACAAAAAAGGAATTTTTCATTCAGGTTAGAATTCTTATGATCAGACGGGGCTAAATAATTGGGGATTTTACCGAAAGAATTCTAACCCTTACTTCACGACCCTTGGGATTGAACGCCTTCTATATAAAAAAACCGGTTTTTTTATTCAAATCTCCCAAATTCATGGGTGCAATTCTGTCTCGTCTCTTGATACCTGATAAATCGAATGGTCTAACCACTCATCAAGTGAAATCCCTAAAGGTCCTTTCTGAATCAGGTATCAAAGGAAATATAAAAAAGATCGGTACAATCAAATATGATCTCGCTACTATTCCTTGGAATCTCCGTTGTACTCCTAAACCGCTCGCAGTCGTATACCCACGAAATGCTGAAGAAGTCTCTACCATCGTGAAGATTGCGACAAAACACGGTATTCCCGTTCAACCGCGTAGTGGTGGCCATAGTTATGGATCTTACTCATTGGGAGGTAAAGATGGTGCTTTCGTTGTTGATCTGGAGAAGATGAGTACCGTCGTTGTCGACCAGAAAACTTGGCTGGCTACAATTGGGGGAGGTACCCGTTTGGGAGAAGTTACAAAGGGTTTATATGATCAAGGAAGACGAACTATTGCACATGGGACATGCCCTCAAGTAGGGATTGGTGGACATGCGACTGTCGGTGGCCAGGGACCTCTTAGTCGGATGTATGGTCTTACTTTGGACCATATTGTGGATATGGAAGTGGTTTTGGCAGATGGAACCATAACAGAAGCGAGCAAAGAAACAAATCCTGATCTATTCTTCGTATGTTAATTGATGGGATCTCACCCAACGTTACATTACATTTAAATTGATAAACTCTTTTCTTTTCCCACAGGCACTCCGAGGTGCTGGAGCTTCGTTTGGCATTGTTACATCATTCACTTTTCGGACACACCCGGCACCTACTGTAACAACACACTATTCCTTCCAATTGAAATATGGTACTCATGTGGAACTCGCAAACTATTTCTTGAAATGGCAAGAATTTGTTTCATCTACCGCTGTCGCCAACGATCGCTCCTTCAATAGTATTATCAATATTACTAGCAGCTTTATATTGGTTCAAGGTTCTCGACTGGGATCAAAAGCAGAACTCGAAGCCTCAGAAATATTCATTTCTATAAAAAAAGCATTCGCTGTGGATATCAAGACTCACGAACTTGATTGGTTAGGGTCCCTCTTCAGTTGGGCAACGACTACGCTCGAAAATCTTGCGGGAGCAATAGTATGTATTACGCTAACTTTCACAATAACACAACAGAACTTTATATTTTGGTTCTCTTAGTCTATCCCTCTTTACATGAAGAGTTTCTGCGTTAGACGGAACAAATTACTAACTAAGGATGCGGTTTATGCTTGGTTTGATTATATGTATAACCATTCACCTAAGGGTTCCGTACGTATTTTTTGGTCATATATTTCGGCACGTAATTATCTAACGGTTGACGTGTGCGTAGTTATGGATGGTATTAGGTGCAGTAAAATACAATACCATACTGTAAAACTTAGTGAAAGTGTTTTTGACAATTATTTCTCTAGGTGACTTGGAAGCCGGGCGTATCTCAGATTACCCCACTGATGCGACAGCGTACTCATTGAGGGATGCCATGGTAATATACTCTCTTATTATATTCTCTCCTCATACCTGCACTAAAAAATCCTACAGTACAACCTATGTGCCTACTCAATTTCTGGGAAGCTTCCTTTCCCGGACGATGCAATCGCTTTCATGAATGGCATGATTAACACCGTTTCAGACAAGATGCCAGATGGAAAATTTGGTGTATATCCAGGCTATGTGGAGTATATTGTCTCCTCTTCTCTCATGAAACATATTTCATTTACAATCATAACTGTTTTCTTTAGTCCTTTGATTCCGAGCACTCAATGGCCGAAACAATATTGGGGAGATAATTATCCACGACTACTCCAGATTAAGGCAAAGTATGATCCTCACAATACATTTTCGAATCCTCAATCTGTTGGAGCGGATCAAACGGAGCCTCCTGCACCCGCCTTTCAAATTAAGATGGAGTCTGAAGGCTCTAAACCTGTTCTGAACCTATGATGAATCCCTTGCATGATATAATGACTTGTTACGAAACTTTATGAAAGCTTTGCGATAACTTTTTTGTTTTTTTTTTGCTTTATATGAGAGCTAAGTTGATTTTGTTTTATGTATTTATCTTTCGGTGAGCAGTATGAATTTATGTACCAATTCCACTCTATTATGACGCCGCGGTTTTACATCCGTCACGAAAACTCCAAGAAGGCTGGACCCACATTTACAAAGTGATTCATAATGATGTCATTCCATAGTCAGGTTTGTGGACACGGTCGTTGCAATCTTGCCATTGTGTCGGCATAGACAGCCCAATCCCTCGCCACATAATACCTATTAGCTAGTGTGTATTGTGTACATGTAAGTATGGAGATGTTTGTTGGAATATTAGCATGCGAGCATTGAGCTATGCTCCGTCCGTTTCCGGGTATTATACGCCGTCTCGATATTTTATTATTTAAAGTAAATTTCGAACAAAATATTTTCTTCAGTGTTTGTAACCTACAACCACCAATATTACTCGTTTTGATTTGATATCGAAAAATCCCACGATGTTATACTACTGTTTTGACATTTTCAACAATTTGTTGCCTTCTCGTATAGCATTTATAATCGAGTTGCGCTGTTTACTAAGAAGTATATTTTGGGTACGAGACATCTATTAAAGACAATAATAAACTGTTTGTTGATTTTTTTGAACCTGAGGTAATGGATGCCATTTTATCCATGTATCATCAAGACAGTCAATTTATCATTTATGGCTCTGCTTTCGTTTGAACATGAAGAGTGGAAGATTTAAGTAGTCCACATAATACCATTGCATGTGTTGGGATGATCAGATATCATGTTTACCATTTCATCCTCGTCTCTATGGGGATAAACTGAAATTTTACCATAATTACAGCTGCATTGTCGAAATTTTCCATTCAAGTTATTCTGATTGCTTGTTTTTGAGACTGCTCACCTTACAATTTTCATCATGTCCATAGAATAGGCAATTCATTTTCTAAAAGAGAGTCTATCTTCTTCCAAAACATTTCTCAGCTGAATTTTCTGTTTCTTGTCAACAATGTAATCCACACTTTGCAGCTGTGCCACTCCTGACTGGTGCAGTGACCAACAACCCCCTTTACTTTGGACTTTGAAACACAAGGGTGAATGGTTGGAAGATCAAGACATTCTGTACTATCAGAGCAAGATATACATTCTGAATGTTGATGAATTACACCAGAAAATTGTTGAACAACGTCACAACTCAAAAATTGCAGGGCATCCTGGTCAATTCAAGACATTGGAACTAGTATCACATATGTTCTGGTGGCCTGGAATGACCAAATACATCCAATGGTATGTCCAAGCCTGCAACTTATGTTTACAAACCAAACCAGCATGACATGCACCATATGGAAAGCTTCACCTAACAGAAACCCTAACAAAACCTGGGGAAGCCATCTCAGTTGACTTTATTGTTGAACTTCTGGAAGCACATTGTTAGGGTGACTGTGCAATGTAGATACTAACAGGAGGTTTTCCTAAGAGATCAAGCTTAGAGAAACTCTGCTAGGCACTACAAGCTTATATATGCATTGATAGGCTTATCACCATATTGAGTCTTATCACTGAAACCCTTAGAGCTCTAACCTGAGGTTGTGTCACGATCTGAACATGATTGCTACCAGTTGTTCTCATCACAATTTCATCAGATCTGTTTCACTGCCATCTGTACCTTTCATTTCCTTTCCACTATGATCATTCCAAACATTTACTTAATCATTCTTCAAAGGTTCAGACATGAGTCTAGACCTTCTAAATAGTTTATCCTTATCTTCACAACTCTCACGGATGTTGATCTGTGTATGATACTGTATAATCATGTTGCCTCATGTTTCCCTCATGTATCTTCCCATGACTGTTATGACCCTGCACATAGTATCAGTGTCAAGGTCTGATACCTTACACTGCAGGCATAGCATGATTTCCTTATATGAGAAAACATTGAATAAATACTGAAATAATATAAAGTTTTCAATTAATTTTCCCAGTCATTCAAATCTTGGGAAAATCAGTGTTTTCTTATTATTTTCTCAGAAAAACTATGGAAACATTAGATAAACTTCAAATTTCCTTGAAATTTAAATTGTTTAGAAAACTCTAAGAAAAATTTATATATTCTCACTGTTTACTTAATGTTTTCTCATATAGGAAAATCATGTTATGCCTCCAGTGTTAGGTTTGTAGTTGATCTTGCAATTGATAACTCTTTTGAGATTATCGATTGGAAGTTCGACTAAGTCAGGGACGTGGCCTCAGCTTATATGCTGTGCCCTCTTCCTAGACCCTGAGTGTATGTCCCCAATTTAATGGTGACAATGCCAACTATAGTAGTCAACAATAGAATCAGACAAAGTTGAGGTCAACATCTATAGTAGAAGTAAGATTGAGAGATGTAACTTAGTATCAATGACAAGCAAGACCATCAAGGTTGAGTCGATGACAGCTGAAGTCAGAGATAGATTAATGAGAGACGAAGAAGAACAGATAATAGTTTGTTTATTAGATATCAACCAAGGTCGATATTAAAACTGAGTCTACATTATATTTACATGAGGGTTTATATACATGTGAGACTCAAGGAAAATATGTGATTCGTGATATTGTTAATATCATGAGTAATCAGTAAAACAAATGAATGGAGAAGGTAACCCAAGGGGTTACCAGAATAAAAGTATTTCCTGTGGGAAATACCAAGGGGTCCGAGGCAATCAAATTGGTGTCAAGTTGATAAATCAAGGTGTCGAAGTGGATCAAGGATGTCAAAGCATAGTAATGTAATATAATGAGTGAAGACAAGTACAGGGAAACTTCGATATATCCGATAATGAATGATTATGTGTTACGTACGAATGATTGTGTGTCTGTTCATGACAGAACTTACAAATAGATACACATAGATGTCATCACATCTAAAATGTATGCAATCTCGGAACTTACAGATAAGGTGAGTGTGGGTAATATCATATCTAAAGTATATCTGATCTTGGAACTTACAAATAGATACACATGGATGCTATCACATCTAAAGTGTATACAGTCTCAGAACTTACATAGAAATTAGTGTGGGTAATATCTTATCTAAAGTGTATGCAGTCTCAGAACATACATGAAGATTAATGCGGGTGACATTAACAGATTGTTTACTCTATATTTAATGATTAGACCCTCTCAGACAGGTTATAGTCTATTCTATGGGCTCATAGATAAATAACTACTTTTGACATTTTATATGAAATTAACTAAACATTTAAAAACAGTAAAATTTTCAAGTTATGAGAATTGGAATAATTTAGACTAGTTGTAATAAATTTATTAAACCTTAATATTATAGATAAGTTAGTATGGTTAAAGTTAGTAAGTTGTCTATCTAGTTTCTATTAAATAAGTTTTGATGTGGAAGGATTTTAAAACCTTCAATACTTTAGATATATTGTCAATGTTTGAACCTGGGTGAAGTTTTTGAAGAAGTGCAAAGTGATGATTATGGATTTGCAATTTGTAGATTTGGTGCATACGTACAAAACCCATCTGACAATCCATTTGCTAGGGGACTAGGTTCTAAATGAAGTAATAAACTGAAAAAACACCAGTGAAAGAGAAAAATGATTAAATAAAATAAAATGAGAGATGAAAATGAGGGATGCAAGAGTTTAAAAAGAATAATGGACATTTCCAGCTAGTGGAAGAAGTGGATACATAACAGAAACTGTGTTGATCATGCCATTCATAAAGGCAAGTGTATCATCTGGATAGAGAATTCCTCCAAGGGAGTAAGCACATAGGTTATACTGGGAAAATGTTTTTTTAATTATCTTTCTGTAGAACATGCATGGCTGTTTACCATTGCATCCCTCAATGAATAAGCTGTTGAATTAGAGGGAAAATCTGAGATACAGCCTCCTTCCAGGTCACCTATAAGAGAGGGGCTTGTTAGAAGCTTTTCATTCACTATGTTTGTATGTTATTTCAGTATACCTATTACTACTCATAACTACACATGATTGTTAGAGAACATTGGAATCAGAGTATTCCAAAAAAAAAGTACAAATATGTATGGCATCTTTAGGTGAATTGTTGTGCATATATTCAAACTAAGCACAAACTGTTTCTGATGTGAGTAGTTTGTTTTGTCTAATGCAAAAGCTCTTTATATAGAGGGGGATAGTCTAGTAGAATAAATAGTTTTTTTTAGCTCCACCCACTGAATGAAGTTGAAACTCACTAGGCCACTTGCAAGATTTTCAATAGTAGTTGCCAACCAGTCCAATTTGTGAGTTGTAATATCAACAGCAAATATCTTCTTCAATGAAATATAGATCTCAGAAGCTTCTAGTTCTGCTTTTTCTCCCAGTTTGGAGCCTTGAATCAGTATGATATTGCTAGTAATATTGATGATACTATTGAAAGAGCAATCATTGGCCACAGCAGGAGATGAAATGGATTCTTGCCATTGTAGAAATATCTCTGCAAGGTTGGTAGGTGTTGCACATTTCAATTGGAAGGAGTAATAAGTCATGACTGTTGGTGCTGGATATGTTTCAACAGTGAAAGATGTAACGATACTGAATGAGGCTCTGGCACCTCAAAAAGCCTTTTGCATAAATATGTTAGTTTGTGATTAAAGAACCTGAAAACACAAAAGGAAATCATACAAAGAATAAATCCAAGTTCATTTCTTTGTTGACTTTAGTTATTGTTCCATCAGTCAAGATGACTTTCATTTCCATGATGTGGTCCAAAGTGAGACCATACATCCGACTTAGAGGACCTTGTCCACCAACAGTAGCTTGTCTGCCAATTCCAACTTGGGGACACATTTCCTGAGCAATAGTACATTTTCCTTGATTATAAAGACCTTCTGTGACACCTTTTAGACAGGTCTTGCCTCCAATCGTAGCTCTCCAAGTAGTCTGATTGACAATGATGGTATTCATCTTACTCAAATCAATAACAAATGCACTGTCTTTACCCCCCAATGAATAAGAGCCATAACTATGACCTCTGCTATGTGATTGAACAGGTATACCATATGTTGTTGCTATCTTTACTACAGAAGAAACTTCATCAATATTTAGTGGATACACAACAGCAAGTGGTTTTGGAGTGCAATGAAGATTCCATGGAATAATATCAACAGTGAATTTGATTGAACCCCTTTCTCAGATTTTTCCTTTGATAGGGGCAATAGAAAGGGACTTCAAAAATTGAGTTTGTTGAGTCGACAGGTTCTCCAAAGAGTTATGCAACACCTTTGACTCTGAGTGATGATGAGAAAGTAGTACACCCATTGAGGGAAAAAGGAATCAACAAAAAGTGGAGGTGTGAGACATCTGACTCCAATTTGCTTTGTACCCCAATCATCTTTATATTCTTTCTGGTTAATTCATTGTTTCAATTCTGATAGACACAACACTGCTATAGGCTGACAGGATTATTATAAGCAAATGGTATCCGACCTTCTGTCAAGGTCAGATACCTTGGGTTGTTTGTCTTACTTGTCTTCGATAATCTCAAAAGAGATTATCAAATCAAAGTTTGACTAGTCGGGGATGTGGCCTCAGCTTATGTGCTGTGCCCTCTATCTAGACTTTGTGGATGTCCCCAATTTAATGGTGACAATGTCAACTTTAGTAGTCAACAACACGAACAACGTAAGTCGAGGTTATCAACCAAAGTAAAGGTTCAAGATAAAGAGAAAGATGACTTAGTGTTGTCGACAATCGAGACCGTTGAGGTCAAGACAACGACAACTAAAGTTAGAAGAAAGATATAAAGCAACGACGAAGAACAGATAATGGTTTGTTTATTAGATATCGACCGAGGTTGATATCAAAACTGAGTCTACAATGTAATTACATGAAGGTTTATATACATCTGGACTCAGGCTATACATGTGATACATTAACATTGTTACAATCATTAATAATCAGTGAAAAGAATGAATGGAGAAGGTAACCCAAGGGGTTACCAGAGTAAGAGTATTCCCTGTGGGAAATACCAAGGAGTCCGAGGCAATCAGATCGGTGTCGAGTCGGTGAATTGAAGGTATTGAGGTGGATTGAGGGTGTCAAGGATCGAAATGGAGTTTTATGAGTGAAGACAAGTACAGGGATACTTCGATATATCCGATCATGAATGATTACGTGATATGTATGTATAGTCGTTTGTCAGTTTATGACACCTCCGGTGCTCCTAATCTAACCTGTTTTGCTGTAGTCTGTAAATCTTTGTTATCTCGTAATTCATGAGCAGAAAGCTGTAACTTTGTTGCCAGTTGAGACAACCTTGGTCTAAGTTTGATATAAAAATTGAGTTAGCCTATGAATATTCAACAAGCCAAGTGTGACCCATGGGGAACCATACCATTTGTGTAATTGAGAAACTGGAGCTTTCTTCAAACCGATTGATGTATTATAATTTTAATTTTGTTCTAATTCATCTACTTCGCAGAGGGGGTTGTCTTTGTTTGTCAGTAATGTAATAGACAAACATTGTGACGCGTGGCTGTGCCATAACAATAGTCTCCGAAGATGTTTTCAGCCTTGACTTTATATGTCGGTTTAAATAGAATCGGTCCAATTAAAACACCGATTCAAATCGGCTACGGTCTCCTCGTGGTATTGCGCGTATTATACTTATTAACCGCTCCAACATGAATCTCAGTGGCAAAAATATTTTCTTAACAGATAATTTGTTGGACACAGGACGGTTCAATATGCTGTCGAATTACTTCTATCAATCGCAAACGTCGAAAATAGTTTATTAAGCTTTTGATCAGGTAATGATCACAAAAGAAACACTGTTAAATGAATGATAACAAGCCTTAGATAAAAGGGATAGTGAAAAAAATACTCCTTTTAAATTACAAACGTAGAAGTAGGGCATAAGCTGAGAGTTGGAACCGAATCGACCAACCAAAACCAAATAACAGGGGTATGGATATTAATCATGCATTGTCACAATAAAAATACTTATCTCCTTAAACCTGCTAATAGAGGTCTCAATATGATGAAGAAACTGTGATATCTAACTCACTGCCTCAATTTTGCCTTCAGAACTGTACGCGGTGTCAAGTCCTTCATCACTTGATTGAAACTTCATATTTAAATCAACCGGCGAGCGCATACCGTCGACATAACGAGTTTGAGTGGTGGTAACGGTGATGCGGTTGTGGGCAGTAGCTGCAGGACTAATAGGAGTCTTTAAGCTCCTAGATTGGTATTCTAGTGTTCCGGAATCCATTTCTCTCAACTGTGAGCGGGAATTGAGACTTGCTAAGAGACTGTTGATGTATACTGGCAAGAGACGTGAATAATGATAACGTGAAAGGGGGTCGCAAAAGAAATGCTTACAGCCGACAGTGACGAATTCAATCGCCATAGCCCAAAGACTGGTGGGACGTGCGACAAGCTATCTAATATAAGCTACAATGTATGTAAACAAGTGTTGAGACCTACAATTATGGTTTGAATGATAACGACGACGCTGTTTACTATTTTAGCTTATGCAGTGAAAAAAAAAACAGGATTTCGCTTTACCCGGTTAATACAAATCGATTGGCTGCATATATTATAAGTGTGTTTGCCAATTTGATAGATCTAATTTAAATATGCTCCTATAAGCGAATGGCTGGTAAAAAAAAAAAACACGAAAATGGGCATACCGTCCAAATGATCCACGGGTATGTCTCAATAGTATGCAAAGAGCGATGGATGTGGTAGCATCTGCCAATACACGTGAAACCAAGAGCGGAACCATTCCATCGTACTTTTATTTAATTAATTCGTGTGATTTCATTTTTTTTGAGATATCAAAAGCTTACCACGACGTCGGCAAGACTAGGCAAATTCCATAGCATAAACCTGCATACTTGTTAGCCGGACTTGGATTCATTAAAAAGAAATAATTTACTTGCATTTTAACGATAAGGACTTATGAATGACGGAGTCAGAGTAAATTTTGGAAGGGGTGTGAATAAATGAGGAGAATTATTCTTACACAAACCAAACGCTTGGTAACGACTTTCAGTAAGTGCACATGCAATTAAGGTGACTAAAACTTACTAATTTCGGAAGTAATCACAAAAGCCTAAAAGTATATCAGTGCTGACTTGCAGGCATAAATCGAGATCACGAACAAAGAATACTGTGATGGCCCAGCGCACTTTGCCAACGGTTACTGGAGAATAATGAATACGAATAGTGCGAAAACCGACGTAGATGCGTACTCACAGTAGTAAATAGTCCTTGCGAAGAATCTGGTATGTTGTTAATAGAAGTCAAAGCCCCTCGGAGTTGAATGATAATTTACAATTGAACAATAAAACAGCAGACAATCTACGAAGGAACTTTAGAGCGCGAGCAGAGCATCATCCTAAGACTTACTCCGACTGCAGTGCCAGCCTACCGACAGAAGAGTCAGTACAAGAACCCCAAGTGTAGTTCAAGTCAGAGCATACGTAAAGACCCCTAACGAAGATAAATATCAGCCGTTGTCTTGGGCGGTTTATTTGAAAAAAGCGTACCATTCTCCATCCAAAATTAACCCAGGGTTCGAGTATGAGAGGATCTGCGTAATAAAACATGTTACAAACCCAGATTTTGGTAGGTGAGAATATTTATCGTACATCATAACGCCAGATTGTCTGAGCAACTGCGGAAAAGAAAAATAAGCACGGACAATCTCGGTGACGAAATAGAACGCATATATTACTCATAAATGTGTGTACCGTGGCCAGCGACCTAGAAAAGGGTACGATTAGAAAAGGTATGTTAAAACGTTAAAAAGGGACAAGTACCAAATACTGAAAACCTAGAGAGACCTTGAGAAATTTGAAATTTACACATCATGGTGTGTTCAAACATACGAGGAGTTTAATCCAACGACTATCGCGCTCATAATTGAAGTAATATAGGTAAGTCTTCCTCATCCATCATGAGTGTTCGGTGTAATTACAAAAGCGATAAAACTACCTGTAAAGTCGCAATGCCATAGAGAAAGATCATGACCATGCAACATATCAGCGAACCTCCTGTAAAGCACGGGCAATCTTAGCAAAAAAAGTTCTAAATCGAGGGGATCTGCAAACCTTGAGTCTGTTCAAATATTGGCTGGGTAACGGGCGTAGGACGTTCGGGAAGTAGTCCAGACATGGTCGGATCTCGCTTAGGACAATCAACCCTCAGGATGTTTACTTTTTATATATGTACTGCTCACTGTATAATCAAAACTCCCACCCCAATAGTTGGGTTAACAATACAATGAATAGCCTGGAACTCGACCTTTCACCTCGGCTTATTTGATTGGCTTTAGACACCGGAAAACCCATATAACACAAACGTACTATGCCAATGCGCATCACGATGGTGGCTGGAAATGACAGGCTGTGACAGTGATTCATTCATAGAAGGGGATGGATCGAGACATATCATCATAGGTGTAAATATCTTCTTCCAATCCAGGAATCTAACCCTATTTTATTATAGTTAAGAGATGTTGTTAGAGGGACTTCCCAAAACTGCGTGAGATAGATTCTCACCTGACAAATTTTACGAAATACTATCAATTAGATATTGTGTAGACGCCTCTCCCAAACAACCGTTGCGACTGAGGTGTTCTGCTGTCCGTCATTTCCCCATCCGTAACCCGATATTGAGGACGTTCTACGTTGGTTTTATTTGATTGGACACTGAATGTGCGATTGTCGGTCTTATCAAAGTAGTCACAATTTTATTCAATGTTGATGTCTTCACATACCTTAGGAACTAAGCCAGAAGTCAAAGATGTGATCATTTCGAGAGGTGTACATCTGTATTCATTGTTTTCCCGGAAGTTCCATGAGTCATGGCATTTCTCGCATTGCTTTTGGTGGTCACACGAGCAACGTCTCAACCGCAGGTGAAAGATTAGCGCAACCATGGAAGAAGCCGAACGCCCGTCTATAAAAACCAATCAGAGTTTGTAAAATTGTATCTGTACCCCGGCCGCTCGCTCAAACATAAAATAAGTTATGTACGTCTCCATCAGATTAATCCGCTTATATTCTGATTTCTTGAAGACGTGAGGATATTTTTCTCTTTTTATATCAATGTCTCAGGTTGTGCGGCGATCCCCAAATGTACGACTCTCATAGGCAATTACAATCTCAGGCTATGCCAATCATACCTGTCGTGCACATGCCCTACATCCAATCAAATTCATGCCTATCCAGCCAATCTAACTTAAGCACCATCTCTTTTGATGAAAATGACTTCCGGTTTACCTCCTCAATGAATAGATACATGTGCCTCACCCAAGCAGTTGGGGAACATTGGCAGATTGATATGCTTTGTTAAATCATCTGCATTTTCTGAACCAACGTTCGTCGTTTATCCAAGGTAGTCCAATGGGATTAGCTTCACTTCATCATACAATTCCGTCTGAATTTAGACCTGAGGTGAGTTATATCTTCAAGTCCTCAGCTGCCACAGCATGTGATCCATGAACGCTAAGTATATTAACGAATGAACCCATTCCTTCCTTTTTCTCAATCAGGTAAACATTTCCCAGCCTTCGAAATGTAATATAACTAACTATATACTATATAGCCGGAACTGAGTTCTTTTTGCAAATTCACCTCCAATCGTCCCACGCCGATGGTTGGCTATAATGAATTGTTTGATTTATAATACTACTCTCTGATTGTAACCACCCCTCCGTTTGACGGTCTTACGACTCGTTTCTATCCCCCTAACATACGGGACGTCATTTGTAGCGCGAAATTGGTAAGATGGGACTCAGCCAATCTATCTCGAAACGATGCGCCGATCCTTCTAAATATGCCACGGTTGATGCTCCTGGTCTAGCAAAAGACGACACAAAATGGAAGACATATGATTTTGTGATCGTAGGAGGAGGTCGGGACATTTCAGCTCGCTTTTTCAATTATTAAAACACGTGAAGCTTAATAATTACACTCAGGCGCAGCGGGTTGCGTATTGGCTGCTCGATTGTCAGAGAACTCTAATGTTTCCGTTCTCTTGTTAGAAGCAGGGAATAGTCATGAAGGAAACCTAATCAGCTCAATGCCATTCACGTTTGTTCAAAACTTCTTTACCGATGCTGACGGGGGTTCTTATCTTCCGTACGTCTTTACAAGTTGTCACTGTCGCGTCCAATGCTGATAAATTTAAGACCTCAAAAACACTGTAATGATAGGAAAATTTATTATCCCAGAGGGAAAATTCTGGGAGGTACTAGGTTTGTAAATATAACAATCTGTTGTTTGACGCTTGACTAACCTGTTCATACATAGCTCGATTAACGCCCTGATTTATCACCACTGTGCCCCAGAAGGCATGTGCATCCCTTTTTCTTCTTGCTAATTGAATCTAAGCTTTATTCAAGATTTCAACTCGTGGGCTAAAAAAGGAGCGGAGGGTTGGAGTTATGAGGAGCTACGGCCGCAAGTCCAAACGTCTTTCGTTTTCAGAGGTCATATGGGACTGAGTAAAAGACAATAGTTATTTCCTCAAATCTGAAGGATACGTACCGAATCCAATCATGCCAGATGGTAAGGAAGAGGAGCATGGTACTTCGGGACCTATAAAAACGCGAAAGCCGGTTCCTAAACAAGTAGGACAAAAAACGAGTAATATCTACCGGAAATTTGATTCTTAATTATTCATAGGACATTGATCGGCTCATGATTGAAACCGCTAGAAATATTGGAATTACGGCTCGGAGGTACGTTTGTCAGACGTATAATGCAAGTTCGTGCCTTCTAACCGCCCTGACAGCGATCTTAATACAAACGGCACTCTTGGAGCCGCGGCCTTCCTTGCAACTATCACTGATAAAGGAAGACGTGAGTTTGTGTTTTTCCTCTTGACTTGTCCAACCTAGAAGAGCTCACCTAAGTACTATTTGGATTGTTTAGGAGGTTATGCAGCCGTTTCCTATCTAACACCGGAGGTTCTCAAAAGGCCCAATCTTACCGTTGCCGTGAATTGCCGTGTCGAGAAACTACTTTTCGATGAAACCGGCCCAAAACCACGTGCCATCGGAGTTGAGTTTCGTCGCACTCGAGAAGGACCGTTGTATAGAGTCGCAGGAAAGAAAGAAATCCTGGTCTGTGGTGGTGCCGTGGCATCACCTCATATCTTACTTCTTTCCGGACTTGGACCACGGAGCGAACTTGAGAAGAAAGGAATTAAAGTTATAAAACATCTTCCGGCAGTTGGAAAAAACTTCATGGATGTAAGGGTTTTTCCAGTTGTATCCCTAAGCTCGCTCATGTAATGTTCCACAAAGCATATATCCGCGGGCACTTTTAACTTACAAGCTAAACCAGGAACAACATACGATTATTTGAATAATCCACTTTATGCATTACTTGCCGTTGCACAATGGTTTTTTACAGGGACTGGTGTAGTATCGGAATTGGCAGCTCCCGGTGCTATTTTCGTTCGCTCGACAGATGATCCTTGGTTTGTTATTATTCTTCAAAGGACAATACATACATCATTCACCTATTTTATTTTATTAAGTATCCCTACAAATGACCCCGCAGAAATTCCAATAGATCTGACAACTGGTCCCAATGCGCCAGATCTTGAGATTCTTTGGTGTAACTGATATCCCTTCTCTCTGTTCCTATCGCTAACTTATTACTGTCCTAGTCCCATTGACTGTGGTCGCTAACGCTATGACAAAAACATCGTCAAAAGTTAAAGGTGTGACTTTGGTACGAATCGTTTGTCCCCCGTTCGACAGCGCTCATTTTCTGAATGTTCCTTTCCTCCAGAGTCCAGTAGCTCTCCAACCCAAATCAGTTGGTGAAATCACATTGGCGACAAATAGTGCTTGGGATCAGCCGATCATCGATGCAAAGTGAGTATAATATACTGCTCATCTTTGGGAACTCCTTTATCAAGTATTAAAATTATAGCTTTCTTGACGAGGAAAATGACATGAAAGTAATCGTTCGAGGATGCAGGCTTATTTACAAATTGGCGCATACAGAACCGTTTGCTTCTATGTTGGAGCTGAATCCTAAACCGGATTATCCTTTCTTTTGGCCAGGTTGCGCTGATCCAGATAAGGTAATTTATTGATCAACATCAACTTCATTATTATTGAATCGTGTGTCCTAATAGATCACGGATGGAGAATTGAGTGAATGGGTACGAAAGAACGCATCACCCACATTCCATCCCGTAAGTCGTTGGCCAACACTTTATAAGATTTCACCCTCACAAAATTATTCGTAGGGTTGTTCATGTAAAATGGGAACTTCAGAAGACTCCAGCGTTGTCAATAACAAACTTGAAGTCCACGGCATAGAGTCCCTTAGAATAATTGATGCCTCAATATTCCCGAATTTAGTCTCGGGTCATCCTTGTGCCCCTGTTGTGGCAGTGGCAGAAAAAGCTTCTGATATGATAAAACAGCGATATGGCTTTTGATTCTCATGCATTTTCTCATTTCATACCTTTATGTAGAGATTAGAGTATCTGTTTCACCAAGTGTTCGAAGGCTGACTTATTTAGTATAACTGTGTTTATTGGATATTATGAAGTGTCGACAGATTTATATAATTTCGACCACAACGATTAGTGACAGGGAGCGATACATGGAGTGTATCGTAAGCTTTTCATTTTTAGTTTAACTTTCTACCATATAACCTATTCTGTCCCAGATGGACTTATATAATAAATTAAGCTCTGAACTGTATTTAAGAGCGTTACAAGTTGGATGCAGGCAAGGTGTCTACCCACAATTTGACAACCCTCAGTACTCAATAAACCCAAACTCGCCTTGTATGTGAGTTGACTGCACACTCACGGGGTCTCTCTATCAACATTGCGAGTACATGTGGGAATACAGAAACAATTCAAACATTGTCCTTTCCCAAACATACATATCATGATTAGGAATCTTGATAACCCAGGTAGATTCGTAAAGGTCGTACGCATAGGTTGACCATCTAACATTTGAGCATTATAAAGACATCGATGTAACACCAACGATTGCTTGTCTATCTTATCCTAGTCCGACCGTTAAAAATGGAATGGAACCGGTTACAATGTAGTAATACAAGTGATGGGAGCTCTGTCATTCTGGCGGTAGAGACAAAGAAGTATTACCGCAGAAGCTTTCGCATCCAGAACATAACAAATCAGTGGCTTCAATAAAAAATCCACCCATATATTCATGGTGAATTATATTGTGTTGGAAACCAACAAATCCAGCACCAGGGTATCATGCCACAAGTGGCTTTAATGGTTTTGATTGACACACTGCAAGGTGTATCGAATGATTTCAGAGTTCAAGTCCTAACTAAAGAGAGTGACAACTCTTCTGCGGCCGATATTGGATACCCGTATGATCCTGACAAGATTGCAGCTCCTATAATAGCACAACAACGTGTGGCGAGGGCGGTGAGAGTGACCACGTCGACGTCTTCCTTACTCCCCGTCACGTTGTTCCCCTCCTCCCCTATTAAACAAATATCCCCGCGAGCCCTATTAACGGAAGGAAAACAGCAGGCCTCATTAGCTTGACAGCGAACCCTTCCTGGGTTGCTCTTTCACTTAAATTCTGTCCTATATTCCGTGGGTACAGTTAGAAATTAGATCTAATCCACAACTCCAAAAACATGCCTGCCTGGGCAAGGCTCCACACAGAAAAAACTAGCATATTACAACCTTACATATAAGTTTACTAGATACAAAATTAGATAATAGGTTTACTTAGAAACCAAAAAAAGAGACCAGGATTACATCAAAGTAAAGTACTATCATAACCATAACAAGAAAGGGTCACCTTCAGAAGAATGTTCATGGTGTGTTCCGATCTCATAAATTCAGAACAGGTTTAGAATCCTTCACCCTAAACGCGGGTTTAGGAGGAAGCCTTAGGTTTGCGCCAACTGATTGGGGATTTGAAAAGGTGTTAGTTGGATCATACTTCTTCTTGATATCAAGTAATCGTGGATAGTTATCACCCCAGTATTGTTTCGGCCATAGAGTATTGGGAATCAGAGGACTAATAAAATGTACTAATAAGATGACTTAACATACAAGAAAAAGAAGAGAAAACATGCTCGACATATCCAGGATATACACCAAAGTTTCCGTCTGGCATATGATTTGAAATTGTGTTGACCATGCCGTTTAGAAAAGCGAGGGCATCATCCGGAAAGGGAATTTCACCCAGTGAGTAAGCGCATAAGTTATACTATAAGATGAATGTTTTACTTTCGTTCTGGAAAATACATAGCACTCTCCTACCATTGAATCCCGTAACGAGTAAGCGGTTGAATCAAGAGGGAAATCAGAGATACGGCCGCCTTGCAAATCACCTGTCAAATAACGATCGTAAGGAACTTTCTTGACAAATCCAAATTTTATGTTTATCGCACCTATGATCACCCATAACTATAATCCATTAGAGAAGTTCCAGTCAGAAAATTTCTAAGGATATATACGTACAGCATCTTTAGGTGAATTTGTATGCATATACTCAAACCAAGCCCTAACAGTCCCCGGTGTGAGTAACTTGCTTTGTCGAACACAAAGGCTTTTCATGTAGAGAGGAATGGTCTACACGAAGAAACATATAAATGATCGTGATACTACATAAGTAGCCATTCCATCCGGACTTACCAAGGATCCGGCAAGACTTTCGACAGCAACTACTGTCCAATTCAGGACAGCGCCTAACCAATCGAGCTCGTGGGTCTTGATATCAACATTAAACGCTTTTTTCAACGAAACGAAGATCTCGGAAGCCTCGAGCTCCTTTTTTGGTCCGAGTCGGGAACCCTGAATCAGTATGATACTGCTTGTAATATTAATAAGGCTATTGAAAGACCGATCATTGGCAACAATAGGGGACGATACGAAGTCTTGCCATTTTATAAATATATCAGCTAGTTCCGTATGCGTACCATACGTTAATTGAAAGGAGTAATGCGTTACCGCCTCGGGTACCGGATGTGTTTCGAAAGTGAAAGATGTAACTATACCAAACGAAGCTCCGGCGCCTCTTAGTGCCTTTTTGCATTTATATAGATATTAGTTCCCGATTGGATACTTTGTTTGCAGATAAGCACATACGAAAAATAAATCTGAATTAGTTTCTTTGTCCGTTTTAGTTATCGTTCCGTCAGCTAAGACGACTTCCATTTCCACAACATGGTCTAAAGTGAGACCATACATCCGACTAAGGGGTCCTTGTCCACCGACAGTAGCATGTCCGCCAATTCCTACCTGCGGGCAGATCCCATGAGCGATAGTCCGTTTCCCTTGATCGTATAGACCATTCGTAACCTCCTCAAGACGGGCACCCCCTCCAATTGTGGCTCTCCAAGTGGTCTGATTAACGACAACAGTGTTCATCTTGCCTAAATCAATAACCAAGGCACCATCTTTACCTCCCAACGAATAAGAAGCAAAACTATGACCTCCACTGCGAGGTTGAACAGGTATACTATATTTCGTTGCTATCTTCACCATGGTAGAGACTTCCTGTGCATTCAGTGGGTATACGACTGCAAGCGGTTTCGGAGTGCAACGAAGATTCCATGGAATGATGTCAATGTTATAATCAATCGACCCTATTTTCCGTATTTTCCCTCGAATATGGGATGTGGAGAGGGCGTTCAAGAACTGAGATTGTTGAGGCGATAGGTCTTCAGTTGAAGAGCCTTCTAATTTCGAGAGACAGGAAAGGAATGTACCCATGGAAGTGGGGGCCTACAGGCAAAAGCGAGGTTAGAGGAGAATCCAACTGCATCCCAAGCCTTAATCCTTCTTAATCTTCGTGTGTTAAACCCCTATACTATACTGCGTATGAAAGCCATCTTTAACGACATAATGGTTCGTTGGTTTATTGGTTGACTCCCGCGCTGGCGCACCAACCTGATGGCCGGTTGACAGCTCCAATTATAGATGTTCCAGCAAGACTCGTTCCTTGCTACAAGCAAGTACTTTTTGGCGCCGTATGCTTTGCCAGTGTCCTTCTGACAGTAATTAGTATACTAAAACTTAAATTTGACAAGAGGAAGTACTCCTTTAGAAAATGTACCGCCTTATTTGATTTGGGGTTTGGCGCGGTACTACTTCATCCTTGGTATGCCGCCGATCATGATCCACCATTTGGTAGTGGCATTTCTAATCAAGTCAGTAGCTCCATATACATCGCAAAGAAGACAGTAACATATGCGTACAGGGGTAGATTCCTCAATACAATATGTAAGAACACACGTCGATGCGAAGTGCGGGACCCTTTTCAACGGTTCTCGCGAAGATCATGTATTTGAAGTGGTTATCCTATTGATATTTAATACGTCATACGGGTTTTGAATACTTTCAAATTTTGTCATTTTTGTATAGGCGCATGGTACGAGTCTTGTGCATTTCCAATATACTGAATATAATACCCAATTGACGTCTTTTTTACCCTACAAAATACTCAAAATACTTGGTGATGTTTTGCATATGCGCACTAGAAGATTAAATGGTCCTCGGAACACTAAGAGGTTCCATACGTCGGGTAAGTCCAAGCCTGGTTAAAGTTACGAGTCCTATCCCATTGCAATCGACGATCAGAGCGGAGACTGTCAACGCGTGTTATTAAAATTACCGAAACAGGAGGTGAGAGAATAAGGAAAAAGGTACAACCAAGCGTGACGATCCAACTACGAGGGCTCAGGGGGTGTCGGCCAGGAAGCTTATGCAACGAGCAAACTATTGGACTAACGAAATAATTAACAAAATGAAGGCTTTAATAAGTTGGGTGGTACATCTTCTGGAAAGAAAGTAAAGATCGGTCCACACGCACTTCAGGTCAGAATACAGACTACTACCCTTGATGCAGGATGTGCATATGATGCATCAATCGCGCCGGCTTCGATCCATCATTATGGGCTACTTCTTTGTTCCTCGAAACTGAAGGTTCCTCACCAGAGAAACAGAAGATCTCTGCTTATCTTACATATGTCTTGGCACTTCCTATTATAATAGATGAAAATATTCAACTGCAACTTTCTCCGATTAAACGCACCATTAACATTATCCCGAGGTTAGCTAGTAATTTGACTAATGTGAATAATAAAGCTTGAAGTCACAAGCAAGCCTGAGAGAAAAGGAAAGGCTCAGCCCCATCCGGCAGTAATTGTAAACACGTAAAGAAACACGAGTACAAAACTCCGACTATTGTAACACAGCGCCTTCGGCTCTCTTCATGCTTTTTGAAAGCTTCCGGCTAACTCAGTCTGAAAGCTAAGCAGGTAATAACCGAGTAATTACATATCTTAAAGGAGATATAATTCACCTTTGGTATCGAAAGGGTTTAATTAATTATGTCGTTTGAGCATTACGAGCAATATATTGTAGGCCCAACCCCGCGTGACTTGAATATAACACGACACGACTAATAATATATATATATCAAAATAGGCGGATTACGACAGAAACCAAACTTACTTCGGATCAATACGTTGGTTAAAGTTAAGGAACTGTAATGTTTCATGGGAAAACATCATGCAATTGAAATAAGGGCTACTTGACCTTAGATTCAATCATTCAAACGGAGAGCACGCCCGCACGAGGGGAGCTAGAAGATTAATATCTGAAATTAGAAATGTCAAGGCGTGGGAGATCAAGAGCGTACTATGCCATTTGCATTCGCATTTTACCAATACATAAATATATGAACTACCTTCAGCCCCGAATCCACTACCAAACCCGCCTCCACCGCACCCCCCACTATCATGATTGTACTAAACGCGAGCTTCATATACGCTCTTCCAGGTCTTGCACTTGTATTATTCTTGCTGTACAAAGCTGTATCCATCAAACATCTCCGTCAACCTGCCCCATTTCCTCCTGGTCCCGAGCCTCTGCCAGTATTAGGCAATATTCTTGATATGCCGAAGACGCAACCATGGAAAACATTCTCACAATGGGGCAAGGAGTATGGTGAGCACCGAGGGAGAACGTGAATGTAACAGGATGATTCTAACCCTTAACAAAGGCGGGATCGTGCATGCTACCGCTCTTGGGACGCACTATATCATCATTAATGACCCTCAATACGCGGTAGAACTTTTGGATAAGAAAGGGAAGATTTACAGTGACAGACCTCGGCTTATGATGGCTGGCGAAATCATTGGATGGGGAGATAGTCCACCTCTTTGCCAGCTGTCAGAGACCTGGAGCGAATATCGCAGACTTCTGGCATCATTCATTGGGAGTCGTTCAAAGGTTGAGCAATTCAGTGATGTTCTGCAACGGGAAACAAACGAATTACTTAAACGGATGCTGGACAATCCGATTAACTTTGTTGATCATTTCCGAAGGTAACTTCTGTTTTAATTTTGTCAATGAATAATTATTGATCTAAGCTCCAAGTTTCTCAGGTACAATCGTATTGAGACTTACATATGGGTACAAAGCCGCTTCTGAGAACGAACCTCTAGTTCGGCTGGTCGTTGAAACATTGAGACAATTTTCGGAGACTACAATCAGCAATGCATTCCTCGTGGATGTGCTTCCAATCCGTAAGTATTGTATTAATTGATAAAAATAAACCCCAATTGTACTTACTTGAGATTAAACCTAGTTCGCTTCGTACCATCTTTCTTCCCTGGGGCTGCTTGGAAGCGAAAAGCGATACGATACCGTGAATGTTTAGATGAAACTCTACGAAAGCCATATGAATGGACGAAACAACAAATGGTGTGTATCCTTGAATCTCCGCTTGAGTGTTGCATGTTGAACACGAGTAGAATCTCGGCACCGCCAACGCGTGCTTTTTAACGAACAACTTAGATGGTAAGATCCATTTGAACGAAAGAGAGGAACGAATTCTTCAATGGGCGGCCGTGGGAATCTATGGTGGTGAGTGGAGTGCCAATAATAATATAGAAAGTTAGATCCAAAACTAAAATCTCCCGATCTATGAGGTGGAACGGAAACGGTAAGGAGAGCCAACCGGGAAGCTCTAGTGCCATACTAACAAATCCTTTATAGACAGTTGCCGCGTTAACATCATTCATTTTGGGAATAACCAGACACACTACTGAATTACAGAAGGCACAATCAGAGATCGATGCAGTAATTGGGAAAGACCGCTTACCCACTCTGGAGGACCGATCAAGGCTGCCTTATTTTGAAGCTCTTTGTCTAGAGATACACCGCAAATATCCGTTTGGTCCCCTCGGTAAATGAAACATTTTGCCCGATCGAGCTGTATTTGATTGCCTCTACAGGCCTTCCCCATGTTCCCCGTGAGGACGACGTTCATGACGGCTATTATATTCCTAAAGACTCGGTAGTCATTGCAAATCTATGGTAAGCTAACGCGTTTTTAATAGAATTTGAATTCACCTCGGTTGTTTTCAAGGCAATTCTGTCAAGATGAGAAGCTATATCCGAATCCTCAAGTATTTTCACCTGAACGTTTTATTGGCGATATGAAACAACTTGACCCCATGGAAATCCTTTTCGGGTATGGTCGACGGTAAGTAATTATGATTATATTAGTCATACCAATATTAACTGGTTCTGAAAAGAGTATGTCCTGGTAAGTCCTACTTGAAGACCGTGGAACAACATATCCACATACATCATTATTAGGTAGACACCTCGCAGAAGCTGCACTATGGTTAGCATGTGCAAATATCATTGCCGCGTTTGATATTCGTCCACCAATAAAGGACGGCAAGTATATGATACCACCGGGAAATTTCCTGGATGGTTCAGTCACGTATGAATTGCCAATTTTTCATATTTCTTTATTCACTTACTGATTGATATTTTTCAGCCACCCTGAACCTTTTGAATGTGTAATTACCCCCAGATCTAAACTCTCCGCGTACCTTGTGCAGCAGGCATGAGCCGCTGAACCTCATCCTATACAGGATGGAGACTTGAAGAAGATCCGTGGCTCCGTTTCCTGTAGCAGTTACCTGTAACTTGATTGATTGTATAACTTGCTCATGTTTTTAATAATATGTTTATGTTGGGTATCAATGTCCAAACAGGACGTAACGAGTCCGGGCGCGTATAGCACACGAGTCTTCATAGTGAGTAATTGTGTTAATAACGAAACCTTTAGCGAAGACAAACGAGGGCGTAATGTTATAGAATCCATAATACCAAAATTCATTGCTGAACTTGATATAACTTTTGAAATGGATGACGAATAATAATTCGTTCGCCTTGAGGTAGAGAGTCGCCAAATCATTATCAAGTTGTTCGACAAAAGAGTTATTCCAACTAAATCGGGTGTTCCTTTTATGAGAAAATAATATCTGGTACCTGATGCATGATGTCTTGCTGAAAAACAAAAACCCCAGCTTCGAGGTAAGAAGTATAATCTGTTCGTAACCATTACCAAGCGTAGTGACCGAATATGTGACGGACTCAGAGAAACTCACATTTCACTTCAAGTCGACAAGCCGTTCCTTTCCGTCGTAGTCGTAACTGTAATTCAACTGCGAAAACGCATCATTGATAGTGAACATGTCAGATGTATCATGTCGACCGCCGTTCAGACATTGGGCTACTCAAAATCCAGCGCTAGTCATGGCCGCCCGCACCAGAGCTCGCAAAATTTCATTGGAGTTGAGCGAAAAACTATGCCGACGGTGATTAGTTCTATCTTATTGTGCTGTCACTATTTTTTTAAAAAAGGAGATAGATCGATGGGAACGCGTTACTGTCCTGGGTCGCAAGGTCTACGTAGGATGAAAAGTCTTGTGGCATGTCAGGATGCAGAAAATTTAATGGTTTCGACTGGAACGCTATGAACTGCATGAATAGATTCGGTTTGTTCAGTATTTTCCTCTCGTCTGTTTTGAGAGTTTCATAAACAGTATCGGCCATATGAAGCTTTTTTATTAATGAGGGCCCGGTATCCACATCTATAACGCAAACTTCATTAGGCAGAAGTCAATCGTACTGGAAAGGCTTTCACTATTCCTGGTATCCTACTTAAGTTGTATAACAAAGAAATATCCCGTTTTCGGGCTGTCAGTCCTCTTTTATCTCATAGCGTCACTGAAGATGATGTGAGCTGTTCCTTTGCTCATCGAACTCTGGTGATATAGTAACTCTAAATTGCAGATACAAAATTCTTAATGATGCATGGATTATGCTGAATTTATGGTTAGTCCAGCAACACATCAATTTTCTGTAGCTTTGGAGTTACAGGGCTTAATAGTCCAGAACTTTATCGTAACCCAGAGGAGTTTATTTCGGATCGCTTTGCCCTTTTTTGGGAGAGAAAGTACGAGTTGACTTGAAAATTGTAGGTTTCGGTTTAGATCGACGGTAAGATTAGCCTCTCGTTTATATAGGGCGAACTTCTCACCACCTCTTAGACGCCGTGCGGGTGTTATGGCCCAATCTTGTTTATTGCTCAGCGTGTCTCAAATTCCTTTCATTTTTGATGTCCCAGATCAGGGCAAGACCTGAGTACCGTACGATTCAAGGTGAATACGGCTTGGTGTTTTATATTTTACCAGGTATGGCCCGTATGGGGTCGCAGATGCGTATATTTAAATGACAGTCTCCGTTGGATTTTTGATACAAAGCATCGGCATCTCCTATGACTACGGTTTCTTTCATTTGAAAGGGGTTTTCTCTGATTCGATACAACCCCACCTCAGCTGGACCGCTGTCTTGATTTTTTATGTCATTATTCAATGGTACTACTCCATGGGGCTGATGCGTGTCACCTCGACTGTGTAACATGTATACAGTACTGAACCGCATTCTTGATTGATACATCTTTGTTCAGTGTTATCTCTTTAGACTGGCGGACGCTCAAACTCAATTCCGCGCTCATCTGGAGCTAGACGCCGTTGACTCTTCCGTACGGATATAAAGTTGCAGCATCTCGAGACAGTCTCACCAATTCTTTTTTCCCCTCGTAGCAAGTGGACATCAAAATATGCCCTTACTGCCAGAATCCAGATTGTTTTACACCTGTTTCTCAGCAAGAGTTTGTTCAGACTCAAGGTTTGGTAACTCCATATTGCCGCCCTCTCACTGCACTCTCAGGCGGAGGGTTGATATGCTACGTCATTGCCATATTTCTTTATGGGATAGCGACTTTACAGGTAATTTTTTGCTACACTTTCGATTTTCCATTACCGCATGTTACTTATATCGGGTAAGACTTACCTTTATTACTTCAACTACGAAGGTGACGCTCGTTGGCTTAAACTGCTCGCAGGACCGAAATCCTCTTTTTTAATTCTCAAAAGACCACTCAGATGTGTTTTAGGTTTTTGTTATTTGGTACTACACACGTAACTTTTGGAATTTATATGTTTTTATTTATCAATACTTTCTTAAGGTCCCTAGTAACGAGTCATGTTGTTTTGGGGAGGCACGCTCTATCTCAATATCAATACCCTTAATACTTACCTGGCTTCTTACATGTTCACAAAATATACAGCGTTCTCTGGTAAATGCCTAAATTGGTTTCTTTTAGCAACCCAACATTGATTTATGTGCGCAGATTCTCTCGCATACTAACCCCCGGCTTATAGCGGAAGAGGAATTGTATGTAACTCTAAAAATCAACTACTCTGGAATCTTGATTCATCTCTATCAGGAGCTCCCACGTATGTTTTGTCCTCATGTGTTTACACGACTGTATATTATTATGATTCGGCAGATTGCCGTTACGGTTGGGGTAAGCCCGCAACTTGCTGTCATTATTATTGTAAGACTAACATCAAGGATAGTTTATTATCTGCCTCATTGTTCAGATGTTAGTATTGATCCATCTGTAAAAACATTTTGTTGAACGTAATCTAGCTTCTTTGCAAGGACCATTTATAATTGTGAGTGTTCGTGTGCGACGACTACCATCACACTCACTTACTCAATTTTATTCAGTAACACAGGGTAGAGTGCATTGGGCCCTTACAGGGTTATTTGTTAGTATCATTTCTCGTCTCTTTACTGATGGATAATAAGAAATTTAGGCCGTGTTGATTACTTCAGAACTCAGCATGTCCCGCATTGGCCCTCAAAATCAGATTTATACTGACCAACTTCATAAGCATTTACCTTGCGTAAGGATGAAGTTTTTCTAAATTATATTCCAATTCTAGATTGAACTGTGCGCACTCAGTGACGACTGTCCAAATGCAAGTGTTATCATTCTTGACACAATACGAGCAAAATGTTAATAAGAATATATAGATTTACTCTCAGGAATTTTGTTCTGCTTGAAAAAAACCGCGGCGAGTTTTTTTTTCATGTCACGGAGCATGGGCCAACTAGGTATACATGAAAGTTCGACACATCAATACCACTCTTGGCCTCACGTGTCCTGGCGGATGCGGCAACGTCGATTTCTCTTTGCGTATTATTACGACATAATCTTGGAGTCTCCAAAAGGTATATTTTTCAATTTTATTTATTTTTCATGACAATAATATATTATACTTACAGGTCTCTTAAGTTGGCTAACGCGCTTTTTATATATGCAATCAACCGGTTTGTGTTAACCAGGCAAGACTAATCATTAATCCCGAATCTTTCCCTTCCTAAATAAAGAATATACAGCGTCATAGCCATTTTTCTAGCCAGTATTGTAAGCCTCAAGTATCATGCCTTTTCCCCGAGAATTGTAGCTGACGCCATCCTGCAATAGCTCATTGCGGACCCCTTCTGGGCAACAGAAATTGGGGTTATAGCTGTCGGTTGTAAGTCTTTCCCTAATGCTTTGCCTATAACTCAATTCAAATTAGTTCAGTATATGTGAATAGTTTATTAGCAACCCTTAGCGCTCGTTTACGATTAAGAGAATCGGACGCTGGAACGACAGATCTCCATGTGTACCCTCCGAATCGTAGTTTGAGGTTTGATGACCCTCCCAATGGTCATTTCGGCGGTGATATTACTACTGTCACTTCTCGAACCTGTCATGTTAACGGTATCACTCCGGATGATTCGCATATCGTGACGGGCACGTGTCAGTCAATTCCACACGATGCAAGGCGTGTTGACCTCACGCAAGACAGACAAGGTTGAAAAAAAATCTACAATGAGTCAGATATACTCTTTCATCCGCACCCCATGCTTAACAGTCCCGTTAGGTCTAATGTGGGCTAAACGCCCGTGATAAGTGTTTTTTATCCACCGTTTGAGGATCGTTTGAGGACAAGCTTATCCCCCAATTGCCAATTGATCGGCTAGCTTAGCGCTCCATTGCAGTCTTTTTATTTGTTTTGAAATAAGCACACATATTGCCAAGATAACGGTATTCATATCGTCCATAATACGTTGTCAAAAAGAAGGTTTGGGGTGGAATTTGAGTACCAAAAATAAATGATAACTTGAAGGTTCGCTCTCCCTAGTCCATATTCATCTTTTGATTCGGGGACTGTATTGCGAGTTGGGGCTATTATGAATAAGCCTCATTGTCCTGTGGATTTGCTTGATATATATACTTACTTACTAATAATGTTTCACATGATCAGCAAAGCCATGTTTGGTGTTATATGAATCGAAGGATTCTGGGGCGGCTATAAATATATATATATAGTTCTGAAGATTACTGAGAAGCCATACGCTCAGACTCTCACGGGATTCAGACTAATCCCTCCTCTATTTTGAACAGTGATAACGTTCCCGTCCCCCATCCCTTATCGCACAAATGGTATCTTCAGTTTCTCAGCTTCCTCCCGCAGAAGACATAACCAGCCATGGGAACGTTCGTATTATGACGTATTGTCTCTTTATACCCTTGAACTAAATATCGATATAGCTTGTAGTCAATGCATTTGTTTTTCCTAACGATGGAAGCGAAGACGAAGTTGGACGTCTTATACTCAACGTCAAGAAACATGCAGACTCTGATAAGGAGCCTGGTTGCCTACAGTTTACCGTGGCTAGAAGCTACACAACGGAAGGAGGTAAAGTATAGTTGTGTGTCTGACGCAAAACACAACTAAATGAAGAACTGGATAGTCACTTTTGCCGTGTGGGAAATATACACTAGTCATGAAGCATTCTTGCAGCATCTTCAATCAGAAGAGTTCAAGACTCTCAGAGCCGTAGGTGATAAGCTTGTTAAGACACCACCGGATATAAAGTGTAAGCCTAACCCAGTTTTGGCTTTCATTACCAAGCGGCTTATACTGTGTGGCTTTTAGACTTTTACGAAACGACTGACAAATCCGTGTGAGAACGGATTTTGTACCCAATTTGAGCCAATGCTTAATGTAGTATTACATACACTTTTATAACTTGAAGGTATAAGCACGAAGAATAGAATAAAGAGCAACCAAAGACCGTAATGCACCAGACCGATCACCTGAAAGGTCGGCTTGTCTTCAAACAGTGAATAGAAATACATATTTATCACAACGATATCACTACTATCATTTTTCAAATTTGTCATGTTATGTAACGGTATCGCTCTCGATGATTCGCATATCAGGGTGGATCCGTGCCGGACAAGTCCACACGATAAAGCGCGTCGCGGTGTCGACTTCATCCAAGACAGAGACAAGATTTGAGAGATCTACAGTAAGTCAGATGCACACACTTTCATCCGTATTCCATGCTTGATAGTCCCGTTAGGTCTAATGTGGGTGGGCTAATCACCCCTGATAAGTACTACTCTTATTCACCCTTTTCGAACAAATTGATTTTCTAATCGATCAGTCATGAGCTTAGCAGTCCATTTACTGTAAGGTGCATTACAGTCTTTGACGCTATTTATTTATTTTTGAAATGAATGGCTTTAGGGGAAGACTAGCCTTGATGGAGGTTTTAAAGTTACTATCTAATAGTTTTGCCTTTATTTATCATCAAACATAAATGTCTCATTTGTTGACCACAGCTCTAACCCTACCTAGGGCCAGTAGTTGGAAGGCGCATACAGTCCTCTTGAGGACAGGTATGTAACATAATTTTAATCTCCTAAAAATATCCAATATCACTGTTCAATTGATGCTGAGATGATGTTTTTTTCCTCATTCTCTGCTGGTTGCTCTACCGACCATTTGTTTCGCTGCTGCAAAGATTCTGTCGACGAGAGCATAACCATTAAAATTTAATTTCCTAGCAGGCTGAATGGCTTAGACACAAGTTAAGAACGTGATTAAATGAAATCGCGTGAGATTTTAAATGTTCATTTATTGATTTTGTTCTGACACTCATCCACCGGTCGCCATATTCATGTTTCTCTAGGAATACTGATTTTTGCAACATGGCACAAATCCACACAGCATTTAAATTCACAACCTTCACGTGCTTCCAATGCGAATTTCCCCATTTTCCCCACAACATATTTACCACTTAATACTACTCGTAGACGCGTGCTAATGAGGCGCCATTTTCGATACCCAGCAATGTTGAGTTGCTAATCAACAAGGATCATACTAGATGGTATATTCTTTAGTGGAACTAAATTAGCATTTACATAAAGTGCAATACCAGGAAAAATAAAAATGACCATCATGAACCCTCTAAATCATAGCAAAACTATCTCATCTATCTAACGCTATCGTGTAATATGAAACGGATGGTTTGGAACTGCTATGGTTCAAGCCAGGTAGCTATGGGGTGCTATCAGGCACTAGTATCGGACTACCTCCGCTATATACCCCCCGATAATGGGGGAATTGTCTAGGGGGGTATGGCTGGTATAAAAGCTATATATCAATTCATAGCAATGTCGCTTTTCCTGATAGTAAATTTGGGTACCAAAAATACTAATGAGAACTTGAAGGTCCGCTCCCCCCGAGTCCATATTCGCCATTCTTCTGATTTGGGAACTGCATTGCCATTTCAGGCCATTATAATTAAATCTCATTGTTTGTCCTGTAAATTTTCATATACTTACTAATAATGTTCCCATGATAAGCAAAGCCATGTTTAGCATGTCATACGAAACCAAAGGACCCTGGGGAGCGTGGCTATATATATATATATATGCTTCTAAAGATGGCTTAGTGACTCTATTATTGAAAAACCATACGCTCAGACTCTCACAGGAATTCAGACCCCCCTTCTACCTTGAACAGCTATAACGTCTCTCATCCCTTTCACAAATGGTAAATTCAGTTTCTCAGCTTCCCTCTGTAGAGGACATAACTAGTCATGGGAACGTTCGTAACAGCGTATTGTCTCTTTATACTCTTGAACTAAATATCCATATAGCTTATAGTCAATGCATTCGCCTTTCCTAATGATGGATGCGAAGATGAAGTTGGACGTCTTATACTCAACGTCAAGAAACATTCAGATTCTGATAAGGAGCCTGGTTGCTTACAGTATACCGTTGTTAGGAGTTACACAACGGAAGGAGGTAAAGTATAATTGTGTGGGTCTGACGCAAAACACAAACTAAATGCAGGACTGGATAGTCGTTTTTGCCGTGTGGGAAATATATACTAGCCACGAAGCGTTCTTGCAGCATACTCAATCAGAAGAGTTCAAGACTTTCAGAGCCGCAGCTGACAAGCTTGTTAGGGCTCCATCGGATATAAAATGTAAGCTTAACCCTGTTTTCGTTTTCATTAACAAGCGGCTTATACTGTGTGGCTTTTAGTCTTTTACGAAGCGACAGACAAGACCGTGTGAGAACGGATGTTGCACAACGATTTGAGCCAATGCTTAATGTGCCAGGGTTGCTACATACACTTTGAAAACTTTGGAGGTATAAGCAAGAAAAAATAAAGTGCACCAAAGCCCGCAGTGCACCCCCCAAGCTGATTGATCAATTGATAAATCAACTTGTCCTCAGACGTGAATAAGAATACGAATACTCACCACGGGTGTTTAGCCTCATCATTAGACCTAACGGAACTGTTGAGCATGAAGTACGGATGAAAGCGTATGTAGCTGGCTCACTGTAGATCTTTTTTCAACCTTGTCTCCGTTTCGCGTGAGGCCAACAACCCCTTCACCGTGTGAACCTGATTCGTACGTATCCATCAAGATATGTGAATCAATCGGAGCAATCCCGTTAACATAATGGGTTTGAGAAGTAGTGGTAGTGATATTAATGGTGCGATGGCTATGGGAAGGATCACGAAACCTCAAACTACGATTTGGAGAGTGCACGTGGTAATCTGACGTCGTTTCATAGTCCAGTTCTCTCAATCGTGAACGGGCGTTTAGGCTTCCCAATAAACTGTTTACATATACTGAACCAAAATTTGAATTGAATTTAAAAGTGAGGTATTACAGAAAGACTTACAACCAACAGTTATGAATTCCACTTCCATAGCCCAGAAACTGGCGCGATTCGCAGCAAGCTATTCCAGGATGGTGTCAGCTACAGCTATCTAGAAAAGGATGATACTTGAGGCTTACCGCACTTGTTTGGATAATGGCTACGATGCTGTAGACCATCTGTTTATGAAAGCAAGACATTCGGGGTTATTTCACTTGCCTGGTTAACATAAACCGGTCAATTGCATAGATGATAAGCGTGTTAGCCAACTTGATAGACCTATAAATATTAATACCATATTATCCGGAGAGATTATAACGTAAGAAAATGTACCTTCTGGAGGGTCCACGATTATGTCGCAACAATACGCAAAGGGAAATTGATGTTACCGCATCCGCCAAGACACGCGAGGCCAAGAGTGGTATTGATGCCTCGAACTTCCGTGTATATACTTAGTGTTGGCCCATGTTCCGTAACGTAAAAAACAACCCACCACAATTTTTTCAAGTAGAACAAAACTCCTGAGAATGTATCTATATATTTTTATCAACACTTAACCATATTGGGTCAACGGGGATAATAAGCACTTGCGTTTGGACGGTCGTCACTGAGAGTGGCGCGCGCAGTTTAATCTAAAATCGGAATGCGATTTAAGGAAACATCCTTACACAAGGTAAATGCTTATAAAAAATTCTTGATTAGTATGAATCCGATTTTGAGGGCCAATTGGGGACAGACATACCTAACTCTGAAGTAATCAACACGGCCTAATTTCCTTATTACTATCCTTGAATTACACAAATAAATGAATGAAAACGATACTAACAAATAACCCCGTAAGGGCCCAGCGCACTCTGCCCAGTGTTACTAAAGGAAACTGAGTGGGTGTAATGGTAGGCGCATGAACTCTCACAATTATAAATGGTTCTTGCGAAGAAGCTGAATCATGTTCAACGAAATGCTTTCAGAGATGGATCGATACCTACATCTGGACAATAAGACAGATAATAAACTATCCTTGATGTTAGTCTTACTAATGACGGCAAGTTGCAGACTTACTCCAACTGTGGTGGCAGCCTGCCGAAGAAATAATAATAATGACAGTAAGATTGCGTTATGTCGACACATTCAATAACAAAACACACGTAGGCACCCCTAATATAAATGAATCAGGATTCCAGAGTAGTTGTTCTTGCAGAATTACATACAATTCTTCTTCCACTATAAGCTGAGGCTTGGTATATGAGAGAATCTGGGCAAATAAAATCATGTTGTGTTACTGGAAATTTTATTTATGCATTTACCAAGGAACGCCATATATTTTGTGAACCTGTAAGAAGTGGGGTAAGTATCAAAGCTGTCGATGTTGAAATAGAACCCGTGTACTCAAAAAGGTATGACACGTTGTCAGCGACCTTGAGAAAAACATTGATAAATAAAAAGCTGGAAAATTCCGAGAGTCACGTATGTAGTACCAAATAACAAAAACCTAAAATACATTTTGAGTGGTCTAGACTTTTAACAAGAGGATTTGGGTCTTACGAGCAGTTTAAGGCGACGAGCGTCGTCTTCGTAGTTGAGGTAATAAAGGTAAGCCTTCCCCGATGTAAGTAAGGTGCAATAGAAAATCTAGCAAAACGCTACCTGTAGAGTCGCCACCCCATAGAGAAATATAGTGATAGCGTAACATATCAACCCTCCGCCTGAGAATATGTACAAGTAAGAGGGGTGACCTCAATTGAAATATGGAGGTACTAAACCTTGAGTCTGAGCAAACTCTTGCTGGGAAACAGGTGTAAAACGATCTGGCAAAGCTGAGGACATAACCTGATGTCCAATTGCTACGGGGAAAAAAATGGTGAGACGGTCTCGGGTACTGACAATTTATATCCGTGGCATAGATCGACGGCGTTTAGCTGGCTCCAATGAGACGAACATGAAACTGGGACCACCGCTAACTTGAGTTTGAGTCCCAGGATAAACTTTCAAAACTGCGATTGAGTTGAGGTGGTATGCGTTCAGCCCAGAAAGATGTGATGTGGATCAATCAAGACTTTGTGGTTGAACTGGGCCGATCCAATCATGTTTGGCAGAGACGAGGTTTTGGGTATGACCTTTCAAAAATTCAACTTTACACGATAGACCGGCGGCTGGGGTTCAATGTGAAAAAACTATTTTCACCGTAGGCACTTTCGCTTGCTTCCAGGCAACTATTGATGCCTTAATGAACCGTGTGATGGATTTCCAAGACAGAATACACTCCTGAGAATCCTACTACATCCAGTGTCATAGTCTGAGTTAATCTCAAAATGATAAAAACCAGTGATGAGATTATGAATGCGCTCTGATTTCGTTAGTATGCGAGCCAGCGGAACACTTCCCTAAAATATTGAGATTTTTGAGTACCTTTACTGTGCCTTCCATGTCCCGGCAACGAAAGTCATACACGGAGACCCGATCTTCTCCAACCTATAAATAAAGTGACGAGTCTGTTGGCTACCCACTATAAATTTAACCACTACCAACCTTTAAATGGAGATTGAGATTGTTTGGTCGGTAGGTGTAATAATGCGAGTCCTGAGAGCAGATAACAAGATACTACCCCTCCTACGGTTGGTATGTGTACATATCCGATGGGACCAAACTTGTCTTTTATCGCAGTTTTCCAGTCAGCTCAATAACGTGTTGCAACGGTAATGAGGTCCAAACGGAAGTGTTCTCTCTATCCGCCATAAGCATCAGGGAAGTGATTATGTAAGATATCATATATTGAATGATGTGAAGCTCGACTCAGAGAGTGAACGAGCTAGAATTAGCAACTTCGTGATATGATTGCAACATAGAGAGGACGATTTTCAAACTGTGAATGGTAGTAAGTAAATTACGTTATCAAATGTGGTGAGGGAGGTTGAAACATAGAACCAAAAACCTAATAGGCGAACGTTTGGTTTCTTAGGTTTCTTGTAGCACGTCGGGGACGGTACAATGTGTGAATGTATATGAATAGAACCATTTCGTGTCTTGGCCTTGGCAAATGAAAAGACTTGAGCAATCTGCATTCGTACTATCCTTCCCCCGGGTCCGCAAGCGCCAGAGTGTTGCCAACTTTCTGAAGTTTGGTTTACATCGCCTCGCACACTGGTCAGAATCGTATGTAGCTTCCGAAATTAGATTGAGTGATGTCTTAATTACGTGCTCCGGTAGTTCTTCAGAGAGGCAAGACACGTGGGAAAAGTGCCCAGCTTGCGTTGGCTGTTTTTGGTATCCGCGCCCTTTTCACAGCATAATTGAAATAAATCAATATCGACACATCGGATCTAAGAGAATCCCAAGGTCTAATCCTGTGCTTTAAAAAAAGTTTTCAAATGAAGTCCATACAGATTCGGAATAAACTTGCCAAAGAGCCGACGAAACGAAATGGTCGGGCGGCGGTCATCGCAGTTTCCGCGTGTCCGGTCTGACCATTTGATGAGGAAATAAAAACGATATGAAGTTCTTAATTTAGGATGTAAAGAGTTCTCTTCAATCAAAAGGAATCAAGGAGAAAAGAGTGGTTTGTCCGAAATCGGCAATCATGCCATTGGATGAGATTATTGCACGATACAGAACGTTGAAATGTCAACCGTTATTATTAATTAAGGATAATACTTGTCCTTGGGACGCCAATCGGCTTTGGTATGTGTACGTCTTCGAGATAATCAAATTATGATTAAAGATGTCATGGATGGCATCGCCTTGATCTTGGAATGTACTTGTAAAGGAGCACCGACGGTGTTCCTTTCAATTTTGGGTACTTGTATTTCAAAAAAAGAAGGAAAATCCATTGATCTTGTCCATGCTTTCGAAACTCGGCATCCCGTTGTGCTAAGGAGATGAAAGCGTGAGCAATGAACGAATGAGGATACTCGAGCTAACCGCTCATAACAACAGTCCAACTTGGCATGAGTACATCAACGTCTATCAGAAGAGTGCGTGCACGGAAAAAGCCCCATGGCGCCGTGACATGTGTGACAAAGGTGATTTCCAAATCGAGAAAATTTGTCCCCCGGAGCCGATAACCCTTCTCTTTCCTCATCTGCGGATTCCCGTGTTTACCCGAAAATCTCCTCACTTTTTTCACAATATAAACTCTGGTGAAGAAGCAGGATTCAGATCAACAACCCTCAACCACGGTTTGTTCATCAACCCACAAGAACGTCCCCCGAGTCGCCTTTCATTTCCCCTTTACGACGACATCATGAAGAACAGCAGTTCTGGTTCTACAAAATCAGCTTTACAAAACTATGAAGACAACGAAGCAGCTCGAGAATCTAGAGAAATCATTTTCCCAGAGACTCATCCCAGTCGACTTGTACGGTTTAGAGAGCATTTGTTTACAGATGTCGATCCTGATCAATCGAGTTTACCATTGGCTTGTTACTGCTTTATGACTGGTTTTATGTGCGTCTTTTCTTTATTTCTTCCCTTTCATTAACTTATATTTCTCTATTTAAAGTGATGCACTTACGTTCACTGCTGTATCAGTTTGGTCTGGCTTTCAAACGGCGAGTATCATTTACTTAGCAACGCTCCGTTTCTATAATTAACGCAGTTTACTCCACTTAGGGAAATACCATTGAGGTAATTTAAATCTTCCAACATCTTCATCAAATTGCGCAGTTAACCCTATTTTTTATCAGCTCTCGTTAAGTTTGGCACGTTTATTTGCCATCTCAGAAGTCCCAGGACCACACTTCCGTGTAGTAGACCGACAGTCATTAACTTCAATCTTATCATTCCTTTGTGGTGCTTTCATCGGTCGTATTGGTGATAAAATGGGTGCCAAATCTCGGATATGGTTATTCTTGGGTACAGTTATCCAAGCAATGTTCACCTTGGCGGCTGCTATTCTTCTTCTGAAAGGAAGACAATCTAGTTTCAGTACAGGAGGACCGTCATGGACTAATGTCGAAGGATATTTTGCTCTTGGTCTTGCCAGTGCTAGTATGGGTTTGCAAGGAATTATGGGCAAGAGAGTTAATACCCAATTCGCTACCACAAGTAATATCCTTTCCCCTTCACTTCTATTCCACGACATCATTGACTAAATTTTTCTTTCTTACAGTCGTACTGACTACTGTATGGTGCGAGTTAATGGCGGAACCCGCTCTTTTCATTCCCAAACTCGTCCGTTCACGGGATCTCAAAGTCCTTGCTGTTTCCGCGCTTTTCTTCGGAGGCTTCGTCGGGCGTGCTCTTATCGACAAAATTGGGGATGCGGCCACTTTTGGTATTGGTACCGCACTCAGGATGTTAATTGCTTTAATGTGGCTCTGGGTTCCCGCCAAAGTGAAAGCTTTACCAATCCAGCATTAAAAAAAAAACACGACAACCATTCACACATGACAAGTTTTCAGGGCTCAATAGTTTATAATGAATGTGTATATCCATGATAGGGACTGAGACTGAGTGATTATTATTTAGAAGGCGGAAGGTGTTGTACATACATAGATGCAGTGATGATTACTATTTGTATATCCTTCGCTTTTGAATTTTAGATTAGAATACCACGCATGTTTTTTGCTTTATCAATATTATAAAGCTGGTTATACTTTATTGGTTATCCCCTATACCGCGAATTGCATCTTCTTCAAACCGTCCATCGGGGAGCGGATGGACACCCTGATCCTTTGTCAAAACTGAAACCCACGTTTTTGATCGGATTCGTCATTACAACCTCCTATTCTATCGAACCCCAAATGAAGAGAATCTTGGAACTTCGTTGAGCCACTGGCAAGAAGAACTTCGACAGTGACGGTGAAAGAAAAAAAAATGAATCCGGCATTCGAATTCTCAACATGCGAAATCGGTTAGATGTCCTCGCTTCCTTCATTTCTGTTTCAAAACGACGTATAACACTTCTATGTCGAAAAAGACCCAACAATATATATATATCGGTGTTGCTGTAATACCAAATGACGGAACGCCTATCTAACATTTCCCGTTGTCTGTTACGTTTGTATGTGTTCAACACAATCCGAACTTGGATGCCGTATACATCGGAAAACTAGTCATGAAAGAAGGCGCTACTGATAAGATAAAGTTCGCTAGGGCTTGAAGAATCCTTGCTCAGTGACCGAAATATGATCGGATTATTTTGTTACGTACACAGCTCTGTTTCCATACTAGAACTTCGTTAGGAGTGAGTTGGCTACGAAAAAAAACACAAAAAGGTTTTTTGAATAAAAAGCGATTAGAGACAGGTGTCATCTTTTTTTCGGCACTACTGGTAGGACGTTTCACGGATTGCAATATGTATAGTCAAATGCCCATATAAGTAAGTATTATAGAACCATAGACAATAAGAACAAAACGATTCGGAAGGACCTAAAATGGTGTTCCTAATCGAGTTCGCATTAGTTATAACCGTGGGTTCAACTTCCCATAACGTAGAGAGTGATAGGTGTTCATATTGGAATGCTGTGGATGAGTATGCACGTAAAAGTTGCGCAAAAGGTGCGGTTTTGAGATTGAACAAAACGCCGGCTCATGACTCGGATCCAACAGCGACATGTCACGGACATACACGAGGCACGTGGTTCCCGGCATATGCCGACATCACACAGGGCGTCCTTCAAATAGCGCTGAACAACACTCTTTTCCCTCCGCCCATGACTACTAATTCTCCTCCTGAACTGAGCTCTATTATAACATCCCCTACTCCATGTATGGTGGGGTTTAATTTTATGCCTCATTTCGGTACGTTTGCTCGTGTCAACTTTTGAAGTGATACTTACCCTCTGTTTTAGATCCATACATGATAGTGACCGTCGGGGATCCGATTACCAAAGATAAAGAAGATTCTCCGGCTGAGTATTACCTGATCACCACACAGGTTCGTTATAACCCAGTTGTCTTGCTTTATCTCCTTGATTTTCAATTTTTTTAATAGACGAATCATGAGAATTTTACCTCAAAGTCTGTTGTTAATCGGCGATATTCTGAATTTCAGAGGTTTCGCCGATTGTTGGTTGATAAGGGTTTACATCCACCACCGCTTCGTTGGACAAGAAAAATTCCAACGTTCAATGGATCATCACGACGTGAAGAAATACAAACCTTCTTAGACTATGTCGCTGAAGAGGATTCTCTTTCAGTATGTTCTAATCAATTTGTTTCTCTATGTCGTTCTCAATTTTTCCCCTCACAGCACTGTCCCAAGGACATCCAGATTTTCCTTCAATCTTCAGATGAGTTCGTTTACAAGACACGCTACTCAAGTCTTTGGTGGATCCCGCATCATGGCTCAAACACTATATCTTTAATCTCACCGACTTGCGTCGAGCAAAAGTTGCACAAGATGAGTCAACGTCTCGTGCGAGTTTGATTTCCTTTTTGTCGTATATTTATGCCTTGTCAAAATTCCATGTGTTTCTATTTTATGTCTTTGACTGCTTGATATTCCCGAGCTCCCTGTTTCGTTAAATTTGTATGTATATTCTAATATAGTGTATTGTTCTGGACCAACGATATCTAAGTAAGTCGTTATCGGAATGTGTGCTACGTGCGTTATGATTGGACCCCAAGCTTAAGGTGTTCTTAATAAGTGGAGCAGATGGAGTGATACATCATGTTTGGGAATTTAAATTTATAGACGTCTTTGCTCCAAAATTTATTTAAGATAAATGACATTTGTGCATATTCTTGACAACCAATGAATGAGATGAGATACATCAGCTTTGGGCTCCTAAAGTGTTATTTTATCTCATGCCCCTGTATTTAAAAAAAATCCCTTTAAGAACCCTGTGATGACCTACAGTGAAAAAAAAAAACTCGAGTCTCGTCGGAATCATAATTGGTTCATATCCACAAGCATTTGGTCAATGGCTGTTATAATACCACTTTGATTACACCTCCTGTTGGGATAAACAAGGAAATGGCTTGACTGATAATGTGGCCCGGGCCAAAAAACCTTTAATGACCTGTAACATCATCAAAGTTTAATGCGAGTAAAGTTACATAATTTTAATACGTAGTAGTATATTAGTTACTACTCTGAGAAGAATTACTGTAAAGGGCCGTCTCCGTAATAAGTTGTATCCCAGTCATCGAATGTCCCGTATCGAGTCGGCAAAGAAGGTATAAAATGACATCCTGTGCGAAAAAACATCCGAGAGGAACTTCAATTTATGTAAATGTCTTTCACGAGTGAATCAGATACCACACTTTCAATTCTAAAGGTGTTAGGTAGTTCGTAGCGAGCTTTCGTTCGCGGCGTCTCGGATTGTCGTGAATGCCACATCAAAATCCAATTTCGGGACACCAAACGGAGAAATTTTAAAAAAATGAATGTTCAGGAATGTGTTTCAAAATCTCCTGAGGGTAGCTATAGCTTGTGTTTCAAGCAAAGAAAAAAAAACAAGAACTTAAAAACATCTCGGGTGTAGTCCTGAGCCTCGTGACCGGGGGCGCGGACCTTTATTTTTGGGCTTGGCAACCGTGCGGCCTTTTACTATTAGCTCCGAGTTTGTTCTTGCTATGTTCCACATTTTTTACAAACCTCCCAACGATCTTTCTCAATCATAAGAATAAGTCCAATAAGTGATTCTTAATATCTGCTACATTCTTGTGCTTGACGCAGCTTGAAGAAAAAATCTCATCGAAACGCTGGGTTTTCGACGTCCTAATTTCCAATCCTCTTTATGGTCATTTTCAAGTACTCCAAGTCCCAAGTCATTAACTCATTCATCCATGTCGCATATGGTTTCATTATCCTGTCAGAGATCAGGGCCAAATGGATATTAAAGCCAAAAGTTTTATAAAAAAACAAAAAAACGGGTGTGAATGATGGCGAGCGTTGCCAGCAATTGTTATCTTTCCTCAGAATGTCCAGTGAAACCAAAGACGATACCTACCCCAACTTCAAGCCAGAAGAAACTGATATTTCATTGGAACTGACATTGGAAGAAGAGAAACGACTTTTGCGACGCATTGATTTACGAATCGTGCCCTATGCATCTCTGTATGTCCCTTTATGTGTTTTTTTTTTTGAGATTTGGACTGATTAAAGTTCCATATCTATAGATTATTTTTGCTATGTTTGTATCCATTTGAACTGCATAAAATGCATCGTTGAAATGTGGTAAATTTCTTTTAGGTTTCCTCGATCGGGCTAATATCGGACAGGCACGCTTGGCTGGTTTAGAGCATGATCTTGATCTACACGGAAATCAGGAAAGCATTGGTCCATTATTGTGATTTTTTTATTAATAATCTTTTCGTTAACAGTTTAACATCGCTCTCACCATCTTTTTCGCGTCATATGTCGCGTAAGGACTCGTACCATTCTCATATTAGTTACGTTCTTACAGGGGTTTATTTAACCAGATTCGAAGTACCGAGTAATCTTGTTTTGAGAAAGTTTACACCTCGACGATGGATATCCTTCTTAATGGTCAGTTGGGGCCTTGTCCAAATGTGAGTAACGGATTCTTATTTTATCATTTTTGTATTGAACGTTGTTTTGTAAGTGGAATGGGTTTGGTTACTAACGTTCAAGGGTTATATGTTACAAGATTCCTATTGGGTTTCTTTGAAGTGGGTACAAGTATACAGTCTTCTGTAACCGCCTTAATCCTAATACAGGCCGGTCTTTTCCCTGGTCTCAGTTTCATATTCACAATGTGGTATACCCGACAAGAACTCAACATTCGACTAGCGGTGTTTATCACGGGTTCAACTTTATCAGGCAAGAACAAATTAGAACAAATTTAAATATCTCTTCTCATTTGGTCCGCTGTTATTTTATTAGGTGCATTTGGGGGTATTCTTGCCTTCGGTATCAGACATATGGCTGGCATTGGTAGGAAAAACGGTTGGGCTTGGATGTAAATTGTAATAACGCCTGTTATTAAATCTTCATTAATCACACACCATCTCCAGATTCCTTCTAGAAGGACTATTCACCTTACTTTGTGCTATCCCCGCCCTGTGGCTCATTCCAGACTTTCCCGACACCAGCAACATACTTACACCAAAGGAGAGAACTAAATGGCTTCATCGTCTTGCGATTTCTCAAGGTATCACCAATGCCCCTCTACCATTCAGTACACGTCAAGTAATTCGAGCACTGCGCGATTGGAGAACCTATGCTTACAGTTTGCTATATTTCTGTGAGTTCCGGGGTTTACACTTTAAATCTTTTTATTGTGGGCTTAAACATACGTTCCAGGCATGTCAGCATCTTTTTATTCGCTGTCCTTGTTTGTTCCAACTATCAGTGCGTCCCAATCCCTTATGTTCATTGTTATGATTATCTGACTTCTTCTGATCAGTTGCTGATCTGGGATTCACAAATGCTCGAGCAAGTCTACTTTCCGCCGCTCCTTATGCCCTCGCCGTCCCTTTTATGATATCAATGTCTTACCTCAGTGATAAATACATGGTTCGCGGCCCTATCATTGTTGCATCGTAAGTTACTTGATGACCTGTTCGGTGTTTTTTTCTTTCTTTTCCTTTGACTAAACATAACGCATACCGACAGCATGACTATTACGACAGTAGGATATAGTGTTTTAGTTTGCGACGTTTCAGAAACTGCCAAATTCATTGCTGTTTTTTTGGCTGTTGTCAGTACAGCCGCGGCCGGTCCAACTGCCATCACCTTTATTGTGAGTGTTTTGAACGATTTTTTTTAAAAAAAAGGTCCTTTCCGTACTAAACTTGTTTATTCAGGGAAACAAGTAGGCTATTGCTATAAAGCCTTTTATCTAATCTCAGTTTCGATGATTGTATGTAGCTTCGGTCCAATGTACACAAGAGCAACCGCAATAGGTAAGAAACTCTCGCTAACACTGAAAACAATTGCTAAATAAAGTTTAGGGGTTTTCTTTAGTATCGGGAGCTCCGCCGGAATCCTTGCTTCCAATGTTTATCCAGCTCGTGATGCACCTAGGTATATCAGGGGCTATTCCATAGCACTTGCATTATCTGTGAGTTTGTTTCATTTTTATTTTTATTTTCTGAATCATATATATGTATAATCATGTTATTCGCAAATAGGTTCTGTCTGTAATTGTCGCCGGCGGATTGAGTATTTATTATTACAAAGAAAATGCTCGTCGTGATCGAATATATGGACCATCTAATCCTGATGGAAGTGATTGTAATATTCTTCATATTCAGGATGAAGTTAAATTGAAGATGTACGGTTTGGAAGGAAAAACAAGGGAAGAAATTATTGAACTTGGGGATCATCATCCTGCGTTTAGGTATGTTTTTGTGTTATGGTTCTTTCTTTAAATTTAACCTATGCAAAGATACACGATATGACAAAAGCGCATGTGCCTCATTGTCAATCAACGTTTTACATATCAAGCAGGTTATTTTTCAAGTTATCCATTTCCTATTAGAGATTTATTACATCTATGAACGTTTATACACAGTATAATAGACTTTCTTGAGGTCAATCAAATTGATCAAAATCCATTCACAAGTTCTTTGGGGTCATTTATGTTCTACCTGTAAATGTAACATGGTCAAGAGAAGGGATATATGCGCTCCGTTGGTTTAATCTTACTTTATCTCATACCTCCGAAGTTAAATTCCCTTGAACCTTGCGATGCGTCTGCGGCAAACCGATGATGGGGTCTCCATCTTGACCGAACTAGTCATCCTGGATATGGAGTAAGTTCGCTATGTTTTTTTGATTTAATTTACAATTTACAAGTAGCTCGGAAGCTTTCATCTTGAGCCCGAACCCTGTGGTAACTTCACGGAATTAACTAGCAACTTTTCCATTACCCAAAGCCAAGTGCCGCTCCTCCGTATCCTTTTCTCGCCAAGTATAATAACGGTACCGAAGTGCTAAAACAGCTTGGCAACAAAGAACAAACCTTTCAAAAATGTGTTCTGGAATCCGTGTTTGACAACCGATGGCGTACGCTGTTTCTCGTTCCATCTCTTTTTGATCAAGTATGTCTGTCTGTCGTCTCTCGTCTCAATTCAAATGATTGCCTGATTTTACACTTAAAACCTTTTAAAGATTATGAATATACCTGGATGATGTATTGACAGAACCTGGTATTACGCTGGACAAAGAATCTGGGATATATCCGACTGGGTATCCTATGAATGACGTCTAGTGTTCGGAATACAATGAGCTCAAAAAGGATTAAGATTAAGCTTTAAAACGGTTCAGGGTTTGTTGGAAAGGGAGGACACCCCTATCGAGCCCCTAAAAAAACGCTGAGGGGGGCTACTTGTCACTGTGCACTTCTCATTTAAACAGGATTTCATTTACACGGAGTCTGTGCATTCCGTGATCACCATAACTGAGGATATCATCTACTACATACAAGATACCGTTCAATCTCCTACTCCGAAACGCTCCATTATGGATGGATCACCCAGTCCGAGAGAAAAGAAATGGAAAGTATAATTCATTTATAAGTTTGCACATTGGTGTTGCGTTTACGTTTACGTGTCTGCCTATAATAGATCCAACGCTCTAAATGGTTGTGTTTTTTCCCGTTTTCGCGGTCTCCGACAAGCAAGGGATTTGATGCCTCCAGGCACTTCTAGTGCCAGTTTTTATTCGGGGTTCCCGGAGATTTTGACAAACCTTTCTAACGATCTATTTCAACCGTTTGGTTCACTACATACCGTGAATGGGTCCAAACAGTGATTCGTATCTGCGACATTCAATCTCGTGCTTGAAGAAAAATCTCTCTTGAACGCTGGATTTCTGGTCCAATTTTCAAAACTCCCTTCGATGATCATTTCAGAGCCCAGACATTAATTCATAGCACGTGTGGTTTCATTACCTTGCCAGCGCTCAAAAGCTGAATGGAGCTGAAAGTTTTATAAAAAAAACGGATGTGGATGATTGCGAATGTTGCCAGAGATTTTTATTTTTCCTCAATATCCACCGAAACAAAAGACGATACATCTCCTAAATTCAAGCCAGAAGAAACTGATCTTTTATTGGAACTGACATTGGAAGAAGAGAAACGATTTTTACGACGCATCGATTCACAAATTTGTATGTACATTCTAATATATTGTATTGCTCTGGATCAACGGGTATCTAAGCTGTCGCAGTATGCTGTGCGCTTAAGTGTATTCTTGATAAGTGGAGCAGATGGTGCGATATATTGTATGAAACTTGGGAATTTATGGACGTCTTCGTGCACCTGCAAGCTGGCGCGTAAAACCTTCATGTGATCTGAATATAATTTTTGGAGGTGTATTATTTGACTTTATGCCTCACGTCCCCTCCAACACATTTGAATATATTTCAGTTTTCTATTCACTGACGCATCTCGACCGGGACCCAGACTAATGCGGCGGAACTAGTATGTCATATTCACTAGCAGAAATTGTAACTATTGAAGTATTGTGCCGTAATACGTATTATTAATGGGTAAGGGAATCTTTGAGATCGGTGACGCACATTGGCGTTGATCACGGAAACCAATATTCTATTTATATAATGACTGCTGCCCTTTGTCATTTTCAAAGCTTTTCGTTATTAGTTCGGTTACTGCGGCCACTGGTAATCGGGTTGTTATATATACATAACAAGCGACAGGGCAGCTCAAGTGGAGGGTTGAATCAATATACCCGTTTCCAAGGGAAGTCAAGTTGGGAGCTCACCTCGAGAAACGAAACAGGAAAAACTCATGATACCAAATATTTGCAATCATAATCACCGACTCGGGGGTTTTATGCCCCAAGCTCAAGTCTGAGCTCGAGTATTGTTTGGGGCAGCATTACTCATCTGCAAATGTATTCTGGATCTTCATAGACGGAACACACTGGCAGCAAGATCACCTTCTAACCTGTGTGCTTTAGAATTCCTGGACTCAAACTCATCATTCCAGGATAATCCAATGAGATCTGTACAATCCAAACTTGATCGCCTTCAGGAGAGCATCATTGCCAATATAGGAGAGAGGAGTGATCCAGTAATACATTCTGCTTTTTTAAGGAACGCATCTCCATCAGAAAATTTAAAGGTTTGATTTAATTGTAGGGAAAACTGTCAAAACTTGTATCTAGATTTTGATCATGACCTCACCTCAGTTAGAGCATACTTTCAGATGGCTTCTCAACCGGATCGACTGGTGGTGAACATTTCCCTCGTGATCGGCAGTGACTGAGACTATCCTGACAATGGCTAGATGACACCTTAGCAGTGTGATTATGAACTCCCCGTATTCTCAATGTTCAATAAATCAATTAAAACACACAAAGAAAGCGTCCTTCAAATCAATACTAAAGGTTGAGAGCATATTATGTAGTAATTTTCAACCAATACAACCCCAACATCACATATATCAAGATATCACAACAGATAAAAAATTGCTATGTGGAACACAGACCTAAATAAGTGGATTCTGATTCTGATGTGATTGACCTCAGATGCTTGCAGGGTGTATTTCAGCCTGAAAATTCCATGTGTTCTTTTGGAGATGATTTTGACATCGGAGTTGTAAGAGATTCGTCACTAGCAGAATGGACAAACCAGAACTGATACTTGTCTCCCTCACGAGTGTTAACTTTGGATGAGAAAGGAGGAAAACCTATCTTATGTTCCAAGTTATACTATTGGCCACTTTTCAAACTTGAACCCATATATATTGTTGTAGTGATAGAGTAGAAGGTGTTCCAACCCCATCGCCAATGGGGTCGAGGCACGACCTCAGTTTAAAATGCCATGACAGATTTAGTGATTTAGGGTCTCTGAATTTTTTTTTTTTTTTGAATCGTAGTTAGAAAGGTGACAAAGAAAAAAGCTTATAATCTCAAATTTATATTCTCCTCCAAAAAATCTTAATTTTCATCAGATAAATATCATATCCCTTAATCACCTATGTTTTGATTTCGTTTCAAGTCCATTTTTAGATCTCAAGCCCCGTCCAGCGTACAATATGTACACACACAGCCTGATACATGTATGTTTCCACTCACCTCATCTCCAATCGAGGCTCGCTTCTATAGTGTATTTATGTCACATAAAGGCAATATTGTTGAAACTTTCCAAGCAAAGGACTCTCGAATCATTGACACACGACAAGAACCATGAATACCTCAATCCAGATGACATCTGATGAGTAAGCTGTTGAGTGTTTTATTTTACCTCTTGAATTAATAACTCTACAGACTGGCGCAATCAGCCTCTGAAGCGTAGGTCACCATGTCACTGTTGTTCTACTAATTGAATCAACAATCTGCAGAACTATCCAGATGGAGACATATATGGCTGCTTCTGGTAAGTAATTTTCAAAAAGGGTCAGTCTCTATAGGACTAAAATCCACACATTCAGTACTTCTATTTTACGCCTCTCTTCTTCATGTTGATGATGAAATTCAATACATATGGAAGCCAAAATTCACAATAGTGACTTTTCTTTATCTACTTTCCAAGTACCCGGCTTTTTTCTTTTTAGTCCTCGCCGTGGTCGAGGACTACTTTATCCTGGTAACTTCAAAATCTTTTCCCCGTTCATTCCTTTCTCAAGTGAATGTTTACAGTCTCCCCGGTATTTTTGTCTCACCTACTCCAAATCCCAAAGAAATAATGATGCCACAAACCAGTCTATGCAATGGGCTACAATTTTTCAGTGATGCTATAGAAACTCTTCCATTTATCGGAGTACAAGGTATTGATATTCTATTTCCATATACTTGAATGGTGCTCATTTTTGAACCCCTCATAATAGGGTTGATCTCAATTCGAACTTTGGCTTTATGCCAAGGATATTGGCCAATGGCAGTAGCACTTTCTACAACTTTTCTTGCTGCTTTAATATTGGATATCTATGGTTTGAATTGAATCGTAATCAATATCATGTTGAAATATTCTAACCTCATTGTGTAGTTGTAATAATAGATCGATGCGACTCACAACCGTAGGATTCTCTATTTTCCCCGATCCATTTTTATTCACTTGCTTTTTAGCTGTAAGGAACTTATTATGTATATCAGCACATTCTGAATGCATTATTCTTATAGTATATCTCACCACTTTGATCCTTGTTGAAAATGTCGTAGTAATTCTCTCGGACGTATTAGCATTCCTTGCAGTCACTCGTCAAGTTTGGGGCCTATGGAAGGAACAACGAAGATTAGGCTTACATACTGATAGGAACTTCGTTACTCTGCTTCTCCAGCAAGGTGATTTGAAAAGTTTACTCTGGTCAAGAGTCAAGGCCGGGCGTTGGGTAATTTAAAATTAATTTAATTTTTACGTGTTATCAGGTATTCTAAGATTCTCGTATGCGACAACCACTATTATCTTTATCTTTTTCACTAGGACTAATTTTTTATTGAAGTTTCGTACTCATTGTTACAGTCACACAACTCGTAGTTGATTATGTGTGTCACCACAATTTCCCCCTAAATACAGTTAAATTTCAATTTGGAATCCACAGAATTCTCCAGTAAGATATTTTCTGTTGCATCTCTTACTAATTAAACTTGATATAACAGATAGCCGGATCAGATGTCGCTGCCTTTCAGAACGCGTACGAAACTATAAATATCCTATATACTTGTGAATGTTTATTTAGGTTACTCCCACTCAGGCTCTCAGTAATACTCATCTGCGAATTTACTCTGGATCTTCGTCGGCGGAACACAACAACAGGATCACTTCCTAACCCGTCTGCTTTAGAGTTGCCAGATTTGAACCTGTCATCCCAGGGCAACCCGGGTAGATCTATAAAATCTGTGCTTGGTCGCCTTCAGGAGATGATCATTGCTGATATGGAAGAGAGTGATACAGTGGATATTGATGTTCCAGTCCAAGGAGACTCCTCAGACCCAGAAACCGCTTGAGTTGTATAAACTGTTGGGTAAGTATTACCAGACCTTACATTAATATGAAAGTATTAATACTGAATCAGATAATCCTCGATGTGTCTAAAATGTAGGCTAAATTATTTCACAGAAATGAAAATCTATTCACTATAACCCAAACTAATCATAAATATAAACACAACAAACTACCACCGTATTATAGTCAAAACTTTGAAAAAAAAAACATCTTTTCAGTCAGTGTCCAACTCCCACCGAGATAAATCAATCAAAGGCTCAGGAAAATGTCTCCAAGTTTCGTCAATAAGAACATGCTTAACAATTCTCGTACCATTCCATATGGTATCAAATAAAATCCGCAATTCCCATTGCATATCCTTCAATGTTCTAGCATGGTTGTCCGCTGTTAACATAAACTTTCCCAATGCATTCACGGAGTTTTGAGAGAATCTCCAACGGGGTTCATTAGCGGACCGGTTAGGGACTCGCGACACTTCCGCTAAGCCAGCAAGTAGTTCCTCATTCCGAAGAATGGAGAATTTTTCTTTCTTCTTGTGTAAGAGGAACCCGCGAATATACATATTCTCCAGTTCGGGTTTGTCGGCGAGAAGGGCAGGTGCATAAGGGTCGATAAACCTTCTATGTTCCGGAGGAACGTCCATTAACTTTGCGATCTTGCGCTTTGCGCTGACCAAATCTTCCTTGGACAAATAATAATCCGCGTCGATGACTTGAGGACGGAAGCCGTAAACGAATAAACCCAAATCCAAGAATATCTCTTCTTTGGTATCTTCGGTTGTAAAATATAACCAAAAGTGGTTTTTAGGATCTTGGAAACGTTCTGGCATTAGCCTACCCTGGTCGTGTATCGGGTCGAAATACGCCAAAGTACGATCACCTTCCACACGAATCGCACCGCGATAGATCCCGAAGTCATATATTGGCCGGCCACGATAGTGGAAGCATGTACGGTGAGACACACTCGTAGCGTAAAGTTCCAACAATAACGCAATTCCCGTCCCAAGCAACAATGGAAGAAGATGACCCTCGCGAGATATCCGTCGACGCAAATATGCCTTTTCTCTAACCGAAGGATTTTTATGCCACCATCTGTACAAAGGTGGGGACTTCAGGGGAGGAGGAGGTTTCACCCGTCTACTGAGCAGGCTGTTACTAGGAGGTTTAGAAGAAGGTAAAGTATCTGTAGTCGACATTTTGTGCATCATCATTCCATAATTAATGACACATGCTTCAGACCCGTCTGCAAGAATTTCCGAATCTACACGTGCCTTCATTGGCGCATCATCAATATGGTGTAGCAAAGCTGGGTGGTCTTGATGTTCTAGTCTCGTAAACTCTGCCACCCACGCAATGACTGGATAGAATGTACTCAGGTTCAGATGAACGCGATCGCCTAGATATATAACAATGAGAGACCTTTATTTTGAAGGTTATGTTATGATTTACTATTACTTACAGTCATATTTGTGGGTATCCCAATGCTCTCTTTGGCATTGTTTGGAACAATAGGCAGCCTATTACCCGTAGGTTCAACGTTTAATCCCCGCCCGACTTGTGAAACAAGAAAGATAGACTCTCACATTTGAACAACGTACACAAAGTGTAAGTTTCACATCAGAGTTCCCACATCCCGCACAGTCTCCTAGAAGACTCATAGGTAGTTCGAATTGTGGCATGATTTCCAAATGTTTACTTGTGTTGGCGGATGTGGGATGATGAAAAAAGATGAAAAAGATAAGGAAGGTGTAAGTGTAAGACAAAAAACCAGTTGTCTAAGCGTGTTTTGAGAACAGGCAGAGACGCGAACAATCTGTCGATTTTATACGTGAATTTCCGTCTTGTGTCCGTATCGTTTATTTTTTTTGCACCTGTTCATTGTGGATGTCGTGACAGTATGGACTGACAAAGCCGGACTCGCGTTTGTCTGCGCGCTTTGTTCCTCCACGCATAATGGACCCTCGTTTCTGGACAATTTCCTTATTGCGACGAACAAATAACTTTTGCTCGGTTACCGTCGAATTTGTTCAGATACAAGAACTTGATGCGATGGCCTTCAGTTTTGATTTGTAGTAAAAAGTTGTCCGTTGTAGTAATTATTTCCCCGGTTCACGATAAAGCCCTGGAATCTTGAAATTGTTAATACAAGCACTGTATTCAAACAACAAAGAGACAGATAAGGTTTTGTGAACGCGAACAAGCGACGGATTCACGTATAAGTCAGGATTTAGCGGGCTCGGAGAAGACCGAGCGTTGGTATTTACATAGGTAGTCGGAGTTTGTATTTAGAACGCTTACGCGTTTGCCCACTGTTCTGTCATCTGCAACAAGACACTCGCGCTATGGTCTTCATAGTATCGAAGAGCAGGATTGCGAGCTGGTGTAGATTAGGGGGATGAGTCTGAAAAATGAAGTAAAAGGGGTCGTTGGTTGGCGGTACTGGTCAAAAACTACCATATACGTTATACCCCATAGTCACTTCTCGTTTCTTATGTCCAGTATTACTACTTATTACGTTTTCTACTAGACGATTTTTTGGCTTCGGAGGTAAGGAAATTGTTTATCTGTATAATACAGGAAATAAAGAGCAGAGTCATATGGAAAAGAGAATATAATATGTTTAGCGAGTGAGGTAAGTTACTTATACAATTATTAGTGGCGTGCTTCAAGTCAACAAACTTTAAGCCTGCGCCTTCTTGGGAGCGATGATAACGTCACGATTAGTATTAGGGTCTGAGTCCTCAGCGTTTAGCCAGACATCATCTTTTCTCAAAAGTCTTATTTAGCTTCCAACATCAAACATGTTAAGGACGGTTATGAGTGCATATCATCGGGTGATGGATTTGGTTGATATCTCCTATATCTTCTCAAGGTTCCGTTACACCCCGCGACAACGTAAGTAGCGAAATGTAACCATTGGTGTGATTTCGTTGTCACTTGGAGTGGCTATCCGGAATCTGAAGAAGGGGAAATGATATAATATATGAGTTGAAGATACAGGGGCGTCGACGGGGATATAGGCGGTGTACGAAGACATGCTGCAAGGATGACAGCGTTCCCTTCCTGCGAAGTCAAATACTTTAATATCATCAGCCTCGAGTTGACGGTTTCCTAAGACCTGTTTTAAAACTCTTTCTCTTCAGGTATTATTGTATTCTGACAAATTTTTTAAACAGTAAATTAAGCTATCCGCATGACGAAGAATTTACCTGTATCATTCGGTTATCTGATTTCCGGTCAAGAGCGTCCGCTAAACAACATGTTCTCATTTTGTGTTCAGATGATTATTACAGCCGGTTGCAAGATTGAAAAAGCTAGATAAAAATATAGCTTTCTCTAGTAATTCCCTGTTCTAACATGGACCTCCGATCATTAAAATGTTATGCTTCCGGCTCCCGCACTATTATGCGTTTTTTTTCACTGAAAAATAAAATATTTAAATTTTCCAAAGCGACAACGACCTTTCCTTGAAAAAACAGACTGGCGTATGACTATGGAATACGTAAGAATAATTGCCGGTCATGCTCGGCTTTTCATTAATCATTGTTTTTCATCCGAACGTCCAAAGTTGGGCCTTTCCCGAACGGAGACGTACTACCATAACATCAACGGGAACCATTCTTATTTTAAACACAAGATGCCAAACCATTAATGGGTCAGCTCACCCTAATTCTTCAACTTCAGTTCCAAATCCTCAACCACTGCGGACTTACACTTACTTGGAGCCAGTAACATTGGTGACCACACGAGTAATGATGAACGAGGATGATGCTTCACAATTTTGCATGGATCTTCATCGCTATTTGATGATGGTTTTGCCAAAACTCTCATCTTATTCAATACCACGAGGTCTGAAGAATACCGATGGACATAAAATCACTAGTACTAACTTTATTTATTTGCATTTCATTGTCGGACGATATATCCAGGGTTTGATTATGATTCTGTCCGTTGCACAACGATAGAGGTATTGATAGGTTTGGGTGAAGACGATGTCCCATTGCAATTGCTCAAATAAACGGACTGTCAGTAGGTGGTAATTTAGACAATGCTTTGGTCGATAATTCGATATCTAGAACTAATGAACCTTAGATCATATCATCTTTTGACTTCCCACTCCGAACCCAAATACATTAAAACGTATACCGTACAGTTTTCTCCGGAACTTTTATGTAAACCATTGTTTTTCCTCTGTAGAAAGTTTAAAAGCTTCAACATTCTCCTTATTAAATTAGAAATTCAAACTTCTGATCTTACCCTTTTTTGACATCCAACCACAAGCTGAAAATCGTCTGCACAATTTTTTGACACCTTTGTTCATCTCCAATCGTCATTAAAACTCATCAGATCTACTCAAACAGGTCCCTATAATTTTACAACACGATTGAGGCATTGCAACCGCATGTTTGAAAATAAGTAGTATCGCGGCGCATGGTGTTTAATGACGACCCCCGCCTGCGTGTACATCCGACTTGTTTCAAGACAATGTCAGGTAAAGGATTATTACTTTTTTCTTAACAAAAAATTTTGGGTGGCGAGTTGATAATTCAATCGCAGTGTCGCACGACTCGCAGAACAAATTGGTTTAACCTGACATACTATATCAGTCTATATATCAGATGGTGGCGGGACCTAAAACTGACATTGTAATCAGATAAGGAAATGAAGATCCTAGTATTGTGAAGCATTATGTTAAGTTACGTTTTACATAAGTATGTAGATCCGCAGTGCTTTAAGGATTTAGATTTGGAACTGAAACTGAAATTGAAGAATTAATTGACCCGTTGATGGCTTCGCATCTTGTGTTCATATCAAATTTAATTCTGAATAATCAATGTTATGGTACATCTCCATTCGGGAAAGCGGGACCGATAACGATTAGTGGAAACCGGAGCATAATCGCGAGGAAGCAATTAGTCTTATGGGTCGTATACACTAGTCTGTGTGTATGAAAAGTTGTTATCATTTTGGAGATTCAAATTTTCCCAATGCAATAAAACCTTATCTAAAAGGGAAAACATGCAGGAGACGGGAACATAATATTTATTAATGAGAGGTTCATGTTGGAGCATGGCATTGCTGAGAAACGATATTTTTTATCTAGCCTTTTCAATCACCCTCGCAAACCCCTAATATTCTCCGTTCATGGAAATTACTTGGTGCAGGAAGAAACGTAACGTACATATGCTGAGAAAGTGAAAAGGGTCTTAAGGAAGCCATCAGCTAAGTTATAAATATTTGACTTTGGGGGAGGGAGAGACTGTCATCGATTCATCCCTGCAGCATGTCTTCGTACACTGTCTATGTCCCTTTCACAGATCGTGAATTTATACCTCCTCTTCTTGAAATCCAGACAATCACGTTCCCGCCCTTACCACCGTGCTCTTACAATGGCTAAGATTTGCTGCATATACAGTCATGGGTTGTGAAGGAACATTGAAAAGGTATAATCTCGATACGGTGGGAATTATTTCGATCACCTAATTGTGTACACTCACGACTGCTCTTATTGATATTGACATCAGAGGCTTGTTACTGAGACTTTCGAAACGCTGTTTGACCGGGTAAACGCTAAAAATCCTACTGATCGTGACATTATTCTTTTGTTCACAGAGACGACAAGGACATCAAACTCGTTGACAAGGGCACTCTCAATAAACTAACCACTTTTTCAAAATACCAGGTTCGATCTGAGCCCTTTAAAGCCAGCGTTTAGGAGATGGGGATGAATGTGTTCTCACGCGAGGCAGTGAAGGAAACCTTAGTTGTTCCCCACATCCTCCCACATACTAAAAGAAATGAAGTAAATGACTCGAAAAAATTACTTCGTCTCCTTCAACTAAGGTCTCCTTCACTGCCTCGCGTGAGAACACATTCATCCCCATCTCTCTCCTAAATGTTGGCTTTAAAGGGCTCTGTCGAACCCAACATTTTGAACAAGTGGTTAGTTTACCAAGAGCGTCCTTGTCAAAGAACTTGATGTCCTTGTCGTCTCTGTGAACAAAATAACAATGTCACGATCAGTAGGATTTTTAGCATTTACCCAGTCAGTATCTTTTTAAAGTCTCAGTAACAAGCAATAATAAGAACAGTTGTGAGCGTACACAATTAGGTGATCGAAACAATTCCCATCATATCGGGATTATACCTTTTCAATGTTCCTTCACAACCCATGACTGTATATGCAGCAAATCTTAGCCATTGTAAGAGCACGGTGATAAAGGGGGAGACGTGGTCGTCTGGAATTTCAAGAAGGGGAAGTATGAATTCACGATCTGTGAAAGGGACATAGACAACGTACGGAGTCATGCTGCAAGGATGAATTGATGACAGCTTCTCCTTCCTGCAAACAGTACAAAGTCACAACGAGAAAGACTTCCGTCCCCGGATTCATTGTATGGGAACAGATATTCCAGAGACCAGAAAATCTCCAGAAAATCTAGTAGAAAATATGAAAAAACACATAATAGATGAGAGAGCAACTACGGGATATAACTAGTACGTGGGTGTGTAATATATAAAGCTGTCACAGTCAGTGCTGAAGCAGAAGCGCAGCGACGGCGCTCACTGTCGGGACCAACGACCCCCTTTATCGCGGATCCTAAAACCATTCCCCTGAGTTTCTACATCAGCTCGCAATCCTGCTGGTCGATACTGCTAAGGATATGAAGGCCATGATCAATAACATAAATCAACTGCCCATTGAATTACTGGTCGAAATATTGTTACTCGCCCAAACACCGCCCCTTGAGAACACAGATCCGCATCTCCGTTTCTTATCGGTTTGTCGACACTGGAGAAAGGTTATTAATGATCACGGAGTATTTTGGACCAATATTTATTTCTCTCCCTGGAAAATAGGAGAACAGCTTATCCAGGCGTCGGTAACTCGTTCGTGTTCCCAAAAACTATCTGTCTTTTTGACATTTGACTATAATGTTCATGACCATCCACGACTTGAGCGGGCCCACATGAAGGAAATAATTACAATGTTTGACAATTTACTACAAACTGAAGGCCATCGCATCAAGTTTCTGTACCTGGTGGAGGATCGTCTTGGTAAATTGTCAAGAGCAGTACTCGGAAAGGCCCTTCCTGTCCTAAAAACATTTATTTTTGACGAGACCAACCCTCCTACAGAAGAATCGGACTTACTTAAGATTATAAAAGGGGCCAAAAGTCTCGAAAATCTCAACATCAATCTATGGCGAACCTCTATTCCCATGAGCTCATTGTTGGAGGTTAAACCATCCTTCGAACGTTTTAAAAATCTAAAACTTGACTTTATCTCTAGGGAAATAAAAGAACAGATTTATATTTCTATCTTACCCTACTGCTACAAGTTGGAATCATTGATTGTCATCGCGTCGCCAGATCCTCTAGATGATCTAAAACTTTCTTCGGTGATCACTCTCACGAACTTAATTTCGCTGAAAATCGACTGCTACGCACTCGTTCACAAACTTCGTGCACCTTCATTGAGAAGGCTTTCCTCCCCACAAATCTCGGAGCTGAAACCGGATGATGATCACGATTATTTAATTTTCGACGATTATGACATATCGCCAGTAACAGAGCTTTGTGTTAGTGGATGTAATATTCTTGCACTAGAGGGCTCTTGGATAATCATGAATGGCCTTCCTGGCCCAAAGTCCTGCGACGGAGATCCGTGGACCCCGTTCGAGAGGGCCCGGTATAAGGATTATAATCATGTCGATCTGAGGAGAGATACTATTGATGCTTCATCCGCAAGCCCTACTCAGTTTTACATTGGGGTACCAACGTACCATATTCCGAACATTGATGGTGTAGCCCCACCCGATCTCCGACCTTCTCCGGTACTTTCAAAGATTTTTTCTAAACTTCACAACCTTGAGATTTTATATATAACACCTTTTATCTTTGAAGAGGGTCATGTTCCACGTTTTTCCAAATCAATTTTAGAATCACTCAGGACGTTTTTGAAAATTATCTTTGATAATCTTATTTCCTCAAAGATTAAACAGCTCTGCATCTGGAAAGTGGGGAGGAGCGTCAAGATATTGCGATTGATATTCAACCTTGTCGATAATTGTTCTGCTTTGTCAAATTTGGACACGATAAAACTGGGGACGTACGGTTACTGGCGCCGTAGTGATGTCTCAATACATAAATTTGCTGAGGAATTGGTAAATTCTTTGCAATTACGACAAAAAGCAGGTTACAGAGCGTTACCAAGGATTGGAGTGGATTGGCAGGCTCCCTTGCCTAAAAAGTGTATTGCGGAAGCGGCTGTCCTTGGGACCCAAATTGTTCAGTGCGGAGAACGTATCAGGTAAATATTCGTAGTATCTATTTTCTATTATGTATGGAATCCAGTCTTTAGCTCGAATTAACATGTGGAATGGTCAATACTTTGCCCCTCACCAAAAAAATCCATAGCTTTTACTAGTAATATAAATGTTTCGGTTTGATAGCTTGGTTGGTCGCGGCGTTGAGCAAGGAAGAATTTGGGTGCCTAAAACGAAAGAAGGTTTAAATAATAATTAAATAATCATAGGACAAAACGAACTGACAAGCAGTAAAAGGTCAGGGTATGGGTATGCAGAAGCATTAGGAAAATTAAGTCATATCAGCAATGGACATAAACGTCAAGAGTTGTCGTGTGCAATCTGCATAAACGTACGATATAATAAATATATTCTGGGAAGACATGTAATAGATTGTTCGACGGCTTTCCGTACAGTCGGATGCGTAAAATGGGTGCTGAAGGAAAAGCTTTCATGACCATGAAAGGTCTCTTTGGGTTATAGCGTGCTATGATTATAACTGTCATTCGCTAGTTAGTAGAAAGAGGATGCCGATACATTTTAGAGTTGTTAGGAGGTAAGCTCGTAGGAAATCTTGCATGACATCCCGCAGAGGGAAGAAGAAATAGAACGACGCCGAACCTAAAATGTATTTTAAATTTCGTTCTTCCTCCAGCCTGAAAGATAGAATGCCAAAGTCCTTAATCTCTAGTACTAATAGTCATATACATAGTCCTAGATGTTAGAGGCGAAAGGCGGTCATCTCCTCGGGACTGGCGTAGATCCTTCTGTCTCGAAAAGTTGATAAAAAAACTCCACATACACTTTTACGAATGAACCTTTTTGTCAAATCCCGCCCAACGAAGCCAAATTTATTTTGAGGCCAATGGACAAAAGCCTGAAGCCGCGTCCTGTGGGTGGTTGAGGGTCCATGTTGTTCAGTTACGAGCGTGACGTCGCCCGTGGTTAACTGTTCCTCGAGTACTAGTTCAAACAAACTAGAGTGATCTCTTCATTTAGAGGATATCACCACCATCTCTTTGTTCCAGTTGTGATATTCACTGTTCTTCAGCTCAAGTTAGGACATAAAAAGTAGCCCAATTGTAATTCATTCATTCCAGGTGAGGACTGCCACACACCCACCCAAATCATCGCTTATTCAAGGTCTAAACACGGCTTTTTTTTTTAAAAAAAAGACATAGCAAATCGAAAAAAAAAATGTCGCAATCTTTGCCAACATCAAGTTCATCTCTTCAAACCCTTGATGCCATCCTAAACGAAATTCTCTTACCCCATATCTCCAACCCACACCTAGCGACTTCTTTACGCAACATAGCGAAACGAGGTGAAAATGGCGAATATTTACTTGCAGGGACGTTATTACAAGCTGGTGGAAGTGGGACAGATGGTAGCGTAGCACCAGGAATGACTGTTGGTGCGGATCCGTTGACTCTATTGGATCCATACGTCAACACTTTGGGATATCTCTACATCTTGTGAATCTCAATTTCAACTATTTTATTGATCTTATCTGATATGTAAATATTCTCTATAGGACCGCAAGATTGATAATTCAAAATCCATTACCGGTTACACTGGCGGTTGTAGAGTCGTTCTGTCAAAGTTTTAACCCCGAAGTTGCGAGGTTGGTCCCCGAACGAGGTATATAATCCTGTATCTACCACACCACCCTACTTTTTCTCACCCAAGCTTGATATAGTCACACTACTAGCTCAACTTATCGTTAAAATCACTGAAGCTGAGAATAACGTGCGTTTCATGATTTTCATCGCCTCGTGTTGCACATACTCATTTTATTTATAACTCCACTAGCTATCATCTGCGATTGGTCCATTGGAAACCTTACTACGGAGATACACACCATCCTTAGATTATCTTACTACGATTCACTCGCAATTCGTTCATGTTAGTAGTAAACTAATGTTTAGATCTCTAAATCTCTGACGTTTTGTCAAACAGGCATGCGTCGCTACAAGAAATTACGCCGCAGCTCTTCCAATCCTTCAATTTTCAATCTCAGAAATTGACACACGAGTAACGTCCACTCATTTAATCCTGTTGTTTTTTTTGGTTAAATAACTCTGCGTTTAGCTTTCACCGCTAAGTTACCACGATGTCCTGAATTATCATTATATCGGGGCACTAGCTCTGCTAGGCCTAAGAAATTATCAGTTGGCATCAAAGTATCTTGAACTTGTTGTTTCTGCACCAACTCAATCGCATCCTTCCGCTTTACAATTAGAAGCTCTTAAGAAACTCACTATAGTGAGACTAATTTTATATGGCGCGGTGGGTTTTGCATTTTTGCCAAAATTAATAAAATTACTTATGCCGCACTTTTCTTTTTTTTTTTTTACCAGACACGTCCACTTCCCAGATACTCTAATCCCAATTTGTCACGCCTCATCAAGTCAACGCCATACGCTTCCTTTCCTCGTGTTTTCCCGTCTACTCCGGATGTCCTACAAGAGATCGTTGACAAAGATTTGAAAGTATTCCAGACAGTAAGTAAAATCCGTTCTTGTTACATTTCCATTTCCCTCATTTCTTTGTTAGGATTGTAATATGGGGCTTGTACGACAATTATTAGAATACGGACCTCGATGGGCAATTCGCAGACTCACTGCGACATATATTACCCTAAGTTTGAAGGAAATTGGTAAAGCCGTTGGTGTACCGGACGAACAAATCGTGAGGGATATTGTCCTAAGCATGGTGAATGACTTTCTCCTCTTGGTCGTCTTGAACAAATGTACTTAAAATGATACAAGATTGAAAGATCAGAAATCAAAGCCGAGCTTAACGGAAACACTGTCGTTTTCCTCGATGACGACCTCGCCGAGGCTGGTCTTGACTCACAATCATTCTCTCCCAAAGAGATTGAGAAATTACTCAAATCAACTCAAGCTCAAAGCGCATTACTCGCAGAATTGGACCGAGAAGTTGCTCGTAGTAAAGAATTTTTAATCAGAGTAAGTTTTACCTTTCGATGTTCAACAAAGTTGTCTGACGCGATTCCCTGTCATCAGGCATTGAAAGATAAAGAAGTGTCGGCGGGTGTATTAATTGATGAAGAACTATTCAATATCGATGGGGCTGGTCATGGCATGAAAGATTGGGACGATTGATAGGAAGAGTAAATTTTTTTTTATGTTCTTTAAAAGTTGAAACCATGATTCAAACTGTGTTTTTTGAACGAAAGTGCGTGAGTCTGATCAAAGGTGCCGGAGAACAGGCTTTTTACCTTATTGAGCCTTCAAATGCCTTGTGAATTTGAAAGCATGGAGGTAAGCGGGTTCGGTCTGTGCGTGCGCCCATGTCCTTCCCTTTGTCCTTCCCTTTCCTCACCTTGGTATGGCTATCCTCGAATGGGGACATGACTCCATTAAGCACCCCTTCCTGACAAAGTGGTTGAAATAAGCTTTGATAGAATTGGATGTATCCTCAATTGGGGAAAATTACCGGTAAACGATTTCATAATACACCGTTCAGATCTGCAAATGACGTTTATCTAATCCTTACCGTTAGAGGCTTATAAAGAAGATTAATCGAGACACACTGGCACTGGAAATTTATTTTGGGATAATGTGAATTTCCCTGGGGTTTTTTAGCTTATAGGTATTATTAATAGAGGGAGGGGAGGAAGGAAGCATATCGGCTACGAAGGATGTGCCCTTCTAAATCAAATGGGGTAATATCTTCTGGAACAGATTGATAGCATTCATCCCGATCTGCGGCATATGTAGTAGGGTCAATGGTCAAACGAAAAGTCGCAATACGCAATCCTTGCATTTATTATGACCCGATTCAAGGTGAAAGCGGGATATTATAAATTGGCCGAGAGCTGGCTTTAAGATGTTACTGACATACCGCAGCTGACGGGTGAAAAAAGAAAGAAAGAAAGATGTGCTTGAACTTTAAGTACAATACTAGTACTACAATATTCTCGAAATCAAAATCTTCTTACCAGTCATAAGGACCTTCAAAGTCTTCAACGTGTCAACTGGAGAGATCTAGATCTCTACTAGTAGTCTATTACTTAGAAGCTTCTAGCGCCCTGACATCGGAGAAGATCGTCTGAATTTGATCAACGGAGTCTTCAGATAGCGGATAGGAGATAGGTATTGGACTGCCATACTGAGCGTGGTAGCACGCTGACATTTATGTGTGGTATATGGGATCTGCTTGCACGTTTATAGACAGGGATGAATAAGAAATTGTCGAAAAGACCGCCCCTTCAAGTTAGTATGCAGTATTAAAGTCATGCGTAAACGCGTAAACTATTACCAAGACGAGGTCCTCGTTCAAACCAAAAACGGGGATTATTTTTCCACCTCCTGAACCCCTTGTACTAATGCATGTCATTTCAACCCCCATGAATAAGATTTTCTTGGTGGTTCAAATAATGACAAAAAATTTCAAATCTTTATTAATTTTGCGTGCTCAAAAAACTTACCAATCGCAATTTTAAAGCGGACTTTTAGTAAATTGTTAATTGTCTTTGGAGCTTATCCCCAAGCGGAAGAGATTCTCCCAGCCAATATTATATCGTGAGAACTAGGTCTCAAAATAGAAATGAAGGTCTCAGGCTTAGGTAACCGATTCTCACAAGCACCGTCGGTATAAAAATCCGCCTTCAGCTTTGCGCCTTGTCTCTCTCATCACCCTCACATCTCGCTCATCTCATCTCATCCTTCAAATGGCTCCAAGAGTAAGCTCACTTTTTTTTATTCATTTTGACTTTTCAATGCTGATATGCGTTGTTTTTTTCTCTCTCGCAAGGTTGCTATCATTTTCTACTCCATGTACGGCCATATCGCCAAGAGTATGTGCTGTTTTCTTCCCTTAGATTCGCGTTTTTTTTTTCAATGGCTAAACATCTCTCTTCAGTGGCTGAATCTGTATCGGCCGGTGTCAAGGCTGCAGGTGGTGAAGCAAAGGTTTTCCAGTTCGTGTTTACTATATGCACCACCTTGATAGCTTTTTTTCTCATTTTGTTTTGGATTTCAGGATCCCAGAAACCCTTGATCAAGAAGTTTTAACCAAGATGCACGCCCCTGCAAAACTGGATTATCCCGTTATCGCTCCTGCTCAATTAACAGAGTTCGACGCTTTCATCTTTGGTATCCCAACTCGATATGGTAACTTCCCAGCCCAATGGAAGGCGTTCTGGGATGCTACTGGTCAACTCTGGGGTTCGGGTGCTTTGCACGGCAAGTATGCCGCTGTCTTCGTTTCTACCGGTACCCCAGGTGGTGGTCAAGAAACCACTGTTTTGCAATCTATTAGCACTTTAACCCATCACGGAATCATATTTGTTCCATTCGGTTACAAAAATGGCATGCCATTATTGAGCCGACTTGACGAGGCGCATGGTGGAAGTCCATGGGGTGCTGGTACCTTTGCTGTATGTCCTCCTATGTCATTTTAGTTTTTTTTTTTTTTAAAAAAAACTAACATTTTTATCAGGGACCTAGTGGTGCTCGCAGCCCTAGTGAATTGGAATTGGAGCTTGCGCAGATCCAGGGTAAAACCTTCTACGAGACAGTTGCCAAAGTTAACTTCTAGACCGAGAACAACAACTCGCAACTTGATCATTTTACTAATCGCGTTTTCCTTTTGTACCCCTTATCCCTCTCTCTCTTTCACTTTTTCACTTCTCTTCAATCTTAAGAATCAGGTGTATCCATTTCATTTCTTGTGTTTCGTTTACTATAAGCCTAGGCGAAATATTTTACATAGATGATGATTCGTTATAACGAACAAATACAGATCTTAAAAAATGGCAAAGGCACATAGCTCCATACGTTTATTGGTTAAACTGATAAGCGAGCGATAAGAAGCAGTGGGAAACGCCAAGAACCAATTGCAATCCGTATAACCCGGCTCGGATCCGCAACTTAGTCAGGATCAGATCAAACTAGGTGTCAGCGAAATCAGCATGCATATTAAATTTCACATGCCTTTTTTTATTAAGGTCGCGCCGTATAAAAGGAGACACATAACCATAACCCCACATAACCGGCCTTTCAAAATTTGAAACAGGACCGAAAGTAGGAAATTGGAAATTCCAAAACTTTTCTGCGTCGTGTCTTCGATAGAAGTTGTTGATGTCAAATATGTCAGCCTTAGATAGAATAGTCAACTGCACGGCCCGGGGACTTGAAATAGGTTAATTAATGAACAATAGAGTAAATGCCACGTTGTATGAGAGGAAAGAGAGAACTAGAGTCGTATTGTTTTTGCCTCCGTACCAGAATAACAACCACTAGGTCCCAGTCCCCTTTTCCCGCTTGGCGGTGGGCAGAACAAGGAATACAAGAAATTGAATTGACTTTGGACAACCTTTGTATAATGTCAATGGCAACGAATTCCAGCGAGATGATAGGGCCACTATATAACTGATCAGTAAAAAGGGGATTTCTGACCAAGTTGTGGAAAACTTAAAGTTCAACTGATAGCGAGCGCGTTTGGATCATATCGTATATGTGCATGGGTTGAAGTTTAAAAGAAAAACCATAACTTCATCCCTCATGTTCCCATTTGATTGACCATCAACGACGTGATGATTCGGACGGCGTACTGATATAAATTATGTGTAGCCGTCGAACTTCAAGGGTGTACAAGGTAAACGATTGGAGTTTGAACGTTGTTTCAAAGGGGCCAGACCCAAGGTAAAAATTGAAATTTTTTTTGTCGGTACCCATAAAAAAAGAGATCTTTGTAATATTTAGGTATGACAAGACCATTCCTCTAAATATGATCTAGGCAATATTTTGAACAACCTGGGGGTTATATACATAAATAAACATCGAGATTGAGATAGTTCGCAACAAAAAAATCAGAATCGTCTGATTGAGTATTAATATGTACTCTTATATTAATAAGATCTGACACTTACCAACAGTTCATACAATTCAAGCAGTTTCTAAACCTGGTTCTCCTTGGCCTGGAGCATCAATACCCATCGACACTGGATCATTCCTTTCTCCCATATCGGCAATGATCCTCTCCTGAAGGCGACTGAGTATGGATTGTCTAAATCTAACCTCCGGATTGTTAGGGGATGACAGGTTCAAGTCCGCGAATTCTAAAGCAGACGGGTTAGGAAGTGGTCTTGTTGTTGTATTCCGTCGACGAAGATCGAGAGTAAATTCGCAGATGAGTATCACTGAGAGTCTGAGAGGTAGCATGAATGGGCGGGCATTCACAAGTATATTGCAGAGCTCATACACATTCTGAAAGGCACCGACATATACTCCAACTTGCTGTTATGTAAATTTTGATTAAGAGATGCAATAGAGAATTAAGTTATCTTACTGGCGAAATCTGTGGGGATTTGAAGTGACTAGATTCAGTGAATTGCAAAAGAAAATGTGGTGACACACATAATCAGTTACGAGTTGTGTGAATGAAACAAAAAGTACAAAGCTTCAATGAAAAATTAGCCCTAGTGAAAAAATAATGATGGTTGTCGCATACAAAAATCTTAGAATACCTGACAACACATGAAAATCGATTTTAATACACCTGTCTTTGAACTTACCCTGTTGGAGAAGCAGAGTGGCAAAATCTTCTCCAGTATGCAAGCCTAATCTTCGCTTTTCCTTCCATAGGCCCCAAACCTGGCGAATAACTGCAAAGAAAGCTAACACGTCCGAGAGAATTACCACAACATTATCAACAAGGCGTAAAATAAGGTAATATGCTATAAGAATGGTTTCAAAACACGTGGTACGATTTTGAGCTTCTTCTTACAGCTAAAAGGCAGGTTAATAGAAAATGGATCGGAGAAAATAGGAAATCCTACGGTGATGGCCCGTTGCATTCAGGTGTTGTTGCACCTACATAATGTGGTTAAAACACTTCACAATGACATTGATTATGATTCACAACCATAGATGCCCAAGATTAAGCTAGTAAAAAATGTTGTAGAAAGTGCGATTGCCATTGGTCGATATCCTTGGCATAATGCTAATGTTCGAATTGAGATCAATCCTATGGGAGTCTGTAAAAATAAGCATCACTCAGGTATATGAGAATGGAATACCTTGTACTCCAATCAATGGAAGAATGTTTATAGTGTTGCTTAAAATTTGCAGATCATTACATATCAGACTGATTCGCAGCATCGTCATTTATTTTGGATTTGGAGTAAATAGGACGAAAATACCTGGAAGACTGTAAATGTTCACTTGAGAAAGGAACGGAGAGGGAAAAAGAAAAAGTTTTGACGTTACCGGTATAAAGTCCTCAACCACGAAGAGGACTAAAAATAGGAAAACCGGATACTTGGAAAATAAATAAAGAAAAGTCGCTACTGTAAATTTTGGCTTCCATATATACCGAATTTCATCATCAAGATGAAGGAGAGAGGCATAAAATAAAAGTGCTAGATGCATGAATCTCAGCCATATAAAGAGTAACCTTTTTTTGAAACCTACTTACCAAAAGCAGCTATAAATGTCTCCACCTGTATGGTTCTGCAATCGTTAATTCAATTAGTAAAACAATAACTCAATGGCCTACCCCTCAGAAATTAATTGCACGAATCCATAGGGTTATTAATTCAAGTGATAAAATAAAATAAAAAACTCAGCAACTTACTCTTCAGATAAGATCTGACTCGAGGTAGTCATGGTTGCATTGTTCATCTTGTCAGGTAGTTCGAGGTGAGTCCTTTAATTAAACAGTTCAATTATTGCCTCCATGCAATATAAATATACTATAAACACATGCCTCGATATCAATTGAAATGAGGTGAGTGGAAACAAAGATGTATGTACCTGTACCTTGATGGAGTTGTGATTAGTTGACCAAACGAGACCCGAGTCAAATCCTCACCTCACTGTCAAATCATTAAGCAGTTTGTTGTGATCCGCGAGCGGAGTATCTCGATGGGCACCACATCTAGTGATGTTCGCTTGAAAAGAGCCTTACAATGCTTCTAGTCGCTCTGGGCACTCAGGCTCAAACTTTGCTCAAACTTGAACGCAACAACCTGTTGTAGGAAGATTCTGGGAGAAAGTCCTATTGTATTAGGAACACCGGATCATGTGAGAAAGAGCTGTCATTGGTGAATTATCTGGAGCATGTCGCTTCCAGTTTCATTGATGCAAGTGCCCTTGTCAATGCCTGATATATGTCAATCCAACTCCTGAAAACCCCCTTTACTTAAAATGCATACCGTGACAGCCGCCGTTGATGAGATTGCAGACGTATTCAGATGTGTTGAGTCCACAGCTCCACACGTGTCCGGCGGTTATAACTAATAGACAACCACCATATACACGTACCACAAGACTGATTATTGTATTCTCAGCTTTACATCGACCTCTTGAATTGGACATAGACTTCGAAGACCACCAGGCTGTATGTGATAACTATCTTCCATCGGAGTCCATCAATTAAATAAATAACATTATTAAGGTGTTGCCATTCTGCAACAGTACGCATTTCGTCGGCAGCTTTGCACCAATAACATCATCAATAGACAAGAGTTGTAAATGCTTATCATCCGCTCCTTCGATGTCTTTATTTGTGAAGAGATTATGACCAAGTTGACTGATAAACTAGTAGTCGCCAAGAAAGTCTATTATGAATTGTAGGCAAATAATCGCATGTCGGTGTGTAAATGGAAAATTTGTTGATGTAATAAATCTCCATGGAAAAACGGGTAACTTCAAAAACAACGTGCAATACGCGAAACTTTAACTGATAGCAGACACGGTTTTATCATATCGTGTATCTGTGTGTAGGACAAAATTTAAAAAAAAGGACCAGGGCTGCAACATACATACCTAAATGCAGGATGATGATCCCCAAGCTCAATAATCTCTTCCCTCGTTTTCCCCTCCAAATCATACGTCTTTAATTTCACTTCATCATGAATATGAAGAATATTACAATCACTTCCATCAGGATTAGGCCGTCCATACACTCGATCACGACGAGCATTCTCTTTGTAATTGTAAATACTCAATCCACCGGTGACAATTACGCACAGAACCTACGAAATAGTATGATTGTATGAATAAATGAATAACCTAGAAAAAATGAAACAAACTTACGGAGAATGAAAGTGCTATAGAATTGCCCCTGATATACCTAGGAGCATCACTAGCTGGATAAACGTTGGAAGCGAGGATTCCGGCAGAGGTCCCCATACTGGAAAAAATTCCTAGTGAATTTTGTTAATGATTGATTTCATCGGCGCATCACCTGGTAATAGGTTTTACCCATTGCAGCCGCTCTTGTATACATCGGGCCGATGCTATTTACAATCATCAAGATTGAGCTTAGATAAAAGGCTGTATAATAATAACCTACTTGTTTCCCTGAACGAACAAGTTTAGTTCTGAAATTTTTTGAATCGTTCGGAATACGAATACTCACAATAAAAGTGATAATAGTTGGACTAGCTGAAGCTGTACCAATAACAACCACAAAAACAGCAACGAATTTGGCAGTTTCTGAAACATTGCAGAGTAGAATACTGTATCCTATTATCGTAATAATCATGCTGTCGGAATACATTTAGTAAAACTGAACAAAATTATGGAGTCACTTACGATACAATAATGATAGGACCGCGAACCATGTATTTATCACTGAAGTAAGACATTGATAGGGTGAAGGGTACGGCGAGAGCATAAGGAGCCGCGGAAAGTAGATTTGCTCGAGCATTTGTGAAGCCCAGATCGGCAACTAGTTTAAAAAATTCAGAGAAAATTATGACAGGAATGACATGATACATTTGACGGACGAATAGTAGGAACAAACAAAGACAACGAATAAAAAGGTACTGCAACAGCTGGAATGTATGGTTAAGCCGCACTCTGAAAGTGTAAACCCAGCACTCACAGAAATATACCAACCCGTAAGCATAGGTTCTCCAATCGTATAACCCTCGAGTTACTTGACGTGAACTGAATGGTAGAGGGGCATTGGTGATACCTTGAGAAATCGCGAGACGGTGCAGCCATTTAGTTCTCTCTTTCGGTGTAAGCATTTTACTGGTGTCAGGAAAGTCTGGAATGAGCCATAAAGCAGGAATAGCACAGAACAGGGTAAATAATCCTTCAAGAATGAATCTGGAGATGTGATCAGTAGGGATTTGGTTTTGATAATGAGTGTTACTCGAATTTACATCCATGCCCAACCATTTTTTCCGCCAACGCCAGCCATTTGTCTAATACCGAAGGCGAGGATACCCCCAAACGCACCTATTAATGACGAAATATTGAGAAGAAAAAATCCATATTTGTTTCTGACTTGTCCCTTACCTGATAAACTTGAACCCGTGATGAACGCTGCAATTCGAATGTTGAGTTCTTGTCGGGTGTACCACATCGTAAATATAAAAATGAGACCAGGTAAAAGACCGGCCTATATTACTATTAACGTGGTTATAGAGTGAATACTTGTATTACCCACTTCAAAGACACCCAATAAAATTCGTGTAGCATATAATCCTTGGACGTTAGTAACCAAACCCATTCCACTTATAAAACAATAAATTGTAAGGGTATTTTAAAACAAGGCTCGTTTCTCACATTTGGACGAGGCTCCAACAGACCATCAAGAAAAATATCCATCTTCGAGGTGTGAACTTTCTTAAAACAAGATTACTCGGTACTTCAAATCTAATTCAACAAGTTCCCGTAGGAATGTCGTTAAAATGAAGACGTTTATAAGTCCTTACGCAATATATGATGCGAAAAAGATCGTGAGGGCCGTATTAAACTGTTGAAAAGAACGGTTAGTACTAATCAAAAATTGCGATAATGGATAATTGCTTTCCTGATTTCCATGTAAATTAAGATCATGCTCTAAGCCAGCCAAGCGTGCCTGTCCGATATTCACTCGATCAAGGAAAGCTAAAAAAAAATTACAAAATTTTGATGATGCATTTCATGAAGTTGAATAAATGTACAAACATAGCAAAAATAATCTACAGATATGCGGTCTAATCAGTCCAAATCTCAAAAAAAAAAAAAACTACATAAAGGAACATACAAAGATGCATAGGGTATGAATCGTAAATCAATGCGTCGTAAAATTTGTTTCTCTTCTTTCAATGTCAACTCCAATTTTTGTGCAATACCAGTTTCTTCTGGCTTATATTCGGAAAAGGTATCTTCTTTGGGTTCGGTGGACATGGAGGATGAATGTTGGAGTCTGGGAAATTAGGATAATACACCGTTCAAGTCAGGTGTAATCTACTTAGGAAATAATACTAGACCACTTTGTAAGATGTAAACAGTCGGTGTATCTGTGTTTATTCGGGATGTATAGCTCCTAACTTCGCTATCTGGGGAATTACTAAATATAAATACTGGAATACATGGGTCTGTGCGTGTCTAAATGTATATAAATAACTTCGGACAGGTAAAATCCACAGTATTTAAGTGATCGGGGTCGAAGTACAACAGAAGGAAGATTAGAACCACCAGCAAAGTTCGCAGCCCTCGACACTTGATTTTTTTATAGAACTTTCAGCTCTAATGTTCATTCAGTCATTTTAAGTTTGTCCTTGAGTGCTATTGAGATAGTGAAACCGTATGTGTGACTTTTTCTTGAGAAATGATCATCAAAGAGAGTTGAAAATTGGAACAATGAAAATCCAGTGCTCCCGGGCCGATGAGAGATTGAGATTTTAAGTTTGGTTTTGATAACTAAAGGTATCTCTATTGGGTAAATATAGAAGAAAGATAAAGATGGAATGTTTATAAAAACTAGAAGCTTGAGGCACCCGAATTCTCGCATGATGGAAGATATTACTTGATATAGTAAGACGTGTCACTTCGAGCGAAAACGAAAGAATATGGTTTCAATAAACATTCAAGGTACTTTTGAGTAAATAGAATGCTGTTTCTGTTTCTTACCTTTGGAGTACTAGTAAGCGGGTCATCTGACATTATCGTTTGTTTTACGTACTGCCTAAAAGTATTAGGAGTTGGATATTCCAAACTTCCCTGTCAAACATGTCAAATATGAATATGATAACCTACAGCACGGCCCGGGAGATTCAAATAGGTTAATCAACCGTTATATATTCACTCGTATACAAGGTCGTCCAACCACCGCTATATTGACAAAAGCCGAGATATTACATTGTCGTAATCCACTCACCCAAATTACTTAAAATCAAAAAACACAATTTCTGTCCCACATTTTTTGACCATGATTCAAGAATATCACCTTGAACAGAATTATTCAAAAGTGAATACACGTTTGAGCTCTTTACGATTCATCGGCAAATATGTGGATGATGTGTGCACAAACTTGATAAGTATAAACTGGGGTTGTTCCAATTTGGCCATCCCGCTAAAGAGTACACGTCCGTCAGTCCTTTCCTCATCATGAGAACCTGATGATATCACCATTTGTGACCAGCAACGAGAATAAGAAATAAGTCCTACATATGTACATAGTTCCAAGTATCTTAATGAACAACGCGTTTTGCGACGGATCCGCAGAATCTATGAATATCATAGAAAAAGAAATTTTAAAGAAGGTTTATTATGCATTGCATGCAAAGCATATGTGTAACTGCGTATCGGAGAATTCGTAGATGTAATAAATCTCAATGGGAAGCGGACAACTTGAAAAACAACGTGCGATATGTAGAACATTAGCTGATAGTGGGCGCGTTTCTTGTCATATCGTGTATCTGTGTCCAGGTTAAAATTCAAAAGAAAAATCATAACACAAGATATACCTAAATGCAGGATGACGATCCCCAAGCTCAATAATCTCTTCCCTCGTTTTCCCTTCCAAACCGTACACTTTCAATTTAACTTCATCCTGAATATAAAGAATATTACAATCACTTCCATCAGCATTAGGCCGTCCATATACTCGATCACGACGAGCATTTTCCTTGTAATTGTAAATACTCAATCCACCGGCGACAATTACGCACAGAACCTACGAAATGGTATGATTATATGAATAAATGAATAACCTAAAAAAAATGAAACAAACTTACGGAGAATGAAAGCGCTATAGAATGGCCCCTGATATACCTAGGGGCATCACTAGCTGGATAAACATTGGAAGCAGGGATTCCTGCAAGGTTGCCGATACTAAAAAAGACTCCTAATGAACTTTTTTTAGAAATTGTTTTCCGTGGCGAATCACCTAGAGATAGTTCTTACCCATTGCAGCTGCTCTTGTGTACATTGGACCAACGATACAAGAACAAAATTCATAAATAAATAAAAACAAGGCTGATAACGTGTGCCTACTTATTTCCCTGAATAACAAACAAATTTAGTACTGAAAGGGACTTTTTTTTCGAATTTTTCAAAACACTTGCAATAAAAGTAATGGCAGTTGGACTAGACGGGGCTGTACCTATAACAGCCAAAAAAACAGCAACGAATTTGGCAGTTTCCGAAGCATCGGAGACTAGAATACTATATCCTATTGTCGTAATAGTCATGCTGTCGGTATAAGTTCAGCACAAAAACTGAACAGAATTATCAAGTAGCTTACGATGCAACAATGATAGGACCGCGAATCATGTATTTATCGCTAAAGTAAGACATTGATATAGTGAAAGGTACAGCGAGAGCATAAGGGGCCGCGGAAAGTAGATTTGCTCGAGCATTTGTGAAGCCCAGATCAGCAACTGATTAGAATTGTTAGAGAAAACGATAATAAACATGATACATTAAGACGCACTGATAGTAGGAACGAACAAAGACAGCGAATAAAAAGGTACTCCCACACCTGGAATATATGGTTAAGCCGGATAGAGATTTAATGTGAACCTGGAACTTACAGAAATACAACAAACTGTAAGCATAGGTTCTCCAATCGCATAATGCTCGAGTTACTTGACGTGTACTGAAGGGTAAGGGGCTATTGGTGACACCCTGAGAAATCGCAAGACGATGAAGCCATTTGGTTCTCTCTTTCGGTGTGAGTATTTTGCTGGTGTCAGGAAAGTCTGGAATAAGCCATAAAGCAGGGATAGCACAAAGTAAGGTGAATAATCCTTCTAGAATGAATCTAAATATGACGTGATCAATAGGAGTTTGATAACAAGCGTTATTCCGATTTACATCCAAGCCCAACCATTTTTACCACCAACACCGGCCATGTGTCTGATACCGAAGGCGAGAATACCTCCAAATGCACCTAATGACAATTACGAATCAGCGAGAAGAGAAATTTGCATCAGTTCTGATTTGTTCCCTACCTGATAAACTTGAACCCATGATAAACACCGCGATCCGAACGTTGAGTTCTTGTCGGGTGTACCACATCGTAAATATGAAATTGATACCAGGGAAAAGACCAGCCTATGTTAGAATTAACATGGTTACAAAGGATTGAATACTTGTGCTCACTTCAAAGACACCCAGTAAAAATCGTGTAGTATATAATCCTTGGACGTTGGTAACCAAACCCATTCCACTTATAATACAATGTTTAGTATAAAAATACTAAGGTAAACAAGGACCGTTGCTCACATTAGGACGAGGCCCCAACAGACCATCAAGAAAAATATCCATCTTCGAGGTGTAAACTTTCTTAAAACAAGATTACTCGGTACTTCAAATCTGGTTCAGAAAGTTCCTGTAAGAATATAATTAATATGAAAGTGTTACAAGTCCTTACGCAACATATGACGTGAAAAAGATCGTGAGGGCAGTATTAAACTGTTGGAAAAAGGTTATCAATAAAAAATCACACTCTAAGTATAATGGATCAATGCTTTCCTGGTTTCCGTGTAGATTAAGATCACGCTCTAAACCAGCCAAACGTGCCTGTCCGATATTGGCCCGATCGAGGAAACCTAAAAAAATCACTAAATTTCGATGATGCATCTTATCCAATCATGATACAAACATAGCAAATATAATCTACAGATATGGGGTTTAACCAATCCAAATCTTGAACAAAAAAAAGACATGAAGGAACATACAGAGATGCATAGGGTACGATTCGTAAATCAATGTGTCGTAAAAGTTGTTTCTCTTCTTTCAATGTCAATTCCAATGAAATATCAGTTTCTTTTTGCTCGAGGTTGGGAAAGGCGTCTTCTTTGGACTGGGCGGACATCGAGGAAAGATCAAAACTGCAGGCAAGGTTCCATTCGTCCACACCCTTTTTTATAGAACTTTCAACTCAAATATCAATTCAGTCGTGGGGCGTCGTCAAGATAATGAAACCATATGTGACATGAATGAATGACTTGCGCTTAGAAGTGGTCGTCAAAAAGAATTGAAAGTTGGAAGGTCCAGCGCTCCCGCCCCAATGAGAAATTTTGAGTTTAGACCGGTGACCCATGGAGTTTGATAACTAAAGGTAAGCCCTCTCTATTGGGTGAGTATAAAACCCGGGAAGTAAGTAGAACGACAAGATGTTTGTATAAAGGAGGAAACTAGAGTAAAATCCATCCTGCTTCATCTTGCTGTGCTACCTGAGGTTCGCTCGTGGGAGGTTGGGTGTAAAAGCTTTAGCTTGGTACGCAGAGCCCAGGGTGGGCGGGATACACAGTTCGACGGATTCCGGGCTTCCCATAGGTTCAGCGATGTTTTGTTTAGTCCATTCGATATAATGTGACGTAGTCTGCTCTATTGAGATTTTCTAAGATTATGATTATTACAGTATGTGATGGATTACATTAGGGAGAGGAAGGGTGGGTGAAAAATTAAAGTCACAAGTGCGTATAAGGAACGAGAGTGATTTATGGAGTATTATGATTACGACGACGCGCTATGTTGTGGTGATGGAAGAAAGGGAATGTGATGCGTCAACTTGAACGCGTCACCTCCGTGACACTCATGTCGCTCTGCAGGATGCCAGTGTCGGTCCGGCACTCCAGCTAATTGGTTGGAAAAGAAGTCACGCGTCACACTCAGGGCCTCCAAACTTTACTCCAAAACAATACCTTGAGTCCATGACGTCGACACCAGTAAAGTTCATATCCCGAACAATTCTATTTCAAGGTAGCGATGGCCCAAGACGCTACACAAACACTCGCTACAAAGTACCAGTACCTTGAGGATTCGCGGTGTTGTCGTCCACTCGTGCAATATGCCGCTATATATGGAGGTTATGTAACTTTGCTCACGTTGATGCTTATAAAGACCAAGGATTAATTGGCTACATTATCAGTCAAACAATTTCCCTTTTTTTTATTTATTCAACAGTTGCAACAGGAGGTGTATCCAACTTTGAGTCAACAGAATACAGATCTAAACGCTATGTTTCTGTTTCTTAGCCCTTGGAGTAATAGTAAGTGGACCATCTGGCATTATCATTCGTTTTACGCTCTGCCTAAAAGTAGGAATTAAAAAGGAAGTCGAGAGGTTGAAATTTCAGGAAGGGGAAACATCGAGACTGGTACAAGAATACGACCGTTGTAAAAAGGTTGATTAATCATTATATAAATATCAGATTGTATACAATATCCTGCAGAGCCACAACATCGTCCCAAGGTCGTCCAACCTCCAGTATATTGACAGAACCGAGATATTTCACTTGTTATAATTCACTTGCCCAATTAAAATCAAAAAGCATAATTTCCGTCCCCGCCTCCTTCGATTCAGGAATATCACCATAAACCAAATTATTTGCTTAGAGAGATTCAACATACATAGTACGGATGTTACTGCTACGCTTAGGCTCTCGACAATCACCGGCAAAATGTGTATGTGTGCACAGACTCGATACAAACTGGGGTTGTTCAAATTTGGCCGTCCCGCCAAAGACCATGCGACCGTCAGTCCTTTTCTCATCATGAGAACCATTCGTGACCAGCAACAAGAATAAGAAATAAGTACTACATAGTCCCTCAAGTATCTTAATCGACACCGCATTTTGCAACGGATCCACAGAATCTAAGAATATCGTAGAAAAAGAACTTTGAAGGAATTCTGACCAAGTTGAAATTTTATCAAGAAAGTCTATTATTACGCATTGTATGCAAATCGTATGTGAGTGTGTTAAGACCAAACGCTAATGAATTTCACTGCTTTTCAGTACTTGCAAGCTCTGATGATGACAGATAAACCAAAATCTTAAGTCTGAATCAAATTTGACAGAGCACAGCCCATCTTGAAGTCTTATAACACGCCAACAGCATGCCGAATGATGTCGTGTTTTCTAAGACCATTCTTCTACCTACACTTCATGTTTTCCTTATTTTCTACATGGTTGAAATAGACGAGTTGGCTTATATTTCGGACAGGTCAGAGATTACATACATAAATGCTGAGATTTCAAGTAAACTCGTTCGCAACAAAAAGTAGAATCATATGTACAGAACAAACTATCTAATTGAGTATTAATACTCCTACATCAGTGTAGGATCTGATACTTACCAACACTTCATACAATTCAAGCAGTTTCCATGTCTGGTTCTCCTTGGTCCGGACCTTCAATATCCACTAAATCACTCCTTTCTCCCATATCAGCAAGGATGCTCTGCTGGAAACAACCAAGTATGGATTGTATAGATCTAACTGGATTTTCCTGGGAGGACAGGTTCAAGTCCGGTAATTCTAAAGCAGACAGGTTAGGAAGTGATCTTGTCGTAGTCCGCCGACGAAGATCCAGAGTAAATTCGCAGATGAGAATCGTTGAGAGCCTGAGAGGAAGTAACGTAAATGGACTGGACATTCACAAGTATATAGCGGATTTATCGTTTCATACACATTCTGCAAGACACCGACATATGATCCAGCTACCTGTTATATCAGGTTTAATTAAGAGATGCAACAGATAATTTAGAATATCTTACCAACGAAATCTGTGGGGATTAGAATTGATTGTATTCAGTGAAATGCAGCAGAAAATTGTGGTGACGCACATATTCAATTATGAGGTTGGTGACTGAAATGAGAAGTACAAAGCTTCAAGAAAAGGTTAGTTCCAGTGAAAAAGATAATGGTAGCTGTCGCATACCAAAATCTTAGAATACCTGACAACAAATTAAAATTAATTTTAGAATGCCTGCCGCCTGGGATCTTGATGAGAGTGGATTCAGGCTTACCCTGTTGGAGAAGCAGAATAACAAAGTCCTCCCCAGTACGCAAGCGTAGTCTTCTTTTTTCCTTCCATAGGCCCCAAACCTGATGATTGATTGCAAGGAACGCTAATACGTCATTGAGAATTACTGCGACATTGGTAACAAGGATCAAAATAGTGATATATGCTATAGGAATAATGCATTCAGAACGTGTTGATATAATTATTTAATTTATTTTACGGCTAAAAAGCAGGATCAACAAAAAATGGGTCAAGGATAATAGGGAATCTTACGGTTGTGGGTTGCATCGAGCTGTTATTGCGGCTGCACAATGTGTTTAGAATAATCCAATGTGATTACAATCCAATTCTAACCATAGGTATCCGAGACCAAGGGAATAAAAAATGTTGTATAAAGTGCTATTGTCATTGGCCAATATCCTTGGCATAAAGCCAGAGCTCGAATTGAGATTAATCCTACGGGAGTTTGAGAAATGAACACCACTCAAATATATGGAAATGGAAGACCTTGTACTCCAATGAATGGAAGAAGGTTTATAATGTTGCTTAAAAGATTCAGATCATTACATACGCTGGATATCGCGGCATCATCATTCCTTTCAAATTTGGAGTAGTGAGATAAAAATACCGGAGAGACTGTAAATGTTCACCTGAGAAAAGAATGGACGGGAAGAAGGTTTTAAAGTTACCGAAACAAAATCACAAGCCGTGGTGAGGATTAAAACAAAAAAAGCCGGATACTTGGAAAATAGGTAGAGAAAGGTCGCTACTGTAAATCTTCGCTTCCATATGTATTGAATTTCGTCATCAAGATGAAGGAAAGATGCGTAAAGTAGAAGTACTTCATGTGTGGATTTCAGCCCCATAAAGAGTAACCCTTTCTTAAAAACTACTTACCTAAAGCAGCTATATATGTTTCCACCTGTATGGTTCTGCAAGTCGTTGATTCAATTAGTAAAACAACAACTCAATGGCCTACATTTCAGAGTCTAATTGTACCATCCTGTAGAGTTATTAACTCAAGAGCTAAAATAAAAGACTCGACAACCTACTCTTCAGTTAGGATCTGACTCGAGGTATTCATGGTTTCATTGTTCATCTTGTTGATACTTCGAGGAGAGTCCTTTAATTAAACGGCTCACTCATTGCATCCATACAACATAAATACACCATAAACGTGAGCCTCAATTGGAGATGAGGTGAGGGGAAACATAAATGTCGAAGGCTGGGCAATGTACATATTATCGGCTGGATGGACTTGAGATCTAAAAATGGAGTTGAAACGAAATCAAAACTCCAATTAGTTGATTAAACGAAGCCTTGGTTGTGAGTTATCAACCCGAGCTCAAGGTACTGGAGCAGTTGATCGATGGAGTAGCTGTATTTTCATTGTTTTGGCATGGTATCCAGTGATGTGCCAGCTTGAGAAGGGTTTCGACAACGCTTTCACTTGTTCTCTAAACAAGACATGGGCTCAAAGTTGAAACACAGTAACCTGGTGACAATAATTGCAAACATTCTGTATCATGGAGTCCTCTCAGTTTGTTTCCCGAGATGAACTTCCAACTTGTGATTTCCCTTGGAAACTAGTGTCATATTGACTCAAGTGCTGGAAAACTCACCACTCGTACTGTCTTTGTCGCTGAGCGGTTTAGTATCGTTGATATTTTTTCTACACTGAGACGGCAGACGTGTGGAATCCGCAACTCGACATCCGGCAGTTACAACCAGACAACCGCCATTAGTACTATGAACTTACCACAGAATCTGATTGGATTTAAAATTAAAATACCAGGCTGTCTGTGGTGACTACCCAGCATCCGAACCCTTGAATCGAATAATCAGAACAAGGTGTCGCAATTGTGCAAGATGTCGCATTTCGGCTGACTCCGCCTCATGCGAATAAAGTCCATAGGTGGAGTTGTAAATACCCATCACCCGCTTTCGATGTCTTGATATGTGAGAAGATACTGACCGAGTTGATTGATAAACTGATAGTCGTCAAGAAAGTCTTATATGCAAATAGTACGTGGGCGGGCAGATGGAAAATTCATATATGTAATAAATCTTAACGGAAAACGGACAAGTTGGAAAACAATGTGCGAAAACGTTATCTGATAGCGGACGCATTTGTATCATATCGTGTATCTGTGTGTGGGCCAAAAGTTAAAGGAAGGACCTCAACACAAGGAAACGTACCTAAACGCAGGATGACGATCCCCAAGCTCAATGATTTCTTCCCTCGTTTTCCCTCCAAACCGTATGTTTTCAATTTAACTTCATCCTGAATATAAATAATATTACAATCACTTCCATCAGGATTAGGTTGTCCATAAACTCGATCGCGACGAGCATTCTCTTTGTAATTGTAGATACTCATTCCGATACTTACGATTACAGACAGAACCTACGAAATAATATGATCATGTATACGAACGATCCAGAAAAAAATGAAAGACGCTTACAGAGAATGCAAGTGATATGGAATGGCCCCTGATATATCTAGGAGCATCACTAGCTGGATAAACGTTGGAAGCGAGGATTCCGGAAGAATTCCCGATACTGAAAAAAACTCCTAAATCGACCTTTTTTTAGAGATTGTTTTCGGCGTGGCGATAGGTTCTTACCCATTGCGGCTGCTCTCGTGTACATCGGACCAACGCTACAAGAACAAAATTCATCAGAAACAGGTGAAAGGCTGAATAACATATGCCTACTTATTTCCCTGAATGAATAAGTTTTTTATTACTGACATAATTTCGAATCGTTTAGAACACTCACAATGAAAGTGATGGCAGTTGGACTAGCCGAGGCTGTACCCATAACAGCCAAAAAAACAGCAACAAATTTGGCAGTTTCTGAAACATCGCAGATCAGGATGCTATATCCTACCACCGAAAGCATCATGCTGTTGGTATGGGTTTATCAAAAAAGAGCAAAAAAGATTGAACAGGACTATCGAGCAACTCACGATGCAACAATGATAGGCCCACGAACCAGGTATTTATCACTAAGGTATGACATTGATATAGCGAAAGGTACGGCGAGGGCATAAGGAGCCGCGGAAAGTAGATTTGCTCGAGCATTTGTAAATCCCAGAGCAGCAACTGATTTAGAAAATGTCAGGGAAAATCATAATAATGAACATGAGACATTGAGACGCACTGATAGTAGGAACGAACAAAGACAGCGAATAAAAAGGTAATCCCACAGCTGAGAATGCATGATTAAGCCGCATGGAGAGATTGGAAGTGTGAACTTAGAACTCACAGAAATATACTACACCGTAAGCATAGGTTCTCCAATCCCATAACGCTCGAGTTACTTGACGTGAGCTGAATGGTAAAGGGCTATTGGTGATACCTTGAGAAATTGCAAGACGATGAAGCCATTTAGTTCTCTCTTTCGGTGTGAGTATGTTGCTGGTGTCAGGAAAGTCTGGAATGAGCCATAAAGCAGGGATAGCACAAAGTAAGGTGAATAATCCTTCTAAAAGGAATCTGGAGATGATGTGATCAATAGGGATTTAATAACAAGCGTTATTCAGACTTACATCCAAGCCCAACCATCCTTCCCACCAATGCCAGCCATGTGTCTGATACCGAAGGCGAGAATACCACCAAATGCACCTAATGACAACGGACCAAATGAGAAGAGATACTTGAATTGGTTTTGATTTATTCTTACCAGCTAAACTTGAACCCATGATGAATATCGCGATTCGAATGTTGAGCTCTTGTCGGGTGTACCACATTGTAAATATGAAATTGAGACCAGGGAAAAGACCGGCCTGTGTTAAGATTAACATGGTTACAATGGACTGAAATTTACTGGTACCCACTTCAAAGACACCCAATAAGAACCTTGTAGCATATAACCCTTGAACGTTAGTAACCAAACCCATTCCACTTGTAAAACAACGTTCAGTACGAAAACAATAAGGTAGATAAGGATCGGTTAGTCACATTTGGACAAGGCTCCAACTGACCAACAAGAAGAATATCCATCGTCGAGGTGTAAACTTTCTTAAAACAAGATTACTCGGTATTTCGAACCTGATTCAGTAAGATGCTGTAAGAACGTAATCAATAGGACAGTGGTACGAGCCCTTACCCAACATATGACGTGAAAAAGATCGTGAGGGCGATGTTAAACTGTTGATGAAAATGTTATTGATCAAAAATCATGAAAACGGATCAATGCTTTCCTGATTTCCATGTAGATTCAGATCATGCTCCAAACCAGCCAAGCGTGCCTGTCCGATATTCACTCGATCAAGGAAAGCTAAAAAAAATCACAACATCTCGATGATGCGTTTTATACAGTTCAAGGTAAATACAAACATAGCAAAAATAATCTATAGACACAGGGCCTTAATCAATACAAATTCAGAAAACAGAAAACATCAAGGAACATACAGAGATGCATAGGGGACGATTCGTAAATCAATTCGACGTAAAAGTCGTTTCTCTTCTTTCAATGTTAATTCCAACGAAACATCACTCTCTTTTCTCTCGAAATCGGGAAAGGTATCTTCTTTGGATTCGGTGGACATTGAAGAAAGGTCAAAACCGCAGGCAAGGTTCGCAATCCTCCACACGGGCCTTTTTTACTCAACTTTCAATCCCCATTCAGCCCTGAAGCCTGAGACCTGAGCGCTGTCAAGATAGTGGAACTATATGTGAATGGACAGCTTGTTCTTTGAAATGATCATCAAAAAGAACCGATATTTGGAACGAAAATCCAGCGCTCCCGGGCCGATGAGGTTTTGAGTTTGACTGACCAATGGGGTTTGGATCTTCAGCTTCATTGGGTAAGTATAAAAGAAATAAGGAGTATAGATAAAGAGGTTTATAAAAACGTCGAATTCGGAGACTCGAGTAAAATCCATAGCTGGCAAGAAAAACGCTGCCAAGCCTAAAAAATTCGCGTCATCTGTCACGCGTCACGCTGCACCAGCAAAGCTTTGACTCTTTGTTTCCCCCTGAAGCCCGAGCTCAATCCCATTTAACATTGGACAAAAATCTGTTCATTACATATTCCGAACATATGGATTTTGAGGTGGCATTCACGACAGCAAAGATGCTTTAAAACGAAAACTCGCCACAACATACCAATACCTTGAGGATGAGTTCACGATATTGTTGTCCCGAATATTATTATAGGATGTCATAATCTATTTTTTTTCCCCTTTCATTACTAGGACGTTCTATAACTGATTTGTCACCGGGGATACGAATTATGAAGAACGCCCTTTATTCCTCCCTAGTAATTAATATGCCACTACACATGGAAAACTTTCCTCATCAAGGGTTTGGTTACATTATCAGCCAAACCAATTTCCTTGTTCATTTCAACAGGAGGTATAATTAAAAGGGCGTTATAACAGCCATTTGTTCCGAGAACCTCAAACATGCCAGCTTGCGTGTATGAACAATTATAATGCTGACAAGATTGAAATCCATTTAGAATGGCGCTTAAATTTTTAGTAGGCACCTTTTTTCATGTGATTTTTCAATACGTTTTAATATTTGAATGTATTGAACGCTACATCATTCGCCGGGAAGCGTCATAGCCGGGTTCAAGAAGTTGAAATCCGGAGGTACAGTAGATCACCAACAACTAATATTTATCAATATCTTATCTAAACAGTCAACATTCATACCCTCGTTACGATGGGTTCGACAGAAAATGATACAGAATACGCCCGACATTGACACCATGATAGTATGGAGGCTCGCCTCTAGTAGCCCCGCTCGGGCAAGCTTCACCGTAAGAAGTAATCTGGTTTTGGGGCTCTATCCCCGCCCGACTCCACTCAACACACATACTCTAAGCAAACAATGAATGATTCAAATCAATACTCAGCCGTTTCTCAAAAAGAAATCCAAACAGATAACGCTGACTTACAACAACCCAAGTCTGAGTCTTTGGTCCCAGAAATGGTGGACGTCATATATGACAAAGGTCCCCGCGCATTAGCCGCCTTACTTGGAGGGTTTGTCTCGAAACATCTATTTCTTCTTGCTTTGCGAATGATTCTATTATAGGTTTTTTGCTTCAGTCGCTACTTTTGGATATGTCAACGCTTTCGGTGTCTACCAAGATTTCTATACACGATTTGGTACCTCTTCACCGTCAGCAATTAGTTGGATCGGATCTACACAATTATTCTTCATGTTAGCTATGGGCTTGGTAGGAGGGAAGCTCTTGGATATGGGATATTTCCGCCATACAATCTTCATAGGTTCAGTAATATACGTCTTTTGGTGAGTACTAAACAGTTTTTACATTGAAGTAATTACTGAAAATTTGATTTTTTAGCTTATTCATGCTCTCATTGGCTCACGCAGACAAATATTATCAAATCTACCTTTCTCAAGGTCTTGGTATGGGTATTGGCGCAGGTCTCATTTATGTACCGGCGTTGGCTATTCAGAGTCATCATTGGCGAACACATCGTGCAGCAGCACTTGGTGTTGTAGTAACCGGTATTTTGCATCTTCACACTATACTATCCATGTATGTCACTAAAAGAGATTCCTTACCGTTCTAGGCTCCTCGCTCGGTGGCATAATATTCCCCGTAATGCTCAATCAGCTGATCAACGGATCGGTTGGATTCGCATGGGGCGTAAGGGCCTCGGCATTTCTCAACCTCGGCTTGTTGGTCCTTGCCAACATACTAATGACACCAAATCAAGCTCTTGCTTCATCAGAGAAACCCAAACCAGATATGAAAGGCATTCTGACTGATTTCCCATACATTATGGGGAACATTGCGTTAGTTTTTTTCAATGACTCTACGGGGGAATGCTCAAGTTGACACCTTTTCTGCAGCGTACTTATGATTGACTGGGGTCTTTTCTTGCCTTGTGTGTACCAATACAGAATAATAATGATCTTAACTCATCGCGTTTTAGATTTTTACCTTCAGTTATTCGCCATTCTACATGGAGTGAACTCTACAGTCGCATTTTATATGGTCCGTAATCTAACTTCTTTCCCAAAAGGGAAACAAACGAAACTAATTAGTGCTCATCTTCATTAAGATTGCGATTTTAAATGCTTCTGCCATCCCAGGCCGAATTTTACCCAATATTTTTGCAGATAAATATGGCCCATTTAATGTTTTTATACCATGCACCATTGCCAGCGGTATTCTCATTTTTGCGCTTTTTGGAATTAGCACGGTCGCGGGAATCATCATCTTTGCCATTCTTTACGGATTTTTTTCTGGCGCCTGTAAGTTTGTGTTTGTCTATTCTTAAAATATGACAGCCTTTCTCACTTCAATTTTTTCCTTCCCTCTCTCCCCTTGAAAGTCCTATCCCTCTGTTCCCCCGTAATAGCTAGCCTTTGCCGTCATCCGAGCGAAGCAGGGTCCGTAGTTCTTTTCACTCAAAACCAGTTGAATTTGTGCCTTGACAATTCTTCTTTAGCGTACGTTTTGGTATAGCCTTTTTCATGAGTTCATTCGGAGCACTGACCGGAACTCCTATCGGCGGTGCCCTTCTCGGCAAGTCTTTCCGATGGTCTAAACTAATAACATTTGGTGGTGTTCGTGGCCCCTTCTCTCTCTTCCTCCCTTTGAATGTACTTAATGACACTATATAGATCGCCATAATTTTGGGGATTATTCTTTTATTCATCTCTCGACATTATGTTGCGATACGGAAAGGGACTTCATGGATTTGATATCAAGCGAGGAGTTATTACAATACATCCCCACATACTTAAAAAAATTATGTATTTATTTATCAACGCAGATATTTGTGTATATCATGTACCATTAACTCTTGTGGGTTTTCAAAAAGCAGGCGAGTCCAAGGATTGCTATAGCTAAATAAATAGTCTCTATCTCTTCCAAGAAAAAAAAAAGGAACATCATGTCCCTCCCCCCCAAAGCTCGCCTTCCATGGTCCAACTTTGTTCATTTCAGACATTTATTTCAGTCTCATTGGATCTGAGAAGACTAGTTGATTCGACGACAACGGCGGGTTTACTCGCTTTCAAATCCGAAACCGTAATAATCTGAGGAGCCAACTCCTTTCGACTTCCAGTAGCAAGTCTAGTCAATAACGCAAAAGTCATATCAATGACGACAATAATGAAAAGCATCGAGGATCCTTGATTGGTGAAAAAACAGACGAATGTAATGAGTGCCGCGCCTGAAAGACGACCTACAAGGCTTAGAATGGATAGCTATTAGAATAAGAACGGAATAACCCGGAATATGTTACTCCTTGCGTGTGTGCATGCGTACCTTAGTTCAACAAAGGATTTACCTCCGGTATTCCAAAACAAACTTGATTCTAGGAAATAGACTGATCCCATAGCAAAGATGAGTATGCCATAAGCTGTTATAGGTCTTTGTTCTTCAGGAGTCGTTGGAACCGGTACATGTGGCTATAAAAAAAGCAGATTGGAATGTAGCGTAATCGTCTCGATATCGACTTAGTTACGTACAAGATGAGTGACGCGTTCTAATAGTCTTATAATTGGATTATCCATAAAAAGCGACGGTGCCCATAAAAGTGAGGATCCTACAACCATCGCCCCAATACCGACGAGAAGGAGCCACGGTCTGCCGCGATCGCAACGGGCTGGAAAAACGAGGGCATATTCCGTCGTCGACATCGTACAGATTCTTCTATGACTAGATAATTTGTAAAAGAAAGCCTTTGAATGAAAAAGGAGGAAAAGGAGATAGGAGTAGAAATTAGGAGTCAATGATTAAAGCGAGGGTCAGGGTTCGGTGACTGGACTGGACCGCCTGTCAGCGTCACTTCCCTTCACAACCGTGCAACGTGCAACGTCGCCATATTGTTGTCAAATATGTGACACCTCGGCATTGGATACACTTATAGTGGGGTTGGAAATTTTTCCTTATTCTTGTGACAACTTCTTAGAGTTCCAAATATCAGGTTTGCAGTGTGTAACTCCATTGGTCGCTGATAGGGAGAAGAGAAGATGTACATCTATAAATAGATGCGTCACGGTTGTCTAATTTGAAGTCCGAAATGAAGTGAACGTGAATGACGAACAATCATAATAAATAAAGATTTTCAAAATCCGTAAAGATGGTATAACAACATACTAGTACTAGAAATAATAGATTTGAAAAATCTGGAAAATAGATGTCTGAGGATGTCTTGTCACTGAGTGTTCACTGATGCAACAGTTATATTCGGTGGGAACAGTGCTTGATCAGTTGGGCATATAACTCCGTTTTCAGGAAGCTGTCGTGTATATTTATAAGTAATCGGATGTTTGAACAAAAGAACCATTTTAACTCACCGCTCCGCTAAAGAAATAATCTCTGATAATAGATTGGGTGCAATCAGAATTCATGGAAATAGAAGCATGCTGTTCGATATCAAAAATTCTTAGGAAGTTGCAAAGCATGATATGTAATCTACTCACACCAAAACCGTCTTGTTGGATCAAGCGAGCACTTTCCCCAAGCAAGTTTGCGACATTCTGTGCATTCTGAAATGGCGTAATGGGGTCGGCCTTGCGGGAGTTTAGTTTCATATATAATGAAGGAATAACCAACTCTCTTCCTTACTTTGTTGCCTATAATAAGCATGGGAAATGCTAGAGTATGGTTGAACGGTCCTGTAAACCTCTCCACGGCACGCGTAGGGAATCGATGACAGAAGACGGGAGCCTAAAAGAACAGTAGTAGTAGTAGTAGTAGTAATAGTATAACTTAATAATACATCAGACCAATTACCTGTACGATTAAGACTTCGCCAACTAAGAAAAGAAAGTCTAAGGATGAGGTTGATTGCAAATCACGGAATGAAAACTCACATAGTGGAGAAATTTGTTGCGTAACATTGACTACAGTTTCAAAAAGAAATTGTGTGGTGATATCTGGCTGATCAATACTATCTACACAATTGATTGCAAGTTCGCTAAAATATAGATATTAAACCAGTTAAATCTAGAAATTATAATTATTACTCACGCGAAGAATGCAGCAGCAGCAGGATCTATAATTGTGTCTGAACTAGCAGGTATTCCTCCTCCGACAAGTGATCGACGTTGACTTTTTGAAGCTAAAGTATTAGCTTCGCTTTCTAACACTAATTCGCTCTGTTCGATCTCCGAGACACCTGTACTAGACCAAAAAACAGGATCCGCCATAAGCCCCCAAAGGAAAGCTGTTACTTTTAGTTAAGGACTGAAGAGTATTTATGTCAGAAAAGACTTACCTCTAATCTCAAAAGATGTCACATTGTTGAGACCTTGCTTAGTGAGGTTATATGCCGTCTAAACAAGAATATTAAAAAGCGGTCAAGATGGCAGGAAAATTTCATACATCAATCAAAGTTTCTAGTTCTGAAAATATTTCCGGGCCCGTAGAGTTAGCCCGAGCTAACGAGCAGTTAGCAGGTCCAGCTTGAACACAAGTCTCAGCAAAACCGAGCAGTGTGTCTTCTGCATCATTCAAGGTAGCTGCGATAGTATGTTCCTATAGCTCTGAAAGAAAAGGAGTAGAATTTAAAAGCTCACTGAATGCTTCCTGGATATGACGGATTAGTGTTTAGAGCAGACAGAGCCGGAATTATATTTCGCTCACAGCTATTGATGGCTTCGTGGCCCAGCTATATAGGCTTAATTAGACTGATGATTTTAAGATTGCAAGTCTCACTTACCCTACTGGATCAACAACTCCGTCAATGACGACTCTACCAACACGCTTGTATATGATTTAACTCGGAGCTTATGACGAGAAGATAAAGAGGGATATATACCTCAGGAAACACTATTATACTAAGCATTAACAACCAAACAACCATAGAAGAAAAGAAGTGACATACTGTTGGCGAAATAATTTCCAATGACTGTTCCGTAACTAAATGACAAACCTGAGAAAAGTTGAAAAGACCCAAGAAAACCTCCAGCAAACCTGAAACCCCAGTAATTTAACCCGGTCTCCGATGGCTCTACACAATCCCAAATAGAAACCATATCTCGAACCACCGCAGTCTTCATGGTACAGACATATCTCACTATATATTCAAAATTAAGAATTCGGAAAAGACATACCGTGCCCACGAATTGTAAAAAGTCATTGGCTTCAACGCATTTCCGACCCGTTTCAACAATTAGATTATCCGTTTCATTGACTTTGGAGAAAAATGAGACCAAGTCATCTTCGTCTGTGAAATTACCACGAGCTTCAATGCCGTTTTGGATTATGGTATTTGCGAAGAAGTCTTGAAAAGATTCTGCAGTGGAAAACCCACAGGTGATAAGAGGTCTAAATGATGTGAGTTGGCATCAACCTTATACATCCTATCAGCTCACCGCGAATGATTGACTCCACGAGGGTCCCAACCTGTATGAGTGTAAGACGAGATGAAAAGTCTGTGTACATAATAATTAACGTACTGAGAATGTCAAATTCGCCATCCGTCACGTTGCTTATGAGGTCTCCGGCTCGTTCTATAAGAAAGCTTACTCCACTACCACTAGGACCGCCTTGTGAAAGAAGGCTCTGAGTCTAAAAATCAAAAATGGAAAATTAAACACATACCTGGATTGGTCAATATAGTTCCCTTCCGATTAGGACTTCGACTTTGTAGACGAGCTAATGCTAATGTTGCGCTTCCTTTATTAGGATTGGCATAGTCTAATGGAACCTAATAACAGAATAAGAGCAGAATACTCAACAAAAAAACGGATTCGCGTACATCGAACGAAGCACAATCAAAGCGTTGATTGTCTGAGCAGGGGCCCCAGGATATAGGGGAAATACACTTGTTTTTTTTTTCAGATGTGTGCTAGTGGTTCCTGTTAATCTGCATATATTTGGAGAAGCAACATTACTCACTTGAGACGTAGGAGACGCGATCACCCCCCAGACAATGGACAGACAGAGAAATGTTGTAGATAGGTTTAACATCGTTAGCTGAAAAACTGATGAATGAGTGAATGGAGGCAGCGATGGAGAACCTTTTATACTGCACCTCGAACAAGTTGAGACAACCTCGCATCAAACGGCTTCATTTGATACGCTAATAATGAAAAAAAAAATTCCACCATCAAAATTCCGCAATAATTCACTTCCAAACCTGTCAGTAACTCCGTTTCTAGTAATGTAGATGTTTTCAAAATACTTGCATAGCTGGTCATAAATGGTGAAAGTAGTGTGTAAATAGCTTGATTCCTGCGCAGCTACTGCGGTAGATGAACAGTGGACACCGCTTGCACCTTTCGCGATGGTACAAAACCAATACAAATTTGATACAAGAAAATGGCCTTCTCCTGCATTAGAACTCGAGTGTGAAAGGTCGCCATACGCGACCCGTTGCGACTCGGAGTGAAGGTTCGAATTGCGAAATATAACAGTGCCCCGACGTTTCACTGACCGGCCCTACGGTGTTCCTATCGCGCCAGCTTCAACTTTTCGAATTCCGAATTTAAAAGCGCCCACTTCAGGTCACTTCAGGTTCAAGGAATGTCGACTATTAGCATACGATTTTTGATAATTTGTATTTCAAGAGAAAAGTTTCGAGAAAAGACATTTTTAGTTTCACCGAAATGTGCTAAAGTGTACCTTCTATAACGCATTGAAAGAAAAACTGTTGTAGACCAATGGTCGTGCTGGTCTTACCTTTGGGTGGTGGCTTTACTTTTGTAGCCGTGGGTTTGATTCCCCTCGCTGTAGGGCATTAACAAAAATAGCACTCATCCAGTGCTATGTTCTTGTTTCCAAGTTCGTATTGCGGATTTGTTTCTTTTTTATGTCTTAGAGTTTAATAGAAATTTATTGACACTTTAGGACATAGTTAATTTTTGTTTTTAATTTCATAATTATAAAAAAGATCAAAAAGATGATCAAATAAAGAACTTCAATTTCGTACAAAGTGATTAGGTAGGTACATTAAACCCAAGCCGAGTACAAATCAAGGAGCACAAGTGATCTTTACAATAAACTAACCCTGGCCCTTCAGTAATGTGTCCCTATTAAGTAACTACTATGCTATATTATAGTATTCTAAGTTCTATATGCATGTAGTGCATATAACCATTACATCCTCCCTGGCTGACTTGATTTATCAGGTCATATTAATCAGGTGAGGGACAGAGTAGTCTACTCTGATACTCTGTAATTGATGTCCATCGACTCATTGTCTCAGGCCCTGTGTGAGGTGTGAGGGTTTTACACTGTCTAGTGTAGGAATTTCTTCTGGGGGCTCCAGAAGTTTGTCTATGGCCATGCTAGCATGGCCCTCATCTCCTTGTACTGTTGTATCACTGACAGTAGGCTGTGATGCTATGGTGGATGTCTCAGCGATAGACCTGATAGACTGGGTGCTATAAGAATGGGAGGTTTTCCCTTTCTTTTGTCTTGATTTTGAAGTGATGGAACTCGTCACTGCCTCTATTGGAGCTTTGGAGGCTACCAGTGCAGCCTTATGCACAAAAAACAAGTTGTGCACTTTTCCTTCAACAACTCGTTGAACATATGGCTGAATGTCTTTTTTGGCTCTATCAAATGTTGCTCTGTTCTTAAACAACATTTCAGCAATCACATGGGGTTCTAGCACATCTGCTGAACTCATGTCATGTTCTGACATGAATGAATGTAAAAGGGAGTTGTTATTACTCCCTGCTGTAAAGGAGTTTTCCCTTACAAGGCATTTGAATTTAGTAACATTGTAGTCACTTAACAAAGTACTAACAGCAGTGATGAAGTTGCACTGTTTTCCTTGGGCTGTCAGTTTGTTCAGCCACATATGGACTTCTATGTCCATTGGATCCAGCATCCCTCCAGCTATCTCTCTGACAGCTGGTGAGATCCCAGGGTGGTTTGTGGACCACTCCTTGATCCTTTTGTTGATCAGGCAACAATCCTAGTTGCTGTGGGATGCTTGTGAGTATAGGCTTTGTCAGCCTATTAGATTTATTTTGTGCTTTATATGCAGCACGTTGTAACACCTTTTGAAAAATTTTCGATTATTTTTACTGTTTTCCTCATATTCTTTAAAAACTAAAAACACTTAAAACCACAATTAGACTTTTCTTTCCCTCATCCCCTTTACCCTTACCCTTCTTTCTCTCATGTTCTGGGAACATGATCCCTACGATCGAGATGATATTATTGACCAGCAGTTTCACCCTGACCACCTTCTCCCCTCACCCTCCCCTACATACTCGTTGGAGGACGAAACAGAATATGATACCCCTTATCCCGTTCCCAAGGATTCTGACTTCCTTCCCATCCTATATCTGACTCAACCCAGCTATCATCCGTTCCAAATGGAACTCTGATTATATGTCGATCTTGGAGAAAAGTTTGATATTATGATAAGTCCCACCACTGCATGGCCAGCCCCAATACCCATGAAGACTTACCATAAGGAGTTAGAAGACTTGGAAGTAATAGAAACCCTGCACTACACCAAACCTATTGTAATCTGAGGATTTCAAGGAGCCTTTGTTATCGGAAATAGTTACAGCCTAAGGAAACATTGCCCTTACACCCTGTTGGAATCACAAGGGTGATCACACCAAAAATATGGGTCTCAATTCATTCACATTGCCTTTAATATTCCCTCTTTGGCATTTTGGACCTTTAGTGACATGCAAGACTACCCCCAAGAACAAACCCAGCTGTCAGAGCCCAAAAGGGGTTCATATAACTAACAACCTCCAGAAAACCCCATGATCGCTCATCAAACCTCCACACTGCCATCTTGCCTTAACTGCAAAACTCCCAAAAATGTTCTCTTTTAACATAACTACACAAAACACTTTGACTAATTCTAATTCCTCTTCTTCCTATACCTCCCGATTTCGCTACCAACCTCCATTTGATTCAGACACAGATGATCAAGCCCCTACTCGCCCTACTACTCCTCTCCCTTGTTCTATTGAAGACCTTGAAACGGAAGTTCGTGTGTATCAAAGCTCGAGTAGCCAACTCCCAATTGATCCTGACACCCTATGGCCTCAATACCTGCTCATGTCCAAAGACGTATCTACTAGAAGTAAGATTTCGAATCTCGGTCTCCCCAAAACCATCAAGTATGGAGATGCCATCACGATGATAGGTTTTGAGGGGTGATATCACATTAACCGTTTCTTCACTGTCTCACGCTGCACCCCTCCTTATCAAGTTATTCGAGTCATTGCAACAGCCAGTTTAGGATTCGTCTTCAAGCACATTGGTTTTGATGTGCCTTATGAATGGGTACAACTGTACTCCTCTCTTCCTTATCATTCTCACTACATCTTCATCCCTGTTGAAGAACTTTTCCTCACACCACCCTGCCTATATCCAGAAGACCGTTTCTATTCCTTCTTCCCTGTGCCCACCCCACTCCCCATCCCCATGCCACTGATAAACAAAGTACTCCAAAAAATCAGATCCTATGCCATCGGAATGCTCAAAGGAAAGAATCAGAGTCTGGCTGAAGAAAAGCATCTAGAAGAAGGGCTGAGAAAGTTTCAGAATCACTTGGTAGTTGGATGGTAACATCATGAGAGTATTTTCCTTAATCAAACATTCTTTTGTTCTCTGTCTATGAATCCTTCCGTCTTGCTCCTCTCTTGTACAAGAATTATTCACTTCGTCTCTTTCACCCCTTTTCCCCTCACCATATTTCTCTTTTCTTGGAAAAACCCAAAAACCCCTTTTAAAAACATATTTTCCTCATTTAAAAATAATAATTATCAAACTTTGTATAAAAACTCTCGTGGTAGTTGAAAATAAGAAAAAGAAGTTTTACCAATCCCTCTAAAGTGCAGGATAAGCTATAGTCTCTAAAGTGTCTCTAATGTCTAAAGTCTTTTCCACTATTAGCAAAGTGCTGATAGTTGGTCTGTTTCTAACGTCAAGTGGTTTCTATCGTCAATTTGGTTTCTAACATCGAGTCGGTTTCTAATGTCAAGTCAGTTCCTAACATCCTCATACTATTCTCTCTCAACCTCTTTTATATCTGTTACGATCAACATACAAATCCCCCCCCCTTTTAAACCCCTTCCATTCCTCCCCTATATTTCTGCAGCAAAGCTCGACTTATTCAGAACCAAGGCCTCTTTAAACAAATATTGATTGTATATACTGAACGGGTTCTAGTTTAGTATACAACATCACCACTTGTCAAGTTTGAGCTTCGTGTGCATCCTTGAGAGACAACAGCCTCCCAACTTCTTTGTCAATCTCATCAATATTGAGGAATTGGATGTTGGCTGCATTGGGACAGTCACAGTACAAGTGCCCGGTGCGTCCACATCAGTAACATTGGAGGGTGGCGGTGGAAGCATGCCTACAGGCTGCATCAACTTCCATAGCATCAGCATGTGCAGGATTCAGTGTGGGAGTTGGTACCATGACAGGAGCTCATACAACAGCAGGAGGTGGGCCTGCTGGAGGTTGATAGACAGGGAAGACAGGTCATCTTGCAGGAGCCCAAGGCAAGTTCTGTTGAAGAATGGGGTTTGAGTCAGAACCAGGTTGGGGGCAGCTCAATTGACTGTTCTTCCTTGTGCAGCATTGAATACAAGGTTCGTGAGTCGGTCTTGATCGAATTTTCTTGCAGCTCGACACCAACCATTGTAGTCGTCTAGATCAGGTCGATCCTGCATTGTAGCAACATGATTTTGAATAGTCGGATGTAGACCTTGTCAAAATAACAAAGTGATAGCAAGTCTATCAGCATGTCCAGCTTGATAGATGACCTTGTTGAAGCTATTGATGTAGTCTTTGACAGATTGCTCTCTCTGGAAGTAATGTTGAGAGAAGAGTGTGTTGATGGCTTTCTCCTTCTCAGTTAAGGGAAGGAATTCAGCTGCGAAGTCGAGTTGGAAACTATTCCAGGACATGAATGGGAACTTTCCAGACTCATAGGTGCGCAGTTTTCGTTGTGCACAAGTGGCAGCGTGACCACTATTTATGAAGGACAAGACCCACATGATCTTGGCATCTTCATTTTCAAATTCTCATCCACATACATTCATATACAGGACAACCAAGTTCCAGAAAGCACAGCCATTCTTTCTGTCACTGTCAAACATCGTGGGAAGGGCAGGACAAACATTTCGACTTGATGAACTGTTGGGATGAGCAGTCAGAGTCGGTGGTTGTTGGGGAATGGGAGTGGGGTTTCGAATTTCAGTAGCAGCAGTGTTAGCCTGGGTGATTAGGTGGTCAAGTTGGAGTGATAGGTGGTGGATGTGGTTGCTCTGATTAGCTAGATTTTGTTCCAAGACAGTCAGTCTGTCTACAGGAGGAGGAACAGGCTGGTTCGGGTCCATGGTGTCAAGATCAAGCAAATTGGAAAGGGGGATAGGTTGATTTTCAAAGATAGAAGCAGGGGGACGTGATAGGTGACACTACTGAGGTCTTCCCTTGGGTTCTTTTCGACAAAAATGACAGATCTGAGGTTTTGGAAGCTTGATCTACTATTAGGGTGACTGCGCAATGTAGATACTAGCAGGAAGATAACCTAAGTATATATTGGCATGAACTACAGTACAATACTCACCTAGCAAGAAGATAACCTAAGAGATCAAGCTTAGGGGACTTCTGCTAGGCAGTTACACAACTATATATGCATTGGTGTTATCACTGGTATCCTGCAGGGATAAAAACCGAGCTAAGCCAAAGGCTTAGTGTCAGTGTCGAGGTGGATCAACACAGTCAATCCTGTCAACAATGGAATAAATGGGAAAGAAAGTGAAATATGAAAATAGGAAACATTGATTATAGAATTGAATATAGAATGAATGGGTAGTCGATGGTAATGAACATAAGATAATGAGAATTAAAGAAACAGAAGTAAAGGAATAGGGGCATATAGGGGGTAGAATAAGGAGAAGCAGAAACGAACCCTGACAGTGACAGGGAATCTTGATTTCTTGTCCATATTCTAGTGGGAACTTTGCTTCGAACTGTGGCATGTTTACAAGGTGAATGACATGTGGGGCAGGGTATTTGAGCCATAAGGTTTTCTTATCAATTGGCAGGGCTTTTGTGGAGCTATAATAAACCTTGAGTAGCATAGTATCATCTGTAAGATAGGCAGTGTCGGAGTAAGGGAGGTCAATGTTGTCAGGAAGGGGACTATTGGTAGTAGTATAGTTGTTAGGATGATACTGTCATAGTAGGGGAGAGTAAATCAGGTAGGGCTGGCTTCAACATTATTTGCATTGTGCCTGCTTGACTAGGCAATCCTAGTTACCCTAGAGGGATGATCGTAATTGACAATATTGTTAGGGCAACTACTCAGAGTAGATATTTACTAGCAGGAGGTTTTCCTAAGAGATCAAGCTTAGGGAAACTCTGCTAGGTGCTACAAGCTCATATATGCATTGATAGGCTCATTGTCAGGGTTTGCTCCCAGGTTATCCTTCCTTCTATTTATTTTCCATATTATTTACACTTGTCTGCTTCAGTTTCTATGTTATTCTACACTCCCCTTTAGAACCTAAAACCCATTTCCTTCCTTTCTACACCCTTCCACGTGATCCAGGTATGAGGGATGATCGTAACTTTGCAAATATAGATTGTTTATAAGATATTGGTAAATCTCCTATCACATTTCTCAAATGGTTATTGTTATCTAATACTAATAGCTGTGTAACTATATCTAGCCACATACCCATTTCAGAATTTCAGTGATTATTAAACAAATATAAAAAGACATATAAAGTAAACTATTTAGTTGACTGTATTTCTCAATAAAACCTTATCAGGGATTATATTCTTTCAAGATTTAGGGATTATGTTACCATCACGGGAATTTCTCAGTTTGGAATTACTACCAAATTCCGACCAAGACTTCTAATTTGGAATGTTCCATCAATGTTGGAATATAGAGTTTAATTTTAAAATACATTTCAAATCCGAAGCTTAGATTTAGGTTTTAAAAAATTAAATTAGATTTATTTGATAAGGTAAATTATAACAAAACCAGAGATTTCATCGCACTTGGTTACATCAGAAAAGGATACATGCTTCAATGTTTAAGCTATCCCAAAACATAAAGATAAGGTGAGTGCAGGTACTACTATATTTAAAGTGTATGTAACCTCGGAACTTACATAGAGGTTGATATGGATACTACCATATCTAAAGTATATGTGATCTCGGAACTTACAGATAAGGTGAGTGCAGGTAATATCATATCTAAAGTATATGTGATCTCTGAAGTTATAGATAAGGTGAATGCAGGTACTATCATATTTAAAGTGTATGTAACCTTGGAAGTTATAGATAAGGTAAGTGCAGGTGATATCATATCTAAAGTATATGCGATTTCAGAACTTACAGATAAGATGAGTGCGGGTGATATCATACCTAAAGTATATGTGATCTTGGAACTTACAGATAAGATGAGTGTGAGTGATATCATACCTAAAGTATATGCGATCTTGGAACTTACAAATAGACACACATGGATGCCATCACATCTAAAGCATATACGGTCTCAGAACTTACATAGGAATTAGTGTGGGTAATATCTTATCTAAAGTGTATGCAGTCTCAGAATTTATGTAAAGATTAATGCAGGTGACATTAACAGATTGTTTACTCTATATTTAATGATTAGACCCTCTCAGACAAGTTATGGTCTATTCTACAGGCTCATAGATAAATAATTACTTTTGACATTTGATATGAAATTAACTAAACATTTAAAAACAGTGAAATTTTCAAGTTATGAGAATTGGAATAATTTAGACTAGTTGTAATAAATTTCTCAAACCTTAATATTATAGATAAGTTAGTATGGTTAAAGTTAGTAAGTTGTCTATCCAGTTTTTATTAAATAAGTTTTGATGTGGAAGGATTTTAAAACCTTCAATACTTCAGATATATTGTCAATTACGATCATCCCTCTATATGTCAACCTGGTCATAGTCACTATTTCACTTATTTCCTTATTCGCACTCGTTACCCTCAGTTCTAATTCCTTTTCATCATTTTACATATGATCACTATTTATTCCCTGCTTTTCCCTCCCCATTCCCTTTATTTTGATATGCATCATCTCAATTCATCCAATCCTGGGTGCTAACCCTTTGGGCAACCTCGGGCTGAAGCCCCGAGGGTTTCAGTGATAAGACTTGATATGGCAATGAGCCTATCGATGCAAATATAACCTTGTAGTGCCTAGTAGAATTTCCCTAAGCTTGATCTCTTAGGAAAACCTCCTGCTAAGTGAGTATTGTATTTACATCATTGATAATATACTTAGGAAAACCTCCTGCTAGTACTACCTACTCCGAGCAGTCGCCTAACACTCATCACCATATTGAGTCTTATCACTGAAACCCTTGAGGCTCCAGCCCAAGTGTTAGGGCAACTGCTCAGAGTAGATAGTGCTAGCAGGAGGTTTTCCTAAGTATATTATCAACAATGTAACTACAACACTCACTTAGCAGGAGGTTTTCCTAAGAGATCAAGCTTAGGGAAATTCTACTAGGTGCTACAAGGTTATATTTGCATCGATAGGCTCATTGCCATATTGAGTCTTATCACTGAAACCCTCGGGGCTCTCTAGCCCAAGGTTTGCCTGAGGGTTAGCACCTGGGATCAGATGAATCAAGATGATGCATATCGAAATAAGAAGGAATGGAGAGGGGGAAACAAGGAAATAAATAGCAATCATATGTAAAATGATGAAAAGGAGTCAGAACTGAGGGTAACGAGTGTGAATAAAGAAATAAGTGAAATAGTGACCATGACTGGGTTGACATATACCCAGTATAACACCTTTGAAAATTTTTTAATTTTTATTGCACTATTTTCATACTAAAAGCTAACACCACGCTGTCAGACTTTGAATATCCCCTACCACACTATCACCTCATCACCTACATCCAACTCTCTTATGTCCCAACAATTCAACAATCCTGATCCAATCTACTTCCTAACTGAAGTACAATCATATTACAGTTCCGATCAAAGTTTACCATTTGACTACATACTTAACTGGCCCAATTATCCTGGACAGGTTTTTCCTGTAGCCACTATTCAATTACTACCAGAAGAACCATTCTATCTAGGGCAATGATTATGGTTCACAGGATTTCAAGAAGCACATGAAGTTCAATAATTCATATTGGTATATCAAGGAACCTAACAAGAGATGGTAGTGCGAGTATGGGTTACATCAAACAGCCAATACTACTTTCACCATTATCTCTTCAATGTCCCATGCGAATACATTCATCCCTATTACCTCCTTCAACTTCTTTACCCCCATGGTGTTGGATCCAGGGAACACACCCAGCTGACCCCTCCTTATCAGAACCACTTTATCTCAATTTCTTATCTCACACTCCATCATCTTCATCTGGAAGCACAATGTCATCTGACATGAAAACATCAGGGCATCCTGAATAATTCCATGCCCCATCTGGCAACATGTAATGTCAGGTATAGGATGTATTATCTACCCATTCACATTCCCATCCATTCAATGTCTCCATATGCTACAGATAACAAACTCATCCCTTTCTACAACAAAGAATATTGGGTAATAGAAGAAGATTATGAGTTAACTTATCTGATTCCCACCCCCTTTTCACTTATCCTGATAATTCCCTCACCATCTTTTCCCACATTTCATCCCTTTAGAACTGAGTTACAATTGTACCTCAACCAAGGAGTTACATTACCAATAGATGATGCTACATTATGGCCTACCTCCCCTCATGCTCAGAAATATTCAGTTACCCTTTCTGACATTGAAGTCCTAGCTAGATTACATCAAGGGAAACGATTCCAGCTTAAAGGATTTCGAGGCACCTTCTGGATTGATAGAACTCACACTCTCCCCATCAGCTGCCCATATGTGCCAATAGGAGTCATACGAGTCATATGCTACTAACATAGTAGATTAGAAGATGTTCACGTGATATTTGACATCCCATCTTCCACATTCTGAACCCTAGAAGATATCTATAAAGGGTATGTATGGGATTAGTGTTGGAGAATCAAAATCCTACAGCATGCCACATCAATCCCTATCATGTACTGTAAAGACACTCCTCAGCTCAAGAATTTGTCTAACTCCCCAATTCTATCTGACGATGAAATGTATAATATTTATGATGATGACAACTATTGTCAGGGTTTGCTCCCAGGTTATCCTTCCTTTTATTTATTTTCCATATTATTCACATTCATTTATCTTGGTTTCTATGTTATTTTACATTTCCTTTTAGAACCTAAACCCATTTCCCTCTTTTCCACATCCTTCCTTGTGATCCGGGTATATGTTGACCTGGTCATGATTGCTGTATCACTTATTTCTTTATTTGCATTCATTACTCTTGGTTTTAACTTCTTTTCATCATTTGACATATGATCACTATTTATTCCCTGCTTTTCCCTCCCCATTCCCTTTATTTTGATATGCATCATCTCAATTCATCCAATCCTGGGTGTTAACCCTTCGGACAACCTCAGGCTGGAGCCCTGAGAGTTTTGATGATAAGACTCAATATGGTGATGAGCCTATCAATGCATATATGAGCTTGTAGTGCCTAGCAGAGTTCTCTAAGCTTGATCTCTTAGGAAAACCTCCTGCTAGTAAATATCTACTCTGGGCAGTCACCCTACACTAACTATACTCTTAGGGAACCCCTCCCTTGTGTATAGTAGGGTAGTATGAGCATGCTGTACTTGACACAGACCCTGATGGGAGGACTCTAAGCTATTCTCTTAGAATCCCCTCTCCCATCAGTCTGACCAACTTGGGAGAGTTGCTTTAACAATTTCAAATCAATGCTTCATTGCTACTCCACTTGTTGAAGGCAATTTGATATTCATTAAATTCAGCCTTTTGATTAATTGTCCAAGTAGATTTGTCCTGTGGGGGAATTAGTTCTGTTGGTCCCTTGACTGAGCCTTTGAGATGCTTAAAAAGACCTTGGCTCTCAATTGCAATAGTGAATCAAAGCTTGAACACAACCCAATTTTCACCATCATTCCTGAGTCTGAGAATAGTAGCCAGATGGTCAGTTTTGGGAAGACTTGCAATTTCAGTGGAGCCCACCTGTAGAAGCTATGCATGTAGATCTGATAATAAAAGAATAATCTACAGTACATTAGTAATTGCAGAAAACATGAAATGGACAAACTCACACTTCAGTTGTGGGGAAACAACTGAAGTGAGCGAAATACAAGTCTCTCGTATATAAGAAATTTTACCTATTATAAAAATGTGAGAAAATAAATTCTAACTTGTCCTTCCAACAAATGCATATGGATGATTGTGGGCGCCTAGTACGCTATGAATAGATACGTCACGCATCACAATTGTCTAATTTGAAGTCCGAAGTGAAGTGAACGTGAAGGACGAACAATCATAATAAATAAAGATTTTCAAAATCCGTAAAGACGGTATAACAACAAACTACTAGTACTAGAAATGACAGATTTGAAAAATCCGGGAAATAGATGTCTGACTCCTGAGGGTGTCTTGTCACTGAGTGTTCACCGATGCAACAGTTATATTTGGTGGGAACAGTGCTTGATCAGTTGGGCATATAACTCCGTTTCCAGGAAGCTGTCGTGTATATTTATAAGTAATCGGATGTTTGAACAAAAGAACCATTTTAACTCACCGCTCCGCTAAAGAAATAATCTCTGATAATAGATTGGGTGCAATCAGAATTCATGGCAATAGAAGTATGCTGTTCGATATTGAGGACTCTTAGGAAGTTGCAAAGCATGATACGTAATCTACTCACACCAAAACCGTCTTGTTGGATCAAGCGAGCACTTTCCCCAAGCAAGTTTGCGACATTCTGTGCATTCTGAAATGGCGTAATGGGGTCGGCCTTGCGAGAGTTTAGTTTCATATATAATGAAGGAATAACCAACTCTCTTCCTTACTTTGTTGCCTATAATAAGCATGGGAAATGCTAGAGTATGGTTGAACGGTCCTGTAAACCTCTCCACGGCACGTGTAGGGAATCGATGACAGAATACAGGAGCCTAAAAAAAACAACAGTAGTAGTAGTATAACTTGAACCTCGGTCAGATCAATTACCTGAGCGATTAAAACTTCACCAACTAAGAAAAGTTTGAGAATGAGATTGATTTCAAATCACGGAGTAAAAACTGACATAGTGGAGAAATCTGTTGTGTAACATTGACTACAGTTTCAAAAAGAAACTGAGTGGTAATATCTGGCTGATCAATACTATCTCCACAATTGATTGCAAGTTCGCTAAAATATGGATATTAAACCAGTTAAATCTTAGAAATCATAATTATTACTCACGCGAAGAATGCAGCAGCAGCAGGATCTATAATTGTGTCTGAACTAGCAGGTATTCCTCCTCCGACAAGTGATCGACGTTGACTTTTTGAAGCTAAAGTATTAGCTTCGCTTTCTAACACTAATTCGCTCTGTTCGATCTCCGAGACACCTGTACTAGACCAAAAAACAGGGTCCGCCATAAGCCCCCAAAGGAAAGCTGTTATTTTTAGTTATGTAAGGATTAAAGAATATTTATGTCAGAAAAGACTTACCTCTAACCTCAAAAGATGTCACATTGTTGAGACCTTGCTTAGTGAGGTTATATGCCATCTAAACAAGAATATCAAAGGGCGGTCAAAATGGCAGGAGAATTCCATACATCAATCAAAGTTTCTAGTTCTGAAAATATTCCCGGGCCCGTGGAGTTAGCTTGGGCTATCGAACAATTAGCAGGTCCAGCTTGAACACAAGTCTCAGCAAAACCGAGCAATGTGTCTTCTGCATCATTCAAGGTAGCTGCGATAGTATGTATGTTCCTATAGCTCTGAAAGAAAAGGAGTAGAATTTAAAGGCTTACTGAATGCTTCCTGGATATGACGGATTGGTTTTTAAAGCAGACAGAGCAGGAATTATATTTCGCTCACAGCTATTGTTGGCTTCGTGGCCCAGCTATATGGGCTTAATTAGACTGATGATTTTAAGATTGCAAGTCTCACTTACCCTACTGGATCAACAACTCCGTCAATGACGACTCTACCAACACGCTTGTATATGATTTAACTCAGAGTTGTGTAATGATAAGAAGATCAAGAGGAATATATGTATACCTCAGGAAACACTCAATACTAAGTATTAACAACCAAACAACCATAGAAGAAAAGAAGAGACATACTGTTAGCGAAATAATTTCCAATGACTGTTCCGTAACTATATAATCAGTCTGAGAAAAATCGAAAAAAAAAACCAAGAAAACCTCCAGCAAACCTGAAACCCCAGTAATTTAACCCGGTCTCCGATGGCTCTACACAATCCCAAATAGAAACCATATCTCGAACCACCGCAGTCTTCATGGTACAGACATATCTCACTATAACTTCAAAGAATTAAGAATTCAGAAAGACATACCGTGCCCACGAATTGTAAAAAGTCATTGGCTTCAACACATTTCCGACCCGTTTCAACAATTAGATTATCCGTTTCATTGACTTTGGAGAAAAATGAGACCAAGTCATCTTCGTCTGTGAAATTACCACGAGCTTCAATGCCGTTTTGGATTATGGTATTTGCGAAGAAGTCTTGAAAAGATTCTGCAGTGGAAAACCCACAGGTGATAAGAGGTCTAAATGATGTGAGTTGGCATCAACCTTATACATCCTATCAGCTCACCGCGAATGATTGACTCCACGAGGGTCCCAACCTGTATGAGTGTAGGACGAGATGAAAAGTCTGTACATAATAATTAACGTACTGAGAATGTCAAATTCGCCATCCGTCACGTTGCTTATGAGGTCTCCGGCTCGTTCTATAAGAAAGCTTACTCCACTACCACTAGGACCGCCTTGTGAAAGAAGGCTCTGAGTCTAAAAATCAAAAATGGAAAATTAAACACATACCTGGATTGGTCAATATAGTTCCCTTCCGATTAGGACTTCGACTTTGTAGACGAGCTAATGCTAATGTTGCGCTTCCTTTATTAGGATTGGCATAGTCTAACGGAACCTAATGACAGAATACATAAGAGCAGAATACTCAACAAAAAACGGATTCGTGTACATCGAACGTAGCACAATCAAAGCGTTGATTGTCTGAGCAGGGGCCCCAGGATATAGGGGAAATACACTTGTCCTTTTTTTCAGATGTGTGCTAGTACCTGTTGATCTGCATATATTCGGAGAAGCAACATTACTTACTTGAGACGTCGGAGACGCGATCACCCCCCAGACAATGGACAGACAGAGAAATGCTGTAGATAGGTTTAACATCGTTAGCTGAAAAAGTGATGAATGAGTGAATGGAGGCAGCGATGGAGAACCTTTTATACTGCACCTCGAACAAGTCGAGACAACATCGCATCAAACGGCTTCATTCAATACGGTAATAATAAAAAAGTTTCTCCCACCATCAGAATTCCGCAATACTTGACTTCCAAACCTGTGAGTCAGTATACCTTTTGGTGTTTAGGCCTTTTTAAGTTCATGAGTCCATGCAGTCCCTGCATTACTCACGAAACTTGGTCTCCATAGTGAATTACGCATGGGAAACATCAAACTTCTCGATGACGTATAAGTGAACTTCAATTAGTGACCCACCCAATGCTTGGATGCCTTAGAGAGAGATAGTAAAATGATCTCCACCCCGGACCCGGCACCGCAGTGACTGTGTATTATATGATATGTTCCTGCCCTACTAAGTCCGTTTCTAGTAATGCAGATGTTTTCGAAATACTTGCATAGCTGGTCATAAATGGTAAAAGTCGTGTGTAAATAGCTTGATTCCTGCGCAGCTACTGCGGTAGATAACATAGCATGAACAGTGGACACCGCTTGCACCTTTCGCGATGGTACAAAACCAATACAAATTTGATACAAGAAAATGGCCTTCTCCTGCATTAGAACTCGAGCGTGAAAGGTCGCCGTACGCGAGGTACCGACTCGGAGAGAAGGTCTGAATTAGCTGATCGATCACACTTCACAATCTGCGAAAGTACGAACAGGAAAAACCGAGGAAAAACTACAGGTTGAATAAACTCTATTGCTTTTAAGCAGACCCCATTAAAAATAAAATTTTTGCGTGTTCTCATTATGGGCGAATTGTGTGTTGGGTGTAAAATCAATGATAAGAATGGGTGTTTTTCGAATCCCGAGTCCGACGATAGATCCCTGATAATTATACCTTCACGCAAGCATTAATTAAAATTGGGTTATAAATGATATACTGTATGCTTATGCATATAGCTTTATACTATCCAAAGGAGTGGACCTGGGTCTAACTTGAAAGCCTTCCGGTGCTACATGACCCAAATCCGAATGTGACCTAGAGATTTAGAGCATTCACTGATACGATAGTCATGTTCGGGGGGAATAGTGCTTGGTCAGTGGGGCAGACAACTCCCTTTTCGGGAAGCTTGCGTGGAGAGAGATGTGAGTAAGTCATTGAAGGTTGGAAAAAGAATCATTCTTAAGTAACTCACCGCCCCGGTAAAGAGATAATCTCTGATGATGGATTGTGTGCAATCAGAGTTCATGGCAATAGAGCCGTGCTGTCCGACAATAAAAAATTCATATTATTGGACACCAGTACAACACAATATCTACTTACGCCAAAACCATTAATAATCTTGTTTGACTAAACGAGTACTTTTGCCGAGTAGGTTTGCGACCTTCTGTGCGTTCTCAAGTGGTGTCACAGGATCGGCCTTAATAAAATTAGCATTGGGCTCATACAGTAAAGAGCATCATTTTTACTAACTGTATTTCCAATAACAAGCACAAGAAATGCCAGCGTGTGATTGAATGGTCCTATGAACCTTTCCACAGCATCCACAACACGTGTAGGGAATCGATGACAGAAGGCAGGAGGCTACATAATATTGCCATTAGTAAATAGCAAATGCCCCTCCCTCCAAGCCCGCCTTTCATTGGTCCAACATTGTTCATTTCAAACATTTATTTCAGATTCACTGGATCTGAGAAGACTAGTTGATTCGATGACGACGGATTCACTCGCTTTTAAATCTGACACCGTAATAATCCGATGAGCCAACTCGTTTCGACTTCCAGTCGCAAGTCTAGTCAATAATGAAAAGCATAGAGGATCCTTGATTGGTGAAAAAGCAGACGAATGTAATGAGTGCCGCGCCTGAAAGACGACCTACAAAACTTGGAATGGATGACAAGTATTAGAATAGGACGGAATGACCCGGGATATATAACTCCTTGCGTGCGTACCTCAGTTCGACAAAGGATTTACCTCCGGTATTCCAAAATAAACTTAATCTTAATTCTAGGAAATATACTGATCCCATAGCAAAGATGAGTATGCCATAAGCTGTTATAGGTCTTTTTTCTTCAGGAGTCGTTGGAACCGGTACATGTGGCTATAAAAAGTAGATTGGAACTTAGCGTAATCGTCTCGATATCGACTTAGTTACGTACAAGATGAGTGACGCGTTCTAAAAGTCTTATAATTGGATTATCCATGAAAAGCGACGGTGCCCATAAAAGTGAGGATCCTACGAGTCTACGACCATCGCCCCAATAACCACGAGAAGAAGCCACGGTATCGCAACGGGCTGGAAAAACGAGGGCATATTCCGTCGTTGACATTGTACAGGTTCTTGTATGACTAGACGACTAGTAAAGAGGAATCTTATAATGAAAGAAAAGGATGGGGGGATAGGAGTAGAAATTAGAGGGTTCGGTGACTGGACCGCCGTCACTTCACAACCGTGCAAGCAACGACGCTATTGCTGTCACGTGAACGTGAACGACGAACAATTATACTATATAGTCAAAATCATAAAATCATAATAAATATCTTAAAAATCCGTAAGGACAGCATAATAATAAACTAATACTAAAAGTAAAAGGTTTGGAAAATCTAGGAAATAGATGTCTGAGGGTGTCTTCCTAGATAACTAGAGCATTCACTGATGCAACAGTTATATTCGGTGGGAATAGTGCTTGATCAGTCGGACATATAACTCCTTTTTCAGGAAGCTGTCATGTATATTTATAGGTAATCGGATGTCTGAAACAGAACCATTTTAACTCACCGCTCCGCTAAAGAAATAATCTCTGATAATGGACTGGGTGCAATCAGAGTTCATGGCAATAGAAGTATGCTGTTCGATATCAAAAGTTATTAGACAACCAAGGAATTTGTAAATCATGATAATTAATCTACTTACACCAAAACCATCTTGTTGGATCAAGCGAGCACTTTCCCCAAGCGAGTTTGCGACATTCTGTGCATTCTGAAATGGCGTAACAGGATCAGCCTTGAGGGGGTTTGAAAGTTAGCATTCGGTTTTATATATAATGAAGAGCCAGTTTTTTACTTACTTTGTTCCCCACGACAAGCATTGGAAATGCTAGCGTATGGTTGAATGGTCCTGTAAACCTTTCCACGGCACGTGTAGGGAATCGATGACAGAAGACGGGAGCCTAAAAAGAATAGTAGTAGTAATAGCATAGTAATGTTACGTCAGACCAATTACCTGAACGATTAAAACTTCGCCAACTAAGAGAAAAGGATGAGATTGATTTCAAATTACGGAATAAAAACTTACATAGTGGAGAAATTTGTTGTGTAACATTGACTACAGTTTCGAAAAGGAACTGAGTGGTGATGTCTGGTTGATCAATACTATCTACACAATTGATTGCAAGTTCGCTAAAATATAGATATTCAACCAGTTCAACCTAGAATTTATAAGTATTACTCACGAGACAAAACCAGCTGCACCAGGGTCTATAATAGTGTCTGAACTGGCAGGTATTCCTCCTCTGGAAGACGAACGGCGTTGACTTCTTGAAGCTAAAGTATTAGCTTCGCTTTCTAACACTAATTCACTCTGTTCGATTTCCGAGACACCTGTGCTCGACCAAATAACCGGGGCCGTCATAAGCTCCCAAAGGAAATCTGTTGTTTTTAGTTCAGGATTCACGAATATTTATGTCAGAGAAAACCTACTTCTAGTTTCAAAAGACGTCACATTGTTGAGACCTTGCTTAGTGAGATTATATGCCGTCTAAAATAAGAGCATTAAAAAGCGGTCAAAATGGCAGAGAATCTCATACATTAATCAAAGTTTCTAGTTCTGAAAATATTTCAGGGCCCGTAGAGTTAGCTTGTGCGATCGAACAATTAGCAGGTCCAGCTTAAACACAAGTCTCAGCAAAACCGAGTAATGTGTCTTCTGCGTCATTCAAGGTAGCTGCGATAGTATGTTCATATAGCTCTGAAAGGAAAAGGAGTAGAATTCAAAGGCTTACTGAATGCTTGCTGAATATGACAATTCGGTTTTAAATCAGACAGAGCATGAATTGAATTTCGCTCACAGCTATTGTTGGCTTCGTGGCCCAACTATATGGGCTCAATTAGACTGGTGATCTTAAAATTACAAGTCTTACTTACCCTACTGGATCAACAACTCCGTCAATGATGACTCTACCAACACGCTTGTAGATGGTTTAACTCGGAGCTTATGACAAGAAGATAAAGAGGAATATGTACCTCGGGGAACACTATACAAAGCATTAACGACTCCAAAACAATCATTCAATGGAAGAAGAAAAAGACATACTGTTGACGAAGTAACTTCCAATGACTGTTCCGTAACTATAGAATCAATTTTAGAAAAGTTCTCAAAAGACATAATAAAGCTTTCAGCAAACCTGAAACCCCAGTAATTCAGTCCAGTCTCCGATGGCTCTACACAATCCCAAATAGAAACCATATCTCTAGCCGTCGCAGTCTTCATTGTGTAGATATATCTCACTATATATTCAAGGAATTAAGAATTCGGAAAAGACATACCGTGCCCACGAATTGTAAAAAGTCATTGGCCTCAACACATTTCCGACCCGTTTCAACAATTAGATTATCCGTTTCATTGACTTTGGAGAAAAATGAGACCAAGTCATCTTCGTCTGTGAAATTACCACGAGCTTCAATGCCGGTTTGGATTATGGTATTTGCGAAGAAGTCTTGAAAAGATTCTGCAGTGGAAAACCCACAGGTGATAAGAGGTCTAAATGATGTGAGTTGGCATCAACCATATACATGCTATCAGCTCACCGCGAATGATTAACTCCACGAGGGTCCCAACCTACACGGGCGTAAGACGGAATGAAAAGCCTATTTAATAATCAACGCACTAAGGATGTCAAATTCGCCATCCGTCACGTTGCTTATGAGGTCTCCGGCCCGTCCTATGAGGAAGTCTACCCCACTACCACCAGGACCGCCTTGCAAAAGAGACTGTGAGTCTCCAAGACTAAGAATGGAAATCAAACACCTACCTGGATTGGTCAATATAGTTCCCTTTCGATTAGGACTTCGACTTTGTAGACGAGCTAATGCTAATGTTGCGCTTCCTTTATTAGGATTGGCATAGTCTAACGGAACCTAAGAACAGAATAAGAACAGAATATTCAACAAAAAAAGGATTCGCGTACATCGAATGAAGCACAATCAAAGCGTTGATTATCTGAGCAAGGGCTCCAGGATATAGGGGAAATACACTTGTCCTTTTTTTCAGGTGTGTGCTAGTGATAACTGTTAATCTACGCATATTTGGGGAAGCAGCACTACTCACTTGAGACGTGGGAGATGCGATCACCCCCCAGACAATAGACAGACAGAGAAATGTTTTAGATAGGTTTAACATAGTTAACTGAAAAAGTGATGAATGAGTGGATGGAAGCAGCAGTGGAGAACCTTTTATACTGAACAAGTTAGACAACCTCGCATCAAACGGCTTCAGTAAATACGGTAATAATGAAATTTTGTCTCCCATCATCAAAATTCCGCAATACTTGACATCCATGAATCAGTAAACCTGTCGGTATCCAGAAGTCCGTGCAGCCTTTATCCATTGCCCACGAAAATTGGTCTGCATAGTGAACTACGCATCGGCAACATCAACTCCTCGATGACATATAAGCAAATTTCAACTGATAACCCTAAGACTTGGGTGCCTTAGAGAGAGATAAATGAGAGATAGTAAGATGATTTCTACCGCAGTGACTGTGTGTTATACGACATGTTCCTGCGCTATTGAGTTCGTTTCTAGTGATGGATCAAAATACTTGCATAGCTGGTCATAAACGGCAAAAGTCGCGTATAAATAGCTTGATCCCCGAGCAGATACTTCGGGAGTATGAACAGTGAACACCGCTTGTACCTTTCGCGAGAGTACAAAACCAGTGTAAGGACGATACAACAAAAATAGCCTTCTCGTGCATTAGGACGTGAGATGTTGCCACCCGATATTTGATCGCAAACTCAACTTCAAGAAGTCGCAGTACGACCCAGAGAAAGGTTCGAATTAGCTAATCACGGCACTTACGCAATCTGAGAGAGCCTGAGCAGGAAAAACCACAGATTTCTATTGATTTAAGGTAGATCCAACTAACAACAAGTACATCTTTGGACAAATGTATTTTCATTATGAGCGAAATTTGTGTTAAATGTAAAATCAATGATAAAAATATCAAGCCCCCCGGGGTGTCTCTCAGACTCGGACGACTCGGATACCCTGATAATTTTTAATAAATAATATATATTTAGACACATAGCTTTATACTATTCAAATGAGCGGATTTGTCGCGTCTAATCTGGAAGTCTTGCAGTGCCATTACATCTGTTCTATATGACCCGAATCCGAATATGAACTAGAGATTTAGAGCGTTCACTGATACGATAGTCGTATTCGGTGGGAACAGTGCTTGATCGGTGGGGCAGATAACTCCATTTTCGGGAAGCTTTCGTGAAGAGAGGCTGGGTAAGTAATTGAAGGGTAGAAAAAGAACTACTCTCACCGCTCCGGTAAAGAAATAATCTCTGACAATGGATTGTGTGCAATCGGAGTTCATGGCAATAGAGGTATGCTGTCCGATATTAAAAGATTTTAAACAGCGCTACAACGTGGTGTGTCTACTTACACCAAAACCATCTTGTTTGATTAAACGAGCACTTTTGCCAAGCAAGTTCGCAACTTTCTGTGCGTTCTGAAATGGTGTAACAGGGTCAGCCTTGATAAAAAATTAGTATTAGGTTCATACAGTGAAAGATCACCAAGTTTACTAACCGTATTTCCTATAACAAGCACAGGGAATGCCAGCGTGTGATTGAATGGTCCTGTGAACCTTTCCACAGCACGTGTAGGGAATCGATGGCAGAAGGCAGGAGGCTACATAATGTTGCCATTAGTAACTAACAAACATTTTACGCAGGGCAGACTAATTACTTGATTGACTAAGGTCTCGCCAACTGCGAAAAGGAAATTATCATCAAAATCAAGAGTTGCCAGATTATAACTTACATATCGGGGAGATTTGATGGGTAACGTTGACCAAAGTTTCAAAAAGGATCTGAGTGGTGATTTCGGGTTGATCGATGCTATCAACACAGGTGATTGCAAGTTCCCTAGAACATATTATGAGGAACCCATATTGAACTGAGGTTTGGACAATCACTTACGAGACAAATGAAGCTACAGTAGGGTCTATGATGGTGTCTGAACTCGGGGGTATCCCTTTTTGAGAAAGTGATCGGCGTCGACGTTTTGTGGTCAAAGCGCTGGCTTCACCCTCCAGCACTGACTCAAACAATTCGATTTCTGGAAGTACTATCTCCGACCATGCAATTGGGAAAAGCATAAACTCGAAAAGGAAGTCTGTTATTCTTTGTCAAGGACTAAAATATTAGATCGGGTAAGACTTGCCTCTAACATCAAAAGACGTCACGTTGTTGAGACCCAGCTTGGTGAGATTATATGCCGTCTAAGCGAAGGGTATAGACCAGAAGCAATGATAAATAAATAAAAACTCGTACATCAATCAAAGTCTCTAGCTCTGAGACTATTTCGGGCCCAGTCGAATTAGCTTGAGCTATGGAACAGTTAGCAGGCCCAGCTTGAGCACATGTCTCAGCGAAACCGAGTAAAGTCCCGTCTGCATCATTTAAGGTAGCTATAAGAGTACATCTCATAGCATCTGAATGAAAGTAGTACGATTAAAAAAGCTTACATAGAGCTTGCTAAATGTGATAATTGAATTAAAACGAGACCCAGACATGATACAAAACTCTTCTCTCACAGCGATTGATGGCTCCGTGGCCCAGCTACGACTATATTAGACTGGTGATTTGGAAGAAACGAAGGCCCAACTTGCCTTACTATATCAACAACTCCGTCAATGATGACTCTACCAACGCGCTTGTAAATGATACGATTCAGGGAAAGAAATGTTGGAACGAAATAATAAGAATATACCTCAGGAAACACCATGAAAGACGTGAGTAACCCCATTGACAAAACAAAGGTAGAAAAAAAAGGTATACTGTTGGCAAAATAATTTCCTATTACTGTTCCGTAGCTACGTCATAAAGCTTCAAAAAGAAGTTCTAAGAAATCTAGACAGCCTCAAGCAAACCTGAAACCCCAGTAATTCAGACCATTCTCTTTCTCTACACAATCCCAGATAGAGACCATATCTCTAACTGTCGAAGCCTGTGGGCCAAATATTACTGTATACTCAAAGAATCGGGATTCGGGAAGACATACGGTGCCCACGAATTGTAAAAAGTCATTGGCTTCGACGCATTTTTGACCGGTTTCAACGATGAGTTTATCCGTTTGATTGACTTTGGAGAAGAATGAAATCAAGTCGTTTTCGTCTGTAAAATTACCACGAGCTTCGATGCCGTCCACGAACACACTATTCTCAAAGAAATTTTGAAAAGATTCCTCAGTAGAGAATCCACAGGTGATAAGAGGTCTGAATGGCGTAAATTACATATCCCTCATATGTCTTATTTATAGCCCAAACTCACCTGGAATGATTGACTCCACGAGGATCCCAACCTGAGCACCAAAAAATATGAGGATTATATCGAGTCTATAACAAAAGAAAAGCATACTCAGGACGTCAAATTCCCCATCCGTGACATTACTTATGAGGTCTCCAGCTCGTGCTATAAGAAAATCTACTCCACTACCACCAGGACCACCTTACACAGACGGTTTGAATTTTAGACATTAAGAACAGGAATCAAACAACTACCTGGATTGGTCAATATAGTTCCCTTGCGATTGGGACTTCGACTTTGTAGACGGGCTAATGCTAGTGTTGCAGTTCCTTTATTAGGATTGGCATACTCTAATGGAACCTAATAACGGAATAAGAGGAGGATATTCAATGAAAAGGATTCGCGTACATTGAACGAAGCACAGTCAAAGCGGGGGTCGTTTGAGCAAGGACTCCAAGATATAGGGGAAATACAAGTATCCTTTTTTCATATATGTAGTTAATGTGTATGTTCAGAGAAGCAGCGCTACTCACTTGAGAAGTGGGAGACGCAATTGCTCTCCAGACAATGGAGAGACAGAGAAATGTTTTAGACAGGCTTAACATAGCCAACTGAAAGTGATGAATGAGTGAATGAAGAAGGCCGCAGTGAAGAACCTTTTATATACTGAGCCTCGGACAACTTCGCATCAAACGGTCATTAAAAAGTATAACGATATATGAACGAGAATTCATTATCTCATCATCATCAAATTCTGCAATACTTCAGTAAATGGATATGAAGTAATATCACCGACTTTCGATCGGTGTTTAAAATCTTTTAATTGGTATCTTAGGTTGCGTGTATATAAAATTTGTTTTGCTCACGGACTTTGGTCCGATGGTGAATTACGTACCTTATAATCGACCAGTCAGAGAGCTCTTTAGGACGTATAATCTGATCGCGATACACTTTGAATTAGTAGCTCAAAGTCTTGTCAAAGGGTAGTCAAAAGATAAACCAGAGATATGATAGCCTTTATTCCGAAGCTGTAAAGCACAAAAAAAAACCTACAGTGACTGGAGTACCGAAACTTCTCCGAATATTGAGAATCTTGACAGATTCTCTATAAGAGATAATGACATTGCGATGGCCATATTTCCGAGTCTAGTATAGGTGAGCAGATCCGGAACATAAACGTGAGAATGGGCACTATCTTAACGAGAGAATAGGTCTTACGTAAGCCTGGAGTTTTTAAAGCTGACGACAATGTGTGTGTAACCTAATTACTCTAGAAAATGGCAACCATTCATTTATCAGTGGATATTTTGAGTTAATGGTGTTAATTAACCCGTATGTTTACTTCTCATCTCAAAAGCCCCGTGTTCATATCTGATCTTTTTCTTTTTCTTTCAAACTAGCACCGCCTAGGACATCTGTCTACTATTGTGTCGCAAGATGTATTGAAGGACAGGCATCTCAGAAGCAACCTGGAGGTTTTGGACAAATTGCCCATGAAAAAACATTGATATTCAACCGACTTCTGACTGAAATACTGACCCCTCAAGCTTCAAGGCCTCAACATCGTATTAGTACAAACCGGTTTCAGTCTAGCGGTCGTGGACCTACACGAATGAATGGTTATTCAACCAACATGGATGGTTCTTGTCCATCGTGAAATGGGATCGTCTCATACCACTTATCCCTACAAAGTCGATCTTTTACAAACGCTTTTATCGAGAACGTCCCAGAAAGCAAAAAGTCATTTTAGCTAGGTTCTCATATGGGGTCTACATCATCATCATCATCATCTCCTTGGCATTAATCTGCTCATCACTCTGATGGCGTCAATGATCATGACAAAGTACCAATGATCCGTCTCATGGCTCCCAACCTTGACTAGGTTGGAATTGTTCTTACGCTGATCACCAACTCTGCCTGTAGCTCCAAAACTTCTGACCATTAACATCCTGTGATTCGGCCTGCTCTTCCTTCGGCTCGTGTTGGTCGTTCCTGTTTAGATGGATCAACGAATTTGGCTGTTTTGAATACCTTGAAGACCTCGCCCGGGCGGCAGTGCTGTCATGCACTTAGAAACCGCAAGCTGGTCGACTCTGATGGATCGTCCGATCTTCCGACGGAAAGTTTAAGGGCCAAGTTCATAAGCCTACGAAGACCATTAGTAAGTTTTTTTTGTTTTAAATGATGTGACATACTTATATCTAATCTCAGTCGGTGTGCTTATCCTCGCCGGCATGCTATGCGAAGACGATAAGCACCTAGTACTATTTCTATTTCTATTCGTGCATTGGATGAACATCAAACTCAGTTGTTTGCACACATATTATTCGTTGTTTTAAACTAAACATCAGAAAGGGTCAAACATCGTGCGAGGCTTGTTCGAGAATCTCGCGACGTTTCCGTCAACGTCTTTTATCGCCCCTCTTGCCTTCGGAGAGAATAAACGTCGGGATTTCCATCTCTGTCTCGATACCGTGCACACACTCATTCAGCTTGTCAACACCGATATCATTGAAACCAGAGGAGTCAGTGCTGATGGGACGCATTCAATTCAATGATCAAATTGTCCTACGGACGAACATATTATGGCCCTTTGATGCCGCTGCGCCATACGGTTTGCAGCGTGCTAATTGAGGCATGCCCGACTCGATTACCGGTACAGACGCTCTACCCTCAATATTTCCATCTCAGCTATCTTTCTTTGAGTACCGTATTTGGAGGTTCTACGGTGTACCAACAGTCTTGCTCCTTGTTGATGCTGTCAAGAAAGCACCCTGGTAGCGATGTCATTATCAATTCTGTTAGTTCCACGAAGTGTCTACAGTTTTACGTTGGATATCTTGACCAACTTCATGCCGTTGCTTTTGTTACAGAAGAGGCTTCTGAACCCCGAAACCATTGCAATTGTACTTTGGAATGAGTACGATTGGGTAGCAGGACGATCGGTCGGCAATCTGCAACGAATAACGACCTGCTATCACTCGTCGTAAACAGTATCTATGGGATATCACCTTCGGTGGGGACTGCAGCATCCATTGATCATCCATTGCATAATGGGACTTAGTTACTGAAAAGTACCGCCTGAATTCGAGGCCGCCGCCAAGGGGTCATCGAGAAGCCTATCAAACCCATCGCCGCACGGCGTATCGAACCAAACGTTTGTCGCCGAAGCACAAGTCCTATGGAAGTGTTATGATTACGCTATGTCCAGCTCCGAATTCGAGTTCGAAACAGCCGTTGCAGAGAACGAAGCTATGGGCGCGCTGGTTTGATTGTCCCCGAAACCTTTGAAGAGCTTCTTGGAGTCTTTAGGGAAACTAATGGTAGACTTGTCAGAACTAACCTCCGCTATCGTACGAGGCTCGAACCCAATTCTCCAGATATTCATATGCGTTACAAACCCGCACAGGAACTCCGTTCCGTTCCTAAACCTGCTGATGTTATCTTGACTATCTCAGGCGGACGAGCAAGCTTGCCCCGTATTTCTGATACCTTTAAAGAGAACACCGCCTCCGCGTTCTTTCGCTTCTGTGGTTCAAAAGACGTGCCTTTTTTTCCTGGCCTCAACCCAAAGCCTTCTTTCGACCCGAACCAAATAGCGTACTCAAACATCGCCGAGATGGTTCTTATGCCATACCCACCATCGACCACTGACTACGGCATAGCAGTTTCGTTGTGTTCATTGTGTAACGCATAATAAGTATGCTATCCATACTGGCAAAACCCTTGTCTCCTCGTTGGATCCCGGTTTCCTGACGACCTTCAGGCGTCCCTTGACGAAGCTTCTTGGATGCTTTTCACAGCGTATGATTGAGGAATGAATCCACGAAGGATTCGTCAACGCAACTCGTCGCTCTAACAATTTAAGCAAGTGTTTTAACCCGCGCCCGAATCCACCCGTCCATCCGTGACAATGGTCGCGCGGTCGAGCTTGTCTTGTCGAGACATCATCAGAACCGAACACTTCAACATTATGCCGGAAGATGCCATCGTCTGAAAGTAAGCCGGTTATCTCCTTCCTTTTCTTTTTTAGATGGTATGGCTGAATTGTAAACGTTTAGCGTTGGTCGCTCTAGTATCGAAATTGACGTTGTATGGCTTAAAGCTAATGCCAAATCTGTCGCGAACGTTAACTCCCAAGTAGACCGTTACCTTGTCAAGAACGCGTCCTTCTGGCAGAAGATCGTCTCGTGAACTTGGGATGCACAACTGGTCCCAGTCATTCGTCATTCGTCATGTCTTGGTCTTTCAATAACCAAATCCTTGCTCAAATGGCACTCTGGAAAATCCCGTTGGGCGTTTCTTATCGCTTATATATATTAGCCAGAGTGCCGATCTGGCACTGGCGTCCTGCAGAGCGACATTCCTTTTCTTCCCCTCCCCAACGTAGCTCGTCGTCGTCGCGAACGTAACACACCAGATATTAGACTCATCCCGTATACACACCGATTTCGCACCCACCCTACCCTCCCAAGTATATTCTGACACGTACATTAATGCACTTAGAATTCTGAATAGAACAAACATATAATAATTCATATTATATCAGAGTAAGGTGGACAAACGCTTCGCTGTACCTAAGGCAAGTCCGGAATTCGTTGATCCGTGTATCCCGCCCACCCGCGGGCTACCCGGCTCCGCGTACCGAGCTATAGCTCTTACACCCAACCTCACACGGACAAACCTCAGGTAGCACAGCGAGACGAAGCAGGAATACTCTTGAAAGCCACGGCCCGAGCCAAGGCCAGGCAAATCATTAAGTTACCTGATAGGGTCGGTAAACGGACACGTTGAATTGTTGGTTCGAACAACGGGAGTTCGGGCTCATAGTCGATTGTTCCGATCGCAATCTAAGATTTTAGGGAGCAATTTAGTTTTCCTCACTAATCACGAAGGACCCCGAACACCTATTGTATATAATATCAGCACTTGGTAATAGAACATTTCATTACTACGTAAAGCAGGTACCTATGACTTCTGGGCTTTGAGTTAAGTAATCTTAACTTGAGCAGCTGGGCTGTATAGGGCCTGTAGCAGTATCAGTGAGAATGTCATATGCAGGAAGACAGCGAGTCGAAAGTTATTTTAAATACCTTACAATAGTAAATATAACTAAAATGTTTTTCAGGCAGGCGGTATAATTACAAGTGTAGTTTTCTTTTTTCTCGTTCACCAATTCTGTATTCTCTTCACCGGGACTCCGAGTCATGTATACTCTCCTTCTAGTTTTCTATGTACCTTCGTTTTCCTCGAGAATGCCATTGGCTAATTAATCTTGTCCATATTTTTTTTAAAAAAAAACCGTAATTTATTTGAAAGAACTTGTATAATATTTTTTATGGGAGGGTAACAGAGGGCCATCTATGCGGGTTTCATTCCAGGGTGCCAAATCGGAACGAAAACGCAGCTTGATCACACCCAGGATCCGGACTTTGTGCCTAGCATTCAGTCAGTGTGATGGGTGCATGTGTGTTCTCAATTGCAACTTCAATCTAGGTTCGTGTTTATCATATTTATATGAAGGCAGATTGTTGAAACTGTTAAAGAAAAAGACTCTCCTCAAACCACACGACAAGATGAACAACGAAACCATGACCTCAATTCAGACGATATCTCTAGCTGAAGAGTAGGTCATCGAGTCTTTTATTTTGCCTCTTGAATTAATAACTTCACAGTTTGGCGCAAGGGTAGGCCACCTAATTGTCGTTTTACTAATTGAATCAACGATTTGCAGAACCACACAGGTGGAAGCGTGTATAGCTGCGTTTGGTAAGTAGTTTTCGATAAAGGGTTACTCTTTATGGGGCTGAAATAGGCTGAAATCCACGCATGAAGCACTTCTATTTTACGCATCTCTCCTTCATCTAGATGATGAAATTCGATACATATGGAAGCCAAAATTCACAGTGGCGACCTTTCTTTATTTATTTTCCAAGTACCCGTTTTTCCTAATTTTAGTCCTCCCCTCGGTCGAAGACTTTGTCTCGGTAATTTCAAAACCTTCTTCCTATCTGTTCCTTTCTCAGGTGAACATTTACAGTCGTCGTCTCCCCGGTATTTTCGTCTCATTTGCTCCAAATCCAAAAAAAAATGACAATGTCGCAAACTAGTCTATGGATTGATCTGGGGTTTTTAGGCAATGCTATAGAACTTCTTCCATACATCGGAATACAAGGTATTTCATTCCCATTATATACCTGAGTGGTGCTCATTTTTACAAACTCCCATAGGGTTGATCTCAATTCGAACATTGGCATTATGCCAAGGATATCGACCAATGACAATAGCACTTTCTACGACATTTTTTACTAGCTTAATCTTGGGTATCTATGGTTGTGAATCATAATCAATATCATGGTAAAATATTTTAACCACGTTATGTAGCTGCAACAATACCCTCACACGACCCTGAACCGTATGATTCCCTATTATCCCCGATCCATTTTTTTTATTAACCTACTTTCCAGCTGTAAGAAGAAACTCAAAACTATACCAACAAATTCTGAATGCATTACTCTTATAGCATATCTCCCTATCATTATCCTTCTTCAAAATGTCACAACAGTTCTCTCAGACGTATTGGCCTTCATTGCAGTCATTCATCAGCTTTGGGGCCTATGGAAGGAAAAACGAAGATTACACTTACATACTGGGAAAGATTTTACTACTCTGCTTCTCCAACAGGGTAAGTTCACTCTCTTTAAAAAGACAGGTGTTCTAAAATTAATTTTTGTGTTGTCAGGTATTTTAAGATTTTGGTATGCGACGGTTATTATTATATCTTTCTCAGTGGAACTAATTTTTATTTATTGAAGCTTTGTACTCTTTGTTACAGCCACACAAGTCATAATCTCCTATGTGTGTCACCGCAATTTTTTAATTTCTCCTGAATTTCACTAAATCTAGCAAATTTTAAATCTCCAGACTTCGCTAGTAAAGATACTTCAATTCTCTTGCATCTCTTAATTAAACTTCACATAACAGCTAGTTGGATCAGAGGTCACCGCCTTTCAGAACGTGTATGAGAAATCTCCTATAGGCTTGTGAATGCTCATTTATGTTACTTCCTCCCAGGCTCTCAACGATACTCATCTGCGAATTTACTCTCGATCTTCGCCGACGGAATACAACAACAAGATCACTTCCTAACCTGTCTAATTTAGAATTCGGGGACTTGAATCTGTCATCCCATGACAATGCGGAGGTTAGATCTATACGATCCGTACTCGGTCGCCTTCAGAAGAGCATTATCGCCGATATGAGAGAGAGGAATGATCCAGTATCAATGGATAATAATGCTCCGGACCAAAGAGAACCGGATTTGGGGGCTGCTTGAATTGTATAAACTGTTGGTAAGTGTCAGATCTTATACTAATATAGGAGTACATATTGATACTCAATCAGATGATTTACTCCGTTCATACGATTCTGTTTTTTTATTGCGTAGATCACATGTAGAGGAACGGTCTTTGCGTGCTGTTGGCTTGTTATACAAAGATCTCGTGTTTTTTTTTTCATGGGTGCCGACAAAAAAACTTCAAGACGCTTACTGAATTTTACATAACTTGGGTCTGGTGCCTTTGAAACAATGTTCAAATTCCAATCGTTTACCTAGTCTGACATTTTAGCAAGTTTATTGAGCCTCAATTACAAGTGATTTACTTAAATTCATATATCATACATGAAAGTAACGCTAAAAGACAACAAGTCGACGTTTGCTATCCCCAAACTGCACGTATATAAATAATATGGACGACCACGTGAATAAGCGATCTCATACGACCCGATACTGCAGCTCTGTCAGCTAAAATCGGAGGTTCGATATTTGCGTAGCGCAGCCACCAGTTCACATCGTTTGTGAATCCATCCCATCATTAAACGCGACCTGAATTAGCTCTTCCAGGAGGATATCTGTAACTGGTGCACTCAATTTAGCAAGTTCGGCCCAAATTGCCTTCTGGAGCATAGCATAAGCCTGAAAAGAAAACACGCGTTCACAAAAAAACATCGACACTAAACATACTATCTTAACATACCTCCTGATCCTGCAGGGTAGTATCGACAAACACTCATAGACATTTCCGTAGGTGGGTGGCATCGTAAAGATTGGTGGCATTGGAAAAGATATCTCAATTCTTAATCCAAGGTGCGAGATATTATAGCGATATGCTCTTTTGAAACGTCGTAGCATTCAAGGCCATCCGGCCAGGCCATTCAAGTATTGCAGCACTAAAAGAAAATAAACTCAGCCTCGAGTATAAAACAAAAACTGGTGTATCAAGTCAACCTAAAAAAAAATAAACCATTTCTCGGTTTAATAAAGGCGACGAAACTTATAATTAAAATCCACTGACCTCAGTCTCGAGTGCTTGACAAAAAACGAGGACTGAGGTAACATTCAATCTCCGACTTCCCTCACGATTTGGAAAGGGTCGATAATGTTCTAATGTCGTATTGATCGAATACCTCGTGGCTTTCGGTGAAGTAGCTTGTCATCTTGCCCACGTCGGACGATTTCCACTGAAATATTCACTCAACATTCTCTCAACTCAGGATCATGCTGCTGCTGCGTAAGAGAAATTCTTCTTCGGATACACGTTCAACCGTAAAATATCTTTTTCCGACTGATGGGCGTGTGCTTACAGGATTGCTGCAACTGGTGTTTTGCTTGGAAAGGAGAGACCGAGGAAGAATATACACGGTGCATTGAGTAGACGTTGACTGCTTTCCTTGGCGGAAAGCCTTCATGAACATAATCCTTGACGATGGTGGTGATCTTACTACCATTGTACAGGAGAACTTGAGAAGTACCCCCAATTCTTGAAAGGTAAAATTTTTTTATCGACGTTTATGTTTCTTTTTTTTGTTAATGGTAAGTAGATATTCATGCTATTTCGGGGGAGACCGTCCATCATTTATATCGATCCTTCCGTGAGGGTAAATTGAAGGTTCCCGCTATCGATGGGAACGATTCGGTCACTAAATCTAAATTCGGTTTATAGCGTTTCTCTTATTTTCTTTATTTTTAACCAATATGAATCTTTGGTCTAGATAACCATTACGGTTGCCGTGAATCTCTTATCGATGATATTGAACGTGCTACGGACGTCATGTTGGCGAGTAGAATTACTGTTGTTGCTGGATACGGTGATGTTGGCAAGGGCGTAAGTTCATGTCCTGTATAATAATTTTATTGCTGTCTTTAACCATGTCTTTATATAGTGTGCCGAATCTCTTCGTTCTTACCCGAGATCGACCCTATCAACGCATTACAGGCTGCTATAGCTGGGTACGAAGTTACCACCATGGAAGATGCTGCACCCCGCACGAACATTTTTGTGACTACTACAGGTTGTCAAGAGATCATTAGAGCCGAACATTTGAATGTTATTGTTATGCCGGAAGATGCCATCGTCTGAAAGTAAGCTGGTTATCTCCCTCCTTTTCTTTTTTTGGACGGTATGGCTGATTGATAGAGGTTTAGCATTGGTCACTCTTGTTGTTATATTACGTAAACGCTCAGCGTCAACTATAATAAAAGAGTACTAGTGTAGTTTTCTCTATTAGCATATAATTAGGAACTGTACAGCTAGTCTCGGAGTATAAAATATTTTAGCTACTTTTCTATAATACAATAACTTTTATCCACAACTAATATGTCTACTCCGGTATTACAACAACAGGTTATGGGCCCCGGCCCCAGAACCATGACGAATGACAACTTCGCCTCCTCCCTATCACAAGTCGCTCCTCCCCCGAAGCTGGAAGCAGACGGACGAAACTGGGTATTATACAAGGCGAGAATGATGTCAATGTTCACATGGCGTCGCCTGATCTGGTATATTGACGGACGAGCTGTTGTTGTAATACCGGAGTAGACATATTAGTTGTGGATAAAAGTTATTGTATTATAGAAAAGTAGCTAAAATATTTTATACTCCGAGACTAGCTGTACAGTTCCTAATTATATGCTAATAGAGAAAACTATGCTAGTACTCTTTTATTATAGTCGACGCTGAGCGTTTACATAATATAACAACACGAGCTTCTAAACCCAAGGAACCTGATGAAAAGGCAACTGAAGCCCAGACCAAAGACTATAACAATAAACTGGATGAGTGGATGATCCTAAATGAACATGCGAGATCACTCATCATGAGTACAATACCAGAAACACTACAAATCGAAGTCATCACCACAGAATTGGCATCAGAAGCCTGGAAAATTGTTACCTCAAAATTCGACGACCAATCCGAAATGGTACAAGCCGATTTGCTAGTACAGATGTACCAGACTCGATGTCCCGAAGATGGAGACCCGTGGGAAACCATCCAAACCCTACAAACCCTTCATGCCCGATATGCGTCAGCCAGAGGAAAGCTCAACTCGGCACAATTTATCACCATCATCCTCAGTGCAATGCCCAAATCCTATCGACTGATGTTACACTCACTCGTAGTAGCAAATAAGGCAATAGACAAGAAACTTACCCCCACTGAAATCATAAACCACATCTCCGAAACGGCCCAACACAATGTCATCCTAAACAAACGGAAAACTGGTGACTCGGCACTATGTGAAGTCGAGAGGTGGATCAGTGAAAAGTCCCGACAAGTCAAAATCCAAGTGCCACAATTGTGGAAAGACTGGCCACTGGAAAGAGGATTGTTGGAGTAAAGGTGGAGGAAAAGAAGGACAACGACCTACGAGACGAAAAGGCAAAAATAAAGAAAAGGCTAACACAGCATCAGAAAATCAAACTTCGGATGACCACGCTTTCCCTGCAATGGAATACTCACTGGCTGCAAAGACAAACCCTGAACCGAAAATTAATCGGGTCCTCGACTCAGGAGCTACAAGCCATTTCGAACCGAGACAAGAAAATTTCAAGAACTTCCGAGAAATTATCCCATGACCTATTAAAACAGCAGAAGGTCAAACAATTTATGCGACTGGTCAGGGTGATGTCAAATTCACCGTCCCGAAGAAAAATAACAGTCAGGTCAGACTCACATTAAAAGACGCTTTATATGCCCCCGAGATGCCAGTATCACTAGTATCAGTTAGCCAAATGACGAAAGCAGGATATAAAGCAATATTTACGAATGGTTTAGTCCAGTTAATGGATCCTAGAGGAAATGAAGTTTTCAGTATCCCCGAAACCAACAGCCTTTACCTCATACCCACAACACTCACAACATCGACTGAACATGCGAAATTAGCCCTAACAATCAGCCAGCTACATGAACACCTGGGACATATTTCACCTATCAGTGCGAAACGAGTAGTTGAAAAGGGATACATCACTGGAATTGAATTAATTCCCGGAGATGACGACAACTCATTTTGCGAAGCTTGCGCAAAAGCAAAACAGACACGGCTCCCTTTCCCAAAAGAGAGACAAGGAGAACGAGCAAAGGAGTTCGGTGAACTTGTCTACATGGACGTTTGGGGACCGGCTAAAGTAAATACCCAGAGTGGGAAGAAATATTTTATTTCATTCACTGACAATGCAACGAGAGAAACTCACATTTTTCTGATGGCAGAAAAGTCTGAAGCATTGGAGAAAATGAAGGCATTTGTCGAGTGGAGCCGGCAGCAAGCTGGAAAAGAAATTAAATGTTTTCAGTCCGACAATGGTGGCAAGTATACAAGCGAAGTGACAAAGAAATACTTACAAGGTCGTGGAATAAAACACCGACCAACAGTCCATGATTCACCCCAGCAAAACGGATCTGAAGAACGACAGCACCGAACATTAGTAGAACATGCTCAGGCTATGATCTTTGCCGCGAAATTACCAGGATCGTTATGGGGAGAAGCCATTAGCCATGCAACATGGCTCAAGAATCGACTGTCAACTTGCGCATTAGAAAATAAAACCCCACATGAAGTGAGAACTGGGAAGAAACCAGACTTCTCTGACATACATACCTTTGGTGAGAATGTTCATGTCCAAATTGACCTGAACTCCAAATTAGATCCAAAATCAATTGTATGTCGCTGGATCGGTTTTGAGAGTAATGGGAATGGCCACCAAATTTATTGGCCAGAATCAGGACATATCAGTGTCAAATGGAATGTCATCTTTGAGCCGAAGAAGAGAGTTCCGAATGAGGGGGAGTTGGAGAGTGTGCCAACAGCACCACCAGTCAGCACACAAATCATCCGGAACAACCCCGAAACTCACCAGAAAACAACAACAGAGACTGCCAAACCTGAACGAAACAAAGAGTTGCCCGATCCCATGTTAGGACTTGAAACTCCCACAAACCAACTCAAACTGACTGGACTAAGACGAAGCCAGTGAAACATAAAACCCTCGAATTACGTCCAGGATATAATATCTGGAAAAGGTTCAGCAACCGGACAAACAAATAAACCAACTTTACCTACTGGAATACGAAACAACAATAGTCCGGAGAGCGAAAGCAGCAAACTAGCCGAAGAGATCACCATAACAGAATATGCACTAACAGCAGCAATATTCGAGCCGGAAACTGTCAAAGAAGCACTACATGGTCCGAATAAAGAAGCTTGGTCAACAGCGATGGCAGAAGAACTTGAACAAATGTGTGTGAGAGGTATCTTTGAGCTGGTAAAACCACCACTGGATGCTAATATTGTCGGAAGTAAATGGACATTCAAACTGAAGCTAAACAATGAGAACATACCAGTAAAAGCAAAGGCAAGACTCGTTGCACAAGGATTCTCCCAAGAGCCTGGAGTAGACTTCAATGAAACGTATGCTCCGACAGCGAACCTGGAAGCAATTCGCCTTATCCTGGCAATAGCAAATAAGAATGACTGGGAAATACACCAAGCCGATTTCAAGAGTGCTTACCTCAACAGCGAAATAGACGAGATGATCTTCATGCAACAACCACCCAGATTTGAAGAAGCTGACAAAGAAGATTTCGTTTGGCACTTATTAAAAGGAATTTACGGCCTAAAACAGAGTGGTCATTTATGGTACTTAACCCTAAAGAAAATGTTTACTGACCTTGGTTATTCTTGCTCAAGAATAGACCCAGGTATCTTCTTCAAACGAGAAAACAGAACGATAAAGATAGTTGCCGTTCATGTCGACAATCTGACAATGGTTGGAAACGAAGACGATGTTATTGCCAAAATGAAGACCGAACTAGGGAAAACATTCGATTTAGTCGACCTAGGAAGAATTCATTGGCTACTCGCAATGAAAATCGAAAGAAACCGAGAAGAACAAACCTTATCAATATCCCAATCAGCGTACATCAAAACACTCCTCGAACGATTCCAAATGAAGAACGCAGCACCCATTTCAACACCACTTGAACCGGGACTAATCCTCTCAAAGTCGCAATGTCCTACAACAGACGAGGAAAGAAGAGAAATGAATAAAATCCCCTACAAGCAGTTAATCGGCAGATTACTCTACCTCGCAAGAATGACTCGACCCGACATTCAATTTGCTGTCACTTTATTGGCGCATTTTATGTCAAACCCTGGACACATTCACTGGGAAGCTGCAAAACGAGTTTTAAAATATGTAAAAGGGATGAAGGACTTAAAACTCACCTATGGCATGGAGAAGACAGCCATCTTTGGTTATACCGATGCCAATTGGGCATCCCAAGAAGATCAACATTCGATTTCCGGATATGCATTCTTCCTCGATGGGGGAGCTTTCACCTGGAGCTCGAAGAAACAGTCATTGGTCACCCTATCAACAACAGAAGCCGAGTTCATTGCGATAACCCAAGCTGGAAAAGAACTCAAGTACATCTGGAACCTCCTTGGCGAGTTATTTAGACCATTCTCGACACCAATGATCCTCTATTGTGATAATCAAAGTGTGATCGCTTTCCTGAACAAAGGAGGATACAGCGCGCGCAATAAACACCTCGACATCCGGTACATCTGGATACGGGAGTTAATTGACAATGGCGAGGCAGTCTTAAAATACTGCAACACGAACCTAATGATCACGGACATCTTTACGAAGGCTCTTGCACACCTGAAAATCGAAGGATTTGCAACGTCATTGGGTTTGCACGCTTGCACATGAGGGGGAGTGTTGTTATATTACATAAACGCTCAGTGTCGACTATAATAAAAGAGTACTAGCATAGTTTTCTCTATTAGCATATAATTAGGAACTGTACAGCTAGTCTCGGAGTATAAAATATTTTAGCTACTTTTCTATAATACAATAACTTTTATCCACAACTAATATGTCTACTCTGGTATTACAACAACAACTCTGATATCAAAATTGACATTGCATGGGTTAAAGCTAATGCCAAATCTGTCGTGAACATTTAACCTCAAGTAGACCGTTACCTTCTCAAGAACAGTTGTCACATCCTTCTGACAGAAGGTCGTTCCGTGAACCCGGGATGCGCAACTGGTCATCCATCATTCAGCATGCCTTGCTCTTCCACTAATCAAGTCCTTGTTCAAATGGCACTCTGGCAAACACCTCAGAAATTCCCATTGGGTGTTCATGCATCGCCCAAAGAGCTGGACAAAGAGGTTGCACACACGCATCTGGATACCTTTGAAATTGATGACTCTCACACCTGTTCAATCCAATTATCTCAATGTACCTGTTACTGGACCTTATAAACCGCTACTAGGATCCCATCTCTCGATCCCCTTTCTTCCTAATCTCTCATCCTCGTACTGATCTTTCCATATGGCGTTTGTTGTCTTGCTTTTATCTCATCATATTTTTTTTCAATAGACAAATTATAAATTACCCCAAAGTTTGTTGTTAACTGGCAGTATTCTGAATTTCAGCTGTTTCGCAGATTGTTGGTTGACAAGGGTTTACATCCACCACCACTTCATTGGATAAGGAAGATTCCGTCTTTCAACCCGTCACCATGATGCGAAGAAATTCAAATCTTCTTGGACTAGCTGTTAAGGAGGATTCTCTTTCGGTATGTTCCTGGACACTTTATTTATACCATTCCTATTTTCGTCACAGCGCTGCCCCAAAGAAATCCAGATTTTCTTTCAACCTTCAAGCAACCCTGTTTACAACACACACTGCTTAAGTCTGTCTTTTGTCGACCATCACAAAGCCACGTCATAACCAAAACACTTTATTTCCAACTCCATCAACCTTTATGGAACCAAAGTTGCACAAGATGAATCAACATCTTCTGAGAGTTTGATCTTGTTCAGCTGTATATTTATTCCTGGTTAGAATTCCGTGTGTTTCTGATCCCTTTGATGCTCCTGAGCTTTCTGTTTCGTTAGTTTGTGTAGTAGAATATAAGATCCCATGGCACATCGACTGTTCTCCATAGGTGATCCAGACTCAACTTCACCGTAGAAACAAGAATCAGAGATGAGTTAGGTTGGGGGTAGCTGAGCATAGGGAAAGCCGCTGGATGGGTGGGTCCCTGATGCATGGTCTCTCATCTTGTGTTTGACCACTCTTTGCAAAGTTGTGATTTATGTGTCTATATTAAAGGGTATGCTACCGATTATCTATGGATAATGTATGTCTAACTAATGCAGTGCATGAATGAACAGGTGTGGGAATGGACGTGCATCAAAGGAAGAGAGAGACAGGAGGACCAATTGGGACTCTGGATGCTGGCCCAGACCGCCCAAGCTGTTCGACAAAGTCCTTGCTATGCAGATGAAGAGATACGTCAAAGAGGGCGATTAAGTGTCACTGTCAAGATTTGAACATGATTTTTAAAGGTGTCATTTGATTTCATGCCTCAAGGCAACACAGCTATAATAGAATCATGGATCTCGAGTAACAGATATGAGCATTGCTCTCGACTGGTCAATTTGATAAAAATACGCCAAAATGCGGTACAAAATCAGGTCACTGGAATCGAAGATTATAATCTAAATAATGCAGCACAGCATTCACACCAGTATCAGAAAGCTTTGGTAATTACATTCTCACTGACACTGCTACAAGCCTTAGTAACTAACTACCCTTTCCTGGCGGTCCATCATTTTATTTACTTCAACTCTCAACCACTTCTACCAGAACTGTGCCCAGCTGCTCAAATTAAGATTACTTAGCTCAAAGCCCCAAGTCAATGTTCTATTACTGAGTACTGAATCTCGACCTACTATGCGTAATGCCTAATGCTAAATTTTCATGAGCCTCTGGTCGAAACACTACAGTACTTCGCTCAAAGCCTGGAAGTCATAATTATCTTACATAGTAATTAAAATGTTCTATTACTGAGCACTGATATTATATTATATTACAATAGGTATCCTTTGTGATTAGCGAGAAAGACTGAATTGCCCACTAAAATCTGAGAATTGTGATCAGAACAATGAACTGGACCATGAACTCAAAACACATCACCTTTGATGACAATACTCTATTCAATTTAACCATTTACAGGCATTTTTGCATGTGAGACAAAAAATACAATGCTGACACTAGTTTAATGCATTATGTGATTCTTGGCAGTGTTGGTGCCAGAAGTTGGTCCCAGGCGCAACAACTGTCAATGTCAATGTGTATATGCAGGACCCCACCTTCATATTATTTATTTTAAAAGGTAATGGGTGGAACTGTTCAAGCAAAAAATCTTTCTCTAGCAATCTAACAAGAAGCAAGATGGGCAACAAGACCACGAATACCTCAAGTCAGCTTGTGGCTGAGGAGTAGGCTGTTGAGTCTTTTATTTTAGCTCTTGAATTAATAACTCCACAGAATGGCACAATTATTCTTTGGGGGGTAGGCCATTGAGTTGTTGTTTCACTAATTGAATCAAAGATTTGCAGAACCATACAGGTGGAAACATATATAGCTGCTTTTGGTGAGTAGTTTTCAACAAGGGGTTACTCTTTATGGGGCTGAAGTCTATGCATGAAGGATTTCTATTTTATGCATCTCTCCTTCATCTTGATGATGAAATTCAATACATATGGAAGCCAAAATTTACAGTAGCGACCATTCTTTACTTATTGTCCAAGTACCCGACTTTTTTCTATCTAGTCCTCCTCGTGGTCTCTGACTATGTCATGGTAACTTCAAAACCTTCTTCTCATTCATTCCCTCTTAGGTGAACATTTACAGTCTCCCCGGTATTTTTTTTTCTCATTTACTCCAAATGCAAAATAAATGACAATGCCGCAAACCAGTCTATGTAATGATCTGGGATTTTTCACCAGCACCATAGGAATTCTTCCATTAATTGGAATACAAGGTATTCTATTCCCATATACTTGAGTAGTGTTTATTTCCCAAACTCCCATAGGATTGATCTCGATTCGAACTCTAGCTTTATGCCAAGGATATCGGCCAATGACAATAGCACTTTCTGCAACATTTTTTACTCCCGTAATCTTGGATATCTATTGTTGTGGATTATAATCAATATCATTGTGAAATATTCTAATCATGTTATGTAGATGCAACACTACCTACATGCCAACCACAACCATAGGATTTCGATTTCCTATTATCCACAATCCATTTGTTATTAACCTGTTTTTAAGCTGTAAGAAGAAACTCCAAATTGTACCACATGTTTTGAACGCATTGTTCTTATAGCATATCTCTCTATTTTGCTGCTTATTGACAATGTCGCAGTAGTTCTCTCCGACATATTAGCATTCCTTGCTGTCATTCGCCAGGTTTGGGGCCTATGGAAGGAAAAGCGAAGATTAGGCCTACACACTGGGAAGGACTTTGCTACTCTGCTTCTCCAACAGGGTAAGTTTACTTTCTTTAAAAAAACAGGTGATCCATAATTAATTTTTACCATGTTGTCAGGTATTTTAAGATTTTCGTATGTGACAACTACTATTATCTCTTTCACTACGACTCATTTTTGATTGAAGCTTTGTACTTTTCATTACACTCACTGGACTCATATTTTCTTATGTGTGTCACCATGGTTTTCCCCTGTATTTCACTAAAACCAATCAACTCGAATTCCCACAGATTTCGCCAGTAAGATATTTCAATTATCTGTTGCATCTCTTTATTAAACCTTACATAACAGCTAGGCGCAATAGATGTCACTATCTTTCAGAACGTGTACAAAATAATTAATTTCCTATATACTTGATATGTCCGTTTATGTTATTCCCTCTCAGGTTCTCAGCACTACTCATCTGTGAATTCACTCTCGATCTTCGTCGACGGAACACAACAACAAGACCGCTTCCTAACCTGTCTGCTTTAGAATTCGTGGACCTGAACCCGTCATCCCAGCACAATCCAGAGGTTAGATCTATACGCTCCGTACTCGGTCGCCTTCAAGAGAGCATCATTGCTGATATGAGAGAAAGGGATGGTTCGGTGTCAATGAGTATTGATGCTTCAGGACAAGGAGAACCAGATTTGGAAACTGCTTAAATTGTATAAATTGGTAAGTGGCATATATTATTAATATGGGAGTACGTGTTGACACTCAATCAGATGGTTTATTCTGTTTATACGATTCTGTTTTTTCTGTTGCGAATAACAATAACCTCATGACATGAAGAACTTCACTACTTATGTATATAACCCCCAACTTGTTCAAAATATTGTTCAGATCACATTCAAAGGAAGGGTCTGCGCATGTTGTTGGCGTGTTATACAAAGATCTCGTGTTTTTATTACAACTTAGTGCCGCAAAAAAAAGCTTTCTGAATTTGTATGTTCAAACTCCAATAAGTCCAATCGTTTACCTAGTTCGGCTTTTTAACACGTTTGTTGAGCATCGATTACAACTGATTTATTCAAATTCCTATATTCGCACTAGTACTATGGACAATTATGAAAATAGTGCTAAAAGACAAGATTTAATTACTACCCGATATGCTATCCCCAAACTGCACGTACATAACATGGACGAATATGGACGAGCACGCAAATAAGCAACCTCATACGACTGAGATGCGAAAGAGTGTAAGGGTTCATACCCTTGTAAGTAGATCTTTCCTGATAAGTTATGCCGCTAAAAAATGAAACTTGACCTTTGAATTTCGTCTACATTTAATGATCATCGATGAATCAAATTGTAATTTAAGAAAGGGAATATACGTATTGCATTAAACATACGGGAAAAATAGCCTTAAGAATTAATTAGTAAAAATAAGAGGAATTGGAGTATCTCGCTGGAGAGCACAATAACGTTAATTTTCGTAAACAAGGGGTGAAAAAAAAAACTGAGATAAGATGAAACATTATAGTTGTGTAACGACTCTTGAGGAATCTTTAAGACCCACACGAAGTCTGAAACTGAAAATTTAAATCTTGTTTTGATTTTTTTTGCATTTTGAATTGCTCAAGGCCGAATGAGTTGAATAGGATTCGATACTACAGCTTTGACTCCCTTAGCTCTGTCAACTGGAATCGGGAGGTTCGATATTTGCGTAGCCCAATAATGGTGTCCACAAACCATGACGACCTAGACCGGTCATTCTTGTGCGGGGTTTGGCGCCAGCGAGAGTCTGCTTCCATTAAAGATTGTGGAAGAGATGTCACGGATGCGCTCGGGATTTCATCTGGAGTCATATTGGTAACCCTTGATATTATGTATGAGTGTCTGACATGCTCGAAGAGAAAGCAATTCGACCTCTTTAGTAACGTTCAAGTCGTTCTTCATTCTTGTGTTCTTCCAGAATAACCGACTAAAGCCCAACTGCCGGAATGACTTCTCGAACGATATCTCACCCGAGGGCTTCTGATACAACAGTAGCTTCACGAAGATTTTCACAAGCATTCATCAGCACAGGTTCTACCCGATTCTTGTTGGAATCCGCCTCGGAATCTCTGAAAACGTTCCGTTAATCCAACGTCTCCGTGCGGGCTTTCATGAGCTGAAGTGCTTCAGCTCGAATAGATATGACCGCTGTATGAAGCATAGTAGCACGGGCCAGAACAGTGAGTCCGGCTTCTTGAACGACAACTGTATGTACGAGATCGGTGAAATAATGTAGTATAGCCAGACAAGAGTCCATGTTCCTCCCCAAGATACTCTTCCTGAGGAGCTTAGCCAATTGTATAGGAATGGGCCCTTTGCATCGGTTTCTGCGAGAATTCCCAACACGATGAAAACGCGGAACTGAGTATACGACGAACCCTGGAAAGTGGTTACTGGTACGAGACTCATCCATCGCGCTGTCCAGATATCCTTCAAACCTAAAAACAGATATCGCTTAGTTTATAAGCATGCAACTACAACGTCATTTACTTACCAACACTAATAGCACTGATTACCAAAGCCTTCGACAGAATCTTTGCGGTCTTTTCCAAGTGGTTCAAACTGGTCTGGCGTTCTGAACTGAAGAGGATGATATCCCCCGGTGACAAAGCCCAAACAGCTTCAGGCATCCTAAAACCGCTTAGATCATCAATGATACTTCATAGTCGCATACTCGCAATCTCGTTTTCCACTCAAGTGGCAAACAAAGTTTGGAGTAGGTTCAAAGCCATACCGTGGATTGATATACGCATCGTCAGGCTTCCAACACCTGCGAGCATCGTAATCACATGCACAGTCTCGGAGGCGCGCAGTTGGCTGGTGGTAAATTGTGGATTAAACAACCAGTTAGTCGACTACGGTATGGAATCATACAAGTACACACATCTCTTAATTTGCTAAGAACTCGTGTTCAAATACGCATTGATGAAAAGACGACCAACGTGTCAGCCACCAGCTCACATCATTGCGAATCCATCCCGTCATTAAAAGCGACCTGAATTAACCGTAACCAGTGGACTCAGTTTAGCAAGTTCGACCCAAATTGCCTTCTGGAGCGTAGGATAAACCTGTAAAAGAGAATACACATTGGAGAAACACATCGTGACCAAAAATACTATTTTAACATACCTCCTGATCCTGTCGTAGACATTTCTGAAGGTGGGTGGCATCTTAAAGAGGGTTGGTGGGATCAGAAAGAATATCTCAATTCTTAATTCAAGGTGCGAGATACTATAACGATATGCTCTTTTGCAACGTCATCGGCATTCAAGGTCATCCGGCCGGGCCATTCAAGTATCGCAGTACTAAAAGAAAATAAACTCAGCAATGAAAACTAGTGAATCCTCGGTTTAATAAAGCGTACGAGACCTATAATCAAAATCTACTAACCTCAGTCTCGAGTACTTGTCAAAAAACAAGGACTGAGGTAACATTCAACCTCCGACGACTTCGGTAAGTTAGACGGCTTATGAACCATAGTGTACTCCAAAACTTCAAAATATCCAAAGTCATGTTTATGAGAATCTGGAGATACTGTGACGATTGCTGAAAGCCTCGATAATGTTCTAATGATCCAGGAGCATCCAGATGGCCGTATTGATCGACTCATCCATCGGGGCTTTAGGTGCTGAATAGTAGCCTGGTCATCTTGCGTGCGTATTGCCACAAAAAGAAAATACACGAACGATCTTCATTGAATCATTCACATTTTCGTTTAGACATTCTCTCCACTCAGGATCATGCCGCTGCTGCGCAAGAGGAATTCTTTCTTCGGATACATGTTTAACCGTAAAATTTTTTTCTGACTGATGTGCGGTACCAGTCTTTGCTTGGAAAGGAGAGACCGACAAAGAATAAACGTGGTGCATCGAGCAGACGTTGGCTGCTTTCCCTGCCAGTGGTGGAAATCTTTTAAACATGTGCATGATCCTTGACGACGGTGATGATCTTACTACTGTTGTACACGAGAAGTACCCCCAATTTTTGAAGGGTAATGTTTTTTGATCGATGTTTATGTTTCTTTTCGTTTGTTAATGGTGCGGTTTTATTTAGATATTCGTGGTATTTCTGAGGAGACCATATCGACGTCCATCATTTACATATATCGATCCTTCCGTGAGGGTAAATTGAAGGTTCCCGCCATTAATGTGAACAACTCGGTCACTAAATCGAAATTCGGTTGGTAACATTTCTTTTACATATGAATCCTTTGTTTAGATAACCATTACGGTTGCCGTGAATCTCTTGTCGACGGTATTAAACGTGCTACAGATGTCATGCAAGGTAAAGTTGCCGTTGTTGCTGGATACGGTGACGTTGGTAAGGGCGTAAGTTCATGTCCTGTATAAGAATCTCACTGTTGTCTTTAACCATGTCCTTATATAGTGTGCCGAATCTCTTCGTTCTCACGGTGCCCGAGTCATCATCACCGAGATCGACCCTATCAACGCATTACAAGCTGCTATAGCCGGGTATGAAGTTACCACTGGAAGATGCTGCACCCCGCACGAACATTTTTGTGACTACTACCGGTTGTCGAGACATCATCAGAGCCGAACACTTTAATGTTATGCCGGAGGATGCCATTGTCTGCAAGTAAGCTAATTATCTCGCTCCTTTCTTTCGGACGGTATGCTGAATGATAGATGTTTAGCATTGGTCACTTTGATATCTAAATTGACGTTTCCTGGCTTAAAGCTAATGCCAAGTCTGTCATGAACATTAAACCTCAAGGAGACCGTTACCCTCTCAAGAACGGTTGTCACACCCTTCTGGCAGAAGGTCGTCTCGTGAACGAACTTGAGATGCACATTTGGTCATCCATTATTCATTCGTCATGTCTTGCTCTTTCAGTAACCAAGTCCTTGCTCAAATGGCACTCTGGTAAACCCCCCAGAAACCCCCGTTGGGTGTTCGTGTACTGCTCAAAGAACTAGACGAAGAGGTTGCACACGCGCATTTGGCTAGCTTGCATGTGAAATTGACGACTCTAATCGATCCAAGTATCTTGATATACTCGTTACTGGTCCTTATAAACCGGAATATTATCGCTACTAGGATTCCGGCTCTCGATCCCTTTTCTTCCTAATCTCTCATCCTCCTATTGATCTTTCCATATGGCCTCACAGGTTCGTTATGGCTGGTTGTCTTGCTTTATCTCCTCATTATTTTTCTCAATAGACAAATCATAAAGAGCTCACCCCAAAGTCTGTTGTTAACCGGCGGTATTCTGAATTTCAGCAGTTTCGCAGATTGTTGGTCGACAAGGGTTTACATCTGCCACTACTTCGTTGGACAAGAAAAATTCCATCTTTCAATCTGTCATCGCGACGCAAAGAAATTCAAACCTTTTTGAACTATGTCGTTAAGGAGGATTCTCTTTCAGTATGTTCTTGAACACTTTATTTCTTTATACCATCCTTATTTTCGTCACAGCGCCGCCCCCGGAAAAATCCAGATTTTCTTTCAATCTTCAAGTGATCCCGGTTACGAAACACGCCGCTCAAGTCTTTTGTCGACTATCATAAGGCCGCGTCATAACCAAAACGCTTTATTTCCAACTCCATCGACCTTTATGGAACCAAAGTTGCACAAAATGAATCAACTTCTTCTGCGAGTTTGATCTTGTTTAGTTGTATATTTATACCTGGTTAGAATTCCGTGTGTTTCTAATCCCTTTGATGCTTCTGAGCTTTCTGTTTCGTTAGTTTGTGTAATGAAATGATGTATTGAGTCTGCTGCCAATAAACCATCGTGCGTTTTGATTGGATCCCAGGGCACATCGACTGTTCTTGATAAGTGAGGCAGCTGGAGCGATACGTCAAAGAGGGCTGTTGTGGACGTTTAAGCATCGCCATCAATGCCGTATACAAATGACTCGAATATGATTTTACATCAAAGTGCGGTACAAAATCACGCCATGGAATTGAAGATGAGCACAGCATTCGTAGCATTATCAGAAAGCTTTGGTAATTACATTCTCACTAACACTGCTACGAGCCCTATACTAACTACCCTTTCCTGGCGGTCCATCATTTTATTTACTTCAACTCTCAACCACTTCTATTGGGACTATGCTCAGTTGCTCAAATTAAGATTACTTAGCTCAAAGCCCGGAAGTCATAAATGTTCTATTACTGAGTACGGGTACTGATATTATATTACGATAGGTGTTCGGAGTCCTGAATTATCTCTTAAAATCTGAGATTGCGATAGTCGGAACAATCGACCATGAACTCAAAACACATCACCCGACAATACGTTTTATTTAGTTTAACCATATACAACCTGGCATTCTTGATCTTATGTGGGATATGAGCATTGCATGCAATGCGGACATTGGTTTAATGTGATTCTTAGCAGTGTTGGCGCCAGAATTTGAGTTGCGGGCTCAACAACGTGCGTATGCGGACCCCACCTTCATATTATATTTATATCGTATTGAAGGTAGTGATTGGAACTGTTCAAGCGAAGAATCATTCTCTAGCAATCTAACAAGCAAAATGGACAACGAAACCATGAATACCTCAATTCAGCTTATGGCTGAGGAGTAGGTTGTTGAGTCTTTTATTTTACCTCTTGAATTAACAACTCTACAGAATGGCGCAATTATTCTCTGAAAGGTAGGCCATTGAGTTGTTGTTTTACTAATTGAATCAATGATTTGCAGAACCATACAGGCGAAGACATATATATATATAGCTGCTACTGGTAAGTAATCCTAATTTTCAAGTAAATGCTTGCTCTTGTGACCTTTAGCTCCACACATGCAGTACTTCTATTTTACGCATCTATCCTTCATCTTGATGATGAAGTTCAATACATATGGAAGCCAAGATTTACAGTGGCAACCGTTCTTTACCTATTGTCCAAGTATCCGGTTTTTTTAGTTTTAATCCTCGACGTGGCCAGTGACTTTGTTTCGGTAACTTCAAAACCTCCTTCTCATCCATTCCTCCTCAGGTTAACGTTTACAGTCTCCCCGGTATTTTTGTCTCATTTAGTCCAAACTCAAAAGAAATGACAATGCCGCAAACCAGTCTATGTAATTATTTGGTTTTTTCAAGCTCTGCCATAGGAATTCTTCCAGTCATTGGAGTACAAGGTATTCCATTTCCATATATCTGAGTGGTGCTTATTTTTTGAACTCCCCGTAGGATTGATCTCACTTCAAGCTCTGGGATTACGCGAAGGATATCGGCCAACGATAATAGCAATTTCTACAACATTTTTTATTGCCGTAATCTGGCATATCTATGGTTGTGGATTATAATCAATATCATTATGAAATATTTTAACCACTTTATGCAGTTGCAACAATACCTGCATGCAACCCACAACCGTAGGATTTCCTATTATTTCCGATCCATTTTTTATTAACCTGCTTTTTAGCTGTAAGAAAAAACTTAAAATTGTATCAACACGTTCTGAATGCAGTATTCTTATAGCATATGTCCCTACTTTGCTCCTTGTTTCCAATGCCACAGTAATTCTCTCTGACATATTAGGATTCCTTGGTCTCATTCGTCAGGTTTGGGGCGTAAGGAAGCTAAAGCGAATATTAAGCTTACATACTAGGGAAGACGTTTTTGCTCTGCTTCTCCAACAGGGTAAGTTCACTCTCTTTAATAAGACAGGTGTTCTAAAATTAATTTTTATGTGGTGTCAGGTATTCTAAAATTTTTGTATGCAACAGCTACTATTATCTTTTTCACTGAGACTAACGCTTTATTAAAGCCTTGTACTTTTCATTACACTCACACAACTCGTAACGAATTATGTGTGTCACCACAATTTTCTCCTGCATTTCACTAAATCTAGCCAATTCAAATACCGACAGATTTCTCCGGTAAGATATTTCAATTCTCTGTTACATCTCTTAATCAAAATTTACATAACAGATGGTCAGAATAGATGTCAATGCCTTTCAGAAAGTGTACGAAACGATAAATCTCCTATATGCTTGTGGATACTCAATTATGTTACTTCCTCTCAGGCTCTCCTCAATACTCATCTGCGAATTTTCTCTCGATCTTCGTCGACGGAATGCATGTCTAACAACCAACGAAGACCACAAGATGATTCCGAAACTGAACCGGACTCGGATTCACAGTTTCCCTATTTTTCCACGGCCTCGCGCCCAACCCACCCAAGGTGGCCATCTTACTCGAAGAACTGTGTCGCAAAAATCGAAATAGCCTGAACAGACCATATCGCCCGTTCCTGATAAGTTATACGACTAAAAAATGAAACTTGGCCGACCTTTGAATTTCGTATTGTAATCTAAGAAAAGGAATGTATTGCATTAAAAGTAGACATACGTAAAAAAAAATAGCGTTAAAAATTAATTAGTAAAAATATGAGGAATCGAGGTATTTTTTGAAGTGTTCTCCCCGGAGAACACTAACGATAATTTTTATAAACAAGGGATGAAAAAAAGGGTTCTGGAAATGGAATTTGGTATACAATAAATCAATAATGGGGTGAAAAAAAAAGGAAACTGAGATGAGATGAAACATTATAGTTATGCAACGAGTCAGCGTTAGATGGAGACGAATCATTTAAATCCACACGAAGAAGTCTGAAACTGAAAATTTAAACCTCAATTTTATTTTTATTGACTCTGTCAGCTGGAATCGGAAGTTCGATATTTACATAGCACAGTAATGGCGTCCACAAACCATGAAGACCTATCACTCTCATGCGGAAGCTGGTGCTGGGAGAGTCCGCTTTTGATAAAGATTGTGGAAGAGATGTCGCGGATACACTCGGGGTTTCATCTGGAATTATACTGGCGGCTCTTGATATCGTGAGATCAACACATGTCGCCACGGCTTTGATATGAGCGTCTGACATGCCCGAAGAGAAGGCAGTTTCGTATATCTTTTGCATCCATTCGGGATTGGAAGATCATGAGAGAAAAAGAATGTGTTGAAGTGCTTAATACGCGGTCTCCTTGAAATGCCAAATAGTCCAAGTACATTTTGGCAAGCCCGGCCCACAGGAAGTATAAATGTTCTGTGCAGGCCAAACCGTTATGAATTTCCGGGTAGATCCGTATTCGTATCAAGATGGTAGTCATCGTCATCCTTAGAGTCCGCCGACCCATCTATCATAGCAATGCGCTATACCCATTAGAAGGGGCATCGTCAACGAATCAAGAGATTTGCATTCTTCATTCGCTGCACCAAGCGAACAGTGCATCGCAATACATAACATGGACATCACTACTTCTTTAGTAACGCTCGAGTCGTTCTTCGTTCCTACATTCTTCCAGAATAACCCAACTAAAGCCCAACCAAATAACTTCTCGAACGATAACTCACCTGTGGGCTTCCAATACAACAGTAGCTTCACAAAAATCTTCACGAGCATTCATCAGCACAGATTCTACCAGATTCTTCTTGGGCTCCGTCTCGAAATCTCTAAAAACATTCTGACTATCCGGGTTCTTTACGTCAATTTCTGCGAGAATTCCTAACATGACAAAAGCGCGGAACTGAGCATACGGCAAACCTTGAAAAGCGGTTACTGATACGAGACTCATCCATCGGCGCTTTCCAGATATTCTTCAAACCTAAAAACGGAGATTGGTTGATTTTTAAACATGCAACTACGACATCGTTTACTTACCAACACTGGTAGCACCGATTACCAAAGCCTTTGACAATATCTTTGCAATCTTTTCCAAGTGGTCTGGGGTTCTGAACTATGATATCCCCACTAGGATAAGGGTGACAAAGCCTAAAGCAGCTTCAAGTACTCGCCACTGTTTAGATCATCGATGATACTTCGTAGTTGCATGCCAGCAGTTTCGCCTTCTACCCGAGCGGCATACAAAGTCTGGAGTAGATTCAAAGCCATACCGTGGATTGATATACGCATTGTCAGGCTTCCAACACCTGCGAGCATAGTAATCACATGCACGGTCTCAGAGGCGCGTAGCTGGTTAGTGTTATAGACGTCCATCCCATGTCCTGAAGCGAGAGAAAATCTTGTTCAAATTGTGATAGCTTTCCATTCCGAAGCTTCTATGATTTGGGCAGTCGGTTTGTTGAATGATGCACTAAGAGTCTAATTGTACAATCAGTTAGTCGACTAGGGTACCGAATCATACAAGTACGCACATCTCTTAGTTCGCCAAGAACCTGTGTTCGAATATGCATTGATGAAAAAGCAACCAGCGTGTCAGCCACCAGCTCACATCGTTGCGAATCCATCCCGTCATTACAGCTGTTCCGGTTACGTAAGGCGGATGGGCTACGAGAATTTAGGGCCTTGAGATTTTAGCGCGCGAGCTAACGCGCTAGCGCGGCAGTGTGCAAAATGCACTATTTATGTTTAATTCTTGCACAAATTAGATAAAAAAATACTCATTTATTTGTTAAGTTTCTCTGCATCATTGTTGAATAAACAAAATTGTACTTTTAACCTCAACATATGTTGTAATTGATATATCACGTGACTAACGCAGCACTGTAGTGCGGCTTTGGCGCGACTAACTGACACGGCAACCTACAAATAACCTGTCTGTTGTCCTTTGTGTAATAGAAACAGAAAATAAATGAGATTAATGAGGTCTGAGGAGGTGTAATCAACTCACAATGGTTCGAATCTGTATATTCTTCAGCAGTTGAGATATATATGCTGCGTTAGTCATGTGATGCAAAATATATAATCTAGTGCTGCATTAGTCATGTGACATATTAATACAACATATACCAATGCTAAAAGTATAATGTTATTTACTCAAAAGTACTGAGGAGAAGCTTAATAAATAAAAGAAACTTGTTATTCTATCTAATTTGTGCAGGAAGACAGCACACTTGCACCTGCCACGTTAGCTAGCCACGCTAGAGTGTCGCACTAGTCACATAATATATCTATTACAATGTATACCATGGTTAGAAGTACAATTTTATTTATTCAAAAATACACAGAGAAAATTTATAAAGAAACTGTTTTTTTACTATCTAATTTTTTCAAGAATTAGATAGCAAAAAAAATTGTTTATTTATAAAGTTTTTCTTCATATTTTTTGAATAAATAAAATTGTACTTTAAACCTTGGTATACGTTGTTATAGATATATCATGTGACTAGTGCGACACTCTAGTGCAGCTAGCTAACACGGCAGGTGCAAGTGTGCTGTCTTCCTGCACAAATTAGATAGGAAAATTACTTGTTTATTTATGGATTTTCTTTGAATCACTAACTAACAAATAAAATCATACTTTTAACATTGGTATATGTTGTAATAGATATATCATGTGACTAGCACAGCACTTGATGTTATGTAACTGTTGATTCTCAAGCACAGAACCGACAGTTATGGTGGAGAAGAGTTTAGGGGAATAACTTATTGGAAAGGGAGTGGGGGCAGATTCTGATATCCGATAAGGAGATGAGAATGGGTAACACTTCTGTGGCAAGTGTTTCCGAGTGAACATGTTGTTTAGACCTCAACCAGGCAGGATAGAAGGGGACTTGACACCACAAATCCCAGAAAGAGAAAGAAAATAAGAAACAAGGTGACCTTTACAACTTCAGCTCGTGGCCCTGTATTAAGCAATAGTGTAAAGTGTAAAGGTGGAGAATACAATGAAACTAAGTCCTATTTATACAAAAATACAAAAAAGCGCAATAATAAGAGAAATATGATGTAATAGGGGCAGGGAGAATAGAATAAACAATTAAATAGGATGAATAGAATAAGCAGGAAGAATGGTTGTGGCACAACCCAAAAGGAAGTAAAATAATGAGTGACAACGTCATGAAGAAAGGATAGAAAAAGAAATAAGGAAAATTACAGTTTTTAATTATTATTTAATGTTTTGATGAGTTTGATGCTGTGGAAGCATTTTATAATGTTTTTGTTGGGAGAAAGAGCTGTTACATAACATAGGAACAGATAGGAATAGATAGGAACAATTATTAGAAATCAAGGGGAAGGAATAAAGTGGAATGGGAATGATGCATATGGTAGCAGAGGATAGATGGCCATGACCCATCTAAAAATATACAATGTACCTGACATATGTAATCTTTTTGACAAGGTGAATGAAGGAAGCAAAAGCTCAAGAAGAATGAATCCAGGAGAAGGTTGGTGAGGTCCCAAGATGGAGGAATTAGTGGTTACATGACAACCCTCATGTAAATATGATGTAGACTCAGTTTTGATATTGACCTTGGTCAATATCTAATAAACAAACTATTATCTGTTCTTCTTCATCTCTCATTAATATATCTCTGACTTCAGCTGTCGTCGACTCAACCTTGATGGTCTTGCTTGTCATTGACACTAAGTTACATCTCTCAATCTTACTCCTACTGTAGTCATTGACCTCAACTTCGTCAGATTCTATTGTTGACTACTATAGTCAGCATTGTCACCATTAAATTGGGGACATACACTCAGGGTCTAGGAAGAGGGCACAGCATATAAGCTGAGGCCATGTCCCCAACTCAGTCGAACTTCCAATCAATAATCTCGAAAGAGTTATCGATTTCAAGATCGACTACAAACCTAAGGTATCAGACCTTGATAAATGTCAAGGATTGTTTGAGTATGCTGAGGTAAATGGTAGATTCCCAGAGGATTGCTGAGTACAATAAAGTATGTAAGAGTATCCCACAGTTCCCCATGAGGAACCCCCGGGATATTGTAGGACACCAAAGTAGTGTTTGGTAATACTAAATATTCCCCTCCACTACCTAAAGTCCCCAAAGGTAATTATGTGAGATGAAATTGAGGAAAACCTAGGTACTAGCAGTATGACCTTGAAATACCCCTAATTACTCAGGTATTACAAGTGAGGGAACCTGTACTTATTCTTCCTCCGGTGATCAGAAGGTATACTTTGCTTTACTTCAGGAAACCTCTAAATCATATCCAATACTTACTTGTGTATACTTCTAATATTTTTGAATAACTGCTGTAGTTCTCAGAACTCGGTTGCAGTACGGCAAGGTATTTACTAGTATTGAGAGGTAAAACAGGATATTCCGGAGGTATTCCGGAGTTGGCGGAGATGACTGCAAGTTATGTCGGCAATCAGCACAATTTTTGTGGTATCCCGCAGTATCCTGCCGGATCTACGCACTAACCTACAATTAGTGTGTTTGGAACTTCAATGTTTTTGCATTATTTGGTTTATGCTTTATTTTTGTCCCAAACTACCTGTCATAAAATGGTCTGTAAAATCAAACTCCGCCATCAGTACCCGAAAGCGCTGTAATTTAAAACAAAACAAAAAAAAACAGAAAATACTGATTGGACTGGCGTTCATGTTGATATTTGCCATTCTGTTTCATTTCCTCACCTTACGGCCTATTTTCACCCTCAGATATCATTGATATAAAAGATAACCTTTTTCAAGTCGACCTATACAATAATTCCCCATGAGAAAACTATGGCCGATCCGTTTAGATCGCAAAAAGGTAGTCTTGGGCAAGAAATCCCAGGTCAATCCAGAAAGGGAGGGATCGAGACAGGTGGGGATGAGATTACAGTATCATTCAGTATCGTGTTTACTTATTATCTATAACACAGCTGCAAAGCGCCTTCGTAAATCCTTCCAGTATTGACAGCAATGAACTCGTGAGTTCTATACAAGCCGCTTCTCAAGCTCTGAAAAGTACACACACTATTACTGGAAAACGTCTGGAACATGAGGATAAACCGGGTTATTACGATAAAGTTGGCAAGAGCGTCATACAGAGACTATCCATTTTTAACGACTTGGTCCAAAAATTTGCAGATTTGGGAGTTTCGGTTTTCACCCCTGTATCGTATTGATAACGTTCTAACGTTCTCTTTATTAGGTACACCCTTATTCAAAAACAGCATGGTCGATTATAGCTAGTGTCGTTACTGTAACGCTACCATTTAATTGATTGATATCTGTGCTGATATCTTTTCTTAAGATAATCACTAATACACAACAGATTGATCAAAATATACTGGATCTCTTCAAGACACTGGATTCCACTTACGAGTTCATAGAAGAGTCAACGGAAATCCAAAGCCACCCGTCCTATCAACGGATTTTGTCCAATCTCGCAAAACAAACCCAAGAATGCGCTTATTTCATCAGGGGTTATGCTAAAAAACGAAACTTTTGTACGGATGTATTGAACTTCTATGATATTAATTCCCTGACATTGATAACAATATGCAGGGATTCGTGTTGGAATGAATATTGGTGGAGAACCTATTAGATTGCGTGTTCAGAGCTACCAAGATTCCTTTGCAAAACTTTTGGCAGAATTCCAAACCCGTTCGGCTTTACATACAGAAATTTCAGTTGGCCGTCTTTTTGAGTTAAATAAATTAATGGGTGAGAACGGTTGCATCTATTATAAACACTAAATCCAATGTCAATCAGGTGAAAATCTGGACCTCAACGATCTCCCCTATGCCTCAGGTGCAGGGTTGCACATGGGGAAACAGTGTCTTCTTGGAACCCGTGTAGAAGTTTTAGACGAAATTGTCGATTGGATAAACAACGATGATGACGATTGTCCACGATTGTTCTGGCTAGCTGGTTCAGCGGGAATGGGGAAATCCGCGATAGCGCATTCCATTGCGTCGAGGTTCAAATCACTTAAAAGATTGGGTTCATTCTTTTGCTTTGACAAAACTTCCCTTGAACGACGAGATAAAATTTTTTCTACTATAGCCCGAGACCTTGCTGGCCTGGATCTGCAAATAAAACATGAGCTGGCGAAAATCATTAAGGATGAATATTCACTATGTCACACTACTGATTTACAACTACAATGGGAGAAACTCATATCTGAACCACTTCGTGCTATATCCGAAGTCAGTACCGGTCCTATTTTGATTGTTATTGATGGATTGGACGAAAGCGGGGATACGATTTCGCGTCGGGGGCTCCTAACGATATTGGAAAAAGAAATATCATCTTTGCCTGTCAACATTCGTTTCCTTATTACATCTCGTCCGGAAAAAGACATTCTTCTGACCTTTAATAAACCACAATCGCATATCCGATCAAAAATGATGAATAACATACCGGAGACAGAGACAACTCGCGACATCTTGACTTATTTCAAAACCACTTTAAAAGTCGAAGTCGAAGAAGAGTCTTTTGGAGATGCAGAGTTAAAACGGTTGGTTGATCTGTCTCAAGGACTTTTATCAGTGGGCATATCTGGCTTCGGAATTCTTGATTGGTTTGAGAAAAGGCGCCGGATCGACTGCTACTGACCGATATAAGGATCTTATCAACACCCAACGTATCCAGTCTATAAATGATCCTTTAGATGCTATGTATAATCAAATTCTCTCGTCTATATTCGACTCGAGCAATCCTCTGGTGATGAGTCGGTTCCGCTCAGTCATTGGCAGTGTTGTCGCCGCTTATGAACCCCTTTCTCTGAACAGCCTGATCGCATTACGAGGAGAGAATGTATCATTATCTGGAAGGAAAACAGATATCAAAGTAGTACTCGAATATATGGGATCGCTGCTAAGTGGTATCAATGATCATGATCCCTCTTCACCCATTCGTCCCCTTCATCTCTCGTTTCGTGAATACCTCCTTGACCACAATCGTAGTCACGAGTTTTGTATCGATCCGACTCACTTTCACCGGGATTTCTCATTTGCCTGTCTTCGTACAATGATGGAAGGATTACGATTTAACATCTGTGGTATATCGAACTCTCATATACGTAACGTTGACGACAAAGGTCTCTCGGAAAGGGTTTCATCTTCCATCACTTCACAACTATCCTACTCTTCTCGTTATTGGGCGCGACACGTCTCTTCAGCGGTCTTTGACCCTTTGGTAGCAGGGAAGATTGAGAAATTCCTTCATCACGGATTTCTTCTATGGCTGGAAGTTTTGAGCTTATTGCAAGCAATCAGTGGAGCTGTCAAATCGATGTCCAGTATTATCTCTTGGTGCTCGGTAAGTAATATCGTACCTTGTGTATCAGTTTCAAACTGTTCCTTAATTATCTGTTTTCAGGAAAAGGAATCTCACCAGACCCTTTATGATTTCGCTGTAGATGGAAAGCAATTTGTTCAACTATTTGGTGGTGCTATTGCTGATTCTGCACCACATGTCTATATTTCTGCTTTGCCTTTCTGCCCCCAAAGATCCGTTATATACAAAAAATTCATCAGTCAATTCCCGAACACTTTGCGGATTGCATCCGAACCAATTCATGATTGGCCACTTGGCTGGCGCAGGATAACTATGAGGAACGTTTGGTGCACGTCCTTCTCTCACGGAGGACAATATCTTGCTGTTGGAAGCCAGAGTGATGGTATCGTCAGAGTATTGGATCCTGAGACTTTGGCAACCCTATGGACTGTAGCGTCGTCGGACAAACTTGACAATGGTATACAGGATGTTCAGTTTTCTACTGGCGATAAATCTCTTGTGTTTGTTGCTATGAAGAATGTTTACTCATTCGACATTTTAACGGGTAGTCTGACGATATTACTCAGCGATCTTCCACTTCGCGATCATATAATAATCTCGCAGGATACGAGATTCGTCGCCTTCTGTTATTACTTTGACACGGAATCTAAGCTCACTGTTTGGAACTTGGGCACTAGGGAAGAAGTTATCAATATACATGTGGAGGGTGAAAGAACTCTGTATTATGGGTTTTCAAATACCGATAATGGCTCTTTCGTTGCATATCTTGGGATGGATATTGGAGTTCAAATATGGGACCTTGAAACGGGTGCCCTCATTCAACTATTACCAATTGGACCGCAGTTACCCGATTCCTTCAATGAACGGACGGCCCGTTATATAGGCCATCCATTTATGTTGACGGCGAACGGCAAACAAATTATTTTCAACAACTATGATCGTTCATACCTATGGAACTATCAAAATAACTCACTTATCACCGTCGGAGGTCGATGCCTTGATATAACCCCTGATGGAGATTCTATAATCATACATACGAGCATCGGCATACTCCTACATAATAAGAACGGGTGTGAATTGCACTGTCCTAGTACCATCCACACTCTTTCAAATGCGCTTTCGAAGGATGGGAACCGATTGGCCATTTCCGAGAATGAATACCTGGATATCTTGGACCTTGATGGCTGGCAAAGCTATGTTCGTCGTAATACCCACGATTCTAAATCAACCCCATCTCCCCAGTTGTTCATAGCCATGTCTTCGGACACAGAGTACTTTCTTACCAATTCAGCGGAGTCCGGGTATTACGAAATTTGGGACGTCGAATAGTTTCCCGCCCCCGCAAAATTTCCCCAAAATTATGATCTTACATCATCACGAATTTTTTCCCTCACGAGCCGATACCTTGGTTATGTTTCTGACGAACATACTGTGAATCTGTACAACATCGATTCTGGAATTATAAAAGACTTCTTTTTAGGAGACAGAAAGGTCGACATGGAATCCATTGCGTTTTCCCAGGATGAAATGCTCATGGCAACCCTAGATGTATTCCAAGGAACAATACATATATGGAATATTGATTCATCCCAAATTGTCAATACTTTGACCATCCCCAGTCATGCGCAGCCCCGACGTCCTCTAAATTTCAAAGCATCGCCGACCCTGCGATACTTTGCATATGCTCTCCAGGACGAGAATGTCTCCTTGTTCAACCATTCGCGACCTATTTCACTCGACTTTCTGACCGGCATGTCAGGCTCGGAAGATTTTGCATTCAGCGCGGATGAAGAACATATGATAATATCTCGTGAATCGAAGATATTTCGTTTCAATTTAATTACGGAGGAACATCAAGCTATTTCATTACAAGAGATCCCTAAAATCCCGTGCGAGGGCAACAGGTTCATAATTTCCACATCTAATTCTGACATTCGCCTGTTTGAAAGTGGCTGTTATCGGATGGACACGGGTCCCGTGGGAATAGGGTGCCATGTATGGGATGCCTCTTCTGGCGAACTTCATTATTCTGTTTTCCTGGGTTACCCAGATAACTCGACTGAAGGCTTTATACTCTCCTACCAACACTTGTTTATCTTCACACCTTCATGCAAACGTGTTTTGAGATTAGATCTCAAGGAAGACTGGATTCGCTTTTCTTCCAACGAACAGCATAGCCTTCAAACCTTGCCTCGAGGATCCTCTGCCAAACTTCACCCAGACGGTTGGATGACCACCCAAAACGGTGAACTCTTATTCTGGATCCCGCAGGATTACCCCGAGAGACTCCATGTCCCGAGGTTGAAATATATAATTGGAAAGAAACCCACTGAACTTGATTTGAGTTCCTTTTCACATGGACAATCATGGGCTTCCTGTAAACACGGTAGCAATTCCGATCTCTAATTTTTTCTGTATCTGTTCCCAATAAGCTTGCACTTCCCCAAAAAACCGAAGTCTAAAAGAACGCCATGAAATACTTCCTTCTGATGAATGGTCCATGAACATATCAACGAAATAATCATTTAAAAACTCAGTAATTAAACACCATGTGTTGAAAGTGTCGCTTGCTTTTTCAATCATAAGGTAAACAGAAAATAAGGACTAACCCGCTTTTCAATTACCGTGCCGAACGGACAATGTTATAGTATTAAATCTCCAAATTTTGACTCCATAAAGTATCTATGACTATTGATCCAAGAACATAAAGTAAGCGCCTCGGCATTGGATACGGGTTGGAAGTTTTTTCTTATTCTTGTGACAACTTCTTACATGTTTTCCAAATATCAGGTTTGCAGTGTAACTCCATTGGTCGCTGATAGGAAAAGAGAAGGTCGATGTACATCTATAAATAGATGCGTCACAGTTGTCCTAATTTGAAGTCCGAAATGAAGAACGTGAACGTGAACGACGAACAATTATAGTCAAACGATAAAATCATTTAAAAGTCCGTAAAGGCAGTATAACAACAAACTACTAGAATTAAAGTTTGGGAAATCTGGGAAAAGTAGATGTCCGAGGGTGTCTTCCATATGATCCTAGACAACTAGAGCGTTCACTGATGCAACAGTTATATTTGGTGGGAACAATGCTTGATCAGTGGGGCATATAACTCCGTTTTCAGGAAGCTGTCGTGTATATTTATAAATAATCGAACGTCCGAAAAAAAAAACCATTTTAACTCACCGCTCCGCTAACGAAATAATCTCTGATAATGGATTGGGTGCAATCCGAATTCATAGCAATAGAAGTATGCTGTTTGATATCAAGAATTCTTAAGCAATTGAGGAATGAAAAAGTGATACTTAATCTACTTACACCAAAACCATCTTGTTGAATTAAGCGAGCACTTTCCCCAAGCGAGTTTGCGACATTCTGTGCATTCTGAAATGGCGTAATAGGATCAGCCTTGAGGGGGGTTTGAAAGTTAACATTTGGGTTTCATATATAACGAAAGAGTATTTTTTGCTTACTTTGTTTCCTATAACAAGGATGGGGAATGCTAGGGTGTGGTTGAATGGCCCTGTAAATCTTTCCACAGCACGTGTAGGGAATCGATGACAGAAAATGGGAGCCTAGAAAGAGTAGTAGTAGTAAGTATATAGTACAATGCTACCTCAGATCAATTACCTGAACGATTAAAACTTCACCAACTAAGAGAGGAAGATGAGGTTAATTTCAAATTACAGAATAAAAACTTACATATCGGAGAGATTTGTTGTGTAACATTGACTACAGTTTCAAAAAGGATCTGAGTAGTGATGTCTGGCTGATCAATACTATCTACACAATTAATGGCAAGTTCTCTGAAAATATAAATATATTAGATATCTTTCGAATTGGATTTATAACTATTACTCACGCGACGAACGGAGATACACTAGGGTCTATAAAAGTGTTTGAACTAGGAGGTATTCCTCCTCCGGAAAACGAACGGCGTTGACTTCTTGAAACTAAAGTATTAGCTTCGCTTTCCAATACCGATTCACTATGTTCGATTTCCGAGACACCTGTACTCGACCAAAGAACAGGGTCCGCCATAAGCCCCCAAAGGAAATCTGTTAAATTTTAGTTAAGGATTGAAGAGAATATTTATGTCAGAAAAGACCTACCTCTAATCTCAAAAGACGTTACATTATTGAGACCCTGCTTGGTGAGGTTATATGCCGTCTAAAAAAAAATAAGAGCATTAAAAAGCGGTCAAAATGGAAGAGAATTTCATACATCAATCAATGTGACTAATTCTGAAAATATTTCCGGGCCCGTAGAGTTGGCTTGGGCTAGCGAGCAGTTAGCAGGTCCAGCTTGAACACAAGTCTCAGCAAAACCGAGCAATGTGTCTTCTGCGTCATTCAAGGTAGCTGCGATATGTTCCTATAGCTCTGAAAGAAAAAGAGTAGAATTCAAAAGCTTACTGAATGCTTGCTGAATATGACAATTCGGTGTCAAAGCAGACAAAGCAGGAGTTGAATTTCGCTCACATCTATTGTTGGCTTCGTGGCCCAACTATATGAGCTCAATTAGACAACTAATCTTAAAATTACAAGTCTTACTACTTACACTACTGGATCAACAATCCCGTCAATGACGACTCTACCAACACGCTTATAGATGGTTTAACTCGGAGCTAATGACGAGAAGATAAAGAGGAATATATACCTCAGGAAACACTAATATACGAAGCATTAACGACTCCAAAACAATCATTCAATGGAAGAAGAAAAAGACATACTATTGACGAAGTAACTTCCAATGACTGTTCCGTAGCTATATAATCAATCTTTAGAAAAGTTTTCAAAAGACCCAATAGAGCCTTCAGCAAACCTAAAACCCCAGTAATTCAGTCCAGTCTCCGATGGCTCTACACAATCCCAAATAGAAACCATATCTCGAACCACCGCAGTCTTCATGGTACAGACATATCTCACTATATATTCAAAGAATTAAGAATTCAGAAAGACATACCGTGCCCACGAATTGCAAAAAGTCATTGGCTTCAACACATTTTTGACCCATTTCAACAATTAGATTGTCTGTTTCATTAACTTTGGAGAAAAACGAGACCAAGTCATCTTCGTCTGTGAAATTACCACGAGCTTCAATGCCGTTTTGGATTATGGTATTTGCAAAAAAGTCTTGAAAAGATTCTGCGGTAGAAAATCCACAGGTGATAGCAGGTCTAAATGATGTGAGTAGGTACCAACCATATACACTCCATTTATAGCTTCAACTCACCGCGAATGATTGACTCCACGAGGGTCCCAACCTACACTGGCGTAAGATGAAATAAAGTATCTATGTAATAAATCACGTACTAAGGACGTCAAATTCGCCATTCGTTACGTTGCTTATGAGGTCTCCGGCTCTTGCTATAACAAAGTCTACTCCACTACCACTAGGACCACCTTGGAAAAGAGACTTTGAGTCTCCAAGGTTAAGAATGAAAATCGAACACCTACCTGGATTGGTCAATATAGTTCCCTTGCGATTGGGACTTTGACTTCTTAGACGAGCCAATGCTAATGTCGCAGATCCTTCACTAGGATTGGCATAGTCTAATGGAACCTAAGAACAGAAAATAAGAACAGAATATTCAAAAAAAAAAAAAGGATTCCCGTACATTGAACGAAGCACAATCAAAGCGTTGATTGTCTGAGCAAGGGCTCCAGGATATAGGGGAGATACACTTGTCCTATTTTTCAGGTGTGTACTTGTTAATTTGCGCATATTCAGAGAGGTAGCATTGCTTACTTGAGAAGTGGGAGACGCGGTTACCCCCAGACAATGGACAAAAAGACGAATGATTTAAACAGGTTTAACATCTCCAACTGAAAGTGTTGAATGAGTGGATGAAAAAAGGCAGCAGTGGAACGTCTTTTATACTGAACCTCAAACCGGTTGAGACAACCTCGCATCAAACGGCTTCAGTAAATACAGTAGTAGTGGAAAAAACTTTCCCCCACATCAAAATTCCGCAATACTTGACATCTAAAACCTGTGAGTAAATTTGTGAGTGTCCAAAGCTTATAGTTCAGAGGTCCGTGCGGCCTTCGTGCATTGCTCGCGAAACCTGGTCTGCATAGTGAACTACGCATAGGCAACATCAACTCCTCGATGACGTATATGTAAACTTCAATTACTGCCTACCCGAGACTTTAGAGAGATAAATGAGAGATAGTGAAATAATCTCGACCGCAGTGACTGTGTATTATGCGATATGTTCCTACGCCGTTGAGTTCGTTTCTATGGAGACGTTTGTATTTCAAAATACTTGCATAGCTGGTCATAAATGGTAAAAATCGTGTATAAATAACTCAATCCTGAGCAGATACTTCGATAGTATGAACAGTGAACACCACTTGTACCTTTCGCGATAGTACAAACCAGTGTAAATTTGATACAAGAAAAACGGCCTTCTCGTCCATTAGGAGGTGGAATGGCGCCACCTGATCCGAGCCATCAAGCTCGAGAAGTCGCAGTACGACCCAGAGAAAGGTCCGAATTAGCTAATCATGGCACTTACGCAATCTGAGCAGAAAAAACCATAGGTTGAATAAACATAAACTCTATTAATTTTAGGTAGACCCAACTAATAACAAGTACATTTTTAGATAAAATGTGTGTTTTCATTATGAACGAAGTTTGTGTTGGATGTAAAATCAATGATAAAAATATCAAGCCCCCCGAGGTGTCTCTCAGACTCGGACGACTCGGATACCCTGATAATTTTTAATAAATAATATATATTTAGACACATAGCTTTATACTATTCAAATGAGCGGATTTGTCGCGTCTAATCTGGAAGTCTTGCAGTGCCATTACATCTGTTCTATATGACCCGAATCCGAATATGAACTAGAGATTTAGAGCGTTCACTGATACGATAGTCGTATTCGGTGGGAACAGTGCTTGATCGGTGGGGCAGATAACTCCATTTTCGGGAAGCTTTCGTGAAGAGAGGCTGTGTAAGTAATTGAAGGGTAGAAAAAGAACTACTCTCACCGCTCCGGTAAAGAAATAATCTCTGACAATGGATTGTGTGCAATCGGAGTTCATGGCAATAGAGGTATGCTGTCCGTTATTAATAATAGATTTTCTGAACAGCGCTGCAACGTGGTATGTCTACTTACACCAAAACCATCTTGTTTGATTAAACGGGCACTTTTGCCAAGCAAGTTTGCAACTTTCTGTGCATTCTGAAATGGTGTAACAGGGTCAGCCTTGATAAAAAATTAGTATTAGGTTCATACAGTGAAAGATCACCAAGTTTACTAACCGTATTTCCTATAACAAGCACAGGAAATGCCAGCGTGTGATTGAATGGTCCTGTGAACCTTTCCACAGCACGTGTAGGGAATCGATGGCAGAAGGCAGGAGGCTACATAATGTTGCCATTAGTAACTAACAAACCTTTTACGCAGGGGGACTAATTACTTGATTGACTAAGGCCTCGCCAACTACGAAAAGGAAATTATCATCAACTTGAAAATCAAGGGTTGCCAGATTATAACTTACATATCGGGGAGATTTGATGGGTAACGTTGACCAAAGTTTCAAAAAGGATCTGAGTGGTGATTTCGGGTTGATCAATGCTATCTACACAGGTGATTGCAAGTTCGCTAGAACATATTATGAGGAACCCATATTAAACTGAGGTTTAGGCAGTCACTCACGAGACAAATGAAGCTACAGTAGGGTCTATGATGGTGTCCGAACTCGGGGGTATCCCTTTTTGAGAAAGTGAACGACGTCGACGTTTTGTGGTCAAAGCGCTGGCTTCACTCTCCAGCACTGACTCAAACAATTCGATTTCTGGAAGTACTATCTCCGACCATGCAATTGGGAAAAGCATAAACTCGAAAAGGAAGTCTGTTATTCTTTGTCAAGGACTAAAATATTAGATCGGGTAAGACTTGCCTCTAACATCAAAAGACGTCACGTTGTTGAGACCCAGCTTGGTGAGATTATATGCCGTCTAAGCGAAGGGTATAGACCAGAAGCAACGACAAATAAATAAAAACTCATACATCAATCAAAGTCTCTAGCTCTGAGACTATTTCGGGCCCAGTCGAATTAGCTTGAGCTATGGAACAGTTAGCAGGCCCAGCTTGAGCACATGTCTCAGCGAAACCGAGTAAAGTCCCGTCTGCATCATTTAAGGTAGCTATAAGAGTACATCTCATAGCATCTGAATGAAAGTAGTACGATTAAAAAAAGCTTACATAGAGCTTGCTAAATGTGATAATTGAATTAAAACGAGACCCAGACATGATACAAAACTCTTCTCTCACAGCGATTGATGGCTCCGTGGCCCAGCTACGACTATATTAGACTGGTGATTTGGAAGAAACGAAGGCCCAACTTGCCTTACTATATCAACAACTCCGTCAATGATGACTCTACCAACGCGCTTGTAAATGATACGATTCAGGGGAAAAAATGTTGGAACGAAATAATAAGAATATACCTCAGGAAACACTATGAAAGACGTGAGTAACCCCATTGACAAAACAAAGGTAGAAGAAAAAGGCATACTGTTAGCAAAATAATTTCCTATTACTGTTCCGTAGCTACGTCATAAAGCTTCAAAAAGAAGTTCTAAGAAATCCAGACAACCTCAAGCAAACCTGAAACCCCAGTAATTCAGACCATTCTCTTTCTCTACACAATCCCAGATAGAGACCATATCTCTAACCGTGGAAACCTGTGAGTCAAATATTACTACACACTCAAAGAATCGAGATTCGGGAAGACATACGGTGCCCACGAATTGCAAAAAGTCATTAGCTTCGACACATTTTTGACCAGTTTCAACGATGAGTTTATCCGTTTGATTGACTTTGGAGAAGAATGAAATCAAGTCGTTTTCGTCTGTAAAATTACCACGAGCTTCGATGCCGTCCACAAATACACTATTCTCAAAGAAATTTTGAAAAGATTCCTCAGTAGAGAATCCACAGGTAATAAGAGGTCTGAATGGCGTAAATCATTCCTTAAATATTCCATCTATAGTCCAAACGCACCTGGAATGATTGACTCCACGAGGATCCCAACCTGAGCATTAAAAAATATGAGGACTATATTGAGTCTATAACAAAAGAAAAGCATACTCAGAACGTCAAATTCACCATCCGTGACATTACTTATGAGGTCTCCAGCTCGTGCTATAAGAAAATCTACTCCACTACCACCAGGACCACCTTACAGAGAGGGTTTGAATTTTAGACATTAAGAACAGGAATCAGACAACTACCTGGATTGGTCAATATAGTTCCCTTGCGATTGGGACTTCGACTTTGTAGACGAGCCAACGCTAATGTTGCAGTTCCTTTATTAGGATTGGCATAGTCTAATGGAACCTAATAACAGAATAAGAGGAGTATATTCAACGAAAAGGATTCGCGTACATTGAACGAAGCACAGTCAAAGCGGGGGTCGTTTGAGCAAGGACTCCAAGATATAGGGGAAATACAAGTGTCCTTTTTTCAGATATGTACTAGTACCCGTTCATGCGTATGTTCAGAGAAGTAGCACCACTCACTTGAGAAGCGGGAGACGCGATTGCTCTCCAGATAATGGAAAGACAGAGAAATGTTTTAGACAGGTTTAACATAGCCAACTGAAAGTGATGAATGAGTGAATGAAGAAGGCCACAGTGAAACCTTTTATATACTGAGCCTCGGACAACTTCGCATCAAACGGCCATTAAAAAGTATAACGATATATGAATGAGAATTCATTATCACATCATCATCAAATTCTGCAATATTTCATTAAGAGTTGGAAAGTGAATATATGTGATCATGAAATAATATCACCGACTTTCGATTGGTGTTTAAAATCTTTTAATTGGTATCTTAGGTTGCGTGTTAGCCAGTATAAAATTTGTTTTGCTCACAGACTTTGATCCGATGGTGAATTACGTACCTTATAATCGACCAGTCAAAGAGCTCTTCAGGACGTATAATCTGACCGCGATACACTTTGAATTAGTGACTCAAAGTCTTGTCAAAGGGTAGTCAAAAGATAAACCAGAGATATGATAGCCTTTATTCCGAAGCTGTAAAGCACAAAAAAAACCTACAGTGACTGGAGTACCGAAACTTCTGCCAATATTGAGAATTTTGACAGATTCTCTAGCGATAATGACATTGCGATGGCCATATTTCCGAGTCTAGTATAGACTAGAGCAGATCCGGAACATAAACGTGTGAATGGGCACCACCTTAACGAGTAATCAAGCCTTGACATTAATCAGACAAAAAAGTTTGGTGGGCCCTATGTCAGACTTTTAAGTCTTACGTAAGCCTAGAGTCTTTACAATCGACGACGACTGACCATGAAGCGTGTATAATCCAATTACTCTAGAAAATGGCAGCCATTGATTTATTAGTGGAGATTTTGAGTTAATGGTGTTAGTTAACATGTATGTTCAACTCAAAAACTCTATATCTGATCTTTTTCTTTTTCTTTCTTTCGAACCAGCACTGCCTAGGACACCTGCCTACTACTGTGTCGCAAGATGTATTGAAGGACAGGCATCTCAGAAGCAACCCTAATGTTTTAAACGAATCGTCCATGAAAAAAACTTTGATATTCAACCGACTTCTGACTGAAGTACTGAGCCCTCAACGTCATGTCGGTACAAACCGGTTTCAGTCTAGCGGACGTGGACTTAAACACGAATGAATGGTTACTCAACAAACATGGATGGTTCTTGTCCATCATGCAATGGGATCATCTCATACCACTTATCCCTACAAAGTCGAACTTTTACAAATGCTTTTTTCGAGAACGTCCCAGAAAGCAAAAGGTCATTTTAGCCAAGGTCTCATGTGGGATCTACATCATCTCCCGGAGGTTAATCCGCTCATCGTTCTGATGGAGTTAACGATGAAGCAGCAATGATTCATCATGGCTCCCAACCTTAACTAGGTTGGAATTGTTCTTATGCTGCACAAACTCTGCTTGTGGCTCCACAAATCCTGACCATTGACATCCTGTGGTTTGGCCTGCTCTTCCTTCGGCCCGTATTTCTCGTTCCTGTTTAGATGGATCAACGATTTTGGCTGTTTTAAATGCCTTGAAGACCTCGCCCGAGTGGCAGTGCTGTCATCCACTTGGAAACCGTAAGCTCGTCGACCCTGATGGATCGTCCGATCTTCCGACGGAAAGTTTAAGGGCCAAATTCATAAACCTACGAAGACCATTAGTGAGTTTTTTTTTTTTAAGATGTGACATACTTATATCTAATTTTATCTTTTCTCATTCGGTGTGATTATCCTAGCCGGCATGCTATGCGAAGACGATAAACACCTGGCACTATTGCTACTTCTATTCGTGCATTGGATGAACATCAAACTCAGTTGTTTGCACACAATTATCCGTTGTTTTAAACCAAACACCAGAAAGGGTCGAACACCATGCGGGGTCTGTTCAAGAACCCGACGTTTCGGTCGACGTCTTTTATCGCTTCTCTTGCCTTTGGAGAGAATAAACGTCGGGATTTCCATCTCTGTCTCGATACCGTGCACACACTCATTCAACTTGTCAGTACCGATATCATTGAAACCAGAAGAGTCAGTGCTGATGGGACGCATTCAATCCAATGATCAAATTGTTCTACGGACGAACATAAGACGGCCCTTTGATGCCGCCGCGCCATACGGTTTGCAGCGTGCTAATTGAGGCATGCCCGACTCGACCATCGCTACAGACGCTCTACCCTCAATATGTCCATCTCAGCTATCCTTCTTTGAGTACCGTATTTGGAGGTTCTACTGTGTACCAACAGTCTTGCTCCTTGTTGATACTGTCAAGAAAGCACCCTGGTAGCGATGTCATTATCAATTCTGCTAGTCCACGAAGTATCTACAGTTTTACGTTGGATACCTTGAATCCTTCCAAATTCATGCCATTGCTTTCATTACAGAAGAGGCTCCTGAACCCCGAAACCATTACTATTGTACTTTGGAATGAGCACGATTGGGTACCGGGACGGTTGGTCGGCAATCTGCAACGAATAACGACCTGCTATCACTCGTCGTAAACAGTACCTATGGGGTATCGCTTTCGGTGGGGGCTGCAGCATCCATTGACCACCTATTGTATCATGGGACTTAGTCACGTTGCAACTGTCCGATGGCGCAGTTACCGGAAAAGTAGCGCGCTATTCGAGGCCGGCCGTCAAGGGGTCATCGAGAAGCTCATCAAGCTCATCGTTGCATGGTGTATCAAACCAAACGTTTGCCACTGAAGCACAAGTCCTATAGAGGTGTTATGATTATGCTATGTCCAGCTCCGAATTCGAGTTCGAAACACCCGCTGCAAGGAACGAGGTTATGAGCGCACTGGTTTGATCGTTCCCGAAACCTTTGGAGTTCTTATGGAAGCTAACGGTAGACGTGTCAATGCTGGACCTCGCTATCGTACGAGGCTTGAATTCAATTCTCCAGTTATTCGTATGGGTTACAAATCCGCGCAGGAACTCCGTTTTATTCCTAAACCCGCTGATGTTATCTCGACCATCTCAGGTGAAAGAGCAAGAGCTTGCCGCGTATTTCCGACACCTTTAAAGAGAACACCGCCACCGTGTTCTTTCACTTCTGTGGTTCAAAAAATGTGCCTTTTTTCTTGGCCTCAACTCAAGGCCTTCTTTCAACCCGAACCAAATAGGCGTACTCAAACATCGCCGAGATGATCCTGGTGCCATACCCACCATTGACCACTGACTACGGCACAGCAGTTTCGTTGTGTATGTTGTGTAACACATAATAAGTATGCTATTCATATTGGCGAAAACCTTGTCTCCTCGTTGGACCCCGATTTATTCCTCGATCACACGCAGCGGAAAACGTCCAGAAAGCTTCGTCAAAGGACGTCTGAAGACCGTCAAGAAATTACGAAGAATTCCTTGACGACGCAGCCTACAGTTTAGGCAAGTGTTTTAACCCGCGCTCGAATCCACCCGTCCATCCGACAACGTTAACATTAGTAGCAATGGTCGCGCGGTCGAGCTTGTCTTGTCTTGACATCATCAGAGCCGAACACTTCAACGTTAGGCCGGAAGATGCCATTGTCTGCAAGTAAGTTGGTTATGCTCCTTTTGTTTTTTTGGATGGTATGGTTGAATGATAAACGTTTAGCATTGGTCACTTTGATATCGAAGTTGCATGGCTTAAGGCTAACGCCGAGTCCGTCGTGAACATTTAACCTCAAGTAGACCTTCTCAGGAACGGTCGTCACATCCTTCTTCTGGCAAAAGGTCGTCTCGTGAACTTGGGGATGCGCAATTGGTCATCCATCATTCGTCATGCCTTGCTCTTTCACCGATCAAGTCCTTGTTCAAATGGCATTCTAACTTAAAGAAAGCTAATTGAGCAGTCCGGGAGAGTGTGGCCCTGTGGGACCGTTTATGATTTACGACCAATGTAAGCGCCGAAAACCAATGAACCGGAACATTACCGCTACTGGAATCCCATCTCTCGATCCCCTTTCTTCCTAATCTCTCATCCTCCTACTGATCTTTCCATATGGCGTTCGTTGTCTTGCTTTATTCCGTCTTTTTTTTTTTCAATAGACAAATTATAAATTACCCCAAAGTCTGTTGTTAATCGGCGGTATCCTGAATTTCAGCCGTTTTGCAGATGTTGGTCGAAAAGGGCTTACATCCGCCACCACTTCGTTGGACAAGAAAAGTTCTATCTTTCAACCCATCACCACGACGCGAAGAAATTCAAATCTTCTTGGACTATGTCGTTAAGGAGGATTCTCTTTCAGTATGTTCTTGAACACTTTCTTTCTTTATACCATTCTTATTTTCGTCACAGCGCTGCCCCAAAGAAACCCGGATTCTCTTTCAATCTTCAAGTGATCCCGTTTACAAGGCACGCCGCTCAAGTCTTTTGTCTACTATCATAAGGCCGCGTCATAACCAAAACGCTTTATTTCCAACTCTATCGACCTTTATGGAACCAAAGTTGCATGAGGATGAATCAACTTCTTCTGCGAGTTTGATCTTGTTTAGTTGTATATTTATTTCTGGTTAGAATTCCGTGTGTTTCTGATCCTTTTGATACTCCTGAGCTTTCCGCTTCGTTAGTTTATGTAATAGAATATAATGTATTGAGTCTGCTGCCAATAATCCATCATGCGTTTTGATTGGATCCCAGGGCACATAGACTGTTTTTAGTAAGTGTTTCAGACTCAACTTTGCGGTAGAAACAAGAATCAGAGATGGGCTAGGTTGGGGTAGGTGAGCATAGGGCTGAGGTGGCTGATGCATGATCTCTCATCCTGTGTTTGACTACTCTTTGCAAAGTTATGATTTATGTGTCTATATTGAAGGGTATGCTACTGGTTATCTATGGATAATGTATGTCTAAATAATGCGGTGGTGTGAATGAATGGGTGTGGGAGGAATGTTATTCAAGGCAATCGGATGTCCATGTCAATGGGGAATGGACGCGCATCAGAGGAAGACAGAGACAGAAGGACCAATTGGGACTCTGGACGCTGGCCCAGGCCGCCCAAGCCGTTCAACAAAGTCCTTGCTATGCAGATGAAGCGATACGTCAAAGAGGGCGATTAAGCGTCGCTGTCAATGCCGCACACAAATGATTCGAATATGATTTTCAATAAAGGTGTCATTTGATTTCATGCCTTGAGGCAACACAGCTATAATAGAATTATGGATCTCGAGTAACGGATAGGAGCATCACTCTCGGATGGTCAATTTGATAAAAATACGCCAAAATGCGGTACAAAATCAGACCACTGGAATCGAAGATTATAATCTAAATAATGGAGGACAGCATTCGTAGCAGTATCGGAAAGCTTTGGTAATTACATTCTCACTGACACTACTACAAGCCCTAATAACTAACTACCCTTTCCTGGCGGTCCATCATTTTACTTACTCCAACTCTCAACCACTCCTACCGGAACTATGCTCAGCTACTCAAATTAAGATTACTTAGCTCAAAGCCCGAAGTCATAAATGTTCTATTACTGAGTACTGATATTATATTACAAGAGGTGTTCGGAGTCCTTCATGATTAGCGAGAAAAACTAAATATCAAGAATACCGGGTTGTATATGGTTAAGCTAAATGGAAAGAAGTATTGTCGTCGAAGGTGATGAGCGTTGCATGCAATGCTGACACTAGTTTAATGTGATTCTTAGCAGTGTTGGCGTCAGAATTCGAGTTGCGGGCTCAACAACGTGTGTATGCGGACCCCACCTTCATATTATATTTATATCGTATTGAAGGTAATGGTTGGAACTGTTCAAGTGAAAATCGTTCTCTAGCAATCTAACAAGCAGAATGGACAACGAAACCATGACTACCTCAAATCAGCTTATGGCTAAGGAGTAGGTTGTAGACTCTTTTATTTTACCTCTTGAATTAACAACTCTACAGAATGGCGCAATTAGTTTCTAAAACGTAGGCCATTGAGTTGTTGTTTTACTAATTGAATCAACGATTTGCAGAACCATACAGGCGGAGACATATACATACACTTGCCCGAAAAACTGTACACGCGCTCGGGACTTTTCACATCGGACAGGAATATCATCATCAATAAATTAGTAAAAACTTTGAATAAATTCACAATAAGAGATTAATATTTTGTCTAAAATACTTACTATATAAGATAAGAACCGATGTTAACGATGAATAAGATATTTGTGCATTTTTGATGTGACCTCACTTGTACAGTTTTGCCGGTTGATGCAGGTTGGTACGAAAACACAAACTGGAGCATTCATTTCATGATTCACAGACTACAAATAATTACAGAACCTCTTTTAACATCGTTTATAATTTATTATACCAAAATTATCCTTATCCCTATTCATTAAGATTATCTATAAATTATTTTCGGGGAACATTGCCTGAAATTGTCTTTATCGTGTTAGCACATCAAACAGAGAAAAATAAGATTAATAAATTGTTATTTGATACTTAATAAGGTTATATACCATGCAACAACCAATTGTCGTACCTCCCAATCAGATATTATTGGTATTTCTCTGTCTATTTCATGCTCACAAAACTGGGTTTTCACATACGTGTCATGGACCTGGAAAGTTGTTTTTAGGGACCACAGGCTATTATTTTGAGTTTATCTGTGAGTATTTCTTGGAATGACAACAAGTCCTAGCTCAAGACTATGTAATTTTGGGTGTAAATTGACATATATTATGTATGCTGGCTCAGCTTTGAGCCTAGATAATTTAGAAATAGATAATGTTGACACTATGTAAAAGTGGGACGATCGTGTGTCTAAATGAGTTGTTATTAACCACAATTAAGATATAAATCCGCTCCCAACATCCTGACACCCGTTTCCATACAAAGTGATAGTGTTGATTTTTTCGGAAAGTGGTCAAAGTAAAGCCTATCCATTAGCAAATGGAGACAGCCTCAATCTCTATGGGAAATTAAGATATATAATCTCTATAATTGATATACCAATTTTCGTACAGTTTTGTCAGAGTTCAGACCCCCTGAGGCAAGAGTTGTATTACACTTGCCCTGCATACAAGGAGGAGACCTCTGGCAAAATATTATACAGATGTTCTAAAAGCACTGTTTTTGCCATAGACCTTTAATATTATGTTTTATTTATCTTAATAAAGTGAGCTGAAGCTCTTCAGTATGAATTAATAATCTGTTTGTCCCCGAAAAGTGATAGAAATACTATTCCAAGTGACACGGGGCATGCTAGTAAGAAAATTGAATAATTTAGGACATGTTTAGTATGCTAAAGGAACAAATAGTCATTGAATGACAGTATACAGCTAAATTAGAGTTCACGAGTTGGAATAATCGTGTTGAAGTCTGTGTTTTTGTATCAACCCGCACCAACCGGCAAAACTGTACAAGTGAGGTCACATGAAAAAGGAAAAATATCTTATTCATCATTAACATCGGTTCTTATCTTATATAGTAAATATTTTAAACAAAATATTAATCTCTTATTGTGAATTTATTCAAAGTTTGTACTAATTTATTGATGCTGATATTCCTGTCCAATGTGAAAAGTTCCGAGCACGCGTACAGTTTTTCGGGCAAGTGTATATAGCTGCTACTGGTAAGTAATCTTAATTTTCAAGTAAATGCTTGCTCTTGTGACCTTGAACTCCACACATGCAGCACTTCTCTTTTACGCGTCTCTCCTTCATCTTGATGATGAAATTCAATACATATGGAAGCGAAGATTTGCATTACCAACCGTTCTTTACTTATTGTCCAAGTATCCGGTTTTTTTGATTTTAATCCTCGACGTGACTGGTGACTTTGTTTCGGTAACTTCAAAACCTCCTTCTCATTCATTCCTCCTCAGGTTAACATTTACAGTCTCCCCGGTACTTTTGTCTCATTTACTCCAAATTCAAAAGAAATGACGATGCTACAAACCAGTCTATGTAATGATTTGGGGTTTTCAAGCTCTGCTATAGGAATTCTTTCAGTCATTGGAGTACAAGGTATTCCATATATTTGAGCAGTGCTCATTTTTCAAGCTCCCCGTAGGATTGATCTCACTTCAAGCTGTGGGATTATGCGAAGGATATTGGCCAATGAAAATAGTAATTTATGCAACATTTTTTACTCCCGTAATCTGGCATATCTATGGTTGTGGATTATAACCAATATCATTATGAAATATTTTAATCACGTTATGTAGTTGCAACAATACCCGCATGCGACCCACAACCGTAGGATTTCCTGTTATTTCCGATTCATTTTTTGTTAAACTGCTTTTTAGCTGTAAGAAAAAACTTAAAATTGTATCAACACATCTTGAATGCAGTATTCTTATAGCCTATGTTTCTATTTTGCTCCCTATTTCCAATGTTGCAGTAATTCTCTCTGATATATTAGGCTTCCTGGGTTTCATTCGTCAATTTGGGGGCCTATATATGATGAAGCGAAGATCAGGCTTACATACTGGGGAAGACTTGGTTACTATGCTTTTCCGACAGGGTAAGTTCACTCTCTTTAATACGACAGGTGTTCTAAAATTAATTTACATGTGTTGTCAGGTATTCTAAGATTTTTGTATGCGACAACTACCACTATCTTTTTCACTAAGACTAACACCCTATTAAAGCTTTGTACTTCTCATTACAGCCACACAACTCGTAACAGATTATGTGTGTCACCCGCAATTTTCTCCTGCATTCACTAAATCTAACCAATTTGAACTTTACCCACAGGTTTCTCCAGTAAGGTCTTTCAATTTTCTGCTGCATCTTAAAATTAAACTTTACATAATGGATAGTCAGAATAAATGTCTCCACCTTTCAGAAAGTGTACGAAACGACGAATCTCCTATATGTTACTTCCTCTCAGGCTCTCATCACTACTCATCTGTGAATTTGCTCTCGAACTTCGTCGGCGGGTTACAACAAGATCACTTTCTAGCCAGTCTTGTTTAGAGTTATCAGAGGTTAAAGCTATACAATCCACCCTTCATGAGAGCATCATCACCAATATGAGAGAAAGGAATGATCCATTATCGATGGATATTGATACTCCGGGCCAAGGAGAGCCAGATTTGGAAACTGTTTGAACTGTATGAATTATTAGTAAGTGTCAGATCTTATTAATATAGGAGTATATATTGATATTTAATTAGGTGATTCATTCTGTTTATATGATTCTGTTTTCTGTTGCGAATAAGTTCAATCTCGTGTTTTTATTATAAATGCCGACAAAAAAAAACACTTCAAGACACTTACTGAATTTGTATGTTCAAACTCCAATGAGTCCAATTGTTTACCTAGTTTGACTTTTTAACAAGTTTGTTGAGCATCGATTACATCTGATTTATTCAAATTCCTATATTCGCACTAGTACTAGGGACATTCATGAAAGTACTGCGAAAAGACAAGATTAATTACTATCTGACATATGTTATCCCCAAACTGCATGTTCATACATAATATGGACGACAATGGACAAGCATGCGAATAAGCAACCTCATATGACTGAGATGCGAAAGAGTGTAAGGGTTCAACACCCTTGTAAGTCTTTCCTGATAAGTTATGCCACTAAAAAACGAAACCTGACCAACCTTTAAATTTCATATTGCAATATAAGAAAGGGAATGTATTGCATTGAAAGTAGACATGTGTAAAAAAATAGAAAAATTAATTAGTAAAAATATGAGGAATCGAGGAGCACTCCGTTAGCTTGGAGGCTTGCGGCGAACCTAGTCTGGGGTTCTGAACTGAAGAGGATGTTATCCCTGGGTGACAAGGCCCAGACAGCTTCAGGCATCCTAACACTGCTTAGATCATCAATGATACTTCGTAGCTGCATACCCGCAATCTCACTTTCTACTCGAGTGGAAAACAAAGTTTGGAGCAAGGTTCAAGCCATACCGTGGACTGATATACGCATTGTCAAGCCTCCAACACCTGCAAGCATAGTAATCATACACACGGTCTCTGAGGCGCGTAGCTATTTAGTGGTATAGATGCCCATCCCGTGTCCTGAAGCAAGAGACAATCTTGTTAAAATTGTGATAGCTTTCCATTCAGCAGCTTCTACGATCTGGGCAGTCAATTTGTCAAATGCTACACTAAGAATCTAATTGTAGATTAAACAGTCAGTTAGTGTTAGTCGACTACGATATGGAATCATACAAGTACACACATCTCTTAATTCACTAAGAACTCGTGTTCGAATACACATTGATGAAAAGACGACCAGTATGTCAGCCACTAGTTCACATCATTGTGAATCCATCCTGTCGTTAAAAGCAACCTTAATTAACCCTTGAGAAGGATATCTGTAACCAGTGGACTCAACTATTTCACCCTAAATTGCATTCTGGAGTAGCATAAACCTGTAAAGGAGTTACGTGTCCGCAGAACAAATCGAGACCAAAACAACATACCTCTGATCCTGCAGGGTAGTATCAACAAATACTCATAGACATTTCCGTAGGTGGATGAGATTATAAAGAGGGTTGACAGCATCAGGAAAGATGTCTAAATTCATAATTGAAGGTGCGAGATATTATAATTATATGCTTTTTTGCAATGTCATCGCTAGGTCATTTTTATGTGAGCAACACTAAAAGAAAATGAATTCAGCCCGGAGTATAAAACAGAAACTTAGTGTATCAAGCAAACCTGAAAGAAATAAACTATTTCTCAATATGAAACTTATAATTAGGATCTACTGTTGGAATTTAGTTTAGATAGACGAGCACTGCACAAGCATATTGACATGGCAGTGGTTCCTATTTCGCCTTTCTTTGTTCCTAACTAAAAACTTTCCCCCATTTAGCTAGTAGAATGGTAGTCTACAATGTATTTAAACCTAGACTACAATAATATGTAACCCTACATGATTGCAAGGGTCACTGCTGGAATCCGGGTGAAGGCTGAAGACCCCTTCATCTTAACATCTACTGACCTTAGCCTTGAGTACTTGAGTACTTGTCAAACAATGAGGACCGGCAACATTCAATCTCCGACTTCTTGACGGTGGCTTGTGGACCGTAGTGCACTCCAGTACTTGTACAAATCCAAGGTCATGTTTTGAGAGAATCCGGAGATACTGTGACGATTGCTAAAAGGTGTTCTAATGATCATCCAGATGGCCGTATTGATTGAATCCCTCGTGGCTTTAGGTGCTGAAGTAGCTTCATCATATTGCGTATATGTATGTATTGCCACAAAAAGAAATAAATGGACAATTTCCACTGAACTATTCACATTTTTGTTTAGAATTTTTTCTGATTGATGGATGTGCACTTACAGGATTGCTGCAACTGGTGTACCAGTCTTTGTTTGGAAAGGAGAGACTGAGGAAGAACATACATCGAGCAGACGCTGACCGCCTTCTCTCGTGGAAAACCTTTAAACAGCCTTAACGACGGTAGTGATCTTACTACTGTTGTACATGAGAAGTACCCCCAATTCTTGAAGGGTAATGTTTTTTGATCGACATCAATGTTTCTTTTTTTGTGTTAATGGTAAGTAGACATCCATAGTATTTCGGTGGAGATCACCACTGGTATCCACCATTAATAATATCGATCCCATTCTAAGGTTGATGTAATTCACCTCCCCCTGTGAACTGGTCCTTCTACTCCATCTTGTGGTTCCGCCATGCTGTTCCTCTCTCTTGCCTTGAACTTCATAGACGTTCGACCCGGAATAACATAAGACATTCCTTTGACAGATAGGCAAAGATTTTATGGCCAATCTGAACAAATATGCTGATTTATTCTTTTGAACTAACAATCTTCCTCAAGCCAGAGAAAGTCGACACCAATGGTAGTCCTCGTGGAATTTAGCTATATCCCCTGTGACTTCACGACTGAAGGTGAATCATCTATACTTGGAGACCTCGAGAACCCAATTCAATGACTGCCGAGCAAAATGATGCTCTTGTAGCATAGTGTACCTGACCTGGAAACAGAACTTGTATTATTTCTCAAAATGCATTGCAAAATATTCAGTTTATAGGAATGCTGGATTATCTGCAAGTGACTGACGAATCTATGATTAGTATTGCATCGAATGATACTGGTAGAGGTGAGTACATGATTTTGATTTTGTTGTTTATGCAATACTGAGGTTGGTCCTTCTAGAGGATAACCCGCATGGTGCAGATGGTTGAAGCACTCTTCTTGGTGCACTTGTTTATAGAAACGGCTTCCCATCCAGTAACCGCAACACAAATAACTTTAATCATGCTATGGGTGCAAGTACTGTTATCTCTGTTGAATAATAAACAACCTTACTGACCCCCATTCACTGCAGTTTCCTCAGCGGAAAGATTTTTTGCTTCAAATCATAGGAGCAAATGCTGCCCAACTTGAAATTCTGTCAACATATCTATGATCACATTGGCTGTGCATAAACCACTCCTAGTGCCAGTGTCTTTGAAAACTGTCTTCAAGATAACCAGGAATAGAGGACTCAATAGTCAAGGTCAGAACAAATTTCCTTTTTGCTTCACTGAGATCTAGCCTGATTACTTTCTCAAGTGTTGACATACTTGCAGCTTTCCAAATCATTGGGTCTAATTATCAGCATCAACCGTCAACCGCATATCCCAGCTTCATCCCAATGTATCCAGTTCTAGAGCGAAGTACTTTATTGTTCAGCAGTCACTTTCTTCCCCAAACCAACATCACTACTTTAGTTGCAAACGCACTGATTGCGATACCCATTTACGTTGCTCGTTAATGGTTGCACTTCCTTCACACAGTCTAATTTAAGTCTTGAGGGTATGGAGCTTGGTGTTTGGGATGAACACTCTAAATGTCAGTGTGTTTGTACTCCTCAAGATGGTCAAATAACAGGTTACAGGAACTCTCACAGTCATTTGCTCCCATATCTTTTGCACCATGTGGGTTGTCATCCTAAAGTGGTAATGTTATCAAATATTGACAAAGTTAATGTTAATGACTGTTGGTATCACTATCATTGTCTTATGGGTGCAAAGTGTCCTTGGTTTAGCTTCTACGCTGATCACCAGCTTTACCTATGGCTCCAGAACTCCTGACCATTGACATCCTGTGGTTTGGTGGGCTCCTTCATCCCCTTGTTCCTACTAAGATGGATCAACGATGTGGACTGTTTTGAGTGCCTTGAAGAGCTCGCCTGGGTGGCAGCACTGTCATCCACTCAGAAGCCACAAGCTGGTGTTTTGACCGTAGGCTCAGTAACGCATAATGCGATGGTCCGAGCCGCACCTACTTTTGGTTCTGCATGCATAACACTAGGCCACCGAGCCTAGGTGAAAAACTGTTACATTTTTTTTTCAATTAATATTGACTAAAAAAACTCGATTTTTTTCTTGCTGAAATGAGTCAAATGACCCAAAAAAAATTTTAGTCTGAGCCTCCAAGTTGGTGCATAATGCCGTGAAAATCTCCTCGAGGCTTGACCTACTATGCATAGTACCTAATGCTAAATCTTCATGAGCCTCTGGTCGAAATACTACAGTACTTTGTTCAAAGCCTGGAAGTCATAAATATTTTACATAGTAATTAAAAATGTTCTATTACTGAGCACTGATATTATATTATATTACAATAGGTATCCTTCGTGATTAGTGAGAAAGACTGAATTGCCCACTAAAATCTGAGAATTGCGATCAGAACAATGAACTGGACCATGAACTCAAAACACATCACCTTTGATGACAATACTCTATTCAATTTAACCATTTACAACCTGGCATTTTTGCATGTGAGACAAAAAATACAATGCTGACACTAGTTTAATGTATTATGTGATTCTTGGCAGTGTTGGTGCCAGAAGTTGGTCCCAGGCGCAACAACTGTCAATGTCAATGTGTATATGCAGGACCCCACCTTCATATTATTTATTTTGAAGGTAATGGGTGGAACTGTTCAAGCAAAAAATCTTTCTCTAGCAATCTAACAAGAAGCAAGATGGGCAACAAGACCATGAATACCTCAAGTCAGCTTGTGGCTGAGGAGTAGGCTGTTGAGTCTTTTATTTTAGCTCTTGAATTAATAACTCCACAGAATGGCACAATTATTCTTTGGGGGGTAGGCCATTGAGTTGTTGTTTCACTAATTGAATCAAAGATTTGCAGAACCATACAGGTGGAAACATATATAGCTGCTTTTGGTGAGTAGTTTTCAACAAGGGGTTACTCTTTATGAGGCTGAAGTCCATGCATGAAGGATTTCTATTTTATGCATCTCTCCTTCATCTTGATGATGAAATTCAATACATATGGAAGCCAAAATTTACAGTAGCGACCATTCTTTACTTATTGTGCAAGTACCTGACTTTTTTCTTTCTAGTCCTCCTTGTGGTCTCTGACTATGTCATGGTAACTTCAAAACCTTCTTCTCATTCATTCCCTCTTTGGTGAACATTTACAGTCTCCCTGGTATTTTTTTTTTTTCATTTACTCCAAATACAAAATAAATGACAATGCTGCAAACCAGTCTATGTAATGATCTGGGATTTTTCATCAGCACCATAGGAATTCTTCCATTAATTGGAATACAAGGTATTCTATTCCCATATACTTAAGTGGTGTTTATTTCTCAAACTCCCATAGGATTGATCTCAATTCACACTCTAGCTTTATGCCAAGGATATTGGCCAATGACAATAGCACTTTCTGCAACATTTTTTACTCCCGTAATCTTGGATATCTATTGTTGTGGATTATAATCAATATCATTGTGAAATATTCTAATCATGTTATGTAGATGCAACACTACCTACATGCCACCCACAACCGTAGGATTTCAATTTCCTATTATCCACAATCCATTTGTTATTAACCTGTTTTTAAGCTGTAAGAAGAAACTCCAAATTGTACCACATGTTTTAAACACATTGTTCTTATAGCATATCTCTCTATTTTGCTGCTTATTAACAATGTCGCAGTAGTTCTCTCCGACATATTAGCATTCCTTGCTGTCATTCACCAGGTTTGGGGCCTATGGAAGGAAAAGCAAAGATTAGGCCTACACACTGGGAAGGACTTTGCTACTCTGCTTCTCCAACAGGGTAAGTTTACTTTCTTAAAAAAAACAGGTGATCCATAATTAATTTTTACCATGTTGTCAGATATTTTAAGATTTTCATATGTGACAACTACTATTATCTCTTTCACTATGACTCATTTTTGATTGAAGCTTTGTACTTTTCATTACACTCACTGGACTCATATTTTCTTATGTGTGTCACCATGGTTTTCCCCTGCATTTCACTAAAACCAATCAACTCAAATTCCCACAGATTTTGCCAGTAAGATATTTCAATTATCTGTTTATGACTGACCAAAGTGGACAAAATTACACAAGGATATAAATATGCAAATATGAAATCACTCACTCACATCATTATTATAGATGATAATTTGTGATCCTTTGTGATCACTTGTGATTACTCATGATTATGTATAATCATCTGTGATCCATAATGATAATTTGGTATCCCACCTTATATCCTTGTGATTCTGTGTGATTGCTTGTGATAATGAGTTATTATGTGTGAGAATGGTCCTAATTCTCGTGATTCAGTCAAAATCAATTTACAAATGTCCCAAAATGGTATTTCAAGGTTAAAATATGGTCTCACAAGACTGAAGTTAGATATTGACCCTTCAGTCCTTGTATTTCCCATATATTGGGGCTCCACCCTTATTTTCATCTGGTCTTAAATGGCCTCCACCCTTCAGGTTCATTTTGTAACTCAGACTCCTCACCAATATTGTAATTATAATATCCCCCTCCCACAAAACTGCATCTACCTTCCCCCCCTCCTTCATCTCATCTGACTAACCATTTGAATGGTCTGTATCAAGTTCAGAATGCAGTCTTCCATTCGTCACCTTCAGCAATTCTGACTAGGTGGAATGTGTGCTTCAAGTCAATTTTGGTGTATATGCATGCCTTTCGAGGTGTGTCCAAGAGATCCATGATTAACAGTAATGGATACTTATCTTTCTTGGTGATTTTGTTGAGTCTTCAAAAGTTGACACATAATTGGAGTGAGCCATCCTTTTTCTTTACGAAGAGAACTGGGGCACTGTGAGATGATACTGATTGTCGAATAAAACCAGTTGTTAGGTTTTCTTCAATAAATTCTCAAAGTGCTTGAGAGGGATGATTGTAACTTTGCAAATATAGATTGTTTATAAGATATCAGTAAATCTCCTATCACGTTTCTCAAATGGTTATTGTTATCTAATACTAATAGCTGTGTAACTATCTAGCCACGTACCCATTTCAGAATTTCAGTGATTATTAAACAAATATAAAAAGACATATAAAGTAAACTATTTAGTTGACTGTACTTCTAATTTGGAATGTTCCATCAATGTTGGAATATAGAGTTTAATTTTAAAATACATTTCAAATCTGAAGCTTAGATTTAGGTTTTAAAAAATTAAATTAGATTTATTTGATAAGGTAAATTATAACAAAACTAGAGATTTCATCACACTTGGTTACATTGGAAAAGGATACATGCTTCAATGTTTAAGCTATCTCAAAACATACAGATAAGGTGAGTGTGGGTACTACCACATTTAGAGTGTACGTAACCTCGGAACTTACATAGAGGTTGATGTGGATACTACCATATCTAAAGTATATGCAATCTCAGAACTTACAGATAAGGTGAGTGCGGGTAATATCATATCTAAAGTATATGTGATCTCGGAAGTTATAGATAAGGTGAGTGCGGGTACTACCATATTTAAAGTGTATGTAACCTCAGAAGTTATAGATAAGGTAAGTGTGGGTGATATCATATCCAAAGTGTATGTGATCTTAGAACTTACAGATAAGGTGAGTGCAGGTGATATCATACCTAAAGTATATGCGATCTTGGAACTTACAAATAGATACACATGGATGCTATCACATCTAAAGTGTATACAGTCTCAGAACTTACATAGGAATTAGTGTGGGTAATATCTTATCTAAAGTGTATGCAGTCTCAGAACTTATGTGAAGATTAATGCAGGTGATATTAATAGATTGTTTCCTCTATATTTAATGATTAGACCCTCTCAGACAGGTTATAGTCTATTCTACGGGCTCATAGATAAATAACTACTTTTGACATTTTATATGAAATTAACTAAACATTTAAAAACAGTAAAATTTTCAAGTTATGAGAATTGGAATAATTTAGACTAGTTGTAATAAATTTATTAAACCTTAATATTATAGATAAGTTAGTATGGTTAAAGTTAGTAAGTTGTCTATCTAGTTTCTATTAAATAAGTTTTGACATGGAAGGATTTTAAAACCTTCAATACTTCAGATATATTGTCAATTATGATCATCCCTCTGAAGTTTGTTAGTCAATAAAGAATAAATGGGACCTATCAGTGGAGTAGCTCTTCCTCGAGTTCTATCTTGAGGTCGTAAGAATGATGTGGAGCTAAGGCATCTGCTTGAGAGTTGTTGAACACATTGGTGAATTCGTAGTATTCTTGTGGAACGAGATCCAAGTCATTCTTCGGTTTCAAGTCTGAAGTAGCACGTCCCTGTGCTATTAAGTCAGAAACAGCGAGTTGGTAAACTTGAGATCCTTCTATATGGGCAGCTCTGGTGAATGCCTCAGCTGAGACAAGTGATATTGAGGGTCGAATGAATGGAGTAGCTATCTCCTCAATTGATGTCAATATCTGATGAGTTGAAAATGCAGTTGAGCATGATGCATCAACTGTTTCACCATTCGATCCTTCTTGTATTGGTGTTTTGAATGTGATTTGACCCAGTACCCAGTCAATTGACAGATTGTAGTGGGTGAGCCAATTGTGTTCTAATACAACATCACAAGTTGGTTTGAGTTCTGTAACAAAAAATGTAAGGGATAAACTATCACTACTTGAGAATTTAACTACTAAGGTAGTCGTTTTTGATAAATAGTTATTCAAAGTACCATCAATCAGGTATAACAGTATAGGATCAATCAAAGTAGTAGGTAAAGACAAACTATCTATGAGAGATCGGTTTATGAAACAATGAGATGAGCCAGAATCTACTAGTGTGTTTAAAACATAAGAAAACAAATCACAAGACAGTTTCACATAAAAGGAATCAGAAGTGAGAGAATGAGATGATTTCAAAATAATTCTATGTCCAGTAATGACTCTTGGCAATTGCATAGGATCTTCTCGACAAGAGTCTTCTAGTTTTTTGAACTGGACTTATCGTTAGAAACTAAATCTGTAGCAGTCTTCTTCTGCTCATTGGAGTTTGGTTTTGATGAAGTTGGGACAACAGATGTCGAAGTCTGGGAGTTGTTGTAGGATCTGTTACTTGCAACATGACTATGACTTTGATTGTTTCTGTTTAATCTGGACTGATTATTGTGTGATTTTGGACAATCATGGCTTACATGACCTCTTGCTCCACAATTGAAGCAAAGGTTGTTCTCCAATTGGTGTTGTTATTCTGCAGCACTTATAGAACTTGGTGTCAATTGGCCCCTCCCTTGGTTAGAAGAATTCAAGCTGGAGGGCCAATTGTTGTTTGTCAAATTCTGATGAGCACTACTGGGTTGAAAGTTCCTGTTGAAGGAGTAGTTGTTTGTTCTCCAATGATTATTGTTGTTATTGGGGGTTGACATTGAGGTTGAGGTTGTTTCGCAAGAATATCTTGAAGAACCCTTGTAGTTTCTATTGTCATGATTGGTTTCTTGAGCCTTCTGCTCCCAATAGTGAGAATCAAAGATCAGAGCAGCATCTTTGAGTTGAGCAAATGTTTCAAATGGATGATTGGATGCATATATCCTTTTGAGTAATTGTTTGGGAAGTTGTTGAAGAGCGATACATTGAAGGGTCCTATCATCAAAGGTTGTTCATGCAGCATACTTTGCAAACAAGATGAAATAAGATGTAGCTCAACCATTTTCACCAAAGGTTAAGTCCATTAATGCAGTTTCTGCATCGTCTTCAGGAGCAATCATGCCAAAAGCATTGGTCAATGCTTGAACAAAGTTTCCCCAGTCATGGAAAAACTCAAATTCATCAATAGCTTCATCACCAAATTCAAGGAATGGTTGGAAGTATTCAAGGGTGCTGCCTTGAAGAAAAGAGATTGCATAGAAGATTCATTGCCAATCTTCAAGGAAATTGTTTGGGTTTGCCTGAAAAGCAAGTTGACACTGGGTGATAAAGTTAGCCAACTTCTCGAAACTAGTACCATCGAAAGTCTTGGGCTCTTTCACTTTGATATGTTTGGCAATCTGTTGAGTTTGAATCAATTGTTGACTTTCGAGGATTGCCGCAATATTGTTTAATGCCTCTTGAAGGTCACCAGCTCTGACGATGTCCAAATCTTGATTAATGTAGTTGTCATCATCAAAGTCGTCAGGATTGGAAGGGGGGCCAGGGTCAGGTCCACCTCCAGGAGGGTTAGGAGGGCCACCACCTCCCCCTTGTGGTTGACTATCGCGAGGTAATGCAGGGTCTGGTCTGTTAGCATCATCACCAGTATTACCATCATCATCATCATCGCTGGGATCACCAGGATCACCAAGATCACCACCACTAGCACCAGCTACAAATTCAGCTTGATCACCAGGTTCACTGTGAATGGATGATCGAGTCGAATGATAACAAGTCTCTGGTACTGGTATGGGGCGAAGAATATCAGTATCTACATCATCAACTTCTTCAATTTTGGCTGAAGTGTGGTGAGGTCGAGACATAGATTGAGAGTTAGAACGTCGTGTTGCAGTTGGTGGTCTAACTGTCAATAAAGAAGCTGAACAATGAAGTTCTGCAGTAGTTGGACCTAAACTAAGTCTTCTAACACAGTCAGTGAGAATAGTTGTTGGCTGTTCATTGGATTGAAAACAAAGATTAGTTGGGTCAGGAATTTGAGACATAGTGGATACCATAATACAGAGATTTTCTTGTCAACGATTATAATGTTTGTCTCAAGCCATAGTTTGTTCTGCAACTCGTTGTTGAACAGACTGAGCAATTGAAACAGTAGGACGAGTTGTAGAACCAGGAGGACATCCAACTCTTTGAGTATTGGTTGTTAACATACAAGTCGCCATTGTTGAAAGAGTCTAGAAAAAGCTGGGTAGTTTTGATATACTGTCAGGGTCAGTACCTTAGGTTTAATAGTCAGTCTAATAGATGATAATTAGTATTGAGATTATCAAATAAGAGATAGACTGGTTTTGGGGATGTGGCCTCAGCTTATGTGCTATGCCCTCTTCCTAGACCCAGAGTGAATGTCCCCTATTTAAAGGTGACAACGACTGACTATAGTAGTCAACAATGTTAACAGATGAAGTCAAGGTATATGACAAAGATAAGAGTAAAGGTTAAAGTAAGAGACAGTCTTGTGTCATCAATGATCGTGACTGATGAGGTCAAGATAGTTGGACAGACAAAGTTAGAGTAAGAAACAAAGAACAACGAAGAAGTGATAATGAGTTATTTATTAGATATCAACCAAAGTTGATATCAAAACTGAGTCTACATTGTATTTACATGAGGGTTTATATACATGTGAGACTCAGGGAAAACATGTGATACATGAGTGTTGTTACAATCATTAGTAATTGGTAAAACGAATGAATGGAGAAGGTAACTCAAGGGGTTACTGGAGTGAAAGTACTTCCTATGAGAAATACCGAGGAGTCTGAGGCAATCAGATCAGTGTTGAGTTGGTGTATTGAAGGTGTCAAGGTAGATCAAGGGTGTCAAGTATTGAAATGAAGTTTAATGACTGAAGACGAGTATGGGGATAATTCAATATATCCAATCTTGGAAGATTATGTGATACTTACATATAGTCATGTGTCAGTTCATGACACAGCCTCTATCTCCATCTGCTGCTCTTTCTTCATCCAAAACCCCCAATACAGTTGCCCCTGCCTTTCCACTGATATTCATTCTTCACATGGTGATATATCACAATCACCTTCCCCCATCACTCATGAAGTTCCTCTCATCCACCCATCATCACTGCTACCCCCTCCTGATATACTAGGTGTCATACCCCACCCAGTCAACCCTGGCCCCCCTCCACTACAACAGTCCATCAGCTCACAACTCTTGAAGCCCTTTTCCCAGCCAGGTCCAGTCCCATCACCACATCCAACTCAACTACATATTTCCCCTTCCCAAAATCATCCCAGACCTCACTTGCTAACGAACATATCACACCCAACTTCCTCTTCATCCAGGACTATCAAGGGATGATCATAATTGACAATATATCTGAAGTATTGAAGGTTTTAAAATCCTTCCATGTCAAAACTTATTTAATAGAAACTAGATAGACAACTTACTAACTTTAACCATACTAACTTATCTATAATATTAAGGTTTAATAAATTTATTACAACTAGTCTAAATTATTCCAATTCTCATAACTTGAAAATTTTACTGTTTTTAAATGTTTAGTTAATTTCATATAAAATGTCAAAAGTAGTTATTTATCTATGAGCCCGTAGAATAGACTATAACCTGTCTGAGAGGGTCTAATCATTAAATATAGAGGAAACAATCTATTAATATCACCCGCATTAATCTTCACATAAGTTCTGAGACTGCATACACTTTAGATAAGATATTACCCACACTAATTCCTATGTAAGTTCTGAGACTGTATACACTTTAGATGTGATAGCATCCATGTGTATCTATTTGTAAGTTCCAAGATCGCATATACTTTAGGTATGATATCACCTGCACTCACCTTATCTGTAAGTTCCAAGATCACATACACTTTGGATATGATATCACCCACACTTACCTTATCTATAACTTCTGAGGTTACATACACTTTAAATATGGTAGTACCCGCACTCACCTTATCTATAACTTCCGAGATCACATATACTTTAGATATGATATTACCCGCACTCACCTTATCTGTAAGTTCTGAGATTGCATATACTTTAGATATGGTAGTATCCACATCAACCTCTATGTAAGTTCCGAGGTTACGTACACTCTAAATGTGGTAGTACCCACACTCACCTTATCTGTATGTTTTGAGATAGCTTAAACATTGAAGCATGTATCCTTTTCCAATGTAACCAAGTGTGATGAAATCTCTAGTTTTGTTATAATTTACCTTATCAAATAAATCTAATTTAATTTTTAAAACCTAAATCTAAGCTTCAGATTTGAAATGTATTTTAAAATTAAACTCTATATTCCAACATTGATGGAACATTCCAAATTAGAAGTACAGTCAACTAAATAGTTTACTTTATATGTCTTTTTATATTTGTTTAATAATCACTGAAATTCTGAAATGGGTACGTGGCTAGATAGTTACACAGCTATTAGTATTAGATAACAATAACCATTTGAGAAACGTGATAGGAGATTTACTGATATCTTATAAACAATCTATATTTGCAAAGTTACAATCATCCCTCATCCTAGCTGAACAAGTGCCCCCCCTCTCCATCCTGGTTACTTGACAGTTTGAACAAGTATTTGAGTCCCAGGCATCATCTCTCTATTCTTCCGCCAATACACTTCCTCCCTCTTTACCCCCTTCTACTCCATTATTAGAACATTCCGCCTTTTTAGAAGATACATCCCCCCTTTATTCATTTGTTATTTCGTCTTTTCACTTGGTCTTCTAGATCTAATACAATGTCATGAAAATGTAAGGTCACAGGGTCTTTCACACCATAATCTGGATGATAGGGTCCTAGATTTCTGTGTCATAGCAGCTGTCCAAAATGATGATGAAGTCTCCCAGTTCACAATCCTCCCAGCACGGTCTGCTGAACCATCTACTGTGGACAATATACTCCATTTCTTACTTGTTCAAACTGAGATTCCCAGCCTTTCTGATACTATTTTGGATATTTATCAAAAGCACAACTCTGTTCAGATCCTTCGCACTGGGGACTTTCAACCATACTCCCCTCGCATGGTATTGGCAAGGCACAACATACTAAGTTGGCCAGTTATTGCATTCAATATGTTGCATCCTTTATGCTGATACTGATACTGTTCCTTGTCATTTTTTTGCTGTTGCTGATCTGGCAGTTTATCAAATGGCAACTCAGTGATATGGGATCTCTGAGGATGTCAAATTGTTTATAGTTTATCTGTATTACCAGGTAAACTCCTATTTCTTACAGAAATATAGTTCTAATTTGTTTTCAGAGTACCATCTGACAGCTCTCATTTCCTCTCCCCCCTCTTGTTTTGGACACCCTCCTGAATTGCCCACTCCTACCATACACTACTCTTTCAATAATCATTCATGCCTTGTCAACCACAATCCCCATGTTAGAGCCCCCCCTGATCATCCTTCCAATATTTGTATGCACATTGTTAATCACAATCCACAAGTTAGACAATATTTGGTATCCCAATTTGAAGAGTTTACCTCTTTCCTTTGCTGTAACACCTTCCCAAAAATTTTTGATTATTTCCACCATTTTTCCTCATATTTTCTAAAATCTAAAAACACATAAAAAACATAATTGGACTTTCATTCTTCCATCCCCTTTACCCCTTTTCCTCCTTCCCTCATGTTCTGGGAACGTGACCCCTACGATAGAGATGATATCATTGATCAAGAGTTTCACCCTGACCACCTTCTCCCTTCACCCTCCCCTACATACTCGTCAGAGGACAAAACAAATTATGACTCCCCTTATCCCATTCCCAAAGACTCTGACTTCCCTCCCATCCTATATCCGACTCAACCCAGCTACCATCCATTCCAAACAGAACTCCGATTATACGTCAATCTCGGAGAAAAGCTTGATATTAGGATAAGTCCCACTACCGCATGGCCAGCCCCGACTCCCACGAAGACTTACCATAAGGATCTAGAAGACTTGGAGATAATGGAAACCCTGCACTACGCCAGACCTATCATAATCCGAGGATTTCAAGGAACCTTCGTTATCGGAAATAGTTACAGCCTAAAGAAACGTTGCCCTTACACCCCTGTCGGAATCACTAGGGTGATCGCACACCAAAAATATGGACCTCAATTCATTCACGTTGCCTTTAATGTTCCCTCTACGGCATTTTGGACCTTTAGTGACATAGAAGACTACCCCCGAAAACAAATCCGGCTGTTGGAGCTCTAAGGGACTCATATATCTAACAACCTCCAGAAACCTACATCACCCATCAAAACCTCACACCGCCATCTCACCTCAACCTCCCGAAACTCAGACAATGTTCTCATTTAACGTAACCACCCAAAACATTTCAACTAATTCCAGATCCTCTTCTTCCTATACCTCCCGATTCCACTACCAATCTCCACCTGATTCGGAAACAGATGATCAAGTTCCCACTACTCGCCCTACTACTCCTCTCCCTTCTCCTATTGAAGACCTTGAAACGGAAGTTCGTGTATATCGAAGCTCGAGTAGTCAACTCCCAATCAATCCTGACACCCTATGGCCTCAGTACCCACTCATGTCCAAGGACGTATCAACTAGAAGTAAGATTTTGGATCTTGGTCTCCCCAAAACCATTAAGTATGGAGATGCCATCTTGATAAAAGGTTTCGAGGGGCAATATCACATTAACCATTACTTTACTGTTTCACACTGTGCTCCTCCTTACCAAATTATTCAAATCATTGCAACCGCCAGTCTAGGAATCGCCTTTGAGCACATTGGGTTTGATGTGCCCTATGAACGCGTATTACCATACTCCTCCCTTCCCTATCATTCTCATTACGTCTTCATCCCCTTTGAAGAAGTTTTCTTCACGCCACCCTGTCTATATCCAGAAGACCATTTCTACTCTTCCTTCCCTGCGCCAACCCCACTACCCACACTACCAATAAACAAGGTACTCTGAAAAATCAGATCCTACACCATTGGAGTGCTCAAGGGAAAGAATCAGAGTCTGGCTGAAGAAAAGCATCTAGAAGAAGGGCTGAGAAAGTTCCAGAATCACTTGGTAGTTGAGTGGTAACATTGTGAGAGTATTTCCTTAATTGAACATTCTTTTGTCCTCCATCTATGAGTCCTTCCACTTGCCTCTCTCTATTGTACAACAGTTACCCGTTTTCACCCCTTTCACCATATTTCTCCTTTCATAAAAATTTGACAACCTCTAAAAATATTTTCCTCATTTAAATAAATAATAATTACTAAACTTTGTATAAAAACTCTCGTAGTAGTTAAAATAACAACAAGTTTTACCAATCCCTCTAAAGTGCAGGATAAGCTTAAGTCTCTAAAGTGTTTCTAATGTCTAAATCTTTTCCACTATTAGTGAAGTGCTGATAGTTGGTCTGTTTCTAATGGTTTCTAAATCTTTTCCACTATTAGCAAAGTGCTGATTTTCTAACGCCAAGTTGTTTTCTAATGCCAAGTTGTTTTAAATGTCAAACAGTTTCTAACGTCAAACAGTTTCTAACATCAAGTCTATTCTCTTTCTACCTTTTACATCTGTTACGATTAAAACATACCAATTTTCCCTTCTAACACCTTCCACCCCCTTCTCTGTATTTCTGCAGCAAAGCTCGACTTATTTAGAACCAAGGCCTCTATAATCAAATATCGATTGTATATACTGAACAGGATCCTAGTTTAGTATACGACATCGCCAAATCCATTCCACACCCCCACCTTTCAAGGAGTGCTACACTTGTCACATCAAAACAGAAATTACCCTCCTGGTATGTGATACCTTGGGCCTCAATTTCTGAAATCAATCTGACTCTGTTACTATCATCAATGCCCTGGAGATGCCTCGGTTTCTCACAATCACCATGAAAGATATTCATCATTTTATCACATACTATCAATTGGAACCTGGCTCTTTTGATAATTGAAGATCCTTTATCAATGGTATTCTCAAGTTATATGAGACTCTCAGCAATCCTCTGTGGTTTTCTGAACTCCCTGGTCAAGGTGATCCTCGCATCAGTGAATTTATGAGGTTGGCTGATGAATTATTTGCTATTAGAGGTCAGGATGTTCTCAATATTGATTTGGACCCATTGTCATTACAGGCAGCTTGCAGTACTCACAATTCAGTTCGTTTCACATGTAGAACTTATTTAGAAGGTTTGTGGGACCATGTTCATAGTTTTTCTGAGGTGTATTCTCATTTGAGGTATCATAGAAGAAGATGATAGTTATATTTTTACTGTTTTTGTAATTTTGTCTTCTGTTATTTAATATCCGAAGTGTTGGCAACTACTCATGAAACCATGCACATTGGCTTTTAAAGATTATACTTGTGACACACAGTGTGTGTACATATACGCATACTGTGTATTATACCATTCTGGGCACAATTTGCTTAACAAAATGCTTAGACATGACATTTTTGTCAAATTGGATTTATTTTTGGCATTGTTTACTTTCCATTGTTTATTTCAATAATTCTGAGTCAGTCAGCTCTGGGGTTGTAAACATTTAAATGAATATTCCCTATCCTTATTGAGGAAAAGTTAGTCTTCTTCCTTTTCCAGGTGTCAGTCGTTTGAACAGCAAAATCCATCTGAACCTCAGCCCATTTATAGCAATGAATATATTATAAAATTTTTTAGAGATATCTTTATTTTTGATTTTGATGTGAAATATGGCCAATATAGTATCAGACAAGTCAGAGATGCAACTTCATTCCCATTATGAATCAACGAAGAGTGAATCCTTCCTCGAGGCTGAGACTTATGCAAGCATTGACTGTAGGCTGGAAATTGGCATTGGGAATTTGAACCACTATATTTAGGTTTCATGACCAACCACACTATTATTACAAAAATCTAAAACACTTAATTTAAGTTTTTTAATCAATCAAAGCCCTAATTTTGTGCATACTGTCCAAACTTCATTGTAGGCCCTTTTAATGGATACTCATTGTTTACAAGTCATGTAAGTTTTTTTTTTAAATCCTTTTTTCAATATTATTTGGTTTGTTAGTGAAGACTTCAATCACTCCCCATCAGATCAAACTTCATCTCACCATCAATATTATTTCTGTCAACAAGTGGGTGTTAGGGTGACTGCTCAGAGTAGATAACTAGCAGGAGGTTTTCCTAAGAGATCAAGCTTAGGGAAACTCTGCTAGGTGCTACAAGCTTATATATGCATTGATAGGCTCATCACCATATTGAGTCTTATCATCAAAACCCTCGGGGCTCCAGCCCAAGGTTACCCAAAGGGTTAACACCCAGGATCGGATGAATCGAGACAAGGCATATCAAAATAAAAGGAATGGGAAGGGAAAGGAAGGAAACAAATAGTGATCATATGTGAAATGATGAAAAAGAGTTAGAACTGAGAGTAATGAATGCAAATAAAGAAATAAGTGATACAGTGATTATGACCAGGTCAACATATACCCAGATCACAAGGAAGGATGTGGAAAGGAGGGAAATGGGTTTAGGTTCTAAAGGGAAATGTAAAATAACATAGAAACCGAGATAAATGAGTGTGAATAATATGGGAAATAAATAAAAGGAAGGATAACCCAGGAGCAAACCCTGACAGTGGGACTGTTCGACATGGTATAACACAGTCCATATTGCGATAAATGACAAATATGCTTGGGGAAAACCTTGCCATTCTTTGAACAAATGGAACAAAAACTAATTGACAGTGGTTTGATTGGCAGTAAAAAGGCCTAGAAACATGTGTATAATAATGCATTTCTTTATGTTTCATTATTGTTCATACTCTACAAAAAAAAACATACCTCACAGTAGTTAGTGTTCTCTAATGTTAATGTAGGGTTTATTCATTTCCAAAGTCTTAAAGTAACAACTGTTCCATTGGTTTATCACTTAAAAAAATAGTGGTAGTCCTTTGAGATTGTTATTGTTCTATGTAACCTAATTGATTTTGAACCTGGATTGTTCTCCACCATTACAAGTTTCATTCCTCCCTATGAAGTTCCATTATATAGATGAGGTTTTTGGTTATTCTGTGTATTATAGCAATTACATTGTCAATTTGCATTCACAAAGCCCAAATTTGGTGGATTATTTACAACTATTCATCCTAAGTGAGTGAGAAGATCTTCTAACTATGGATGCTGTTATATACTAAACTAAAACCCATTCAGTATATACAATCAATATTTGTTTATAGAGACCTTGGTTCTTAATAAGTTGAGCTTTGCTGCAGAAATATGGGAAGGGATGGAAGGTGTTAAAAGGGAAAATTTGTAGTTTGATTGTAACAGATATAAAGGGGTGGAGAGAATAAGGACGAGGGGATGTTAGATACCAACTTGATTGAATTTAGACATTAGAAACCATTAGGAACCAACTTGATTGAATTTAGATGTTAGAAACCATTAGAAAACAGACCAACTATCAGCACTTCGCTAATAGTGGAAAAGACTTTAGATGTTAGAAGGCACTTTAGAAACTGTCACTTATCCCACACTTTAGAGGGATTGGTAAAACTTGTTCTTTATTTTAAACTACCATGAGAGTTTTATACAAAGTTTGATAATTATTATTTTAAAATGAGGAAAATATTTTTAAAAGGGGTTTTTGGGTTTTTCCAAGAAAAGGGAAATATGGTGAGGGGAAAATGGGTGAAAGAGACGAAGTGAATAATTTTTGTACAAGAGAGGAGCAAGATGGAAGGACTCATAGACAGAGAACAAAAGAATGTTTGATTAAGGAAAATACTCTCATGATGTTACCATCCAACTACCAAGTGATTCTGAAACTTTCTCAGCCCTTCTTCTAGATGCTTTTCTTCAGCCAGACTCTGATTCTTTCTTTTGAGCATTTCAACAGCATAGGATCTGATCTTTCAGAGTACTTTGTTTATAGGTGGCATAGGTAGTAGCATTGGTGCAGGGAAGAAAGAATAGAGATACTCTTCTGGATATAGGCAGGGTGACATGAGGAAAAGTTCTTCAACAGGGATGAAGATGTAACAAGAATGATAAGGAAGGGAGGGGTACGGTTGTACATATTCATAAGGCACATCAAAACCAATGTGCTCAAAGGCAAATCCTAAACTAGCTGTTGCAATGACTCAAATAACTTGATAAGGAGGGGTGCAGCCTGAGACAGTGAAGAAACAGTTAATGTGATATTGCCCCTCAAAACCTATCATTGAGATGGCATCTCCATACTTGATAGTTTCAGGGAGACTGAGATTCGAAACCTTACTTCTAGTTGATACATCTTTGGACATGAGTGGATATTGAGGCCATAGGGTGTCAGGATTGATTGGGAGTTGGCTACTCAAGCTTCAATATACATGAACTTCTGTTTCAAGGTCTTCAATAAAAAAAGAGAGAGGAGTAGTAGGGCGAGTAGGGACTTGATCATTCATGTCCGAATCAAATGGAGGTTGATAGTGAAATCAGGAGGTATAGGAAGAAGAGGAACTAGAATTAGTCAAAGTGTTTTGTGTAGTTACATTAAAGGAGAACATTTTTGAATTTTGTAGTTAAGGTGAGATGGTGGTGTGGAGGTTTGATAAGCGATCATGGGGTTTTCTGGAGGTTGTTAGTTATATGAACCCCTTTTTGGGCTCCAACAGCTGGATTTTTTCTCGGGAGTAGTCTTGTGTGTCACTAAAGGTCCAAAATGCTGAAGAGGGAACATTAAAGGTGATGCAAAAGAATTGGGACCCATACTTTTGATGTGCGATCACCCTTGTGATTCCAACAGGGGTGTAAGAACAATGTTTCTTAAGTTGTAACTATTTCCAATAACAAAGGCTCCTTGAAATCCTCGGATTACAATAGGTTTGGCATAGTGCAGGGTTTCTATTATTTCCAAGTCTTCTAGCTCCTTATGGTAAGTCTTTGTGGGTGTCAGGGCTGGCCATGCAGTAGTGGGACTTATCCTAATATTGAACTTTTCTTCAAGATCAACATATAATCAGAGTTCTGTTTGGAATGGATGATAGCTGGGTTGAGTTGGATATAGGTTAGGGGGAATGAAGTCGGAATCCTTGGGAATGGGATAAGGGGTATCATATTCCATTTCGTCCTCCGATGAGTATGTAGGGGAGGGTGAGGGGAGAAGGTGGTCAGGGTGAAATTGCCAGTCAATAATATCATCTCGATCATAGGGATCATGTTCCCAGAACATGGGGGGAAGAAGGGGAAGGGTAAAGGGGATAAGGGAAAGAAAAGTCTAATTATGTTTTTAAGTGTTTTTAGTTTTTAGAGAATATGAGGAAAAACAGTGAAAATAATCAAAAAATTTCTGAAAGGTGTTACAACAGTATGGAATCATACAGATACGCACATCTCTTAATTTGCTAAGAACTTGTGTTTGAATACACATTGATGAAAAGACAACTAATGTGTCATCATTGTGAATCCATCCCATCATTAAAAGTAACCTGAATTAACTCTTCAAAGAGGACATCCATAACCAGCAGAGTCAGTTTAGCAAGTTCAGCCCAGATTGCCTTCTGGAGTGTAGGATAAACCTGTAAAAGAGAATACATATTGGAGAAATACATCATGACCAAAAATACTATTTTAACATACCTCCTGATCCTGTTGTAGACAATTCTGAAGGTGGGTGGCATCTTAAAGAGGGTTGGTGGGATCAGAAAAAATATCTCAAGGTGCAAGATACTATAACAATATGCTCTTTTGCAATATCATTGCATTCAAGGCCATCTGGCCAGGCCATTCAAGTATTGCAGCACTAAAAGAAAATAAACTCAGCAATGAAAACTAGTGAAGCCTTGGTTTAATAAAGCATATGAAACTTATAATTAAATTCCTCAGTCTTGAGTACTTGTCAAAAAACAAGGACTGACACACTGGGGTTCCCAGGGTAGAAGTCTAATGTATACTACATAGGATATATGAATAAATAGTTTAAATATTTAAAGACATTTAAAACAATTTTAGATTTCAAATATGATGCTCCCTAAAAAAGTAATGTCTATTAAAACTCTTTTATTATCTAAAAATACCCCTATAAAATGGTTTTCAACTTGAAGTACACCTGGCATTTATAAGAGTTTTTACAGTTCAAATACACTATAAAATCACACTTTAGTTCAAGTATAAAATTATTTTATGTAATGTCATCTATTTGAACTATTGAAGGTTTTTATACTTCTCTTATATCCATATAAAAGCCTTTTATAGTTCAACTAAACCACACCATATAAAATAATTCAATACTTAAACTAAAGTGTGATTTTATAAGCAATAGTGTATTTGAACTATAAAAACTCATATAAATGCTGGGTGTACTTCAAGTTGAAAACTGTTTTATAGGGGTATTTTTAGGTAACAGAAGAGTTTTAATAGATGTTACTTTTTTAGGGAGCATCATATTTGAAATCTAAAATTGTTTAAAATGTCTTTAAATATTTAAACTATTTATTCACACATCCTATGTAGTATACATTAGACTTCTACCCTGGGAACCCCAGTGTGTGAGGTAACATTCAACCTCCAACTTCGGTAAGTTAGTCGGCTTGTGGACCATAGTGTACTCCAAAACTTCAAAATATCAAAGGTCATGTTTTATGAGAATCTCGAGATACTGTGACGATTGCTGAAAGGCTCAATAATGTTCTAATTATTCATGTCCCCGATTCAGGAGCCCATATTGATCGAATCTCTCGTGGCTTTCGGTGAAGTAACTTGGTCATCTTGCGTACGCATTGCCAATAAACGGATGATCCCCACTCGGAACTATTCCCATTTTCGTTTAGAATTTTTTCTGACTGACAGACATGCGGTACCAATCCTTGCTTGGAAAGGAGAGAAGGAAGAATATACATGATGCATCGAGCAGATATTATGTAAGTGCTTTCTCTGGCTGCTTTTATATCGACCCTTCCGTGATAAATTGAAGGTTCCCACCACGTGAATGACTCGATTGCTAAGTCTAAATCCGGTTGGTAACGTTTCCTCTTTACTTTTAAACTTATATGAATTCTTTGTCTAGATAACCATTATCTATGCCGTGAATCTCTTGTCAATGGTATTAAACGCGGGACGTCATGCAGGTAAAGTTACTATCATTGCTGGATATGGTGACATTGGCAAGGGAGTAGGTTCATATCCTGTATGGGAATATTGTTGTTGTCTTTAAACCACGTACTTATAGTGTGCCGAATCTCTTCGTTCTTATAGTCCCTGGGTCATCATCACCGAGATCGACCCCATCAACGCATTACAAGCTGCTATGGCCAGGTATGCACCCCGAATGCACATTTTCGTGACTACTACCGGTTGTCGAAACATATTAGAGCCGAACACTCCAATGCTATGCCAGAAGATACCATCGTCTGCATCTAAGTTGATTCGGTCATCTCACTCCTTTTCCTTTGGTCACTCTGATCTCGAAATTGACTTAAAGCTAATGTCAAGTCCGCTGTGAACATTAAACCTCAAGTAGACCGTTACCTTCTCAAGAACGGTCGTCACATCCTTCTTCTGGCAGAAGGTCGTCTCGTGAACTTGGGATGCACAACTGGTCATTGATCATTCCTATTGGATATTCATGTATTCCCCCAAAGAACCGGACAAAGAGGTTGCACGCGCGCACCCGGATACCTTGAATGTGAAATTGGCGACTCTCTCACCTTCTCAATCCAAGTATCCGGACCTTATAGACAGGAACATTACTAGTACTAGGATCCTATCTCTCGATCACTTCCCCTCCGAATCCCTCATCCTCCTACTGATCTTTCCACGCAGCCTCAGCACGCCCTTAAAAACCAATAATGGGTTTCAAACGCCCGCTAGCCACTCAGAGTACGCGATTTTATTCTAAGAAAAAAGAAACACAGAAAGACCGTTTTTGTCTGAAAGGTTTCAACACCTTCCCTCGTTTGAGGACAAAACCAACAGGTAGCGTTCTTGTGTTTTGTTTTTTCTTCTTCTCGTGTTTCTCTTCGGTTTCTAAAAAAATATTAAAAATAGTTTTTGTCAGTGTCGTTGTCGTTGTTGGGAGAGAAAGATTGTTGTAGAAGCTACTAGTATGAAATTCGTTGGACAAGAAAGATCCCATCTTTCAATTCGTCATCACGACGCGAAGAAATTCAAATCTTCTTGGACTATATCGTTAAAGAAGATTCTCTTTCAGTATGTTCTTGTTCTTTATACCATTCTAATTTTCATCGCAGCACTGCCCAAAAGAAATCCAGACTTTCCTTCAAATTTTAAGTGATTTCGTTTACCGTAGACACGCCGCGCTCAAGTCCTTGTGGACTGATTATCTTACCGCCTCTTCATAACCAAAACTCTTGATTCCCAATTCCATCGACCTTTATGGAACAAAAGTTACACAAGATGAATCGACCTCTTCTACAAGTTTCTGGTCAGAATTCCATGTGTTTCTGGTATCTTTGATTGCTTGGTATTACTCCTGAGCTTTTCCCCTTCGTTAGTTTGTTTAATAAAATATAATGTATTGAGTCGGCTGCCAATAATCCATCATGCGTTTTGATTGAATCCCATGACACATCAACTGGTTTCCAAATCAGGTGTCCTTTGATAAGTGGTCCAGATAGGGTGATACATCAAAGAAGGATGAAATTGTGGACGTCTGAGCGCCGCTATTAATGCCGTGTACACCCTTGGGCCTGCAAACGATTTGAGTGTTTTTTTTTGGAAGTATCATGGTAATGGGGAACATGTCAATTGACTGATTGTAAAGACATTTTGAATAGTTGATTGCAATAGCCAATACCAGCGTCGCGTCACCATTGGGTCAAGACCCCCGCTCTAAACACAAGATTCAACTCGAAGCGTCAGGTCACGAACTGTCAACGAAAAAGATAGAGATTTGACACAGCAGCTCAAAGGATTTAGAACTTACAGGTTGGCACCTATTGTTTCATCTAAAAGGAAAGATGAACCTGATAGGATCGGTAAACGCCGAACGGATGCATTGAATTGTTGGTTCGAACAAGGACACAACTTGGTCGCCCTAGTTGGGACTTCGTGATTGATCCCAAAGTCTACACATTCAGACAGTCAGACGCGCGGACGCATTGAATTGTTGGTCGGAAGGACACAACTTGGTCGCGCTTGGGACTTTGTGATTGATCCTAAAAGTCCTAGCATTAAATCAGTGTGATGCGTGTGTTTCTCAATTGCAACTCCAATTCAGGTTCGTGTTTATAGCATATTTATGTCGCGCAGAGGCAATTGTTGAAATTGTTAAAGCAAAGGACTCTCCCCAAACCACACGACAAGATGAACAACGAAACCATGACCTCAATTCAGACGATATCTCCTGAAAAGTAGGACATCGAGTCTTTTATTTCATCTCTTGAATTAATAACCCTACAGATTGGTACAATTAGCCTCTGAGGGATGAGCCATTGAGTTGTTGTTATACTAATTGAATCAACGATTTGCAGGACCATACGGGTGGAAATATATATAGCTGCTTTTGGTAAGTAGTTTTCAACAAGGGGTTGCTCTTTATTGGACTGAAATCTACACATGAAGCGCTTTTATTTTATGCCTCCCTCCTTCATCTTGATGATGAAATTCAATACATATGGAAGCCAAAATTTACAGTAGTCACCTTTCTTTATTTATTATCCAAGTACCCGCCTTTTTTCCATTTAGTCCTCGTCGTGGTCTCTAGCTTTGTCACGGTAACTTTCAAAACCTTTTTCTCATCTATTCCTTCTCAAGTGAATATTTACAGTCTCCCCGGTATTTTTGTCTCATTTATTCCAAATTCAAAAGAAATGACAATGCCGCAAACCAGTCTATGTAATGACCTGTATTTTTCAGTCAACGTTATACAAACTCTTCCATTGACTGGAGTACAAGGTATTCCATTTCCGTATACTTGAGTCATGCTTATTTTTCACACTCCCATAGGATTGATCTCAATTCGAACTTTAGCTTTATGTCGAGGATATCGACCAATGACAATAGCACTTCTTACAACATTTTTTACTACCTTAATCTTGAATATCTATGGTTGTAACTTATAATCAATATCATTGTGAAATATTTTAACCACGTTATGTAGATGCAACAATACCCCAATGCGATCCAGAACCGTATGATTCCCTATTATCCCTGATCCATTTTTTATTAACCTTTTTTTTAGTTGTAAGGAGAAAACTTAAAATTGTACTATGCATCTGAATGCATTGTTCTTATAGCATATTTCGTTGATTTGCTCCTTGTTAGCAATATCGCACTAATTCTCTCTGACATATTAGCATTCCTTGCAGTCATTCGTCAGGTTTGGGGCCTATGGAAGGAAAAGCGAAGATTAGGCTTATATACTGCTAATGGGAAAGACTTTGTTACTCCACTTCTCCAACAGGGTAGGTTCACTTACTTTAAAAAGACAGGTGTTCTAAAATTAATTTATGTATTGTCAGGTATTCTAAGATTTTCGTATGCGACAGTTATCATTTTCTCACCGAGACTAATTTTTATTATTATTGTAGCTTTGTACTTCTCGTTACAGTCACTGGGCTTGTGGTTGATTATGTGTGTCGCTGCGGTTTTCTCCTAGCGTTTCACTAATCGCAATCAATTCTGATCCCTACAGACTGCAATAGTAAACTATTCCAATTCTCTGCTGCATCTCTTAATTAAACTTCACACAACAGCAAGCCGGATCAGATGTCGCTGTCTTTCAGAACGTGTATGAAACGATAAATCTCATATACTTGTGAATGTCCATTTATGTGACTTCTTCTCAGGCTCTCGACAATACTCATCTGTGAATTCACTCTTGATCTTCGTCGACGGAACACAACAACAAGATCACTTCCTAACCTGTCTGCTTTAGAATTCGCAGATTTGAACCTGTCATCCCAGGAGAATCCGGAGGTTAGATCTATACAATCCATATTCGGTCGCCTCCATGAGAGGATGATTGCCGATATGGGAGAAAGGAATGATCCAGTGTCAATAGGTATTGATGCTCTGGGCCAAGGAGAACCGGATTTGGAAACTGCTTAAATTGTGGTAAGTGTCAGATCTTATATACTAATATAAAAGTACATATTAATACTCAATTAGATTTATTCCGTCTATACAATTCTGCTTTTTGTTGCGAATAAGTTCAATCTCGATATTTATTTATACATATAATCACCAACTTGTTCAAAATATCACCCAAATCACATTGAGAGGAATAGTCTTGAAAAAAATACCACATCATTTTCTATCCTGGAAGGTCTCGTATTTTGTTCATTAGTGCCGACAAAAAAAAAACGCCAAGATGCCTACTGAATTTTTACCGTGGGTCTGGCGCCTTTGAAACAATGTTCAAACTCCAATTGTTTATTTAGTTCGACTTTTCAACAAGTTTGTTGAGCCTCGATTACAAGTGATTTACTCAAATTCGTATATGCGCACTGGACATTCATAAAAGTATCACTAAAAGACAACAAGTTGACATTTGCTATCCCCCATATATAATATGGACGAATAAGCAACCTCATACGACTGAGACGTCGACGGGAAAGAGTCTAAGGGCCGAATAGTGAATTGCTCTTGTAAGTCTTTCTTGATAATGTTATGCCACTGAAAATTTGGTCTACGTTTAACGATCATGATCATCAATGAATTGTGATTTAAGTCTATAAAAAGGGAATATGCTTTGCATTAAATGTAGACATACGTGAAAATATAGCGTTAAAAATTAATTAGTAAAAAAAGAGGAACTGATGTATTTTTTGAAGTGTTCTCGCTGGAGAACACAATAATGATTATGTTGGTAAACAAGGGATGAAAAAAGAAGGGGTTTGCAAATGGGACTTGGTCTACAATAAATTGATAATGGGGTGAAAAAAAAGGAAACTAAGATGAGATGAGAGATTACAGTTATACGACGACAGAATATTAATTGGAGACGAATTATTTAGACCCACACAAAGAAGTCTGAAATCAACAATTTAAACCTCGTTTTATTTTTATTTTTGCTTTATGAATGCGATGGTCAAGGCCGAATGAGCTGAATAAGATCCGATACTGCAGCTGTGACTTTCTTGCCTGTCGGCTGGAATCAGAGGTTCAATATTTGCATAGCGCAGTAATGGCGTCCACAAACCAGTAGCTTCACCAATATCTGTCTATCCAACGTCTCCATGTAATCTTTCATGAGTTGAAGTGCTTCGGATCGAATAGACATGACCGCTGAAGCCGGAATCTTGGAATGGACGCCAATTGTATGTACGACACTGGTCAGACAACGTAGTGTTGCCAGGCAAAAGTCTATGTTCTCCGCCGAGATACTCTTCCTGAGCCATTCGTACAGGGATGAGGCCTTTGCATCAATTTCTGTGATAGTTCACGATAAAAGCGCGGAACTGAGCATACGGCGAACTCTGGCAAGCGATTACTGATACGAGACTCATCCATCGCCCTTTCCAGATGTTCTTCAAACCTATGGAAATTGGTTAGTTTATAAGCATGCAACTACAACATCGTTTACTTACCAACACTGGTAGCACCGATTACCAAAGCCTTTGACAAAATCTTTGCAACCTTTTCCAAGTCATTCAAACTGGTCTGCGGTTCCGAACTGAAGAGGATGATATCCCCACTAGGATAAGGGTGACAAAGCCCAAGCAGCTTCAAGTATTCAGCACCGTTTAAATCATTGATGATACTTCGTAGTTGCATCCCAGCATTTTCGCCTTCTACTCGAGCGGTGTACAAAGTTTGGAGCAGGTTCAAAGCTATACCGTGGATTGGTATACGCATTGTCAGGCTTCTAATACCCGCGAGCATGGTAATCACATGCACGGTCTCGGAGACGCGCAGTTAGTTGAACTTGGTGGCATAGACGTCCATCCCGTGTCATGAAGCGAGAGGAGACAGTCTTATTAAAGTTGTGATAACTTTCCATTCCGCAGCTTCTAAGATCTGGGCAGTCGGTTTGTAAAATGCTGCGCTAAGAGTCTAGTTGTAAATTAAATAATCAGTTAGTCGACTAGGGGTATCGAATCATACAAGTACTTACATCTCTTAATTCACCAAAAACCAATGTTCAAATGTGCATTGACGAAAAGGCAACCCGTGCATCAGCCACCAGTTCACATCGTTGCGAATCCGTCCCGGAGCGTAGCATAAACCTGTAAAAGGGAGAATGTGTTCGCAAACACATCGACACGAAAAATACTATCTCAACATACCTCCTGATCCCGCAGGGTAGTATCGACAAACACTCGTAGATATTTCCGTAAATGAGTGACACTGTAAAGAGGGTTGGTTGGATCAAAAAAATATCTCAATTTTTAATCCAGGGTGTGAGATAGTACTAGTAGATACTATAATAATAAGCTCTTTTGCAAGGTTGTCGCATTCAAGGCCATCTGGCCGGGTCATTCCGAGTCAAGTATCGCAACACTAAAAGAAAACAAATTCGGCCTCGAGTATATAATAAAAACCAGTATATCAAGCCAACCTAAAACTTGTCAAAAAACGAAGGACAGCCGTAACATTCAATGTCCGACTTCTCTTACATGACAGCTTGTGGACCGTAGTGTACTCCAACACTTGAAGATTTGTCGAGAATCCGGAGTGCACTAGAGTACACTGTAACGATTGCTGAAAGGTTCGATAATATCCTAATCGTTCACGTCCCCGATCCAGGAACATCCGGACGGTCATATCCATTGAATCCCTCATGGCTTCCGGTGAAGCTGCTGGGTCATCTTGCGTATTGCCACAAAAAGAAGATAAACAGACAATTTCCACTGAACTATTTACATTTTTGTTTAGAATTTTTTCTGACTGATAGACGTGGGCTTTAGGATTGCTGCAACTGGTGTACCAGCTTTTGCTTGGAAAGGGGAGACCGAGGAAGAATATACATGGTGCATTGAGCAGATGTTGACTGCTTTCCCTCGAACATCCTTGACGACAGTGGTGATCTTACCACTACTACTGTACACGAGAAGTACCCCAATTCTTGAAAGGTAATGATAGACGTCTATGTTTCTTCTTTTTTTTTGTTTGTTAATGATGGGGTTTTATTTAGATATTGATATTCATGGTATTTCAGAGGAGACCACTATTGGTATCCATCATTTATATCGATCCTTCCTTGAGAGTAAATTGAAGGTTCCCGCTATTAATGTGAATGACTTTGTCACTAACTCTGAATTCGGTCGGTGGCATTTCTTCTTTACTTTTAAACTTATCTTATATCAATTCTTTGTCTAGATAACCATTACGCTTGCCGTGAATCTTTTGTCGATGGTATTGAACGCGGGATGTCATGCAGGTAAAGTTGCTATTATTGCTGGATATAGTGACGTTGGCAAGGGAGTAAGTTCATGTTCTGTATAAGAATTGTTGTTATAAATCCATATCTTTATATAGTGTGCCGAATTTCTTCATTCTTACAGTGCCCGGGTCATGAAGTTACCACTATGGAAGATGCTGCACACCGAACGAACATTTTCGTGACTACTACCGGTTTTTATTTTGAATGGTGTGCTGAATGATGAACGTTTAGCACTGGTCACTTTGATATCAAAATTAACTTAAAAGCTAATGCCAAGTCCGTCGTGAACATCAAACCTCAAGTAGACTGTTACCTTCCCAAAAACGGTCGTCACATCCTTCTTCTGGCAGAAAATCGTCTCGTGAACTTGGGATGCGCAAAAACTGATCACTTATCATTCGTCATGTCTTGCTCTTTCAGTAACCAAGTCCTTGCTCAAATGGCAGTCTGGCAAACCCCTCGGAAATTCCCGTTGGGTGGACTAGAGGAAGAAGTTGCTCGTGCGCGTTAAGCTAGCTTGAATGTGAAATTAACGACTCTCAGTCCAAGTATTTCAATGTACCCGTTACCGGACCTCATAAACTGGAGCATTACCGCTACTAGGATCCCATTTCTCGATCCTTTTTCTTCCTAATCTCTCATCCTCCTACTGATCTTTCTCTTTCAGTATGTTCTTGAATACTTTATTTATTTTTTATACCATTCTTATTCTCGTCACAGTGCTGCCCACAAAAATCCAGACTTTTCTGAAGTGATTTTGTTTACCTTGACAAGTCTCTTGCCAGCCATCTTACGGCCTCGTCATAACCAAAACTCTTTATTTCCAACTCTATCGACCTTCATGTAACCCAAGTTGCACAAGCTGAATCAACCCTTTTTGCGAGCTTGATTTTGTTTAGTTGTATATTTATTTCTGGTCAGAATTCAGTGTGTTTCCACTGCCTTTGATTGCTTGATACTCCTGAGCTTTTTCCCTTTCGTTAGTCTGTTTAATAGAATATAATGTATGTGTTGAGTTTGCTGTCAACAATTCATCATGAGTTTTGATTGAATCCCAGGGCACATCGACTTGTTTCCGAAGTGTTTAAACCTAAGGTTTACTACGCTCCAATATTAATGCTCCTCGTCGGCCTACCTCTGTCACCCCCCAGCTCATGCCATGGCATCAGCCTCATTCTAGCAGAGCTACCATGGGGTTAATGCCGTATACAACCTTTAAATGGTTCGAATATGACTTTTCTCGCGGCCCCACTAACACAGCTAAGAATATAATTATGGGTCTCGAGTAATGGACATGAATACCACTCTCAACTGGTGAAATACACCCAAAGTGGAGTACAAAATCAGGCCATGGAATTGGAGATTATAACCTAATCATGGAGCACGGCTTTGGACGAGGGAGAAGCTCCATGGTATATGGATGGAATCAATTAGCTGGCAAGGTCGTAATTCGTAGCAATATCAGGAGTGGATGATAATTATTTATAACACTATCTATTGGCACAAGGCAAGTCCCGAGGCTAAAACGCATTACCTGGAATGACGACACCTTGTTCTATTTGATTGTTGAGCTCAGATCGTGGGTAGTCATCATACACAGCCTAAGCGCTTAAAGTTGCGCTGTCTATACAATATCAAAAGGTTGGAAGCTCACCCCAGGAATACATATACCCTGATAACCAAAGGATTTCTGATTCCCCTTGAACCCCGACAAAATGAGCAATGAAACCATGAATACCTTGAATCAGATCCTATCTGAAGAGTAGGTTGTTGAGTCTTTTCATTATACTAATTAAATTAACGATTCATAGAGCCATACAGGTGGAAACATATATAGCTGCTTTCGGTAAGTAGTTTTCAGGAAAGGGTTAGTTTTCATAATAGGGCTGAGGTCCATGCATCCAGCACTTCTATTTTACGCATCCCTCCTTCATCTTGATGATGAAATTCGATACATATGAAGACCAAAATTTACGGTTGCAACCTTTCTTTATTTATTTGCCAAGTACCCGGCTTTGCTTTTTCTAGTCCTCCTCGTGGTCGAGGACTTTGTTTTGGTAGCTTGAAAACTTTGCTCCCATCCATTCCTTCTCAGTTAAACATTTACAGTCTCCCCGGTATTTTCGTCTCATTTACTCCAAATACAAGAAATGACAAATGTTGCAAACCAGCTCAGTATGTAACGACCTGTACTTTTTCAGCAATGCTATAGAAACTCTTCCAGTTATTGGAGTACAAGGTATTACATTTGTATATACTTCAGTGGTGCTCATTTTTCAAACACCCCGTAGGATTGATCTCAATTCGAACTTTCGCATTATGCCAAGGATATCGACCAATGACAATAGCACTGTCTATAACATTTTTCACTGCCTTAATCGTGGATATCTATGGTTGTGGATTATAATCAATATAATTGTGAAATATTTTTAACCATGCTATGTAGAGATAACAGTACCCAGATGCGACCCAGAACCGTATGATTCCCTATTATTTCCAATTCATTTTTTATTAACCTGCTTTTTAGTTGTAAGAAAAAAACCTAAAATTATATTAACACATTCTGAACGCAGTATTCTTATAGCATATATCCCTATTTTGGTCCTTGTTGAGGGTGTCGCAACGGTTCTCTCGGACGTATTGGCATTCCTTGCAGTCATTCGTCAGGTTTGGGGCCTATGGAAGGAAAAGCGAGGATTAGGCTTACATACTGGGAAAGACTTTGCTACTCTGCTTCTCCAACAGGGTATGTTCATTCTCATCATGACAACGGGTGATGGGCATTTTTGAATTAATTTTTTGTGTTGTCAGGTATTCTAAGATTTTTGTATGCGATATTCTACTATTATCTTTTTCACTAGGACTAATTTTCTATTGAAGCTTTGTACTTTTCGTTACAGTCACTGGACTCGTAATTGTATATGTGTGTCACCCCGATTTTCCCCTGCATTTCACTAAACACAGCCAATTCGAATCCCAACAGATTTCACCAGTAAGATATTGCAATTTTCTGTTGCATTTCTTAATTAAACTTTGCATAACAGATAGTCGGAGTAGATGTCAACGCCTTTCAGAACGTGTATGAAATAAATAAATTTCCTACATACTTGCGAATGTCCGTTTATGTTACTTCTCTCAGGCTCTCGACGATACTCATCTGCGGATTTACTCTTGATCTTCGTCGACGGAACACAACAACAAGATCACTTCCTACCCGATCTGCTTTAGAGTTCGCGGACTTGAACCTGTCATTCCATAACAATCTGGAGGTTAGATCTGTACGATCCATATTCGGTCGCCTTCAAGAGGGGATCATTGCCGATATGGGAGAAAGGAATGGTCCGGTGTCGTTCGGTATTGATGCTCCGGGCCCAGGGTCGGAATTAGATATGGAAACTGCTTGAATTGTATAAACTGTTGGTAGGTGTCAGGTCTTATACTAATATAGGAGTGCATATTGATACTCAATCAGATGATTCATACGATTCTGTTTGTTTTTTGCAAATGAGTTCACTTGAAGAACCTCAATATTTATGTATATAATCCCCGACTTGTTCAGGATATTGGCCAGACCACATTTGGAGGATCCGGAATGGTCTTGGCATGTTCATACAGAGATCCCGTGTTCTCTCTTTTTTTCATGAGTGTCGACAAAAGAAAAACTTCAAGACCCCTTACTGAATTTTTTTTTTACCTTCCGTCTGGCGCCTTTAAGAAACAAAATATGAATATGTTCAAACTCCATTATTTCGACTTTTTAGGAAGTTTGTTAGGCCTCGATTACAAGTGATTTACATATTCATATTCGCACTAAACATTCATGAAACTAACGCTAAAAGACAACAAGTCGACAATTACTATCCCCAAACTGCATGTATATAAACACGGACAATAATCCCATCGTTTACGATCTTGATATCCCTCCTGGAAAGTAATGTTTCTCAATTGCTTTAGCGAGGTCATCTAATCGAGATCGGAAAATCTCTTCAGCAAGATCAGGAGGTGAACCAAGAACTTTACTTGGACTTGGACTCTTAAGCGGAAATGAAATCATTACATTCCGTCTTCCCTATATACCTAGATATAACGGTTTTTATGTCACTGTCTTGAATTGATCATTGGGAGACGTCCCACAGATATATTTTGAGACGATTTTGAGACGATTTTGAGAATAAATTCCACGAGATCACTGGGATTGCATGTCATGCATGCATTCATGGCTGAAACATGGGGCCTCTTTCCTTTGTGTTCTGATCTATAAAGTTGGATGGCCACGTATAATCAGTAATCTCAGCGGCAACATTAGGATTGAAGGTGGGTCATCATCAATTCATTCGTTAGTTCTGAATATAATATAATCACGATATCATATCTCGTCATTGATTTTCTTGATAGATTAAGTGAAACCAGCTATTTAATTTACTTTCTCCTTGACTTAGTAGCATTTTGAGATGATAGAGTATGAAGTTACCTACCAACGACAAACGGAGTTGGGCCATTCAGTCGTGGGACTAGTCCTCAGTATTTCGACATACTTTGCATAAACTGTGCCTAGGGATAGTTATGAAGAACATTACTCTTTCCTGAAAGTCGGTTTTCACAAAAACAATAACTGGAGGTTATGCTCAGTGACTAGGACTCATAAAACCCCCATTTGCAAGATTACATATGTTTTCGTCACCGCCCATGCCCACTTATCCTTGCCGATTGTAAATGTATTACGTGCATGCGCGAAGAGTCTTGCAGGATATAGTACTGGAGAAGAGAAACCGACAACTAAATTCAGCCTCGAGTATAAAATGAAAACTAGTGTATCCACCCAACCTAAAACTCAAAGTCAAAAAACGAAGGACTGCCGTAACATTCCATCTCCGACTTCTCTTACGCGGCGGCTTGTGGACCGTAGTGTACTCCAACACTTCAAGTTTTGTCAGTGGACTGTGACGTCGACGATTGCTGAAAGGCTCAATAAATATGTTCCAATCGTTCACGCCCCCAATCCAGGAACATCCGGACGGTCATATCCATTGAATCCCTCGTGGCTTTCGGTGGAGTTGCTGGGTCATCTTGCGTATGTTATTGACACAAAAAGAGAATAAACAGACGATTTCCACTGAACTATTCACATTTTCCTTTAGAATTTTTTCTAACTGATGGACGTGCACTTACAGGATTGCTGCAACTGGTGTAATACCAGTCTTTGCTTGGAAAGGATAGACCGAGGAAGAACTTTACACGGTGCATCGAGTGGCAGACGTTGACTGCTTTCCTTGGTGGAAAACCTTTAAACGGCCTTGACGACGGTGGTGATCTTACTACTGTTGTAAAGGAGAAGTATCACCAATCCTTTGAAAGGTAATGTTTTTTTTATCGACGTCGGCGTTTCTTTTTTTTCTTATGTTAAATGGTCTGGTAAGTAGATATTCATGGTATTTCAGAGGAGACCACTATTGGTGTCCATCATTTATATCGATTCTTCCTTGAGAGTAAATTGAAGGCTCCCACCATTAGTGTGAATGACTCTGTCACCAACCTTCAAATTCGGTTCGTAACGTTTCTTCTTTACTTTTAGACTTATATGAATCCTTTGTCTAGATAATTATTACGCTTTCCGTGAATCTCTTGTCAATGGTATTGACCGCGCTACGGATGTCATGCAGGTAAAGTTGCTGTTGTTACTGGATATGGTGACGTTGGCAAGGGCGTAAGTTCATGTCCTGTATAAGAATTTCATTGTTGTCTTTAACCATATCTTTATATAGTGTGCCGAATCTCTTCGTTCCTACTGTGCCCCGGTCATGAAGTTACCACTATAGAAGATGCCGCACCCCGAATGAACATTTTCATGACTACTACCAGTTGTCGAAACATCATCAGAGCCGAACACTTCAATGTTATGCCGGAAGATGCCATCATCTACGTGTATGTAAGTTGATTCGGGTCATCTCGCTCCTTTTCTTTTTGAATGGTGTGTTGAATGATCAGCGTTTAGCATCGGTCACTTTGATATCAAAATTGACTTAAAGCTAATGCCAAGTCCGTCGTGAGGATTAAACCTCAAGTAGACCGTTACCTTCTCAAGAACGGTCATCACATCCTTTTTCTGGCAGAAGGTTGTCTCATCAACTTGGGATGCGCAACAGGTCATCCGCCCCTCGTCGTGTCTTGCCCTTTCAGTAACCAAGTCCTTGGTCAAATGGCACTCTGGCAAACCCCTCAAAAGTTCCCATTGAATGTTCATGTACTACCCAGAAAACTAGACGAAGAAGTTGCACGCGCGGACCCAGCTAGCTTGAATGTGAAACTAACGACTCTCACACCTGCTCAATCCAAGTATCTCAATGTACCCGTTACTGGTCCTCATAAACCGGAACATTACTACTCCTAGGATCCCATCTCTTGATCACTTTTCTTCCGAATCTCTCATCCTCCTACTGATCTTTCCACACGACGTCAATGCGCCTTCAAGACCAATGATAAGTTTCAGCGCCCACTGGCCACTTAGAGTATGCTATTTTTTTTAAAAAAAAAAAAGCTCAGAAAGATAATTATTTTTCTTTTCTTTCGCAATTCGCAAGCCGTTTTTGTCCGCAAGGTTTCAACTTCTTCCCTCATTTAGGGACAGAACCAACAGGTGGCGTTCTTGTTTTTTTCCTTCTCCTCAACAGATACCACATTTTTTTCTTCTTGTGTTTCTTTTTGGTGTCTACATAGAATATATTTCAAATAGTTCTTGTCGGTGTCGTTGTGGTGGTTGGGAGAGAAAAATAAAAAAGCTCTTCGTATGAAATTTGTCGGACAAGAAAGATATCCCATCTTTCAATTCGTCATCGCGACGCGAAGAAATTCAAATCTTCATGGACTATGTCGTTAAGGAGGATTCTCTTTTAGTATGTTCTTAACACTTCATTTCTTCATACCATTCTTATTTTCATCACAGCGCTGCTCCAAAGAAATCCAGATTTTCCTTCAACCTTTAAGTGATTTCGTTTGCCGTGATCAAACACGACGCTCAAGTCACTAGTGAAATATCTTACCACCTCGTCATAACCACAACTCTTTATTCCCAATTCCATCCACCTTTATGGAACAAAAGTTGCACAGGGTGAATTAATCTCTTCTGCAAGCTTAGTGTTGTTTAGCTGTAGATTTATTTCTGGTCAAAATCCGTGTGTTTCCGTTGCCTTTGATTGCTTGATACTCCTGAGCTTTTTCCCTTTCGTTAGTCTGTTTATTATTTAATAGAAAATAATGTATGTGTTGAGTCTGTTACCAACAATCCATTGTGCGTTTTAATTAGATCCCAGGGCACATCAACTTGTTTCCAAACCAATTAGTATTTATACCTAAGGTTTACTACGGCCTAATGCTCGAACCCGCCAGGTCAGCAATCTGACTTATTCTTCCCTCATCGGCCTCATTCCAGCATGGGGTTAATGCCGTGTACATACAACCTTCGAACGATTCGAATATGATTTTGAAGTGTCATTTGATTTCATCCTCGTGTCCCCTCCAACACAGCTGAGAATATAATTGTGGATCTTGAGTAACGGATATGAGCATTGCTCTCGACTGGTCAACTTGACAAAAGTGCACCACAAAATCAGGCCATGGAATTGAAGATAATCTAATGGAGCTCAACTCTGGACGAGGAAGAGGTTCCGTGGTATATGGATAGGTGCAGAGGAACAAGGAACTAGTTGGCAAGGTCGTAATTCATAGCAGTATCAAGAGTGGATCATAAATATTCACAACTCTATTTATTGGTGCAAGGCGGAGCCCAAGGCCAAAACATGTTACCTCAATACCTGGAATGGCGACACCTTGTTCTATTAATCGATTGATGAGCTCAAATCGTGGGTAGTTACCGCACACAACCTGGTACTCCGATGCCCAATCTAAGGGGTGGATATAAAACTGGAAATATAACGCTGAGACTTTTGTGGTAAATTTAATTGGCGGTTGTCTAGCTGTAGCCGCCGGACGTCGAGTTAGGTCGGGCTTATGACATGTCCGCCTTCTCAACAGCGGTCGTCTCGCTATGTGTATTCTCAATATCTCAGGGCGAGGGCAAAGCTTCACAAAAAATATCAACAATATTAAACAGCGCCAAGGCAGCTCAAGTAAAGGGTTTTCCAGAAGTCGCATTCAATGCAACATGGACAAAAGTATTCAAAGCGTTGGGAGCTCACCTCGAGAATAGTACCCTGACACGAAATGTTCGGAATCACGGGCTGTTTCAAATTCGAGCTCCAGTCCGCAAAACAAATGAAAACCCTTTTCAAGCCAATATTAATGGATGCTGCGCCAAACTAACCCCAACTCCATTTTTCTTAGGCATGTTTCCACTTATCTTATCTGGCTTGTGTTTATATTATATGTATGTCGATGAAGGCGATGGTTGAAACTGTGAAAGCTAAGGACTTCCCTCGAACCACACGACAAGATGAATGCCTCAATTCAGATGATATCTGAAGAGTAGGTCGTCGAGTCTTTTATTTTACCTCTTGAACTAATGGCTCTACAGATTGGCCCAATCGGTTTCTGAAACGTAGGTCATCGAGTCCTTGTTTTACTAATTAAATTAACGATTTGCAGACTCATACAGGTGGAGGTATATATAGCTTCATTTGGCAAGTAATTTTCAAGTAATGCTTACTTCTCTGGCCTTGAACTCCACACATGCAGCACTTCTATTTTACGCATCTCTCCTTCATCTTAATGGTGAAATTCGATACATATGGAAGCCAAAATTTACAATAGCGACCTTTCTTTATTTATTATCCAAGTACCCGCCTTTTCTTTTTTTAGGCCTCAACGCGGCTGGTGACTTTGTTTCGGTAATTTCAAAACCTTCTTCCCATGCATTCCTTTCTCAGGTGAACATTTACAGTCTCCCCGGTATTTTTGTCTCATTTACTCCAAATACAAAATAAATGACAATGCTGCAAATCAGTCTATGTAATGATCTGACATGGTTCAGCAACGCAATAAAAATTATTTCATTTATCGGAATACAAGGTATTCCGTTTCCCTATACATATACTCGAGTGTCGTTCATTTCTCGAACTCCCCGTAGGATTGATCTCAATTCGAACTCTTTCTTTATGCCAAGGATATCGACCAATGACAATAGCACTTTCTATGGCATTTTTTACCAGCTTAATCTTGGATATCTATGGTTGTGGATTAAAGTCAATATCATTGTGAAATATTCTAACTATGTTTTGTAGTTGTAACGATACCTGCATGCGACCCACCACCGTAGGATTTCCTATTATTCCCGATCCCTTTTTATTAACTTACTTTTTAAGGTGTAAGAAGAAACCCAAATTTGCACCATGCGTTTTGAACACATTGTTCTTATAGCATATCTCCCTAATTTGTTCCTTGTTGAAAATGCCGCAGTAATCCTCTCTGACGTATTAGCATTCCTTGCAGTCATTCGTCAGGTTTGGGGCCTACGGAAGGAAAAGCGAAGGTTAGGGTTACCCCGGGCTGGGAAAGACTTTGCTACTCTGCTTCTCCAACAGGGTAAATTCACTTCTTTAAAAAAAAAGGTATTCTAAAATTATGTATTGTCAGGTATTCTAAGATTTTCGTATGCAACAACTACCAATATTGTCTTTTTCACTAGGACTAATTTTTTTACTGAAGCTTTGTACTTTTCGTTACAGTCACACAGCTCGTAACTTCATATGTGTGTCACCACGATTTTCTCCTGCATTTCACTAATAACAGTCAATTCAAATCCCCACAGGTTTCGGTGGTAAGATATTTAATTTTTAGTTGTACTTCTTGATTGAATTTTACATAACAGATACTCACATCATATGTCACCCCTTTTCAGAATGTGTATGAAATCTCCTATATACTTGTGAATGCTCATTTATGTTACTTCCTCTCAGGCTCTCGATAATACTTATCTGCGATTTTACTCTGGATCTTCGTCGACGAAACACAACAGCAAGACCACCTCCTAACCTGTCTTCTTTAGAATTCCGGGACTTGAACCTGTCATCCCAGGACAATCCAGGGGTTAGACCTATACAATCCGTACTCGGTCGCCTTCAAGAGAGGATCCTTGCCGATATGGGAGAAAGGAATGATCCAGTGTCAATGGGTATTGGTATCGATGCTCAGGGACAAGGAGAACCAGATTTGGACATTGCATAATCTGTTGGTAAGTGTTAGATCTTATACTGATATAGGAATACATATTGATACTCAATCAGATGATTTACTCCATTCATACAATTCTATTTTTTCGTTGCGAATGAGTTCATCTCGATATTTATGTATACAATCCCCGACTTGTTCAAGATATCAGCCAGATCACATTTAAAGGAGTGGTCCGGGCATGTTGTTGGCGTGTTATACAAAGATCTTGTGTTTTTATTATAGGTGCCGACAGAAAAAAACTTCAAGACACTTACTGAATTTGTATGTTCATAAACTCCAATGAATCCAATCGTTTACCTAGTTCGGCCTTTTAACAAGTTTGTTGAGCATCAATTACAACTGATTTATTCAAATTCCCACATTCGCACCAGGGACATTCATGAAAGTAGTGCTAAAAGACAAGATTAATTACCCTACATATGCTACCCTACCCCCAAACTACACGTACTACATAACATGGACGAATATGGACGAGCACGCGAATAAGCAACCTCATACGACTGAGATGCGAAAGAGTGTAAGGGTTCAACGTTCAACACCCTTGTAAGCCTTTCCTGATAAGTTATGCCACAAAAATGAAACTTGACCTTTGAATTTCGTCTACGTTTAATGATCATCAATGAATCAAATTGTAATTTAAGAAAAGGAATATATTGCATTAAACGTAGACATACGGGGAAAATAGCCTTAAAAATTAATTAGTAAAAATAAGGGGAATTGAATTATTTTCTCAAGCGTTCCCCCTGGAGAGCACAATGACGATAATTTTCGGTGGAAAAAAAAAACTGAGATGAGATGAAACATTATATTTATGCAACGACTCTTGGAGACGAATCATTAAGACCCACACAAGGGAGTCTGAAATTAAAAATTTGAACCTTGTTTCCATTCTTTTTTTTGCATTTTGAATGAAAGATGCTCAAGGCCGAAGGAGTTGAATAAGATCGGATACTGCAGCTTTGACTTTCTTAGCTCTGTCAGGGCTCTGAAATCGGAGGTTCGATATTTGCATAGCGTAGTAATGGTGTCCACAAACTATGAAGACCTAGAGCGGCCTTTCTTGTGCGGGGGTTGGCACTGGGAGAGTCTGCTTCTGTTAAGGATTGTGGAAGAGATGTCACGGATGCACTCGGGGTTCCATCTGAAGTTATATTGGCGACCCTTGATATCATGTATGAGCGTCTGACATGCCCGAAGAGAAAGCAGTTCTACTTCTTTAGTAACGTTCAAGTCATTCTTCATTCTTACGTTCTTCCAGAATAACCGACTAAAGCCCAACTGAACGACTTCTCGAACAATATCCCACCGAGGGCTTCTAACTTCTAATATAACAGTGCTTCATAAAGATCTTTACGAGCATTCATCGGCACCGATTTTACCAGATTTTTGTTGGGCTCCGCGTCGAAATCTCTGAAAACGTTCTGTTTACCCAATGTCTCCACGCAGGCTTACATGAGTCGAAGTGCTTCGGCTCGAATAGATATGACTGCTGTATGAAGCATAGTAGCACAAGAGTGAAGCCGGAATCTTGGAAAGAACGCCAATTGTATGTACGACATTGGTCAAACAACGTAGTATAGCCAGGCAAGAATCCATGTTCTCCGCCAAGATCCCCTTCCTGATCAGCTTCAGCCATCTGTACAGGAATGGGTCCTTTGCGTCGATTTCTGCGAGAATTCCCAACACGACGAAAGCCCGGAACTGAGCATATGGCGAACTTTGGAAAGCGATCACTGAGACGAAACTCATCCATCGGCATTTTCCAGATATTCTTCAAACCTAAGCGTCTATAAGTGTGCAACTACAACGTCGTTTACTTACCGGTAGCACCGATTACCAAGGCCTTTGACAAAATCTTTGCGATCTTTTCCAAGTTGTTCAAACTGGTCTGGGGTTCCGAACTGAAAAGGATGATTCCCCACTAGAATAAGCGTGACAAAGCAAACAGCTTCAGGTACTGGGCACTGTTCGGATCATCGATGATACTCTGTAGATGCATACCCGCAATTTCGTTTTCTATTCAAGTGGAAAATAAAACCTGGAGCAGGGTCAAAGCCATTGATATACGCATTGTCAGACTTCCAACACCTGCGAGCATGTGATTACATGCACGGTCTCGGAGGCGCGCAGTTTAACTAGTGGTATGGACGTCCATCCCATGTCCCGAAGGGAGAGACAATCCTGTTAAAATTGTGATAGCTTTCAATTCCACAGCTTCTACGATTTGGACAGTTGATTTGTCGAGTGCTGCGCTAAGAGTCTAATCGTAGATTAAACAATCAGTTAGTCGACCAGGGTACCGAATCATACAAGTACGTACATCTCTTAATTTGCCAAGAACCCGTGTTCGAATATACATTGATGAAAAGGCAACCAGTCAGCCACCAGTTCACATTGTTGTGAATCCATCCCATCATTAAAAGCGACCTGAATCAATTCTTCGAGAAGGGTGTCTGTAACCGGTGGACTCAATTTAGCAAGTTTGGCCCAAATTGCGTTTTGGAACGTAGCATAAACCTGTAAAAGAGAGAACGCATTGCAAAATATATCGAGACCAAAGATAACATCTTAACATACCTCCTGATCCTGCAGAGTAGTATCGATAAACACGGGTAGATATTTCCGTAGCCTGTTGACGTCATAAAGCGGGTTGGTGGGATCAGAAAAGACATCTCAATTATTGATTCAGAGTGCGAGATAGTGTAACGATATGGTCTTCTGCAATGTCGTGGCATTGGCCATGCTGCCGGCCCATTCAAGCTTCAAGTATGAAATCCGGTGGTTTTTGTGCGCAGCACTAAAAGAAAATAAATTCAGCCTCTAGTAAAACGAGAACTAGTGTATAAAGCCAACCTAAAAGGGAGTTTCTCGGTTTAATACTAAGCGTAAGAAACCTATAATCAAAATCTACTGACCTCAGTATCAAGTACTTTTAACAACTGGGGTGACATTCAATCTCCGACTTCTCTTTTTGACGGCGGTTTGTGGACCGTATACTCCAACACTCGGTGAAAACTGCAGCATCCAGTGACCACCTATTGCATAATGAGACTCAGTTAATTGCCTAATGGCGCAGTTATCGAAAAACACAGCGTTAATTCGAGGCCGCCGCCAAGGGGTCAATGGTCATCGAGAAGCTCATCAAGCCCATCGCCGCACAGCATATCGAACCAAACGTTTGCCACTTAAGCACAAGTCTTATGGAGGTGTTATGATTACGCTATGTCCAGCTCCGAATTCGAGCTCGAAACAGCTGTTGCAAAAAACGAAACTATGAGCGCGCCGGCTTGATCGTCCTCGAAACCTTTGAAGAGCTTCTTGGAGTCTTAGGGAAACTAATGGTAGACTTTTCAATACTGGACACCGCTATCATACGAGGCTTGAACCCAATTCTGCAGCTATTCATATGTGTTACAAATCCGCGCAGGTCCGAAGCCCGTTGATGTTATCTACTATCTCAGGCGAACGAGCAAGAGCTTGCCGGGTATTTCTGATACCTTTAAAAAAGAACACCGTCTCCGCGCTGTTTCGCTCCTGCGATTCAAAAGACGTACTTTTTCCTGGCCTCAACTCAAGCCTTCTTTCGGCCCGAACCACATAGTAGGCATACTCAAAACATCGCCGAGACGATCCTTATGCCATACCCACCATCCACCACTGACTACCGCATAACAGTTTCGCTGCGTTTGTTGTGTAACACATAATAAGTATGCTTGCTATCCATACTGGAGAAAACGTTGTCTCCCCGTTGGATCCCGATTTCTTGACGATCTTCAAACGTCCCTTGACGAGGCTTCCTGGAATGCAACAAAGCCTGTCACTCTAGCGATTTAAGCAAGGGTTTTAACCCACGCCAGAATCCACCCGTCCATCCTACAATGTTACCATTAGTGGCAATGGTCGCGCGGTCGAGCCTGTCTTGTTTTGACATCATCAGAGCCGAACACTTCAACGTTATGCCGGAAGATGCCATCGTCTGCAAGTAAGCTGGTTATCTCGCTCCTTTTCTTTTTGGGATGGTATGGCTGAATGATAAACGTTTAGAATTGGTCATTTTGATATCGAAATTGACGTTGCATGGCTAAAAAAGCTAATACCAAGTCCGTCGTGAACATTTAACCTCAAGTAAACCTTCTCAAGAACGGTCATTACATCCTTGTTTTGCACAAGGTCGTCTCGTGAACTTGGGATGCGCAACTGGTTTCATCATTCGTCACGTCGACCAATCAAGTCTTTGCTCAAATGGCACTTTGGCAAAACCTCTCAGAAACTCCCATTGGGTGCTTCTTATCGCTTATTTACGATTGTTCCGACTTGACACACCAGGATGAGATACGCGTAGATGGCTCTCTGTTACCCTCGCATGTAAAAATTATTATATCCATATTCTAAATCACAGTTTTAAAGTAAAATAATTATGCATGAGGTTAATCAGTCAATCGTATTCTCGAGGAGGACGAAGGTACATAAAAACTAGAAGGAGGGTATGAGTTTCGGAAATTTTTTTCAGAAATACGAGCAGAAAAAATGTAGGGAAACTATTAACAGCTCACTAGCAGGAACTTGTTTTACTACTGGAAACTACACTTGTAATTATATTACTTGTCTGAAAAACATTTACTAATATTGTAAGGTATCGAAAATAACCCTTTTGCTATCTTTCCATATGGTGTTCTCACTGTCACTGCTACAAGCTCTAGAATACCATTTTCTGGTGGTCAATCACTTCAACTGATCTAGTCTCAATCAAGTACTTCTACCGGAACTATTTGGCTCAGCCACTCTAATTTAAGATTATGACTTGACTCAAAGCCCGGAAGTCATTATAAATGTTTCACGTGCTAATTAAAAACATTGAATTACTGAGTTCTGATATTATATTGCAATAGGTGTCCGGGATCCTTCGTGATTAGTGAGGAAAACTGAATTGCGCCCTAAAATTTGCGATATCGATCGGAACAATCGATGCTTCCTAAGCTGGCACATCACTGGATATCGTGCCAAACAATGAAGATACAGCCACTCCGTCCGAGTCGATCAATGGCCCCGATACTTTGAGTGAGTTAATAGCTCACAACTAAGGCTTCATTTGATCGCTGTTTTAATTTCCATCTTACGGCATCATGATCTACACACAGTTTAAGGCACCTAAATATGTTTCCACTCACCTCATCTCCAATTGAGGCTCACGTTTATAGCATATATATGTAAGGACTCTCCTCAAAGCATCAACAAGATGGATAGTGAAACCATGAATACCTCGATTCAAATGATATCTGAAGAGTAGGTCATCGAGCTTTTTGTATCTTACCTGTTGAATAACCATTCGCCAGAATCATACAGGTGGAGGCATGGATAGCTTCTTTTGGTAAGTGGTTTTCAAGAAGGACTACTCTTCATATGGCTGAGATCCATGCATCCAGCACTTCTATTTTACGCATCCCTCCTTCATCTCGATGATGAAATTCGATACATATGGAGGCCAAAATTTACAGTAGCAACATATCTTTATTTACTATCCAAGTACCCGCCTTTTTTATATATAGTCCTCGTCGTGGTCTCTGAGTTTGTCAAGGTAACTTCAAAACCTTCCTCTCGTCCATTCCTTCTCAGGTAAACATTTACAGTCTTCGCGGTATTTTTGTCTCATTTATTCCAAATTCGAAAGAAATGACAATATCGCAAACCAGTCTATGTAATGACCTGTATTTTTCAAGCAACGCTTTAGAAAATCTTCCACTGATTGGAGTACAAGGTATTCCATTTCCATATACTCGAGTGTTGCTCATTTTCCAAACTCCTATAGGATTGATTTCAATTCGAACTCTGGCTTTATGTCAAGGATATCTACCAATGACAATAGTACTTTCTACAACATCTTTTACTGCTTTGATCTTGGGTATCTATGGTTGTAGCTTATAATCAATATCGTTGTGAAGTATTTTAACCACGTTATATAGCCACAGCAATTCCCCCATGCGACACAGTACCGTATGATTCCCTATTATCCCCAATCCATTTTGTATTAACCTGCTTTTTAGCTGTAAGAAGGAACTTAAAATTATATCAACTCGTTCTAAATGCATTATTCTTGTAGCATATCTCAACATCTTGCTCCTTGTTCAAAATGTCCTCTTAATTCTCTCGGATTTATTAGCATTCCTTGCAGTTATTCGTCAGCTTTGGGGCCTATGGAAAGAAAAACGAAGATCAGGCTTACATAGTGGGAAAGACTTTGCTACTCTGCTTCTCCAACAGGGTAAGTTCACTTTCTTTAGTAAGACAGATGCTCTAATATTAATCTTTATGTGTTGTCAGGTATTCTAAGATTTTCGTATGTGACAACTACCATTATCTTTCTCACTAGAACTAATTTCTTGTTGAAGCTTTGTACTTTTCGTTACAATCACACTACTCGTAATTGACTATGTGTGTCATTACAATTTTCTCCTGCATTTCACTAAATATAGTCAATTCGAATTCCCACAGATTTCACCAGTACGATATTTTAATTCTCCGTTGCATCTCTCATTTAAGCTTTATATAACAGATTATCGGATCAGATATCGGCGCCTTTCAGAATGTGTACGAAACGATAAATCTCCTATATACTTGTGAATATCTGTTTATGTCACTTCCTCTCAGGCTCTCCGTGATACTTATCTGCGAATTTACTCTCGATCTTCGTCGACGGAACACAACAACAGGATCACTTCCTGGCCTGTCTGCTTTAGAATTCCCGGACCTGAACCCGCCATCCCAACACAATCCGGAGGTTAGACCTATACAATCTATACTCGTTCGCATTCAGGAGAGCATCATTGCGGATATGAGAGAAAAGAATAATCCGGTGTCAATAGGTATTGATACTCCGAGCCAAGGAGAACCAGATTTGGAAACTGCTTGGACCGTATAAACCATTGGTAAGTGTTAGATCTTATACTAATATAGGAGTACATATTGATACTCAATCAGATGATTTATTCCGTTCCTATGAATCTTTTTTTTCTAACGAATGAGTCCACTTGAAGAACCTCGATGTTTATGTATATAATCCCCGACAAAAAACTCTAAGACGCCTACTGAATTTTTACATTGGATCTGGCGCCTTTAAAACAATGTTCAAACTCCAATCGTTTACCTAGTTCGACTTTGAACGAGTTTATTGAGCCTTGATTATAAGTGATTTATTCAAACCCAGATATTCGCACTGGACATTTATGAAGGCTATCCCCAAACTGCACGCATATAACATGGACGACCACGTGAATAAGCAACTTCATACAACTGAGACGCGAAAAAAGGGTAAGGGTCCAACAGTGAATTGCTCTTGTAAGTCTTTCTTGATAACGTTATGCCACCCAAAAAAATGTAAATTGAACTTTGTTTGAATTTCGTCTACGTATACATTTAACGATCAAATGATCATCAATGGATTGTAATTTAAGTCTATAGAAACGGAATATACTTTGCATTAAACGTAGACATACGTGAAAAATAGCGTTAAAAATTAATTAGCAAAAATAAGAGGAATTGAAGTAATTTCTGAAGTTTTCTCCCCGGAGAGCACAATGACCATAATTCTCGTAAACAAGGAGGAAGAAAAAACTGAGATGAGATGAAACATTATAGTTATGCAACGACTCTGGGAGACGAATCTTTAAGCTTTAAGACCCACACAAAGAAGTCTGAAACCGAAAATTTAAACCTTGTTTTGATTTTTTTTTTTGCATTTTGAATGAAGGATGCTCAAGCGCTCAAGGCCGAAGGAGCTGAGTAGGGTCCGGTACTGCAGCTTTGACTTTTCTAGAATGACGCAACTATTACTTGATGAGCAAGTCAAGGGTGTTTTCGATCATCCCAGTGTTATTGAGGGTGAATTGAGCGATTTCTCAGAGTAATTACGTTCAAAGGATAAAGCTGGAAGCTATCGTGAATAAGTTTACAAACAGCATCACAATCAAGTACCGCAGGTGGTTTCTGCTCGACCAAGATCCATATCTACATTTGTGTCGTCAAAAAGTGAATCAAAACTACACCCAAACAGAAAAATCAGACCTCAGATGGACTGTACTTTCAAACAAAATCCCGGTTACACACACCGGGGGCCCACGACATCGACGGTCCAGAGAAGTGAATATTATTTGAATGGTTAAGTCCTAATGATTCAGGTTTTTATACCAAGGGTAATTTCGCGGTTTGTTTTTCAGATTGATGAATCAATGAATCGCATGGCAGATGACTATTAATGAGTGAGCTTGGAGAATGCCGTATAGTCATGAGATATAGTTTAAATAGTGGTTATATTTCTGCCAGTCGTTCTTTTGGAAACAATACTAGGGATGGGGAATAAAACAACATTGCCAGGGATCTCTGAATATAGCAGTAATACGAACATCCAAAATTATCCATCCGAACATGGACGAAAACTGTTGACAATGAGTTCGGAGAGCGCCGTACTGTCGGAGTTTGTAATCTGACCGTTATCAATGTCTGCTACTTTAATCGATTATCACAAAAGAAGAAGCACATTTATGATTCCTAGCATGAAATCTTCCTGGAATTCCGACATGCCACAGGGTGCATCATACGCCCTACGGACAAATGTAGATTTTGATTGGACAGATATTTAGCAGTCAGGTTTATTTTTTTGAGGTCATAGTTATACAGCGTTGACTTACTTATCATCTTTAATTTCTATAAAGGTCAAATTCAAAACAAGCTGCAAACCAAAAAACAGTAAGCAAGCCTTTCAAATTGTTGTTACTATCCAGAGGTATTTCTGACAAAATATGTATGCGTGACAGTACTCAACGCCGACAACAGTTGCTAAACTTTGGGGAGAAGGTTTCTTTGGTATCTGTGTTTACTCTCGATTTTATTATGATCCAGAATGACGGAGCGCTACACGGGTACGTGACACGTCTAACATATATTGTCTGTGTATATGACTTATTTATCTGCTCAAGCCTTCGCTATGAGCCAGTGTAAGTCTTTCTACTTTCTTTTGAAAAAATTGGTAATCAGTATAAAAATTCAGTCTTGAGTCTCTTTTCCTTTTTCTTGCGCCTCATCTTTTGTTATTCCCCCCATCCTGTTCCTTTCTTATTTCACCTTGACTTCCACGTATGTCCGACTTGACATAATAGGGAACTACCTCGTAACCAACTTGTAAGTCAATCTGAAGAAATACATCGGTTTATGCTCCTTAACTAACAATTTTCCTACCGATAGCAGTCCTCGTGGGATTAGAACTAGCAATAACTACTGTAACTCCCCAATGGCAGGTCAATCTGTTGAAAGGAGTTCCCGGTAGTAGTAATTTAGATAGAGAAATAAGCAGAAAGTTCATGGACACAGACACAGACACATAAGTGTGTTGTTGTAATACCGGAGTAGACATATTAGTTGTGGATAAAAGTTATTGTATTATAGAAAAGTAGCTAAAATATTTTATACTCCGAGACTAGCTGTACAGTTCCTAATTATATGCTAATAGAGAAAACTACGCTAGTACTCTTTTATAATAGTCGACGCTGAGTGTTTACGTAATATAACAACACTCCCCCTCACACGCGAGCGTGCAAACCCAACGACGTTGCGAATCCTTCGATTTTCGGGCGTGCAAGAGCCTTCGTAAAGATATCCGCGATCATTAGGTTCGTGTTGTAGTATTTTAAGACTGCCTCGTCATTGTCAATTAACTCCCATATCCAGATGTACCAGATGTCGAGGTGTTTATTGCGCGCGCTGTATCCTCCTTTGTTCAGGAAAGCGATAGCGCTTTGATTATCGCAATAGAGGATCATTGGTGTCAAGAACGGTCTAAATAACTCGCCGAGGAGGTTCCGGATGTACTTGAGTTCTTTTCCGGCTTGGGTTATCACGATGAACTCGGCTTCTGTTGTTGATAGGGCGACCAATGACTGTTTCTTCGAGCTCCAGGCGAAAGCTCCCCATCGAGGAAGAATGCGTATCCGGAAATCGAATGTCGATCTTCTTGGGATGCCCAATCGGCGTCAGTATAACCGAAGATGGCTGTCTTCTCCATACCGTAGGTGAGTTTTAAGTCCTTCGTCCCTTTTATGTATTTTAAAACTCGTTTTGCAGCCTCCCAGTGAATGTGTCCGGGGTTCGACATAAAACGCGCCAATAAAGTGACAGCAAATTGAATGTCGGGTCGAGTCATTCTTGCGAGGTAGAGTAATCCACCGATTAACTGCTTGTAGGGGATTTTATTCATTTCTCTTCTTTCTTCGTCTGTTGTAGGACATTGCGACTTCGAGAGGATTAGTCCTGGTTCAAGTGGTGTTGAAACGGGTGCTGCATTCTTCATTTGGAATCGTTCGAGGAGTGTTTCGATGTACGCTGATTGGGATATTGATAAGGTTCGTTCTTCTCGGTTTCTTTCAATTTTCGTTGCGAGTAGCCAATGGATTCTTCCTAGGTCGACTAAATCGAATGTTTTCCCTAGTTCGGTCTTCATTTCAGCAATAACATCGTCTTTGTTTCCAACCATTGTCAGATCGTCGACATGAACGGCAACTATCTTTATTGTTCCATTTTCTCGTTTGAAGAAGATACCCGGGTCTATTCTTGAGCAAGAATAACCAAGGTCAGTAAACATTTTCTTTAGGGTTAAGTACCATAAACGACCGCTCTGTTTTAGGCCGTAAATTCCTTTTAATAAGTGCCAAACGAAATCTTCTTTGCCGGCTTCTTCAAATCCGGGTGGTTGTTGCATGAAGATCGTCTCGTCTATTTTGCTGTTGAGGTAAGCACTCTTGAAATCGGCTTGGTGTATTTCCCAGTCGTTCTTATTTGCTATTGCCAGGATAAGACAAATTGATTCCGGGTTCGCTGTCGGGGCGTATGTTTCGTTGAAGTCTACTCCAGGCTCTTGGGAGAATCCTTGTGCAATGAGTCTTGCCTTTGCTTTTACCGGTACGTTCTCATTGTTTAGCTTCAGTTTGAATGTCCATTTACTTCCGACAATATTAGCGTCCGGTGGTGGTTTTACCAGCTCAAAGATACCTCTCGCACACATTTGTTCAAGTTCTTCTGCCATCGCTGTTGACCAAGCTTCTTTATTCGGGCCGTGTAGTGCTTCTTCGACAGTTTCCGGTTCGAATATTGCTGCTGTTAGTGCATATTCTGTTATGGTGATCTCTTCAGCTAGTTTGCTGCTTTCACTCTCCAGACTATTGTTGTTTCGTATTCCAGTAGGTAAAGTTGGTTTATTCGTTTGTCCAGTTGCTGAACCTTTTCCAGATATTATATCCTGGACGTAATTCGAGGGTTTTATGTTTCGCTGGCTTCGTCTTAGTCCAGTCGGTTCTAGTTGGTTTGTGGGAGTTTCAAGTCCTAACATGGGATCGGGCAACTCTTTGTTTTGTTCGGGTTCAGCAATCTCTGTTGTTGTTTTCTGGTGAGTTTTGGGGTTGTTCCGGATGATTTGTGTGCTGACTGGTGGTGCTGTTGGCACACTCTCCAACTCCCCCTCATTCGGAACTCTCTTCTTCGGCTCAAAGATGACATTCCGTTCGACACTGATACGTCCTGATTCTGGCCAATAAATTCGGTGGCCATTCCCATTACTCTCAAAACCAATCCAGCAACATACGATTGATTTTGGATCTAATTTGGAGTTCGGGTCAATTCGGACATGAACATTCTCACCAAAGGTATGTATGTCAGAGAAGTCTGGTTTCTTCCCAGTTCTCGCTTCATGTGGGGTTTTATTTTCTAATGCGTGAGTTGACAGTCGATTCTTGAGCCATGTTGCATGGCTAATGGCTTCTCCCCATAACGATCCCGGTAATTTCGCGGCAAAGATCATAGCCCAGGCATGTTCTACTAATGTTCAGTGCTGTCGTTCTTCAGATCCGTTTTGCTGGGGTGAATCATGGACTGTTAGTCGGTGTTTTATTCCACGACCTTGTAAGTATTTCTTCGTCGCTTCACTTGTATACTCGCCACCATTGTCGGACTGAAAACATTTAATTTCTTTTCCAGCTTGCTGCCGGCTCCACTCGACAAATGCCTTCATTTTCTCCAATGCTTCAGACTTTTCTGCCATCAGAAAAATGTGAGTTTCTCTCGTTGCATCGTCAGTGAATGAAATAAAATATTTCTTCCCGCTCCGGGTATTTACTTTAGCCAGTCCCCAAACGTCCATGTAGACAAGTTCACCGAACTCCTTTGCTCGTTCTCCTTGTCTCTCTTTTGGGAAAGGGAGCCGTGTCTGTTTTGCTTTTGCACAAGCTTCGCAAAATGAGTCGTCGTCATCTCCGGGAATTAATTCAATTCCAGTGATGTATCCCTTTTCGACTACTCGTCTCGCACTGATAGGTGAAATATGTCCCAGGTGTTCATGTAGCTGGCTGATTGTTAGGGCTAATTTCGCATGTTCAGTCGATGTTGTGAGTGTTGTGGGTATGAGGTAAAGGCCATTGGTTTCGGGGATGCTGAAAACTTCATTTCCTCTAGGATCCATTAACTGGACTAAACCGTTCGTAAATATTGCTTTATATCCTGCTTTCGTCATTTGGCTAACTGATACTAGTGATACTGGCATCTCGGGGGCATATAAAGCATCTTTTAATGTGAGTCTGACCTGACTGTTATTTTTCTTCGGGACAGTGAATTTGACATCACCCTGACCAGTCGCATAAATCGTTCGACCTTCTGCCATTTTAATAGGTCGTGGGATAATTTCTCAGAAGTTCTTGAAATTTTCTCGTCTTGGTTCGAAATGGCTTGTAGCTCCTGAGTCGAGGACCCGATTAATTTTCGGTTCAGGGTTTGTCTTTGCAGCCAGTGAGTATTCCATTGCAGGGAAAGTGTGGTCATCCAAAGTTTGATTTTCTGATGCTGTGTTAGCCTTTTCTTTATTTTTGCCTTTTCGTCTCGTAGGTTGTTGTCCTTCTTTTCCTCCACCTTTACTCCAACAATCCTCTTTCCAGTGGCCAGTCTTTCCACAATTGTGGCACTCGGATTTTGACTTGTTGGGACTTTTCACTGATCCACCTCTCAACTTCACATATAGTGCCGAGTCGCCAGTTTTCCGTTCATTTAGGATGACATTGTGTTGGGCCGTTTCGGAGATGTGGTTTATGATTTCAGTGGGGGTAAGTTTCTTGTCTATTGCCTTATTTGCTACTACGAGTGAGTGTAACATTGGTCGATAGGATTCGGGCATTGCACTGAGGATGATGGCGATAAATTGTGCCGAGTCGAGCTTTCCTCCGGCTGACGCATATCGGGCATGAAGGGTTTGTAGGGTTTGGATGGTTTCCCACGGGTCTCCGTCTTCGGGACATCGAGTCTGGTACATCTGTACTAGCAAGTTGGCCTGCACCATTTCAGATTGGTTGTCGAATTTCGAGGTAACAATTTTCCAGGCTTCTGATGCCAATTCTGTGGTGATGACTTCGATTTGTAGTGTTTCTGGTATTGTACTCATGATGAGTGATCTCGCATGTTTGTTTAGGATCATCCACTCATCTAGTCTATTGTTATACTCTTCGACCTGAGTTTCGGTTGCCTTTTCATCAGGTTCTTTGGGTTTAGAAGCTTGTCCATCAATATACCGGATTAGGTGACGCCATGTGAACATCAACATCATTCTCGCCTTATATAGTACCCAATTTCGTCCGTCTGCTTCCAGCTTCGGGGAGGAGCGACTTGTGATAGGGAGGAGGCGAAGTTGTCGTTCGTCATGGTTCTGGGGCCGGGCCCATAACCTGTTGTTGTAATACCGGAGTAGACATATTAGTTGTGGATAAAAGTTATTGTATTATAGAAAAGTAGCTAAAATATTTTATACTCTGAGACTAGCTGTACAGTTCCTAATTATATGCTAATAGAGAAAACTACGCTAGTACTCTTTTATAATAGTCGACGCTGAGTGTTTACGTAATATAACAATAAAGTGAAGGGTGGGGACAACTCAACTCCTTGATTATGTAAATTACTAGTGTACATGATAAGGTAACGGTGTCCAAACCACTAATTCCAACACAATCGTCCTCCCATCAGATGTGATATGTTAATTCTTTGAATGATTTTTGCACTGTGGGACCTCAAAAACCCAATTTGATGAATGCTAAGGTGGAAGATGCTCTTGTAGTATAGTGTATCCAGCCCGGACGCAGAACTTGTATCATTCCTCAAAATGCATCGCAAGGTATCCAGGTTATGCGAATGCCAATTATTTGCAAATAACCGAGCAATTTGACCAATCTATGATCAAAATTGCATCGAATGATACTGGTGAAGGTAAGCATATCATTTGATTTTGATTTCGCCGTCTATGGTATGCTGAGGTTGGGTTTTTTTCAGGGGGAGACCCACATGGCGCAGATGGTCGAGGCAATCTTCTTGGTGTGCTTTTTTACAGCTGTATCTCTATTCAATGATAAATGTCCTTATTTATTTTCCTCGGCGAAAACATTTTCTGCTTCAAAATCTGCAATCCCACAGGAGCGAATGCTGCCAACTCCTGTCAACATATCTATAGTTGCATTGGCTGTGCGTACGATGCACCTGCTGCCAGTGTTTTCGAAAAGTGACTTGGAGACAACCAGGAGTGTTTATAGGACCTGATGGTCAAGGTCAGAACCTTTTCGCTTTGCCAATATCTAGTTTGATTACCCTCAAGTATCAACATACTTCCAGCCTTCCGAACCATTAGGTCCACATCCCTTATTAACCCCGTATCCCAGTTTCCCAATGTGAGCGAAGTTCAGTCTTTTGCTCCCTAGCAACAAATTTCTTCCCCAAGCTAATATCACTACTCTTTACATAATTGCAAACGTGCTGATTGCGATACCTACGTCATTAGTGAACAGTTGCACTTCCTTGACATGGTCTAATTCAAGTCTCAAGAGTTTGGAGCTCGGTTTTTTGGAATTTGTTGAACTCTAAACGTCAGGGCATTTGTACTGCATACCTTTTACGATGGTTGGATAACAGGAACTATCACGGTCAACTCACACGAAGAACTATGTTTTTGCGTCCATACATATCTTTTGCACCATGTGGGTGGTCATCCTAAAGTCAGAATGTTATCAAATATTGATGGAGTGAATGTTGATATCACTATTATTGACTTATAGTTGCGAAGCGGAGTCAACCTACCTTCGACGGAGATACTCTATTTAATTTAGGACTCGGACCGTGAATGGATACCATATACAACCTGGCATTGTTGATAATATGTGGGATATGAGCATTGCATGTGAAATAGAAAATACAATGCTACCACTTTTATGTGAGTCTTGATAACATTGATATTAGGCATTGGTAAGATGCCAGAGGTCGAGTTGCGGGCTCAACAAGGTATGTATGCTCTCTATGGTAGGTGTTAATGCTATCGTATAGTTTTGATGTCGCAAGGTGATCTCGGGCCTTCACAAAGAATATTAATAACACTGAACTGTCTAAACAGCCCCCGACAAATATTTTCCGTTTCCGGTTCTTCAATTTTTAGAGGTACCGGAAATTGGAAATTGAAATTGTTATCTTCGGTTTGAGCTCAAGTCCGTGGCACAAAGCATTGTCAAATGGCTGCCTCGCTTGAAGTAAAATAGCTGGCTGCCATGTCAATCAAATCAATGAAAAATAAGAGGCTCAAGCTATTTTGATGATGATTCAATTTCATTTGAGTAACCAATGCTTTGTTTTTGCGCATAGACCCTAGGCTTCATCCGGCTACAACATGTATCTACCCATTGACAGACAGCTGTAAGTCCCGACTCAGTTCATTTCTCATCGGACCTCATCTTCATATTATAGTTATATCGGATTGAAGGTAACTGTTCAAGCAAAGGACCTTCCTCTCACGATCCAACAAGCAAGATGAACAATGAAACCATGAATACTTCAATTCAGCTTATGGCTGAAGGGTAGGCTACCGAGTTGTTGCTTTACTAATTCAATTAATGATTTGCAGGATAATACAGATGAAGACATGTATAGCTGCTGCTAGTAAGTAAATTTCAAGTAATGCTTGCTCTTGCAACCTTAGGCTCCACACATACAGTACTTCTATTTTACGCATCCATCCTCCATCTTGATGATGAAATTCGATACATATGGAAGCCAAAATTTACAATAGTAACCTTTCTTTATTTATTTTCCAAGTACCCGGTTTTTTTAATTTTAATCCTCGCTGTGGTCTTGGACCTTGTCTTGGTAACTTCAAAACTTTCTTCTCATTCATTCCTTTCTCAGATGAACATTTACAGTCCCTGCGGTACTTTTGTTTTATTTACTCCAGATCCAAAAGAAATGACAATGCCGCAAACTAGCCTATGTAATGATCTGGAATCGTTAGCCGATGCCATAGAAATTTTTCCATTCATTGGAGTACAAGGTATTCCAAATCCAATATACTTGAGTGTGTATTTTTCAAACTCCCGTAGGATTGATCTCAATTCGAACTCTGGCTTTATGCCAAGGATATCGGCCAATGACAATAGCACTTTCTATAACATTTTTTATGGCCTTAACCTTGAATATCTATTGTTTGGATTATAATTGCTGTCACATTGAGCTATTCTAACCGCGTTGTGTAGATGTAGCAATAGACCAATGTCGAGAGTCACAATCGTAGGATTCCCTGTTATCCCCGATCCATTCTTTGTTGATTCTGCTTTTTAGCTGTAAAAAAAACCGAAAATTATATCCACATTTTCTGAATGCATTATTCTTATAGCTTATCTCGCTATTTCTATCCTCATTCATAATGTTGCAACGATTCTCTCGGACATATTAGCCTTTGTTGCGGTCATTCATCAGGTTTGGGGCCTATGGAAGGAAAAGCGAAGATTAGGCTTACACACTGGGAAAGACTTTGCTACTCTGGTTCTCCAACAAGGTAAGTTCACTTTCATCAAGACACTGGGCAGCAGGCAGTCTAAAATTAATTTTTAGGTATTTTAAGATTTTTGTATGTGAGAGCTACCATTATGTTTTTCGCTGGAACTAAATTTTTTTATTGAAGCTTTGTACTTTCCATTAATCTCACACATCTCATAATTCAATATGTGTGCCACAGTCTTTCTCCTGTATTTCACTAAACCTCAGTCAATTCAAATCTCCCCAGATCTTGCCGGTAAAATATTTCAATTCTCTGTTGCATCTCTTATGTAATTAAACTTTACATAACAGATACCTGGAACATATGTCGGTGTCTTTCAGAATGTGTACGACATCTCCTATATACTACTTGTGTATGCCCAGTTATGTTACTTCCTCTCAGGCTCTCAACGATACTCATCTGCGAATTTACTCTGGATCTTCGTCGGCGAAACACAAGATCACTTCCTAACCTGTCGCCTTTTGAATTACCGGACCTGAACCTGTCATCCCAGGATAACCCGGTTAGATCTATACGACCTGTGCTTGGTCGCCTTCAGGAGAGCATCATTGCCGATATGGGCGAAAGGAGTGATCCAATAGGTCTTGATGGTCTGGGCCAACTTGAAGGAGAACCAGACGCAGAAACTGCTTGAGTCGTATGAAATTTGGTGAGTATCAGACCTTATACTAATATAGAGGTATCAATATTAAATAAAATAGTTTAGTCTGTACATATGATTTTGTTGTGAACAAGTTCACTTGATAAATCTCGGTATTTATGTATATATTCCTCGACGTGTCCAAAATATGGGCCAAAATTCCTATTTCAATAATGTCAATCTGAAGTGTATGGAGAGGAAGCCGTATGGTCTGAATGGTATAAAGCCGACATGCGGTGCGATACTAAAGTGTTCGGGCTGTCTTAACTACTCTCGACAAAACGACGTGACTTGAAGATAATAACCACTCGATCGATCTCTTGAAAAAAAAAGTAAATACATTGCCTAGTGGCCAGTAAAGAAAACAGAAGAGAGAGATTGGCTAATAGACGTAATGACTCCTACACCCCGCCCAAAAAAGGCGAAAACCTAAACCCTCGGCTCATCATTAGGCCGGAACAGCATTTGCACGGTCTCCTACATCCCAGCCTCATTCCTAGTGACAACATTCTGCAAATATAACGAGGTGCTTTTTGTGTAACCGTCTAAATGTTGTTGATAGAGAACTTTCTCCGCACAGTTCCAATCAGTTACCTGCACTGTGAAAGTCACAAGAATGGGGAATGGGTGTGTCAATCGATAACTTCACCTTTTCATTCGCCGCACTGGGTAGACAGTGCATCGCGATACGTAACATGGACATCACGACTTCTTTAGTAACGTTCGAGTCGTTCTTTGTCCTTACATTCTTCCAGAATAACGCAACGAAAGCCCAACCGAATGACTTCTCGAACGATATCTCACGAGGGCCTCCAATACAACAATAACTTCACCAAGATCTTCACGCATCCATCAGTACAGATTCTACCCGATTATTGTTGGGCTCCGCCTCGAAATTTCAAAAAGCGTTCTGTTTATCCAACATCTCCACGCGAGTTTTCATCAGTTGAAGTGCTTTGGCTTGAATAAATATGACCGCTGTATGAAGTATGGCAAGAATCCATGTTCTCCGCCAAGATGTTTTTCCTGATCAGCTCCAGCCATTTGTACAGGAATGGCCTTTGCGTCGATTTCTGTGAGAATTCCCAACCACGATGAAAGCCCGGAACTGAGCATACGGCGAACTTTGGAAAGCAGTTACTGACACGAAACGTGCTGTCCAGATATTCTTCAAACCTAAAAATGGAAATTGGTTAGTTTATAAGCATGCAAACTACGACGTCATTTACTTACCAACACTGGTAGCACCGATTACCAAGGCCTTTGACAAAATCTTTGCGGTCTTTTCCAAGTTGTTCGAACTGGTCTCGGGTCCCGAACCAAAGAGGATGATATTCCCACCCAATGTCCTTGCATCTAGTCTATGTCTTTATGGAATAATAGAAATATTGTTATTTTTGTCTGTCTATCCTGTTACAATTCCCCATAGTTTGGATATTTAAATAGATATTTGGCAAGGTAAATTCTTATTTAACAGTCTACTCTTTACCGTTTCGCTTCGCTTCGGCTGCAGTCGCTGCATCCTCGAGCTCTTTGAAAGAGCCGCTGTGCATACACATTCCACGGAAGACTAGGACAATTTTTGAGCACCCATATACAACTGTAGAGATGCATGCCTTACCTCCGTTCTCCTTCTGAATTAAGTTGTATGGTGTGTCAAATTCTACAATACGACCATTATCTAAAACGATCAACCGGTCATACTGAAAAGGAGAAAATAAGTACAATATGTCAAGCGAAGAAGGTAATTAATGACTTACATCAATAATTGTCCTCAATCGGTGAGCAACTGAAGATGCGCATCAATAAACAAGAATAATAATTGGGCGATTGAGGAATCTCACCCGTTAGTAATAGAGAGTTCTTAACTAAAAAAGAATAACTCAGCAAGATAGGAGAGAATCACTATGATTATTGCTTACACTCGTCTCTAATTGTCTTTTGGATTTTAGCATCAGTAGCAAAGTCAATCGAGCTCGTAGCCTCATCCAAGATGATGATAGAGCTTTGACGAAGTAAAGCCCGGGCCATCGTTAGTAACTGTCGTTGACCTTGACTGAAGTTCGATCCACCAGTGGAGACTTTGGTATCAAGAGTTATGATTATCTTCTCATCCATTGCAGCTGTTGCAGAAACGGTCGAGGAAGCGGCGATGGTTTCGTCCTGGTCGACTTCATGAATCGATGGTGCTCTTGAAGACAATCGGGAAGTTTGACGGCTATCTGTGATAAGATGAACTCGCGACAAAACATCGAGACATTCTGCATCGCTGTAGTCGTTGAATGGATCTATATTTTCCCTATGTTTCACATGTGAGATATGGAAGGGTGATCGGAGAATACTTCTCATACCTGACTGTACCCGAGAATAGAACAGCATCTTGTGCAACAAAGGTCTGATTCGTTTAGGTAAACAAAGTTAGTCGCATAAAGAGAACAACGTACCAAACGCGAACGTAAGTCGTGCAGACCAATCTTAGTAATATCAATACCATCAATGTGGATCGTGCCGCTTGTAGGATCAGTCTGCAAGATCCAATGAGAAATAGGAATAGATCATGTACAAAACGACTGACGAAACGAAGCAAACTCATGGCCAGAGTGGATTTACCACTGCCTGAGGAAACATCAGGACGAAATCGTACTGCACAAGGCTGACGACATACCTGTTCGACCCAACAGACCAACTCGTTCGCCTGCTTTTAATGTAAAAGATACACCATGAAGAACAGGAGGAAGTTCGGCGCCATAACTCTGTGATGTGGTTGAGTTTAACAGCGAAATAAAGTAACATTCGTTCACATACAACAACAAGATCCTTGACAGCAATCAATGCTTCATTATCAGAACCTGACGGCCAGAAAGCCGGAGGTCTACTATTCTCGATCGCCAGTGGAGGTTCTTGAGGAAGTTCCAGATACTCAACAACTCGTTCGACAGAGCTAAAAAGACCGGTGAACACAGGCTTCTACAATACACTTTGAGACATACTTCAAATCTAATTCCAATTGGGTCCATAGTCTTAGAGCAACTAGGTTATCTTCTTCGATGTATATTGACTAATGTCGTCTTACCTGCAAGTCCAGTAAACCTAGTTTTGAATGAGATAGATATAATTAAGATATAAAAAACCAAACATACGGAGGAAGTGAAGGCCATCGCCGATGTAATGGTGACACCAGCATAACCTAAGGATGACTGAACACACATTCTCGCAGTTAAGATATCAACACGAACCTGATCCAATCGCGCCAAGAAGGGCCAACAATGTAGTGAACAAGACAGCAAGACCTCCCAAGAAATCGAAATGCAACAACAACCATCTACGAATAGTGAACAACACGAAGCGAAAACTAGATATCCTCAGCTTACCGGTTGGTCATCCAGAAACCTGCGTGGACAGAAATCAGTATCATAGTCGTCTTATCATTTTTCTCACTTACTGTACCACATCTATAAATTTTGGTCAACAAAGAAAAATTGAACAGGAACTATCAGCGTTACCTTGGTCGTCGCGTCCACTTTAAGATGCAGGTTGTCCAAGAACCGTCTTTCAGATGAAAAGGCTCTGACGGTGACCTAAAAATGGATCGGATTAGGTTACGTCTGTACCTCAAAGAAAACGAGATCCAAAACAGACAATTCCAATTAATAGCTCCGAGAAATTGGAGAATATAGGAGAGCGTGAGTTAGATTCCATCCGACGAAGGTCGCGACCAGTATTGCTATATGAAGTCAATATAAGATCAGGTTTCTTCTATAATTTAACTCACAGATATCCAATACCAAGTCTGTAATATGTATATCCAATGATTATAGCAGGAAGAATAAAAGGTGGCGAAAAAACTATAACGGTGAAAACAGAAGCGAAAAGTGTCGCCATAGATGAGTTAACCGCCTGTAGTGAGAATCCCAAAGAGGTATCAATGGTCTCAACATCCTTGCTGAATCGATTAAGAATACGACCTATGAACAAATAAGAGCGAATTCGAAACGATCAATGATAGCTACGTACCAGTAGGTGTAGAATCATGCCACCGCATAGTAGCTCGTACAACCGCCACCAAAAGGTCCTTAAATATTATTCTCGATCCACGCAGGGCACCATTATATTGCACGATGACACTACCGATATAGACGATAGTCGAACCAAATGAAATTGCGGCGTATATACCAACATAGAACAGCGGGTGTGTGGTTGCGGAAGGAAGGTTAATCGCTGTTGTTGACATTATTTGCGGCTGGGTTGTATTTCGTAAGGCATTGAAAAAGCGCATCGCAGGAGGCGACGAGAAATCCCAATCACCATCCCCATTGGACATGAAATAGTGCATCGCGGTTGGAGCATCATATCCCTCTCCCCATTGTTTAATCCATAGTTTTTCAGCAACGCCAAGGATTTCGTATAAGACAATACCAAAAGCCAACAAAACCCACGTATGGTAGCCAGAAGCTTTGAGATAGGTTTTGTAGATTTGCCACTTAACGCCACCGGTTTCCCGAGCCTCGTCTTTCACAAGCTGACGAGGTCTCTTGCTGTCGTCGTTCGCAGGTTTTCCAGCTTCTTCAACGGCGGCTTCATCTTTAGCGTCATGAAGTTTATTTTGACTATCTGCATGAGAATCCTTGGTGAGGATGTCCAAAAGACCTTCTTTTCTCAGATCATCGGGGGTGCCTTGAGCATCGATACGACCGTCTAAAAGTCTAACGAGGTAATCTGCACCCGGAAGAACCAATTCTACATTATGAGAAACAAGCACCTAGCAAGAGATTATATAGCGCAGGACAAAGATAAGTCGCGCAAACGTACCACTGTCCGGTTAGCCAAGAGTGGTCCTTTCAACAGGTTCTCGTACAGAGAAAGAGCCGTATGACTATCCTGAAATATCATTTAATACTGAACCGGAAACATAAGTACGGTCTGACATACCACAGCGCTCAATGGATCATCCAACAAAACGCATTGACTATGAGCATAGACAGCGCGAGCTAACGCAACTCGAGCCTTTTGTCCGCCGGACAACGAGATACCTCGTGAACCTACTTCGGTCAAGTCACCATCTTCAAATATCTTTAAATCCGGTTTTAATGCACAGGATTCTAAGATCTGTTCGTAACGTTCTTCATCGTAAGGGGTACCAAAAAGGATGTTCTCTCGGATGCTCTGGTGTTGTAGGTATGGCGTCTGAGCAGCATATGAAATACCCTTGTTGCCATATTGATCTGGACGGCTGCGGTGTTTGGGTAAAAGGATTTTGCCATTTCCAGGAAGCATAGTCATTTCTCCCAGAAGAGCCATCTATGAAAGGATAGATTAGATTAAATGGGAGAATAATTTGAACTCGGATTACAACGTACCAAGAGGGCGCTCTTTCCAGAAGCAGCTGAGCAAATGTCAGTACCATGTATACATAAAAATGACGGGCAACTTACTAGGACCCGTAACCAAGGTGAGTTTTCCTTCAGGGAACACGATGTTAATATCCCGCAGCTCGAACTTACGATCCTCAGGTCTTTGTCCAGTGACCGAAACGCTGTCACCGGGGTCGGTTTCAGAGTCACTTGGGGTGGATTTGCGTTTTTTAAACAAGTTCAGGATTCTTCCTTTCATACCCGTCTTTTCTTTTTCTTTTTCTTTCTCTTCTTCTGCGACTTCGTTCCATTTGAACGAACCATTCAAGATACCTAACCTGTCATCGTCTGGGAGTGAAGGATCAACAGGACCATGTTTTAAAGCCGACATTTCATCAGAGACCTCGTCTTCATCGAGATATACAGCAATACGGTCGAGTGATACCTTGGTCTAAACGGATATTAGGCTGACGAAATAGAGCAGAAGGTGGTGACTTACCTGGAGAATCTGAACAATCCAAGTAGGGATAACGTTGAGCGGAGCTCTAAGATACAGTTGAGCACATCTTTCAGGTAAAGTTTCTAATGAGATGCATACCGTAACATGTTGAACAGGGCAATAGACTGTTAGAGAGAGAAGGTCAATTGCGTGGCGAATCACAAGACTAAATAACATACAGTGAAGGCTACGGGAATTGATAACTCGTGTCCGGTCAAAACATATGCCAGGAAGGATACGACCGAGACAAAGATAGGAACGGAAGACCAAAGTAAGGAGAAAAAGACCTGATTAGTCCGACCTGCATTGAAATTAGACATACTAATGGAAACAAGGGCATCCCAAGCTTACTTTTCACAAGCCATTTCAATTCAAACTTCCGTGCATCAAGAACACGATCCATCCAACGATTCTCCCAAGCATAGAACTTAACAAGTTTGACCTAGTCCGTAAGTGAGTGAACAGAATTCGGTCTGTTACATGCTGTATAACATACCGCGGATAGTAATTCATTCACAAGCCCCATACGTTTATCCCGGGCGGCGAGGACGCCTTTGAAAATACGGATACGCTGTGATACATTTAAGACTTTAAATCACTGCGATAGCATAACTGAACCCCCACTCTTTTCGCTAAAAAGGAATTCAAAGGTGTCGCAACTATCAGGCAAGCGAACCCAGCGAAAGCAGAGACTCCGAGTAACCTATATCCAATATCCAAGGTGTTAACCTCGATGTCAATGATGTAGCACCCCTACGCACTGATATAAAAAGACAGAAGCAATAACAAGTTCAAACGGTGCGCTCTACAAAAGGAATTCATCTTAGGACAAGCAAAAGAGGCGAGTTAGTTCGAGGACGTACGTATATATAGTAGGCGCCGCTAACAGTCATCGCGAGTCGATTGGCATCACCACTCATTAAATTGACAATCTTCCCTACATCTGCGCCCGAGGTGTTCTTAGGATCTTCCTCTTTCTTCTTGGTCTTTCCTCCTTTTTTACTGTCACCGTTCAACAATGGTTGCCTTTCCGAGGCGCTAGCGGCCGACGGCGACCTGCTATGCGATTGGCTACCTGATTCTCCAGAGTTTTCTTCCCCTTGCTTTTTATCTATGATACCCGAGAAGTCCTTGCGAACAAGGGCTTTGGCGTATATAGCGGCCATGAGCGAACTACGAATTCTTGTTGTTGCACGACGACCGTACCATAAGTGCTGAAGATCGGCTTCACCTTGTAACAACGTTGCCAGGAAGGATAGAAAGGCATATATATAAGCACGCGAACGAGCTTCAGGATTGTTTTGTTGCTCCAAAGATTCGAGAATACCCCTGAAAAATCGTTGAGCTCCTTCTAACAAGCTTTATCAATCAATCAACTTACTTAAGGAAGTACGGCTGCGCGTAGTTGAAAACTACACTAGATACCGTCAAAGTAAAATCAAGGCTAAGGATTCGGAGATGGTACGTCAATCAAAGCGAGTGAAGGAGGATAGGTGAACATACATTAAATCAAGGGAGTTCGAGGCAAAGATGCGTCGTAAAAGGGTTCTTCGTCTAAGTAAATTGTGCTTCAGATTGTATGTAATAAGCTAAATGGCCCTAGCTCACGTACTTTAAAGATATGAACTTTTCATAAACAGCTTTGGATTGCATCGTTGGAGAAAGGTTCCAAATATCCGGCTCGTTAAGAGTTTCATGAGTGCCCTGGGCAAAACAATATGAAGCATAGTACGGTATAGAATAACCGACGTTATCTAACCTTTCGAATAAGAGGAAGGATCCATTCAAATGTGATCCACTTCCACAATGGAGCATAGTCTTCCGGACTGACCTCAGTGCCCTGACAAGTTTCAATCAACCCATGAGCTCCTTTGGAGCCGGAGATAAGAGATAAAAGACGCACGATTTTTTCGGCGATCTCATCATTGGTGGGAACACTAAGTGGCATCCGCAGAACAATGATGAGAAGCGTCAATACGACAAACAGATTCAAGGAGCCTCCCACTACGTCCACAGTTCTTAAAGGAATCCCAAAGATATCATGATCATACCATATCGAACCAAATTGAAAAACGCCTGCGATGAGTTGCAATACATAAAATATGAACAGTTTGTAAGGCACAGTAACTTGAGGCTCGAAAATCGGTATAATGACAGCGAATAACCAAGCCGCAGCGTTGATGTACGGCGTGAGGACGCGGTAATCGACAGTTCCGTTCGAAGCAATCACATTGTAACTTCCAATAGTCAACCACGAGACCGCTTCGCCAAGAGCGAGGGTGGCCAAAGTCGCTGTACACCAAATGGGCGCTCTTACTTTCGTGGCCTGTACATCTTTAGCAGCGAGCTCGGGATTTAAGATTGCCTCGGCTTCGTTTAAAGACAAAAAGAGAGTGAACGGAGACTTGACAGCATTACTAAAGTCGCGCAATGGTCCGTTTTCTGGCCAAGGAAGCGAGCGGAAAAGCAGAAAAACCACGAAGACAAGCGTTGGAAAAGATTCAAAGTATGAACGAGTGCAATTGTCTGACCACGTGAAAAATGGTGCAGAACACCCCAAATTAATTGGAATCACCATTCAAAAATCTCGAATTGGAGACTAAAGGGTGTCCGTGTGAGGGGAGAGTAGTAATAACGAAGCCTTTGCTTTTTTTTAAGCTGCCGAATTGGATCTGCTTATCAAATGGGTGTTCGGCCACTGAAACCCATGCGTTATCTCCTTCCTGATTATAAATTTAGCTTTTGATAGCTCACTTGCCTACACTCACTCAGAAGATTTGGCAACGAATTAGGGACGATCAATGTCGTTTTACGCGGTTATTTCTTTGTCATAGAGTCATCAGACCATGTGACTGACTCTCTTCTCACTTCTGCAATAGTTGCCGAGAAATATACCGAGCGGACCGATCATGAAGTTCGAATGCGTTTTCAATACTAGCTACGATGATCATGAGCACATTACTCCAGTAGACAAAGAAGTCGAGTTGAAAGAGGGGAACTGTTATATAATGTCGAAGGCATCAAGCATCCTCGACCCGTAAAATGAGAGTAAAAAATTTCGCCGCAGTATCTTCTTTGATCTTCTTCAACATCTGTTGGGCCAGTAACAAATTTGTACCCCCCGGTCCACAGATCAACCTCGGATACATCTCTCTTGTGGGAAATGCAACCTCACCTACTGGAGAGGTTAACGGGCCAGTTCAATTTTTTGGCAGTATTCCTTATGCACAATCTCCTCTTGGCCCTTTGCGATTCAAAGCTCCTCAACCATTGAATGAAGTTTCACCTTCTCAATCTTCGCAGGTTCGGGTGTTGGACGCTCGTAATTGGGGGCCACCGTGTATCCAACAACCGGCATTGGTCGGTGTTGGTAGCGAAGGTTCGTTTTGATCGTCCCTAAAATGAGAACTTCGCTCATTCGTCTATCAGACTGTCTTCTCCTCAATGTGTGGAAACCCAGTGGCGCGAAAGAAAACGACAACCTTCCCGTTATGGTTTACATCTACGTATGCATGTCCAAACGATTAAAAGATTATAACTTACCATCTTTACTCAGGGAGGAGGGTTCGTTGACGGTGTAGGCACTACTACAAATGTCTAATAATGATATAATTCACTACTCGGTATTTAGACCCCTCAAGCATATCCAATGTACGATTGGGTCGCTGAAAATCAGGAGATTGTCGCTGTTTCAATGGTACTTTAGACATCTTTAATCCTTCTTTCATAGGAACTAAAACCCTCTAGGGATATCGCTTAAACGTGTTTGGATTTTTTAAGAATTCCGCTATGAATTCCACAGATTTAAACGCTGGATTACTTGACCAACGCGCCGCTCTTGAATGGGTTCAAAGGCATATCTCCAAGTTTGGTGGAGACCCGACTAAGGTCACCATAGTCGGAGAAAGTGCTGGTGGCGCAAGTACTGTTATGCAAGTCGTTGCGTACGGAGGTAATTAAGTTTGATTTGCATGCAAATCTCGTGCTTACCGTTGTCAGGCCAAAAACCTGTTCCATTTGCTAGAGCGATTTCCGAATCCATAGGTTACGGACCAATGCCTACAGAAGAACAGAGTGCCGCTGCATTTAGTATGTATGTGCGTTGTGTTAATTCCTAAGTTGACCGGCCGTAGAACTTGCTGCATCCGTGGCCGGGTGTCCAACAAGTGACGAAGAAGGACTTGAATGCCTAAGGCAAGTTTCATTAGGTATGTCATTTTCCTCAGAGATTCCTGTTCTTTTTCTTCAATTACGTCTCTTGTCTAGGCACATTAATTGCAGCTTCCAACCAAGTGGCCCCGGGTCAATTCTCGCCCATCGTCTCTGGTCCAGGAACAATTCTACCTGACTCCCCTACTGCCCTTATAAGAGCTGGCAAATTCGCATTGATTGACTACATTGGAGGTCATTGCTCCAATGATGGCAGAACGTTTACTGATGGCACACCCACTACTTTATTGACTCAAGATCAACTAATCGCTGCCGTCCTTGCCCGTTGGCCAAGCCTTGTAAGTGGGACATGTTGGAGCACAATACCAACGAATAACGACCTTATATGCAGACAAATGAGACAATTGATAAGATTCTTCAGCTTTATCCTGCACCAGATGTTCCGGGCAGCCCATTTGATTCCGAATATGACAGGACTTGGGTGATTGAACAAGATACTGAATTTGGTTGCATGTATGCGTACAATCATGAGTATATGCGTTAGATTCATTCGACACCCTTCAGGGATTGGTTCCTTGCGAACCGTACTGCGGAACTAGCGGAAACGGCTACATTCACATTCCGGTATGTCACTGTCTTGACTCGTTTGATTGAAACTGACCCGACCACCTCAGGTTCAACGCACCTAATCCCGTCGCATACGCTGCCGCTCCATATTTAGGAGTGATGCATGGAAGTGATGTTTATTTCTTATTCGATGGATCAAAGTGTGTTCGTCATTAAAGTCGCCTATATTACACTAACACTTGTTTCCCTATTAGTGGAGGAGCGAACACAGGGTACAGCTTCACACCGTTTAACAATGTAAATACTAATTCAATTGCATCTACGTATCCGATCCCATTATTCATTATTACTCAGACGGAACTCCCCCTCTCTCATGAAATCATTGCTTATTGGACTTCCTTCGGTCGAACCGGTGACCCCTCTCAATTTAAAGAATCATATTCTCCCGTCTGGCCGAGTCAGAGAACGGGGCAACGTGTTGTGATGACAAGGAGTAATATTCCAGGAAACGGAACGGCCAGCACTATCGAAATGATATCCTCTTATGAAATAGAGCGATGCTCATTTTGGATGAGCGAAGAAGTTACAAGTCAAACGATGTTGTGAACTCACGGTGGCTACATAAATCGTCTATGCATTCAAATCGGTCTTCGATTATTGTCAGAATTTAGTGGCAATACATCTGATTTTGTTTTCGTTGTTCTTCCAAGTTAAAATAAGCATAGAATCGTCATCACCTGCCCAGTTTGTTCTTCCGACCTTCATCCATGTGACCTAACCCTACCTTCATGGATGGATCAGGGTGCACCGGGCATTCTACCGAACGGACCGCTGGTTATGGGTTACTCCAATTCCAAGAATGACGTTGATCATGGGTAGATGCTCGAAGGATCGTTATTTAATGAATGCAATACTAGAATTGGCAGACAAGTAGAAATGGGTCTGCAAACATTATCGACTCTGACATTCACTTGTCTCCTCCTTTGTCGTTCGGCACTTGGACTAAACAAACAATTTATCCCTCCGGGTCCTCAGATTAACCTCGGATATGTTTCTTTAGTCGGAAATGCGACTACTCCATCGGGTGAAGTGAATGGTACAGTTGATTTCTTCGGAAATGTGCCATATGCACAACCTCCGTTGGGCTCTTTGCGCTTCAGAGCTCCTCAGCCATTGAATGAAGAGCCCATTAAGGATCAGTCACAAGTTCCTGTCCTTGACGCACGAAGTTGGGGACCACCCTGCATTCAACAGGATCCTGCGACCGTAGGGGTCGGGAGTGAAGGTACTCCTCTAATAACCAAATAATAAGTACAGCGTTAACACAAAAAATAGATTGTTTACTTCTAAATGTATGGAAGCCTAGTACTGCTAAAGCGGGGGATAAACTACCCGTGATGGTTTATATATATGTAAGCGTACATCCACTGATTAGGGTCAGTCTATATAATTTATATACAGGGTGGCGGATTTTACGCCGGAGTGAGTTAATAGCAAGGGATGGGTTTTGTTAATATTGGCTTAAGGAAATATTGTTAGACAACCCAAGGATTTCCAATGTATGATTGGGTCGCTCAATCTCAAGAAATCGTTGCGGTATCCATGGTATGCTCAACGCTCTTTTTTTTGCCACGCATATGTATATGTTGTTTTAGGGATATCGTCTGAATATCTTCGGGTTCTTAACTTCGCCAGCCATGAATACAACTGATCTCAATGCCGGTCTTCTGGATCAGCGCGCTGCCTTGGAATGGGTACAACGGCATATATCTCAATTTGGCGGTGACCCCGATACAGTGACTATTATTGGTGAGAGCGCAGGAGGAGCCAGTACCGTTATGCAGATTGTTGCATATGGGGGCAAGTAAACAGGATTGTTTGCTTCAAATAGCTTTATCTCTTTTGTTAGGGGAAAAACCAGTTCCTTTCAAACGAGCTATATCAGAATCAATCGGGTACGGACCAACACCGACTAAGGAGCAAAGCGCCGTAGCCTTACGTTAGTTCTATTACATTCTTACATGCAACAAAGCTGAAAGTATTTTAGAAACTGCTGCTATGATTGCTGGATGTCCTTTATCTGGTCTAGAAGCGTTGGAATGCTTGCGTCAAGCGTCATTGGGTAATCACAGGATATTATATTTCCAATACTTAGTGCTGACAGTCGATGACTTTAGGGTCGTTAATATCTGCTTTGAATACGGTCGCACCAGGTCAATTCGGGCCAATAGTCTCTGGCCCTGGAACTATTCTTCCTGAACTTCCTGCCGCTCTCATACGAGAAGGGAAATTTGCTCTTGTAGATTATGTCGGTGGACACTGCAGCAATGACGGAAGGACATTTACGAATGGGACCCCTACGACTTTGTTAACTGAAGCACAGTTGATTGCTGCGGTTCTTGATAGATGGCCGAGTTTGGTGAGGCTTTCTAGAATTGGGAATCTGAACGATGTGCTGAGAATTCTTCAGACGAACGATACAATTAACAAAATGCTTGCGCTTTATCCCGCCCCCGGGACTCCTGGAAGTCCGTTCGATACCGAGTATGATCGGACTTGGGTCATTGAACAGGACGCGGTGTTTGGGTGCATGTCAGTCTTTCAGAATGTTCATCCTTAATATTATTTATCATAGGCTGGTGCTACAGGGATTGGTTCCTTGCGAATCGTACATCACAACTGGGACATGGGGTCACATTCAACTTCAGGTAAGATTTACAATTTTGTTCGGATTCGCGGTTTAGTAATCCGTGCAGGTTCAATGCTCCTAATCCCGTTCTTTATGCCCAAACGCCTTATCAAGGGGTCATGCATACCAGTGATTTATTTTTCTTGTTCGATGGAACCACGTGTGTTCATTTTACCTTTGAATCTCCATACTTATGAGCTCACGCCTTACTAAGGTCAGCACCAAATGCAGGATATACTTTCAAGGCTTTCAATAGTGTAGGTCATGTTCCACACAAACAGCTTTAAATAGTTCACTCACATGGATCTACAGACTGAGCTACCTCTTTCGCAAGAGATCATAGCCTACTGGACATCATTCGGTCGCTCTGGGAATCCGTCTCAGTTTAAAGAGACATTCTCCCCAGATTGGCCAGGACAACGGACAGGACAAAGGGTGGTAATGACGCGAAATGTTATTCCGAATGACGGAACTGCAAGTAGTGTAGAAAGTATTTCGGCATATGAAATGGAGAGATGTCTCTTTTGGATGAGTGAGGAGGTAACTAGTCAGACGATGTTGTAGACCCCTTTGGAAAATTTATCTCATGGGCCTTCTTTGGCCGGTGGTAAAACTTATAACCTGTATATTACCACTATAAAAGAAAATTTTTGCTCAATAAACGAAAATTGTAACCCACTGACCATTTGGAGTAAAAAATGATGGATCGTTGTGGGTCCACTATCACAAGCGTAGGTGCACCGTTCGTTTTTTTTTTGAAACGTGACCATGACCGGTAGAGCACTCGACAATTTAAACGTACGAAGCACGTGCGATCGCTGATATACCGCGATATTACAAGTGATGCATGATGATAAATACTTTCAAAGTTCTTAGAGGTTAAGATGCGCCTTTTGCAGAAGCAAGGTTGGCAGTGACCATGAAGCTCCTGTTCAAGTTTCTCGCACTGTTGAGCATCTCCGTGGCATGCTCAGCCACTCCACGTATGTATCATACATCCATCTTACGCTAGTATTAACATTTTGAACTTTTTTCAGTTTTCAAACCAGGTCCCATTGTCCCTCCCGAGTTGAATCCTTACCCAACCAAGCCCCAATTAACATTCAATCAGAAGTCTGGAACGTTCGAGATTATGGTCTTTTCAGACTTACATTTTGGGGAAAACCCATGGGACGATTGGGGACCCATACAAGACAAGAATAGCACGATTCTTATGAAGGCTGTCTTAAAAGACGACCCGGATTATGTGTAAGTCCGTCATGTATCTTTTCTTTGTTTACTGTCCAATCTTTTCTACTTTCAGAGTCTTGAATGGCGATCTTATTACCGGTGAAAGTACGTCAGTTTACTTGATTCAATAGTTTTGGAGCTCATCATTTTATAGATACTTTCAAAGAGAATGCTACGAAACTCATTGACGAGATCGTTGCGCCATTGATCGCGGCTAAAATCCCATTCTCTTCTACCTACGGCGTAAGTACAACCACTCTAATCGTTCTGAATTTATTCAAATAAAGATGTTTTGTTATAGAATCATGACAACAACGTCAACATCACGCACCTGGAAGAGATCGAACGTGAACAGGCTATCGCACCTTTAAGCTACACCCGTATAGCTTCACCCAATGTTGGTGGAGAAGAAGGTCCGGGGAACTATTGGGTTCCGGTCAGTTATTACCTTTCATTTCTGTTTTCAAGCCTTCTTGACACGAATATAGGTATATAAACGTAAAGGTGACTCCGTACCGATACTTGTCCTTTGGTTTTTCGATTCTCGAGGTAGGTATTCTCTTATGATACGGTGTTGTCGCTCTTTTTACTTAGAGTTTCCAGGGGGATTCCGTAAGGACCAGACTAATCTTCCCGATTGGGTCGATGAAAGTGTGGCGGAATGGATCGAGTCTGAAACCGCCCTCATGGACCGCTACTGGGGCCCACCTGATAACAACCGTGCTGCGTTGGCTTTTGTCCATATACCACCGTATGCTATACATATCTCGTATCCATTTTACACTCATTCTTGCATCCAGGCACATTGTTCAGGGACTAGCGGATAACCTAAACAACACTCAAGATCCTGGACTTAACGGTAATTGATGGTGTTTTGTAATACTATTTATGAAATTGACATAACTTCAAAGCTGATGAGCCTTTGAGCATTGGCTCAACTCAATCTACGTTCAATACGTCCTTCTACGGAACGAACAGAGACAAACCATTCTGGGATTCATTGAACAAGAATGTCAAGAACTTACATGCTGTAATATCGGGTCATGGTAGGTAACCTATCTAATGAAGGCAATTAGCCAATTAACTTTTTTGGTCCTCCAGATCACGGCAACGAATGGTGCACCCGCGATCCCGGAAAGGGGGTAATATTCTGCTTTGACAAGCATGCTGGGTAAGTCCTGATTGTAGGCTTTTTTTTCACACTTCTGATGATTACTACTAGATATGGTGGCTATGATTCACCTGATTGGGGTCATGGTGTTCGAAAGCTCGTGTTTAATGCGAACGACATTACAGGTGCTGTGAACACTTGGATCAGACTCGAAGATGGGACTAAACGAGCCGTTGTGACGCTGGATAAACATTTCAAATGATGGATGGTGTATCTTGATGATCTTTTATGAGGCTGACGGATTCTTCGTATATCTTCTTTGCTATCTTAGATGACATTTATGATTGTTACCCTGTAGGCTGTGTTGTATTGGAACAGCGAGAACTAGTTCATTGTAACATGAATATTAACCTTTTTCCTCTTTAAAAGAGAACTATACACATGTTTTATCTTGAATAGTTAAAAGGTCGAGGACTGCAAATTCGCGGTTACGTAAGTCAGAGTTGTTATTCTCTTCCTTGCACTTCGTTTGCCTTGCTCGATAGGCATTAACAAATGATTTCAATCTCAAATTTGTCAACCTTTTACTAGCATGTTACCCCAAACATCAGGACGACTTATCTACATGGTATAGATTTACTTGGGATGTTAGTCGTCCCTGAAAGTCACGTCAACCTGAGGGCTTGGTTGGATGAAAAGAAAAGGAGAGAAGGGCCTGCCGTTCATCACCATCACCACCACCCTGGCCGTAACACCCTCCACTGTTGTTTATGGACAACAATAATAAAATACGAGTCTCCGATATATCAAGTATCAGTATGTGGTCGATCCAATATAAGGGTGGTATGCATCGATTCGTTGATTAAGAAAAGAATGAAGATGACTCTTGAATGAGCAGAGGGTGCATACACTGAGTGAAATAAAACTTGTAATCCGGGCGTGTCAGGCCATAGGGTAGCTTCGCTTACTAGCAGGCACAAGCATTGGCGACTAAACTGTATATAAAAGGCGCTACAGCCATCTTCATTGTTAACACTGTTAAGACGACGTATATTTAGTCAGGTATGCTAACTCTGTCTAAATCATTTTTATGTCTCGTAATTGCGTGGAAAGTTGTTGCGTACTCCAATTTTCAAGTGAGTGATTTGATCTCGTATGACGTGATGATATGGATATGCTCATCAAATATAAAGGATCATTGTATTTCCCCCATATTCTGGAGACCTTGCTCAGATAACCATCGCTTTGAGTGTGCTCCATTCACTGTATGCAAACCCTTTTTTTTTGTCGTTCAGTTTGAATGTGTTATTAGGTGCCATTAGACTATGCTTATCCCCAGAAAGGAACTGCTACATTAGAGTTGGCTCGTCTAAAAAGCCGCAGTCGTAATCCCAAGGGAACTATACTAACAAATCCAGGTAGATGTTTTTCTTCATTCCATTAATAGATTGCTGAGATGACACCGACACTTTCTTTGGGAAGGTGGTCCTGGTAGCAGTGGTGTAAGCTTCCTTATATCGGGAGGTGGGGACGTCATAAGTAACATAACGGACGGTGAATTTGACATTCTCAGTACGTCCGTTCTATATATATGTGTGTACTCCTTGTAGACGATCTGCATCGTTGGATATATAGGTTGGGATCCTCGTGGAGTCAATCGTTCAAGGTGAGCTAGAACTATAAATCATGTATAAACCATTTACGCCGTTCAGACCTTTGATTACTTGTGGATTCACTACAGCAGATTCGTTTCAAGAATTCCTTGAAGACAGCGTATTCCTCGACGGTATTGAAGTTCGTGGTAATTTCACGGACGAAGGCGATCTGGATTCGTTCTTTTCCAAAGTCAATAAAACGGATAGTCTTATTGTTAAAATGGGTCAGAAATGTACGAAAGCCAACGGTGATTTTTTACCATATATGGGCACGGTACGTCTTCTCCGATTTCGAGGTCTGTTTAGATATGCAGTGATTTTGTATTCAATTTATTTGACAGGCTGCAACGGTCCGAGATATGGTATCTATTTGGGATTGTTTAGAGCATTCGGCAGTCGACCAACAATTTGAAAATATACTTATCATCAATTCCGATTCTGATGATGACAGCTGCAGTTTTTCAGAGTCGTCAAGTAAAATAAACTACTTGGGTTTCAGGTTTGCTTAAGGCCTTTTAAAATCTTGTAAGCCTTACCAAAATTTATTTCGTAGTTATGGGACAGTAATTGGGGAATATCTCGTTAACAGTATGTCCTCCAGATTATTGTTCAGACTTTTTTGATCTCATATCTAGTACGTAGTGTTTCCTGAGGTATATTTTCATTAACTTCCTTTCGAATTGAATCGTTAACATTTATAAGCGCGTTGGTAGAGTCGTCCTCGATGGAGTTGTTGATATAATTAGGCAAATCGGTGTTTCGTTTTTTCTGAACCATTAATCTAATTGAGTCATAGTTGGGCTACGGAACCAGCAATATCTGTGATTGAAGCCCCAGATTTTGTCCCTTTTCTCTAATAAAACCATCATCTCATTTAGCAAGCACATTGTGAGCTTTTTATATTAATATTCTCGTTTGAGTATTTCTAATATTCTATTGAAGTCATCTTAAACGATGCAGAAGAAGCTCTTCGTGGTTTTGCAGAGAGCTGTGCTCAAGCTGGCCCTGCTAACTGTTCACTAGCCCAAGCTAACTCGACAGGCCAAGAAATATTTTTAGAACTGGAAGCTTTGATTGAAGTATGTGTTCTGCCTCGACCCTACTCTTCTGGGTTTTATAATCTCTGGCTTAGACCGCATATACCCTTACCAAACAAGGCCTTGACAGTGTGACATCTTTTGATGTTAGGAGTGGGTTTTCTCTGTTATATGAGACTCAAATCTCCAACTGAAAATAACAGACCTCCTTTGGGGGTTGATGTTTTTCCCGACTCTTTGGTCATCAGGTGCTTCACAGATCGAATGGTTGAAATCGGTCTTAGAAAACGAACCCAATTCCAATTCCTCAACACGTCAGCCCCGGTCGCTTTCTAAAAAGGGGACACCTCCTAGTTCCGACACTGTCATAGACCCTAGTGTAGCTTCGTTTGTCACGTAAGTTTTGATTAACCTTAGATTCGCCTAAGCATTAATTTCTGATATATCTAGTCACCTCGCGATCGCCTGTTTAGATAGTGTTGATCAGCAAGATATTACTACTCAGCAGCTCTTTGAGACAGTAGTGAATGTTACTCGACAGGTTTCGCCGCTTTGTAAGTCTAGCTTGGTACTCCATCAATTTACTCGACTTTATTTCGTTTGTTAGTCGGCGAGGTTTTAGTCGCCCAGGTAATTGGTATATCCTGGAGAAAGTTTCATTGGTACTAATATTTCTCCTGTTTAGGCTCCAATGTTCTGTCATGGGTTCCCTCCACGCGCCGTGGAAAGGTTTACAGGACCATTTAATCACACGCTAGCATACCCTATACTTATTATAGGAAATAAGGTAAGCAACACCAGGTATTCTTTCCTGCTAGCGTATGAAACCAATCACTTTCAAGGCCGATCCTGTCACGCCATTCGGAAACGCACAGAGAGCCGCAGACCTACTTGGCTCAAGTGCGCGTTTAGTCAAACAAAATGGTTTTGGTGTAAGTAATTCAGTGACTCCTATTATGTAGCAATGATTACCCAGCCGTCTAAAAAAACTTGATAGCATACTTCTCTCGGGATGAACTCTGATTGCACTCGATCCATTATCAGAGATTATTTCTTGAAAGGAACAGTGAGTTATAATTTATTGTCCTTGATAGTATTAGACATTCCACTCACTTCCACTTACACAAGCTCCCCCCAAAAAATGTTGTTTGCCCTACTGATCAAGCATTGTTCCCACCGAATGTGACTGTTGTATCGAATAATCCTCTGATTTTCTAGTCTATACAAAGAAGTGGAACGTAGTTTTCAAATCTTTCATAAATTATTTTATTTTATGTACACATCTCCTTATTTTCGGCTTCATAGAGTTATATTTCACCTCTCAAGTCTCATGCAAACACCCTAACAGTATGCGTTGAATCACATAAGTATTCGCAAAATTGAAAAGTTATCGACAATTGATAGACATGTCAACAAGCGGTCGGAATACGCCGAATAGCGGGTTTGTAAATAGGCGCCGCAAAATTCCTCCAAGGACGACAGGCGGATCGTCTCTGGAGAATGCGACTGGGCCTACCTGCTAGATCACGTCTTCTCTTGAGTCCTTCTGAAATAAAACCAACAAAAAATGGACATTTACTCGTGAACTGTCGCCAACTTCGCTCTTGTGAGTATCTTTTACAGCCAAAATATTGACTATGTCTTCTGACTATCAGCTTATAAGTTTCGGGAGCTGCGGAACGTCCTTCTTCTTCCAAAAGACAAAAAAATATTCAGCATAACCATATTAATGGACGGTCTCCTATAAATCCTAAAAATATTCAACCCAAGGATGTTGTTGAACATTTACGGACAATTTTTCCTCCTCTTGAGTTTCCTGAAGATCTTGCATTACGGATGATTACCCATATCAGTTGGGAAAGAGGAATGCGAGGTCATAATGCACGACTAGGCTTCTTGGGTCGACGTATTCTTCATGCATACCTTCATCTTTTTCTTCACGAATGCTCGTTACCCTCTCCTTCCCACTTACCATCAAAAAACGCCCCTATTCCTCCAACAGACCATCTTAGAACCTCAGCATTTTCCAGTAAAACATCGCATAAACCTTTAACACAATCTTATGACGACATCTCAGATCAACTTATGAACACTTACATCCTTGGAGAACATGTTGGCGCGGCTTGGGAATTGGAGCGGATTATGCGTTGGACACCCGCTGTTGCAGAGTTGGAAGTTTTACGGAAAGAAGGAGCTGATACTGTATTACGAAGTTCAGGCTTGTACAAAGTTAGAGGTGCTACTGTTGAAGGTGTTTTGGGGGGGATATTTCATCAGTTTGTGAGTGTACATCATGCTCTCTTCTCTCTCTTTCATCCATCTCACTTACGTCCAAATGAAGGGTGGTACAATTGCACATCGCGTGTTTCACACTCGGATATTACCACACATCTACCACTTTGGACTACCTCTCTCTATGCATGACAAAATGCAAGATGCTTGCAACCGACTGGGCGGCCAACACGGTAGCTTATTAACAGTAGAAGCTCGACAACAACAGCCTGTTTCATCTAAAGCCAAAACTGATCCCTCTCTGTCAACGGAAAAGGAGCCTCAATCAAAGGATCCTTCGAAGGACAGCGATGTCCCAGCAGAGTCCAAAACCACTGAATTTGTGAAAGTAGGGAGAGAAGTCCATGGGGTGAGACGTAGACTAAGTGCTGCGATCTAATATACAATATATATCCTTCAAAAAATATAGTACAATAATGGAAGCTTTTGAAAAAAACAATTCTGAACTGTAATTTTTTTGTGACAACGATGATGTCACGTTGGAAATGGATTCAAACCAGAATGTCATCGACGAACTAATCCAGAGCTTCAAGTCAATCCAAGACGTAAGCCAGTTGCATTTTTTGATATTTTGATTTTGATTTTTTGTTTATGAGCCAGCCAGAATCCTTATTTCTCGTTGAGATAACAACTGCTGCATTAACATCGGATGAGAAACCCCAATACACTTTGCGGGAAATATGCGCTGCTTTGGAAAAAAGTGAAGCATGGTCCATAGTTGTATGTATTGCATCATCTCTACTTTTGGATTTATTTGAAACATCAACATAGGATCCTCTTCACCTTCTCCCTTTGCTCTTAGGCACTCCAAGGGACGGTGCTGCGGAGACGATACAATTGATTGCTCGGAATGCTAATGCAAAAGAATGTATAATTGCCATACAAGAGGCTATTGAATATCTCGGTCATACTGGTACTACTGAAAATAGTTCCGATGAGATTAGTTTGGCTGGGCGGTTGATACGTCTTCTCGGGGCAGCTAGCGAATGTACGTTGCATCATACTATTTGAGTTCGACGATCAACTTTTTCTTTTACATGCAGGTACTCCAAGGTTACAACTTCGTAAAAAAGGACCGGCTGAAACTATTCAGCCTATCTTTGAGCATCTGCAGTCCGCTGTTGATACCATTTCCCTACAGGCTAATCGGAAAGAAGGAAGAGTGATTCTCGAAAGAAATAATCACTTGGTCAACGCAGCTCTGACTTGGGCTTCCAAAGCTCCAAAACCAGAAAGTCCGACAGTTTCTGTAAGCATACCGGTCACCCTACGATTGATGACACAATAACCTGAGACGATCCTAAGGAAATACTGCTCAGATTCATTATCTCGATATTGGGCGTATTGTATTCATATATAAATTCATCGCTTGCTTCCCGACGCTTCCTGTTATACTACCCCAGACTGGCGTTTAATATGGCTATCTCTGAGGATGCCTTGAAAGGCGCAGAGATCATGCAAGACTTTATTGTAAACGGTCTTTTCGTTGTTTTTTTTAAAAGTTTTACTGAAATCATTCTTAGAACACTGTTGAAAAGCTTGGGCACACTCCTAAATCATTGACTTCCCTTTCAAACTCTTTGGGGAAACTGACTCTTCTCGCGCACCAAGATCCCACGGTCGTACCAACCAGTAACAAAGACATAGAGGAACTGATCCCACTGCTAACCTCTTCTTTACGACAAAATGCAGCCATTGAAGAATCGTTGGCCCTGTTACTAACTTTTACCTGTTCTTCAAATGATATACTACCTCAAGAGATTGTTGATCCTTTGGCAACAATACTAACACCGGTTGCCGCTGCCCATTCCGATCCAACCATGCGTCACATTTCGTTCAGAATACTTTCATCCATTTTGGCGCGTTGCCCTCCTCCTTTAAGATTGGCACATCTTACCTCACTTCTTTCCGATTGTCCATTTACACAAATGCGTGTCGCAGCTATTGGTTTGGTTAAAGAAGCTTTTTTATCTGCATCATCGTCAACTTCATCGTCATTATTCAATTCCCCCTCACTTATTCGTGCTATTGGTCCAATATTATTTCGACCCGATCCTCCAGACGCATTTGAGAATCCATCATCAAAAACTCTAGAAAAAATTATTGAAACCTCGGAATCAGTTCGCCTTACTGAGTGTCTCTCGTTTTATTACGTTTGGTTGATGTGTGATACAAGGAATTCCGTAGGTGTTTTTTCTTCTTCATCATCTTTTGCGCGTAACCTAGTAACTTTTTTCTCGCGATAGACTGGCATCCGAGACCATGATAGAATAAAGACGATCGAGAACGGATTATTGGGTCCATTAAGGCACGCACTGGCTGCTTGGTCGGTCGGTTCGTCCATATTCCAAGGTAGCGTCAGTCCAGAGGATACTTCCTATAGGTCTTATAAATATCTTTAGAACCACATATTTTGATGACCATTGCAAGCTTGCAAACCTCAGTTGAGAGAGTTGATGATGCAATCTCAAGTATCGTAGTTTAAACACAAATCGTCAGGGGCTTAACTTCTGCGCACCAAGCAACGCGAAGCTTCATACCACTAGTGATCCTCCTGAACAAATCACCATCACCTTAACTACTACTGTTGATTTCTTTCCCTTCTTCTTTCCACCCAAGCGATATACCCAGATCAGAAATGGATGTGTTTGTCTTTTGCGCATTTGTGGTTATCAACTTCCGATCCACCATCAGCCATTGTATTACGATCAGACCTTGCATACAAACATCCCCTCGACTGAGTTTTCTCTTTTCAATGGTTCACGGATCATGATTTACCGTTTCTCCGCCGAAAAATTCAATTCTAATGAAATCCATTGAATTTGGAAGCATACCCGGCCGTACCGCACTTTAGAAATATGGCTCCAACGGCGACTCACAGGTTTTCTCGATCCCAGCTCAAGTCCACCTTAACCACACGAAAAAAAAGAAGGAAAAGGAAAAGAATCTCTTGCTCAATGATGATCATGGCCTAACTCGTATGAATTCATTTATTTATTTAAAATGGGTGACAAACATCTGATTGCTTTTTTTTTCGGATATTATTTTTGTCCCTGCTTTTGTATTTATTTCGAAGCAGCCAGGAATCTTTTATCTTCTTGACAAGAACTAATTTGGTTTGTTTGATTATGTGGCGCATAAACGGTTGCTGGGTAGAAATGGATACTGTGTTTTTTATTTTGGTTACTGGGGCCAGAGGTACATGTGCTTTTTTTTTCAATCAAACACAATAATCGAACAGATGATGCCTGGAATGGGAATACTTTTCCTCTTTACGGAGGTTTTTAATCGGGATTTTGTAGACCTTTGTTTTTTTTCTTTCTGTCAGTAATTCCACGAAGCTGGCGTCCATGGGTTCTGTTCAAGCTGAGGAGCGCCTTGATCTTAGGAATTCCTTTTTGGAAAGCTCGAACGACAATCTTCAGGAATCCTATCAAATCTTAAGCTTAACCTTCAAATGATTGTCGCTGATCAAACCTGGGTAGGGGAGCTCTGGTAACAGTAGACAGAATTGGCGTCTTCACTTTCAACTCACTTGCCTACATATCTACCCACCATTCAGGATGCATCTATCTCCTTAATTGCTGTGATCTTCTCTTCAACTTTTCTTGAATGGAAATCAGCGAGCCATATATTAGGGATACATATGAGAAAGAAAGGCGGTGCTGGAGTTGTAAAGATGCCGTAAGAATGTATCCTCAAATTTTTACCATCATGAGCCCTTTTGTTGTTTCTGTTGAGATGCCACTTTCAACATTTTAGCCGTAACCTCCATTGTCCATCAAACCCGTATCTTCTTCTCTCGTTAACAGTGCACAAACTTTCGATACAAGATTGGTCGGTTACGACACGATAGTGCAACGACGCGAACTCAGGTAAAGCGGCCCGTGAAGCGAACAAAATTTTTTCATGCGAGTCGTACTACAGAGAGAGTGGCAAAGGTGCCTACGCAGTGTTAATGAACATATTTTGCAATATCCGATTTTCAAATGTTATCTTCCCTCTGATAGACATATTACCAACTTTGTCTAAACTTTTCTTAAGGTGTGCTATGTAACTGTCACCGGGAACTTTATTTAGGAACAAAGTGGCCGCCCAAGATATGAATAATCCGGAAAGTTTCGCATGATGGGGGAAGTCCATCAAAGAACCTCATTATTCATGCTATACAGTAAGAGACTTTTGTATTTTCCGTTTCTGAAAAAGAAAGATATATTTTGGGACATCAAAAACTACACCACCGATGAGGGGGGGGGACCTGAAAAATGTTTTTCTGGCTTCAGGGATCCTATTATTATTATTGATCTGCACACACTTTGATAGTCGTAAATCATACGTTTGTGCTAACTTTTTAGCTGTTGGAGATTAATAAGCATCTTTTTTACTAGACTGGCATACTTTTGGATGCGCCTGACTCGGATTGACTCGTTGTTTTTCCCACGTACGTCGATAAATCTAAGCTATCTCTTCGACGCCCATTACTTCACTGCCACTGGGCAAGAACACAATTTTCAATATCCATCCATGGCTTCAACATCAGAAAAAGAAGCAGAATTTATTGCGTTTTCTTGTTGGGCAGCATGGCATCACGAAGCTAGCAAAGAAAACCAGAAAGCATTGCATTTTACTGTAATTCTTTGAAAGAAAGAAATAAATTGGTAAATAAAATCAGTGATGCTTGATGTGTTTTTTTCTTGTGAAAGAATTCTCAAGGAAATTTTGTCAGAATTTGGGCTCTGATCACACAAAATGTGTTTTTTTTTGTCATGGTCAGTGATTGGCACAGGTACAGGCAAGTTTTAATGCTCCGGCACGGAATTTTCTCATCGAACAAACAACACCGTCATTTCAGAGAAGGTTTGGTGAGCTCTTCTGGGAATTTGATTGAATATATATTTTTTGGCATTGAAGAACCTTGATTTCCCTCTCTTAACCATATTAGGTATTATTTGAGATATTATAATAATTAAACTAAAATAATTTTATAATTATCTCTTTCCTCCCCCATCTAAGATTTGTCTATATAGCTAGCCCTAATTTCACCAGCCTCGGTTCCCCCAACACACAACATACATTGAAAAGCGAGTTGATGTCTGAAACCCAGGATCAACAACACCTCGTTATATCATTCGAATCAGAACTCCCAGCAGGTCCACCTTCTTCAAGCTCATCCTCCTCCTCAACTTCTTCCTCATCTTCAAGACACAACGCCACAGCTCGTAATATGCGTAGCGCAACCGTCTCATCTACTTCTGGTCATTTCACCTTTGACCGACGTCAACAATTCAGTCCATATCCTTCATTCAACCCACGTCGTTCCACGATCTCTGGAAGTGATCTTCGTCAACATCCGCGCAGTCATAGTCCCCCAACCCCTTCTACATTGTTAGATGATATATCTAGTGTAAGGATCTTTATCTCACTTTCCCCCCAATACCCAAATTTTATTTCAATTCTTTAGCCACAACGCTCTCATCTATCCTACCATACCGGTCCTCCCTCTTCAATTTCACCTAGTCCAAGGATTCCCTCTACTATACTCTTACCTAATGATACTTCTCCCCATATAACGAGTTCAAGATATCACTTCGATATACCATCTTCATCGATGGAAGGCTCTAACTATTCATCATTATTCGATCCTCCAAACGGCGAACCTCGTTCCTATCCATCTATGGTAACTCTACCTCCTCCATACGCGGCTACTTGGCCGGACATTTCTAACCACCACGATCACACACGCGAAAAAGCACTCGAAGACGAAATTAAGGAATTACAAAGCCACATTCGTAGTCTACAAACTATGATCAACAGTACTAATGGCGGTGATCAATCTGGCGCTGCCGGTACCGGTAGAGATAATAATAATAATAATCAACTTCGCATCTCACTCAATGGATCTATCCCTTCTTCATTTAACCCTGCATTGGGCCCACCTCCATCAGATTGGGAGACTCGGACCCGTACTAGGGAACGAATTTTCTGTGCTCTGAATCGCGCTGGAAATGCTCTTTGTGCCTGGCATGACTCTCGTCGTGAAAGAAGGAGATATCCTCCACGGATGGCACCACCTCGTACATTAAATTGTGGCTGCACATATGAACAGGCTCTTTTTGAAGAAAGTTTATCAAGAAACGGTGTTGGTAGTTATTGGCCAGGAGAATTGGTTCGCATGGATCCCGTTTTACGAAATTCGTTATTAACCCTCCTTGAACAATTGTGAGTACTTTCGATCTAATTAAAATCTTATTTTCTACCATTATTTACAATCAATTAAAATAGATATAATTATCGTGATGGAGACTTTGAACGGAATCTAGATGGTTCATGGAAAGAAGGTCAAGACTCTGCTGCATGGGAAGAAAGAGCACAGAGACCCTTGAGACGGGAACGCTAGATCAGTTGATGGAAGCGCCCCCTCTCCCTCCCCCTCCGAATTCCCAGTCAATGTCCCGCTTTTACCTCTATACACGGCACAAAACCTTGTACAAATTCAAATTTCATGCTGCATAGTACCCTACGACCTTTGCTTTCATATTACCTCATCTTGGGACTTTTCTCTTTCCCCCCCTCTGTTTTTTTGTGTTAACTATTAACCTCTTTCTATTTCGACTTCCATAGTTTCTTTTTATTTGTTCGACGCTGTCTGGCTTAACTTATTATTTTGTACAGTTGTTGAAAAAAATTATGTACTGTTAACAGAAATTTAGAAGGACTTTTTAGGCTGCTTAACAAATTTTATTGGAATTTCAATTCAAAACTAACTTTGCTCGATTTCAGTTAGGACGAGGTACATATATCATACATACCCAAACCTTGAGCATACAGGGATCAAAAAGTAACTGGGTGTACATGCATCATGGGCTTACGAGCCCGGACCGGGATCTGTATTAGGATCTGTATCCACCTATACATCAGTATTAGCACTTGCCTTACCATGCACTGCTTCATAGACTGATTTATGGCGGTTCACCCTGAGGTTGAAAAAGTAGCTCAATGATGAATCAATCATTTCTACAACTCTGCTGTTTTTTTTTTCACTTAAGAGAAGAAGCTGATGATGGCGATCTCACGGTGAACATATATGGTAGTAGTCTTTGTATTTTTTCTTTCTTTTTTTTTCCCCAAATGATGACGCGAATTTTGGATTTTACTTGTAAACTCGAGCAACCTAATGCTCTAAGCGGAAAAGCATATGCAACACTAATGATTATAAATCTTCGCTTCAAAAAGCGGTTCATTCGGCTCTGATTAAAAAAAACGGATTATGAGTATCTTAATTTCGACCTTGTGGAGTGTTTTTGATCTTAATTGATGAAATGGATGCGATTTACATAATATTACTCAGCTACAACTCCGTTACCATCTCTATTGAATGGGGATGAACTTTGAAGGGATCGGCCATCTGCAGACTAGTAAGAGTTACCAGCAGGGGCCCCAGTGAAGCCCCGGTCAAAAAGGAATAAGGTGGCGACAAGAGCAAACCCGTTATACGCTGAAGGAAATCAGGTGGTCAAGAAGCTGATTGAACGGAGTGATTACATCACTTCTCAAGGCCTCGTTTTCTTGATCTCCTGAGTGAGGCCGGCGAGAAACATGTAAACGTTTAAGTAAAATGAAGGAATTTCGACTTGAAAATCATTTTGAATTCTCGTCTCGATGTTGAAAATCATGTGCTCAGGGGGGCAGATGGGGAGGTAGTGTGCGTTTGGATCGTATATTTAGTAAACGCCAGGAATCACACGCTCTTTATCAATATAAAAAGATATCTCAGGACAGCCAAATGAAATTGTTGAACTTACGCCCAAGAAGAAATGTAAGCTTCCGAACCGAAGTAGGATTAAAAATAGAGCGGTCAGCTTTGTTTTTTTTTTTTTGGCTTGGACCGTGCGTGTTTTTTCTTTCGTGTTTCTATTTGAGGAGGTATTTAGGATCAATACCTCAGCAAATTCAAATACCTGGGATCAAGAAGTTGTTCGATTATAACTCCATAACAGGACACCTGTCTGGTTGTGGCGCTAACAATTGTTTACGAAATGGCGATGCTTTCGGGCGATGAATCCTCAAATTATTCGGATTTTCTTAAAAGGTAAGGAGTAGGAACGGGGATTAAGAAAGTAGAACGAACAAATATAAACACGCTCAAGATGATATCATATCAAAAAAATGACAAACATCCTTAGCCTTGTATTTTTTTTCCACCTTCCCTTACCCGAAACCCAGTAGACATATGTGATGATAAATAAAGTGCAATGTCGCCCATTTATCCGGCCTTAGAACAAGGCGAGGAACAATGAACTCTTCCCCGGAGAACCGCGTGGGGTAGTTCCATTTTTCTTTTCGAGACAAGGAAGAACTAGTAGGTTTTCGTAAAGGGTGTGGTAAAGAACTATCGCAAACCGGTATAAAAGAGGAGATCAAACACCCCCACCCCCCGCGCCGTAGACGTAATATTCGTCATTTGAAAAGAGCTTCGGGGACACCAGGTTCAATTTTTAGTCTTCTCCTCTCCGGGGAATGCTGCTATCCGCAGGTAAAGTGTCAAGTTCCGGGGGAGGCTTCTACATATGTACATAACTTCAGTTCTTTGCACGGAAGAAGCCTACTAAGGGGACTGTGGACAAAATTAAACTCTAGAACTCCTGTCTTAGCCGGCCGGCCGGCGCAACTCCGGCTATGTACATGATCTGTCACACGTCACACGTCACGCGGAAATCCTCCTCTCCTCGACGCGAGTGGCAGGTTTGTCCCAGCTACTCCCCAAGGCTCACAGTCGCGATCAATGATCGGAAGAAAGAAATACATCTGTAGTTTTATTACTTGCCTCATGCCCCTCATCTTTGAAAAAGAAATTTTTCATGTCATTTTCTCGAGTGATTCACTTATTTTTGGGTTCCTTATGTATTTATATAGTTAAGTATATTTTGTTCAATCCAATCTCTGACACTTTTCCAAAAAAAAAACTTAACCTCGGCTACATTTTTTGCAATACATGTCAAGGCGTTATTAGCGGTGCGCCACAAAGGCGAACCTCGGCTTTTTGAATTGAAATCACATTTTAACACAGGACAAGAAAATTTTTTCTTATAAAGTGGTCTGATATAGATTTTCCGGAAGAATGAAGAGCCTGAAGGAGGCGAAAATCTTATCCATCCATTACGGAAAAGAAAGGGAAATGCAATAGAATAGTACTGATTCAAACGTTTACATAACGACCACGGGTGCAATACCTATGCTTCGAAAAACCAGACCTATCCTTATTAAAGCAAATCAAGGCACCACCTCCGAGCCAAGGCATACTTATCTTTTGAAAAACCCCGGATCCGTATAGCTTCAACCGACATTATCGGTGGCGAGTTTCAAAACTCTGCCTGGTAAAAAAGATTTTCGTATGTCAGAGCGGTAAATCCCGTTTTTTTGTCATTATCTGGACCACACCTAACCCTGCTCAAGTGAGGTGTCTGGTAGATTTTCCAATCACGGATCATCTATTGGTAAATTACCCAATGGGGTGAAGAACGATTACCTCAGACGAGCGGGGAACCGTTTCATTTTCCTTTCTATCTAAGAAGACACTCTCCTTGTTGATTCAATTAGTCAGTGACGTTGGAATAAATTGACAGATGATCCACCAACGCTGCTATAGCTACCAAATGTCTTCCCTCGTAAGGGGGTAAAATAAGGAGGAAATCATCAAAAGAAAAATTTAATGACTTTCAGGGGAACAAATTAACTGAGCGAATAGTTTTTTGGCTATCCTTTCATCCTCAAGGAGCCAACTTCAAGCCAAGTATGTACCCCAAATTAGACTGACCGGAGGTTTGGATTTGACCTTCCCTAAATTCGAAAGACCGTTCATTAATGATAGAAGCGAAAACGGTTCTCAGCGCCTCATAATGAGAGAGTCTTGTAGCATACTAGAGCATTCATGCAACCCCCACTAGTCGCTTGGTTTTTCTTCTGTCCTCACGACCAAATTTCGGAGTAAACCTGGTTCTTCTTCCAATTATATAGAGCGGGGAAGAATAAGTTGAATTGATGGTTCCAGTCAGTGTGAACACAGCCACGTGTGAATAACTTAGTCCGAGCGGGAGTTCTATCTTTGTTCCTCGAACATGAACATATCATCACCCCGTTAAAACCCATTTAGACGCGTAAAAGGATAATACAGTTGTCAAACCTTACTATTTCAGTATTCAATAAGAGAACATAACCTACTTTTTAAAGTATGAATAAACCTTCATATTTCCCACGAACTCACTTTCAACGTTATCATACTGTAGGTGTTTATTGTGCTCTTTTGATCGCCAAGCACAGGAAATCACGGCTTTCTGAAGGAAGAGGCAACCACGATTGATATCGAGCAAAATGTAATTAAGAAAAGAAGTACACAAACACTCACTATCCACATTATTGTTTGGACATTGATGGATTGTAAACAAATCGGCAAAAAGGAACCTTGAAGTTTGGTTTAACCGGCTATCTTCTTCTTTTGATCTACGCAAATAGCTCTGTTCGCGCCCGGGATGATATACTTGCACGAAAATCCTCTGCCAGCGGTGTTTTGTGATCGACAGGGCTGCATGTGAACGGGCTCCCGTAGCAGATAAGCCTTGGTCTCGTGGATTTGAAGAACGCCCCAGCTTTAGTCAGGCAGAACGAGCTCCCGATTAGAAGCAAATTAGAACCGGATAACCGGTGCCAACACGTCGAACTTATAACACTTTACTCAGGAGCGAGCCTAATAAAGGTTCCGAAAATATAAGGACAGTAGGTTAGCCCCCAAATCATATGAAAGTTCGATTCTAAAAATAGCCTTAATTGCTTTGATTACTTTTGCTTTTCTTTATAAGAGTAAACACCGCTTGGCTTACTATTAAATATCTTTAGGAAAGATATCTACCCCATTCGCATTCTCAAGGATAGGAACCAATCAACCAATTCATTCAGGGTAGGACAGTCGTCTTGTGATCGATTCTCCTCGTTCTAATCATGATCAACATACGGCCTTTGATATGAGTGTACTGCTTCAATATCGTCTAGGCTGATTGACAGCTCATATTTGCGCTTGTAAAATAAAAAGATCCCAGGCATACTTCTTTCATTAGCAGTAGTATATGATGATCGAGTTTCCAACTAATGAGGGGGAGAAGAAGATAAGTGACCCCCTCATCAATTTTATATCACGCACACTTTGCTTTTAAGAAGACTGGCACACGGAATGCAGGGTAGGCTATGAAGGGTTTTCGTATATCGTGACAGAGAGGTAAGTAATTACAAATCTAGCTTTGTGAACGAACGCAAACCTTAATTCTGTGATCTTGCAAATTTGAGAGCAGGGTTTTCCTTTTGCAAAACTCTGTGCGAAAGCGGATCATTGAATAGGGCTAAAGATATCCAGATGACATATTTCAGGAGTATAGATAAAATTGGTCTGAAGGCTTTTGGGGCGTGCGTTTCTAGGCGTGTCTGTCTTGCCACTAACCAGTGAGTGACATAACTCTATTTCCAAACTTCGATCAATTAATTAACGAAAAAACCACATGCTTCAAGCCAGATGAAAATACATACACATACAGTGTAAGCCATAGATTCCGTACCCGCGTGTAACTGAAATAATCAAGACTCTCACATAAAAATATCGTACTGTCACCGGTTCTCGAGTTTTGGGGACCCTAGGAGTGGCTAACTTGCCCACGGGTAGTGACTGCGCAAATGGCACCTTAAAGCTTTCAAAAACGTGTATCAATACCAATTTCATAGTCCTTTATTTCAAGCCAAGGAGAGAACAACAGCATCATTAATGAACGTATTGTGTCCTGTTCGCTAGGTACTTATCACATAGATCTTGACTGGCCTTCCATGCCAAAGCTCCTATGTATTGATGGACTATCTTTGTCGGCTAATAAAAAAGTCCACAGTTTCAATCGTGGGCTTGCGTATTTTTTTTTTTGACAGGAGACTCACATGATACTCGTCCCAGTAAATATATTTGTCCGGATCAGCGCATAATGACCGTGGTCCTTCATTAAAAGCTCCAATCAAACAACTGGCTCCGCTCCGAGTCGCGTCAAATCCATAATTTAATGGGGCATTCCTCATATCATGAAAAAGAGAATAGGCGTCAACGAAACCTACATGGACACCCAGACCACGACAAAGACGATAACGAAGTGAGAGAAGGGAAGTTTGGAGTTTTACCGACAGTCGGTCGAAGCTGTCAGATACGTTGGAAGGCACGTAAGTACGCAAAGGAAGAAAACCTAAACTGCCATAAGATGCAAGAACGAAATGTCGGGCCCCTTTCCATAAGCGAGTTGTGGGTTACTATGCGAAGGTAAATAGACATAAAAATAAGTGTTATTACCATTTTCGACTAAGCGTTCTACCACGCTGGTCAAAGCCGGAATTACGCCATCGACGGAGGATGAAAACAGAATGTCATTGGCTCCAATCATAAAGGCATACAAGTCGTCGGAAGAAGCTGTATTGTTTTGAATGAAAGAGTTAAGCTGATCGAGTAAACATGGTGCACGAAAGTTTTCATTCAGGCCAATATAACCTTGAACCACCGAATTATTACTTGTGGCTAAAAAAACTTCAAAATGAGATTGACAGAACTAGAGCATATTGTAGCCAACCTCCTGCTATGGCATAGTCAACTAATTTGGCATCCAGTTTCTTCGCCAAAGTTTCCGCCCAGACAGGCCCATTACTGAATCGGTGTTGAAAATACGCGGGGTCATCAGGCCAGGTTTCGTTTGACAGGCGCCATCCGTTAGTACCTTTGGTAATTCAAGGAAAATGCGAATGTATATGGGAGATGAGCAACCAATCGAGGAAGGAGAAATTACCGTCATCAGACAAAGAGTCACCAAAAACAACAACCCTCTTATATCTTTGATTCGTAAAGTGATGTCCGTGATTTAAAGTTGTTGTGTTATTTGTGAATTGTACTGAGATCGAAGCTCCAACAACCAGAGTTGTCAAAATGAGAAGAAGGCGCGTGAATAGCCCCATTTGAACGAATAACAAAAAATGACTTGAAGTAATTCAATAAACTGTGGTAATGTGTTCCCGAAGTATTGTTTTTCAATATAAAATGATTGTGAATGCTATCATGGGCTAGGTGTCGCCGTCGCCAATCCTGGACTTGTAGTTTAAAAAAAGTCGGACTGAGCGGAACTTCAATTTTGAATGCCCGCTTTCAATGGAGTAAACTAGTGAACTTGAACCACGCTGGTACATATTATCTCCAAGATGTTCACCACGCCTACAAGTTAATATCATACGTTCAGGTGAATGATAGAACTCCGCAGAGATATGTTTCTATGGGTCCAACTATGGCCGGCAACCTGGTCGCTGCTCTCGTGTCTCGACTCCCAAGTTGCAACGTGACGGTCCTATCTCTTTCACCCTATTTGAGAAAAAACAGTTGTTTGGAACGTATCTATGTCTCCTATTCAAGGGGATTCATCTCTCACAGCCACGTTCTATATCAACTTTGCATCCCTGCTTGAAATTTGGAAGAGCAAGAATCTCTCAGATGCTCTGATATTCGTATCGCTGCCCTGTCGCAACAGTCTGTTTTCGGCGATCAGAACTCACGTTGACAAGCTAAGTCCGTAACTTAAAGCCTCTTTAATCAACTTTTTGCCACACCTCTATTCACCAATAATACACAGGAGACTATACCTTGATAATAACTACACTGCGAATATCATGTTCCAAACTCATTCGACCCGATTCTCTGTATACATACTCCTCAATTGCGTTCCTGGGAAATATCACATAGGGCGTGTAGTCGGACTTGAGAAGATCATGATGTCTACGATTTCTCAATTCTCCTTCTCGGTTATGTTAACTGAGATGTTATTTCTATAGGACTAATAATTGCAAATATTAGCATCAGGTTTACATCCATCTAGCTGAGTTGGATTGTAGGTAGCTCTTTCAGCTCAATGTGTATAAGGCTAAAACGGTCTACTCTGTTTACCTTTCAGTATTCTTGCCGTGTGATGATCGTGGATAACTCCTTTATTTGTGGGCTGACGAGTTATCAGCTCGTCACTTGCGGAATACGTTTCTTTATCGACCTGATGGCTCCTTGTTTTTTCTCGGTTACAATCATCTTCCGTGTTATCTAATCCCTTCGGGCGATTCCAACAGGTCGACTTCTTTTACCTCGAAGGGACTGAATCCAGGTCTATGTTCCTATCATACTCTGTCAAGTGATCTCTCCAAAGGTACACAAACACGATAACTACTTACAATCCTTGATGGTCAACTGATTAGTCTTCCACGCTGTTATTCGGTTGATCCCTTTGACCATCGAGCCAAGCCGTCGTTGGTGGTAGTTTTGCGGCTTCTTCGGAAACGATAATCATCGAAGGAAACTATCAGCCCACAATGTACCAAATCTGTATTTTGGATCAAAGTCGCCTTGTTATTTACTCGCTTCCTACGACCCAATAATCGAGATTTCAATAGTTTCTGTTTATCCATAACTCCGAATCCCTTGATCGGGAATATTGGATTATGTTGGTCGCAATCGTTTCCTGGACTCTCCTGTACAAGTAATTGCAATTCTTCTCACAAACGTTTCTTGATCCATTCAAACCCGATGTGGATTCTTCGGAAAGCCCCAAATATCTGGTCATTGGATGGTTTTTCAATGTTCGTATGATCAACGGTTGCATAGGCCTTTCAAGTCCTTGTACAAACGGAGCGGGGATATGTACTCGTTATATCAGTTCTCAGGCTTTGTTAGAGATTCATTCAACCCTCGTCAAATTGAATCAACAAGAAATACTTCACTTGATTGACTGACGAGGAACGATATACACTGTATTTTCTCGCCCATCCATCCCCCTACCTACCCCACGTTCGTCTCGACACATTTCAGAGGACTAGGGAGTACATGGCATCACTGGTCATTTGGTTCAACGATCCCTGATTGCAGAAGTCGGAGCCGGAGTATACGTTTATATTAATTGCCGTCATCTTTCATTTTCTCGGTTAATAGTTATTCTTACCCATTGTTTAGGCTCGTGCTGCTCTTGTTTGTAGTTGCCTGTGTTGTCTGTCTATCTTTCTCCTCGTATATTACCTATTCTCCACCTTTTTGGATTCATCCGTCTCTTACTTCAACAGAGATCTCTTCCAAATGGCAATCTGATGTTGGACTTTATTAGTCGTCTATGATCACCAATCACGACTTAGTAATTTATTGGGCTTTTGATACTGTGCCTAGGTGGCTAATACTCGATGTCTACTACTATAAGCAATCCTAGCTTGAAGTGTCCTTGATATATACTTATCAGGACTTATCTTGCCATACGCGACGTAAATTAAGGTTAAAGCGTTCATTACTTAAAAAAAAAATGAACTTCAATCAAGCGACCGGCAAAGACTTTTGAGACAGAAGCGATCTTGTCCATGCGGATTCCGTATAAGGGACAGTGCCAGATGCTTCATAACTGTTGTCGTTTGTCATTAGCATGTGATCAACGATAATTTACCAACAAAAGTAGTGGCTAGAAGCAAGGCTATAAGAGCCATTAATTCCGAAATCTACGGTGCGATCTTGGTGGGTTCGAATTCGGATATCAGTCTACGAAATGAAAAAAAAAGACATCGGAGGAATATGCACTGATCCGCTTGAGATATTTTACAAAACAAATAAACAATAACCTTATAGGTCGAAAAGTTTCTTTTACAAAAACATCGAATTTTTTGATGAACTTTTGAAAGAAAAAAGACGATCATTACCAATTCCACTTATCATCGTCGTCGTCATCGTCGTCATCATCCCTTTGCAGGCCATTTGTTGCAGTATTGGGCACCGTCCTTGTTGTTGGTACTATTACGTTGTCTGGCTGAAGAACCATGCCTAATTGATTTTCGGAATTGTCATCCAAAAGCGATGACAGTGGTGGTCCCGTGCCGGTCGGTGCTCCAACTATAGAATCTAAAGCGAGGGGAGAGATCGGTGAACGTGGATTAGATGTTCTAACTGGTGGAGAAGTTGATGCGGGAGTAGAAGATGTAGAAGTTGAAAGAGAAGATATCATGTCATTAAATAACGATGATGCGCGCTTTGATTGTCTAGATATGCTGTTGAAAGGCGAAAAGATACAGTCAACCCCTGGACATTGGACAAGAAAACAGGAAGAAGTACATACGTTTCATTCTTCTTTAGCTCTTCCCATTTCTTGTTCAAAGTAGGTGATACCCATTGAGCAACACTTTTGCCTAACGGCACTATGCTGTCCGGGGAAGTAAAGGAGGAGGATAGTTGGGATAACGTGGATGGTGGCGCTGTGGCGGATTTATTCGTAAGCGCTATTCGATCATTAGCATTAGATGGTGAATTCATTGAAGATGGTGTACCCGATTTGTGGGCAGGTCGTTCATCTTCCCCTATTGGCGAATCCAGGGACCGAGTTCCGTTTGAAAGAGTCTCATCAAAGAGCGAGCTGACACTGGATGACATGGATGAGCGACCTTGCGAGAATGATATGGAATCAGTATTCTTGCTGTGCTTTGACATAGAGGGTGGTTTGGATGGAAGGGGTGTTGAGGTAGTTGTCGAGACGGGCGATTCTGCTGACTCGGATGAAGAAGAGTCAGACGAGCTTGAAGATCCCACTATAGCGGGCTCCAACACTGCCAGCACTTTCTCAAATCCGTTCTGAACGCCTTCACGAATACCCCCTAAAACGTCGCTACGCGTCGATGTGGCCGGTTTCAATTCTACGCTTGCACGAGGTAAGATGGGCGAGCCTTTGCTAACGATTCGTTCCCACTTTTGCTTCAACACCAAGAGTTCTGCTTCATGCTGTGCTAACTGCGCACGAAGCTCCATACATTTTGATTCTTTTTGAGCGATAAACCGTAACAGATCTGCATGCCTACGTATAAATTGATGAGATTTGTGAAACGCGCGCAAAACAGCATCAATATCAATCAAGCATACTTTTCAGCCAACGTCGCCGGTTCTGTCTCATTAACAGGTTGCAATAACGACCTTGGTCGTAGCGAACTTCTTTGATGGGTGGTAGGTGATCCAGTCGTTACGATATCGACAGTATTCCTCCGGACGTGATTTGAAGGTGATGAGGTACTAGGGGAACTGGTATATGGTATACTGCCCTGACGTTTAGGGCCCATTCGTGGACTGGTAACAGGGGTTCCGTTTCTTTCATAATCACTGTTGTATCGTACTGAAGCTGATAATGGGGATTTTCCAATTACTGGACTTGATCGGGGACTAGAAGCGTTGGAAGGGAGCTGAAGAGGTCGAGGAACTGGACGAGAAGAGCCTGCAGAGGACATAATTCGATATTAAAAAGTTTACTGAGCTTTCAAATAAGGGGTTGTATAAACGATGGTGGCATAAATTAGTGGTCGTTCGCGAGCAAGGTTGAACCCTGAAAAATTAGGTAAACTCTATAACAACGGTTCAATGGACCTCTATGGATACAGCACTGCGTTGGCTCTTACTGCAAATAAATTTGGCTCAAGTTCATGCAGGCGTAAATAGGCTCAATCTGGTATTTATAACCATAAGCATTATTAGTCTATAGAGGTTGATATTGAATGGTTTAATTGAAGTCGTATACGCCTTTACATAATGGCCTGTTCAAACAGCGGTATGGGGTCGTACACAAATTACTCCAAAGTTTCTCTATTTTTTCTACCAGCAAAATGTTAACCGCTAGTGACAAACTCCATCAACCAAAAGATTAATGTTTTGAGTCCTTATCAGCCTTTTCAGCCTCCGCGATGAAATTCCTGATACTAAAAAGCAAAGGAAACAACATGAAAGAAGCGATATTTAGCACCATTCTAACGACTTACAACTCTTCCTCTTCACTATAGTAAGAAAAACATTATGAGTCTCATACACACGATAGTTAAAATAACGCAACTGACTTTGAACTGGCTTCTATTTTGACAGCTTCTGGTTTGGCTTTTTCTTTCTTGTCACCAGACATGGAGATAGCAGCAACTGCGGCAGTGGATAACAAAGTTCCAAGGGCCAAGAATTCGCTTTTAATGGCCCGTCCGGCGATGACGCTGACGAAACCCAGATTTTGCAGCAAAACAGAAGAAGGGTTTAGGACACCGAAGTTAAGGATGAATTTGGACGGGAAAATGCCGGAAAAAGATTCAATAAAGTAGAAAAAGATTGAGAACTCGGTAAAGTAGAGAAACACTGTGAAAAAACTTACTAGGACATGATATGAAGCAACTGTTGAAGACTATATGTGAGTTTGGCTGCGTGACGGTATTACGCGTTACGGAACCTGCCGAGAGCGGCATTTCCGTCGGTCTTCCACTGGGACTGCAGGACTCTTCCTTCACGCGGTACTAGGCTCAGATTTATTGTTCTTCTATCGTAATAACATTTTTAAAATTGCCGTATGTAGTAAATTTACGCCTATTAGTACCCTAAATTGCCTCACTACGTAACACGTGCTCAGCATGTTGAGCTATGCCAATGATATTCAACGACTCTTCCCTTCTGGGATCCTTGGAGTGAACATCCCCCGTTCACTCACAGCTGATAAAATATTTTGAGCAACTTCCCTCCCCGATAACTCTTCCCCATCTCGAGATCTCCCTACACCATAATCAGTTAAAAATACCCTAAAACTTCCAAACACCTACCGATGATGGCCCAATTCCGCGTACTAGGAATCCTGAGCATCTCGCATTCAAGCTTCCACCCACAAGCACGAGAGAGATATGCCAACCATACACGGTATTTTGAATATGAAGTCTCCCCTTGAGCTTCTCCAAATCCAAGACTTTCCACAAATTCTTGATGCTCGTGGGATTTAGAATCAAACTGGGGGACTTTGAAAGCACCTCCTCTTCCTCGTTCATACTTTGAGTCAAAATCCCATGGACAACATGGAATGGACAAATAACCTGAAGCAGGTAATATACTTGAAACGACAGGAACCCAGGGTGTCAATTCATCAGCATGATTGCCGATGATGAAAATGGATGGTTTTAGTTGAGGAGGTAACTCAAACGGGTTGAAGGCTTGAACGTGAAGATGACGGCGAGTATTCTCAGGATAATGAGACCACGAGTGTCGAGAACGGAGGTCAATTCCTTCGCCTTTGAAGCCCTCGGATATAAGGATATGGGTCAGAATTCCATTGCCGCATCTATGTGTATTATTTTAGTCTTGTTTATTCGAAACATTCGTGCCTTTTACCCTAGATCGACAAATCCTTCCGAAGGCCGAGGCCATAGAGTCCATGGTCTTTCCGCGTCGAAGCATTCCGGATCGACGTACTCGTAGGTCTTTTTCCAAAGAAGCATTAGAAATGTAGCTATACCAACGTCCTAAAGGATATCAAACATGCTCCTAAAGAGAATAGTATATTTTATTCTCTCACCTCAAAAACATGTTTGCAAGGATCAGTAGATTCTTGCCACACATCGACCAAACCTTTATACCGTTCCTTCATAATAAGATATAAATCCTGATATTCATCTCTCGGGATGATAACGTCATGAATAACACGTTTCTTGTAATTATTTGCAGAACCCCAACTGTATCTATCAATTGTCTCGAGAAGAGCGAGGCAGGTTCGATATAATCTGGAAGATATATCTATCGGCGAGTCGTCAAGAGGTATAACTTCAATGATTAGATATTGCGTGGTTTCTTCCGGTGCATCAGTATGTGTATCAGAGTGGACATAGCGAAATGCTAGGTGAGAAACTGAGGGATGATAGTAGGGAAGACCGTGATTATGTGGAATCTGAGGAACCAATACACCCACAGTGGGATGGGAATCGTATTTAGACCGATATATTATACAATCTTGTTCCAGAGATCCATCTCTACCAGGACGTCGAGGTAAAAGTTTGCGGCGTATACTCCTTGTCGCGATATGATCTTTCAACATACACCTCTGAGAGGGGCGGGGGTTATTGCTATTTTCACTTCCAGCATCATGGATCGTCAAATCGTCATCCCACACAGTGTCAGATCGCAATATAAGGGAGGAGTTATATTCAGGATGATTGACTAACGTCAGAAAAGCTGCTTGAAACTAGAAAAAAAATGATGAGGTGAAATCACAAAGAAAGAAAAAAATACATACGAACTCGATGGGAAAATAAGCGCGACAAGATAAGATTGGCTTAAAAATATTTGCATTATTCAGTTGAAGAGGCGGTACTATCCATTGGCCATCGAGACACGTCGTTTCGCGAAATTTTGGTCTAGTGCTCATAAGTGGAAATTGCGTAAGCGGTTAGACGCCAATACATTTTTCTCCTTGCTTTTTGTGTGCTGCTTCCGTTCTACACTGTATGCGCTGCTCCCATGCCAGGACTACTTGTGTCAACTCATAAAGCTGATACTGGATGGATATTTAATCTTAGAGATACTAGTGCTTATGATGCCGACTCGGATCCAGAACTCAATGAAAACGAGACAACTGTTGTTGCTAACAAACGTCCATCTCACGCTCAATTGTTAAAAGATATAGATCTATCTGCTCGAGAAGATACTGCTGTTTATAAACCTAATCCATGGACTATTGCCCAGCAAAATTCTGCTTGTCGCCCGTCATCATGCGCCAGCTTTACTGCTCCTATTAGTACTTCTAAATCTGGGATTCTATCTACCACTGCCACCACCGACTATCATTCTTCGTCTGCTTCATTTATCAACAAAACCTGCAGCGGTGTCTCTAAGAAATCTGTTCAAACGACCCTTGATAAACTGTTCACAGTGGAAAAGGCCGGAACATCTTCAAAACCTACCTTTTCTAAAGCTAGGCAGCTACCTTTTAAATATGATAACCGGAACGCATTTACTAGTGTTACGAGTGAGACAGAGAGGCAACCCGCTACTGCATCCTTCAATAAATCTGCTGTTGATACGAATAGAGATGATTCAGATGAAATCAAATCTACCCTATCGCCTGCCATGTCTTCTTTACCCGAAGTTTATCAAGACGAACCCTCAAGATTACCAACTCTCAAAGCTCAGAATAAGGTTTCGAGTCCACTCTCCTCAGTCAATCCGGTACTTAGCGAACAGGAGAACCAAGACCTTCTATATATGCACTCTGACTATCCGGATGGCTCATGGGAATACTCTGTCGAAATGAACGATCACCTAGAAAATGACCCAACAGAGTTACTTAATACTCTAGACACAAGAACCGCCAGTGATTGGACTCGAACCCTAGAACATCTTCGTGAAGAATTATTAATGCCATCATCGAACATAGACCAAATACAAGGGCATGAAAGTATAGAGCCTGCTCAAAGCCTACTTTCCGATTACGCTAACCGTATTCCGATTGCTTCATCAATTCAAAACCATTCCAACTCGTCTCATCACAATTCTCATGACGCCAATCCGCTTCCTTCATTCTCGTCTTCTGGAAGATCAGATATGAACACACTTCCTCAGTTACGCTCGACTTACTTCAACAATAGTACCATTCAATCGAGGGGATCCGATGCACGCCAAACACGTAGAATTGATGACGAAGATCCTGATTTAACATGGTCGACTTTGCCATCCCGTCATCGGAAGAAACCTGTCAAAACTAAAACTTACTTCAAGAATTCAGGAAAGTTTAAACTCCCATTCTTGCCTGCACGCATGACCATCGATACAACAATTGTGGCTAGCACTACGAAAAACTTGCCTAATGGGAAACAATTGACATTTTATAAACCTCCTTCTAGAGAACAGTTTGATTTGGATGATAAGCCTGTTATACTTCGCATACGGAAGGGAAATCGGCAGGATTGGAAAAAGTGATTAAAAGAGCTTAAGACTAAGAGATTAATTTTTTTCTTCTCCACGTTCAGGCGTTTCAGGAGGGTAAGGCAACTTCCTTTCATTAGCCATGAACGTTTGTAAGGACGGTTGCCTCTTGGTCGTCTTTTGCCTTTCTGTGTAATTCGGGGTATTGTATGTATATCACTATGATGCAGCCAACAGAATGTTCTTCATACCTGATCTGTGCAATAATTCCTATAGATATAATGCTGGTGTCCTTGTAATGCTAAAATTTTAAATCGTAATTCTCATCTTCTTCAGTTAGGTACTAAAAACCATGACTTTTTTTCCATTTTAGCATTTATATACGGATATTATGGAGCTACATCTTGGTATTACCAGTAAAAAATGCGTTAGGGTTTCCGGGTCTAAAATATTGGTAGTATTTTCCACTGTGAGTGTCCTGAGGCATCTCAAAACTTGAACGAGGCTCGCATATGTCGTCTTATGATAGGTCCCAGTATATAAACATACGTGGTATACGTAGTCCCGTGCAGGAGGGTATATATACAGTCAGGGTAGCGATAGTAATCGCCCTTTGACCAGAACCTTCGCCGGTTAGAAACTGTATTCTACCGGGTGTCTAGTTCCTTCAAATTCTCGTCTCATTGATTGACTAGTCAGGACCTCCAGTTGTGTATATTTAACCTCTACTGTATAGATTTCCAAAATAAATAAAAAAGGTAGTATATCCACAACTTGAAGACGGCACAGTGATCTTTATAAAGCTACTGACACTCGGTCTACCACTTGTTACTTCGAAGTTTCCCGGAGATCGTACAACATTGACAGTTCCCCAATCAGAAATGAAAAACACGTAGACTACCACGATACTAGAAAGATTTCTTGTAAATTATCCAATAGTTTTAAAGGACAAACACCCACGGGTACATAGATAATGTCATCACCGATCAGATCAGGCCGGATATTATATTGGCTTTGTGAGTATGGCAAGGGAATTTTGCGATAAGGAAGAGATGACCTAATCTTCAGTCCGTCGTCAGTCACCACTTCGGATTGGTCTTGTATGATGTCCGACGTAGAGGAAGTCTCTGTCGTGGGATTGAAATCGAATATCGTCGTTGAAAAATATCCGTCCGCCACAATGAGGGCACGAGAACCACGAATGCTCCTTTTGCCCCACCCGGTATATTCATGTCCAAAAACGCGTGTTGTATCCGTTCCCCATATATTCCAAGGGACTGCGGGAATTTTCGAGGGTTGCATAGAAGAACCCGTGGAGTACCTATCCCGTAATTTTCGTAATTGACCAATATGGACGAACATATCAATATTGTCCCGTGGGCGACATCGTTCCAGTACACAAGATCCTGTCGGGATGACATCGTAACAATGTAGATGGACAAGTTGAGATTCTGAAGGATACAAAAGTGTTGAAGGTCCAACAAACGGAGAGAACGGTTTGGGTGTGTATAAGGCTTCTGAAGAGACCAGCATGGCATTCCGTTCGATCCGCCAGGGGCTTGAATCGTGATCGTCGATAAAGGGTAAAGAAAAATCTACGCGGTTCTGAAGTTTAATTGATGGATCCGAACCCCCAAACTCGTATAATGTATAATATTCGAGCACCGGGACGCTACGGCCAATTAATAGAAACTCTATCTCCGAGATCAACCTACAAGTGAAAGAACCACGAAACTCTGAATACATCGCCTAATTAAAAGCAAATCAGTCAAAAAGGGCAGAATGATTTCTCAATAAACCACTCTAACCTGGGTATGTCCAGTCTTCCAACGAACTATTGTCAGGCTGTTCATTTGCCGAAAGAGAAGAGTATCTCCACATATCTCAATTTCTATTTGAACTGGCCCCTCATTTTCCTCACTATCAGGTACAGGAATTAATATTGTACACTGATTTAGTTTTACATGTTCGTAATGGTGGCCAGTCGAAAGACAACGAAAGTGAAGTTTGTAGTGACTGAAAGAAATTAAAATTAAAAACCCCTTTGTTAGATGAACAAAGCGCACCATATATGAGTAATTTTCTCAACCAAAATTAATAGATCTTGCCCTGGGTCGATAGCGCAATTATCATAGAGTTTGTCGAAAAACAAAGTTGTTATCGGCGCCTTCGGGTTCTGAATGTCAGAAAAATCGTATACGTCCATGGCATCGAATCTGTTATGTGCAATCTCATCTTCCTGGAGAGAAATTCCCCCAACAAAAACTGAACCACAAACATCCTGAATAGTGTATTGCTTTTCAACAGGTATATCCCATTGTTCATTCCAGGCGAATTGCGATAAGCCACGTTCTCTTTTGCGAAGTGTAGTGAGCAAATCAGATGGATTGATTCCAGACTCTTCAAGCTGGGGGTAGTTTACAAACTCCGGTTTTTTCAAGCCGGCTTTCCCTAGTTCTAAGATATATGTAAGGAGTGAAGAAGTCTGGATAATATTGAGTAACTGTTTCGATAAGCGAGCGCATGGTGCCAGTTCGTTAGGCGACAAAAAACTCAGAAGTCGTATAATCGTTTCTACAGGGAGATTCGGGAAAGATACCATGATTTACTTGGGTCGTCTGTGTCTGCTTAAATTATTTTATGAAAATGCGCCCGCGATTAATATACCAACGAAAACATTACAAAATAGATCGTTGAAAGTAAGCTTTTGAACCACTGTATTATATCATAGAAAGGATAATATGTGATTCCAATCTAATATATCAGGTAAAAAATCAAAATTAGTCCTTGAAGAAGGAGATATGCTTACTGTCTTCTGAGACGCGGTTATTAGCAAAACGCAAGCCCCACAATTGTGACATGTGACGCGTGACGCATCATGGACAACTGCGTATTTTGCTTTTATCAAATTCGGAGCACAGAACGATTTTGCCAGGAATTGAACCAATCGCATCGATTAGGTATTAGGAAAAGTATATAGTGCAACAGTTCTGATTTGTAAAGCTTAATAATTGTTCCGGACATTTTGATATTGCTTCGAAGTCGTTATCGTTTCATGGCGCACGCTTCATGTATAAGTCAACAATTGGTGAATGCGCCTCATACATTCCACAGAATTCCACGAAGGGACATTAGCAGGAGATGAAGCATAGCGCTGAGCCCAAGGAATATGTGAGTATGTATTTTTACGTATCGCAATCGAACAAGATGAGCGGACGTCTCAAAGTTGAAAGGATTCGGATACCCTCCCAATGATGGAACACTGCCGACAAAAAGCTTGTAGAAGAAGGAGTAATTGGGGATATAGATATGGGAGCGTTAAAGGTTTGGAGGGATTTTCTTTCAATGTGAGTACGGCAGGGAAGGGCTCGGAGCGGGTTTCCTTATTATCTCATGATTGTTAGGAATTTGTTAAGGTAAAGAAAACATTACACTATATCAGCTGAAGCTTTGAACTCGTGTCAATCATGGTATTTGTGTAGGCACGCGGCCCTTCACCAAGTGTTAGAAAATCTGTCTCGGAGGATCACCCTAAAGGTTAGAAGAACCAGGATAAAACTCTGGAGTTATGTAACGTCGTCGATTTATAGACTCCGTGTTCTTCATAAACCACACCATCAGCGTAACAGATGTGGTCCGCCTTTTGATTTTTAAATTCTTACCTCATCGATATCAATATCAAGCCGGGCCTTCACCGGGAATATATCTCGTACAAGATCGAGCCTCGAGGCAACTCGTGGGTGATTTGCACCGCACATCGTGGCTCATATAAACTACATCGCAGAGGCTAGGGTCGCTATGCCTTAAAGTCTTGGGAGGGCGTCAATATAATCTTTGCCCACATAATATCCGGGTTTCTTGATTAGCAACCCTGCTTTATCCAGATCTGAGATCTCAACCACACCGAGTCGGATCAGAATCGAGTTCTTTTGAAGGTGCGTACAAGCAACTGGAGCTGCGGTGTTGCTTCCATGGTTTCATAGATATAGAAGAATTTCCGTTCCCGTTCGTACGGCAGGATGTAAAAGACGGAAAGTTCAATTATCATGTACGACGGCAGTCCAATGTCGATGTCGATGTTTTTACGAACACAACACATCAGTCACTTTAAATGACACTGATTTATATAAGATCTGAATACAAGCATATTTATGACAAAACAGAACTATCACGCATAGATACTAATAATGAACACCATTGGAATCGAAAGCGGGAACTTGTACAAGAGGGTGTATAAAAGCACATGAACCGTATTGTCATTTAAAACACAATGTGAGGAAATTGAGTTGGATTAGTTGGAAGATTTGGGGCTTTGGCAGTTCATCTGGTCATTGCAGAGACTATTTTATATATAAAAGTACAAGTGAGTAACAGAGTTAGGAAAAGGCTCATAAAAGGCTCACCCATCAGTGCCAGCTGGAGCGGCGAATACACTGGCCACTAAGACAGAGAGAACAGCAATGATAACGTTGAATTTCATCTTGAAATGGGGTCAAATTTGAGAAATTACGAGAAACTGGAGCTTGTTACCTTGATAGAGCTGCGTTAGGTTAGAAAACACCAGGGCTTTGAATTGTGAAGAATCGAAGCGTTGGTCGCTCTGGATTAAATACCTTTTGGACGAAGAGGTAAAAATACATCTAAAAAAAGGTACTTGTCACCACGTTTAATCTCAAAAATATCCCGAGATAAACCGCTTTCCCCTTAATTAGGTGCTCACGCTCCCTCCCTCAGGGTTGCTTAGATCGTGGATCACCCCTGCATATATTTCTGTCCGCTAGAAGGAGGCAGAGCATGACCTAGAGTGTGGTACTTAAGGGTACTTAGAGCCCGGAATCTATTATTGTTTTGGGCCATTTAGAACGCTAGCGGATCCAAGAAAAACATACTTTAAAAGTGCTCTCCACGCGTAACATAATCTCCCCGGCTATCGACTCTCCGTAGTTGAGGATCCTTGAAAAAAAAAAGAGGAAATTCTGACAAATAAGAAGCGAATGATTCGCCGAATCAAATCAAACCCCCCACAAAAAATCAAGACAGAATAATGAACATTCCTTACAGAGTTATTTCCCCCCTCCCCCAACACTTTGGCGACTATCCTTGCTAAATTTAGCTGTTCATACCGGGGGCAGGCCGGGACGATACTTGATCAGGAAGCGAAAGATGGACGCCCGGTCAATGTGGAATCAGTAATTTGGCGTTCACAACAAAGGGTATTAATCATCCTTGTATTCGGAAGGCAAACGTTGGCTGCGCCATTTGGGGTTTTGAAAAAAAGGGCATTTCTTTTTACGAATTTGTACGTACTTGATCGATTTCTTGAAAGTTTAGCCAACAGGCACTAGTCACTAGTCACTTCCTGGTGGGCTCTTTTCTCCACAAGTTACTCCGGTGAACCACGAGATTACCAAATCCGTCCATACTCTAGCATGTCCGGGCGGTCCTGTCCCTTAACAGCCGATCTAGAAGCGGTCCCGTATAGTTACTAGAGGTAGTGTATGGAGTATAGTATGTCCATATCTAAAGACCGAGATGAAAGAGAGTTTCCGGCGTTGTTAAGAGTCTCGTGCATTCAACAGAAAACACTGAGTACCAAATGTATACGACTTACTTTAGAAAAAACTGAAGACTTCGAGCATATACGGAGTTCGGTTGAAGGTTCCGGACATTACGGAAAAAGGTATAGCGAGCCCTGACCTCCGTGACGTAGTATATTGAGGTCAAAAGATTAATTCGGCCACGATGTACGCCTTGAACCCTTAATAATGTTGTAAATATCGTAATGGCATACTCATACTTTCCCCAATTTAGCAAACCCAATTACGTTACCCATGGGCAGAATCGATGTTTTCGAGGTACTGGCTAGGTTGTAGCATAACAAATGATTATAATTCCCTGGCTGTGTTTTTTTTTGGGGGGACCCGTTCTCGAGATTATCGACTCCGTGCGCGCTGCAGCTCTTTGTTTAATAGCCCTTTTGGTTCCAAGAACGATCAAGGTAAGATAAACCAACCAGAACTGACTCTGACTGTGAACGAATTTGACTTGATACACGATTTTGGTATGGTTATAACCTCCTCTAATTTTGACCCACACGTTTGAAGTTATGGATTGGCATATTTTCGCTGTACAGCCGTTGTTGATCTATTAAGTCGCAGTTTAAGGAGACCAACACTTTTATATTAGACATACCGTGATTTTATGTTTGTCATCGGCCAACGTTTATGCGCCTATCACGCGTCCAATGCCTGGATTAACTTTTTAAGGCGGAATAAGCAGGGTATGATAGTCTACCTTTCCTTGCAGTTGCAAGTTTTGCACTGGAATTAAGCGTACTGAAGTTCTTGGTCCTCATGCGCAGATGTAATGCACGAGCACCTTCTGTAACTTAAACGAGTGCATTGTTTTTTCATACCTCGCTGTCGACCGACATATAATCTTTTTGACCGCAAGGGGGAATGTTCTATGTATTGAAATCTGCGCTGGTAGCTGGTTTTATATCCTATTCATCAGTTTGACTACCTGAACAAACTAAATTGAGCATGGTGGGATAAAAATTCCTGGAATACCTTAGATCAAAATAGATGCGAACCAAAGGAGAAAATTGAAGGACAGGGAATTTTGCATGTTCCTGAAGGCATTCCAGAGTCCAGACCATGTACATGATCTGTGAAGGATGTCTTACGTGTCGAAGGATCCTAGTTACACACCATATCCAACCAGGTCAATAGCATAGCACACAGTTTTTCTAAGCAGAATTAGAAACAGAAAGAACAAGCACAAACAAACAAGTCAGCGTATCACGATTTCGCATTCCTAAATGAATAGTGACCACTCTACACGACCGGCGACAACATACTCATAGTCACCGCGCAGAAAAAGACTTATGATTTCTTTCATATGTCAAGTAAAGCACGCAATTATTTGCTGATGAAGAGAAGTCGGATTGACTTGGTACGAAGTTGGTAGTAGACGACTGCATGTCATTGTCGCGTGCGTCACGCGTCACGCGTCGCCACCGCTGTTCATTCTTTACCTCATGGTAATAAACTATATCGCAAGTATATTTCCTTCCTTTTTTGAAACCCTATTTTGATTATTAGTAAATTTGGCTATAAACATACTCATTGTGATCTAGAACCAGTATACATCCGCAACGATGTCGTAAACGTCTTGTCAATACCTTTGTGCGGGCACGATTTATCCAATAGTTTCGTTTATGAACATACGCCCCAACATCTTTATTATTTCTCTCCTATCTTCCTACAAAAGCAATCATACGTCTTTTGAGTTCCTTGACCCCGAATGAATGTGCTCGCTTATCCAGACGATTCCTCGCTAGCATCTAAACCTCCTGACTTTTTACGGTATTGTGTAGAATTGGGAAAGGCTGGTTTGGAGAAAACGTATTTCCGAAACTTTGACCTATTCGAAAACTCGGAAAGTAATCCATCCGATTTGCGTCACCGCACTTCGCAGACGAGAACCCCGCTTGTCAAAAAAACAAGAATTCGCATGGAAATAAACAAAGGGAAATACCTGTGGGGAGGAAATACACTATTTGGGGAGTTTGGTCCCGTACTTGCCTACTTGGACAGAAAATAACGGATTTGGACCTGTATGATTTCGGTAGTGTCAAGCACAACGGACCAGACATCACATCTATGAGATCATTGTCATTCAATGAACTATTGCCGTTTTGCTGTTTACGATATCAATTGATATCTCTAAGGAGGACGAAAACTGGGAATCTGTTGGATCAACGCCCAACCTATGCGGGACATTCCTTTATTTCCCCAATTCAATTATCCGATCTGTAACCTGACGATCGTCAATTGGAAGACCGGTTACAACGACTTTCATACTGAATTTCCCTTTTGAATAAATTCAGGATTTGGTACCCCGACTTGCAAATTGATCTCCGGGACGGAATTCGTCGGAGAAGGTCTCTATTCTCAAGTATTACACTATACGAGTTCACCCTCGTAGACCGAGAGGAACCCAGAGGCGTGATACACGCTCAAAACATTTTCACCTTCTGTCAAATCTCCAACATTCTTATATCCTTCAAAACACTCAACCCGTCGCTCTAGAGTTTCTATGATGCTACCCTACCACGTCTGGAAAACTGCAAAATTTTAAAAAACAAATATTCCTGGGCTTCCTTTTGTTGCATGTTCCGAAGGACTTTTTTCAGTTTTTAGAGTTCCGTGGAATATGGGCACGACGCGCGCATCTGACAGCAAAAGTGCTGGATTACCAGGTCAAAGAAACGTCGGTGTTTGTCGTGTTCTCATTTCGGGGGTCCCCAGGTCCCGAGCTGATATCACCTGTCTCGATGCGACTGCATGTCGGTACCTCGTTTTGGAAAGTATCCGGTTAATAAAATCTGTTTGTCATGTTTTTTTTTTTATTCTGATCGAATCACTACAAGATCACTCTGCATGACAAATTCCATTGTACGACACTTTTACACTGACGATGGTCTAGTCTAAACGAGAATGCGGTACCTCCAACAGGTTTATTCTTTGCCAAAACCTTTTGAAGTAATTTTTTTTTTAAAGGCATGCGAGGTATCAGTTGTCGTCATCGATTAACTTACCTGTGGTTCTTGCGGGCAACAATGCGATCTCAGCCGACATTCGAAATAGGTAGCGATGGACGACGGGAGGGGCCAAAAAATAATGTTGGTGTGTTTGTTATTTCCTCACAAAGTTTGCATCCTAATCAAAAGCGTTGCCAGTAAAGCTTTACATAAAGATAAATGCGTGCCAAGATTGGGTTAACTGTACCAGTGGGATCGTCGCAATCAGCTTGGTCAATAGTCTGAACCTTGACTGGCTCGGGTTGGCTTTCTAAGTCCAAGGACGATCCATCGAAATTGATATCGCTCACATGGCCAAGGATAAATTTAACATGATATGGCGTCCTCCATTCAGATTATTGCTGTATACTGAAAAGGGGTCGGCCAGTGCACCAAAATTTTGAATAAAAAGATCAGAAATTGGAAGACGGCGACACTCTGATATAGCGTGTCAAAATCCACGTTTGAGTTACCGAACCTTGGCATTTGGACACAGTTATTGCACAGTCGGACACAGATGGTGCCTATTTCGAATTTACCCGCGGGAAGACACAATTCGAGAAACCCGGTCCGGATTATGTTATTGGGCTACATACCTAATCTAGGTACTGTGTAGTCTCACTGTGTGTCAACCGATCCACTTACTCAAGCGGTATAGTCTGGTATAGGTGTAGCTACGCGTTAGTGTCGATCTCTTCCCCGCTTTTGTTATTCCGGACAATCATCACCGCGAGTTTCCGTTACTACTCTTGCTTCTACGCCAATACATACATATGTATGTATGTAGTGTCAGGATTTGATGGAATTCGGTGCCTTGGAAGTGATTAATGAATGTTTGAGTCATATAACTCAAAAAAGACATTTGTAGGATGAATTATTACGCCCCGAGCTCGTGGCTCATTTGCAAGACCGGCAAATCCCAAAATGGGTAGGGCTTTTTTTTTGGAGATTAACCTTTTCGTTTCATTCATACCTCCGACGGATCAACTGACGAAGACGGATAATCGATAATTGGTCGTCATGTCGACGGGATGGAACGCTTTCTTTCCTTGTTGTAAGTACGTGTGTGTGCCACGTTCGATTGTTCGCTGCCGAAGTTGATAAAATAAATGCAGATAGCCAAGTAAATCTTTTATCTATAAACGTCTGCTGACGGAAAGGCGTATGGGCACTATCTGTACTTCATATAATCACAAGCAAAGGGGTAAAAAATATTTACCGGCTAGAATGGAATGCAACGTCGGAGAGACCTACATACGCACAAAAATCTTTTTTCGCTTTATATTATTGATGGTTCTGATGATGATATCAAAACAAATTCGGTGTCCAAGCACAAACACTGACATAAGAAGGTGCATGGGCCTCAACTATAATTGGCAATAAACTTTGTTTTTGAATAAAGAACGGAAGTTGGCACGGAGATGAGTCTGAATTTTTTTTTTTTTTGAATTCTATTTGTATTGTAAAAGTTGGACTTCTGATGGTACCTATAGACAGTATTGGTTGGTTAAATGATTGTTGTAATGACGAGGAACCCATAAATCTTAAGGCGTTGGGATTGTATGTAGATCGATATCTCGGGTTTATTTCTTTTTCACTACTGTTCATATTTCAATTGACGCAGTTAAACCTTTGCCTTGTGAAATGCTCGAGGCACCGACTCGGATCCGGATGAGAGAAGAACCCAATTTTCAATTAAATACTCTATGTAATGATGAACTCGGAACAAGTAGCGAACACCAAATTAATCGCCATCAGTCACTGAGTCACTGAGCGTCCCGTGTCTCGTTTTTTCGGGTGTCAAGGAAATGAAGATCAGGGAATGACAGGAATGACGGCGGAAGGACGGATTTGGAGGTTGTAGATTAAAGAATGAGAAGAAGGGAAGGGAAGGTTAAGAAGTATGTACCCAAGTGGGTTGCAAAAAAAAAGAGCTTGAAAGAGCTGGAAGAGAGGAGAGAGAGCCGGTGTTCAGACTTCCAGACAGTTCAGGTTCAAGGGCTAGGTTTGATTAGCGATACTGTTTACATAATAATTGGCTTGGAAGGCTACATAAAAAAAAACGAGTTTTGAAATCTAAAGATTTTTTGAAGATCGTCAAATGTTATATAAAAGTAGTATTGTACCAGATTTGAATTATAATCTAGTATATATATTTGTGGTTATTATTTATTTATATTTACGTTTTTATTTTGTATTTGGTCGCTTCCACATACGCGATTCGAAGCGAAGTCATAAGCGAGCAGGGAAATGTCCGACGATTCAATGATTTTAATTTGGGACCACTTGACTACACAATTACTAAGTATAGTACAGGGTTTATACTTTGGCCACTAAGTCCAGTACAACTAGTGTAGTCCACTAGTGTTGGTGCTACGAGTATCCACTCAGGGTGTAAATCAAGGGTCGACTCTTATTCCAAGGCCTAACTACAACCTTTAATACTACGACTTTTACCGAGGGGTAATGGGTTATCGGGCTAACGGCCTCACCAAAGCTTAAATTTTTTTCTCTGTTCTTCTTTTGGGTTTTAACTCCTATTCCATTCAATTCCGTTACTCTGTCCCTTTTCTCTCCCCTTCATCTTCCCCTTCCTTTTTATTTTGTTCTTGGTTTTGTAAAACACTACTGCTATCTAGTCAGCCTTCGTCTTATCATAAAGTATGTCCCGACTCTTCTCAGGACGTCGAGCTTCCGTTGGGCCATCAAGCACGTTCAAGAGGAATCAGTCTACCACAGGTCCTGCTGTTTCGCAAAACCAAACTCAAGCAGCGAACAATGTCAATGTGCCCAACACCAATTCGAATACACCTACACCTAAACCGCCACCACCACAACCTATTCATCCTCATCAAGCAGCACCACTCCTCAATCCGGTTGCTGCTAACAATCTTTCGGAAGCAGAGATTAAGGGTTTACTGAATCGTGTTGAAATGAAGGTAAGTAAAAAGATACTTATGCTAAATATCGTTTTTTCTCTCTCTAATTCATCTCAATTTCTGATATGCCTCACCTCCAGTTGCCCTGCAACTCGGGCCAAAGTCTCGGCGCGTTAGCTTCGGATCCTGTTCTAGGAAAAGCCGTTGATGGTCTCATCGATTTCGCAGTTCAAAGTGGAGAGTCTGTTTTAGTTGGTCTGGCGAAAATATTGGAAAAGTTGAAGAAGGTTAGTGTTATATTGAGGGTTTGAGTCGTAGGTTGCCGATTTCGCGGGAGGGGAACTTGTAAGGAACCGACGTAACAAGGACATGTATTGGCAACGTCGAGGCCCGCCTCATATGTAAGCGAAGAGGAGCGCATTCATGTGCGCATCGCTTTGTCGCCCACATCCCCGCCATTTCTTTTTTGCGAACATATTTTTTCCTTCTCTTTTCGTCTCTCAGTTCTCACTAATCTCTGTTTGTGTGTATATAGTCCCGTATTCTCCCAGATGGAACCGTCCCCGACCAAGTCCTCGATTCCCAACTATTTCTACTCAAAATCATGAATAAAGCAATGTCCCGAAGATGGCCGTTCGAAAACTCCACCGCCACCGCCATTCCACAATCTCAACCTACCGCAACAACCGCGTCCACAATGTCCGGATCATCATCCACGCCTTCCCTATTACACGCTTTACCTTCACCCCTTGATACTCAAACAGTTCTTTACCTGATTTATACCATATGGACGTGTATACCTGGTCATATTATTGCCAATGTTGCTAGATACAGATTGACGAAACATGTTGTTGAGCGTGAACCTGGTTTAGGACCCACTCCCGGTATGGGCGGTTACAACAAAAGTGAGTTTTAAAAGATTCTTATCCCAATTCCTCATTTAACGCTGTTACTGTCAAGGTCCAATACCAGCATTACCCATTCAAGAACCCATATCAAGTTCAACAGTCATGTACGCTCATTCGTACACTCAAGATGAAGCACTCCACGGATCATATTTTGCAAGTGTTAGCGTGTTAATCGGAAAGTAAGTTAGATTCTCTTTTGCCCTTGGTTTTATACTCATCTTTTTTTTCTTTTTTTTTTTTTTTTAATCATAGATACGTCACGCGTCTTTTCTATCATCTTTCGGCTACAAATTGGGGAACTATTCATTTACTTTTGAAGACAAGATTACAATTCATCGCTGATGGTATCGTCCATATTAACATTAACGCTAATAGTGGTACTAGAGGGACAACGAATCAAACCGCAACTACCTCCAACGCAACAACAGGTCGTTCAACTCAATCCTCTGCCAAATCAACAACAACTTCGTCCAAACCAGGTTCATCTGCTGGTGTTCCATCTTCTTCAGCTTCTTTCAATTCAAACTCTAATACTGGGAAATATAATATTCCATCTATACCTTCGACAAGTAACATGTCATCGTTCTCTGTTCTTGACGATAGTAATCAACCACCATTACCTCAACCAACGAAACCGGAACGAGGAGGTGCAATTTCTGTTGGTGTTAATTTACTCAAGAAGGGGAGGGACAAGGAGAAAGGGAAAGAAAAGGAGAAAGAGAAGGAAAGGGAGAGGGAGAGGGAACGGATAGAGAGAGAACGAGAGCGTATTGCCACCGTCGTCCATTACCCCACCTCCGATGGTATGGCAAATGGACCGGCTTCTCCTAGATCGTTCGTTACATCATCAGGACAAACATTCGGTGCTGGTTCAACAACATCGACATCAACAACAGGATTCACCTCAGTTACATCCTTTCTTCCTTCTCATTCGAATTTATCTGTACAGAATATCGCGAGGTTACCATCTCCTGTTGGAGATAGTGGTGGAGGGATTGGACATGGTAGGCAGCATACGCTATTTAAATTCCTTTTCCCCCCCATCAGTGACGTCTTTTTTTTTTTTTGGTGAGTAGGTATTGTGGATATGATATTTAAAATGATTTCTGTATCAATGATCGATTCTTCGCGCTTATGGGACATTTTTGGAGGTATACTTTTTTTTACTCTTTCTTTTCTGGAGAACCATGAAACATATTCCCCCATAGATCTCCTAAAATTCTTTCCTAGCCTTTCAGCAGACGCACAGGATCAAACGGGAATTCTAATACGTGATCTGATAATGAACTTTGCCGAGAATTCTACTAATGAATTTTGGGGTATTTGGGGTATTGTCGTTACTTCTTCAGGAGATGGAACTGTATCTGGGAACGGAACCGGAAATGGGAACGGGAATGGGAATGCGGCGGGTGTGGTTGGAGTTGGATATCAAGATAAAGATGTTTCTTCAGTAGCATCTTCTCCTGTGGCAAGTTCAGGATCGGAGGGATGGTTAGTTGCGGAACGGTTGTATGATTTAATTTGGGATAGTGTAGGTGGTTTCTCCCCCTCTTCCAGAAATGGTTAGCCTGACTAACAACCACCAAAAAAAAAGACTGCACGTCGTTTACCAGCATTCTACGCGACTTTATCAGCGTTGTTATGTGTCCTTCCAGCCCGCTTTGAAGGTAATATGGATGTATTACAGAACTTGTCCAAGAATTCTGCTGCGGCTGTTAGTGCGGCTGCGAAGAATACTGGGAAGAAGGTTTGTTTGTTTGTCCTTGTGTTTTTTTGGGGGGTATCTGATAATCTGCTCGGCAGAATACGTTTCTTAGGCACCTTGCTCAAGTTATTCGAGCAAGACCTGCTAATACTCCAACTAGTAGTAGCAACAACAACCCATCTGTCCCGAGCTCAAACTCAACAAACACAGGAGGCGGTGGAGGATTCGGAACATTATTTGGCTTATCTAGTTCTCAACAATCTTCTCAACAGCAACAACGACAACAACAACAGCATTCGGAGGCTGCCAGTTCAACAACAACTTCTACATCAACGCAGCAACAGGAAATCATAATTCCAGATTTACCAGTTCACCCACATGAATTAGCCGCACAGGCGGTTTTAGACATCCTTCGATTGGGGTATATCGTTCCACCCGTCTCTTGGGTTGCAGGTATGATGGGTTCTGGTGGAGGAGAGAGAAGTGTAACTGGGGAGGAAAGTTTATTGAGATCCGTGTCTGGTGTATTTGGGGGTTTAATAAAGGTACGATTATTAGTCGTGACGTTTCTAAATATCGAAATTAATCTCCTTCTCCTTCCATTTTAGGACTTTCTCCTCAATAATCCGCAAACGAGGACCCCATTCTATCTTTCTCCCGACCCCATTGACCCAGATTTTTATGTTTATTGTATTGCGGCATTGTTTAGACTTTGGCCGGAGATTGTGTTGCGTGACATTATTATGGTAAAAGATCTATCGATCTGTATATTTTGTTTGTTTAACCGATTTTTTTTAGATATGCCTTGAACCTGAAAAAAGCTATGCTGTAAAATATATCGTTGTGAAAGCTATCGTTTTACTTTTAGTTGAGGTAAGGTTTTCCGTTCGTTTCTTTTATTCATATCATTGACATTCCTTTTTTTTTCACACAGCGATCGAAATATCCTTATCAACCCGACATGGAGTTTGTCTGGCCTATTATTGTATCACGTATACGTAGTTTGTTTATTGTAAGTATCGAAAGACAATACGTGTTTGTAGCTTGATTCTTAAGCTTCTGCTATAGTCATGTATATCAGCAACCCCCGAAGTTATTGATGGAACAGTTCGGATCGTCTCGTCTACTCCCATATGCAAGACCCTTGCTAAATCGAGGGCGTATGCGCAAGCTTTAGGTCTTTCAATTCCTAGTACTTCTTCAACCACGTCTGGACCAAACGCCGATCCTGGGAATGGGACCGCAGCTTCGAACAATACAACATCCGGTCCTCAAACTAATCAAGCCGGTCTCCCCAATCCCCAAATCTCCGCTGCATCTAGCATCAGCGCTTCCACTTCTGGCTCTGGGATTCCACTTCCCGGTGTTATCAAGGAAGAATTGAGGTTGTTTGTTATTGTACTGACGATGCTTCCTATTGAGCTTAAGAGTTGGCTCCATGCCGTCATACCAGATGATCATGTTTAGTAAGTTTTATATTATATCCTGATATGGTGGGTTTGATATGATAATAACGTTTGCTTTTCAGTTTGATGCGTCGTGCTGCTGGTTCATTGGAACCACACCGTGATAAGAGGGATCCTGCAGCTGCTGTCATATGTCTCCGTAGCGTTATTGCCTCGTGCATTGAATCTGGAGCGAAAGTAAAAGAAGGACTGGACTTTTTGACTTACAGCGTGTTAGTTTACGTTTTCTCTTACATTATTTCTAACTGATTTTTTCTTTCTTTCTTTTAAGACCTGGAGCATGTGTCAATGCAAGTGTTATTCTCACTACATGCGCTGAAGAACTCGATCTCGTCCGGACCTGTCTAATTTGTCTATATGCCATTGTTCAAGGAATAACCTTGTTTTCTTCCGTGAGTTTACTACTTAATACGTGTCGTATTTTGACTGAGACTTTTTTTTAAAAAAAAAGGACGAACGCGAGAATGTATGGCGAACTACCCCTCTCCTCCTAAGCGTCATGGACTTTGTTGAGTTTTCGTTATACATTGCTCTTCCCTCCCACCAACAAGACATTTCAACCTACGCTCAACTAAGTTTGCGCTTACTGAGTGTCTACGAGCACAATCCCCGCGTCGGTAAACCTCCCAACCTAACAGACTCACAATGGGCGCAACGCACTGCCTTCCTAGAATCATTCGATAACCCACGCGATCCTCCCAGCGTCTCAATGGGTCGCGTAGCTTTCCACAAACGCATCCGAAAAATAATGCAACAAATCCCATTTTTGAGCGCGGTTCATATTATGGCTTTTAAAGAGTTGTGGTTCCGCTTTTCGAAAATTACTTCGAGGTTTAATGAGCCGCAATTCAAAAATGTCAGTAATAGTTTCGGATCGACTCAGAAAGAGAAAGAGGAGTTGCAAGAATGGCAACATACGATGTATCTCCTTGCGACATGTATTCATCGCGATATGGAAGATAACGTTCCACCTTATCCTTCCCTTCTGTTACCGATGCTTCCACCACGTCTCGCTAGTGGTGCGCGGCTGAGCGATATGTCTGTCAAGTTTGTAGCAGAGTGTGTAAAGCTACTGGCTTCGGATCATGTTCAAGTCAGAGAGTATACAAAAGAAGCTCTTGGATCCGAGTTGAACTTTATGCTCTTCCCAGTCTTGTTCGACCAGTTTGATAAGGAGATCACCAGGAGGCTCGGTACGGGTCCAACCTTTGAGCAGACTTTGGCACAGAACCCGTCGACGTTGGTGTTCGTTGAACAGGCGCGTTAGCATTTAATCATGTTTTTGATAAATTAATGACGTTTTTTTTTCTTACAGTGTCTTGCAGTTCTCAGAATGAACTTTGATAGACTTAATGGTACCATTACAGTCTTCGACAACAACGCACCTGCCAATCTGCTCCAAATTGGACGATACATCGCGCGTCTTTCACCTTCCTCTTCTTCAAGTTTCGGTTCTACTTCGACTACCACAGTTCACTCTTCAGGATCAAGCATAAGCCTCGGACCAGGCGATTCAATGTACCTTCGCCTTCGTATGAAGTTCTGTGCCGCTGTTGGGTACTTACTCTCTAAACGGCAATTCTTCGCTATTCGCGAAGAGATGTCCTTCCGCAGTCAGTTGTGTGATATCTTGATTAACTGGTTGGATGAACATGTCGTATGTTTTATGTTACTTATCAATGAAGTGCTATCCAAAGCTGATGCTCTGTTTCTTTTGTAGGATGGAAATGGACCGTCACCATTAGGAGAATTCAAACAGTCGAATGAGACCTTCGTATCCGTTCTGCAGCTTTTCACCATGTCATTGGAAAACCTGTCTCTCAAAGTGAACGATAACGTTGTATTGCTGTTGCCCGTTGCCAATAACAACAATGTCAATCCAAACATCAATGCACCGGACCCAGAACAGATAATCGCCCAGAAAGCAAGGCATTATATCACCTCTATGACGCGAGCTTTAAGAGTACAAGAAGCACCAGCCGGGAGTGTCATTAATTTATCTTTGGACGTGAGTATTGAACTCTTTTATATTCTCATTGCGTGATATATAAGCTCGGTTTGCATGTCTCTAGTCTTTATCTTCTCAAGATGATGCTCCCCTCATTCATGAACTCGTTGTAACCGGTATAAGCCATCTCCTGCAGAACAACTCTAAAGCAACGAAACTGCATTGTCTTGCTGGCTGCTACGATTCCAACGTGCTTTTACGTGTTGTGTTCATGAAAGCTTTCACACGAGTTTTGGCATTAGGGACCAAGTTAGATTTGACTCAAAATAGAAACGGAGGTAATGGGTTGGATGCAGACAGTTCAAGTGGCAGCGCTGGTAAAGGAGACGAGATATGTAAAGTGGGTTTTGTGGTTCCTCATTTATGTTGTGCGTAGGCGAATGCTAATTTTGCGTTCTGTTAGCTATTACGGAATTCGGATGTCGGTGTTTTTCTCTTTTTCTATTTGCTTGGCAGACATTGACATTATTCTTGTGTAGCTTGTCACATTTGCGGTTGTTGAAGCTTGTCCACAGCAAGAAGTGGAAACTATCGTCCCTGTCTTATTGAGGCTATACGACACCCCTGAGAAACTCCTTACATTCCTCAAGGCGACTATTAACAGGGAGATCACCAAGACAGGTTTGTCTCTCTGTTTCTTATATTCTTGTTATCATGTATCATGTCTTCATAAACCACACAGAATCCCCAGCCTCTCTCCTCCGGCTCAATACACTCTGTGCGCGACTTATCACGTCCTTCGCTCGTCTACATGGATACAGTTATCTTCGTCATTCAATTGCATATTTGGTTGAATTGATGCTTGAATACCCTGATGATACTTCATTTGAGATCGAACCGGCGAAATTAAACCCGGACGAATCGTTAGAGACCAACATTGCGGTTGTACTGCAGGTTGTTAGTCGGTTTGTGGAGTATCTCGTTCAGAACGTTGATACATTACCCAAGTATGTCATCTTTCCTTTTTTTGGAACTCGTACAGTTTTGAACTGACTTCTGTTCTTAGATCGATTAGACAAGTGTGCCACCATATTGCCGAAACCGTATCCACGACATGGCCAGAGAGCAAATACCCTGCTTTAGGCGCATTCGTCTTTCTAAGGTACAACTTCCGATTTCAACGTATATTAGGTAACTTACCCCACCTACGAAAATTAGATTCCTCTGCCCATCCATTGTCGCACCCGAAAATGTCAACATTACGGGGTATGAATACAACTTCCACGTTCGTCGTGGTTTGGTTACTATCGCCAAGATTCTCCAAAGCATGTCAAACCAGATTCCTTATAGTCGAGAACCGCACCATGAGTTGATCAATACGTTCCTTGTTGAGCATCGCCCCGCGGTTTTGCATTTCTTAAAATTGATTCAGGTATGTATAAGCATATGGCCCGGCATTTTTACATTCTTTCGATCCTCTTGTGCTGATATTGAATGGATTGCTTAGGAGTCCGATACTGAGGCTCGAATTGAGGAGACTGTGAACCTTTATCCCGGTGCAAACGAAGCGGATGTCTTAATCCTTCACCAGTTCGTTCAAACACATGCAAATCAGATCGGTCAAGAACTGCTGGATTTCAAGGAAATCAACGGCACCAGTAGTCCATCCGGACAACCTTCCCAAGCCAAAGGTAGTGGCGCAGGTGTTGGTATGACCATGACAGCCAAGCAAGCTTGGGACGCGCTTTGTGCTTTATTAGTAGATACGAAAACTCGACTCGAAGTACCGAGATTATCAAATCAGGACGAGCATCGTCATACAGCTTTCCAGAACTTTATGCGGAGGAATCAGAGACGTAATACAGATGCGGTTGCTGAAGCGTTCGGAATTGATAGCATTGTCAAGGTGAGCTTGTCTCCTCTTTTGCTAAACAAAATGTTGATAATCTTTTTTCGTTTTAGAATACCATGATCTATGTGTTTACGTGGACGAGGATTGATATGGATGTTGTTGATCTTGAACTACTTGTGTATCACATTTTCAAGGTGTGTATGCACATGCACCCCGTCTTTGTTTTCCCACGATCTCATCTTCATTCTCCTTCAACAGAAACTATCCGAATCAAGCGTCAAGAAACTGGATATTGACATCATATTTGACTTCACCGCATTCACCCCACGCTCTCAATTACCCATAGCCTGGATCAAACTTTTGATTGAGCTACTTCCGCTTAATGTTCGGGAACGCTGGCGGACGATTTATATGCTCAACGTGAACACTGAAGCATTGACCTTCATTAGGAAGGTTGCTTCCTTGTTCCATGGTACGACCACGTATCTTATGTTTTATTAATCTAGTTTGACGGGGGTTTCATAGGTTTGAGCCTTGCACAGAAGATTGTGACTGTCCCTACCTTGGCCGATTTAAGAATCTGGTTAGGTGACATCCCAAGCCTTATGGAGAACTCTTTACCTGCGTTATTAGAGTCGAGCGAAGAAGAGGTGTGGGAGAACGTTCATTATCAGGTTGAACAACAGCCGTGGACATCTGCCAATGTGCACATCGGAACTAATTACATCCGGGTCGTCTCGGTATGTCGGTGTACTCAAGGTTCTCTGTAAACTTACTTTGTATTTGTTCTGGTTTGCAGGTCACACCCGAGAAACTTCATTCAGAATACGTTGTGTACTTAGTCGAAGTCATACACCTCCGTGACATTGAAGATGTTTTCCGTGGTGCAAACCAACAGCGGATAACACTACGTCAGTATCACCGACGGCCCATTATGATGTTTGAGCTGCCTCAGAGAAATCCCATGTTGAAGGTACTGTGTTCTTGAAGCATCCAATTATGTCCAACACTGAATGAAATGATGCATAATACAGGCCATACAGAGGGCTAAGAAGACATACGTTGCGAATAATCGGACCCCATTATTACCCTCGGCTCAGACATCAGATACCTGCGCGACATTGTTGGTGATCGGATTGCTTCAGGCGTCAGACAAGACAGAGTTTGTGCGTGGGGCTGCATATAAACTTTTGGACGCCAACTGTGCTTATCTCGGTTATCCATTTGACACACTAATTCCATGGAGGAGTAAGTCAAGTATCCCTTCGCTTTAAACAAGACTAATGCAACTCGTTCAGGCTCATTCTTCCCCATCAACCCATCAGCATTTATCGTGCCTTTCAGCAATCGTATCTCCGGATTCTCACAAAATATGACCTTGGATTTCATACTTGAATGGGCCGGCAGCATGGCCAATGCCACGTCGTTGCAAAAGAGCATATCATTACAGTATCTCACACCTTGGATTAAGAATTTAGACATATTTTCTGATCCCACCAACCCGCTTTACGATGCCACCCGGCTACGGAAATGTCTAAGAGTGTTTGTCGATACTACCCTGCAGGATCAGGAGGTACGTTGAGATAGTATGTTTAGTGTCGATGTTGCTTGTGAACGCGTGCTGTGCTTTACAGGTTTATGCTACACTCCAGAAGGCAATCTGGGCCGAACTTGCTAAATTGAGTCCACCGGTTACAGATATCCTCCTCGAAGAATTGATTCAGGTCGCTTTTAATGACGGGATGGATTCGCAACGATGTGAACTGGTGGCTGACACGCTGGTTGCCTTTTCATCAATGCATATTCGAACGCGAGTTCTTGGCGAACTAAGAGATGTGCGTACTTGTATGGTTCGGGATCCTAGTCGACTAACTGATTGTTTAATCTACAATTTAGACTCTCAGCGTGGCATTCGATAAACCGACTACCCAAATCGTAGAGGCTGCGGAATGGAAAGCTATCACAATTTTAACAAGATTGTCTCTCGCATCGGGACACGGGATGGACGTCTATACAACCAACCAGCTACGCGCCTCCGAGACCGTGCATGTAATCACTATGCTCGCAGGTGTTGGAAGCCTGACAATGCGTATATCAATTCACGGTATGGCTTTGAACTTGCTCCAAACACTGTATGCCGCTCGAGTAGAAGACGAGACTGCTGGGATGCAACTACGAAGTATTATCGACGATCTAAACAGCGCTGAGTACTTGAAGCTGTTTGGGCTTTGTCACCCTTATCCTAGTGGGGATATCATCCTTTTCAGTTCGGAACCGCAGACCAGTTTGAACGACTTGGAAAAGATCGCAAAGATTTTGTCAAAGGCTTTGGTAATCGGTGCTACCAGTGTTGGTAAGTAAACGACGTTGTAGTTGCACGCCTATAAATCAACTGACTTCCGTTCTTAGGTTTAAAAAATATATGGAAAGCGCGATGGATGAGTCTCGTATCAGTAACTGCTTTCCAAAGTTCGCCGTATGCTCAGTTCCGGGCTTTCATCGTGTTGGGGATTCTTGCAGAAATTGACGCAAAGGATCCATTCCTGTACAAATGGCTGGAACTCCTCAGGAAGAGTATCTTAGCGGAAAACATGGACTCTTGCCTGGCTATACTACGTTGTTTGACCAATGTCGTACATACAGTTGGGGTTCATTCCAAGATTCCGGCTTCACTCTTTTGGCTCGGTGTTACTATGCTTCACACAGCGGTCATATCTATTCGAGGCGAAGCACTTCAGCTGATGAAAGCTTGCGTAGAGACGTTGGATAAACAGAACGTTTTTAGAGATTTCGAGGCAGAGCCCAACAGGAATCCTGTGGAATCTGTGCTGATGAATGCTCGTGAAGATCTTCGTGAAGCTACTGTCGTATTGGAAGCTCTCGGTGAGATATCGTTCGAGAAGTCCTTCGGTTGGGCTTTAGTTGGGTTATTCTGGAAGAACGTAAGAACGAAGAACGACTCGAACGTTACTAAAGAAGTCGTGATGTCGATGTTACGTATCGCGATGCGCTGTTCACCTGGTGCGGCGAATGAAGAACGCAAATCTCTCGATTCGTTGACGATGCCCCTTCTAATGGGGATAGCACATTGCTACGATAGACGTTCATTTGAACGTTTCTTGGAACAGGAATGTTATATTGTCGATCCCTTCCGAAGCATGGCGGATGGGTCAGCGGAGTCTGGGGACGACGACGACTACCATCTTAATACGGATTTACTCGGGATTCATAATAGTCAGGATGCAATGTTGGCATTCACATTTTGCCTTGTTATTGAAAACAACAACCTTAACGGTTTAGCCTGCACGGAACATTTACACTTCCTATGGGCCGAGCTTGCCAAATCTTTCCCCGATGAATGTACTTGGGCTGTTTGGCATTTCAAGGAGACCGCGCCGTAAGTATTCTAACACGGTTTTATATGATTTTTTCTCATGATTTTCGAACATATTTCAGTCCCGAATGGATGCAAAAGAAATACGAAACTGCCTTCTCTTCGGGAATGTCAGACTCTCATATCAAAGCCGTAGCGACATGCTTTGATCTCATGATATCAAGAGTCGCCAATATAACTCCAGATGGAACCCCTAGTGCATCTGCGACATCTCTTCCACAATCTTTATCAGAGGCAGACTCTCCCAGCGCTAACTTCCGCACGAGAATGACCGCTCTAGGTCTTCATGGATTGTGGACGCCATTATTGCGCTATGCAAATATCGAACCTCCAATTCCGGCTGACAGAGGCAAGAAAGTCAAAGCTGCAGTATCGGATCTTATTCAGCTCATTCGACCTTGAGCATCTTTCATTCAAAAACCAAAAAAAAAAAACCAAAAACGAAGTTCAAATTTTCGGTTTCAGACTTCTCCATATGGGTCTAAGTGATTCGTTTCCACTAATGTTGACTCGTTGCATAACTATAATGTTTCATCTCATCTCAGTTTCTTTTTTTTTCACCCCATTATCAATTTATTGTATACCAAATCCCATTTTCAAAACCTTTTTTTTTACCCCTTGTTTACGAAAATTATCTTTATTGTGTTCTCCAGGGAGAACACTTCAAAAAATACCTCGATTCCTGTTATTTTTACTAATTGATTTTTAACGCTATTTTTCACGTATGTCTACGTTTAATGCAATATATTTCCTTTCCATAGACTTAACTTACTATTTGATTCATTGATGATAGCTACAGTAAACGCAGCCGAACTAATAAGATCTCCATATAGCGTCGGTTTCCCTAGTGCTGTGTATACTACCGGACTCTTCTGTGCGCAATACAGTTACAACCGGCAAGCAGAACATAGGCATGGGCGACGGCGGTGACGAAAACATTTATAATGTTGTAAATGTCTGCGTACGAGTCCTAGTTACGAACGTATACTTGATGCGGAGAGGGGAGAAGTGAGTATAACCTCAAGTCCCTATTTTCGCGAAAACCAACAGTGAGTGTAATATTTCTAACGATCCCTCGTAAATACTACTTGGTATCAAAACGGCCGCTTATCCAGGACATATGGAACTATTGAGAACTAACTAATACTCGCTGAAGAATTATCCAGATTCGATTTTAACTATAAATGGCTCAACTCCCGGAATTGGACGTTTGTATTATATGATAAGTTGGTAGGTGGCTTCATACTCTATCATTTCAAATGCTACGAAGTCAAGAAGAAAGTAAACAAATAAATAGTTGGTCCACTCAATCTATCAAGAAAATCAAGGACAGGATATGATATCGTGATTACATTCAGAACTAACGAATGAATTGTGGGTGACCATTTTCAATTTATTATATGTTTCCGCCGAGATATTGATTGTCCACAGCCATCCAACTTCTATAAATTAGAACACAAATGAAAGAGGCCCCACAAGTTCCAGCATGACACGCAATCCCGGAAACACAGATGACCTCGCAGAAAATATTCTCCAAATTATCTCAACATATATCTGTAGGACGGCTCCCGACGATCAATTCGAAACGGTGGGGAGGGGTCATTTAAAAACCATTATCTCTAGGTATATAGGGAAGGTGGAACCAATAGAGATTGTAATGATCTCATTTCCGCTCAAGAGTCCAAGTCCGAGTAAGGTTCTTGGTTCACTTCCGGACCTTGCTGAAGAGATCGTCCTATCTCGATTAGAAGACCTCGCTAAAGCAATCGAGAAACATTACTCTCCAGGAGCGATCATCAAGATTGTAAGCGATGGGATTATATTCTCCAGTAAATTATTTCTTTGCCTCCATTTGGTCAATTTTCTGAGCCAGGAAGTGCAGAAATACTAGAACAATCGTACAAACTTGCTTTCGATTACCAGCGAGAACTGCGTCGAATGTGCTTGGAATTAGAATATTCCCATGTACAATTCATAGAATCTTTGGAGATAATTGGCGGCAAAGAAGGACCATTGACGGAAACAGAGTACCTAGACTCTGTCACTGAAGTGTTGAACTATATTAATTCGTCCCAGAAGTTACCGACCCTTGAATCGATAGATAAACAGATTGCAACAGACTCTTACTTTCTTAGCAAATATCGTGGCATACTCAGGTTCCTCGAGACCGATTTGAGTGGGACATCCATGATGACGAAAGGGCCAAGTGGAAATCTGCCGTCCAAACGGAAACAAGACCAGATGAGGAGGTGCATAGCAAAGAAGATGATAATAGAGAGTATTGTAAGTTGAAAACTGTTTACCATATAGGGATCGTACTAATTGATCCTTTTCCAGAAATTTTCAGAAATAGTCACTCAAAAGTACCCAGATGTAATTCGGTTTCGAGTGCATCCCAACGACAATGCGGGACCTAAATATACCTTCAACATGTTTGAAACTTTATCTCTCAGAGCGCCTGTAACTTGTTTTTCATCCTTTCCTAAACTCAAAGTTCAATTTTCCTTATTTTAGTGGCATAACACTGTCAGAAAAGACTTACAAGGGCAGTTCACTGTTGGACCCTTACACTCTTTCGCATCCCAACCCCATGAAGTTGTTTACTCGTATGGTCGTCCATATTATATACGAGCAGTTTGGGGATAACAAATGACAACCTATTATTCTTGTTATTTTCATGAATGTCCAGTGCGAATACATGAGATTAAATAAATCACTTGCAATCATCGAGGCTCAACAAACCTATTAAAAAGTTGAACTAGGTAGACGATTGTAGTTTGCTTCACAAACGCCGGACACAAGGTAAAAATTTCGGCGTCTTGGGATTTCGTTGTCACTTTAAAAAAAACACCAGACACAGCATATGTACACTTAGTATGCTCAATGATACTGTGTTTTTTTAGGACCATTCCTCTTCATACGCGCCCCTTCGTGTTTCCTTAATTTTCACATGAGTGACGATTAAAATAAGCGGTTCGACCTATATTTTGAACAGGTTGAATAATATGCACATAAATACCGAGATTCTTCAAGTGAACTCGTTTGCAACAAAAAAGCAGCATCATATAAATGGAATAGATTATCTGATTGAGTATTAATACTCCTACATTGGTTATAGGGTTTGAATATTACCCACCAACGTTTATACAATTCAAGCAGTTTCTGGGTCCGATTCTCCTTGACCCGCACCATCTGCATCGGCACCCGCTAAATCACTCTTTTCTCTCATATCGGCGATGACCCTTTCCTGAAGGCGACCAAGTACGGATTGTATAGGTCTAATTGGATTGTTCTGGGATAACAGGTTCAAATCCGGTAATTGTAAAGCGGACTGGTTAGGAAGTAATCTTCTTGTGGTATTCCGTCGACGAAGATCTAGAGTAAATTCGCAAATGAGTAGTGCCGAAAGCCTGAGAAAGTAAACATAAATGGGTATTTAAATTAAAAAGTATGGAATTTCGTACACCTTCTGAAAGGCACCAAAATCTACTCCGCCAAGCTGTGGCGTCAAGGTTATTATCTGAAAAATGAAAATGTAACGAGAACTGAAGTATGTCTTACTGGTGAGACCTGCGAAGATTGGAATTGCTGGATTTAAGGGAACGCAGTAAAAAATTATGGTGACGCACATATGAAATTATGAGTTGTGCGCCTGTGACGAAAAGCACAAAGCTTCAATAAAAAATCAGTAACAGTGAAAAGATAATGATAAATGACACATACAAAAATCTAAGAATGCCTGACAAGGCAATATTAGGAATCCCCACTTGGAGTCTTGGACGTCCTGGACTCCTGGTGAAAGTGAACTTCGACTTACCCTGTTGGAGAAGTAGGGTGACAAAGTCTTTCCCAGTACTATGTAAGTGCAATGTTCGGCTTTCCTTCCATAAGCCCCAAACCTGACGAATGACGGCAACGAAGGCTAATACGTCCACGAGAATTACAGCAACATTGCTTAAAAGGACGAAAATAAAGAGATGTGCTGTAAGAATAACGCATTTATGTAGGTCATGCTGATACACTTTTAAGTTTTCCTCTTACACCTAAAACACAGGATCAATAACGGATGCATCAGGAATAATAGGGGATCCTACGGTTGTGTGCCGCATTCAGGTGTTCTTGCAACTACACGCACAATATGGTTAGAATGGTTCGAGGCGATATTAATTACAACTGGATTCAAACCATAGATATTTAAGATTAAGGTGGTAAAAAGTGTTGTAAAAAGTGTTACTGCCAGTGGCCGATATCCTTGGCATAAAGCTAGAGTTCGAATTGAGATCAATCCTATGGAAGTTTGAAAGATAAGCACCACTCAAGTATATGGAAATGGAATACCTTGTACTCCGATGAAAGGAAGGATATCTATAGCTCCCTCTAAAAATCCCAAATCATTACATAGACTGCCATAAGATATTCATATTGTTTTATATTTGAAGTGAATGAGATTAAAATACCGGGGAGACTGTAAAGGTTTATCTGAGAAAAAAATGGATGGGAAAAAGAAAAAGTCACGGTTACCAAAACACTATAGTTTGCAGCAACCGCAAGTATTAAAAATAAAAAAACCGGGTACTTGGATAATAAATAAAGAAAGGTTGCTACTGTAAATTTTGGTTTCCATATGTATTGAATTTCATCATCGAGATGAAGGAGAGAGGCGTAAAATAGAAGTGCTGCATGCGTGGATTCCAGTCCTATAAAGACTAACAGGCCTTTCTGAAAACCACTTACTTACCGAGAGAAGCTATATATACCTCCACCTGTACGGCCCTACAAATCGTTAATTTGATTAGTAAATAACAGACTCGGCGACCTACTCTTCAGATATCACCTGAATTGAGGTATTCATGGTTTCATTGTTCATCTTATTCTTATTGGGTGGTTCGAGAGAGGCCTTTGCTTGAAAATAAGTTTCAACTATTCCCTGGATATAACATAAATATGCTATAAACATGAACCCCGATCGGAGATGAGGTGAGTTGCAATTGAAAGGTGCACACGTTAGGATATGTGTGTGCATAGTAATTTTAGCTGGACGGGCTTCAGACCTAGAAATGAAGTTGAAGCGAAATCAAACATTGATTAGTTGATGAAATAAAACCTTGGTTGAATTATTAATCCATCCTCAAGGCACCGGAGAAGTTTGTTTCAATTTGTCAGGCTTGGACAGCGTTTTGATAATTTCAGTTGTTTCCCGGACTCGAATTTTCAACACTTGAAACATGAAACCCCAGTGACGATAATTGCAAAAATTTCGTATCGTGGGATCCCTTCGTTCCGTTTCTCAGGATGGGCCTCCAAGTTGTGAACACTGATTTCCCTTGGGAAGTGATACTGATATGTTGATTCGGGTGCTAAAAATACACCACTTGGATTGTGTTTTTCGTTGTGGCTGAGCGTCGATGTTGATGTAAGGGAAACTTTACCTGACGCTCAAGTAACCGCGTGACCTCACCCGGATCCAATAGAGTTTTATTTCTTTATTTAATTTCTTTCATATTTTCTTGTGCCTCGATGACCGAGGAATTCTCAGTTTAGTTAAATCTCTTATTTCTTTTATTTTGTCTTATTTACTGTACCTGAGTGTCAAAATACATTAAATACGCAATATTTCGTAGGTAGTTCCTTAGGCTTTCGAATAGAAGGACTTACAACACTCAGATTTCTTGCGCGTCTTAAGTCTTTTAACCTCATTCAGTCTCGTTGGAGTCGTTCCGACTTCACAGTTGAGTCCGCAACTCAACATCCAGCGACAGGTAGAGCCAGTCGCCAATGGAACTTCCAACCAAATCTCAGAATTGTATCTCCAATTTTATATCCGATCCTCAAATCGGATGCAGACTCCCAGGCTGTATGTGGCAAGTTGCAACCAACCGATGGTTATAGAACAACTTACATAAAGGTGTAGTAGGCACATCAGCAATTGAAAGTCATGTATTTTGGTCGGCTCTACTTTGCCCCGAGAAAGTCCATAGATGATGGAGTTGTAATATTTATCATTCATTGTTATGATGTTTTAATACTGCTACGGTTTTAACCGGAGTATCAATGTAGGATGGATGATATCCTCCATGGACAGGTCTACTGTCTGGTATATGTGTACGGGGGCAAAGATACAGTTTCTCATACGCATCTATAATATTTCCTGTCATTGTTGATTAAACATCATAAAAAAAGGAATAAAAGTACCAGTACAAATGCCCCAATGTTTATAGTTGACTAAAGAACAGCTCTCTATACTCCTACATGGCCCCAAGGACAATTGCAAAAAGAATGGTAACCCTTTGAAGTGAATTGAAACTTGAATAAAAGAATTGCAACCATTGACCAATGGACATGGATATTGCAATTGGCGCATTTGCAACCAAAGTAGTGGGGGTGACCATGCTACTTGTTGATATTAGTTTGGGAAAGAAATTGGCTGTAGAACTGGACACATTCAGATGAAACTGGGATATGGAATTCATAAGGGATGTCAGTAATCGAACCGAATGATTCGGCAGGCTGGAAGTATATTGACATGAGAGTAATCAGGCTAGATCTCAGCAAAAGGAAAAGAAACATTCTGACTTTGAACATCAGGTCCTGTATGCCCTCCTGGTTGTCTCCAAGATACCTTTTGAAAGAAAACCAGTAGCAGGAGTGTCATATGATCAGTTAATGCGAGCATATATATGTTGGCAGAAGTTAGCAATCCATTCCTGTTACTGGGATTACAAGACTTTGACTTTGAAGCAGAAAATATTTCCACCAAGGAAATTATATGGGGATCAGTAAAGCCGTTTATCATTTGATAGAGATAACAGTACTTGTGCTATTCAATAACTTGCTAAAAGTTGTTTGCATTGTTCAACTATCTGCACCTGGGTGTGGGTTTCCCTAAGAGGGATGATTGTAATTTTGCAAATATAGATCATTTATAAGATATTGGTAAATCTCCTATCATGTTTTTTAAATGGTCATTGTTATCTAATACTAATAGCCATGTAACTATCTAATAACATATTTATTTTAGAACTTCAGTGATTATTGAACAGATATAAAAAGACATATAAAATAAGATATTTAGTTGACTGTATTTCTCAATGGGAACTTATCAGAGATTATATTCTCTCAAGATTTAGGGGATTATGTTACCATTGTGGGAATTTCTCAGTTTGGAATTACTACCAAATTCCGACCAAAACTTCTAATTTGGAATGTTCCATCAATGTTGGAATATAGAGTTTAATTTTAAAATACATTTCAAATCCCAAGCTTAAATATGGGTTTTAGAAAATTAAATTAGATTTATTTGATAAGGTAAATTGTAATGGAACTAGAGATTTCATCGCACTTGGTTACATTGGAAAAGGATATGTGCTTCAATGTTTAAGCTATCTCAGAACATACAGATAAGATGAGTGCAGATACTACTATATCTAAAGTGTATGCAATCTTGGAACTTACATAGAGGTTGATGTGGATACTACCATATCTAAAGTATATGTGATCTCAGTTGATGTGGGTGATATCATACCTAAAGTGTATGCGATCTTGGAACTTACAAATAGACACACATAGATGTCATCACATCTAAAATGTATGCAATCTCGGAACTTACAGATAAAGTGAGTGTGGGTAATATCATATCCAAAGTGTATGTGATCTCGGAACTTACAGATAAGGTGAGTGCAGGTAATATCATATCTAAAGTATATGCGATCTTGGAACTTACAAATAGATACACATGGATGCTATCACATCTAAAGTGTATACAGTCTCAGAACTTACATAGGAATTAGTGTGGGTAATATCTTATCTAAAGTGTATGCAGTCTCAGAACTTATGTGAAGATTAATGTGGGTGACATTAACAGATTGTTTACTCTATATTTAATGATTAGACCCTCTGTCAGGAACTGACACACGATCATCCATATGTAACATATAATCATTCATTATCAGATATATTGAAGGTTCCCCATACTCGTCTTCACTCATTATATTACATCACTATGCTTTGACACCCTCGATCCACCTCGACACCTTCAATTCACCAACTCAACACTGATTCGATTGCCTCGGACTCCTCAGTATTTCCCACAGGAAATTCTTTCATTCTGGTAACCCCTTAGGTTACCTTCTCCATTCATTTGTTTCACTGATTACTCATGATATTAACGATATCATGAATCACATGTTATACCTGAGTCTCACATGTATATAAACCTTCTTGTAAATACGATGTAGACTCAGTTTTGATATTGACCTTGGTTGATATCTAATAAATAAACTATTATCTGTTCTTCTTTGTCTCTTATTAATCTATCTCTGACTTCAGCTGTCGTTGACTCGACCTTGACAGTCTTGCTCGTCGTTGACACTAAGTTACACTTCTCAATCTTACTCCTATTGTAGTCGTTGACCTCGACTTCGTCTGATTCCATTGTTGACTACTATAGTTGGCATTGTCACCATTAAATTGGGGACATACACTCGGGGTCTAGGAAGAGGGCACAGCATATAAGCTGAGGCCACGTCCCCGACTCAGTCGAACTTCCAATCAATAATCTCAAAAGAGTTATTGATTGCAAGATTGACTACAAACCTAAGGTATCAGACCTTGACACCCTCTCAGACAGGTTATAGTATATTCTACAGGCTCATAGATAAATAACTACTTTTGACATTTTATATGAAATTAACTAAACATTTAAAAACAGTAAAATTTTCAAGTTATGGGAATTGAAATAATTTAGACTAGTCATAATAAATTTATTAAACCTTAATATTATAGATAAGTTAGTATGGTTAAAGTTAGTAAGTTGTCTATCTAGTTTCTATTAAATAAGTTTTGACATGGAAGGATTTTAAAACCTTCAATACTTCAGATATATTGTCAATTATGATCATCCCTCTAAAAAAATCAACCTTAGCATAGCATAAACAATGAAAACAAAATCATATGTTTACAGTGCCTCGAAAAACTGTATATGCTTTCAGAAAATTCTGCATGTAACTTAAATAGCTTTTGAAAAATAAAATAGATAAATTTATGAAAATATCTGAGTGCAGAGACATATATCATAGCTCTAAATTTCATTATATATGTTTGGTCTAATTTTTGCTCGTTGACAGTATATACAGTGATTTTTGGCACCAGCCCAGATGAACAGTTTTGCTGGTTTTACCAAAATTACAAAGATCTAGTAAGTTGTATAGCCACCTTTGGCTTTAAGAACTGCCTCTACTCTTCTAGGCATACTTTCAATTCAATGCTGACATGTTTTCACTTCTAATCCATTCCAAACCTGTCCAACCTGGTCCCAGAGCTCATGTATACTCTTTGGGACTATTTCATATTCAGTGAGTTGTCTTTTGAGAATACTCCATAGATGCTCAATTGGATTGAGATCAGGAGATTGTGGGGGCCATACCATGACACTCATATCATGATTTTGAAACCAGGATTTCACTTTTTTTGAGATATGTTTGGGATCATTGTTCTGCTGGAAGATGATCTCCTCCTTCATTTTCCCGAAATATTCCAGGGAGCCTTGTAAATTGTCTTTGAGAATTCGAAAATAAAGATCTGCATCCATATTCCCATCAATCTTTACCGCTACACCTGTTCCCTCCCAGCAGAAACATCCCCATATCATAATTGAGCCACCACCATGTTTCACAGTTTTGTCCACAAGCCAGTCATTTAGACATTCCCCCAGCCTTTTCCATACCCACTTTTGTCCATCTGAGCCAAAATGATTAATTTTAGTCTCATCTGACCAAATAATTTTTTTCCAGTCCTCTACTGTCCAAAATAGTGTGCCACCACAAAGTCAAGCCTCTTCCTCTTATGTTTTGCTGAGAGGAGTGGTCACTTTGGCTTCACTATTGGCCTGAGCCCTGCAATTTTCAGGTATCAGCAAACTGTATCAACACATAGAGATGTGTCATATGTTGCTTGAATAATTTGTTGGACTTGTACAGCTGTGTCTGCCTTTCCAGATGTGATGCAGTGAATTGCCTGCTAGATATCTGAGAGGGAAAGTGACCAGGGATGACCACCAGAGGCTTTAGAAAGGTGTGGTCAATGATGTTTTCAAATCTTAGTGACACCTCCATGACTAACACCAACTATCCTCACAATCTCCTGCACTGTCTTTCCCAAGTCAAGGAAGGAGACAACACTATCAACTCTTTCCTGTGGGAGCTTCATTGCACTCATTTTTCTTGGGTCTTCTGATCTCAAAAATTTCTGATGATATAGTAGATACAATATTATGATCACCTGACTCTAATTCAATAGCAAAAATTTGTGCTAAACCTTAATTTACTTTCCACTTTCTACTACATGAAAAACTGTACACATGATGTCAGCCTAAAGAATCCTACATATCTTATCAACAATCAATAATGACCTCAAATAATATTAGTAAATATTGTAGCTATTATATTCACCTATTTACATAAATATTTTTGAGAATTTAACTATTTTATTGGTCGAGTTATTTTGGTTATATGCAGAATTCACCAAAAGCACATATAGTTTTTTGAGACACTGTATATCCACTAGTATCATTCAACACAATGTAAATCAATTGATTGGTCAATTGATTCAGTTAATTGCAAATAATTTGGTGTTCACATAGATAACAGTGTTGCATGGAATGCTGTTTCCAGTGAGATTTCATCCAAGTAGTATAGGTAATTGGCTTCCTTTGTTGCTGTAAAGATGACCTTTTGCTGACTCAAGATGTTTTGCATTAGCTTTTCATTATCAGGGGCTTTGAATGCTGCTGCCTTGCCTTTTCCGAAGAGTATATATTGGTTAGCTTTATCAAGTTTCAATACTGAGATGAGTCCAATCTGCATTTCAGATACATGGCAGGTATTTTGTAATCATAGTTTCGATGTTTTTCCATTGGGCAGTTTAATGCTTATTTTAGATTCACTGTGTCCAGCTATTTTTACTCTGCCATCACTGATTCCATTGATGGCACTATTGGTTGAGATTGAGTAAGTCTTAAATCTTGCCTTCTGAGGAACAATGTGTGTTGACAATCCTGAATCAATTATAGTTCTTGCATTCAATGTGTGAAAAGTTGTATCACACTTGATTGAGTTGTATGAAGAAGAAAATTTGTTTGTGTTTTCTAGTAAGTAATAGTTTTCATATACTGCATTACTCTCTTCATCACTACTTGGCTCTTCATCCTCATTAGCTTTGTTTGCTTTCTCTTTTCTCTTTTTCTTTCTTTTTGGGCCTTGCCCCTCTTTTGCACCATCTTTTGCCTAGCATTCATTGTAATCATGTCCCTGTTTGTTGCAGTTTTGACAGAATTTCTTTCCACTCACTCTTGCCTTTTTCTCTTTTGCCAATATAGCATTTTCATTCATTGATGGGTCTGTTGCTTTTTGAGATCATACCTCATTGTGAATCCTTGAAACCATCAACGAGAATGTGGTAGTAGTTGTAACTTTAGTTGCTGATTGAAAGCTTGTCCAGATGTCACCTGGTAGGGATGCCAGTAGAATAGCAGCTTGGCATGCTCAGGGAAGGGGGTGCCTGCATTTAAAAGGTATCATATAGTGTTTTCATATAGTTTTATGTGTTCAGTTTCTGCTGCTATCTTGAACAGCTGATGGAACCAGTAGACAATTGAACCTGTTCTGACTTGCTTGAACTCACTCTTCATGAGATCCCACACAGCTTTTGCACTGAGTCTGGCCAGCTTTGGTATGATCTCTTGTTCAACACATTGTGCAAAGATGATTCTGATGTAACTGTCCTTTGCATTTCAGTAGTGGTACTCAGGAGTCTCTGGGGATGGCATGATTTCTTCACCAGTTATCATTCACCAAAGGTCAATGTTCTCCAGTAGGTCTTTCATGGTCTGAGACCATGGTAACCAATTTTATTCTCCTTTTAGACAATTGTTGTCCCCTCTAGGATATATACTTTGGATCCATATTAGGGGCTTGTACTTTGATGGGGTGATTGGAGCTGAGGAGGAACCTACAGTCGTAGATCCACTCATTGTTGTCAATGGGTGTTTGTCCTGGCTTTATTTTTCAGTTTGAGTTTAGTTGATCAATGGGTTCAATTTCTTTCAGTATGGAAAAAAATTTCAGTCTGTAGGACTGGGGCCCATAACCTAAAGAATATTATTCTCACTTGTAGTCTGGTAACAAGTGTATTATAATTACCCAAAGAATATTATTCTAATCTTAATGTAAGTAACTAATAAATGGAGAAATAATTAGTGTGTTGTGTTGGTAATTGAGGGTGTATGTGGAGTGTCAATTTAAGACAGGAAACAGCATTATGCTTAAATACTTTGTATTCACACTTGAGGTGTTAGCTACATATATATACACTAATACAATGGTCTGTGCACAGGGGTGAGAACTACTGATTGTATCTATGTCCAATGATGGTCAAACATGCAATATAACGCAATCTACATGTAACTCATGTGATGATGGATTACAACATGTTGTACCTCACTTGTAGTCTAGTAACAAGTGAGGAAAACTAGCACACAAAGTGCACTGGTTTTGTTCCATGCACAGGTGCTTAAAGTGACTGTCCTACTAATATCTATTTTCTAACAGTTCCACAAACAGTGTTACACCCACATCTCCACAAAGACTGCACAGCCATAATACTCTTTGCCAACATGCTCACTATATAATGAGCTCTAACTGGATGCAACCATCTTGGGAAAGCCAACTAACTGGGTGTTTGTATTTTATATAATCACCAAATTCAATGTGACCAATGTGAAACTCTCAGACAGTGTTAAGAATCTTGTAAATATCCTCACAGTTGACCCATTGGATGACCTGACTGTATGTTGAAATTTCCTCTGACGGAAAGAACATCCGATGATTACCTCGATCTTTTTTTCTACAGATGGGTATTGTTACACATTCCTCCCTTTTCTCAAATGCAGGCAAGTGGAATATTTTTTCGATTTCCACTAAACCGTTAGATTTTGCTTGGGGACGTATTTGTAATAACATTATTGCAACTTTCAATTGCAAAGATATGTATTTTAAGACTTTTTACAAAGGGCTGATATTCAAAAAGGTTTCCAAATGTGAGTAACTAGAATTCTTGGAGCCTATTTTAGTAATTTGGGTTGCGTTCAGAAAAAATGGAGGGAGGGAAAAAACCTTAACTTCCCAAACAGAAGCTCTGGAAAATGTTAGGTGTTTATTTTTCAGATTGGTGCAGAGATACCAGCTAACATCTTATGGTGCTGGATAGAGATGGAAGATGAGCTTTCAAGGTCAACATTCCAATATTGTGCGACATGGAAGGTGGAGTTGTTGATTGACACACCCATTCCCCATTCTTGTGACTTTCATGGTGCAGGCAACTGATTGGAACTGTGCACTTGTGAAGAAAGTTCTCTATCAACAACATTTAGATGGTTACACAAAAAGCCTCTTGTTATATTTGCAGAACATTGTCATTAGGAATGGGGCTGGGACATATGAGACTGTGCAAATGCTGTTCCAGCCTAATGATGAGCCGAGGGTTTAGGCTTTCACCTTTTTTGGGTGGGGTATAGGTGTCATTACATCTATTAGTCAATCCCTCTCTCTTCTGTTTTCTTGGGTAGCTACTAGGCAATATATTTACCTTTTTTTCAAGTGGTCGATCAAGTGGTTATTATCTTCAAGTCATGTCATTTTGTCGCGAGTAGCTAAGACAGCCCAAACACTTTAGTAATGCACTGCATGTCGGCTTTATACCATTCAGACCATACAGCTTCCTCCATACACTTCAGATTTCCCTTAATTTTTTTACATGATTGGCCTATATGTTGGACACATCAAGGAATATATACATAAATACCGAGATTTGTCAAGTGAACTTGTTCGCAACATAATCATATGTACAGACTAAATCATTTGATTTAGTATTGATACCTCCATATTAGTATAAGGTCTGATACTTCCCAAAGTTCATACAACTCAAGCAGTTTCCGCATCTAGTTCTTCAAGTTGGCCCGGACCATCAAGACATATTGGATCGCTCCTTTCTCCCATATCGGCAATGATGCTCCTCCAAAGGCAACCAAGTATGGACTGTATAGATCTAACTGGATGATTCTGGGATGACAGGTTCAAGTCCGGTAATTCTGAAGAAGACAGGTTAGGAAGTGATCTTCTTGTGTTTCGTCGACGAAGGTCCAGAGTAAATTCACAGATGAGTATGATTGAGAGTCTGAGAAAAAGTAATCATAAATGAGCATACACAGGTATATAGGGGATGTCGTACACATTCTGAAAGGCAGCGACATATGTTCCAGCTATCTGTTATGTAAAGTTTAATTACATAAGAGATGCGATCGAGAATTGAAATATTTTATTGGTGAAATCTGTGAAGATTCAAATTGATTGGATTTAATGAGATAAAAATCGTGGTGACACACATATACAACTACGACCTCTGTGACTGTAATAAAAAGTACAAAACTTCAATAAAGAATTAGTCCCAGTGAAAAGATAATGGTAGCTCGCACATACAAAAATCTTAGAATACCTAAAAATTAATTTTAGATTACCCGCTGCCTGGTGTCTTAATGAAAGTGAACTTACCCTGTTGGAGAACCAGAGTGACAAAGTCTTTCCCAGTATGTAAGCGTAATCTTCGCTTTTCCTTCCATAGGCCCCAAACCTGATGAATGACCACAACGAAGGCTAATATGTCTGAGAGAATCACTGCGGCATCCTGAACAAGGATCAAGGTAACCATATATGTTATAAGAATGATGCAATCAGAAAATGTAGATATAATTTTCAGTTTATTTTACAGCTAAAAAGCAGGATCAACAAAGAATGGATTGGGGATAACAGAGAACCCTACAGTTGTGAGTCACATTGGTCTATTGCTGCAGCTACACAACACGGTTAGAATAGTTCAACGTGATAGCAATTATGATCCAAACCATAGATATTTGAGATTAAGGCAGTAAAAAATGTTATAGAAAGTGCTATTGTCATTGGCAGATATCCTTGGCATAAAGCCAGAGATCGAATTGAGATCAATCCTATGGGAGTTTGAAAAAATAGGTATTGCTCGAGTATATGGAAACGGAATACCTTGAGTTCCGATGAATGGAAGAATTTTTATAGTGTCGGCTAAAAATTCCAGATCATTACATAGGCTGGTTTGCGGCATTGTCATTTTTCTTCTGGATTTGGAGTAAATGAGACAAAACTACCGGAGGGACTGGGACTGTAAACGTTCATCTGAGAAAGGAATGAATGAGAAGAAAGTTTTAAAGTTACCAAGGTAAAGTCATAGGCCACAGCAACAGCGAAAAACAGAAAAACCGGGTACTTGGATAATAAATAGAAAAAGGTCACTACTGTGAATTTTGGCTTCCATATGTATCGAATTTCATCATCAAAATGAAGGAGAGATGTGTAAAATAGAAGGGCTGTATGTGTGGAGTTCAAGGTCGCAAGAGTAAACGTTACTTGAACATTACTTACCAGAAGCAGCTATATATGTCTTCACCTGTATTATCCTGCAAATCATTAATTGAACTAGTAAAGCAACAACTCGGTGGCCTACGTCTCGGAGACTGACTGCGCCAATCTATAGAGTTATTAATTCAAGAGGTAGAATAAAAGACTCGACAACCTACTCTTCAGCTATAATAAGCTGAATTGAGGTATTCATAGTTTCATTGTTCATCTTGCTTGTCGGATCGTAAGAGGGAGGTCCTTTGCTTGAACAGTTACCTTCAATCCGATATGAATATAATTTGAAGATGAGGTCCGATGAGAAATGAACTGAGTCGGGACTTAAAGCTGTCTGTGTAGATACAGATACATGCTGTAGCCGGACGAAGCCTACTTAGCCTAGGGTCTATGCGCAAAAACAAGGCATTCATTAGTTACTCAAATGAAATTAAATCATCATCAAAATAATAACCTGGCATCTTATTTTTCATTTGGGACTTTCATTGATTGATATGGCACCCAGTTATGTTACTTCAAGTAAGGCAGGCATTTGACAATGCTTTTAGCTGTGCCGACTTGAGCTCAAACCGAAGATAACGATCTCAATTTCTTTTCCGATACCTTTAAAAACTGGAAAGCCAGAAATGCTCGCCAACCTTTGTCGAGGCTGTTTAGATGGTTCAGTATTATTGATATTCTTTGTGAGGGCCTGACATCACTTTGCAACATCAAGAATAGCATTAACAGCTAATACCATGGAGAGCATTAATACCTTGTTGAGTCCGCAACTCGACCTCGGGCATCTTACAAGTAGACGTCGATGCCTAATATCAATGTTGTCAAGACTCATGTTAAGGTGTCAGCATTGTATTTTCTGTTTCACATGCAACGCTCATATCCCACATATTATCAACAATGCCAGGTTGTATATGGTATCCGTTCACGATCCAAGTCCTAAATCAAATAGAGTATCTCCGTCGAAGATAATATGTTTTGGTTGACTCCTAATAGTGATATCAACATTTACTCCATCAACATTTGATAACATTATGACTTTAGGACGACCACATGGTGGAAAAAATATGTATGGAAGCAAAAACATAGTTCCTCGTGTGAGTTGACCGTGATAGTTCCTGTTATTTAACCATCGTAAGAGGCATACAGTACAAACGCCCTGATGTTTAGAGTTCACTAAAGAACAAATTCCAAAAACCGAGCTCCAAACTCTTGAGACTCCAATTACAATGTCAAGGAAATGCAACCGTTCAATACTGACATAGGTGTCGCAATCGGCACGTTTGCAACCAAAGGGTAGTGATATTGGTTTGGGGAAGAAATTTATTGCTAGGGAGCAAAAAACTGAACTTCGCTCTAGAGCCGGACACATTGGGAAGCTGGGATACGAGGTTGATAAGGGATGCTGATAATTCGACCCAATGATTCAGGGGGCTGGAAGTTGACACTTGAGAGTAATCAGGCTAGATCTCAGCAGAGCGAAAGGGAAATTTGTTTTGATCTTGACCGTCGGGTCCTATATACACTCATGGTTGTCTCGAAAATTTTTCAAAAATACTGGCAGCAGGAACGTTGTACGCATAGCCAGTACAATCATAGATATGCGGTCAGCAGGATTCGCTCCTGCGGGATTGCAGATTTTGGAGCAGAAAATGTTTCCACCAAGGAAAATAAATGGGGATATTTATCATTCGACAGAGATAGGTAGTGCTTGTGCCATTCGATAACCTGCTGAAAGTTGTTTGCGTTGCCGTTACTGGATGGGAAACCCTTGCTGTAAATAAGCGTACCAAGAAGATTGCCTCGACCGTCTGCACAATGAGGGTCTTCCTCTAAAAAAACCCAACCTCAGCATACCATAGACAACAAAATTAAAATCGTGTATCCACCTCCACCAGTATCATTCGAAGAAATGTTAATCATAGATTGATCAATTTTTTCAGGTATTTGCAGATAATCCAGCATTCGCATAAACTGAATACCTTGCGATGCGTTTTGAGGAATAATACAAGTTCTGCGTCTGGGCTAGATACACTATGCTACAAGAGCATCTTTCGTCTTCGCATTTGTCGAATTGGGTTCTCGAGGTCCCCCAAGTGCAGAAATCATTCAAAGAATTAATATATCATATCTGACAGGGGGAGAATTGGCCTTCTGTTGTGGAGTTACAGTAGTTATAGCTGGTTCTAATCACACGAGGACTGCTATCTGTAGGAAAGTTGTTAGTTTAAGAGCATAAATCGACTTATTTCTTCAGATTGACTTACAAGTCGGTTACAAGGTGGTTACCTATCCATCAGAGGCACATCTTGTGTTATGTCAAGTTGGACGTTCGTGGAAATCAAGGTGAAATAAGAAAAGAACAGCATGGGGGGAATAACAAAAGATGAGACGCAAGAGAAAAGATTCAAGACTGAATTTTTATACTGATTACCAACTTTTTCGAAAGAAAGTAGAAAAACTTACACTGGCTCATGGCGAAGGCTTGAGCGGATAAATAAGTCATATACACAGACAATATATGTTAGACGTGCCACGTACCCGTGTAGCGTTCCGTCATTCTGGATCATAATAAAATCGAGAGTAAACACAGATACCAAAGAAACCTTCTCCCCAAAGTTTAGAAACTGTTGTCGGCATTGAGTACTGTCACGCATACATATTTTGTCAGAAATACCTCTGCCAGCCTTCTGGATCGTAATAACAATTTGAAAGGCTTGCTTACTGTGTTTTGGTTTGCAGCTTGTTTTGAATTTGATCTTTATAGAAATTAAAGATGATAAATAAGTCAATTTCTCTGTATAACTATGACCTCAAAAAAATAAACCTGACTGCTAAATATCTGTCCAATCAAAATCTACATTTGCCCGTACGTAGGGTGTATGATGCATCCTACAGCATGTCGGGATTCCAGGGAAATTTCATGCTAGGGATTATATATGTATTTCTTCTTTTGTGATAATCGATTAAAGTAGCAAACGAGAGATACGGCCAATCGTATTTGGAGCAGGTAGACGTTGATAACTTGAATAGTCAAATACAAACTCCGACAGTACGGCGCTCTCCGAACTCAACAGTCTTCGTCCATATTCGGATGGATAATTTTGCATGTTCATGTGCAGTATGGTCAACCACTTGAGTCCGGATCCGGTCTTTTATACTCTAGAAAACGTGATCTTGATGAAGGATTGCTGCTATATAGAGATCCCTGGCAATGTTGTTTTATTCTCCATCCCTAGTACTGTTTCCAAAAGAACGACTAGCAGAAATATAACAGGTGAACTTGCTTAAGCCCCGCGGCTGACCATTCAAATATTCACTTCTCTGGATCGTCGATGTCATGGACCCCTGGTTTTCATATCCCTGTAACCAGGATTTTGTTTGGAGGTACGGTCCATCTGAGGTCTGATTTTTCTGTTTGGGGGTATTTAACAACACAAATGTAGATATGGATCTTGGTTGATAAGAAGATCAGAAACCACCTGCGGTACTTGTATTCTACATTGTGATGCTTTACGTAAACCTATTCACAATAGCTTCCAGCTCTACCCTTTGAACGCAATTACTCTGAGAGATACTTTCAATAACACTGGGATGATCGAAAACACCCTTGACTCGCTCACCAAGTAAATACGCATGATTTACTGCATTAACAATTCTGGTGGATGTCCTAAGCGATGGTGAACAATGCCTTGAATACTATAACGTCCATCTGTGTCACACGTTGTGCTCTCCTACACGCAGCCATCTTCCCAACCCAACTAACTTTGAGTCAGATGATCAGTTTCAACACAATATTTAAATTTTATTACAGAAAGGATTATCTGATCCCATCCCTAAAAAATACAACTTGGGAATTGCCGAAGGGGAAACGAACGTCTCTGACACTCCTCCGTACATGTACCCCAATATTCTTCGTACGACCCTCTCATTCAGCGTCCCGTATACTTATCTTCAGGCTCAATCGATGCCGTATGTCTATATTAACTGCGACAGTGGCCAATCCCTGGGTATACGCTTCACCGTTTTCTCAACCCCATTCCTAACATGCGTTACCCGACACTCGTAATTGAATTTCACAGGCTTCTTCTTTAAAACGAAAGTTATGGATTCCTTCCCATTTAGACCGTCCTCGTCTAATTTCGTCATAGGAGCCTTGAGATTCCAAAAAATAGTATCTTCTTCCAAAATCCCCGCATCCACTTTCCTCCGAGATATTTTGGTCCCCTTTTCAGTATCATCAATGGAATGTTTTTTGGATATTCCTCCTTCAATGTCAACCGTTGTGCCAAGTGCTCCGATATTAAGTCCGTTGAATTGTTTTTCCTCCGACCGGCTCTCGGTTATCTCTTGTTCTGACCGAAATTCTTTCCGATGGGCTTCGTTTTCACGGATTTTTACTTCTATTACTGTGTTTTGAGGTATCGTCAACATCACGCTGACCGAAGAAACCCGTCGGTTGTTGTAAGTAGAACAAAGGAGTGAAATGGTGACGTGGGTTGGAGTAGTAATAGGACAAGCAGCGAGCTCATAATCGACCATTAGCTTCAAAAACGAATGTCCACCATCGGCTATTGGCATACGGAATGTTCTTCCTTCAGCTGGAGGGAATCGGAAGGGTGGTAAGGGTGGAACTTTGGTGATATCTGTGACTTCCTCATGCTGGCCCTTCAAGTGTTCTCTAAATAATTTATTTATCTAAAGTGCACAGATTGGAGGCCACTAATAATAACTTACTCGACAACAGAAACAAAACTCCCCGGAAAATACCCTCGTTTCTTGGAATGCCAGAAAGGCTCACGTTCGGATCGGTCGATCGGAGTCCCGTATAGCCATCCCGGTTGTGAGGATTCATCGTGTTCTATTAGCTCAATTAGAGCGTCGCATTTCAGTGAGAGTCCTTTAATAGTAGGATGCTTTTTTTGAATCGTGAAGTGAATGACAATAATAAATAGTAAATTCGAGTATAAGTGTTCACCATTGATAGCATTTCCCCGTCCCAATCATATCTGGCTCGTACAAGTCTTCTCTCCGGCTCGGATCGCCGTGAGAATGATATGGGAATACTCACTACAGTTGATTTTTCGGTTTCAACTGGTATAGATGATTTTTCCGTTATAACCTCTATAGTCGTTTCCTCTACAGTTACAACCTCTCCTGACGACAAACTCATGTCTTGCAGCAGACCTAGGGTAACATTGTGCGGTGCTGCCATATCGCCATCATCGGTGGTCCTACTCTTCCATTTGCATACAACATTTATCACATCATTATGATGAATACCGTAAGATAAGAATGATCGATTTATATCCGAAATACTAATGGTTGGCTGCGTCGTGTCCGAACCCAAGACAGATAACTTTGCAGAATCGAGGGTGCCGCCACGAATTTGAAGTTCATACCATAGATCATCGTTCTGCTCGATAGAATAAACAGGTTCTTCTAGATCCACCTGAACTTGGATATCCCTATCCTTTTGGAATTCACCTTCGTTTCTGTGCTGTCCAAAACGAATACATATTTGAACCGGGAGAAGGCGAACAAAAAATCCATTGGAGATATCATGGTTAAAGATTGAAGAATCATCAAGACTCTCATTATCCTGCAAGTCTCGATTATTATACACAAGTCGTTGACGACCTGAAATAAGAGAAAGCTAAGCAGACAACCAATTCACGATCCACATCTGACTAACCTATTGAAACACCTTCCGTCGCTTCAATTTCAGTTTTCAGATCGATTACAGATGATCCTTCCGCGAGCTCATAGACGGCAAAAGAATCTTTATCTTTGAAATTATCGACAGTTACATGAACCATGGTTTAAGTAGGGAGGAGGTAGGAAAGATTATAGGGTTAAGGCTTTTATTCAGAATGAGGGTTGTTTCCCGAGTGAGATCCGAGGAAACAATTGTATTTATGTGCGTGCATGTTTAGTGTAACTAAAAAAGGAATTATAGTGGGGAACTCGGTTTCAGAAGACTATGATAGGCGTGTGGGATTCGAAGCTGTCAGTCCGCAGATATGTTTTTCAGGTGGCTATATGGCGTCATATCTCAAAGATCTCAGCTTCTTCTACATAATTTGGTTTTAAAAATATAAAAGCGGGGAACGTGTTCTTGATGGCCTGAACTTTTGATTCCTCCCATTCAATTGCCTAACGTCACGGTGGCGCAAGATTTTGTTGCGAATGCCGGTTTGTTGTCCGCTGGGCCGTCCGATCGATAATCTGTTTACATCTGCTTTCCTTCTCGGGATAGGCTTGTGAGGATTATGATACCCAAATCTGCAAGGATAAATATTGAAACTCTTACGACAGCTTTCTTTTATGGAAGTAGTACTTATAAAAGTACAAGTCTGAAAAGTGGCAGATATCATAAATTGGAACGTATGATAGACCTTGCTTCTTTTTCATCCAAAGTTAACACTGGTAAGGGCGATGAGTATCAGAAATAAAATTCAATTAAAAGAATAACGACTAACCTCGTTCTCGTCCCACAAACCCGAAAATCCATTCTTTCATTTCCGTAAATAATGGGCCTCGATCATTCACCTTTATAAATTTTGCGTGTTGAACTTGAAGAAAATGATATAGTTCGTAAAGACAGCTCTATAAACAATATAAGTGAACACCTCTCCTTGGATTTTGATTCAACATACGGATGACAATTCTTTCTTTCTGTCTACCTGCCGAATCGGACTAATCGACTAGGTACTCCACTGCATGCCAGGACACATCGACATCAATGGACATCATTTTGATTTCTATATGCAATTTGGTCCCTCTTCACCATCAACAATCAGTTGTAGGGTATTTTCGGCATACGATCTTCATGGGTAAAGTGTTATTTAATATTGAATAGCCGTAAAAATCAATCAATTTGCATGGGTATAAAATGATTAGGTTTTTTTTTGCTTGACGGAATGACCGAACACGTCTGAACTGATTTCGGATAACTGTATACAATTTCGATGGCGATGAACCCCAATGGATGATAGGTCACAACTGAAATTATGTTTAATTAAAGGTTATTACTAGTATTTACGAAGTGGACCAGCGGATCTGTTAACCAACGCACAGAAATCTGGCAACTGATGTAGGTTGTTCGTTGCTTGTCAGGAATGAGCCCAAACAGGTTTATCTGATATGATCAACCGTGTATAGTTCATCTGCAGACAATCCAAGGTCAACGTTTCAACCGTTATCCAACATCTGAACAAGTTTGGGATATTGCTTTTCTCACCTGCGCAATCGAAATCAAATGGGATCCTTCCGTCCCACCTTTTTTTCTTTGACCACTGGGGTGATTCGCGAATATCGCCGTAAACCAACGGGCATACCGATGTTACGCCGCCATTGCACTGAGAGTCGTCGGCCCAAAAAGATGATCCACATCGTAACATTCTGGAGCGAGTCATCAATATTGTCAATTAGCGAACGACTCTACAATATATGTGCACAAAATTGATACGAACTGGGGTCGCTCCAATTACGTCGTCCTCTGAACATAATCTCTGATTAACTCATACCCAGGTCCTGTGTCGTGATTATTTGAAGGTTGCACACGTCAGGTGCGCGAAGACGTCCATAAACTCCCAGGCCTCTTATGATGTAACACTCCATCCGCTTCACTTAAGAATACCTTGGTCTGGAACAAGCAGATGTGCCTTGGAATTCAATCAAAACGCGTGCAATACACTCTAACAACTTGGACGTCGTTGAACTAGAGAAATACACTAAATTTATCTTGTACAATTTTTGTTCCATCAAGGTCGATGGAGTTGGAAATAGTGTTTTGGTTATGAAGCGGCCTCAAGATAGTCGACAAAAGACCTTAACGGTGTGTCTTGTAAACGGGATCACTTGAAGATTGAAGAAAATCTGGATTTCTTTGGGATACTGCCATGACGAAAGAAGGTCTGGATTTTTTCGCGTCAACCGGTGGCCCATTGAATGATAGAATCTCTTTTGGCGAAGTGATGGTGGATGTAAACCTTTGTCAACCAACAATCAGCAAAGCCTCTGAAAATCAGAATATCGCTGGTAAACAACAGAGTGAAGTAAAACCCCATGATTTAATTGTCTATTGGAAAAAATTAAAATCAAAGAGATGAAGCAAGACAGCTGGTTATGACGAACCTGTGTGGTGATGGGGTGAAACTGAGCAGAGGAAACTTCTTCATTTCTTCGGTAATTAATCTTGCAAAGAAGTTGAGGTTGAGTGTTAAGACCATACCTTTAGTAATTGGATCTCCCATTGTCACCGGTTCACCACTATGTATGGATCTAAACAGAGGTAAGCATCGAAAAATAGACTGGTCAAGGTTGACACTAACACATCAAGATGAGACACAAAATCAGGCCCTATCATACATGAGGTCAGAAATGTTATGATAGAACTCAACTTGAGAGGATTGCGAGTCATGATAGCTGGCGTCAAGCTCCGAACATCGGGAGTTGCCGAGCTATGCGAAAAAAAATGCCATTCTCTATCGCTTTTCATCTCTTGTGTATCCTTCGCAGTCAAACCGAGGTCCGATGCCCTTACATAAAGTCAAAAGAAACTGTCTATAATATTTATATCATATATCCTTCTTTCTGGTGTGGAAGGTCACAAGCATATGATTGCACGGGATGTTGGCAAAAGCTTGATTATGATACACCGGTGATGAGCGCAACAATGTACGTATCGATACTTGGACGTCTGCCATAATGGTAAATGCTGTATGTAAGCTCCTGTAAGCTTCGCTCTACAGTTGGCCCGCACTCTAACTAATTACAGGCATCTGACCAATACCGACGGTACGACAATCTTTTGTTCTCCTCCAACAACGACAACGATAAAAATATTATAAGATTCAAATTGTTCTGGTAGACTAAAGGAAAAACATGCCATCTACAATCTACAGCCCGTTGAAGAGAGAAAAAACAAAACAAGGATGCCACCTGTTGGTTTCTATCCTAAGCGAAGGAGGGAGCTGAAATCTTCCAGACAATTAATAAGGCTCGCGAATGAAAGTGAGAACATCTTTCCAATCTCTTTCAGAAATGGTATATACTCTAAGAGGTCAGTGGGCGTTGAAACCCATTATTGGTTTTAGGGCGCGTTGGGGCCTGATGAAAGATCGGTGGGAGTCCGGCGAGAGATAGGGAGAAAAGGGATCAAGAGCCGGAATTTTAGTAGCGGCAATGTTTCGGTTTATAAGGTCCAGGATCAGGTATATCGAGATTGCCCGGAGCCAACTGAATGCGCGCATGAAACCTCTTCGTCCAGTTCTTTGGGATAAATCTAAATCACTTGTGATCATCAAGTTCCCACAAATTAGATAAACGAGTGTGGTAGTTTGCCTCAAAAGCACCGAAAAATTCAGTTGGAGTTTTTTGTCGGCATTAATGATTCAGAATAAAACATGAAATATATGTATAACATGCTAACGGTATATCAAATGATGTTGTATTTTTTAAGACGATTCTTCTACATGATTAAAATAAGCAATTTGGCTTATATGTGGACACATCGAGAATTATATACACAAATGCCGATTCTTCAGGACTCGTTTGTAACAAAAAGCAGAATCATGAATAAAGTATCTGATCGAGTATTAATAGACTCATATCAGTGTAAGGTTTGATACTCACCAACAGTTTATACAATTCAAACAGTTTCCGGGTCTGGTTATCCTTGGCTCGGACCATCGATTCCCGCTGGATCACTCCTTTCCCTCATATCGGCAATGATGCTCCCCTGCAGGCGACCAAGTACAGATTGCATGGGTCTAACCGAATTGTTCTGGGATGGCAGGTTCAAGCCCGGTAATTCTAAAGCAGATGGGTTAGGAAGTGACCCTGTTGTTGTATTCCGTCGACGAAGATCAAGAGTAAATTCGCAGATGAGTATCGTTGAGAGCCTGAGAGGAAGTAAACATCATAATCAAAGTATATATTTAGGAGATGTCATACACATTCTGACACACAATGGTATCTGATCCAGCTGTCTGTTATATAAAGTTTACATAAAGTGAGAGATGCAACAGAGAACTGAAAGATCTTACTGGTGAAATCTATGGAGGTTCGTATTGACTGAATTCAGTGAAATTCAGAAAAAAAAATTGTGGTGACACACACATAATCAATTAAGAGTTCTGTGACTGTAATAAAAATTACAAAACTTCGGTAAAAAATTAGTCCCAGTAAAAAATCGATAATGGTAGTTGTCACATACGAAAATCTTAGGATACCTGACAACGCATTAGAATTAATTTTAAGAGTGCCCAATATTATCTTGATGAACTTACCCTGTTGGAGAAGCAGAGTAACAAAGTCTCTACCAATATGTAAGCGTAATCTTCGCTTTTCCTTCCATAGGCCCCAAACCTGACGAATGACTGCAAGGAAGGCTAATACGTCCGAGAGAACTGTTGCGACATTTTCAACAAGGGCCAAGGTAGTAATATATGCTATAAGAATAATGCATTCAGAACATCTTAATATAACTTTTTTTTTTTACCGCTAAAAAGCGGGATCAATAAAATACGAATCGGGAATAAGAGGGAATCCTACGGTTGTGGGCTGCATGCGGATATTGTTATACCTACGCCATGACATGATTAAATTAGCTCAACATGATATTGATTACAATTCATTTCAAACCATAGATATCCAAGACTAATAGGGTTAAAAATGTTGTTAAAAGTGTTATTGTTATTGGCCGATATCCTTGACATAAAGCCAGAGTTCGAATTGAGATCAATCCTACGGGAGTTTGGAAAAATGTGCATTGCTCAAGTATATGGAAATGGAATACCTTGTATTCCAATAGATGAAAGAATTTTCATAGCGTTGGCTAAAAATCCCAGATCATTACATAAACTGGTTTGCGGCATTGTCATTTCTTTTGTATTTGGAGTAAATGAGACAAAAATACCGTAAAGACTGTAAATGTTCACCTGAGAAAGAAATGGATGGGAAAAAGGTTTTGAAATTACCGAGACAAAGTCCTGGGCCACAACAAGAACAAAAAACAGAAAAGGCGGGTACTTGGATAATAAATAGAGAAAGGTCGCTACTGTAAATTTTGGTTTCCATATATATCGAATTTCATCATCAAGATGAAGGAGAGATGCATAAAATAAAAGGGCTGCGTGTGTGGAGTTCAATGTCGAAAGAGAAAGCATTACTTGAAAATCATTTACCAAAAGAAGCTATATATGTCTCCACCTGTATGGTTCTGAAAATCGTTAATTTAATTAGTAGAACAAGAACTCAGTGGCCTACGCTTCAGAAACTAATTGCCCCAATCTGTAGATTTATTAATGTTAGAAGTAAAATAAAAGACTCGACGACCTACTCTTCAGCCATAAGCTGAAATGAGGTATTCATAGTTTCATTGCTCATCTTGTCGGGTGGTTCGAGGGGGGGGGGTCTTTTGCTTAAATGGTTTCAAGCCTCCATATGACATAGATATACTATAAACGCGAGCCTCAATTGGAGATGAGGTTAGTGAAAACATACACGTCTCAGGATGTGTGTGCATATTGTAAGTTGGACGGGCTTGAGATCTAAAAATAGGGTTGAAACGAAATTAAAAACATTAATTAGTTGATCAAACAAAACCTTAGTTGAATTATCAACTCGCGTGGAGCAGTTGGTCGACGGAGTAGTCCTATATTCATCGTTTGGCTTGGAAAGGGGTTTAACAACGCTTTCAGTTATTTCCTAGACTCGAGCTCAAAATTTGAAACATAATAACACAATGACGATAATTGCAAACATTTTGCATCATGGCCCCTCGCTCCGTTTCTCTGGATGCGCTTCCAACTTGTCTTCCTTTGGAAACTGAGTTGACCCTCCACTTAGGCTGCTTTTGTCACTGAGCGGTTAAGTATCGTCAATCCTCTTTGGAGATTCTGCCATTAGCTCAAGAGATTGCAGATGTGTTGAGTCCGCAACTCGGCGTCCGGCGATTACAAGTAGATAACCGCGGATTAACCTCAGCGTTGTATCTCTAATTCTATACTTAATATTTAGATCGACCATGCCACCAGAATGCTAGGCTGTGTGTGGTAATTACCCTTTCACATAATGTGGGCCCATCGATCAAATAGAACGAGGTGTCGCCATTCAAAGTGCTTAGGTAGGCGACGCGTTTTGGCCAACCCCGTCTTGTACCAATAAGGCCAATAGATGGAGTTTCGATGTTTTCTGCTACGAATACTGAACTCGCCAGGTGATTTGACAATAATTGTTGCTTTGCAGCTACCCATGGAGTCTCTCTTGGTCCAGAGTTGAGCTCTATTAGGTTATCTTCAATCAAGTAGGCTAATTTTGTACCTCACTTTTGTCAAGTTGACCAGTCGAAAGTGATTCTCATATCCGTTACTTGAGATTATTATAATCTCAGCTGTATTGGATGGGACGCGAGGCATAGAATCAAACGACACACCTCGTAAAATCAGATCATTTGAAGGTTCTATCATACGGCAGCGGTGCAAAGACGCCCACAACATACCGTTTAATTGATGCATCACTCCATCTGCCCCACTTATTAAGAACACCTCTGTTTGGAACTTATTGATGTGCCCTGGGACCCAATCAAAACGCGCGATGGGTTATTGGCAGTAGACCAATCCCCGCACCTTAGATATCGTTGATTCTAAAGTAATACATTATGTTCCGTTAAACAAACTAACGATAGGGAAAAAGTTCAGGAGTATCAAGCAGTCAAAGGCATTAGAAACACACGAAATTCTGCCCAGAAATAAATTTACAACTAAAAAAGATCACACTCGTGGGGGACGTCGATTCATTCTGTACAACTTGTGAATTTCCAATCTCCCATATCTCTAGAATTGGAAGAGTTGAGTAAGCTTGCCAATGGACAGCCTTTGTCGAGGCTGTTTAGACAGTTTAGTATTGTTATTATTCTTCGTGAAGGCCTAACATCACCTTGCAACATATCAAAAATATACAATGGCATTAATCAGCTAGGTACCATGGACGGCATACACACATTGTTGAGCCCGCAACTCGACTTCTGGTGTCAATGTTGCCAAGAATCACATTAAAGTGTGAGCATTGTATTTTCTGTTCCACGTGCACTGCTCATATCCCACATATTACCAAGAATGCCAGGTTGTATATGATTAAATTAAATAGAACGAAGTATTGTCGTCGAAGGTGATGTGTTTTGCCTGACTCCACTTTGCGCCCCAGAAGTCGATAGATGTAATGGTGATATCAACATTCATTCCATCGATATTTGATAACATTACGACTTTATGATGACAACCCACATGGTGCAAAAGATGTGGAAGCCAAAATGTAGTTGCTCACGTGAATCGACCGTGATAGTTCCTGTTATTTAATATTTAACCATTGTAGGAAGAATACAAGTAAAAGCACGCCGACGCTTAGAGTTCACTGGTCACGACGACATAATCGCCACAGTCAGCTTAATCCGGAGGATAAGAATCAGTTTTAAACTGAGCAATAGGATAATATATATCTGAACACACTACATGGCCGGTCGTATGTAAGTTTATGCTTTCCCATCAAAGAAATAGCTATTTGGTTCATAAGTTTTCCCAGAATACGACCGGATGTGTCAACGTGATGCCATGCTTTTGCGTATGCCAAGGCAGTCTACAAGTCGATACAGTATTGTTCGCCCAATTGGTATATATACTCTTAATTCGTCAACGATCACGTCGAAAACAAGATTATGATTTAATTTCTGAGATACCGTTATTCAACAACCATACTTATGGATCTAAACAGAGGTAAGCATTGAAAATAGATGGTTCAAAGTTGACACGAGCAACGCACCAAAAAATAAGGTACAAAATTGGGCCCTATCATACATGGAGTCGGAGCTGATACTATGGATAGAACTCAACTTAAGTGGGAGGATTGGGAGAAAGAGGGCAGCTGGCATTAAGCTCCGTGACATCGGGAGATGCCGAGCCATCTCTTCTCGAACCATTCTCGCTCGGGACAAGGACGCGGCTACTACTACTGGAACGCGGGACTTGTGTACTTGATTATGCGTATTATTTTCAAAGCAACGTCCTGCTCTACTAGTGCTGGTTTGAAAAAAATGTCACTCGTGATCGCTTTTCATCCCTTGTGTATCTCTCGCAGTCAAACCGAAGTCCGATACCCTTGAAGTCAAAAAAGAGTCCTGACTACCGGTCCATACTATACAACATGTCACTTACTCTGTTTTCTGGATTGGTATACTGTTAATTCATCAACAGATCAGGATTATTATTTATCTCGGAGATATCATTTTAATGCTAACTAATAGCTTCTAGTCTCACTCTCGGGGTTATTCTACCGCCGAAAGGACTCGGACTTTGTTAATTTACATGATTGATTGCCATTCACGAACTCGAATTTTTAAAAAAACACCCCTGATGCGGATTTGCGAATAGCATTGAGCTGGATGAATGATGAAATATCTACATAAAAGCCGAAATGAGTGGTCATGAGGATTGGAATTTGGGGAAGTTGGGAGGCCACGCACATTTTTTGTATTATCGAGGGCAGAAAATGGACATCCCTGCATTATTTATTTCTATGCTCTTGTACGTTTATCGTTTTTGCGGCCTGTGTCTAAGAAACTTGTTAATGATATTTATATCCCTCTTCTGGTGTTGAAAGTCACAGGCTGCACTGACAAGCATATGATCCCACCCGCAAGTTTTGGTTGACAAAAGCTTGATTGTGATATAATATTAGTAAGGAGCATAGCGATGTATGCATTGATATATACATATACCTGGATATAATGGTGAACGCTGTAGGATGTTGTGTAACCTTCACTTTGCAGTTGGGGGCCGGCACCCTAACTAACTCGACCTTTCAGTCCTTGAAAAGTCTGATGATATCATGCGGATAAACTAAAATCTCAAGTCGAAATCAGACCGACAGAGCACATCGCCATCTGAAATCTTATAACGCACCAACAGCGTGCCAAATGATGTCGTGTTTTTTTAAAGACGATTCCTGATCTACATACACTTTACGTTTTCCGTAATGTTTTATGTGATTGGAATAGGATATTTAACCTATATTTTGGACGCGTTGAGAAGTTTATACATAAATACTGAGATGCATCAAGTGAACTCGTTCGCAACAAAATAAAGAACCATATGGACGGAATAAATTATCTAATTGTGTATTAATACTCCCATATCAATAAACAATATAAGAACCGATACTTACCAACGGTTTATGCAATTCAAACAGTTTCCGGGTCTGATTCTCCTTGGCCTCGCAAACTATCAATACCCACTGGACCACTCCTTTCCCTCATATCGGCAATCATCCTCTCCTGAAGGCGACCAAGTATGGATTGTACAGATCTAACCGGATTGTCCTGCGGTGACAGGTTCAAGACCTGGAATTCTAAAGTAGATTGGCCAGGAAGCGATTTTTCCGTGTTCCGTCGACGAAGATCCAGAGTAAATTCGCAGATGAGTATCGCTGAAAGTCTGAGAGGAAGTAACATAAATGGGCCTTCACAAGTATATAGGAGATTTCGTACACGTTCTGAAAGACCCCGAAATCTGATCCAACCGTCTGTTATGTAAAGTTTAATTAAGAGATGCAACAGAGAATTATAATATTTTACTGGTAAAACCTGCAGATTCAAATTGACTAGATCTAACGAAATGCAGGAGAAAAATTGTGGTGACATACATAATTGATTGTGAGTCCAGTGACTGAAACGAAAAGCACAAAGCTTCAATAAAAATTAGTCCCAGTGAAAACGATAATGGTAGCTCTCGCATACAAAAATCTTAGGATACCTGAAAATGCATAAGAATCAATTCTAAAATGTCCACCGCCCAGTGCTTTGATGAGAGTGAACTTACCCTGTTGGAGAAGTACAGTAACCAAGTCTTTCCCAGTGTCACAAAAATCGAAATTGGTTAATTAACCTCCAAAGCTTTATAAACCTTCCGATGCTCTAGTTTTGCTTTAATAATTACCTTAATCACCTTATTTTGATCTACTGATGGGCGGTAATGAGTTCTACTCGCCATTTGCTCGAGAGTCAATCCATCGGTTAACTGCCAGTTTTTGATCGTTCAAGTGATTACCACAAAGAGGAAAAGGTCTGTGCGCGCTGTTCATTTTCTATATAAACTCAAGAGTCGGTTGCTCTTCGTGGGCGAGGGCCCCAATTCGTAAGTGCGTACTTGAGTGAAGTTGAAGTTGAGTGACGACAAGTTAGATTTACTTATTCCTAAGTTCATTTCCATAAGTACAAATTTATACTAGATAATTAGTTAAAAATATTTACTTTTAAAAGTACCATAATTCATGTAAATACTTGATATTAATCACAAATATAATTATGTTCTTTAAAACTACTTTTATCGTTCTGTGAAAAAATTGAAATGTTTGAAATTCTAAAAAAAGAGAAGAAAAGTAATGAGGCAGACCCTTTATAAATATACAAACTGGTCAATAAACTTGTGTCGGAAATTATCCGGACTTTGAACAGTTAATAAACTGCGTTTGCGCTTACTAACGTTTTTTGGTTTATTAAGGGTTAATAAACCGATCTCGATTTTTGCGACAAGTATGTAAGCCTAATCTTCGTTTTTCCTTCCATAGACCCCAAACCTGACGAAGGACTACAAGGAAGGGGAATATATCCAAGAGAAGTACTGTGACATTTTCAACAAGAATCAAAATAGAGAGATATGCTATAAAAATGACGCAGTCAGAAAATGTGGATATACTTTTCAGTTTGTTTTACAACTAAAAATCAGGATCAACAAAAGATGGATCGGGGATAATAGGGAGACCTACGGTTGTGAGTTGCAGCGGTATACCGGTAGAACTAACAACGTGGTTAGAATATCCAATATGATATTAATTACAGTTCAATTCAAACCATAGATACGCAAGATTAATGTAGGAAAAAATGCCGTAAAAAGTGCTATTGTCATTGGTCGATATCCTTGACATAAAGCCAAAGTTCGAACTGAGATCAGCCCTTCGGGAGTTTGAGAAATCACCACCATTCGAGTATATAAAAATGGGATACCATGTACACCAATCAATGGAAGAATTTCTACGGCATTGGTTAAAAATCCCACATCATTGCATAAACTGGTTTGCGGCATTGTCACTTATTTTAGATTTGAAGTAAATGAGACTAAAATACCGGGGACCTCGAAACTGAAAGTTCCCTGAGAAAGGAATGGACGAGAAAAAGGTTGTGAAGTTACCGGGACAAAGTGCCGGACCGCAATTGGGACTACAAATAAAAAAACCGGGTACTTGGAAAAGAGATAAAGAAAGGTCGCTACTGTGAATTTCGGTTGCCATATGTATTAAATTTCATCATCAAGATGAAGGAGAGAGACGTAAAACAGAAGTGCTGCATGCATGTGTGGATTTCAAGGCTACAAAAACAAGCATTTACCTGAATTAAATTTGCTTACCAGAAGCGGCTATAAATGTCCCCCCTCTTATGGCTCTGAAAATTGTTAATTCAATTCGAGACAACAACTCGGTGACTTACCCCCGAGCGACTGATTGTGCGAATCTGTAAAATCGTCAATTCAACAGGTAAAAATAAAAGGCTCGACAACCTACTCTTCAGATATCATCTGAATTGGGGTGTTCATGGTTTCGTTGTCCATCTTATCAGGTGGTTTGAGGAGAGTCTCTTGCTTGAACAGTTCCAACCGTTCCCTCCTTACGACATAAATATTGTAAGTTGGACGAGCTTGAGATCCAAAAATGGAGTTGAACGAAATAAAAACATTGATTAGCCATAAATAAAGTTTGTTCAATGTCGGTATCACGAGCTAAGGGTTGAATATGTGCCTCTAAATCAACTACATAGGTACGAGAGACTGGAAAAGAACAACTCACATGAACGAGGTTATGGTTAAATACTAATGCTATTCATTAACTCCCACATTCCCTTGTTGCAAGACAATGATCACAAAAATATAATTGCATTCCTTTTGTCCCTAAACGGTTTGGCATCATCGGTATTCTTTGGTGAGTTTCGCCATGGGCTCAAGAGATTGCAGATGTGTTGAGTCGGCAACTCCATGACATTCTGCGATTACAAGTAGACAACCGCCAATCAACCTCGGCGTTGCAATCCCACATTCAATAATAAGATCAAAACATAACATCAGAACGCCAGGCTGTGTGGCAACTACTCACGAACTGAGCCCATCAATCGAGTAGAACAAGGTGCCAGTGCCGCCCGAGCCATTCAAGGTGACGCGTCTTGGCCTCAGAAGCATCGTATTACACCAATAGGGTCAATAGATGGAGTTGTAGATATTTATCATCCATTCGACCTTATGATACTTCTACAAATGCCGACTTCTCCAGGTGATTTAATACTTGTTCCTCTGCACCTACTCATGGAGTTCCTCGTCCAGAGTTAAGCTCCATTAGATTACCTTTCATTCTGTGGCCTAACCAGCCGAAACCGGTTCTCATATCTGTTACTTGAGAGATCCATGCATACTTCTTTCTCAGCTGTGTCATTGAGGGGACGCAAGAAATCAAATGACACCTCCAAAAATCCGATCATTTGAAGGTTGTATACGGCGGCGCGAAGACGTCCACAACATACTTGTTGATGGACGTATCGCTCCATCTGCTCCACTTATTAAGAACACCTTGGTTTGGAAACAAGTTGATGTACCCCGAGATCCAATCAAAACGTGCGATGGGTTATTGGCAGCAGACTCAATCAATATTCCTGCACCTTAGATACCGATTCTAAAGTAATACATTATATTCTATTAAACAAACAAACGAAAGTGAAAAAAGCTCAGGATTATCAAGCAGTCAAAGATATTAGAAACACACGGAAATTCTGACCAGAAATAAATATACAACTAAAATAGGATCAAATTTGCACAAGGGGATTGATTCATCTTGTGCAACTTTTGTTCCATAAGAGCTGATGAAATTGGTGATAAAGCATTTTGGTTTCGACGCAGCGTTAAGATAATCGACAAAATATTTGCACGGCATGTCTTGTAAACGGGATCACTTGAAGATTGAAGGAAAAACCGGATTTCTTTGGAACACCGCTGTGACGTTTAAAGATGAGAACGGTATAAAAGAACAAAATGTTCAAGAACATACTGAAAGACCATCCTCTTTAGCGACATAGTCTAAGAAGGTCTGGATTTCTTCGCGTTGTAATAATCCATTGAATGATGGAATTTTTCTCGTCCAACGAAGTGGTGATGGATGTAAACCTTTGTCAACCAACAATCGGCGGAAACCGTTCGAATTCAGAATACCGCCAATTAACAACAGAGTGTGAGGAAAAATCCTTATCATTTGTCTACTGAAAAAAATTAAAATCAACGAGATAAAAGCAAGATAACTGGTAATGACGAACCTGTGTGATGATCGGGTAAAACTGTACATGTTCTCAGTAATTAATTAATCTGATAACAAAGAAGTTAGAAGTTAGAGCTAATAATATAGCTTTGGTAATTGAATCTTTTATCGTTACCATCATGTATGGATCTAAACAGAGGTAAGCATTGAAAATTGACTGGTCAAAGTTTACACGACCAACGCACCAAAATGAAATACAAAATTAGGTCCTATCATACATGGAGTTGGAGACGTTATCATAGAACTCAACTCGGGAGGAGGGAGGAAAGAGGGTTGCTGGGTAAGCGCTAAGCTCCGTGACGTCGGGAGATGCCTACGATGATTACTGGAACACAGGTCTCCTTCGTGAATTGTTTGTTCGTTGCTATCGACTTGGTTGTCTATTGGTTGTCTATTTGGTTGTCTATTATGTCACTCAATTTCGCCGTATTGGTATATTGTTCTGACCAATGCTAAACATCAATTATTCAGCATACCATCCCAAAAAAGAAAGGAATGAGATAACCAGTTTACTTGCAGATGGTGGCATTTTCCGGCATAACGTTTAAGTGTTCGGCTCTGATGTCTCGACAACCGGTAGTAGTCACGAAAATGTTCGTACGGGGAGCAGTATCTTCCATAGTGGTAACTTCATACCCAGCCATAGCAGCTTGTAATGCATTGATGGGGTCGATCTCAGCGACGATGACTCGGGCACCGTAAGAACGAAGAGATTCGGCACACTATAAAGACATGGTTAAAGACAAGCAAATTTGTTATACAGACATGAACTTACGCCCTTGCCAACGTCACCATATCCAGCAACAACGGCAACTTTACCTCCCAACATGACGTCCGTAGCACGTTTAATACCATCAACAAGAGATTCACGGCAACCGTAACGGTTATCTAGACAAAGTATTCATATTAGTTAAAAATAAAGAAAATAAAAGGAACACTACGAACCGAATTTAGACTTGGTGGCCGAATCGTTCACATTGATAGTGGAAACCTTCAATTTACCCTCACAAAAGGATCAATATAAATGATGGACACTATGGTCTCCTCCAGAATATCACGAATATCTACTTACTATTAACAAAAAAAAGAAACATAAACATCAATCAAAAAACATTACCCTTCAAAAATTGGGGTATTTCTCGTATACAATGGTAGTAAGATCACGACCGTCGTCAAGGATTATGTTCAAAGGCTTTCCGCCAGGGAAAGCAGTCAATGTTTGCTCGATGCACCATGTATGTTCTTCCTCTGTCTCTCCTTTCCAAGCAAAGACTGTTACACCAGTTGCAGCAATCCTGTAAGCGCATTGTTCATCAGTCAGAAAAGCTTTACGGCATCTAAGGAAGAATCCTCTTACACAGCAGCGGCAAGATCATGAGTGGAGAAAATGTTCTAAAATAAAAACGTGATTTAGTTCGATGGAAATCGTCCTTTTATTCTCTTTTTGTGGCAGTACGTACGCAAGATGACCAACTTCTACTTTGTCTGGATGCTCCTGCAGTCCTGGATCGGGGGCGTGAACGATTAGAACATTATCGAGCCTTTCAGCAAATCGTCACAGTCAGGATCCTCACAAAACATGATCTTGGACTTGTTGAAGAGTTTGTGAAGAGTTGGAGCACACTACGGTCCACGAGCCGTCTAAGAGAAGTCGGAGATTGAATGTTGTCCTCGTTTTGTACTCGAGATTGAGGTCAGTAGATTTTATTTACAAGTTTCGTACACTTTATTAAACAGAGAAACAGTTTATTTCTTTTAGGTTGACTTGATACACTAGGTGTTGTTTTATACTCGAGGCTGAATTTATTTTCTTTTAGTGCTGCGGTATGATACTTGAATGGTCTGGCCGGAATCGGATGGCTTTGAATGCAACGACATTGCAAAAGAGCATATCCTTATAGTATCTCGCACATTGGATTAAGAATCCAGACATCTTTTCTGATCCCACCAACCCTCTTTACGATGTTACCCACCTATGCAAATGTCTACAAGTGCTTGTCGATACTACCCTGCAGGATCAGGAGGTATGTTAAGATAGTATTTTTGGTCTCAATGTGTTTTGCGAACCCATGCTCTCTTTTACAGGTTTATGCTACGTTCCAGAAGGCAGTTTCGGCTGAACTCACTAAATTGAGTCTACCGGTTACAGATATCCTTCCCGAAAAGTTAATTCAGCTCGCTTTTAATGATGGGGTGGATTCGCAGCGATGTGGACTGGTGGCTGGAACGCTGGTTTCCTTTTCATCAGTGCGTGTTTGGACGTGAGTTCTTGGCGAATTAAAAGACGTATGTACTGGTACATTTGTATGATTCGAGATCCTAGTCGACTAACTAATTGTTTAATCTACAATTAGACTCTTAGCGCAGCATTTGACAAACCGACTTCCCAAATCGTAGAAGCTGCGACATGGAAAGCTATTACAAATCATCCTCTTCAGTTTGGAACCCTAAACCAGTTTGAACGACTTGGAAAAGATTGCAAAGATTTTGTCAAAGGCTTTGGTAATCAGTGTTACCAGTGTTGATAAGTAAACGACGTCGTAGTCGTATGCTTATAAACTAACCAACTTCCGTTTTTAGGTTTGAAGAATATCTGGTAAGCGCGATGGATGAGTCTCGTATCAGTAACCGCTCTTCAAAGTTCAAGTTTCATTTTTTTTAGTGGCATAATGTTATCAGGAAAGACTTGCAAGGGCAATTCACTGTTGGTCCCTTACACTCTTTCGCATCTCACGTCGTATGAGGTTGCCAATCATTCACGTAGTCGTCCGTATTATATACAAGCAGTTTGAGGATAGCATATGTCAGGTTGTTATTAATTTTTTCTTTTAGAATGTCAAGTGCGAATATACGAATTTGAATAATTCACAAGCTGTAATCGAGACTCAACAAGCCTGTTAAGAAGGCGAACTAGGTAAACAATTGAAGTTTGAACGTTGTTTCAAAGGCGTAAGACACAAGGTAAAAGTTCACTAGTCTTGAAGTTTTTCTTTGTCGGCACCCTTGAAAAAAAACATGAGATCTTTGTGTAACACGCCAACAGCATGCCAAGACCGGTACCATTCCTCTAAATGTGATCTGGCCGATATTTTGAACAAGTCGGGGATTATATACATAGATAAATATCGAGATTGAACTCGTTCTCGACAAGAAGCAGAATTGTATGGACGGAATAAATCTAATTGAGTATTAATATGTACTCCTATATTAGTATAAGATCTAACACTTACCAACAGTTTATACAATTCAAGCAGTTTCCAAATCTGGTTCTCCTTGGTCCGGAGCATCAATACCCATGGACACTGGATCATTCCTTTCTCCCATATCGGCAATCATCCTCTCATGGAGGCGACCGAATATGGATTGTATAGATCTAACCTCCGGATTCTCCTGGGATGACAGGTTCAAATCTGCGAATTCTAAAGCAGACAGGTTAGGAAGTGATCTTGTTGTTGTGTTCCGTCGACGAAGATCAAGAGTAAATTCACAGATGAGTATCACTGAGAGTCTGAGAGGAAGTAACATAAATGAGCATTCACAAGTATATAGGAGATTTCTTACACATTCTGAAAGGCACCGACATATGTTCCGACCATCTGTTATGTAAAGTTTAATTAAGAGATTAAGAGATGAAACAGAGAATTGAAAATATTTTACTGGCGAAATCTGTGGGTATTCGAATTGACTTTATTCAGTGAAACGGAGAAGAAAAATTGTGGTAACACACATAAGCAGTTACAAGGTTGGTGACTGAAGCGAAAAGTGCAAAGCTTCAAGAAAAAAATTAGTCCCAGTGAAAAAGATAATGGTAGTTGTCGCATACGAAAATCTTAGAATACCTGACAACACATAGAAATCAATTTTAGAATACCTCTCATTACATAAAGAAAGTGAACCTACCCTGTTGGAGAAGCAGAGTAGCAAAGTCTTTCGCAGTATGTAAGCCTGATCTTCGCTTTTCCTTCCATTGGCCCCAAACCTGACAAATAACTGCAAGGAAGGCTAATACGTCCAAGAGAATTGTTGCGATATTTTGGATAAGGACCAAAGTATAGATATATGCTATAGGAATACCGTATCCAGCACATGTCAATACAAATTTTAAGTTTTCTCCTTACAACTAAAAAGCAGGTGAATAAAAAACAGATTGGGGAAAATAGGGAATCCTACGGTAGTGGCTCGCATGCAGGTATTGTTGCATCTATATAACATGGTTAGAATACTTCAAAATGATATTGATTAGAATCCACAACCATAGATATCTACGATTAAGGCAGTAAAAAATGTTATAGAAAGTGCTATTGTCATTGGCCAATATCCTTTGCATAAAGCCAGAGTTCGAACCGAGATCAATCCTACGGGGAGTTTGAAAAATGAACACCACTCAAGTATATAGAAATGGAATACCTTGTACTCCAATCAGTAGAAGAATGCCTATAGCGCTGCTTGAAGAAACCAGATCATTACATAGACTGGTTTGCGGCAGCGTCATTTCTTTTGAATTTGAAGTAAATGAGACAACAATACCGTGGAGACTAAATTTCCATCTGAGAAGGAATGGATGAGAAGATGGTTTTGAAGTTACCGTGACAAAGTCAGCGACCACGAAGAGGACTAGGTAGAAAAAAGGCGGGTACTTGGATAATAAGTAAAGAACGGTCGCTACTGTAAATTTTGGCTTCCATATGTATCGAATTTCATCATCAAGATGAAGGAGAGATGTGTAACATAGAAGTGCTTCATGTGTGGATTTCAGGCCTATAAAGAGTAACCCTTTCTTGAAAACCACTTACTAAACGAAGCTATGAATGTTTCCACCTGTATGGTTCTGAAAATTGTTGATTCAATTAGTAAAACAACATTTCAATGGCGTACGTTTCAGAGACTATCTGCACCAGTCTGTATAGTTATTAATTTAAGGGGTGAAATAAAAGACTGGATGACCTACTCTTCAGACGTCGTCTGAATTGATGTATTCATGGTTTCGTTCTCTGTTTCGCTTATTAGATTGCGAGAGAAAGATTCTTCACTTGAATAGTTCCAACCATTACCTTCAATACGATATAAATATAATATGAAGCTGAGGACCGAAGGGAAATGAGCTGAGTGGGGACTCCACTACCTGTCTGTGTAAATACATGCTGTCGGGCCCCCGAGGAAGCAAGAGATCCATGCGCAAAAAACAAAACACCGGCTACTCAAATGAAATTATATCATCATCAAAATAACCTGGGCATCTTGTTTTTCATTTGCGACTTTCATGTTATGTGACCTTAAGGCAAGCATTTGACAATGCTTTCAGTTACAGTCCCCACGGACTTGAGCTGGGACCGAAGATATTTGTGATGGTAATTGCGAACATTTACAGCCGTTCCGGATACATAAGGCGGTGTTTTAATTAATAAATACTAATAGAAATACCGCCTTACGTACCCGGAACAGCTGTAATATTACGGGCCGAGGTGAATTTCCAATCTCCCATATCCTGAAGATCGAAGAGCTGGAAACACTTGTCAATAGACAATCTTTTTCGAGGCTGTTTAGACGGTTTAGTATTATTGATATCATTTGTGAAGGCCTAACATCACCTTATGAATATAGCATAGCAGCAGCTACCATAGAGAGCCGCAACTCAACTTCTGGTGTTTTACGAGTAGATGATCGCTAATATCAATGTTGCCACTGGCAGGAATCACATTTAAGTGTCAGCATTGTATTTTCTGTCTCACATTCAACGCTCATATCTCACTTCGTATCAGAATGCCAGGCTGTATCTCCACAATCATAAATCAAAGCATGAAGTATCGCCATCGGAAGTGGTGTGTTTTGGTTGACTCCGCTTTGCGCCCATAGGTCAATAGATGCAATAGTGATATCAACATTTACTCTGTCGACATTTGATAACACTACAAGTTCCTGTTATTGGATATTTAGCCATCTTAAGAGGCATACAAGTACAAACACCCCGACGTTTAGAGTTCACTGAAGAACTTGAATATGGTCGTCCCAAACACCGAGCTCCATAATCTCGAGACCATGTGAGGGAAGTGCAACCACTAACTAATGATGTAGGTATTGCAATCAGCGCGTTTAAAACCAAAGCTAGTAGTAATGTTGGTTCGGGGAAGAGAGTGGCTGTTAAACAATAAAGAACTTCGCTCCAGAACTGGGCACATTGAGATGAAGCTGGGATACGCGGTTGATCCTGGGAATTGAACCCAATGATTCGGGAGGCTGCAAGTATGTTGACACTTGAGGGAGTAATCAGGCCAAATTAAAGAACGGTCACTACTGTAAATTTTGGCCTTCATATGTATCGAATTTCATCATCAAGATGAAGGAGACATGCGTAAAACAGAAGTGCTGCATGTGTGGAGTTCAAGGCCAAAAGAGCATTACTTGAAAATTACTTACCGAAAGAAGCCAAGAATATCTCGATCTGTATGGTTCTGCAAATCGTTAATTCAATTAGTAAATAAAACACTTGACGACTTACTCTTCAGATATCATCTGAATTGCGCTATTCATGATTTCATTGGTCATTTTGTTCGAGGGGAGTCCTTTAATTAAGGAGTTTAACCATACAACACAAATATAATATACGTGAGCCGCAGTTGGAGATGAGGTGAGTGGAATCGAACGTAGATGCCTTAGGCTGTGTGAATCGTGATGGGCTTGAGATCTAAAAATGGAGTTGAGACGAAATCAAAACAACGACCAGTTGATCAAACGAAGCATTAGTTGTGAACTATCAACTCGCGCTCAAATTACCGGGGCAGTTGGTCAACGGAGCTTTCATTGTTTGGCATGGGATCTGGTGATGTGCTAGCTTAAGAAGGGGTTTGACAATGCTTTCATTTGTTCTCTAAACAAGACATGAGCTCAAACACAATAACCATTGACTATAATTTCAAACATTTTTTATCATGGGATCCTCTCGTTTCGACGTTTCTCAATATTGTTGATATCCTTTTGCCATCACCTTAAGGAATCGACATTGAGATGGCAGACGTATTGAGTCCGCAACTCGACATCCAGCGGTCACAATTAGACACCCGCTATATAAACTTAGCACAAAATCTAATTATTGTACTTCCAGTTTTACATCGACCTCTTAGATTGGGCAGAGAATTAGAATACCAGCTGTGTGTGGCGGCAACTACCATCAATTGAATATATAAAACAAGGTGTCGCCATTTCAGGTAATACGTTTTGGCTTGGGGCCCCACCTTGCACTAATAGATAAAGTTGTAAATATTTACCATCCACTCCTGATACTGCCACGAATTCCGATCTTGCCAACTAATTGATTCCTTGTTCCTTTGCATCTACCCATGGAGTCTCCCTCGTTCAGAGTTGAGCTCCACTATTCGATTATAATCTTCAAATCCATGGCCGGATTTTGTACCTCACTTTGGTGTATTTTTATCAAGTTGACCAGTCGAGAGCGATGCTCATATCCGTTACTTAAGACCCATAATTATATTCTCAGCTGTGTTGGAGGGACACGAGGCATAAAATCGAATGACACACCTCCGAAAGTGATATTCAGATCATCTGAAGATCGCAAAGACGTCCACAACGTCCGTCTTTGACGTATCGCTCGATCTGTGAGCCAATTGATAATCTGTTTACATCTCCTTTCCCGGTGGAGATTAAAATTATGAAGATTATGATATCTCTGAATCCGAAAGGATGGACATTATGAATATTAAAACTCTTTTATGGAAATAGTACTTATAAAAGTACAAGTTTGAAAAGTGGTAAATATTATAACTTTGAACGTATGATAGACCTTGCTCCCTTTTCATCCAAGGTTAACGCTGGTAATAGCAATGAGTATTGGAAATAAAACTCGATTTAAAAGAATAATGACAAACCGCGTTCTCGTCCCACAAACCCAAAAATCCATTCTTTTACTTCCATAAATAATGGACCTCGATCATTCACCTTTATATTTTGCGTGTTGAACTTGAAGAAAATGATATAGTTCGTCAAGACAGCTCTATAAACAGTATAAGTGAATGCCTCTCCTTGGATTTTGATTCAACATACGGATAACAATTCTTTCCTTCTGTCCCCGACGACTTGCAGAAATTGTTCGATTTCTTTACGTCTAGAACAACTAAATGCACGAGGTATTCTTCGACTTCCCTGAAGTGTTGGTGGTTGGAAACCGGAACGGACAAGAATTCTGCGTAATTCTTTGATTTCTGAGTATCGTCGTTCAATCTGTGAAAATGTTTGGAAGTTGGGAAAATTTGTCTTCAGGTGCGTGTAAAATCTCGGTTTGATATAGATAGTAAAAAAAGTGCTTACTTTTGTTGTAATTTTGAAAAATTCAAATGGTTGATCCTCTGTACGGTGTTTTTACATTAACTGTTTTTTTTACACAAGTATATGTGAATCTTGATTTCCCAACCTTTTTTAATTGGGCCTTCTACCGTGATTTTTATCCAGCATTCTAGAGTCAAAAAATTATAATTGATTCTAGCGAGTGTCAGAGACGCACCTTTCCAGTATGATTGGATGTAGTTGCGAAATTCGTCTCTAACATTCTGGGTATTCCAACCTCGACTACAGCTTTCTGGAACATTAGCAATAGTTAAAGCATGACTCAAAGTCCATTGCGGAGCTTTGGCATGTGGAACGTCTCGTGGATAGTTGATCACCATGTATGCCTTGTCTTTCTCTGATAGCTCTGTATTCATCCCGACAATGATGTTACCTTCGTAGGTGAAGGATTTGTCAATAGGATAACTAAAAAATATTTTCAGGAAAAAATTAATCACTGGGATGAAAGAAGAATGAGGACATATTAAATACATCATTATTGATTGAATATCGACTTCACTCCAATTTGATACGTCACTGTAAAGATACGACTTGAGGATATTCTTCTCTATAAAAGTACTATCCAAATTGGGATGGTTTCGAAGATAATACTTTTTGATGTTGTCCACGTTGAAGGTAAATTCCTTTCTCGCAGCCATACTCTACTGAAGCCTTTATTTTTTTTCAAGGTTAAAAGGACAAACGAGAAAGTAAGCAAACCTGATGTTCATGAAGAAGACCTAACGTATGACCCCATTCGTGTAATATCACACTGCGTTCCCAAGGCATGCAAGTATCGCTATCCCGTACAGACGCCAAATTCATTGTACATCCTTCCTTCTTGGCAGCCTTGATTTTTTGCCCGACAAGACTCCAATCCCCAAGTTCATTACGAAAGGACACCCGAATCAAAGCATCGTCGTCACCTCTTTCTTTTAAATCAAATGTAATGTTCGCATAATATGTCCATTCTGGGATGGTATCTATTACTTTCTTGCATTGCCTTTGAGAGCCATCGAGGAAGGTGTATGTAAGAGTCTAGGCGTAGAAAGATCAAACCAAATGAGGTGAAGGTAAATTATCTAAATGTAATCATACCGATCCATTATCCCAAAGATAATCTTCTCGCACGAAGACAGCACCTAATCCCGATGTGTTCGACCGCGGGCTGACAACTGCGGTGCAGATCTGTGTGTCATTGCTGGGCATGAGTGAACTAGGCAGTTCAAGTCAATCGATGGGCGGGCTAAGAATGGATCACCAGAGTACAGCTGAGTTGCCAAACAGCGGTTCTTCAACCCAAAAAAAGGATGTGAAAAACATGAGGCAAGTTGAAGGAAGAATCTCTGGGAAACTTAAATGTACCTAGATTGCCGTGTTGCAGTCCGCCATTCTGCCGATAAACCATATCACATCCGATACCCAGGGTAATCAGTCATGATATTGCATAAACAGTCTGACAGTTGACACGATGGTAGATAGTCCGAAAAACGAATCCATCCTTGTCAGGTATTTTATTACTTGCTCCTCCACACCTGCCCATAGTTGAGTTCCCATTCCCAACTCTGTGGATTAATTTTTGGTTATATATATATACACTAAGATAACAAACCCTCATACTCCATCGTTTAATTTTTTTATAAGAATTCTGCATTTCGGCTGACTCCATCTTGCGCCAATAAAGTCGACCATAGACGGAGCTGTAAATACACCCACTCCTTCGATGTCTTGATTTGTGAAGGGATTCTGATCAAGTTCGTTGATAAAATAGTAGTTGTCAAGAAAGTATTATGCATTATATTGCAAACAGTACGTGGGTGTCATGTAAATGAAGAATTCGTTGATGTAATAAAAATCTCGACGACAACGGGCAACTTGGGAAACAACGTGCAAGAACGTTAGCCGATAGCGGACATGTTTGTATTATATTGTGTATCTGTGCACGGGTCAAAATTAAAGGAAGGACCGGGATCATAATATAAGGAAATATATATACCTAAATGCAGGATGACGATCCCCAAGCTCAATAATCTCTTCCCTCGTCTTCTCCTCCAGATTGTACGTCTTCAATTTATTTTCATCCTGTATATTAAGAATGTTACAATCGCTTCCGTCAGGATTGGGTCGTCCATAGATTCGGTCGCGACGAGCATTCTCTTTGTAGTTGTAAATACTCAATCCGCCGGCTACAATTATAGACAAAACCTATGCATAATATCATTATATATATGATTTGAGAAAGAGATGAGACAAACATACAGAGAATCCCAGTGCTATGGAATGGCCCCTGATATACCTAGGAGCATCACTAGCTGGATAAACATTGGAAGCGAGGATTCCAGCAGAGTTCCCGATACTAAAAAAAACTCCTAACGGACTATTTCAGCAACGGTTTTACAGCAGCACACCGCCTGGTAATTTTTCTTACCCATTGTAGTCGCTCTTGTGTACATTGGACCGAAGCTATTTATAATCATCAAAGCAGAGGTTATATATGCAAAAGGCTGTATAACAGCGGCTTACTTGTTTCCCTGAATAAACAAATTTAGTACTAAAATTTTTGAATCGTTTGAACTTACAACAAAAGTAACATTAGTCGGACCAACAGAGACTGTACCCATAACAGCCAAAAAAACAGCAATGAATTTAGCAGATACTGAAACATCGCACAGTAGAATACTATATCCTATTGTCGTAATAGTCGTGCTGTCGGTAGAGGTTTAGCAAAAAAAAAATTGAGCAGAATTATGGAGTAATTTACCACACAATAATAGTAGGACCGCGAATCATGTATTTATCACTGAAGTAAGACATTGACATAGTGAAAGGTGCGGCGAGGGCATAAGGAGCTGCGGAAAGTAAATTTGCGCGAGCATTTGTGAAGCCCAGATCAGCAACTAATTTATCAGAAAGGTCAGGAGAAATCATAACAATGAACATGATACGCTGGAACACACTGATAGTGGGAACAAACAGAGACAGCGAATAAATAGGCACTGCTACAGCTGAAAATGTATGGCTAAGCTCACAATAGAACAAAATTGAAGTGCGAACCCAGAACTCACAGAAATACACCAAACTGTAAGCATAGGTTCTCCAATCGAATAATGCTCGAGTTACTTGACGTGTGCTGAACGGTAAAGGGGCATTGGTGATACCTTGAGAAATCGCAAGACGATGGAGCCATTTAGTCCTTTCTTTCGGTGTAAGTATTTTACTAGTGTCAGGAAAATCTGGAATGAGCCACAAAGCAGGAATAGCACAAATTAGGGTAAATAATCCTTCTAGAATGAATCTGGAGACAATGTGATCAATAGGGATTTGGATTAAATAATAAGCGTTACTCTAATTTACATCCAAGCCCAACCATCTTTTCCGCCAACGCCAGCCATATGTCTGATCCCAAAGGCGAGAATGCCTCCAAATGCACCTAATGATAACCGATTAAGAGGTATGAATTGGTTTCTGACTTTTTCCTTACCTGATAAACTCGAAGCCATGATGAAAGCCGCAATTCTAATGTTGAGTTCTTCTCGAGTGTACCACATTGTAAATATGAAGGTGAGACCAGGGACGATACCGGCCTGTATCAATATTAAGGTGGTTACAAAGGTGCCGACTATTTATACTTACTTCGAAGACACCCAGTAAAATCTTGTAACATATAACCCTTGGACGTTGGTGACCAAACCCATTCCACTTAAACAATGTTCAGTGTAAAATGATAACGTAAACAAGGATGGTCACTCACATTTGGACGAGGCTCCAACAGACCATCAAAAAGAATATCCATCTTCGAGGTGTAAACTTTCTTAAAACAAGGTTACTCGGTATTTCAAATCTGTGTTATGGTAGGTTTCTGTAAGAACATAATTAATACGAGCCCTTACGCAACATATGATGCGAAAAAGATGGTGATGGCTGTATTAAACTGTTGACGAAAAGGTTATTAATAACTAAACACAACACAATAATGGATTGGTGCTTTCCTGATTTCCGTGTAGATTAAGATCGCGCTCTAAACCAGCCAATCGTGCCTGTCCGATATTGACTCGATCAAGGAAACCTCAAAAAATCATAACCTTTCGATGATGTGTTTTATACAATTTAAACCCAAAAAGAATACAAACATAGCAAAAATAATCTGGGGTTTTAATTAATCCAAATCTTGAAAAAAAAGAAAAGAAAAGATATGAAGGAACGTACAGAGATGCATAAGGTATGATTCGTAAATCAATGCGTCGTAAAAGTCTTTTCTCTTCCTTCAATGTTAATTCCAAGGACAAATCAGTTTCTTCTAGCTTGAAGCTCGGAAATTTAGATTCTGGCAGAGCGAACATAGAGGACTCAGGAAAGATCAAAACTGCTGAGAATGTACACAATCCTTATTATCCTTCTTTATGAAGCGTTCAGCTCTAATTTCCATTCAGTCCCAAGCGCTGTCGAGATATATAACAAATGAATGACAGCTTCTGGGCCTGGTCACCTGAGAATGATCATCGAAGAGAATTGAATAAAAATCCAACACTCATCTCATGAGAGATATTTCTTCAGACATAAGAATGCATGTAGCCACTATTATAATTTGGAATCATTCACGAAAGATTGAGAAAATGTTGGAGTTTCATCTCGATAAACGAGCACTGCTGCCACTGCAGAAGCATCTTGTTATGGTAGCGGTTCCTATTCCCCATTTAGTTAGTAGACCGGCAATCTATTTTGTATTTAACCCAGACTACATACAATAATATGTAACCCCGTGCAATTGCGAGAGTCCACTGCTAATATCTGGGTGAGAACTGAAGACCACCTCGTCTTAACAGAAGGACTGTTAAGAGGTCCATAAAAAGCGGGAATACCAAACCTGACTCGTAAAATCCATAGCAGCAGTGGCGTAGCTAGTATTTACAATTCGCATCACGCATCATGCTAGCTTTCAAACTCTAAAAGCTTTTTTTAGAATGGCGCTTGAATTTTGGGTATTATATGCGATTTGGTCCCTCTTCAGCATCAATAATCAGCTGTGGGATATTTCTATATAACCTTCATGGACTCGGGTATATATGTCTTTGTAAGGGCTGTTATTTAAAATTGAATAGTCGTAAAAATCAATCTGAATCATACTCTTATGGGTAAATAGATGCCAGGCTGTACGAGGAAAGAGAGAAGTCATAATGTTTTTGCGTGCATAGTACAAAATGATGACAAGGTTTTTTTGCTTAACAGAGCGGCCGAACACAAGGCTGAGCTGATTTCGGATAACTGTATACAACGTCGATGGCAATGAACCCCAAAGAATGACTCTACAACGTATGTGCACGGACTTAATACAATATTACAAACTGGGGTCACTCCAATTATGCCGTCCTGTGAACATACATAACCCCCCATTTATCTTGTGTTATGATTTAAGAGTTGTACACGTCAGGTGCGCAAAGACGTCCATAAACTCCCGGACCTCGTGATGTAGCGCCCCATCTGCTCCTTTTCCATTTCTTAAGACCACCCTGCTTTGAAACAAGCGATGTGCCTCGGGATCCAATCAAAACACACGCAGCAGCGAAACCACTGGGAGTCAGAATATCACCGATTAATAACAACGTGAAGTAAAACCCTTATGATTTGTCTATAAAAAATTAAAATCAAGGAGATAAAGCGAGACAATGGGTCATGACAAACCTGTGTAGTGATCGGGTAAAACTGAGCAGACTCAGCATGCGCAGAGGAACCTTCATTTTTTTGGTAATTAATCTTTCAACCATACTTATGGATCCAAACGGGGGTAAGCATTTAAAATAAACCGATCAAAGTTGACACTATAAACGCACCAAAAAATAAGGTCAAAATTGGGCCCTATCATACATGGAGTCGGAGATGGATAGAACTCAACTTGGGAAGATCGGAGTCATGATGGGACGAAGAGGGTTGCTGGCGTTATGTAAGTTCCGACATCGGAAGATGCCGAGGCTTCTATTAGCAAAGTGTCAGTGCAGCGTCCAGTAGAGCCGAATAGCGCCGTGGACCAAACGCCGTCTCTTTATCCCTTTCCGTATCCTGCATCCGGTCCGCGGCATCCATCCAAGCAGATAACATGCTCCTTCGGAGTCTATACTAACTCTGTAAGATACGATTCGGGTATATATGCCCGCGCACAGGTACACACGCCCGTACGCATGCGTACATATATATATAGCATTACAAAAATACTTCATGCAGGGTCATCAGATTATGTGAGATGTCGGGGAGCGGGGAAGGTGGCATTGAGACAGGGGGAGGGCTTTATGGATTACTAACCAACAATTAGCACGTGATGAGGCCAAATAAACACAAATATTATTTTTTTTTCACCACCCACAATCATCCCGAACTGACAAATTAGAGGGCACGAGTGATATTTCCTTAATGCCAACCAATGATGGTGATTCAGATCTTTCCAACAGTCTACAGGCCTTATTGGATGCTGTGGGAGAAGAAGTCATATATAAATATCATCAAAAGGCATGTGTTGAGAAGCATGTCCATTATTGGTATTGACAATAGACACCCTAGTATCTGGCACCAGCTCTCCTTAAGGCATGTCCCAAAAGGTATTCTGTGGAAAATGCAGCAAGCTGGGTCAATTTTGACAAATTTGCATCATTTGTTGCCAATCTTTCTCAAATTGGTACTGAACCCCATACACCTAGTAATAATCCATCAATTTGTTTGGAATCAGAATTGTCAAGCCCTAGCAATCAGAATCCCCATTTAGAAACTCCTCCCAAGTGTTCCCAAAGTTCATCAATTCTGTCTATTGATTCACCAACAATTCAACTAGCCCAAAAGCCACCTCCCAAATGATGGAAGAAAGCTGAAGAGGTTGGAGAAATAGCCATTACATGAGAATTGTCTGTTCAGGAGGTCAAGGTTCTGACAGAACCCCCCGAAAACTGGATTATTCCCTCTCCAGGTGAAAAGACAGTGGCATATATATTGGATTTGAGCAAATCATGGTTTGAATATAAAAACAAGAAGGGAGAATTCATCACATTGTCTAAAATAATAAAAAATCAGGTCAATCTATTTTCTGCTTTTTATTAATTCAAAATTAACCATTGAAATAGTGCACTGATGGGTGGGAAGGTGGTTCAGGTGGTTCAAAGCAAAAACTGGTGAAAGTGCATGTTTTGGACAATCTACTATGCATCTGTGCAGTTCATAATTGTCATGAGACCTTTTTGTGCTCCCAAGCTGACCCAAAGCTTTGGCAGGATTATCAACATTATGGATTTGATTTTGAACCATTTAGAAAACTTAATGAACTCAATCAAGAAAATAATTCCCGTGAACAGGATACCCCATTAGGAATTGCCGCAGTGTATGTATTGTTTTTTTACCTCATATACTCAAAAAGCCAATTTTAATTGAATAGATTTTACCATAGTGTTAAATATCTAGAATGTCATGCTAATAATGGAACTTGCAATGGCCATCCAGTTTTCAGACACTTGCAAAATGTAAAATTTATAGCTTTTTACTTTATATCCCTACTAACACAATTTGGATATCACCGCAGGGCAAGAATTTTATTGTTGGTTGCTCTGCATGATCATCAGAAGATAAAAAACATGATCATATTTATCATATAATTCCTATTAATGTGCGGGAAGATATTTTAGAAGAACTTTTTGCAACCGGAGGTCAAACCACATCATCTAATACTAAGGAATACACAGGATTGTGTGGTTATTCAGTCCCACCACAAACAGGTTTTCGTCAGAAGCATTGCCATTTGTGATCTATATATTTATTATCTTGAGATTTACTTAATCCATGTTTTTATAGCACATGTACATTTCCAGGACAAGCAACAGATAATAGGAAATATCAAGTATCGAGAATGTCCTGCTGGCATCATTATTTTAACTCCAATTGATCAAACCATTCGCAAAGCTGTAGTAGTTCCTCTCTCTCAGCCCCACAACCACCCATCATTCAAACCAGACAAACTCACAATACCAGCAAAAGAAAGTTGGCAAAAAGCCGTGGCTATAACAGGTGCTTTTGGTTTGACTGTAACAAGTGTTGATAAAGGTAAAGGTGACAATTGGGTCTCTTTGTTTTGTAGCTGACCTAGTTTTTCAGCTTCAACTACAGCAGTTATTCTTGGTTCTGATGCCCAAACCAGACAATTTCAATGTTTGGCAAATTCGCACTATAAAAGTAATATTTTGGGTAAATCAAAACGCCATGACTACCCATATGGTCTCCAATTTGAAGGTATTTCCTCTAATTCCTGTTCAAGAAGTGTTTTATATAATTTCTTAGGTGTGGTGCATCTATACCAAACCGAAGTATCAAAACTACCCATCAAAGACCAGTACATTCATGCAATTCTCAGTAAACCATGTATTGATAATGGCGAGCCTATTTATGTTATCGTAACAATGGTTCAAGCTTTAATGAATTTGTTGAATGAGGAGTATAGGACAATAGTTTCAACACTAACACCACTGGAGACAGATGGTGAATACTCTGAATATATTAAATAAACAAATTAACAACATACCTGGAGACAGATAGTGAATACTCTGAATAAAGAGTATTCCCTTGTCTCCAGGCCTAACTACACTGGTCCAGGGTGCCTATTAGGCCCCTAGACCAGTTTACTAGTTATTCTACATATATTACAAGAGAGTTGTTGATAATCATATTCCAACAGAATTTTGTCCATTTGGCAAATGCTATGCTACATGATAATACGTACAAGTGAGTTTTCGGGAGTTTCAATGAATGGGAAGTAGTGATTTGGAATTCACGGCTCAATAAATGTAACAACTCATCTGTGTCTCAACTTTTGAAAATATTTGCTGAGTTTGTGTCTTAGGTATTGCAATTAGTCGTGTTTATTGTAATCGCAAAAATAGACAAGCATTCTGGTTAATATGGCGTGGCTGGATGGAGGCCATCTGCACTATCACAGAAAAACTGCTTGCCATAAAAGCACTTTATGGTGAAGGTCGGCATGTGGCATTTTTAATAGATAGTTGTGCTGCACAAATTCAAGGACTAGGTGGCTATTTACTTACACTCAATGATCCAGCCAAAAGTGGCATTATCACATCTGATGCAGAGGAAATAGTGCAATATGTCATCTGGACATGTGATGTGCACTGCAATCGGTATGTTCTGTCCCTGCCTTTTGTATAACTATAACTATTAATTTTTTATATGATATAGAAACCTTGATGCACTGGGAAGTGTTTGTACTCCTGAGGACATGGATCGTATCCATCATTTTCAGTTCTTAAGCACACAGGAGGAGATGGATGCATTCATAACTTTCTGTCAAAATCATCCACATGCCAAAGTTAAAGGTTACATTTGGAAATTTATTTATTTAAATCAATTTAACCTGTCTTATTATAGACTGGATCACTAACAAACTGAAATACCCATGGTATCTCCCCTCCCTCTGTCATCATTTCTCAAAAATTCCACCAAGAGACTGGGATTTGACACCAGCAGATATGAATCTAAATGAAACATCTCACCCAGCTACAAATTGTGCGACTGGAATCAACTTGCCACTTCTTGAGGCTATTCAAACATAAGCTCCTGTGCTGTTCACAATGCTTTGATAATGTTGACATACTTTTAGCACATGGAAATACGATGAACAAGTTGTGTTTGACATCTCAAAAGCAGAAGCGACATGTATATCCCCTCGTGAATGAAATGAATTAATGAATTGGTTCAAATTAAATGGACAACGGACCAACAAGCGTACGAGACGAGCGAATGAGGACCATGAAGTACACACAAAGCTCTGTGCACTTGATAACATCCTTGAAGCTGCTGAAAGAGAGAAAAAAGTTGCTATTCAAAATCTCAAGGTTATAAAAGCCAAAAAAAAAAGAGATTTCCAGTGGTAAAAAGTGCAAATACTATCATAGTGCTGGCACACTCAAACCTATGGCGTTTGAACCTATGACCACTGGAAGCAAAGAAAATGACTCAGTATTCACAGAAAGTGTGTATCTTGGAACAAATAATAGTAAGTTCTTCATTTTATTTGCTTGGACCATTGTTTTATCTACCTGTAGCATCTACACCGGCACCTCCACTGTCAAGTTATAACATCTATCCCTCCATGCAAAAGATGCTTCAGCCTATGAACCCGGACCCTCAAAACAACAATAATTTCTTCGAAAGTCCCTTTACCATTCCGTCACCTTCCCCTATCTATCCTTCAACTCCCATGTACAACCCAACAGCAGCGGCAGGCCATTTCTTTGAGTTTGATTCTTTCAACAGTCACTCCAGTGTGAATTCAACTATGGCCGGTCATTGTCCAAGTGGGATATTCAGCAAGTTTGGTTGGACAGGCTTTAATAGCATGAGCAGTGGATGGGAGGTGGGTTCAGGCAGTGGAGGGGTGAAGGGCAGGAGGGCGGGAGGGTACAATGATAAGAATAGGATAGCATCGGCAATGGGTTCATCATCAGGGCTGGGAAACTAGTTAGTTCAAATAGTTGTGAGTTGTTTTTAGAACATTGTAGGACTCACCCCATATAATAAGTGCTGGCGAATCGTATCTTACAGAATTGGTACAGCCTCACTCCTTCGTCATTGTTTCCCCACCCATCCCACCCAAAATAAATAAATAAATGGACAATAAGTAAAACAGTAAAGAAACAAACAGGACAGGAGAGTAGAGTAGATAATAATCAAATCAAAAATTAATATTCATAACTGCGAGCTCACACACAACCACAAGCAATTAAAGCTAAAGTCAATAAACAATGATAATAAGAGAACTGAGTTGAGAGAGACAGCAGAAGGATCTAGTCACCAAGGAGAGGGCCCGCCCACCCAAGTGGTCACCTCTCCCTCACGCACTGAGCCATGGCTCTACCCCCTCTCATGTGATCCTGACATCCCTCCCACAAGCATTTCGTGACAACACTGGACTCTCAAACCATTCTCCCTTAGGACGTAACTACTACTGGAACCCCATTAATTCATCAACAAATCAAAATTATTTATCTTTGGAACATCATTTTCTTAACAAATAGCTTCTAGTGTCGAGGTTATTCTGCCACTGAAGGGACTGTGTCAATTTACATGATTGATCACCATTCACGAATTCAAATTTTTAAAAAAAACACCCATGATGCGGATTCGCAAATGACATCGGGTTGGATGGATGGTGAAATGTCTGAAAATCAAAACAGGTCATGGAACTAAGGTTGGGATTAAGAGCCAACATTTTTGTATTATCGGGAATGGCAGGGACAGAAGATGGATAACTGTTCCAAAAAGCACTGGACCCAAGGTGAAAATTCAGTAGATGTCTTGGAATTTGTTTGTCGACACTAATGAATAAAACACAAGATATATGTATAACACATCAATAGCATCATATGATATCATATCGAATGATGTCATTTCTTAATAAGACCATTCCTCTACAGCTTTTCCTTATTTTTTCCATGTTTGAAATAGACAATTTGGCCTATATTGTGGACATGTCGGGAACTTGGGGATTATTTACATAAATACTGGATTTTTTAAGTGAACTTGTTCACAAAAAAAAGCAGATTTATTATCTGATCAAGTATTAATGCTCTTATATCAGTGTAGGGTCTGATACTCACCAGTGGTTTATACAATTCCCGGGTCAGGTTCTCCTTGGCTTGGACCATCATGATCAATACCCATTAGATCACTCCTTTCTCCCATATTGGTAATCATCCTTTCCTGAAGATGACCAAGTATGGATTGTATAGATCTAACTGGATTGTGCTGGGATGACAGGTTCAGGTCTGGTAATTCTAAAGCAGACTGGTTAGGAAGTGAGCTTGGTGTGTTCTGTTGACAAAGGTCCAGCGTAAATTTGCAGATGAGTATCATTGAGAGCCTGAAAGTAAACATAAATGGGCATTTACAAGTATTTAGTGGGCCCCATACACATTCTGAAAGGTGGTGACATCTGGTCTGACTACCTGTTATGAAAAGTTCAATTATGTAAGAGATGTAACAGAGATTTGAAATATCTTACTGGTAAAATCCATGGAGATTCATATTGACTGGATTAAGTGAAATGCATGAAAAAATTGTGGTAACACATAACACATGTATTGAATTATAATTTGCGTGACTGTAACACCAATGTATATTACATAAAATACGGAAATGACTATTTTTAACATTCTATTATCTTTAAAACAGTCTTAGTTTTCTAATATAATTATCACTATGGAATTCTGGTATGTTTATAATTTTCCACATCCTAAAAATTAGCCTATAAAACCATTTCTGAGTTGAAATATATGCGGGATTTATAAGTTATTATATATTTTGAATCTAATATAACATAAAAAACTCTGTTGTATTTCAAGTAAAAAACAAATTTAAAGCTGATAAAATCTTTTGAATATTTAAATACATTTAGCTTTGTTGTCATGAACTGGTACACGATCATTCATACGTAACACATAATCATTCATTATCGAATATATCAAATGTTCCCCATACTCGTCTTTACTCGTTATATTGCATTACTATGCTTCAACACCCTCAATCCACCTCAACACCTTCAATTCACCAACTCAACACCAATTTGATTGCCTTGGACTCCTCGGTATTTCCCACAGCAAATACTCTCACTCTGGTAACCCCTTGGGTTACCTTCTCCATTCATTTGTTTCACTGATTACTAATGATTGTAATGACATTCATGTATCACATGTCTTCTCTGAGTCTCACATTATAATGCCTTTGAAAAATTTTAATTTTTTATTGCACTATTTTCATACTAAAAGCTAACACCATGCTGTTGGACTTTGAATATCCCCTACCATGCTATCACCTCATCACCTACATCCAACTCTCTTATGTCCCAACAATTCAACAATCCTGATCCAATCTACTTCCTAACTGAAGTACAATCATATTATAGTTCCAATCAAAGTCTACCATTTGACTACACACTCAACTGGCCCAATTATCCTGGACACATGTTTCCTGTAGCCACTATTCGATTACTACCAGAAGAACCATTCTACCTAGGACAATGATTATGGTTCACAGGATTTCAAGAAGCACACAAGGTTTAACAATTCATATCAGTATATCGAGGAACTCAACAAGAGATGGTAGTGCGAGTATGGGTTACATCAAATAGCCAATACTACTTTCACCATTATCTCTTTGACGTCTCATGTGAATACATTCATCCCTATTACCTCCTTCAACTTCTTTACCCTCATGGTGTTGGAACCAATGAACGCACCCAGCTGACCCCCCACCTATCGGAACCACTTTATCTCAACTTCTTATCTCACACTCTATCAACTTCATCTGAAAGCACATTGTCATCTGACACGGAAACATCAAGGTGTCCTGAATAATTCCGTACTCCATCTGGCATCATATAATGTCAGATATTGGATGTATTATCTACCTGTTCACACTCCCATCCATTCAATGTCTCCACATGCCACAGACGACAAACCCACCCCTTTCTATGATAAAGAATATTGGGTGATAGAAGAAGATTATGAGTTAACTTATCCAATTCCCACCCCCTTTTCCCTTATCCTGATAATCCCCTCCCCATCTTTTCCCACATTTCATCCCTTCAGAACCAAGTTACGATTGTACCTCAATCAAGGAGCTAGACTACCAATTGACGAAACTACATTATGGCCTACCTCCCCTTTTGCTCAGAAATATTCAGTTACTCTTTCTGACATTGAAGTCCCAGCCAGATTACAACAAGGAAAATGATTCCAGCTTAAAGGATTTCAAGGAACTTTTCAGGTTGATAGAACTCACACTCTCCCCATCAGCTGCCCATATGTGCCAATAGGAGTCATACGAGTTATAGGTTATCAATGTAGTGGATTAGAAGATGTTCATGTGATATTTGACATCCCATCTTCCACATTCTGGACTCTAGAAGATATCTATAAAGGGTATGTATGGGATTAGTGTCGGAGAATCAAAATCCTACAACACACCACATCAATCCCTATCATGCACTGTAAAGATACTCCTCAGCTCAAGAATTTGTCTAACTCCCCAATTCTATCTGATGATGAAAAGTACAATATTTATGATGATGATGACAATGAAACTACTACCAACAGTCCCCTTCCTGAGGACATTGATCACCCTTCCTCCAACACTCTCTATCTTATGGATGATACTATGCTACTCAAGGTTTATTATAGCTCCACAAAAGCCCTGCCAATTGATAAGAAAACCTTATGGCTCGAATACCCTGCCCCACATGTCCTTTACCTTGTGAACATGCCACAGTTTGAAGCAAAGTTCCCACTTGAATATGAACAAGAAATCAAGATTCCCTGTCACCCTTACATGTACAAGATCAACAATTTCTTTTCTGTCAGACGCTCTGGTTACCACACACCTGATATAGGGCCAGTAGTACATATCATCGCTTCAGCAAAGATAGGAACAATCTACAGCCACACTCTATTTGATATCCAACCTGAATGGCTGTATGTTCCTGAACTTCCCAATTCTCCTCCCCACAATCCTCCACCCTCTCCCACACATCTGAAGGAACCATCTGACTCCCTAAAAAGTGACTCAGAATGTCTCCCACAGAAGAGGAAAGCCTGGAAGAAAAGGAGTGCATTGGAAGTTTGTGGAATAGAAGAATCTGGAGATGGAAGTGTCCACATGGAAGTGGAACACCTAGAAAGCTCCAGAAGCTTTGGTAGTAATTATATTTATTTTATTTCCCCTTATGGACATTATTTCCTTTTATATCACCATTCCCTTCACCATATTTCTCACACTTTCTATCTGTTTCTCTCACAATCTATAATGTTCTGCCATGTTCTGTCATGTTCCTCATCTCTTTGATGGACAATGTATGACTAATCTTTCATGTATATAAACCCCCCATGACAAGGAATAAAAAAAAAAGAAGTTATGTCTTTAAGTTTAAGTCCCCAAGTTAAGTTGCTCTAAAGAGTTTGGTGCTCTGAAGAGTTCAAGTCAAGTCCTCATGTCTAAAGTCTTTTTCCATTGTATAGTGAAGTGCTTGCAGTTGGTCTTTCTTCTACAGCATTAATTGGTTTAACATTGCCAGTTTCTTTCTTCCTCAACTCTATCAAGTCCTTTGACAATTTCAACATCAAAGCCTCTTCATTCACTGCAATCAGTTGTAGCATAAACCTCCTGATTTACCCCTGATTTACCCCTACATTGTCTCATCCTAAGACATCTCTTACAACATCTTCTTGTCGACGGACGCACTAAGCAAGTGCACAAAACCCGACTGCTTGTCAAAGTTACACCCAACATTTTCAGCTTGGTGTTTCATCACCCTCTTCGTGTTCAATCTTATCACCCTTTGTTTTTCCACAAACTTTCCCCTTCACCACATAAACCTATTCAACTAGAATTTTCTGCTGCAAAGCTTGACTTATTTTGGAACCAAGATCTCTATAATTAAAAATCTTATTGTAAATACTGGACTACAACTTTATTTAGTTTAGTATACGACAGCATGAACCTCAGATTCCTGTGAGTAAATGGGGGTATTTTTAAGTTACACTAATACTACCTAAGTTTTCCTTCATTTCATCTCATATAAATTCATATAAATTACCTTTTAATACTTTTGGTGATGGAGGGGAATGTTTCAGTTTAGCCCTAAATCCCAGGTGTTCCTGAATGTTACTTCAATATACAGTTGACTCCCTCTTAATCCATACCCCTCGAGATGCACAAAGCATTATGGGTTATGAGGGAGTATGGGTTTAGATGTTTTTGAGGTTTTTGGAAAAATATTGGAAAAACAAAAAAACCCTATTTTTTTTATAATAATCATTTGACAAAATATATGATTTTTCAAACTAATGGGTGAAAATAATCATCTATGGTAGTGTTTCTGAGCAATTTCAGCCCTTCCTTGTGCACTTCAAAGCATTTGCTTCATTGTCCAACCACCACTCATCATCAATGGAGATTGGTTTTCATGCTGCCAAATCTGCTTCAAGTTGTTCCTTCCTTTCTTTGACACAACCCTTTAAACATTTCAAGCCTTTTTTGAGAATGTCTAACAACATTGGAGTGATGAGAATGAAAAAATTTCAACTCAGAGTCAACCAGGCACATCAAACATGGCATTCTAGTATGTGTATTTTTGAAAAGCATTGCAGGTATGGGTTATTTTCAGTCAAAAAGGCATGGGTTATGGTCTTGAAATCCCTGCAAACCAACTCAGGAATCACAAAAGTGTATGGGTTATGAGGGATTATGGGGTTTCACGTATATGGGTTAAGAGGGAGTCAACTGTACTTAGGTTTTATCACAGGATACTACAGGATATTTCATCATACTCTACAATCCTTGGGGAAACTACCACTTACCTCGGCATACTGAAACATCCCATCACATATTTCAAAACAATGCAGGGGTACTGGAGGTTTATCAGGTAAACTGCACCAAACCTCTCACTTTCACATAATTGTCTTTATTTTTGTCCCAAAACGCCTGTCATATCTTTCATCACAGCGGTATCCCAAAGAAATCCAGATTTTCTTCAATCCTCAAGTGATCCTGTTTACAAGACACACTGCTCACGTCTTTTGTCGACCATCTTGATGTGTGTCATAACCAAAACACTTTATTTTCAACTCCATCGACCTTTATGGAACAAAAGCTGTACAAGATGAATCAACTTCCCCTGCGAGTTTGATCTCTGTGTCTAATCCCTTGCCTGTCTGATACTCTGGGCTCTCTGTTTCATTAGTTTGTATGTATATTTCAATACAATGTTTTGCTTTAGATCAACAATGTTTAAATTGTCAGAGTGTGCTGTGCACATTTTCATTGGATCCTGAGCCACATCACTTGTCTCCAACCAAGGTGCCCCTAAGAGGTGGAGCAGATGGAGTACTACATCACAAGAAACCTGGGAGTTTATGGACATCTTCACACACCTGACATGTACAACCTTCAAGTGACCATGACACACTGGCAGGACCTGAATATGAATTAATCGGAGGTATGTTCAGAGGGTGGCATAATTTGAGTGACCCCAATTTGTATCGAGTTTGTGCACATATATTGTAGGGTCATTCGCTAATTCACAATATTGATGACTCGCTCCAGAATCATATGTGTGGATTATCCTTTTGGGCTGATGACTCTCAGTCTAATGGCTGAAGCTTGAAGAGCTAGCTCAAGTGTAATGTTCCTTATGCATGTTGGTTTGGGGCAATATCCACGAATCATGCCAGTGGTCAAAGAGGAACAGAGGTGGGATGGAAAGATGTTGTTTAATTTTGATTCTGCAGGCAAGAAAAATGCAATATCCCAATTTTGCCTAGATGTTGGATGACAGTTGAAATGTTGAGCTTGGATTATGCACAGATTAGTTATACATAGTTGATCATCCTAATAATCATATCAGATAAATAGGTTTGGGCTAATGGACAATATACACTAGTTTTGACAGATTTTTGTGCATTCCGGATCCGACCACTGGTTCACCTCACAAATACTAGTACCCACCACCCATTGGAGTTCATTGCCACCAACATTGTATACATCCAAAATCAATTTGGCCTCATATTCAGTTGTTCTGTTAAGTGAAAAGAGCATTGAACCTGGTAACCATTCTGTACAAGTTCTCTCTTTCCTTGTACAGCATGGCATCTATGTGCTTATGAACAAACTGATAAATAATTTGTAGATCCAATCCAATTAATTGTTGATGGTGAAGGGACCAAATCACGTATAGAAATCCAGATGTCAACGTGTCCTGCATACTCATGAGATACATACAGTGTTCAATACACTCAAATATCAAACAACCACATGAATGAAAGTGCCTAATACCAAAAATTCAAGCATCATTCTAAAAAAATGTTTAGAGTTTGACAGCCAGCGTGACACAAACCATATTAAGCCTGAGATAGCTATGAACTTTTACAGGCATATGTCAGTGTTCCAGTTCTTTACAAACCTCCTAACAATCTATAGTGATTAAGTCCAAATAGCAACTCATATCTGCTACATATATTCTGGTGCTTGAAGAGATATCTCACATGAGATGAGCACTGTCAATGGATTCTGGTTCAATTATCTTCAATGATCATTCTCAAAATCAAGTCATTCATTTGTTATCTGGACAGCACTCAGGACTGGATGGACATTAGAACTGAATTTATAAAAGGAAGGATATCAAAGATTGCCAATATTGTCAACAGTTTTGATCTTTCCTCAATGTTCACACTGGAAACTGATTTGTCATTGGAATTAATGTCGAAAGAAGAGAAACAACAACTTTTACGACACATTGATTTATGAATAGTACCCTATGCACCTCTGTATGTTCCTCCATTTTATTTTATTTTTGAGATTTGGATTGGTTAAAATCCCATATCTGTAGATTATTTTTACTATGTTTGTATTTATTTGAACTGTACAAAGTGCATCATTGAAACATTGTGATTTTTTGAGGTTTCCTCGATCAAGTAAATATTGGACAGGCTGGTTTAGAGTGTGATCTTGATCTACATGGAAATCAGGAAAGCATTGATCTATTATACTCAGACTGTGTTTTTTGATTAATAACCTTTTCATGAACAGTTTAATACAACCCTCACTATCTTTTTCACATCATATGCTGCACATGTAAGGACTCATTATTTTCATTTTCCTTATGTTCTTACAGCAACTTACTGAAACAGATTCAAAATACCGAGTAACCCCGTTTTAAGAAAGTTTACACCTGGATGATGGATATTCTTTTTGATGGTCTGTTGGAGTCTCGTCCAAATGTGAGTAACGATCCTTGTTTACCCTATCATTTTTATACTGAATAGTATTTTTATCAGTGGAATGGGTTTTGTCACTAACATCCAAGGGTTATTATATACTACACAATTTTTACTGGGAATGTCTGAAGTGGGTACAAGCAGTCAGTCCTTTACAACCACCCCAATCCCAATACAGGCCAGCATCACCCCTGGTCTCACTTTCATATTTACAATGTGGTACACCCAATAAGAACTTAACATTTGAATTGCGGTGTTCATCATGGGTTCAGGTTTATCGGGAAGGGACAAGTCTGAAATCAATTCACATTTGTAAAGATGGTTGATGTAAAAACACCACACAGAGGATCAATCATTGGAAGTGTTTAAAATTACAACAAAAGTAAGTACTCTTTTTCATATCAAATTCAGATTTTACACACACACACACACCTAAAGACAAATTTCCCCAACTTTTCATGGATTGAAAGACGATGCTTAGAAATCAAAGAATTACACACAAATTCTTGTCTGTTCAGTTTTCAACCACTGACACTTAGGGAAGTTGAAGAGTACCTCTTGCATTTGGTTGCTCTAGATGTAAAGAAATCGAACAATTTCTGAAGTCGTTGGAGACGAAAAGAAAGAATTATCACCAGTATGTCAAAACAAAACCTAAGGAGAGGTGTTCACTTATACTGTTTATAGAGGAACTATATGTTCAACATGTGAAATTTATAAAGGTGAATGATCAAGGTCCTCCATTGTTTATAGAAGTGAAGGGATGGCTCTCCAGGTCTGTGGTCCATGGGCAAGGATGAGAACAAGGTTAGTCATTATTAGTTTATTTTGAGATGATTACCTTTTTTATCAAGTGCTTACTTTGGATTCGAAAAAGAAAAAGGTCATATATTGTGCATTCAAAGTTATAATATTTGCTGCTTTTAAAACCTTTAACCCAGGACTTTTATAAATACTATTACTATTTGAATACAAGAGAGCTGTCATGAGGGTTTCAATATTCATTTTTGTGGATTTGGGTATCATGATCTCCACAAGTTTATCTCGAAGGGGAAAAATAAACCATCGATCAGCTCAACAGACAACAAACCAGCATTTGCACCAAATGGGCGAAAGCTGGTGATTTCAGAATAGTGTTGCTGTGGCTCGGCTATGGTTTCAAGCCTAACTGAACCACATGAAGCTGGAGCCAAAACCGATTATGCTTAGCTGAGCTATTTATATCTGGCTGACTTGGCTCAAGCCAGCTATGAGCTGCCAGCCGGCCAATTTACCAGAGCTGTAGAAAAATAGGAACAGTAGTTGTATTACTTGCTAAAATGCCTTTATTTCTTTAGTAAGTCATAATATGATTATTTGGAAATGCGTACCTTGTTCCGGGGAGGTAATCTGGAGCCAAAGGAGCAGTATGTATTATATAATTAAATAAGCACCTGTGCCCGATAGGGCGCTTATTAGTGGATTCGGTACATGTCATTTTGGTCACTGTGTTGTCTTTCTCTGTTATGTAATCAAATAATGAGACGAATTAATTGATAAAAGATACTTGGTGGAGATTAGTTGACGATACGCACTGTAGAAAGTCCAATGCAAAAAAAACACCCCGGCTGGCGGCTAAGCTGGCTAACGAGCGGCAGCCAAGCTAGCCAATAGTAATTTAGCTGGCTTCACAGGTAACAGCTGGCTGGGCCTTAAACAGCTCAGCTCTACGGTTAAGCCTCAAGCCGGCCAAGCCGACGGCAACACTAGTTCGGAAAGCGCCGTACTGTCTGAGTTTGTATTTAATTATCTCTACCATAATACTCTTGAAACGCCATTGGTTCTATCTCTCGTTTCCTAGAGTAATTGGTTATCATAAAAGAAAAAAAATATGTATATTATCCCCCAGCAAGAGATTGCCCTGGAACTCTGACATCCTTCAGGATGCATCATACGCAATATGTACCGACAAATGTGGATCTCGGACACATGCCTACATGGGTATGTGACATGTCCAACATATGTTGTCTGTGTAGCTGACATATGTACTTGGTCAAGCTCTCCCATTCTAAAGCTGATGTAATTCACCTCCCCCTGTGAACTGGTCCTTCTGCTCTATCTTTTGTTCTTTCCGTCATGCTGTTTCTTTCCTTTCTCGCCTTGACTTTCGTAGGCATTCGACCCGGCACGGCGTAACACAAGACACTCCTCTGACAGATAGGCAAAGATTTTATGGCCAATCTAAACAAATATGCTGATTTATGCTCTTAAACTAATAATCTTCCTCAAGCCGATGGGAGTCCTCATGGAATTTAAATTAACTATAACTGCTGTAACTCCACGACTAAACCCCAATCATCTCCCTGTCAGTTGTGATATGACAATTCTTTGGATGATTTCTACATTTGGGGACCTCGAGAACCGAAATCGATGACTGCAGAGCAAAAAGAAGCTCTTGTAGCAAAATGTTCTCAGCCTGGATACAGAACTTGTATTATTTCTCAAAATGCATTGTAAGGTATTCAGTTTATGTGAATGTTGGGTTATTTTCAACTAACCGACGGATATATGAATAGCATTGCGTCAAATGATACTGGTAGAAGTGAGTATATGATTTGATTAGGCTTGTTGTCTAATGCAATGCTGAGGTTGGTCTTTTTTTTAGAGGAAGACCCACATGGTGCAGATGGTCAAGGCAATCCTCTCGGTGCGCTTGTTTACAGAAACCGCTTCTCATCCAGTAACGGTAACGCAAACAGCTTTCAGCATATTATGGCACATGTACTATAATCTCTGTCAAATGATAAATGGCCTTATTGATGCCCACTCAGTTTCCTCAGCGAAAACTGTGCATAAAACGCTCCTGCTGCCGATGTTTTTCGAAAAGTGTCTTAGAGACAACCAGGAATACAGGACCCAACGGTCGAGGTCAGAAAAAATTTCATCTTTGCTTCGCTGAGATCTAGCCTGGTTACTCCCTCAAGTGTCAACACACTCCTACTTGCAGCCTCCCGAATTATTTGGTTCGATTATCAGTGTCAATCGCATATCGCGTATCCCAGCTTCATCTCTGTGTTCAGTTCTAGAGCGAAGTTCTTTATTGTTCAGCACCTACTTTCTTCCCCAAACCAACTTCACTACCAGCTTTGGTTGCAAACGCGCCAGTTGCGATACCTATGTCATTCGTTAATAATTGCACTTCTTTCACATGGTCTAATTCAAGTCTCGAGAATATAGAGCTCCCTGTTTTGGATGGCCGTGTTCTTCAGTGAACTCTAAACATCGCGTGTTTGTACTTGTATACCCCCTAAGATGGTTAAATATTCAATAACAGGAACTAGCATGGTTGCCGCCTCGCTTGAGGAACTAAGTTTTTGCTTCCATATCTTTTGCACTATGTGGGTTGTCATCCTAAAGTTATCAAAGTTCGACAGAGTAGATGTTGATATCACTATTGCATCTATTGACCTATGGGCGCAAAAGGGAGTCAACCAAAACATACCACCTTCGATGGCGATACTTCATTTTTTGATTTAGAATTGTGGAGATACATACAGCTTGGCATCCTGATGCTAAGTGAGATACGAGCGTTTGATGTGAAACAGCAAATACAATGCTGACACTTGATTGTGATTCCTGCCAGTGGCAACATTGATGAGCGATCGTCTACTTGTGATACACCAGAAGTCGAGTTGTGGGTTCAACAATGCACGTATGCTCTCCATGGTAGCTGCCGCCACGCTATACTCCCAAGGCGATGTTAGGCCTTCACAAATGATATCAATAATGCTAAACCATCCTAACAGCCTCGACAAAGGTTGTCCATTGACAAGTGTTTCCAGCTCTTTAATTTTTACGATATGGGAGATTGGAAATTCACCTCGGTCCGTAATATTAAATGAATTACCATCACTGAGAAATTGAAACTGTTATTTTCGGTTTGAGTTCAAGTCCGTGGGACTGTAACTTAAAGCCTTGTCAAATGCCTGCCTTAAAGTCACATAACTGGGTGCCGCGTCAACCAATGAAGGTCGCAACAAGATTCCAAGGTTATTTTGATTGTGATTCAATTTCATTCATGTAACTAATGTTTTAGTTTTTGTGCAGAGATCTTAGGCTTCCAAGTACAGCATGTATCTACACAGACAGGCAAGCCCCCATCCAGCTCATTTCTCATCGGACCTCACTTCATATTATATTTATATTGTTGAAGGTAATGGCTAGAACGGTTCAAGCGAAGGATCTTTCTCTAGCAAGCAAAATGGACAACGAAACCACGAATACCTCAATTCAGATGATATCTGAAGAGTAGGTCATCGAGTCTTTTCTTTTACCTCCTGAATTAAAGACTGCACAGATTCGTGCAATTCTCTGAGGGGTAGGCCACCAAGTTATTGTTTTATTAATTGAATAAACGAGTTACAGAACCATAGACGTGGAAATATATGTGGCTGCTTTTGGTAAGTAGTTTTCAAGAAAGGGTTATTCTTTATGGGCCTGAAGTTCTTGCATGAAGCACTTCTATGTTACGCACCTCTCTTTCATCTTGATGATGAAATTCAATACATATGGAAGCCAAAATTTACAGTAGCGACCATTCTTTATTTATTGTCCAAGTACCCGCTTTTTTTCTATCTAGTCCTCTTTGCAGTCGGTGACTTTGTCATGGTAACTTCAAAACCATCTTCTCATCCATTCCTTCTCAGCTGAACATTCACAGTCTCCCCGGTATTTTTGTCTCATCTATTCCAAATTCAAAAAAAATGACGATGCCGCAAACTAGTCTATGTAATGATCTGATGTTTTCAAGCAACGCTGTGGGCATTCTTCTATTGATTGGAGTACAAGGTATTCCATTTCCATCCACTTGAACGGTGCTTATTTTTCAAACTCCCCGTAGGATTGATCTCGATTCGAACTCTGGCTTTATGCCAAGGATATCGACCAATGACAATAGTATTTACTACAACATTTTTTATTTCCTTAATTTTGGAGATCTATGGTTGTGGATTATAATCAATATCATTGTGAACTATTTTAACCACATTATGTAGATGCAACAATACCCTTATGCGAGCCATCACCGTAGGATTTCTTATTATCCCCGATCCATTTTTTATTTAACCTGCTTTTTTAGCTGTAAGAATAAACTCAAAATTGTACCAACGTGTTTTGAACGCATTGTTCTTATATAGCATATCTCAATAAATTGCTCCTTGTTGACAATGTCGCAGTAATTCTCACTGACATACTAGCCTTCCTTGCAGTCATTCGTCAGGTTTGGGGCCTATGGAAGGAAAGGCGAAGATTAAGCTTACATACTCTGCTTCTCCAACAGGGTAGGCTCACTTTCTTTAAAAGGACAGGTGTTCTAAGATTGATTTTTATGTGTTGTCAGGGATTCTAAGATTTTCGTATGTGACAACCATCATTATCTTTAATAATTTTTCACTAGGACTAATTTGTTATTAAAGCTTTGTACTTTTCGTTACAGTCGCACAGCTCGTAATTTCATATGTATGTCACCATGATTTTCTCCTGCATTTCACTAATTACAGTCAATTCGAATCCCCACAGATTTCTCCAGTAAGATATTTGAATTCTCTGTTGCATCTCTTAATTAAACTTTGTGTAACAGGTAGTCGGAAATGGTGTCGTTGCATTTCAGAACGTGTATGAAATCTCCTATATACTTGTGAATGCTCATTTATGTTACTTCCTCTCAGGCTCTCAGTGATACTCATCTGCGAATTTACTCTCGATCTTCGTCGACGGAATACAACAGCAAGATCACTTCCTAACCAGTCTGATTTAGAATTACCGGACTTGAACCTGTCATTCCAGCACACTCCAGAGGTTATATCTATACAATCTGTACTCGGTCGTCTTCAGGAGAGCATCATTGCAGATATGGGAGAAAGGAATGATCCAGTGTCAATGGGTATTGATGCTCCGGACCAAAGAGAACCAGATTTGGAAACTGCTTGAATTGTATAAACTGTTGGTAAGTGCCGGATCTTATACTAATATAGGAGTACATATTAATACTCAATCAGATTTATTCTGTCCATACGATTCTGCTTTTTGTTGCGAACGATTTTCAATCTCGATAATTATATATGTATATAATCCCTGACTTGTTCAAAATCTCGATTTAGAGGAATGGTCTTGGGATGCTGTTGGCGTGTTTATACAAAGATTTTGTATTTTATTCATTAGTTCCGACAAAAAAAAACTCCAAGAGGCCTATTGATAACTTCACCTTGGGTCTGGCACCTCTGAAACAATGTTCAAACTTCAATTGTTTATCTAATTCGAATTTTCAACAAGGTTGAGCCTCGATTGCAGGTGATTTACTCAAATTCATATATTTGCATTGGACATTCACGAAAGTAACGCTAAAAGACAACAAGTCGACATATGCTATACCCAAATTCCACGTATATAATATGGACGACCACGCGAATAAACAACCTCATACAACCTGCGACTCGAAAGAGCGTAAAGGTTCAACAGTGAGTTGCCCCTGTAAGTCTTTTCTGATAACGTTATGCCACAAAAAATGAAACTTGAATTTGAACTTCGTCTACGTTTAACTATAATGATCATCAAAGAATCAAATTGTAATTTAAGTCTATGGAAAGGAATATATTGCATTAAACGTGGACGTACGTGAAAAAATAGTGTGAAAAATCAATTAGTAAAAATAACAGGAGTTGAGGTATTTTTTGAAGTGTTCTCCTTGGAGAATACAACGATAATTTTCATAAACACAGGGTAAAAAAAAAAGTTTTGGAAATGGGATTTGGTATATAATAAATTGATAATAGATTGATAATGGGGTAAAAAAAAAAGAAACTGAGATGAGATTATGCAACGACTCAACATTAATTGGAGACGAATCACCTAGACAATATGAAGAAGTCTGAAACCATAAATTTGAACTTCGTTTTTGATTTTTTTTTTGCTTTTTGAATGAAAGATGCTCAAGGCCGAATGAGCTGAATAGGATCCGATACTGCAGCTTTGACTTTCTTAGCTCTGCCAGCCGGAATTGGAGGTTCAATATTTGTATAGCGCAGTAATGGCGTTCACGAGCCATGAAGAACTAGAGCGGTCATTTTCGTTCGGAAGTTAGCGCTGGGGGAATCTGCTTCTGTTAAAGACTGTGAAAGAGATGTCGCGGATGCACTAGGGGTTCCATCTGGAGTTATGTTGGCGACTCTGGATATCATGAGATCAAACCATGTTGCCACGGCTTTGATATGAACGTCTGACATGTCCGAAGAGATTCGTATTTCTCTTGCATCCATTCGGGACTGAAGTATGTTCGAAAATTATGAGAAAAACTAATAAAAATAAAACCGTGTTAGAATACTTACGGCGCGGTCTCCTTGAAATGCCAAAACAGCCAAGTACATTCATCAGGGAAGAATTTGGCAAGCTCGGCCCATAGGAGGTGTAAATGTTCCGTGCAGGCTAAACCATTAAGGTTGTTGTTTCCAATAACAAGGCAAAAAGTGAATGCCAACATTCCATCCTGACTATTATGAATGCCGGGTAAATCTGTATTAAGATGATAGTCATCGTCATCCCCAAACTCCGCTGAGCTATCCGTCATGCTTCGGAAAGGATCGACAATATAACATTCTTGTTCCAAGAAACGTTCAAATGAGCGTCTATTGTATTGTAGCAATGTGCTATCCCCATTAGAAGGCGCATCGTCAACGAATCAAGGGATTTGCGTTCTTCATTCGCCGCACCAGGTGAACAGCGCATCGCGATACGTAACATGGACATCACGACTTCTTTAGTAATGTTCTAGTCGTTCTTACGTTCTTCCTGAATAACCCAACTAAACCCCAACAGAATGACTTCTGAAACGATATCTCACCGAGGGCTCCTAATACAACAGTAGCTTCACGAAGATCTTTATGAGCATTCATCAGCACAAATCCTACCGGATTCTTGTTGGGCTCCGCCTCAAAATCTCTGAAAACGTTCTGTTTATCTAGTGTCTCTACACAAGCTTTCATGAACTGAAGTACTTCGGCTCGAATAGATATGACCACTGGGTGAAGCACAGTAGTACCGAGCCAGAAGAGTGAAGCCGGAACCTTGGAATGGACGCCAACTGTATGTACGACATTGGTCAAACAGCGTAGTATAGCCAGGCAAGAGTCCATATTCTCCGCCAAGATACTCTTCCTGAGGAGCTCCAGTCGTTTGTACAGGAATGGGTCCTTTGAGTCGATTCCTGCGAGAATTACCAACACGATGAAAGCGCGGAACTGAGCGTACGGCGAACTCTGGAAAGCGGTTACTGATACGAGACTCATTTATCGCTCTTTCCATATATTCTTCAAATCTAAAAACAGATATTGGATAGTTTATAAGGATGCAACTACGACGTCATTTACTTACTAACACTAGTAGCACCGATTACCAAGGCCTTTGACAAAATCTTTTCCAAATCGTTCAAACTGATTTGGGTTCCGAACTGAAGAAGGTGATATCCCCAATAGGATAAGGGTGACAAAGCCCAAACAGTTTCAAGTGCCCGGCACCACTTAGATCGTCGATGATACTTCGTAGTTGCATCCCACCAGTCTCGTCTTCTACTCGAGCGGCATAAAAAGTCTGGAGCAGGTTCAAAGTCATACCGTGAATTGATATACGCATTGTCAGGCTTTCAACACTTGCGAGCACAGTGATCACATGCACGATCTCGGAGGCACGCAATTGGTTGGTGGTATAGACGTCCATCGTGCCCCGAAGCGAGAGACAATCTTGTTAAAATTGTGATAGCTTTCCATTCCGCAGCCTCTACGATTTGGGCAGTTGGTTTGTCGAATGCTGCGCTAAGAGTCTAAATTGTAGATTAAACAATCAGTTAGTCGACTAGGGTCCCGAATCATACAAATGTACCAATACGTACATCTCTTAATTCGCCAAGAACCCGTGTTCGAATATGCATTGATGAAAAGGCAGCCAGTGTGTCAGCCACTAGTTCATATCATTGCGAATCGATCCCATCATTAAAAACGACCTGAATCAATTCTGCGAGGAGGATATCTGTAACCGGTGAACTCGGTTTAGCAAGAACGCGTCCGCAAAACACATCGAGACCAAAAATACTCTTTTAACATACCTCCTGATCCTGTCGTAGACATTTCCGGGGGTGGGTGGGATCGTAAAGAGGGTGGGATCGGAAAAGATATCTCCCTTCTTAATCCAAGGTGCGAGATAAAAGAAAATAAACTCAGTCTCGAGTATAAAACGAGGGCCGAAATAATATTCAATCTCCGACCTCTCTTAGGCGGCGGAGTGTGGACCGTGGTGTACTCCAACACTTGAACAAATCCAAGGTCATGTTTTGTGAGAATCCGGAGATACTGTGATGATTGCTGAGAGGCTCGATAATATTCTAATTATTCACGTCCCCGATTCAGGATCATCCAGGCGGCGGTATATGTTGTAAATACCGCACGAAATAGACAGCACACACTCGAAAGGTGGCGCAAACACAAGACTCAGAAGGCACAGACATCGCAGAGGGAAACAAAAGATTATTATATTAGTTATGTAAGCTACTGTATATAGAATTAACAGCGCGAACACTCAGCTTTGTCACCCTTGTAGTTCCCACGTCCTAGCTTTCATCAACCATCAATGACCCGACGATTTACCCTCCATTATTAAACATCTGTATGAAATATTTTCTATAAATAATGCTCCGCACAATGTAAGAGTACCTTTTTTCACTCCGTTCTTGTATGACTCAAAGATCAATGTGATAGGTTTTTTTTTCATTTTTCGTTGGGGAGGTGCATCCCACTATCCCACATCCCTTGACCAAACCCCCCCATCCCGATTTACCAGCATCTCTAGATTGTTTGGCCATTCCTCAACATCTTGGTTTTATATTTTTTTTGTGGAGCTATTCAGTAGTACTGGTTCATCTCAGTAAGTATTTTCATCCAATGAGCCCAGATTATAGCTTACCATTCCGCATAGGAAAGAAGAAACTGCGAGATTGGATTATTTGCCACAAGTACTTTTTGTTCTACTTTTACCGCAGCTCACCTATTGTTGGCAGTGAAAACATGAATACTTCTTTGGAGAAACCAGTCATGAACGAAACTGAGGTTGCCAATGTGTAAGTTGAACACTCTTCCTTGTGGGATGTTGAATTTATATTTCGCTTCAGGTCTCTATCACTGTCACCATTTATAGAAGAGCTACTGGAAAAACAGTACGACTATTTTACGAGTACCCTTCAACCAGGTCTTAATGTGATTCAGGCCAACTAAGGCATTGTCGTCCACTTCTAATCTCTTAGGTTCAAATCATATTCCATTCAGGACTTTTAAACCGGAAATGGTGAGATCTGGCATTTTCTTTAATGAATGTAATTGCCGTACATTAATCCCAATACAAAGATTCCTCCCCATCCTGTTAAACCTGTACTGCAACGTGGTGGCAATGTGAAAGTAAGTGTTCATTTTGTTCTCATAGAATAATTATTGACATTCAAATAGGTCAATATTAAAATGCTCCAATGCAACACTACTCAAATACAACAAATAGAGGACATCTACAATGATAAAAAACAGTTTTGTCGGTTGTTTGAGACAACAGAAACAGATCAACATGACGCGCAACGGATTTTGGAAGAACATGGTCTCGAGATTCGTTGCCTAGAAGACCTTGGCAATGGTTGGAGTAAGCGTTGGAGTAAAGATAATAACCTGAAGCCTGGAACTGCTCAGAGAATACTTATGCAATGGTAGGAATTAATTTAGTCCTTTAGAGATGTATATCAAGTTTAAAATAATAAAACTTATAAAAGTCAATGTGGTTCAAGTACAACTGCACGGCAAGAAAAATCTAATGTTAAGAAGAAAGCCAGTGGCCTTGAAATATCTCCTAAAAAGTGGACAAGAAAAACGCCTTATGACTTCACAGGATGTTTAGCGCACCTTGACATAACATTTGTCTTGAAGGATTCTGTAGTACAACGAATCATGGGTATCATTGAGTATAATGAAGCCTGTATAGCCCAGGATATGAAACGATTTCCAGCAGTGCCATTGCATCCACATGTATGGCAGATAGCCTTAGAACAATTGAATGAAGGAGCTTCGTGAGTTTTCGATAATTCACTATATTGTAAATAATAAATTTGGCCAGTTTAACGGCCATCCAGACTCACAACCGGAATCTATTCAATGCAAAAGTTTATAATGAACAGCATAGTTCTGACCCTAAAACAGCAAACGTTCGTTACAACCTTCTGCCCAGCGATATATGCCGCCTATATTGAAAACAAGCAGCACAGGATGGAATAAATTTGACCTGTGCTCCTGAGATTAACATTCATAACTGGATGAATCCCGAACACTATGATTTTAAATCAGAATTATCCAAAGTTGTATTCAGGTATCATGGTCATGCAACCAAGGACGAGCGGTTCAAGATTTGTCTACATACACAGGAAATGCAAGATGCTGCTTGGAAGTATGCCCATAAGGGCCAGCTGCTGCTTGACGGAACATTTGGAATATGTAACAGCTGGGTGCTCTTATTTATTGCCATGGCTATCGATGAAGATCAGAAAGGGTTACCTATTGCATTTTTTCTATTCTCAGCACCAAGTGGCAATCGCGCAACACATTCAGGATACAACATAGAAATTCTCACTGAACTCTTCAGCCTTTGGAAAACTGCATTAGGGAAGAAGAATAACGAAACATTTTGTCCGAAAGTAGCAATAACCGATACTGATACAAAGGAACGAGGGGCTCTACTGGCTGTATGGCTGGCAATCTTTCTACTGCTATGCAAATTTCATGTTCGTCAGTGCTGGTCTAACAAGTGCAAGGTTCTTCTCAACATTGGCAAGAAATATAACTTTGAGAAAATTCAAATTGAAACCCGATTGCGTGCCCTTGAAGAAAAGTACGTTATCTACAGTTAAATGTAATATCTATCTTTATGCTAATATTTCAGTCTAATCAAAACAATTACTTATGAGAAAGCAGTCGAATTAATTCAAAACGAACATACAGCACTAACTGGTCTGAGTCAAGGTACTGGTTGTAATCCAAAAGCCATTCAAGGATCGGCATTCCTAACTTACCTTACCGATACATGGATGCCCAACTCTTTATGGCAAGGCTGGTCCCTGGGAGGATGGATCAAAGCATCGAAGATATTAAATATTGACATCGATGGAGTAATACCAACAACAAATCACTTGGAAGCCTTCAATGGTGTTTTAAAAACAAAATATCTGAATCAAGCCAAGCATCATGGCCGTCGATTACACTTAGACCTACTCTTTTTCGGCATTCAAGGTTCTTCCAGAGGTATATAAGCAACGCAACTCAATTCGTCAATACCATGAATGGCTATTAGCTCAGTTTCGAGATCAAGCAGGTGGTGCCAATCTTCGAAGAGAAAAGAAAATAAATCCTATCATGGAGAAATCTACTCCAGTTGCATGGTGGAATGCAGATGCTGAATCAATACATCAAGAAGCTGCTGCTGAAATTGTTCGTTTATGTCGAATTGGAAATTATAAGTGGCTAGATCCCTATACACTCTCAGCAACATGTGCGCATACAGTCGCGGATACTCGTCAGCCAGATTATCAATACTATGACCTTAAAATCAGTGGATATGGATGGGCTTATTGTGGCTGTCCTTATTTCCTGGGCACAAAAGGAGCCTGTAAACATTTATGGGCTCTTCGTTCTATCCTCAAGACACAGTCACTACCATTTGTGATTACATATCCCGCCACACAAATTGAGGCATTAAAGATAGCCTCGTATTTCCTTTTAAAAGGTTAGCTACTTTACTATCGTAATATGGTGATTTTTATGAAATTTTTAGGAACAATATCATCAGTTCCTACACCTCCATTACCATTGAATAATTTGAAGAATATTAGTGAAGAAATATTCACGACTATTCATAGTATGGGAGTATTAGGACACAAATGTTCAGTATATACCACGTCAAAGACGGAAGTATAACTTAAGGCTCAGAAGACAAGTATAACCCAGTGAACCAAGTCTATAACCAATCTGAGGAACTACTCTCAGATTGTCTCATGTATTTATATACATTAGAGTGCTAAACTACACCAATAGGACAATGAGACATTATCTACCAATAGGACAATGGTAGCCAGAAATGTTACAAAGAATTAACTGAATAAGGGAAGTTATGTTAAATGGTCCATGCATACAATGGGAAACATGGGAGAAGCAACACAGATCTTTAAGTACAGGTGACTACTAGTGGGTACTTACTGGGCACACCACTAAAGGGGCTAACCATGGAATGGTTAGGACATCGTAATACCTACAGCTAGAGCTAGAGATTGTACTATGCTACATGTTGTGCTAATGAGCCCTGACAGGGAGCCAGTGAAGAAATCAAAGACAATATAGACTCTGATAGTGGAAGTTCAGACAATGATGAAAATGATGATGATCACCTTCAAGATATCAGTAGCCTTTCTCTTTGTCATCAACTACAGTCACGTCTGAGACATGAGTTAACAATTATTTTACCCCACTTACATTGCCTTTCAACATTATTAGAAGAAGAAGCAAAATATCCAGTTGAAGAGAATATGTTAGATGAACTGGAAGACATTATTTCAAAAATACACAAATTATCAATTCATAGATGTCAAAGTCGAAGTTCAGATGATCCAAATATTTCCCACACCATACAAGTATGTGTAGTTCTTTCTAATCTAAACCTTGTTTGAGGATAATTTTTCAGAACAATTCAAAAGCAAAACCATTCAATCCGACAATTCCCACAGGTTCTTCTAAGCTTGTATTACCCCCATCACCTGAACAGTAACAAATACGTAAAGATTCACATGCAGTGCACTAGTACTAATACTTTAAAAAATATATAGTATATTTCTACAAACAAAATTCATGTAGCTACACTTGTTGAGTATCTAAAATAATGATTGAACTTTTGGTTCTGCAGAGCACAGATTTTATTTTATTGATGCTGCGTAATTGTCAAGGTCTGATACCTTAGGTTTGTAGTCAATCTTGCAATCAATAACTCTTTTGAGATTATTGATTGGAAGTTCGACTGAGTTGGGGACGTGGCCTCAGCTTATATGCTGTGCCCTCTTCCTAGACCCCGAGTGTATGTCCCCAATTTAATGGTGACAATGCCAACTATAGTAGCCAACAATAGAATCAGATGAAGTCAAGGTCAACAACTATAGTAGGAATAGATTAAGAGGTGTAACTTAGTGTCGATGACGAGCAAGACTATCAAGGTCGAGTCAATGACAGCTGAAGTCAGGGATAGATTAATGAGTGATGAAAAAGAACAGATAATAGGTTGTTTATTAGATATTGACCAAGGTCGATATCAAAACTGAGTCTACATCGTATTTACATGAGGTTTATATACATGTGAGACTCAGGGAAGACATATGATACATAAATGTTGTTACAATCATTAGTAATTGGTGAAACAAATGAATGGAGAAGGTAACCCAAGGGGTTACCAGAGTGAGAGTATTTCCTGTGGGAAATACCAAGGAGTCTGAGGCAATTGAATTGGTGTCGAGTCGGTGAATTGAAGGTGTTGAGGTGGATCAAGGGTGTCGAAGCATAGTAATGGAATATAATGAGTGAAGACGAGTACAGGGAATGTTCAATATATTCAATACTGAATGATTATGTGTTACGTACGAATGATAGTGTGTCAGTTCATGACACCCTAAAATAACAAGCATAGTCAAATACTTACACAAGTCCTGTGTTAGTAGTAGTCGCATCCTATGTCACGGGTTTATTTAGACCCAAAGCTCTGATTTTGCCTGATTTATGTTTATCAACCCATGATCATTAATTGTCAACTGTTGATAAACATAAGTCAAGCAAAACAAGAGCTTTGGGTCTAAACAAACCCCTCCAGATTTTTGCAACATAAGAACAGTTTGAGTTAACACCAGCACTGAGCAACTGTTGTAACACCTTCTGGAAATTTTTTGATTATTTCCACCATTTCTCTCATATTTTCTAAAAATCTAAAAACACATAAAAACATAATTGGACTTTTTCCTTCTTTTGGCCCCTTTACCCTTTTCCTTCTTCCCCTCATGTTCTGGGAACGTGACCCCTACGATCGAGACGATATCATTGACCAAGAGTTTCACCCTGACCACCTTCTCCCTTCACCCTCCCCTACATACTCGTCAGAGGACGAAACAGAATATGACTCCCCTTATCCCATTCCTAAAGACTCCGACTTCATTCCCCCTAATCTATATCCAACTCGAGCCAACTATCATCTGTTCCAAATGGAACTCCACTTATATGTTGATCTCAGAGAAAAGTTCAATATTAGGATAAGTCCCACTACCGCATGGCCAGCTCCGACTCCCACGAAGATTTATCATAAGGAGCTAAAAGACTTGGAGATAATAGAAACCCTGCACTACACCAGACCTATCATAATCTGAGGATTTCAAGGAGCCTTTGTTATTGGAAATAGTTACAGCCTAAAGAAACATTGTCCTTACACCCCTGTCAGAATCACAAGGGTGATCGGACACCAAAAGTATAGATCTCAATTCATTCACGTCACCTTTAATGTTCCCTCTTCGACATTTTGGACCTTTAGCAACATGGAAGACTACCCCCAAAAACAAATCTGGCTGTCGGAGCTCTAAGGGACTCATATATCTAACAACCTCCAGAAAACCTACATCACCCATCAAAACCTCACACCACCATCTCGCCTTAACCTCCTGAAGCTCAGACAATGCTCTCTTTTAACATAACCATGCAAAACATTTCAACTAATTCTAGATCCTCTTCTTCCTATACCTGCCAATTTCACTACCAACCTCCATTTGATTCAGAAACAGATGATCAAGTTCCCACTCCTCGCTCTTCTACTCCTCTCCCTCTTCCTACTATTGAAGACCTTGAAATGGAAGTTCATGTATATCAAAGCTTGAGTAGTCAACTCCAAATCAATCCTGACACCGTATGGCCTCAGTACCCACTCATGTCCAAAGACGTATCTACTAGAAGTACGGTTTCGAATCTCGGTCTCCCCGAAACCATTAAGTATGGAGATACCATCATGATAAAAGGTTTCGAGGGGCAATATCACATTAACCATTGCTTTACTGTTTCACACTGCACCCCTCCTTACCAAATTATTCGAATCATCACAACTGCTAGTCTAGGAATCACCTTTGAGCACATTGGGTTTGATGTGCCCTATGAATGCATACTACCATATTCCTCCCTTCCTTATCATTCTCATTACGTCTTCATCCCCTTTGAAGAACTTTTCCTCATGCTGTCGTATACTAAACTAAAACCTGTTCAGTATATACAATTGATATTTGATTATAGAGGCCTTGGTTCTAAACAAGTTGAGCTTTGCTGCAGAAATACAGAGAAGGGGTGGAAGGTGTTAGAGGGGAAATTTGGTATGTTTTAATCGTAATAGATGTAAGGGGTAGAAAGAGAATAGTTCGGATGTTAGGAACGACTTGTTGTTAGAAACCATATGATGTTAGAAAACCGCTTGATGTTAGGAAACAACTTGACGTTAGAAACAACTTGATGTTAGAAACAATCTTGATGTTAGAAAACCGTTAGAAACAGACCAACTATCAGCACTTCGCTAATAGTGGAAATGATTTAGATGTTAGAAACCACTTTAGAGACTTAAGCTTATCCCACACTTTAGAGGGATTGGTAAAACTTGTTGTTATTTTAACTACTACAAGAGTTTTTATACAAAGTTTAGTAATTATTATTTATTTAAATGAGGAAAATATTTTTAGAGGTTGTCAAATTTTCACCAAAGGAGAAATATGGTGAAAGGGGTAATAGGTGAAAGGGGTGAAAATGGGTAACTGTTGTACAATAGAGAGAGGCAAGTGGAAAGACTCATAGACGGAGGACAAAAGGATGTTCAATTAAGGAAATACTCTCATGATGTTACCACTCAACTACCGAGTGATTCTGGAACTTTCTCAGCCCTTCTTCTAGATGCTTTTCTTCAGCCAGACTCTGATTCTTTCCCTTGAGCACTCCGATGGCGTAGAATCTGATTTTTCAGAGTACTTTGTTTATTGGTGGTGTGGGTAGTGGGGTTGGTGCAGGGAAGAAAGAATAGAAATGGTCTTCTGGATATAGACAGGGTGGCGTGAGGAAAACTTCTTCAAAGGGGATGAAGACGTAACGAGAATGATAGGGAAGGGAGGAATATGGTAGTATGCATTCATAGGGCACATCAAACCCAATGTGCTCAAAGGCGATTCCTAGACTAGCGGTTGCAATGATTTGAATAATTTGGTAAGGAGGAGTGCAGTGTGAAACAGTAAAGTAATGATTAATATGATATCACCCCTCGAAACCTTTTATCATGATGGCATCTCCATACTTAATGATTTCAGGGAGACCAAGATCTGAAATCTTACTTCTAGTTGATATGTCTTTGGACATGAGTGGGTACTGAGGCCACAGGGTGTCAGGATCGATTTGGAGTTGACTACTTGAGCTTTGATATACACAAACTTCCATTTCAAGGTCTTCAATAGTAGGAAGAGGGGAAGGAGTAAAAGAGTGAGGAGTGGGAACTTGATCATCCGTTTCTGAATCAAATGGAGGTTGGTAGTGGAACTGGGAGGTATAGGAAGAAGAGGATCTAGAATTAGTTAAGATGTTTTGTGTGGTTATGTTAAAAGAGAGCATTGTCTTGAGTTTCGGGAGGTTAAGGCAAGATGGTGGTGTGAGGTTTTGATGGGTGATGTAGGTTTTCTGGAGGTTGTTAGATATATGAGTCCCTTAGAGCTCCGACAGCCAGATTTGTTTTTGGGGGTAGTCTTCCATGTTGCTAAAGGTCCAAAATGTCGAAGAGGGAACATTAAAGGTGACGTGAATGAATTGAGATCTATACTTTTGGTGTCCGATCACCCTTGTGATTCTGACAGGGGTGTAAGGACAATGTTTCTTTAGGCTGTAACTATTTCCAATAACAAAGGCTCCTTGAAATCCTCAGATTATGATAGGTCTGGTGTAGTGCAGGGTTTCTATTATCTCCAAGTCTTTTAGCTCCTTATGATAAATCTTCGTGGGAGTTGGAGCTGGCCATGCGGTAGTGGGACTTATCCTAATATTGAACTTTTCTCCAAGATCAACGTATAATCGGAGTTCCATTTGGAATGGATGATAGCTGGGTTGAGTCATATATAAGATGGGAGGGAAGTCGGAGTTTTTGGGAATGGGATAAGGGGAGTCATATCTTGTTTCGTCCTCCGACGAGTATGTAGGGGAGGGTGAAGGGAGAAGGTGGTCAGGGTGAAACTCTCGGTCAATGATATCATCTTGATCGTAGGGGTCACATTCCCAAAACATGAGGGGAAGAAGGAAAAGGGGTAAAGGGGATGGAAGAAAGAAAAGGTCCAATTACGTTTTTTATGTGTTTTTAGATTTTAGAAAATATGAGGAAAAATGGTGGAAATAATTGAAAAATTTCCGGAAGGTGTTACACCGCCAATTGATAAGAAAACCTTATGGCTCAAATACCCTGCCCCACACATCCTTCACCTTGTAAACATGCCACAGTTTGAAGCAAAGTTACCACTTGAATATGGACAAGAAATCAAGATTCCCTGTCACCCTTACATGTACAAGATCATCAATTTCTTTTCTGTCAAATGCTCTGGTTACCATACATCTGATATAGGGCCAGTAGTACGTATCATCACTTCAACAAAGATAGGAACAATCTACAGCCACGCTCTATTTGATATCCGACCTGAATGGCTGTATGTTCCTGAACTTCCCAATTCTCCTTCCCACAATCCTCCACCCTCTCCCACACATCTGAAGGAACCATCTGACTCCCCAAAAAGTGACTCAGAATGTCTCCCACAGAAGAGGAAAGCCTGGAAGAAAAGGAGTGCATTGGAAGTTTGTGGAATAGAAGAATCTGGAGATGGAAGTGTCCACATAGAAGTGGAACACTGTAGAAAGCTCCAGAAGCTTCAGTAGTAATTATATTTATTTTATTTCCTTTTATGGACATTATTTCCTTTTATCTCACCATCCCCTTCTCCATATTTCTCACATTTTCTATCTGTTTCCCTCCCATTCTATAACATTCTGACATGTTCCATCACATTCCTCATCCTTTTCATGGGCAATGTATGACTCATCCTTCATGTATATAAACCCCCCATGGCAGAGAATGAAAAAAACAAGTTATGTCTTAAAGTTTAAGTCTCCAAGTTAAGTTGCTCTAAAGAGTTTGGTGCTCTGAAGAGTTCAAGTCAAGTCCTCATGTCTAAAGTCTTTTTCCACTGTATAGTGAAGTGCTTGCAGTCAGTCTTTCTTCTACAGCATTAATTGGTTTAACATTGCCAGTTTCTTTCTTCCTCAACTCTAACAAGTCCTTTGACAATTTCAACATCAAAGCCTCCTCATTCACTGCGATCAGTTGTAGTGTCATGAACAGACACATGATCATTCGTACATAACACATAATCATTCATTATCAAATATATCAAACATTCCCCATACTCAGAGAAAAGCTTGATATTAGGATAAGTCCCACTACCGCATGGCCAGATCCGACTCTCACGAAGACTTACCATAAGGATCTAGAAGACCTGGAGATAATAGAAACCCTGCACTACACCAGACCTATCATAATCTGAGGATTTCAAGGAGCCTTTGTTATCGGAAATAGTTACAGCCTAAAGAAATGTTGCCCTTACACCCCTGTCAGAATCACTAGGGTGATCACACACCTAAAATATGGACCTCAATTCATTCACATTGCCTTTAATGTTCCCTCTACGGCATTTTGGACCTTTAGCAACATGGAAGACTACCCCTGAAAACAAATCTGGCTGTCAGAGCTCTAAGGGACTCATATATCTAACAACCTCCAGAAAACCTACATCACCCATCAAAACCTCACACCGCCATCTCACCTCAACCTCCTGAAACTCAGACAATGTTCTCTTTTAATGTAACCACCCAAAACATTTCAACTAATTCTAGATCCTCTTCTTCCTATACCTCCTGATTCCACTACCAACCTCCATTTGATTCAGAAACAGATAATCAAGTTCCCACTCCTCACTCTTTTACTCCTTCCCCTCTTCCTACTATTGAAGACCTTGAAACGGAAGTTCATGTATATCAAAGCTTGAGTAGTCAACTCCAAATCAATCCTGACACCGTATGGCCTCAGTACCCACTCATGTCCAAAGACGTATCAACTAGAAGTAAGATTTCAGATCTTGGTCTCCCCGAAACCATTAAGTATGGAGATGCCATCACAATAAAAGGTTTCGAGGGGCAATATCACATTAATCATTACTTTACTGTTTCACGCTGCGCTCCTCCTTACCAAATTATTCGAATCATTGCAACCGCTAGTCTAGGAATCACCTTTGAGCACATTGGGTTTGATGTGCCCTATGAATGCATACTACCATACTCCTCCCTTCCCTATCATTCTCATTATGTCTTCATCCCCTTTGAAGAAGTTTTCTTCATGCCACCCTGTCTATATCCAGAAGACCATTTCTACTCTTCCTTCCCTGTGCCAACCCCACTACCCACACCACCAATAAACAAAGTACTCTGAAAAATCAGAGTCTGGCTGAAGAAAAGTGTCTAGAAGAAGGGCTGAGAAAGTTCCAGAATCACTCGGTAGTTGAGTGGTAACATTGTGAGAGTATTTCCTTAATTGAACATTCTTTTGTCCTCCATCTATGAGTCTTTCCACTTGCCTCTCTCTATTGTACAACAGTTACCCATTTTCACCCCTTTCACCTATTACCCATTTTCACCCCTTTCACCTATTACCCCTTTCATCATATTTCTCCTTTGGTGAAAATTTGACAACATCTAAAAATATTTTCCTCATTTAAATAAATAATAATTACTAAACTTTGTATAAAAACTCTTGTAGTAGTTAAAATAACAACAAGTTTTACCAATCCCTCTAAAGTGTGGGATAAGCTTAAGTCTCTAAAGTGGTTTCTAACATCTAAATCATTTCCACTATTAGCGAAGTGCTGATAGTTGGTCTGTTTCTAACGGTTTCTAACATCAAGAGTGTTTCTAACATCAAGAGTGTTTCTAACATCAAGAGTGTTTCTAACATCAAGTCGTTTCTAACATCAAGTGGTTTCTAATGTCAACGGTTTTCTAACGTCATACGGTTTCTAACGACAAGTCATTCCTAACATCCGAACTATTCTCTTTCTACCCCCTTACATCTATTACGATTAAAACATACCAAATTTCCCCTCTAACACCTTCCACCCCTTTCTCTGTATTTCTGCGGCAAAGCTCAACTTATTTAGAACCAAGGCCTCTATAATCAAATATTGATTGTATATACTGAACAGGATCCTAGTTTAGTATACGACAACATGAGGACTTGACTTGAACTCTTCAGAGCACCAAACTCTTTAGAGCAACTTAACTTGGGGACTTCAACTTAAAGACATAACTTGTTTTTTATTCCTTGCTATGGGAGGTTTATATACATGAAAGATTAGTCATACATTGTCTATCAAAGGGATGAGGAACATGACGGAACATGGTGGAACGTTATAGAATGTGAGAGAAACAGATAGAAAGTGTGAGAAATATGGTGAAGGGAATGGTGATATAAAAGGAAATAATGTCCATAAAAGGAAATAAAATAAATATAATTACTACCAAAGCTTCTGGAGCTTTCTACAATGTTCCGCTTCTATGTGGACACTTCCATCTCCAGATTCTTCTATTCCACAAACTTCCAATGCACTCCTTTTCTTCTAGGCTTTCCTCTTCTGTGGGAGAGGGTGGAGGATTGTGGGGAGGAGAATTGGGAAGTTCGGGAAATGTGATGTTTCCTGAAATTGCACTCGATGTATGCTTGTTGATAATTAATAAAATTGATTAGAATTAATTGTGTGAATGCCGGAGCACAAGAATATGACAAAATGAGATGCAAAAGTGGGAGAATCGAAGGCTTGTTGTCAAAGTTGAAAGATTCGAGGATTTAACTAGATAAAATGTAGTTTAGACTTTAATGCCTTGCAGCACAAGTCGAGTGTTGGAGTTTTAGTGTTGAGAAGAAGAGAAAACCAAGAAAAGCCGAGAAATTGAGCCTAGGGGCGACTGTTGTGTGAAGGCACAAAAATGTATTAAGTTAAGATTAGATGATTACATACAACGAACGAGCCCATACTTATACACATTTCAGGGCTAAACTATTCTAGAGAAAAGGAAGCAAATGACATAATAAACTGGAAAACACCAGTGAAAGAGAGAAATGATTAAAATAAAATAAAATGAGAGATGAAAAGAGTTCAAAAAGAATAATGGATGTTTCCAGCTAGTGGAAGAAGCGGATACATAACAGGAACATACAGCCATTCGGGTTGGATATCAAATAGAGCATGGCTGTAGATTGTTCCTATCTTTGCTGAAGTGATGATACGTACTACAGGCCCTATATCATGCATGTGGTAACCGAGTGTCTGATGGAAAAGAAATTGTTGATCTTGTACATGTAAGGGTGACAGGGAATCTTGATTTCTTGTCCATATTCAAGTGGGAACTTTGCTTCGAACTGTGACATGTTCACAAGGTGAAGGACATGTGGGGCAGGGTATTCGAGCCATAAGGTTTTCTTATCAATTGGCAGGGCTTTTGTGGAGCTATAATAAACCTTGAGTAGCATAGTATTATCCATAAGATAGGGAGTGTCAGAGGAAGGGTGGTCAATGTCCTCAGGAAGGGGACTGTCGGTAGTAGTTTCATTGTCATCATCATCATAAATATTGTACTTTTCATCATCAGATAGAATTGGGGAGTTAGACAAATTCTTGAGCTGAGGAGTATCTTTACAGTGCATGATAGGGATTGATGTGGTGTGTTGTAGGATTTTGATTCTCCGACACTAATCCCATACATACCCTTTATAGATATCTTCTAGAGTCCAGAATGTGGAAGATGGGATGTCAAATATCACATGAACATCTTCTAATCCACTACATTGATAACCTATAACTCGTATGACTCCTATTGGCACATATGGGCAGCTGATGGGGAGAGTGTGAGTTCTATCAACCTGAAAAGTTCCTTGAAATCCTTTAAGCTGGAATCATTTTCCTTGTTGTAATCTGGCTGGGACTTCAATGTCAGAAAGAGTAACTGAATATTTCTGAGCAAAAGGAGGTAGGCCATAATGTAGTTTCGTCAATTGGTAGTCTAGCTCCTTGATTGAGGTACAATCGTAACTTGGTTCTGAAGGGATGAAATGTGGGAAAAGATGGGGAGGGGATTATCAGGATAAGGGAAAAGGGGGTGGGAATTGGATAAGTTAACTCATAATCTTCTTCTATCACCCAATATTCTTCATCATAGAAAGGGGTGGGTTTGTCGTCTGTGGCATGTGGAGACATTGAATGGATGGGAGTGTGAACAGGTAGATAATACATCCAATATCTGACGTTATATGATGCCAGATGGAGCACGGAATTATTCGGGACACCTTGATGTTTCCATGTTGGATGACAATGTGCTTTCAGATGAAGTTGATGGAGTGTGAGATAAGAAGTTGAGATAAAGTGGTTCCGATAGGTGGGGGGTCAGCTGGGTGCGTTCATTGGTTCCGACACCATGAGGGTAAAGAAGTTGAAGGAGGTAATAGGGATGAATGTATTCACATGAGACGTCAAAGAGATAATGGTGAAAGTAGTATTGGCTATTTGATGTAACCCATACTCGCACTACCATCTCTTGTTGAGTTCCTCGATATACTGATATGAATCATTGAACCTTGTATGCTTCTTGAAATCCTGTGAACCATAATCGTTGTCCTAGGTAGAATGGTTCTTCTGGTAGTAATCGAATAGTGGCTATGGGAAAAACCTGTCCAGGATAATCAGGCCAGTTGAGTGTGTAGTCAAATGGTAGACTTTGATTGGAACTATAATATGATTGTACTTCAGTTAGGAAGTAGATCAGATCAGGATTGTTGAATTGTTGGGACATAAGAGAGTTGGACATAGGTGATGAGGTGATAGCGTGATAGGGGATATTCAAAGTCCGACAGCATGGTGTTAGCTTTTAGTATGAAAATAGTGCAATAAAAAATTAAAATTTTTCAAAGGCATTATAACGCATGTAGGGAACCAGCAGTTATGCCACTGATCTCATTCAGAAAATTTCACAGTGCTCCTGGGGTTCTTTCAGTGACTGGACCATATACTTCATTCTCCTTCAGGAAACCACCCAATAATTACCCACACATACTTCCAATTCTTTTGGAAAACCCCTATAACCCTCCGGGATCATTCAGTTAGGGTTCTGATTCCTGTGGTTTCCTGCACTGCTGATTGTTCCCCTAAATGGAAAAACACACTTCAATTGAAAATTCTTCTCAAGTGTTTTGGCTTCACCAGTGGTATTCAATCCAATTAAAATGCATCAGATCTCTCCTTCTTGGCAAGATCCTATCAATTATTCACTGTTTCCTCTGCTCCAAATGAATATTCCATATTTTGGAAAGACTGCCATGGTAGCTGTTTCATCCTTATATTATGGTTTATCCCTTTTTGGCCATCGGCCCTGCTCATTCTTCCTCACCTCACCCTTTGTCTCCTACCTTGTTTACATTACTGCTTTATCTTCCATATATCATCCCTCAAACATATGGCCACTCTTCAGCAATCAGGTGCTAATGCCAGTGCATTGGTGGCATGTCTCCAATTCCAACCAACCATCATAAGTATGATTAACTTTTACTTTCTTCTTCTACTTAGCCATTTACAGGCAATTCCTCTGAATGTTGCAAAAACTGTCTGTCATTGTGGGTTTCCACTTTTGCAACATCAGGCCCAGGTTCAACTGCCATATATATGCTTTCTTTCCTCCTTTTTTTGATAAGCAATAACAGATTTAGATTTCTATTGACACAATGTAGTGGTCAAAACATCCCAAGCAGTGCACCCGAAATTATACCCACCAACCTCATTACTCCTTCTCACATCCCTCACAACATCTGTAATGGTTATATGTGCTACATGTGTATAGAACTTAGAATACTGTAGTATAGTAATAGTAGTTACTTAATGTGGACACATTAGTGCCCACACTGTATTATATAATACTGTACAGTTGTGTGTGTAAGGATCATCTCCTTACACCACAACTATAACATAATAAACAGATTGGAACTATTAGTTGTGCGAAATCACCTGTAAGAGAGCACAGTTTAATCCCTTAAACCGTTTCACCTTTTTTAACAGTCAATTGGCATTAAAAAATATAGCAATTGAATAACACAGTATTCACAATAGTCAACACTCATGCAAAGTCTTATGACATGGCCAAGAAAAGAAATAACACCCCAGATAAGGGTGATACCACTGCTACAAGTGGTGAAAAAGTGCCTGAGGGCATTGGGATGTCACTCAGAAGAGTCAACAAAGATATAACTAGACCAGTTGTATCACAAGTCACAACACCAGATAGTTTCTCAGTAATTGAGACCCAAACAATGATGCAAGAGATGCAGCCATCACTCAAATCTTACAAAACCTCCAAGAAACAGAGGTCAGACTCAAAGAAAATGACAATGTTGCTGAGCAAGTGCAATGTGCAGCAGAAGCAGCATGAACCTCATCACAAGAGGTGAGAAAACAAGTAAATGCCACAAGAGCGTTAGTCGAGGCCCTACTAGGCAAGGAGCCAATACTGAAAGGTAAAAGTAGAGAGAGCCAGGTAACAACCCAGAACAAGATTGCATAAACAACCAGTGAAAGAAAGCTCAGATCAATAATGAACAGCCCATCACAGGTCCTTCATGAACTGAAGGAAACACAAGGCATGCCAACCAAACAGGCAGAAGCCCTCTGCTTGAACTGGAAGCAGAATTAGAAGCTGATCAAAGTGAGCTTGCAAGAGCAACCAAGAACAGCAACGACAACCTATCATATCAAAAAGAGGTCAGTGCATTCATCAGCAAAACTGTGTCTCAAGTGGTCAACTTGAGACCAGCAAGTGTAGACTCCACAAGGAGTCTAAGGAATGACTCTAGACATACAGCAGAGTACTACAAGGAGCTTGCTGACAGAGCCTCGAAACAAGCACACTGTGCTTGAAAGGCAGAACCACAGGAGAACTGCAGCACAGATACGCAACCAACCAGGACCCAGAGCTCATAGATGTTCTGGTCAAGAATGCAAGGGAAGCTAGGGCACAATTGGGGCAGTAAATCATCAAAGGGACACCGGTGTAGAACCGGGAATGAGAGCATCAAGAGCTCCATCTCCATAACAGACAGGAACCACAGCAGGAACAACAGGATAGGGGATGGACAGGAGATCCCAGAGCAGGCCCCACAACAACAAAGATAGCAGGGCTCAAGATACCCCGAATGACAGGGGAAGTGAACAACCCCAGAGCAATGCCATTCGACAACAGAGCAATAGCTCCAGCACCACAACAAGGAAACATGGAAGATCTCCATGTACCAATGTATGATGAGATCATACAAGCAGTGTGTACAGCACTGAGAGATGGGTACAACATGGACCCAGCTCAATCCCCACTGGCAAAAGCAGGTGTCAAGCTAACACCACCTGAAACATATTCAGGCAATCCAAATATCAAAGAGCTGGAACTCTTCATTGCCGGTGTACTACACTGGCTTAGCCTAAACTATTTACTTGGTCATTGTCAAGGTCTGATACCTTAGGTTTGTAGTCGATCTTGCAATCAATAACTCTTTCAAGATTATTGATTGGAAGTTTGACTGAGTCGGGGACATGGCCTCAGCTTATATGCTGTGCCCTCTTCCTAGACCCCAAGTGTATGTCCCCAATTTAATGGTGACAATGCCAACTATAGTAGCCAACAATAGAATCAGATGAAGTCGAGGTCAACAACTATAGTAGGAGTAGATTAAGAGGTGTAACTTAGTGTCTACGACAAGCAAGACCATCAAGGTCGAGTCAATGACAGCTGAAGTCAGAGATAGATTAATGAGTGACAAAGAAGAACAGATAATAGGTTGTTTATTAGATATCAACCAAGGTTGATATCAAAACTGAGTCTACATTGTATTTACATGAAGGTTTATATACATGTGAGACTCAGGGAAGACATGTGATATATGAATGTCATTACAATCATTAGTAATTGGTGAAACAAATGAATGGAGAAGGTAATCCAAGGGGTTACCGGAGTGAGAGTATTTCCTGTGGGAAATACCAAGGAGTCTGAGGCAATTGAATTGGTGTCGAGTCAGTGAATTGAAGGTGTTGAGGTGGATTGAGGGTGTCGAGGCATAGTAATGTAATATGATAAGTGAAGGCGAGTATGGGGAACATTCAATATATTCAATAATGAATGGTTTCGTGTTATGTATGAATGATCATGTGTCAGTTCATGACAGTTATGGACTGATGAGCATACAAATTGGATTTGTAGGTAAAGATAATTATTAATTATTATCTCACTTGTAATAATAAACAAGTTTATTATTGTTACCTAAAGATAATTATTATCTATTACATAGTGTAAGTAAAATAGAAACTAATAAACAAATGTAGTAGTCCATACCTCACTTGTAATAATAAACAAGTGAGGGAACAAGCACGCGACGCACACTGGTTTTGCGTCTGATGACGGGTGCTTAGGAGCGACTGTCCTTGTACCATCCGGTACACCCTAATTTCCTACACTCCCCCTCAGTCAATGCTAGTGTCGTTGTCGGCTCTTCGGTAGGAATGATACTCTGAGAATGAGTTACAACCTATCCGGAGGTTGATCTGTAATAGGAATGCTACTCTGCGAATGAGTTACAATCTATTTCAGACATCGTCTTGTTGTGGGGTTTAGGTTTTATTGTTTTTTTTTCTCATCGCGTATTCCCAATGCATCTGCTAGTGTCCAGTGTTGTTCTGCTGCCAGCCCTTTTGTGAACAGGTCCAATATGTTTTCCTGGGTAGGTACGTATTTTGGGGTGATGTTGCCACCAGCGACTGCATCTCGGATCCAATGGTAAGAGAGACGAATGTGTTTTGTTCTAGTTGTAACTTCGTCGGTGTTTTCAATCATCCGGATCAAGGAAGTGTTGTCGATGTTGAGTGGTATCGGCCCTTTGATGTCTAGTTGGAGTTCATCCACTAACTGCTTCAGCCAGCAGGTTGTTCTTCTGGCATGTACTGCAGCATAGTACTCTGCTTCTCCAGTGGACAGTGCTGTTGCGGTTTGTTTTTTTGATGACCAGGCGAAGCATCCTTCTGTTCCAGAGGTGATTGCATAGCCTGAGACTGATCGTCCATGGTCCAATGAGTTTGCAAAGTCGGCGTCAGAGAAGGCAACTATTTGGAGAGAAGATGATGTTCCTCCTAATGTGAGTACGTGATCTTTTGTTCCTTTCAGATACCGAAAAATCCTTTTAACAGCTTCCTAGTGTTTCATTCCAGGATTTTGTGAGAATTGGGTGACTCTTTGGATGGCAAAAGCTATATTGGGTCTAGTCATCACCGCACAGTGATTCAGTGCACCAATGGCATTCTGGTATGGGATGTTATACATCACTTGGCGTTCTTCTGGTGTTTTGGGGCAGTCAGCAATGCTGATATTAGTTCCAGCTGCTATCGGTGTGTTGACTGGCTTCACATCAGATAGACCATATTCATTCAGTATTTTATTGATGTAGGTGTGGTGCGAGAGGGAGATGGTGCGTTTTGTACAGTTTCGGGTTACAGTTATCCCGAGGAGTTTTGAAATTGGTCCAAGGTCCTTGATGCTAAGGTGTTCTTGAATCTGGTCCTTTATGCATTTGACTTCTTTAACTGATGAACAGTATAATCCTAGGTCATCGACATGTGAAGAAATGATAGATTTTGATGAAGATGAAAATCGGTAGAAGATGCATGGGTCAGCCTTAGAGACCTCAAACCCTATTAGAACAAGGATTGACTGTAGCTTGTGGTACCATAGCCATTCAGCCTGTTTAAGTCCATAGAGGGCTTTCAACAGTTTCCAACACCAATTTTCTTTTCCTTGGACAACAAACCCTTTAGGTTGTTTGACGTAAACAGTTTGGTCATCTGGCAGCTCACTGTTAAGATAAGCTGAGTTCACGTCTATAACATGGATTTCCCAGTCTAATGTTGCCGAATAGGAACATAGTAGCCTGATGGAGTCAATTTTGGCAACAGGTATGAATGTGTCAGTGAAGTCAACACCTGGTTTCTGTTTGCACCCTAAGGCGATAATTCGTGCTTTGTATTTGGTGATGTTGCCTTTCAGGTCTTGCTTTGTGCTGTATACCCATTTGGTGCCAATGACAGTTCTGTCAGAAGGGGGGATCACAAGTTTGTACGTTCCAAGTGTTTTGACTGCTTCAAGCTCATCTTCCATAGCACTTTGCCATTCCGAACTTGATGTGGAGTGCATAGCCTGTGTATATGTTGCCGGGACATCAGCAGAAGTCATGTAAGTGGCCTCGAAGAAGTTTATTTGGTCATCATCATCCTCAAGGTCTGCTTCAAGTTCTGGCATCTGTTCGTAGGTTGCTGCTGACCATTTTTGCAAGTTCCGAGTTGCTGTTTGGATTTTTGTGTTGGCATGGGCTTTGGCTCGATGGGTAGATCCTTCTGGTAAGATGTTGTTTTTGTTTACATTTGCCAAGGTTTCACTAGGCCTTGGTTGTTGTTGTGGTTCATCTGGGGCAACTTCCTCTGGCGGTTCTGAGTCTGGGAGCGATATGTGGTCATCAGCGATGGGAATTGGTGGGGCAGTAGGGTGTTGTCTAGTTGTTGGGTGGTTAGGCGGGTTGCTGAGTATTATGATATCTTCAATTAAGTCTGGTTTTAATCGTTGATAGTTGTACTCCCCCTCAGCCGCCAGCCTGTTCAGCCAACATGAGTTGTCATCAAAATTGACATTGTTTGAGATTTGGACTTTTCTTTTTTGTGGGTCGTAGATTCTCCATGCTTTTTGTGTTAAGGAGTAACCTACAAATATTCCTTTTTTCCCTTTAGGCTGTAGTTTTGACCTGTGGGGGTTATCGTCTAATGCATAGGCGATGCAGCCAAACCGGTGTAGTCTAGATAGGTTAGGCTTCCTCTCCTTATACATTTCATGTGGGGTTTTATATTCTCTTGTTGCTCGGGTATAATTACAATTCTTTGTATATGTGACATATGATGCAGCTTCACCCCATAGTGATAGGGGTAGTTGGGTGTCGATTAGGATTGTGTGTACTCGTTCCATTATTGTTCGGTTCAAGTGTTCTGCAGCCCCATTTTGTTCTGGTGTGTGGTGCTGTTTTTTCATGCACAATCCCATGCTTTTTACAGTGTTTGGTCCATGCTTTGCTTGTGTATTCACCACCATTGTCAGTATGTATGTGCTTTAGCTTCTTTCCAGTTTGGCAAACAGTAATAAATTGTACTGGAGTATCCGCATCCTTGCAGCATTTCCAGCCATCTAAAAACAAAACAAAAAACGCCTTTACCTTGTGTTTTTGATTCTGATTCCTCCCCTATACCCTAATACTGTAACGTATAACAAGCTGTAGTCTTTGTCAATCCACTGCTACTATGTATGTCTTTTATAATGAATCTCGATTCCACCGACCGCCTTTTCTCAGGTATCACATATGATGGCGGCAAGGGATTTTTACCTTTAACGAATCTAGATATTCAAGTGTCAATCGTCGACGCATCCAGTCGTGTTACTTTTACTCAGACTTATTTTTACGATGACTCCGCCATCCTGCACAATTCTTTTTATCTTTTCCTATCCCTTATCAGGCTATTGTGTGTGGCTTTGAAATGTGGATGAATGACGGCGTTCATATAAAGGGTATGGTGAGACAACTCGATGAAGAACAAATGGATTACCGACGCATTCTTGGGGACGATGATATACTTCATATCATCGAACAATCAAGACACGATAGTGAGTCCTTATAATGTATATATTTTATTTTTATGTCATAAAGAATTTCGGTGGGGCTTAGTGCTGGTGCTGTCGTTGGGCTCATTTCTTCCAAGGACAGAGATTAAAATCTCTATAACAGTAAGCGATCAAATTTCCATGTATAATTAAATTACTTTCCGATTGTTCATTTCATTATTTTATCAGTACGCTATCGACTTGTTTGACAGTAAAGAACCCATCATACAATTCCAATTTCCCTCTTATTTGGGTCGATACAAGCCCAAAAGCACAACACCTACTGTGTCCAGGGACCATGGTTCTGTTGAAAACAATTGCCCCACAGCCATATCCATTAATATGGATATAGAAATGCCTGGAGAAATTCTTTACGTCTATTCCAACCTCCCCTTTCAAGATATTCCCGTACCATCGCCCAAAGGTTTTAAGTGCACATCGCGGAAGCAGTTTACGAGTAGTAAAGCACTTCCAGACACAGATTTCCTTGTAAGCATCCAGGCTCTTGGTCTGGACCAATCCCGTTGTTTTGTCGAAGAATTTCAAGATACAGCTGCCCTCTCATTAAACATCGTCCCATACACGGAATCCGGTCAAGATCGTGACAACTGTGAATACATATTTCTGATAGATCGTTCATGGAGTATGTGCATGGATGATAAAATGGAGCAGACCAAACAAGCTATGAAAATACTTCTCAAAACCTTGCCTATCCTGGGTACATGGCCTTCTTTCATGCTGCTTTTGGCCCAGCAGTCGGTGAATTCATGTCCAGATTGTTCACAATTACGACAGAACTTCTTTCCACTAGCTCTTGCCTTCTTTTCCTTGGCTGACATGGCATTCTCATTTTGTAGGGATGGGTCTGTGGCTTTTCATGATCGGACCTCATTGTGAATCAAGGATGCCATGGAGGAGAAAGTGGTCGTTGTTGTGACTTTGGTGGCTGATCTAAAACTTCTCCAACTGTCTCCAGGGAGAGAGGTGAGAAGCATTGCTGCTTGTGCATGTTCAGGGAAGGGGACACCTGCATTGGCAAGGTATCAGATTGCAGTTTTGTATTGTTTAATATGTTCGTAGATGTCCTCAGTTCCCACTGCCAACTTGAATAGTTGGTGGAACCAATAGACTATGGAGCCTGTTCCTGATTGTTTGAACTCATTTTCCATGAGATCCCAAGCTGCTTTTGCATCGAGTCCAGCCAATTTAGGTATGATTTCTTGTTCGACACATTGTGAATAGGCAATTCTGATGTAGCTGTCTTTAGCCTTCCAGATATCCAATTTGGGACTCTCAGGTGACGGTTTCGGTTCCTCGCCTGTTATTATTTTCCATAAACCAATGTTTTCCAACAGATCCTTCATCGTTTGTGCCCATGGCAGCCAGTTTTGCTCTCCCTTTAATCGATTGTTGTCCACTCTGGGAAACATGCTTTGAATCCACATCGGAGGTTCGAATTTTTGTAGGGTGGCTCAAGCTGAAGGGCTTGCACCTGATGTTGTAGATCCACTCATTGTTGATGATGGGTGTTGTTGTTGGAGTTATTTTGTATAGGGAGTAAGTCGATCGATGGATTCGATTTGGTACAGAGTAGGGTTTTTATTTTAGTACTTAGGACTGGGGCCCATAACCTAAAGATAATTATTATCTATTACATAGTGTAAGTAAAATAGAAACTAATAAATGAATGTAGTAGTCCATACCTCACTTGTAATAATAAACAAGTGAGGGAACAAGCGCACGATGCGCACTGGTTTTGTGTCTGATGATGGGTGCTTAGGAGCGACTGTCCTTGTACCATCCGGTACACCCTAATTTCCTACAGTAGGATCATGATTAACAGGGCAAGCACAGGACTGGTTCTACAGAAATGTAGAATGACATGATAGAATGGTGAAGGTCTGGTCATTGGAAGATGTAGTAGCCACTCTACAAAACAGATTCATGCCCACAGTGACGAGGCATGAAATAGCTGCACTCTTCGATAGTGCAAAACAAGAGGGATGATCATAATTGACAATATATCTGAAGCACTGAAGGTTTTAAAATCCTTCCATGTCAAAACTTATTTAATAGAAACTAGATAGACAACTTACTAACTTTAACCATACTAACTTATCTATAATATTAAGATTTAAGAAATTTATTACAACTAGTCTGGATTATTCCAATTCTCATAACTTGAAAATTTCACTGTTTTTAAATGTTTAGTTAATTTCATATAAAATGTCAAAAGTAATTATTTATCTATGAGCCTGTAGAATAGACCATAACTTGTCTAAGAGAGTCTGATCATTAAATATAGAGTAAACAATCTGTTAATGTCACCTGCATTAATCTTCACATAAATTCTGAGACTGCATACACTTTAGATAAGATATTACCCACACTAATTCCTATGTAAGTTCTGAGACTGTATATGCTTTAGATGTGATGGCATCCATGTGTGTCTATTTGTAAGTTCCAGGATCACATATACTTTAGGTATGATATCACCTGCACTCATCTTATCTGTAAGTTCTGAGATCACATACACTTTGGATATGATATCACCCACACTTACCTTATCTATAACTTCCGAGGTTATGTACACTTTAAATATGATAGTACCCGCACTCACCTTATCTATAACTTCCAAGATCACATATACTTTAGATATGATATTACCCGCACTCACCTTATCTGTAAGTTCCGAGATCACATATACTTTAGATATGGTAGTATCCACATCAACCTTTATGTAAGTTCCGAGGTTACATACACTCTAAATGTGGTAGTACCTGCACTCACCTTATCTGTATGTTTTGAGATAGCTTAAACATTGAAGCATGTATCCTTTTCCAATGTAACCAAGTGTGATGAAATCTCTAGTTTTGTTATAATTTACCTTATCAAATAAATCTAATTTAGTTTTTTAAAACCTGAATCTAAGGTTCGGATTTGAAATGTATTTTAAAATTAAACTCTATATTCCAACATTGATGGAACATTCCAAATTAGAAGTCTTGGTTGGAATTTGGTAGTAATTCCAAACTGAGAAATTCCCGTGATGGTAACATAATCCCTGATAAGGTTTTATTGAGAAATACAGTCAACTAAATAGTTTACTTTATATGTCTTTTTATATTTGTTTAATAATCACTGAAATTCTGAAATGGGTACATGGCTAGATAGTTACACAGCTATTAGTATTAGATAACAATAACCATTTGAGAAACATGATAGGAGATTTACCAATATCTTATAAACAATCTATATTTGCAACGTTACGATCATCCCTCTAGGCACAATACTATCTACTCTAGTGTCGGCCTGATCAACTGTTCACTGTCATTGTTATGTCTACTGAAACAGTACATATTGATTTGTCATCTACTCCTTCCCCTCCTCCTACCCCACCCAACCTCACTGCAGTCGGCTCCAGTTTTGTCGAATCAACCTTGTCACAGGATACTCCACCTACTCCACAATATCACCAGACCCACAGTGGCATTGTGAGGCCAGAAATGGCTGTCTGGCCCAAGCGTGTGTATAGATGGAAGGGTGATGAAGATAATAGGTTGGAGGTTGACCTCAAATCAGGGGATAAGGCTCCCACAGGCGAGAAATTGCCTATGAGGGATGTTGTAGAGGAAAGTGGGATGAGTTTTGAGAATGATGAGGATGATTTAGCCAGAACTGAAGTTGGGGCTACTCACCTCTAGGAAAGTGCTAACAGGAGCACTGAAGTTGGTCCAATGAGTGAGAGTGAGTATAGATCCAGAATGGACCACCTCCTCAAGGAAAAAGAACTCATGAGAACTGAAACTCAGATGATTGAGGAACAGCTGCAAGTTATGGGAGCTTTACATTGTCAGATTGATGAATGATCTAACAGTCTACTGCTTAATGAGAATCAGAATAATAATTTTATTACTCCTAAAAAAGTAGTAAAAACACCAAGCCAAGCAAGAGAAGGGAATATTGAGAATGGACAGTTTTTCCCTAGCTGGTTTGATGATGTCCCCGAGGAGATAAGCAAAGTTATTCCTATTGTCAAAGAGTTGTGTCAGCAGACCAACCAAAAACCGAGGAAAGCTGTAAAACTAAAACATACCGTGATGCAGTATTGAATCTGAGGGTCCCTGAGAGTATTAAGGAACCTGAAATTAAGGAAGATGGGAATGGAATCAATGATAAGAGCCCCACTCCCTGAAGGACAACTCCTTGGAAGAGTAAGAAGGATGTCTCCAACTCGGAGAAGAAAAAGGATTCATCAGGGAAAAAGACTCACTTTTCCCATGAAAGATCACAGGTGCCTGAGGGTGGTTATTTTGCAAAAATAAACCAACAGTCAGACCCTGACCCATCAAACAGCAATTCAAGTTCTAGCTCAAGTTCATCAGGGGGAAATTCTCCCCCAACTTCAGACTCAGGTGACTCAAGTCCTTACAGTTTGAATTCAGGTTCAAGCAAGAGGAACCTAATAAATCTAAGTCCAAAAGAAGGAAAGGTAAAACCCTGAGACAAGCTATTTTGGCTATGAAAGTAAAAAATCCACTTACCTATAATGGGATAGCCAACCTCGATATCTTTGATCAGTGGGTTTATTCAGTCCGTCTTTGGAAAAGTTTGCTACATTTGGAAGAGAAGTGGGCAGTTAAACTCCTCGGAAATTTCATGACAGAAAAAGCTAGTATTTTTTATATGAAATATGTTGCATTAAAACCACAGAAATGGCAGTTATGCACTATACTTCAAGCTGTATTTGACTACTGTTTCCCACCAGACTATAAATTGCAGCTTCATCATCAGCTGATGCAATCATTCCAAGGATCCAAACCATTCAGGGATTTTGCTCGGGATACAAAGATGCTTGCTAAACATTTTCCTGATATGAGCAAGCATCAGATAATCCAAATCATTTGGGATGGAGCTCAGCAATACATATGTCTAGAGTGGGTTAAAGCAGGATGCAGCCTTGAAAGCACTTCCTTGTCAAATTTAATTAAACGGGCTGTGAGATATGAGTCTGCAGAATTACTAAGAAAGAAAGAAGGAGTGAGAAATTACCACAATGACTCCCAGGAGTGGGGTAACAAGTCATGGAGCAATAATACTCAGATATCTACTAAACAGAGTAGCAGCTTCGGAGGGTGGGAAACCATCAGGGGGGAAAGTGGTGATGTAAATAAAGCATCCATAAATAAATTCGATGTGACCACGAGCCAACCAGGTAATACAAAACCTTGAGAGAGAAGTCCTCGGTTGAGTAAAACTGAATTAAATGAATTGCATGCTCAGGGGAGATGTTTTGTTTGCAAAAAAGAGGGACATGAAGCTCATAATTGCCCAAGTCGACACAATGCTCCTGCACCTAAAATTAAATCAAACACAGTCAATTTGCAATCCCTTGACACTCTAGCAGTTAAAAGTGCTACGATCACAGTTCATTCTGGTTTAATATCAGAGATTTTTAAAACATGAATAATTACTCAATGGTCTTGCCAAAGTATCTGTCATCAGATCCAGAAAAAATTTATCTCTCATTTCAGGGAGGACATATATTTTGATAAAGTTGGTCGGAAACAGATATGTTTCACAGTTATAGATTACAGTGATGATTACTTGTGTACTGACTGGACTGACCCATCTATCTCACATCTAATTAAAAGAAGTGATATTGAGGAAGGATGGACAGTACCAGACATCTTAGAACGAACTAAACTAATTGCCGAGGATTTAGAGCAGTATGCTCAATGTCAGGCAGCAGATGCTGAAATATATGCTGGAGCTGCTGGAGTAAAATCAAAGAAAAAGAAGTCACTACATATAGAAGAAGAGAAGTTAGAAAATGTGCAGCAAACTGCAATGAAAGTGAAAGATTTTACCCAAAAATTGGCCAAACCAATTATAGTCGAGGTCTTCATCAACGGAAGTCCTGCTCAGGCTTTATTTGATAGTGGATCTTTAGCTGATTTTATATCTACAACATTGGCAAACCAATTGCACTTACAGAGGGATATCCTGCAGAAACCATTAACACTTCAGATAGCCGTACAAGGTTCTCAATTGAAAATTAATTGTAGTGTGGCAGTCAACTTTCTCTATCAAAACATAAAATCAATCCAGCATTTTGACATAGTGAATCTTGACACTTATGATATCATATTAGGCACTCCATTTATTTTCCAACATAGTGTATTGCTTGGTTTAAACCCAAGTTGTGTTTTAATTGAGAGTGAAGATCCATTACCTCTTGAGGGAGAATCAATTACAACAATTCAGTCAGCTGCAATGGAAATCTTAGAAAGCGAGTTGGACAGACTGAGATATGAATTGAAACAAGAGGCAGCTGATTTATACATATCAGTAGACGATACAACATTACCTCCTCTTCAAGCAGTCAACCATACGATTCCATTAATAGACAAACATAAAGTATATTCTTGGTATCTGTCAAGGTCTGATACCTTAGGTTTGTAGTCGATCTTGCAATCAATAACTCTTTCAAGATTATTGATTGGAAGTTTGACTGAGTCGGGAACATGGCCTCAGCTTATATGCTGTGCCCTCTTCCTAGACCCCAAGTGTATGTCCCCAATTTAATGGTGACAATGCCAACTATAGTAGCCAACAATAGAATCAGACGAAGTCGAGGTCAACAACTATAGTAGGAGTAGATTAAGAGGTGTAACTTAGTATCTACAACAAGCAAGACCATCAAGGTCGAGTCGACAACAGCTGAAGTCAGAGATAGATTAATGAGTGACAAAGAAGAACAGATAATAGGTTGTTTATTAGATATCAACCAAGGTCGATATCAAAACTGAGTCTACATCGTATTTACAAGAGGGTTTATATACATGTGAGACTCAGGGAAGACATGTGATACATGAATGTCATTACAATCATTAGTAATCAGTGAAACAAATGAATGGAGAAGGTAACCCAAGGGGTTACTGGAGTGAAAGTATTTCCTATGAGAAATACCGAGGAGTCCAAGGCAATCAAATCGGTGTCAAGTTGGTGAATCAAAGGTGTCGAAGCATAGTAATGCAATATAACGAGTAAAGACGAGTACAGGGAATGTTCAATATATTCAATAATGAATGATTGTGTGTTACATACAAATGATTGTGTGTCAGTTCATGACAGCATCCGAGTTGCTGCCCAGAAGCATTGTGATCTTTATGGCAGGAGAAAAAGAATTCTTACTTAAACACTGGACAATGGAGACTTGCAATGGGAACAAATGCTTCTCCATTATTAATCATACCTAAACCTCTGAAACCAGATGGTACGATTTGTATTCACACAGTAGTGGATAAGTGAGAACAAAATGCTAATACTAGAAAATTACGCACTCCATTACCTGATATGGACATCATTCTGAGGAATGTTGTGTGACATAAATTTCATAGCTTATTAGACAGCAAAGATGCCTATGAGCAAATTAGAATTGTACTGGAGCATGTTAATCATACATTGTTCACAACTCCTGATGGAACAATGGAAAGCTTAGTTCTGCAATTAGGGGATTGTAATGGACTGTCTACTTACCAAACATTAATGAATCACATTTTTGCTCCATTTATTGGTGTCTCCATGGACATTTATATGGATGATATAGTCGTTTACTCAGATACTATATCAGATCATGTTAAACATTTACGGACTATTTTCAATGTACTTCGAAAAGAGAAGCTTTACCTCACACCAGATAAAATGTTCTTGTTCACTGGTGAATTAAAACTTCTAGGTCATATCATCAATGACTGGGGAATTCGTATGTCAAAAGTAGACGGCATGGAGAAATGAAAGACACCAACCAATAAAGACATGCTCCTGAGCTTCTTGGGATCAGTTAGTTATTTAGCAAATAATTGCAAAGGGATTCACATACTTATGGCAACCCTAACTGCATGCACAGGTTCTAATACCTCTTGGAGATGGGGACCTACAGAGCAGTGTGCCTTTGAAGAAGTTAAATGTTTAGTTAGCGAACATAGAAATAAGTTTCGTGTTGTGCTGGATTACTCACCAGATGCATGCTTGACCAGTGCAAGTGGAGTCATATCACAAGGTTCTGATCTAGAAAAAGCGAAAATAATTAGTTTCTGGTCAGGTAAATTTAATAAAGCTCAATAGAACTAGTTCATGACTTAAAACAATTCAAACCCCAATTATTGGGCACAAGATTTTGTATCTGCACCGATCATAAAGGATTAGAATATATAATGACACAGAAAAATCTCTCACCAAGACAGCATCATTGGTTGGATACTCTCAACCAATTCGATTTCACTATTAGTTATATTCTGGGAGAAAAAAATATTGTGGCAGATGGGTTATCACACATGTACAGTGATGAACCCACTGGAACAGTGTGAGCTGATAGTGAATATGTCAATGAATTAGAAGAGGATTTTGGACCAATGGTAAACTCGTTATTACTGTGGCTGGGATTGATGTCATCCCCAGTTTATATGGGAAACACAAGTGTCATTGAAGGGGTGTGTCATTCAATGCATTTGAGTTCCAAACAGGATGTTTTGCCAGTGATGTTGAGGGAAAAGTCTGTAAACATGGAAAAACAGACCCAGCATAGGAAATGAGGCAAAGGTGTTTCAGCTATTGGGAACATACCTCATCCTACTACTTTCGGAGAACAGAACTGGAGTCCAAATGTGGATTTAAGTCTGCCCAGGTTGGAAGAGACTATCCTGAATCCAAACACAAACTCGGCAAACTCAAACACAGATGTATTACCAGGTCATGGTCTTGATAGAAATATTCGCATTGAACCTGCTCTAGTGGAAATTATAAGCATGGGAGAACCAACATATGACATCCCAGAGTTAGTTAAAGGATGTTACTGTGAGAACAACTTCTTCAATAAAATTTGGATGAATCCTTCAGACTTTAAGGATTTTGTTGTCGATAACAGTTATATTTATTCCACTTGAGGTAGTAGTAGGGTTCTATGCATACCAGATATTATATCAGGGGAACGCTGCATACAAGAAATTATTATTACTCACATGCATTCCTTACTTGCCCACCTAGGGCATAAGAAAACAATGGATTACTTGAGATCCCAAGTGTGGTGGCCAAAGATGTGGAACAACGTTTTCGAATACTGCAAATCATGCAGTATATGCGCAACTAGTAAATCAAGTACTCAGTTGCCAATGGGTTTGCTATGACCTTTAGAGGTACCTACCTGTCCTTGGCAATCCATTGGGATCGACTTTGTGGGACTGTTACCAGCCTCAAAAAATCAGTGTGGCAAATTTGATCAAATTTGCGTTGTTATTGACCATTTGAGTTCAATGGTACACCTTGTACCTACGAGGACAACATATAAAGCTAGAGATATGGCTGAAGTTGTTTTTGATATAGTATATAAGCAACACAGCTTACCAGAATGAATAGTGAGCAATCAGGATTCACTTTTCACAAGTCAATTCTGGCAAGAATTGCACAAACTATTGGGAATGGAATTACGTCTGTTGTTGTCATACCATCCACAAACAGATGGTGCTACTGAGAGAGCAAACAGAACTATGATGCAGATGCTTTGTCAATGTGTATCTCTCAACCAAAAGGATTGGACAACAAAATTACCTTCTATTGAATATGCCATGAATTGCACACAATCAGAAACAACAGGGTTTTCACCATTTTTCTTAAATTATGGCCAAATGCCTAGACTGTTGATATGGAATTCTTCATCGGAATATCCAGGTGTTGAGTTATTTGCACAGTGAATGAAGGATGCCATAATGAGTGCTCATGATCAAATTATTGAAGCACACATAAAGCAAATGGAGCAGGCAAACAAACACCGCTGTATAGCAGGTTTCAAGATTGGTGACTTAGTTTATTCGTCAACAAAGAATCTAAATTTACTGAAACAACATGCATGGAAATTAATACCTAAATACATTGGCCCATTCCCAATCTTGAAAGAATTGGAACCTGGATCCAGTTATAGACTTGACTTATTGAATGATTTAAAACAGAGGGGTATACATCCCATGTTCCACGTGTCTCTGCTGCATAGACATATTGTGAATGATGATTGTCATTTCCCTGGCCAACAAATGAATCAGATCCCAGGATTAGGAGGGTTGGTGAAGGAGTGGGCAGTTGATCATATATTGTTGCACTCAGGTAAAGGTCCTGAAGTATTGTTTGAAGTCTTGTGGAAATCAGGCAACATAACCTGGTTGCTGTTCAGGGAAATTAAGCATTTGGAGCCCCTAGTAAATTATTGTGAGGCTAGGGGCATCAGGAACCCTAACAAATTAGTAAAAGATTCGACCATGAACATACCTGTATCGTATCTTCAAATATCAGGTGCAACACACATAAATACATCAAGTCCAACACGATCTGACACCTTCATAGTAAACCAGCCTACCTCGTCACCAATGTCTTGACACTCTTATTCACTCATGTCTTCACCTCAGGGGACAATGCTTGTTACGAATGAGATGTTTTGCATGCTTGCATTGTCGTATACTAAACTAGGATCCTGTTCAGTATATACAATCGATATTTGATTATAGAGGCCTTGGTTCTAAATAAGTCGAGCTTTGCCGCAGAAATTCAGAGAAGGGGGTGGAAGGTGTTAGAAGGGAAAATTGGTATGTTTTAATTGTAACAGATGTAAGGGGTAGAAAGAGAATAGTTCTGACATTAGAAACCGACTTGACGTTAGAAACTGACTTGACATTAGAAAACCACTTGACGATAGAAACCGATTGATGTTAGAAAGCAACTTGACATTAGAAACCAAATTGACATTAGAAACCATTTGACGTTAGAAACCGTTTGACGTTAGAAAACAACTTGATGTTAGAAACCATTAGGAACAGACCAACTATCAGCACTTTGCTAATAGTGGAAAAGATTTAGATGTTAGAAACACTTTAGAAACTTAAGCTTATCCCGCACTTTTGAGGGATTGGTAAAACTTGTTGTTATTTTAACTACTACAAGAGTTTTTATACAAAGTTTAGTAATTATTATTTATTTAAATGAGGAAAATATTTTTAGAGGTTGTCAAATTTTTACGAAAGGAGAAATATGGTGAAAGGGGTGATAGGTGAAAGGGGTGAAAACGGGTAACTATTGTACAATAGAGAGAGGCAAGTGGAAGGACTCATAGATGGAGGACAAAAGAATGTTCAATTAAGGAAATACTCTCACAATGTTACCACTCAACTACCGAGTGATTCTGGAACTTTCTCAGCCCTTCTTCTAGATGCTTTTCTTCAGCCAGACTCTGATTCTTTCCCTTGAGCACTCCGATGGCGTAGGATCTGATTTTTCAGAGTACCTTGTTTATTGGTGGCATGGGTAGTGGGGTTGGTGCAGGGAAGGAAGAGTAGAAATGGTCTTCTGGATATAGACAGGGTGGCGTGAAGAAAACTTCTTCAAAGGGGATGAAGATGTAACGAGAATGATAGGGAAGGGAGGAGTATGGTAGTACGCATTCATAGGGCACATCAAACCCAATGTGCTCAAAGGCGATTCCTAGACTAGCAGTTGCAATGATTCAAATAATTTGGTAAGGAGGAGCGCAGCGTGAAACAGTAAAGTAATGGTTAATGTGATATTGCCCCTCAAAACCTTTTATCGAGATGGCATCTCCATACTTAATGGTTTCAGGGAGACCAAGATCCGAAATCTTACTTCTAGTTGATACGTCCTTGGACATGAGTGGGTACTGAGGCCATAGGGTGTCAGGATCGATTGGGAGTTGACTACTTGAGCTTCGATATACACGAACTTCCATTTCAAGGTCTTCAATAGGAGAAGGGAGAGGAGTAGTAGGGTGAGTAGTGGGAACTTGATCATCTGTTTCCGAATCAAATGGAGGCTGGTAGTGGAATCGGGAGGTATAGGAAGAAGAGGATCTGGAATTAGTTGAAATGTTTTGTGTGGTTATGTTAAAAGAGAACATTGTCTGAGTTTCAGGAGGTTGAGGCGAGATGGCGGTGTGAGGTTTTGATGGGTGATGTAGGTTTCTGGAGGTTGTTAAATATATGAGTCCCTTAGAGCTCCAACAGCCAGATTTGTTTTCAGGGGTAGTCTTTCATGTTGCTAAAGGTCCAAAATGCCGTAGAGGGAACATTAAAGGCAATGTGAATGAATTGAGGTCCATATTTTTGGTGCACGATCACCCTAGTGATTCCGACAGGGGTGTAAGGGCAATGTTTCTTTAGGCTGTAACTATTTCCAATAATGAAGGTTCCTTGAAATCCTTGGATTACAATAGGTCTGGCATAGTGCAGGGTTTCTATTATCTCCAAGTCTTCTAGATCCTTATGGTAAGTCTTCGTGGGAGTCGGGGCTGGCCACGTGGTAGAGGGACTTATCCTAATATCAAGCTTTTCTCCGAGATTGATGTATAATTGGAGTTCTGTTTGGAATGGATGATAGCTGGGTTGAGTCAGATATAGAATGGGAGGGAAGTCAGAGTCTTTGGGAATGGGATAAGGGGAGTCATATTTTGTTTCGTCCTCCGACGAGTATGTAGGGGAGGGTGAAGGGAGAAGGTGGTCAGGATGAAACTCTCGATCAATGATATCATCTCTATCATAGGGGTCATGTTCCCAGAACATGAGGGAAGAAGGAAAAGGGTAAAGGGGATGGAAGAATGAAAATCCAATTATGTTTTTTATGTGTTTTTAGATTTTAGAAAATATGAGGAAAAATGGTGGAAATAATCGAAAATTTTTGGGAAGGTGTTACATCGTCTTCACTCATAAAACCCCATTTCAATCCTCGACACCCTCAATCCACCTCAATACGTTCAATTCACCAATTTGACACCGATCTGATTGCCTCAGACTCCTCGGTATTTCCCACAGGAAATACTCTCACCCCGGTAACCCCTTGGGTTACCTACTCCATTCATTCCTTTCACCGATTACTAATGATTGTAACAATGTTAACGTATCACATGCATAGCCTGAGTCCAGATGTATATAAACCTTCATGTAATTACATTGTAGACTCAGTTTTGATATCGACCTCGGTCGATATCTAATAAACAAACCTTTATCTGTTCTTCGTCATTGCTTCATATCTTTCTTCTGACTTTAATTGTCGTTGTCTTGACTTTGACAGTCTTGACTGTCGACAACACTAAGTCATCTTTCTCTTTATCCATAACCTTTACTTTGGTTGATAACCTCGACTTACGTTGCTCGTGTTGTTGACTACCATAGTCGACATTGTCACCATTAAATTGGGGACATCCACGAAGTCTAGATAGAGGGCACAGCACATAAGCTGAGGCCATGTCCCTGACTCAGTCGAACTTCCAATCAAAAATCTCAAAAGAGTTATCGATTGCAAGATTGACTACAAACCTAAGGTATCAGACCTTGACAATAACTAACAACCTCCAGAAACCCCATAATTGCTCATCAAACCTCCACACTGCCATCTCACCTTAACCACAAAACTCAAAAATGTTCTCCTTTAACGTAACTACACAAAACACTTTAACTAATTCTAGTTCCTCTTCTTCCTATACCTCCTGATTTTGCTATCAACCTCTGTTTGATTCAGACACAGATGATCAAGCCCCTACTCACCCTATTACTCCTCTCCCTTCTTCTATTGAAGACCTTGAAACGGAAGTTTGTGTATACTAAAGCTCAAGTTGCCAACTCCCAATCAATCCTGACACCCTATGGCCTCAATACCTGCTCATGTCCAAAGATGTATCAACTAGAAGTAAGGTTTCAAATCTCGGTCTCCCCAAAACTATCAAGTATGGAGATGCCATCACTATGATAGGTTTTGAGGGGTGATATCACATTAACCATTTCTTCACTGTCTCACACTGTGCCCCTCCTTATCAAGTTATTTGAGTCATTGCAACAGCTAGTTTAGGATTCGCCTTTGAGCACATTGGTTTTGATGTGCCTTATGAATGTGTACAACGATACTCCTCCCTTCCTTATCATTCTCGTTACATCTTCATCCCTGTTGAAGAACTTTTCCTCACGCCACCTGTTGAATGAGGAGTATAGGACGATAGTTTCAACACTAACACCACTGGAGACAGATGGTGAATACTCTGAATTTATTAAATAAACAAATTAACAACATACCTGAAGACAGATGGTGAATACTCTGAATAAAGAGTATTCCCTTGTCTCCAGGCCTAACTACACCGGTCCAGGGTGCCTATTAAGCCCCTAGACCCGTTTACTAGTTATTCTACATATATTACAAGAGAGTTGTTGATAATCATATTCCAACACCACCCTGCCTATATCCAGAAGAGTATCTCTATTCTTTCTTCCCTGCACCAATGCCACTACCCACGCCACCTATAAACAAAGTACTCCGAAAGATCAGATCCTATGCCATTGAAATGCTCAAAAGAAAGAATCAGAGTCTGGCTGAAGAAAAGCATCTAGAAGAAGGGCTGAGAAAGTTTCAGAATCACTCGGTAGTTGGATGGTAACATCGTGAGAGTATTTTCCTTAATCAAACATCTTGCTCCTCTCTTGTACAAAAATTATTCACTTCATCTCTTTCACCCATTTTCCCCTCACCATATTTCTCTTTTCTTGGAAAAACCCAAAAACCCCTTTTAAGAATATTTTCCTCATTTTAAAATAATAATTATCAAACTTTGTATAAAACTCTTGTGGTAGTTTAAAATAAAAACAAGTTTTACCGATCCCTCTAAAGTGTGGGATAAGTGATGGTTTCTAAAGTGTCTCTAATGTCTAAAGTCTTTCCCACTATTAGCAAAGTGCTGATAGTTGGTCTGTTTTCTAATGGTTTCTAAAGTCTAAATTCAAGTCAAGTCAGTTTCTAATGTCCTCCACATCCTATTCTCTCTACCACCTCTTACATCTGTTACAATCAACCTACAAATTTCTCCTTTTACACCTTCCATCCCTTCCCATATTTCTGTGGCAAAGCTCAACTTATTAAGGACCAAGGCCTCTATAAACAAATATCGATTGTATATACTGAATGAGTTTCAAGTTTAGTATATGACAACGTACAGATAACACTCACCTGAAATCAATACCCTTGCAGGATCACATCGTGCCACAATCAACAGTTATAATAAGTCGACTCTGCAGTCCTTCTCCAGATCTATCCCTGAAAAGAACCAATGTGCTTGATGAAAATTTCACTGAAAACATCACTGAGGATGATCAAAATTCTTCTGCAATGGATGCAGAAGGAGAAGATGATACCGGAAGCTATGTTGATGTCCCGCCCAGTCTGCCAGCTTTGAATGAAGTACCTAGTTTGTTGTCAAGCCCTTTTTTGGATAAAAATCGCTCTAGGAATGGCTTGGATGATTACTTCATCCAGGATTACGAATTGGATTTGAATTGATGTCAATTTGAGTATCGTGTCGTCGAGGAAGCACAGTTGCACAGTGCTGGAGGGCATGTGTAAGGGAAATCTTACCTGACACTCAAGTAACTGCGTGACCTCACTCTAGATCCAATAGAGTTTTATTTCTTTATTTTAATTTCTTTCATATTTTCTTGTACCTTGATGACTGAGGAATTCTTAATTTAGTTAATTCTCATATTTCTTTTATTTTGTCTTATTTACTGTACCTGAGTGTCTAAATACTTTAAATACACTGTATTTCATAGGTAGTTCTACAGGCTTTCAAATAGAAAGACTTACAACACTCAGATTTCTTGTACGTCTTAAGTCTTTTAATCTCATTCTGTCTTGTTAGAGTTGTTCCAACTTCACACCTTGACACAAGCAGGATCAAAGATAGATGACGACATCTAAAATAGATATTAGCATACGAGGATGGAGAAAATTTATGAGATTATACAGGAGTAGGAATATTGGAAATTGGCAACAGATGATTGAGTATAGTTTTTAAGAACTTGCACTTGTAGCAGGGACAGAGAAAAAGATGACAGATGACAGGGATAACAATGTGGCTTTATATATCCGAGGTGAGACATCGGACGGGATCGGTTTTTTTCTGGGGCTTGACAAACTGAAGTATCGGCAGTGGAATGAAACTCATATAAACAAAATATAACAGTTTAAAAATCAGTGATTTCCAGATCTGAAATGCCAAGTTTATAATTGACATTCTTCAGCGAGTTTCAGTCTGAATGTGTATCTAAGGGACCTGAAAACAGCAGTGGGTTAACTGCTATAAACAGTATTAAAAGCAGAGAGAAAACATACCTCAAACATCAACACTGGACAATTCAAGGGTGGTGAACTTGTGCATGGAGCTACCACAGAAAGCATTAGCAAGTAGTGATACTGGAGTATCGGCTCTAATGTTCAATGTTTCAGAAAGTTCAATAAAATAATTGCATAGTCACAGCAAAGACTTTATATTCAATGTAGATAGAGCAAAAAAATGACAAAATTGTGCAACAGAACAGATTGGAAAGGATGAGTATCATAGCAGTTTCCTGCAGTTTGGGATTTAGATGTCGACTCTCTGGGTTTTAGGGAGGGAGGGTGAGAAGTTAAATTAGTAAACAATGAATAATATCTACAGAAGTTTAAGGATGACAATCAGTGAGTGGAAAAGAGAGGAAGAAAGAGGTGATACTTACCCAAATGGTATGACTATCATCCATGGAGGTGGTGTCTTTTTTCAGACTGAGAACCTGGGTCTGAAACATTGTTTTTTCCTCTTGATGGTCATGTGGCAACAAGATCTATTCAAAATTGAAGCAAACTACATGAGTCTGAAGCACAAGAATGGTGGCAATGGACATGTACAGTGGCAACAGGTGAAGGGAGGGACCCTGTGGGTTGCACATGTGATGGGAGAGACACAGCAGCATGGGTGTATGTAGGTGTTGCACCAAAATGGTTCATGACCATCACACACCAGCTTGGTGCAAGCACCATCTTGGTCTGGGGTGTGACTAACAATATGGTGACCTTGTTGCTTTTTGTTGGGTTTTTTCAAACTCAGATAACTGATGTAATACAGGTCATGTGACTAATCTCTCCTGTCAAAAAACATACTTTTTTATTAATACCAGAACAACAACAAAATTCCCCAATAAAATGAGACACTAAATTTTTTACAATATTACTATTGACAATGTTGTTTCACAAATAGTCTTTAATATCGCTCAAATAAATTTTATTTGAGAATTACATCATTTTTTGTCATTTCTCACCTTCCCCCTCTCCTCCACTTTCACTCTGAATCACAAGAAAAAACTATAACATATTTCCGTTATTAATATAATTAATGTGATATACCATTTTTGTTCCATTCCCATTCTAAAAAAAGATAATAAAAATTACTCCTTGTTTTCAATAAATGCAGTAGTTTACCTGTACCTCCACGTAGACAAACCAGAATCACCTCAAAGATGAACCGCCCCTGACCTGCTCAATTAGTGAACATTGTAGATATACATCCCATCTACATTTCATAATCAGTACACAATTTTTGAATCTCAATACCCCTTTCTGTAGGGGAGTATTCCCGAAAAATCTACTTTTGAAGTTTTGTTCATCTTATACCTCCTTGCCCTTTGACATTCAGACTTTGCTCTAGTGAGATGAAATTTTTTTTAATAAATACCCAAATACGGTATTAATTGTCTGAAACAATCCGGGTGACATTCAAGGCGTTATTCATCAAATGAACACATCTTCTCCTCTTACCTTCATGGAGACCCCCCCAATCATTCCTTAATACCTCAACAACAGCTCCGCCAAATTTCCTAAAATGTTATCCAGATTCTGGTGGTATATATACCTACATTATTATCCAATTTTTAGGAAATTCTATCTTAGGGAAAATGTTCTAGACATACTTCTTGCTGCTCATAGGGTAAAATACACCAAAAAATGTCTGTTTTTCCAGGTTCTACCTATCTTCCCCTGACTTTTTCATTGATATTTTTATATCATTTTTTTCATATAATTTATTAAAGTAATCCATAAAAAATTTGGGGCAGTTTATGACAACAGTTTTTGAGAAAAGCACTGAACAATATATGTCCTCCTCATACCCTGTTTTTTGCAATCTTTTGACATTATTTCAAGAACTGCTGCATGAACATTAGAGAAATTTCAAATCTAGACACTTTAATATATTATCTATGAGGGAGGCTACCGGCTTTGTTGATCCTTTGACCCTTCCACTGCAACAGTTATAGTGGATATAGGGTATAATCATTTTCTTCATATAATTTTGAGAGACTGGAAACGAACAACTCACATGAACGAGGTCATGGTTGTCAATGGATACCAATACTATGTATTCCTATTCATTTGGCTTCAACATTCACTTGTTGGAAGACAACGAATATGATGATTACAAAAATAGATTTCATTCCCTTTGTCTCTAAACGGCTCGGTATCATCGATGTTCTTTGGTGAGTTTCCCCATATGGGCTCAAGAGATTATGGATGCGTTGAGTCGGGCAACTTACTACAAGTAGACAACTGCCAATCAACCTCGACATTGTATTTCCAGTCCCACACTTCAAAATAAATAAATCATATTGAACATATCATATCAGGACGCCAGGCTGTGTATCAACTACATACTCACGAACTGAGCCCATCAATCGAGTAGAACCAGGTGCCAGTGTCGCCAGGCCGGTAACGCGTCTTGGCCTCAGAAGCACGGTCAATAGATGAAGTTGGTAAATATTTATCATTCACTCCTGATACTGCGACCTTGCCAACTAATTGATTACTTGTTCCTCAGTACCTACCCATAGAGTCTCTCCTCGTCCAGAGTTAAGCTCCATTAGATTATCTTTCATTCCGTAACCTAGTTTTGTACCCCACTTTGAATGTGTTTTTGTCAATTTGACCAATAGAAAACGATTATCATATCCGTTACTCGAGATCCATACATACATGTTATATTTAAATTCTCAGTTGTGTTGGAGGCGAGGCGAGGCATAACGTCAAATGACATACCTCCAAAAATCATATTCGGATCATTTGAAAGTTGTATACGACAGCTGCGCGAAAACGTCCACAACATACCTCTTGATTGACGACGTATCGCTCCACCTGCTCCACTTATTAAGAACATCTGGTTTGGAACTTGTCGATGTACCCTGGGATCTAATCGAAACGCGCGATGGGCTATTGGTAGCATACCCAATCAATCCCAGCACCTTGGATACCGTTGATTCTAAAGTAATACATTATATTCTATCAAACAAACTAACGAAAAGAAAAGGGCTCGGGCGGTCAAAAGCATTAAGAAACATACGAAATTCTATCCAAAAAATAAATATACAACTAACAGAATCAAGCTCGCAGAGAATGTTGATTCATCTTGTACAACTTTTGTTCCATCAAAATTGACGGAATTGGCGATAAAGCGTTTCGGTTTCGACGAAGCACCAAGATAGTCGACAAAATACTTGCGCGGCGTGTCTTGTAAAGGGGATCGCTTGAAGACTGAAGGAAAAACTGGATTTCTTTGGGACACCGCTGTGACGAAAAATGAGAATGATATAGAAAAACAAAATATTCAAGAACATACTAAAAGAGAATCTTCCTTAGCGACATAGTCTAAGAAAATCTGAATTTCTTCGCGTTGTGATGATCCATTGAAAGATGGAATCTTTCTCGTCCAACGAAGTGGTGGTGGATGCAAACCTTTATCAACCAACAATCGACGAAACCGCTGAAAATCAGAATATCTCCGATTAACATTAGAGTCTGAAGCAAAACCCTTGTGGTTTGTCTATTTTTTTAAAAAAAAATACATGAAATCAAGGAGATAAGGGCGAGACGATTGTTCATGACGAACCTGTGTGATGATCGGGTAAAACTGAACAGAGGAACCTTCTTCATGTTCTCGGTGATTAATTAATCTCGAAACAGAAAAGTTGGAAGCTACTATACCTTTGGTAGTCGGATCTTTTATCGTTATCACCATGTATGGATCTAAGCAGAGGTAAGCAATTAAGCATCGTAAAATTGATTGGTCAAAGTTGACACGAGCGACGCACCAAAATGAAGTACAAAATTAGGCCCTACCATACATGGAGTCGGAGAGATAGAGCTCGACTCGGGAGGGCGGTCGGGAGTTGTTAACATTGTGGGGGGTTGAAGAGGGTTACAGAGTAAGCGCTGACATCGGGAGATGCTGACTCGTCTCGAACGGACTGGGGGCCTGGCAACGTGGGACTGCTTCGTGGCCCGTTGCTATCGACTTGGTTGTCCATTACTCTGTTCGTCGAATTGCTATACTACTGTTAATTCCTCAACGATTAGGTCAAAGTCAAGATTATCTGAGATATCAGTTTCATACTACTATAACAATCTTTTATTTTTCTCTCCCAACGACGACATTGGACAACGACAAAACTATTTGAAAAACTCTAGGAGCCGAAAGAAAGACAAGAAAAAAAATGCCATCTGTTGAAGAGAAAAAGAAAACAAGAACGCCATCTGTTAGTCCTATCCTAAACGGAAGGAAGGAGTTGAAACCTTCCAGACAAAAAAGAGGCTTGTGAAAGAAAAGAAAAATATTTCTTTCAGAGCTCTTTTAAAAATGGAGTACTCTAAAGAGGCCAGCGGGCGTTGAAACCCATTATTGGTTTAGGCGCGTTGAGGCCATGACAAAAGATCAGTAGGAGGGTGAGAGATAGGGAGTAGGCGGGAAAAGAGGTCAAGAGCCGAGATCCTAGTAGCGATAATGTTCCGGTTTATAAGGTCCAGTAACCGGGATATCGAGATACTTGGATTGAACAGATGTGAGAGTCGTCAATTTCACATTCAAGCTAGCCAGATGCGCCCGTGCAACCTCTTCGTCCAATTCTTTGGGCAAAACATGAACACCCAACTTGAATTTCTCAGGGGTTTGCCATAGTGCTATTTGAGCAAGGACTTGGTTACTGAAAGAGCAAGACATGACAAATGATGGATGTCCAGTTGCGCATCCCAAGTTGACAAGACGACCTTCTGCCAGAAGAAGGATGTGACGATTGTTCTTGAGAAGGTAACGGTCTACTTGAGGTTTAATGTTCACGACGGACTTGGCATTAGCTTTAAGCCAAGCAACGTCAATTTCGATATCAAAGTGACCAATGCTAAACATCAATTATTCAGCATACCGTCCGAAAGAAATGGAGCGAGATAACCAGCTTACTTGCAGACGATGGCGTCTTCGGGCATAACGTTGAAGTGTTCGGCCCTGATGATGTCTCGACAACCGGTAGTAGTCACGAAAATGTTCGTGCGGGGTGCAGCATCTTCCATAGTGGTAACTTCATACCCAGCCATAGCAGCTTGTAATGCGTTGATTGGGTCGATCTCGGTGATGATAACTCGGGCACCGTAAGAACGAAGAGATTCGGCACACTATATAAAGACATAGTTAAGACAACAGTAAAATTCTTATACAGGACATGAACTTACACCCTTGCCAACGTCACCGTATCCAGCAACAACAGCAACTTTACCTGCCAACATGACGTCCGTAGCACGTTTAATACCATCGACAAGAGATTCACGGCAACCGTAATGGTTATCTAGACAAAGGATTCATATTAGTTTGAAAATAAAGGAAACAAAAGAAACGCTGCGAACCGAATTTAGATTTAGTGACCGAATCGTTCACATTGATAGCGGGAACCTTCAATTTACCCTCACGGAAGGATCGATATAAATGATGGACACCAGTGGTGGTCTCTTCCGAGATACCACGAATATCTAATAAAAGCGCACCATTAACGAAAAGCAACGTAAACGTCGATCAAAAACATTACCTTTCAAGAATTGGGGGTATTTCTCGTGTACAATGGTAGTAAGATCACCACCGTCGTCAAGGATCATGTTTAAAGGCTTTCCGCCAGGGAAAGCGGTCAACGTCTGCTCAATGCACCATGTGTATTCTTCCTCGGTCTCTCCTTTCCAAGCAAAGACTGGTACACCAGTTGCAGCAATCCTATAAGCGCATTGTCCATCAGCCAAAAAAAAATTTTACGGTTAAACATGTATCCGAAAAAGAATTCCTCTTACGCAGCAGCGGCATGATCCTGAGTGGAGAAAATGTTCTAAAATAAATTTAATTCAATGAAAATCGTCCGTTTATTTTCTTTTTTGTGGGTGTACTTACGCAAGATGACCAAGCTACTTCAGCACCTAAAGCCGTGAGGGTTTCAATCAATACGGCCGTCTGGATCGTCCTGGATCGGGAGTATGAACGGTTAGAATATCATATTTTGTATGCGTCAAACGTACATGTGCAAGCATCCAGCGATACGTGCACCTTTGAGGGGCTTATTAGCAGCGTGCTATTGCAAGGTGCTCAAGATCAGCGTCTATCACGATAAGACAATCAGTACACTCTCATACCTTGAGACGTAAGTTCATGAGACCAGGCATCTCATTCTAAAAATGACGGAAATCTGTTATCCAAACGCTCCTTTCTTCTTTAACGGCTTGACATACCTCTGCCAATTCGATTTCTTTGCGACCAAAAGCTGCCAAAGAGATATCTAAAGGAAATTGATAATGATCAGAAACAACAAAAACATATTTTTTTAAGTGAAAAAAGACTGACCTGCGACTTTGTAAACCATGTTTTTATTGGAAGTACGGATTGAAACTAGGAGAAGGAAAAGGGAAAGATGGAAAAAGATTGTTTTGATCCTCCGCTTCGGCCAAACCCAGCTGTGGGCGCTCGAGTATTTGTTTCATTGTCCGCTTTTGTGAAATCAGTCGACGGGGCAAATACCCCTCACATTTTTATACGATGTCTATTAACAAGGATGGATGTCGATTATACGAAATCGAACAATTTATTTGCGATTATAAAGAAAATGAACCGGCGAAGTGTTATCCATTACCTCGAATATTCTACGAGTAAGTCTACGTCTGATTTTGTTTATTTTACCTTTATTCTTTTTGTTTCCTCCCAGATGTCCAAATCGACCCGTTATTGAGGTTACGTCCTTAGTCTCAATTGATCCCGCGACTGGAGAACTTGATGTTCCCGATAATTTAAAGTAAATCTTATCCGCTTTCGGTATTTTTTATCCTTATATAATGTCGGTTTTTCAGTAATTTATTGCCCGAAGGAAAACAATGGACGGAAATACGGAAATAAACTTTGTCGAAAACAGATTTGAATGCTTGTAAGACTTTAGTGGAGTACACCAACATCTGTTATGAGCTCGCACGAGTCAATTACTTCCACGAGACCAGCCAATGGCGTCTGGATCTAACTCGTACCAAACTCTTTCCCTACACTCCTAGTACCGATGAAAAGAACATTACTCTGACTTGTTCATTCAAACACCCATGTTTAGAATAAGGCTTTGCCACGTATTGTTTATACCCAGATAATGCAAAATGCATTTTCTCGCCTTTGGGGGTTTATGCAGGAACTGTTTCAAAGTTCTCAGCTGAAGGACACACATACTCGGACTGAAAGAAAACATCAATCTTTTGGAACTCGTGACGGGATTGGAGGAGGACGGTTCTTACACTGGTGAGCAATGCAATTCATGACGTTTTGTCTAACGAAGGAGCCTGTAAGGTGAGTCCTGTAGGGTCCAAGTACAAATATCGGTTTACACATGCCAGGTCGGAAAAACGACGGTACGTATACTTAGATCCCCATCATTGCCGAAACGAACAACATCGCCAAGTGAGTGCCAAGTTGGTATGTATTATGTATATTGATTTGCACTGGTCGTAGGATTATATCACAGCTTAATTCTGACAGATTGTAATGAAATGAGATTTTCAACCCTGTGTTATTTTAGCCAGCTTCTTTTACGAGACTACACCCACACTAGAATAGACTAAGCGCTCCGGTGACTGCGATACCGATGCTGCGGGACTTCGATACTCATCATTGATCATGATAGCACCCAAACTGTTATTAGACTTTTTCTCCTCGACCAATTCCTCCTTGTAAGAAAACCGCGAGTTCTTATAAGGTGAGTATTCGATAATAATCGTGATTCGATCCAAGTGGGCTTTTTTAAACAAACCGGTGTGAGACGCAAATTTGTTTCCGAGATTCTATAGAACTTCTTTTTCACAGGATTATTATACTTTCACATCCCTTTTGGGCTGAGTCTAACTTTTGATGTGCAACAACTGAGTTGATAGCTCTATTAGCCGCCACGAGACACCACTAAGTTGTACTTTCTAAATGTCATATCTCCTCCATCTCCGACTTATTTACACATGCTCACTGGTGACAACTCCTATGTGTGCACAATGATAATCACACCCCAGACAAATAATCCAGGTCTCTCTGCTGTTTGCTTTAAAGAGGAATATTTATGGGACAATGGAATGGTATCTAGTTCTTTTGCTGGTTAATTGAAAAGTTTTATTTTATTTCTTTCCTGATAGATTCTTACATACACCTTTCTCGATGGCTCCAGTCGACAGCACAAGAAAGTTATTGATACAATTCAGGAATGGACGTATTACGCCAATATTAAATTTGATCTAAAAGAGAGAACTGATGACTCAGAGGCTTTAATTAGGGTATCGTTTTGCGACAGATCAGGAGACTGGAGCCTTGTCGGTCAACAAATCATAGCCAAAAAGGAAGGATGTACAATGAACTTGGGATCCGTGCGAGATAACGATACTTGCACATTATGCGAGCGTAGTGTAATACTACACGAGTGGGGTCATACATTGGGTCTTTTACACGAACATCAAGTTTGTGGACGCTCCGTCTACAAAAGTTAGTAGTAATAACTAAACCGTCGATTGCTTAGGGCATGGCTGCAAGACGCGCATTTACTTTCAATGCGGACGCTGTCAAAGAATATTATCGTCGAAGTCATCCCTACTTGGATAGTTCTTTTATAGAAAAGAACATAATTACACCCTACTTCCATGAGGATATGTCGGTATGGAGTGAAGTTGATATTCAGTCAATCATGATGTATGGACTTCTCTTACCCAGAGGACATTTGACTAAAAATAAAAATAAAAATTCAGGTATCCTATTCACAAGTCCTTCACATACGAAGGTAATATCGTCGTTGGGATGAATACTGAACTATCGGAGAAAGATAAAGCATACATGGTACTCGTCTACCCACGGGATGTTCCGCACGAAAATGCTCCAAAATGGACTCTGAGTCATGCTTTATCTGTGGCCAATGTTCCAGAAAACTTAACACGAGATTGGAATGCACGGAGCATCAGAGACGAATTTCGTAAATACGCTCAATCGTGTATTGAAGGTGTGCTTTGTTCATTAGATTATAATCATATACTTATGTATTTCCAACAGAACGCTGGATCAGGATTACTGTAAAAGTAAAAGTAAGAATCCAAGAAGGTTCGTATATGGATGACACTGTTTTGAAAAAGTCACAAAACATCATATATACATAAAGGGAACCGATCGTTTGAAGTTTTTCAGATTATGACCTCGGTAAAATTATAAATTATTTCTGATCACTGTGAAGAATTCTCATTTTTATTCCCCTTAAAAAGACAAATTTTGCAAACTTTCAAGAATTTTCACGAGTCGAGAGACGATATTCAGAAGTTCGAACACTACACAAAATCCTTATTCGTCATGCCGGCCTGAAACTACCAAAACTTCAGGGAAGTCGGTGGATACCCCGTTTTCATGGTCTGTCTAGACGTGAAGAAATAGAACAATTTTTACAAAGTCTTGGAAACAGAGAAGACCTACCACAGGTATGACCATTGTTGAATGTTGAATGATTGTAAATAACAGGGATCTAATGTAGAACGCTCTTGATCGAATACGTTGTTTTCTTCAGGTTGAACAAACTTGGTACGAGGATATCCGGACAAATAATCTCGATCATCAGGTATCAAAACTCAACCCGGTTATAAAGTGGCTAAAGACACAACTTTCACTCGGTTATCGACAATAGGATTGATCAAACATTCAAAGTTTTCAATCTCAATAGCAACGCTGTAGGATGTACAAATTATGTCCTGTGTTGAGCATAGGGCAGATGAAAAGGCGGGAGGGAATATATATACCAATATACCAATGGACTAACATTGAAATAGTCACTATAACCTATAACAACATCAATTATTGTATTATCCTAGATACAAAATATTAATATTTTGAATTTTGCTGTAAACTAGATAAACTTGGAATTTTCGAGCCCATAAAGTGACATGCATATGTATTTCAACATTTAAACTTGTAACTTGCCCTCGCCCCCAGATATCCCATCATGCGTCTGCCGCATAAAATGCCACTCAGTATTACCCACTTGCTTATTTCCATTCGAAAGTAAGTTGGCGTCTTTAAACATGACAAGAAGCGGGGGTTCAGGAAAGGATTGTCAGCTTCAATATTACCAATGGATGCGGATGTGATCTGAGATACAACCATTGACAGATGAGGAGGTGCATCGCAAAGAAGATAGTATTGTAAATTGGAAACTGTTTATAGTATGGTAATCTTACTAATGCACCAGTTTCGGATGTAACCCAATTTTGAGTGCATCCGAACGACTATGAGGGGTGTTTAGGGACAAAAATAAAGACAATTATGTGAAAGTGAGGGATTTGGCGCGGTTTACCTGATGACTCCCTAGAAACCTCCAGCACCCCTTTATTGTTCCGACAAATGTGACGGGTTGTTTAGGTATACCGAGGTAAGCGGTAGTTACCGCGAGGGTTGTCGAGTATTTGGTAGCACTAAATATTCACATTAGGCACCTTGAGTCTTTAAAGGTATTCACGCGGAATGAGACCGAGGAAAACTTAGGTAATACCAGTATAACCTTGAAATACCTCTATTTACCCACAGAACTCCTAGTTATTACGGATGAGGGAACCTTTCTCGGAGTTCCTCTGGTGATCGGAGCTGCGCTAAGGGCTTGAAGCTTGAAGCTTGAAGTCTTATAGCGTATCAACAGCACGCTGAATGATGTTGTGTTTTGTCCAAAACCATTCCTCTACATACGCTTCACATTTTCCTCAATTTTTACACGATTGGAATAGGTGATTTGGCCTATCTCTTGGACACGTCAGGGATTATATACAAAAATATTGAGATTCTTCAAATGAGCCTGTTTGCAACAAAAGGCAGAATCATATGAACGGAATAAATTATCTGATTTAGTGTTACACTCATATGATAATATAAGGTCCAAAACGTACCAACAGTTTATACAACTTGAATTCAAGCAGTTTCTGGGTCCGGTTCTCCTTCGAGTTGGTCCAGACCATCAACACACACTGGATCACTCCCTTTCCCCCATATCGGTAATAATTCTCTCTTGAAAGCGACCAAGGATGGATTGTATAGATCTAACCGGATTGTCCTGGAATGACAGGTTCAAGTCCGGTAATTCTAAGGCTGACTGGTTAGGAAGTGATCTTGTTGTGTTTCGTCGACGAAGGTCCAAAGTAAATTCGCAGATGAGTATCACTGAAAGCCTAGGAAAAAGTAAACGTAAATGGACATTCACAATTATATAGGAGATTTCGTACACGTTCTGAAAGATACCAATATCTGATCCAGTTGCAGTCTGTGGTGTAAAGTTTAATTATGAAATGCAACAGAGAATTGAACATCAACATCTCACTGGCGAAATCTGTTGGGAAGTTCGGATTGACTGGATTTAGTCAAATGCGGTAGAAAATTAATTGCGGCAACACACATATTGAATGATAATTTGCGTGACTGTAATAAAAAGTACAAAGCTTCAATAAAAAAAATTAGTCCCAGTGAGAAAGATGTATTGTAATAATGATAATAACTGTCGCATACAAAAATCTTAGGATCCCTGACAACTAGAATTAATCGCCGCCGGTATCTTGATAAGAGTGAACTTACCCTGTTGAAGAAGCAGAGTAGCAAAGTTTTTCCCAGTATGTAAGTGCAATCTTCGCTTTTCCTTCCATAGGCCCCAAAGCTGATGAATGACCGCAACGAAGGCTAATACGTCCGTGAGAATTACTGCGACATTGCTAATAACACGGATTAAGATAACGAGATGCGCTACAAAAATAATGCATTCAGAACATGTATACGAATTTTGAGGTTTTTTTCTCACAGCTAAAAAAAGCAAGTTACATAATAAAAAATGGACTAGGCATACATAATAGGAAATCCTACCGTTGTGGGTCGCATGAGGGGATTGTTGCAACTACATAACGTGATTAAGATATTTCACAATGATATCAATTATAATTCACAACCATAGATATCCAAGAATAAGGCAGTAAAGAATGTCGCAGAAAGTGCTATTGTCATTGGCCAATATTCTTTGCATAAAGCCAGAGTTCGAGCTGAGATCAATCCTGTGGGGGTTTATATAAAAAATGAGCACCGCTCAAGTATACGGAAATGGAATACCTTGTACTCCAATCAATGGGAGAATATCTATAGAGTTGGTTAAAAATTCCAGATCGTTGCATAGACTGGTTTGTGACATTGTCATTTCTTTCGTATCTGGAGTAATTGAGATAAAAATACCGGGTAGACTGTAAACAAAAAATCAGCTGAGAAAGGAACGGACAGGAAGAAGGCTTTGAAGTTACCGAAACAAAATCCCCGACCACGAGGAGAATCAAAGTTAAAAAAACCGGGTACTTGGAAAATAAATAAAGAAAGGTCGCTATTGTAAATTTTGGTCTCCATATGTATCGAATTTGATCATCAAGATGAAGGAAAGAGGCGTAAAATAAAAGTGCTGGATGCATGGATCTCAGCCCTATAAAGAGTCTTTCTTGAAAACTACTTACCAAAAGCGGCTATATATGCTTCCACCTGTATGGTTCTGCAAATTGTTAATTCAATTTAGTATAACAATGGCGCAGGGGCCTACCCCTGAGAGACTAATTGCGCCAATCTGTAGAGTTATTGATTCAAGAGGTAAAATAAAAAGACTCGACAATTTACTCTTCATATAGGATCTGACTTGAGGTATTCATGGTTTCATTGTTCATCCTGTTGGGTAGTTCAAGGAGGGTCGAAGTCTTTTGGTTAAATAATCTCCACCATCAGTGCTTCCATACGACGTAAGTATATATATACAAACGCCAGCCTCAATTGGAGATGAGGTGAGTGGAAACATGTATCTTAGGCTGTGTTCGCTCAAACGAAACATCATCGACTTGCTATTACCAAAGTATCGGAGCAGTTTGTTTCGATTGGCCCTATTTTGTTCGGCGTGATGTATCTTGAAACAAGGTTTTAACAACACTTTCAGTTGTTCCCCAGACTCGTGTTGGACTCTGGGAGTTATGGTAACACGCCGTTAAGCGTACTTAGGATGTGTTAGGTCGGTTGTAGGAAGTCTCTGTGTTAACTCCCAGATGTCTGCTAACGACATCTGGGGAACTACTAAATACTAGGATGCATAGGTCTGTGCGTGCCTATGTACATGCATAACCTAATATAGACTATAATAAACTATTAACCGGCCAGGGAATTCCGCAGTACTCAAGTGATGGAGATCGAACTCCAACAATTTTTGTCAAGTTGATCAGTCGAGAGCGGTACTCATGTTACTTGGGATCCATGGATGATACCGGACGGAGATCGATGAGAGATAGGACACCATGTCAAAGATCCAGAAGAGCAGGCACAAACAAATCCTAAAACATTTAGATTGTTCTTTCGGTTTGGTATTTGATATAAATATACAAATATATTTATGCAATAGTATTATTCGCTCGTGATTCCAGAGAAACCAATCTGAGGCTACACAGAAGTCGGAGTCATTGATATAACCATAGCAAAGACACCTAGAAAGAGCAATATAAGCTCTCCCTGTTCCAACTCACGGTTGTCACATACCTCCTGTAGGCATATTCCTCTTCGCAGTAACTCCTAGGACTTCCTGAATGGCACTGTTTGTTACCGCGTGTGCCGTTATAGAGATATCTATAATGAATAAGAAAAAAAGGTTATCACCACTGAGTTCGTTTCTTGAAGAGATACTTATGTAAAACTTACACCATGATGTATCCTTCTCGAAAATCTCGTCCAATCCCTCTCGTACCCGAGTCTTCATTAAACCATCCGTCTCGCTATTATTCCAGAATACATCTTCTTCCGTAAATCCCTCCTCGATCTCAAATTGAGGATATGTTTCCTTGATAAAGGATCGTATTCGTCTCATATTACAGGTATGTTGAAGATAGTTAGCTTCTCGTAATTTCTATCCGAATGAAACGAAAGATGGGTTTGGGTTATAGTATAATAAGAAAAGTATACCGAACCTCTTTGATAATTGCTTTCGGTGCGACAACGGGGTTATTACCACTTGGGAAGGCAATCCCTTCAAACGAGATTAAAACAGTTTGTATGGCTCGACTGAGTGGGCTAACATAAAAGCTTTCTGGAATTGGTATACCGGACGATAATTCTTGTTTCCATATACTATTGATATTATACGCTTGTTCCGTCCCAACGTCGGTCAACAAGGGATCGGCTGAGAAGGATTGAGCTAATATTGAGAATTGGACTGGTAGATACACTTACGACCCCACGGTTTATCCATAAGTTTTGCCCAGTAACTGATTACAAGCAAATCAACTGAGTAGTAGGCAAAGGTTAAAAATGATATACCTCATCCACGCCTAATCCAACCTTTTTCATTAGAAGATTTAATAACAACTCAAGAGAAAAGCTTACCTCACGACCGTACACCTCCATCGCGCGATTATCTATCCCAAACCAACAGAGATTGCAAACTTTAATGTGAGACACAATTGTACAAAAAATAACGACGCACGATAACCCTCTCCATGCCTCCCAATGAACAAAACTCGATATGTGGTTGATGATCCAGCTCCAGCTTCATTCAATTCAAATATCCGCCTCTTCAAATTCTCCCAACGCGCAGGGGTAGTGTCGATCAATCCGAATTGAGGTAAAACCTAGATCAAGGATTAATCGATTCTCTCAGCGAAATAAGCAAGATCACTTGTTCGATACTCGGATTTTCAGTATCTTGTATGTCAGCAAAGATACTAGGGATGACCTATTATAACGATTTTGGTTCAATGGGAATAAACGTGGAAGTTAGATGAGAAATTTCACCTTGTAGATAAATTTCATGATCTTTCTAAATCTCTCGAGGCCACCAAGATGGAAATGCAAGGAGATTTAACATCAGGAAAAACCTCCGCGCAGTATAGCGAGCGCTAAAATACGTAGGGTAAGTCGCGCTACTTCGTCTACTGTTTTCATGAGAAGTTACCCCACCTATGTATCCTATGAATCCGCATCCCTGCCTCATATGCTACAGTTGCTATATAATTTTGTTGGTCTACAGAAGAACTTCTAGGTTATTATCATTAAAGTGAGTAGCCTTGTTCGCTTCAATAAGAATAGTATCAAGTCTTTCGCTGATACGCAGATTTCCATTCAATTGCGCAAAAAGTCTTCATTTTGGTTTTATACTTAGTTAACCTAACCTATCTTATCACAATATACCTTCTATCTATGTCAAATCTCTAAGGTCATACAGAATGGAGAGTGTCTGGAAGAAGTAATTACTAAGGTAAGGATTTATGAAAAAAATTTCACATTTTTCCAAGATGTTTTCTGATGTCCAGCTTTGGTCACAGGTGTAATCAAATACTGGATATAAATGACATGCACTGCAAATAGTGTCGAGTTGAATAATGCTGGCTTTTCAAGTTCTGTTGGCAAAAGTGTGCCAAATGATATACATGCCATTGTTGTCAGAAACCACTCTATGTACTTTGAAGTATTCCACATAGGTGTTACAACCTGAGGTTCCAAGGTCATAAGGTTCAGGCAAGGTGAGTTCGTGAGGTGGGACTTGGCTTCAACTTATGTGTTGCACCCTCTCAATATGCTCATCCCAGATTTGGGCAGAGGTTTGGGATAGGTTTGGATAAGAGAAGAATTCAGATGTGAGAAAGGAAGTCAAGAAGTTGACTCGATATCAGAACTGAAGAACTATGTACATGATGTGGGTTTATATATCTAATGGACATGGTTAGTCAGCCTGATGACATTGTGTGTAATCTATACTACTAAAGTAAAGTGCAGGGGTGAAGTGTAAGTGAGGTTATGCAAGGTTGATAAGCAGAAGGAATCATATGGTTCATAGGTATGTATTACTAAAGGTTCACATATAGTTCACATAGGTTTGGTCATCAGTTTGGGGTTTGGAAAATGTGAAGAATGGAAGACAGTGAAGTTCAGTTTGCGAGGTCAATACTGAGGTTTGCTTAGTTTGGGTGGTTTGCGTAGCATAACAATAGGCAAGTAGACATGGATATTGACCAAACTCTCAAGGCAATTGGAAGATAACTTGGACTTGTGCTACAGTCACTCCTTCCCTACATGTGAGTAATCTTGTTTATTTGCAAATATTGGAATTTCACAAAAATCAAAATTGGTTAATTAACCTCCAAAGCTGTCAGGGCAATTCACTGATGGAGGAATCCTAAGAAATCAAACTTAGGATTCTTCCATCAGGGACTAACTACCTATATATGTCACAACCCATAACACGACAGTACATAATCACAATCACTCTGTAAGTATGTTTTACTTAAAGCATATTCATCAATTCCTGCATACTCCTATTGTTAGAGCAACTCTCCTGAGTTGGTCAGACTGATGGGAAAGGGGATTCTAAGAGAATAGCTTAGAGTCCCCCCATCAGAGTCTACTACTATATGTACTATACATATCAGTGATCCTCAGCAATACTTCCAGAGTGATTGCCAAGGCCTTATGGCCTCTGCCAACCTTCCCTGACCTCTACATATGCTTACATGTGACTACTGATGAATATGGAGGATTACCAGGGGGTTACAGAAGGTTTCGTAGTGGGTGGCTCTGTAGTGCTCAGGGATGTTCCATAGTGTTGTCAAGGTCTGATACCTTAGGTTTGTAGTCAATCTTGCAACTGATAACTCTTTTGAGATTATTGATTGGAAGTTTAACTGAGTTGGGGACACGGCCTCAGCTTATATGCTGTGCGCTCTTCCTAGACCCTGAGTGTATGTTCCCAATTTAATGGTGACAATGCTAACTATAGTAGTCAACAATAGAATCAGATGAAGTCAAGGGTCAATGACTACAGTAGGAGTAAGATTGAGAGATGTAACTTAGTGTCAACAACAAGCAAGACCATCAAGGTCAAGTCAATGACAGCTGAAGTCAGAGGTAGGTTAATGAGAGATGAAGAAGAACCGATAATAGTTTGTTTATTAGATATCAACCAAGGTCGATATCAAAACTGAGTCTACATCGTATTTACAAGAAGGTTTATATACATGTGAGACTCAGGTATAACATGTGATTCGTGATATTATTAATATCATGAGTAATTGGTGTTGAGTCAGTGAATTGAAGGTGTCGAGATAGATCAAGGGTATCAAAGCATAGTAATGTAAAATAATAAGTGAAGACAAGTATGAGGAAAGTTTGATATATTTGATAATGAATGATTATGTGTTACATACAAATGATTGTGTGTCAGTTCATGACAAGTGTCTGAAACATTATTACCAGTATTCCCTGGGTCATCCCCTGATAGTCGAACATACCAATGATGGAATAAATGGGAAAGAGAGTGAAATATGAAAATAGGAAACACCGACTATGGAATTGAATATAGAGTAAATGTATAGTCAGTGGTAATGAGTGTGAGAGAATAAGAATTGAAGAAATGGAAGTAAAGGAATAAGGGCATGTAAGGGTAAATAGGAAAAAGTGGAAATGAACCCTGACAACTGCAATGGAACATTCTAGATAGTAGTGACATAGTTAGTCTGATGTCGAGATTTACACCCTGACACACAGACCATTGCACACAGATCATAATGTAGAATATTTACAGCCATTTCTAAAATGTAAGAGAATTGCTAATTCAGAAGCAGGAAAGGAAAACCACTGCCATTGCCTCAAATTTGATTTGAATAACTTGAAACTTTGAATATAGACTTATATACTATGTATCTAGGGCATGGCATATAATTTTACCAAAAAAACTGTCTTTTTATTTTTATTTTTTCATTCTTTTTGATAAAAATATTTTTTTTCCAAATTGTATGGTATACCCTAGATACATAATAGATAAGTCTGTATTTAAAATTTCAAGTCATTTGGATCAGTTTTGAGACAATGACAATGGTTTTCCTTTTCTGCTTCTGAATTAGCAATTCTCTTACATTTTAGAAATGACTGTAAGTAGAACCATTTATACATGGGTATGGTCATCTGGAAATCTACTTAGATACACCATTCTATCCTCAATGCTCTAAGTCTATAGCTCCTTGCTTCACTCAGAGAGACTTCACCATCTAGTACCATAGATTCCCCCCAGATTCCTTTATGGAGAAGTCAAAAAATTGTTCAAAATACTTTTACTTACAGTCAGTAATTCAAGCTGGGATTGATGATATATGATCAAGTTATAGAGGGATGATTGTAACTTTGCAAATATAGATTGTTTATAAGATATCAGTAAATCTCCTATCACATTTCTCAAATGGTTATTGTTATCTAATACTAATAGCTGTGTAACTATCTAGCCACGTACCCATTTCAGAATTTCAGTGATTATTAAACAAATATAAAAAGACATATAAAGTAAACTATTTAGTTGACTGTATTTCTCAATAAAACCTTATCAGGGATTATGTTACCATCATGGGAATTTCTCAGTTTGAAATTACTACCAAATTCTGACCAAGACTTCTAATTTGGAATGTTCCATCAATGTTGGAATATAGAGTTTAATTTTAAAATACATTTCAAATCCCAAGCTTAGATTTAGGTTTTAAAAAATTAAATTAGATTTATTTGATAAGGTAAATTATAACAAAACTAGAGATTTCATCACACTTGGTTATATCAGAAAAGGATATATGCTTCAATGTTTAAGCTATCTCAAAACATACAGATAAGGTGAGTGCAGGTACTACTATATTTAAAGTGTATGTACCCTCAGAACTTACATAGAGGTTGATGTGGATACTACCATATCTAAAGTATATGTGATCTCGGAACTTACAGATAAGGTGAGTGCGGGTAATATCATATCTAAAGTATATGTGATCTTGGAAGTTATAGATAAGGTGAGTGCAGGTACTACCATATTTAAAGTGTACATAACCTCAGAAGTTATAGATAAGGTAAGTGTGGGTGATATCATATCCAAAGTGTATGTGATCTCGGAACTTACAGATAAGATGAGTGCAGGTGATATCATACCTAAAGTATATGTGATCTTGGAACTTACAAATAGATACACATGGATGCTATCACATCTAAAGTATATACAGTCTCAGAACTTACATAGGAATTAGTGTGGGTAATATCTTATCTAAAGTGTATGCAGTCTCAGAACTTATGTGAAGATTAATGCAGGTGACATTAACAGATTGTTTACTCTATATTTAATGATTAGACTCTCTCAGACAAGTTATAGTCTATTCTACAGGCTCATAGATAAATAATTACTTTTGACATTTTATATGAAATTAACTAAACATTTAAAAACAGTAAAATTTTTAAGTTATGGGAATTGGAATAATTTAGACTAGTTGTAATAAATTTCTTAAACCTTAATATTATAGATAAGTTAGTATGGTTAAAGTTAGTAAGTTGTCTATCTAGTTTTTATTAAATAAGTTTTGATGTGGAAGTTATTATCCCACACTCATTACCACCAACTATCCATTTATCCTATATTCAATTCTATAGTCAGTGTTCCCCATTCTCATATTCCACCTTCTTTCCTATTTATTCTGTCTTTGATGCATTCAACTTCATTGATCTGCTTCAACACCGGTGCTAAGCCTTCAGCTTAGCTCGGTCTTTATTCCCATGGGATATCAGTGATAACACCAGTGCATATATAGCTATGTAACCACCTAGCAGAGGTTCCCTAAGCTTGATCTCTTAGGTTATCCCCCTGCTAGTATCTACATTGTGTGGTTGCCCTAACAATCCCAGGGATCTCCTTCACATCTGGTGGTTCAGATTCAGATTGGTATGAGGACATTGGGATCAGACCTGATTGGGATAGAATGAACCATGACCCAGGAGGGGGATCAGGCCATACCATGACAGATACTGTCTTGCTTGTGCTTTGGTTTATTGTCCTGTGCCTTAACTTCAGTCAATGATTGTTCAAGCTTCGAATCCTCAATCAAATAGTTCTGGATCTTTGCACAATGCTTCGACATTGCTTTTGCAACCATTTGTGGGTTGTATCATGAACAAACAAGAAAATTTCAGCTACTGCCAATGTTGAATTATCACTCTCACGGCAGCTTGCACAAATAAAGAGTAGACAATGTAATTTATAACAATTTTAAATCAAATAACATGTTGGCATGTTCTATTATGGCTGAATATTTTTTCCAGTTATTTTAACTAACAGTTCACAGCCTAAATAATTTTTAATTCGAATTGGAAAAGTTACAGGTACCCAAATTGGGTATGTTTGCTGATTCAGTTGAGTTTTGTAAGATATATAAACCATTATGTTTCCAAGATTCATTGTAAGATACAAGAGATAGGTATTTATTAATTATAAAAAAAAATCCATTCCAGAACACATCTGTAGCGGTAAATATTTGCGACTGACCCACATACTAATCATGGCTCAAGCGCCGGTACAAGACTGTATGTAAAATTCATTTAGTAAAAATAAGAGGAATTGAGGTGTTCTTAAGCGAATCACTTAGACCCACATTAAAAAGTCTGAAACCGAAAATTTAAACCTCGTTTTTATTCTTTGTTTTTGTTTTTTTGGTGGAAGATGCCCAAGGCCAAATGAGCTGCTTTCTTAGCTCCGTCAGCCGGAATCGGAGGTACGATATTTGCATAGTACAGTAATGGCGTCCACAAACCATGATGCATGATGCATGGAGCTTCGTGAAGACTCTATAGAGCGGCGAGATCATCGCGTAGGCCTTTCACCACCGTCACTGGCACTGGCAGTAATTTTTAACGATCATCAAGAGCGCTGAGAAAGATACCACATCACGGTCACTGCACGACCTTTTTTGTCCACGCCGGTAAAGGAAAAAAATATGTGTCGACACTCAAATTTAATCCGATCTAAGAGTTCAAAATCACTTTATCTTCCCAACTTGGTCCAATATGTATGTATGTACTACAATCAACGTCAGCTGTCCAAAATCCGTTCATCCATTCGTCATGTCGTTTATGTAAAATCGCTCAATGCTCATAGACGCTATGAGGTTGCGGATAAGTTAGAAGGGATCGGGTATTACAAATTCCGTATTCGAGGGGCGTTACTTTATTCCCCACAAAACGTAAGTTCCGTTCTACAGTGACATGGCTTCTGAACTAATACTATATGCTATATTTCACGTATGTCTGCGTTTAATGCAATACTTATTCCCTTTCCATGGACCTAAATTTCAATTTGATTCACTGATTGATGATCGTTATGTAATGATAATGGGTTGATAAACATAAATCGGGCAAAATCAGAGCGTTGGGTCTAAATAAACCCCTCCAGATTTTTGCGACATTCGCACACTGAACGGTACTGAACATCCGACCTTATCATTAAATTGTTCTTTCCGTTGGACGCAAATCGACTATAGTCGGTTCGAGGCATCTTTCACGCTGTCGTTATGTGCGCTCGGTAAAGGTTGTGGTTGTGTTCGAGGTAATTATCTGACAATCGTTCAATTCCTATCGAGCCGGTATGAAACTAAGGCTTCTCAGGCAGCACGTTCATCTATTATCCCGAAACCCAAGAGAGGATTGGATCTTAACCTGCTTAACACTCCGGCATCCGAACTTCAAGGAACGCACAAACTTCAGTACTAAAGTTAGGTTATGAACAAAGGCGTCCCGTATTGATATTAGTATACAAAAAGATTTAACTTAGAAACCAAACCGTGAAGCACCATTTTCATTGGGCGAAAACAAGCGCTGCGCGAGTTTTTGTACCAACTTTGACGTACAGAAATTTGAATGCAGAATGCAGCAACTTCAACTTTTAACGAAACCGGATTCCCAGGATCTGACAGGCATTTAGATTGTTTGCTTATCAGGTCTTATGCATCTCGGGCGAGCCACTTTATAGTTGAACACAAGCATCGTGAATTGTGATAAACCCCTCCAGATTTTTACGACAAAGTGATAAGTCAGTGTGTGCTTCGAGTTCTGTGCGATGTGCACGTGCCAGTGAAACATGAATGTGACGCTTGCAACTAGATTCAACGTATTCACAGCGTAGCCGAAATTTAACAACAAATTAAATTACTGATGTAACTTTGATAAGTTTGACTGGTGTTACAAATTCTCCACCGAAAGTACAACCACCCCACACTCCCACCCCTTTGCCCTTGCTAGTGGAGATCTAGAAAGATCATGAAGTTTATCTACAATGTAGAAATTTCTCATCTAACTTTAACATTTAATCCCATTGAACCAAACTATCCTGACAGGTTATTCCTAACATTTTTACCGATATGCAAGATAATGATGATCCAAGCATCGAGCAAGTAAGTTTGAGCTTATTCAGAGAGAATCGGTTGACTTTGAGTCTTTGATCTAGGTTTTACCTCAATTCGGACTGGTAGACACTACCCCCTCGCGTTGGGAGAATTTAAAGAGGCGAATATTTGAATTGAATGGAGCTGGAGCTGAATCATCGACCACATATCGAGTTTTGTTTATTGGGAGGCATGGAGAAGGGTATCGTGCGTCACCATCTTTTTGTGTATGGTTTGCGTTTTCACATACAATCTTGGATAGATAATCGTGCCTTGGAGACGTACGGACGTGAGGTAAGTTCTTTCTTTCGTCATTATCGTTGTAAAATGAAAGTGTTGTATTAGGCATGGACGAAGTATGTCTTCTTTTTTTAATTTTTGACTGCTATTGCTCAGTTGGTCCGTTTGTAATCAGTTACTGTTCAAAAGCTTATGGATAAACCGTGGGGTCGTAAGTCCATCTTCCAGTCCAATTTTCAATATTAGCTTAATCCCTCCCAGCCGATCCCTTATTGACAGATGTTGGAACGGAACAAGTGTATAAAGTTAATAGTATATGGAAACAGGAATTATCGTCCGGTATACCAATTCCAGAAAGCTTTTATTCTAGCCCGCTTAGTCGAGCCATACAAACGGCTTTGATCTCGTTTGAGGGGATTGCCCTCGCAAGTGGTAATAACGCTGCTGTCGCGCCAAAAGCAATTATCAAAGAGGTTCGATATACTTTATTATGGTACTATGAACCAAAACTCATCTATGGTCTCATTCGGACAGAAATTACGAGAAGCTAACTTTCTTCAACATACCTGTAATATGAGACGAACACGGTCTTTTATCAAAGAAACATATCCCCAATTTGAGATAGAAGAGGGATTTACTGAAGAAGATATATTCTGGGGTGATAGCGAGACGGATGATTTACTGAGGACTAGGGTACGAGAGGGATTGGACGAGATTTTTGAAAAGGATAACTCATGGTGTAAGTCATATATGCATAGGTAGAGTTTTTTCGGGGAACTCGGTGGTGATAACTTTTTCGTCATTCATTATAGATATTTCTATAACAGCACATGCGGTAACAAACAGAGCCATTCGAGAAGTCCTGGGAGCTCCTGCAAAAAGGATGCCTACAGGAGGTATGTAACAGCCGTGGGTGACAATGGGAATGGGGAGAGTTTATATTCTTCTTTCTAGGTGCTTTTGCTATGGTTATATCAGTCACTCCCACTTCTGAACAGGCCGAGATCGGTTTCTCTGGTACTACGAGCGAAGTCTGCTAATAGACAATTAGATTCACATCAATACTAAACAGATGGCACGTTTGGTGGAGAGGGCAAGTTACAAGTTTAAATGTTGAAATACATATGCATGTCACTTTATGGGCCCGAAAATCTAGTTTACAGAAAAATTCAAAATATTAATATTTTGTATCTAGGATAATACAACAATTGATGTTGTTATAGGTTATAGTGACTATTTCAATGTTAGTCCATTGGTATATTGGTATATATATTCCCCCCCGCCTTTTCATCTGCCCTATGCTCAACACAGGACATAATTTGTACATCCTACAGCGTTGCTATTGAGAAAACTTTGAATGTTTGATCAATCCTATCGTCGATAACAGAGTGAAAGTTGTGTCTTTAACCACTTTATAACCGGGTTGAGTTTTGATACCTGATGATCGAGATTATTTGTCCGAATATCCTCGTACCAAGTTTGTTCAACCTGAAGAAAACAACGTATTCGATCAAGAGCGTTCTATATTAGATTTCTGTTATTTACAATCATTCAACATTCAACAATGGTCATACCTGTGGTAGGTCTTCTCTGTTTCCAAGAGTTTGTAAAAATTGTTCTATTTCTTCATGTCTAGAAAGACCATGAAAACGTGGTATCCATCGACTTCCTTGAAGTTTCGGTAGTTTCAGGCCGGCATGACGAATAAGGATTTTGTGTAGTGTTCGAACTTCTGAATATCGTCTCTCGACTCTTGAAGATTCTTGAAAGTTTGCAAAATTTGTCTTTTTAAGAGGAATAAAAATGAGAATTCTTCGCAGTGATCAGAGATGATTTATAATTTTACCGAGGTCATAATCTGAAAAACTTCAAACGATCGGTTCCCTTTATGTATATATGATATTTTGTGACTTTCTCAAAACAGTATCATCCATATACGAACCTTCTTGGATATTTACTTTTACTTTTACAGTAATCCTGATCCAGCGTTCCGTTGGAAATACATAAGTATATGATTATAATCTAACGAACCTAAGAATCAAACGCACCTTCAGTACGTGATTGAGCGTATTTACGAAATTCGTCTCTGATGCTCCGTGCATTCCAATCTCGTGTTAAGTTTTCTGGAACATTGGCCACAGATAAAGCATGACTCAGAGTCCATTTTGGAGCATTTTCGTGCGGAACATCCCGTGGGTAGACGAGTACCATGTATGCTTTATCTTTCTCCGATAGTTCAGTATTCATCCCAACGACGATATTACCTTCGTATGTGAAGGACTTGTGAATAGGATACCTGAATTTTTATTTTTATTTTTAGTCAAATGTCCTCTGGGTAAGAGAAGTCCATACATCATGATTGACTGAATATCAACTTCACTCCATACCGACATATCCTCATGGAAGTAGGGTGTAATTATGTTCTTTTCTATAAAAGAACTATCCAAGTAGGGATGACTTCGACGATAATATTCTTTGACAGCGTCCGCATTGAAAGTAAATGCGCGTCTTGCAGCCATGCCCTAAGCAATCGACGGTTTAGTTATTACTACTAACTTTTGTAGACGGAGCGTCCACAAACTTGATGTTCGTGTAAAAGACCCAATGTATGACCCCACTCGTGTAGTATTACACTACGCTCGCATAATGTGCAAGTATCGTTATCTCGCACGGATCCCAAGTTCATTGTACATCCTTCCTTTTTGGCTATGATTTGTTGACCGACAAGGCTCCAGTCTCCTGATCTGTTGCAAAACGATACCCTGATTAAGGCCCCTGATTCGTCGGTCCTTTCTTTTAGATCAAATTTAATATTGGCGTAATACGTCCATTCCTGAATTGTATCGATGGCTTTCTTGTGCTGTCGGCTGGAGCCATCGAGAAAGGTGTATGTAAGAATCTGTCAGGAAAAAAATAATCAAAGCCTCCATGTAACCAGCAAAAGAACTAGATACCATTCCATTGTCCCATAAATATTCCTCTTTATAACAGACGGCAGAGAGACCTGGAGTATTTGTCTGGGATGTGATTATCATTGTGCAGACATAGGAGTTGTCACCAGTGAAATTTAGGTCCATGGAAAGGGAATAAGTATTGCATTAAACGCAGACATACGTGAAAAGTAGCATTATGTAAACTTCATTTAGTAAAAATAAGAGGAATTGAGGTGTTCCTAAATGAATCACTTAGACCCACATTAAGAAGTCTGAAACCGAAAATTTAAACCTCGTTTTTATTTTTATTTTTTGTTTTTTTGGTGGAAGATGCTCAAGGCCAAATGAGCTGCTTTCTTAGCTCCGTCAGCCGGAATCGGAGGTACGATATTTGCATAGTACAGTAATGGCGTCCACAAACCATGATGCATGATGCATGGAGCTTCGTGAAGACTCTATAGAGCGGCGAGATCATCGCGTAGGCTTTCACCACCGTCACTGGTACTGGCAGTAATTTTTAACGATCATCAAGAGCGCTGAGAAAGATACCACGTCACCTAATCACACGGTCACTGTACACGACCTTTTTTGTCCACGCCGGTAAAGGAAAAAAATATGTGTCGACAGTCTTAAATTTAATCCAATCTAGAATTCAAAATCACTTTATCTTCCTAACTTGGTCCAATATGTATGTACTACAATCAACGTCAGCTGTCCAAAATCCGTTCATCCATTCGTCATGTCGTTTATGTAAAATTGCTCATAGACGCTATGAGGTTGCGGAGAAGTTAGAAGGGACCGGGTATTGCAAATCCCGTATTCGAGGGGCGTTACTTTATTCACACCACAAGAAGTAAGTTCCGTTCTATATTGACACAGTGACATGGCTTCTGAACTAATACTATTCCCAAAAGATATGCACCCGCTGTTCTTAAGGATACCTATAATAGCTTCGCATCAGTATTCTCGGATCCTATCCTCGCGCTTATTCGGGATATTGTGCCGTTGAGCCATCTCATAATACTCACTTGTCATTCGATGATTAGTACACGGACAGCTGTCAATAAAGCACAGGTCAATCCCAATAGTCAAGCGAGACTAAAATTACAGCACCGGGCGCAAAATCACTCCTTTCCTAGTCCTGTCAGTGGCAATGGTTCATGTCGCTATCGATAGTTACAAAGACAAGGACTCTCTAGCAATCTATGAACTAGCAGAAGGGTCGTCAATTATTGACTTGAAAGCCGAAATCGAAGCAACTGAAAACATTCCAGTAGGTTAGCAATTGCAACTTTCGGTCAGATGGTGGGTGATTTTAACCTGGGGAATTTGCAGGACACCAGCGGCTCGTATACAAGGAACAAGAGCTGAAAGATAGTGAGGGTGTCGACCCCTTGAAAACAGTCATTTATCTTTTGAAGGCTCGGATATATCTTTATCTCAAACAACAACGTGAAGCTTCAGACAATGAGCGTTTAATAAAACGCCAAGAAGATGAAATTATTGATATCTCCGTCGATCTTGAAGAACCCGTTCGTAGTCTGTCAAAGTTAATTCAGCGGGATGGGAAGACGATCAATACCTCCACTGCAAAGTTATTCGTCTTGGATTCTGACAAACAACCCATCGTTAATATCTCGGATGTCAATCAATCATTTTCCTCGTATGGCGTGTGTAACGGCAACATAATAGACGTCGTTTATGAATCCTGGACTGCAGCGGAGACGGATTTTGATCGACTTTTTGGGTTTCCTCATTCTCATGGAGAAACGTTACGGAAAGTTGTTCGAGCTAAATATGATTGGGATGGAGAGATAAAAGTAAAAAAAACAAGAGGTTTTTTCTTATTGATTGACCGTTAACGGTATTTTTGAAAGCACCCGATTATAAAAGGTCTCCCACTCAAACGTAATGATTTGTTCAACGCGATCACTGTATCAGATGGTTTTGTACCACCGGGATGGCTATATGGTTCTGGAATTCATCAGCCTGAGCCCAAGTCTACATGGCTGCTCTTTTCTTTCTTCCGTCGTGGTAAAGAGAAAGAAAAAGATACAAACACATTCCAAGGATTTTTTCCAGAAAGTTTTACTGTCGCGTGAGTTAATCGGGTTTTCATCGTGTTTGTAGAAAAAAAAAAAACCCCTGACAATTCATCAGAGACACTAAGGAAGATTTGGAAAGTTCAGACTTGAAAATCCCGCCATTACCGCCATTTCAATTTCCTCCAGCTACGGGGATGATATTCCATATGCCCTTCAGCGACAACGGTCATTCATTTTTGAAGCTGACGGTCCATTACGAGCTTTTATCTGGTCCCACTGATACAACTCGCGTCACCATGAAGCTTCTATGTTCTACTAACGATACTCGACGAATATCTTCAGTCGGCATGTTCATAACAATTCCTTATTGTAACGAAATATCAGACGTACAGGTCTGCGACAACGAGGCGCATCGAAAGGAGATTCAGACAGATAAACAAGTAACGGATAACCAATCAAAGGAAACACATTTTGACGGAATTAATATCGGGGCCCATGGAGTAACAGTGGGACTTCAAGGGGGAGTATCAAGGAAGCGATCCATCAGTGATACTGAAAAAGGATTGAAAATTTCTCAGAGAAAGGTTGAGGCCGGGGTTTTAAAAGAAGGTACTATCTTTTGGAATCTCAAAGCTCCAATGACGAAGTTGGATGACGATGGTTTAACCGGTGAGGAATCCATAACTTTTACTTTGACGAAGAAACCGGTGGAGTTCAAGTACGATTGTCGGGTCACGCATAGCAGGAATGGAGTTGAGAAGATAGCTCAGCGTGTATCCAAGACCTAAGTGTAACATTACCTGTTGTCACTTTGTATTATGGTAATTGTTGATAGAATTGTATTGATCCTGTAGCAATACATCGTGATCGAGACAACATGGTACGTGCAACATACTGTAAGCATTAAACAAAGAGGGATGATTCAACATAAGTTGGACAGTGGGGGTGAATTAGTGAAGGAACAAAACCGTTTCGAACAGTCAAAAATCTAGAAAGGATAGGATACAAAATTAACACCCTCCTCGGGTATTGTTGACCAATGGTAGAATAAAATACACTAAAAGAACAAATGTCAGATATCGCAATAAATAGGCCGTTGAGAGCATCCTGACATATTCATAAACCTCAATGTAACTTAAAAACGACAAGTCATTGATCGGCTTGGTGATGATATGATCGATAAAAGACTATAGCGTCTCTTAAAATTACTACTGGTATCTTGCTGCGTTTGAAGAAAGGTTTGTATTTCTTTGGGACAACGCTGAACGAACGAAATGAGAAAAACCCTGGATTGTCTAGCATCAAATCGGACGTACTGATAGGGGATCCTCCTGAGTGATATACTCTAAAAAACCTTCTAGTTCTTCGCGCCTTGATATTCCATTGAACGTTGGAATTTTGCGTGTCCGGCGAAGTGGTGGTGGATTTAGACCCTTGTCAATTAAAACTTCGCGAAATCGTTGAAATTCAGAATATCGCTTATCAACGACCGAGTATGAAGAGAAGGCTTCGTGGTTTGTCTAATTGGAAAATATTAGATGGATTGTTTAGATTATTGATCGCTGTGGGAGATAACGAACTTGCACAATGATCGGGTAGAACTGTACATCGGAACCATCGATTTCTTTGGTTATTTTATGTTATTTTAGCAATTAATCAGTAAAAATTGGTTTATAATCACCCTTGGTATTTGGTTCCTTTACTGTTGTAAACATATAAGGCTCTAAATCATAATATAAGCATGGGAAACAATTGCAAATTCAAAATGAGCTGCGCACTCATAGGGAGTGTGAAATACGACGATAGACATGGTGAAGGACACAATATTTCAGGACTCAGTTCCGGTGGAGAGATTGAAACCATGGTTAGATATAAAAGGGAGGGGGACGAACAAGAGAGGGGGAGGCTGATAGAGGAGAGAGAGCAAAGTGACACATTGAATTGGATCTGTTTTTCGCCTCAAGGCCGCACGGGATTTCCCGATCGAGATTTTCGCTCCTGAGTCTAGATTTGGATGGATACCATTACGTGATCTGAACTCTAATTATGGAATGCTATGTTGGGCTATGTTTCCCAGATACTCTTCTTTGACAGCCCTCATGTTACTTATCCCTTTTTGGGTAGAAGAACCGCTGTCTGACAATTCAATTGTACACGAAATATCAATATCCTAATCCCCGAAACCATTTGGTACCCCCCTCAGGTCATTTCTCAAATTCTCATTCCCTTCCCCGCCCATCATCCATGTCGACACCTACACTTGGACGAAACGTGTTGCCCGATGATCCACATGTCTGCACGACAATAGTCAGTCCTCAAACGAACATTCCTAACATCTCAGGACTAGCTGCCGTTTTTGTACGAGAGGATTATCTCTGGGATAATGGCGAGGTACTACATTGTGATCACACACCCTTGGGGTATTAGTGAATAAATTAAACTGGGAAATTTAGATCCTTACATATACCTTTCTCGATGGCTCTCAACGACAACATAAAAAAGTGGTGGATACAATTCAAGAATGGACGTATTACGCCAACGTTACTTTTGAATTAAAAAACAAGGGCGATGATGAAGCTTTGATTCGTGTATCCTTTCGCTGTGAATTAGGAGATTGGAGTCTTGTCGGCAAAAAGATTAAAGACAAGAAGGAAGGTTGCACGATGAACTTAGCGTCTGTACGGGATAGCGATACTTGCATGCCATGGGAACGTAGTGTCATATTGCACGAATGGGGTCATACGCTGGGTCTGTTACATGAACATCAGGTCCGCCCTTTTCCCATCTTTGAAACCTAAAATGTATACTGAACAATGGATTGCACAGAGTTTGGCTGCAAGACGCGAGTTTACATTTAATGCAGATAGTATCAGAAACTACTATCGTAGAAACCATCCCAACTTGGATAATACCTTCATAGAACAGAACATCCTCAAGGCGTATCTCCAAAGCGACATGTCAAACTGGAGTGAAGTTGACACTCAGTCAATAATGATGTAACTTTTTTGCATTCTTTCTACCGGGATTTTTTACTAAAAATGAACAATGGCTAGATACCCTATTGATAAATCCTTCACTTATGAAGGTAACATCGTCGTTGGAATGAATACCGAACTATCCGAGAAAGATAAAGCGTATATGATCATTAATTACCCACGCGAGAAATCACACGAAAAGGCACCGACATGGACTCTCAAGTACGCGTTAACAGTGGCGAACGTTCCCGAAGATGTTAGTCGAACTTGGAATACACAGAATGTCAGAGACTACTTTCGACATTATGTCCAATCCCGTTGGAAAGGTAGGTTTCTTCCCTGTCTGTATTGTACTACATCATATCATCTTATTTTGCTTTTTAAGAGGACTGGATCAAAATTACAGTAGAAGGGCCGATTAAAAAAGGTTTGTATTGTTAACACCTTGGAAGATGGGTTTAACACCGTTTATACAGAAAACCAACCGTTTGAAGTCTTTCGAATTACAACAAAAGTGAGCATTTTTCATTTTTCTTTCTTCTCGTTGAGTGCTTTGATGACAAGTAAAACTCATAATTCGTATCAGACAAACTTTGATAACTTTCAACCATACTCAAAGATCGAAAGACGGTATTCCGAAGTCCAAGAATTATGCAGAATACTTGTCCGTTCAGGTTTCAAACCCCCAAAATTGCAAGGAAGTCGGAGAATTCCTCGTGCCTTTGCTCGTTCTAGACGCGAAGAAATAGAACAATTCTTGCAGACTGTTGGCGAGAAAAAGCGGGAATTACCACCAGTATGCATCTCCACTAAGATTCAAACTCGACTGTCAAATTGACATTTATTATAGAACGGTCTTAGTGAACTACACCATTTCCTTCAAGTACAAGGCGCCATATACATGAAAGTAAATGATCGGCCTGCCGAAGTCAAAGAATGGGTCCTTAACTTTGTGGGTCGAGGAAGAGGTTAGTATCCATGCTTTTGTTGCTGAGCCCCAACCTAAGCACAACCTTTTTTTTTTTAAAAAAAAAAAGATCTATTATTTTTCAATGAAAAGAGTACTGTTGTAACTTAAAAAAGGATTCTGTGTCCGTGAATAATATGCTATCATATTCGGCGGAACTTGGATATCCTTATTTATTACATATGGTCCTGATAATAATAGTGTATGTACTATGTAGTTTAGTAAGGGTGAATAAAACGACATTCACAAACCGGCGCCTTACAACTAGTATAAGTTTTGTGGGCATGTAGCATATAAAGCAAAACAAAGGAATCGCGCAGGGAATCGCGAACGATATGACCGTTTAGTGATACCATAAATAATTTATTTCTATTTCTATCCCTATAATACAACCGCTACCCCTGATAATGGCTAATTTTTGAATATACGCTCCGTCGTTTTTTTTATTCCATCTTTAACATGCGTAACCCGACATTCGTATTTAAACTTTGCAGGTTTTTTCATCAAAATCAAAGTAATCGATTCCTCACCATTTAAACCTTCGCCATCTAAATTCGTCATTGGCGCTTTAAGTTTCCAAAAGATAGTGTCCTTTTTCGATATTCCTACATTGACGATCCTTCGAGATATTTTTATTCCCTTTTCAACGTAATCAATAGAATGTTTTTTCGATATTCCTCCTTGAAATCCAACTGTTGTTCCATGTGTTCCGATATTGGCTCCATCAAAGTGTTTTGTCTTCTCCCGACTCTCAGCTACTTCTAGATCTGTTTGGATTTCTTTCTCATGCGCCTCATTTTTACAAACCTCCACCTTTGATACCGTACTCTCAGGGATTGTTATAAATATGCTGACCGAAGAAACCCGTCGATTATCATGCGTAGAGCATAGGAGTGAGAAGGTGACATGTGTTGGATCACTAGGAAGAGAGATGCGATGGTAATTGGCCGTCAGCTTTAAAAATGAATGACCATGATCACTAATTGGCATATGAAATTCCATCCCAGTGGCGGGAGGAAACCGAAATGGTGGTAAAGATGGGATTTCGTCGCTGAAAGTAGTATCTGCAGTTTCCAAATGTTTCTCACTCCCCTTTCTGGAGGCATAAAAACAAGATGTTACTCTGAACAGGCTTATAGAGATTCATTCACTCACTCGTTAACAGCATAAACAAAACTTTCCGGAAAATATCCCTTTTTTGAGGAAAAGACTTTCCAGAGTGGTTCAGATCGATCGACCTGAAATCCATATAACCATCCGGGTTGTGTGGTGTGTCGTTCCACCTCAGATACTTCGATTAAAGCATCACGTTTCAGTGAAAGCCCTTTAATAGTTGGAGTCTTTTATATGAAGTCATAAATGAGTAATGAGCTAGTAAATTCATAAAAGAAGATTAAATACCATCGTCTCTCCATCCCAACTATATTTGGCTCGTACGAGTTTCCGAGGAGACTTTTTGGGAGAATCGCTAAGTCCTCGCCTTTTCTTCGACTCGATATTATCCCGAAAAGGTGAAGATGAAATTGATTCGTTAGTATTGGATGAACCACTAAGGCGTCTTCGCTTCTTTGGAGGCATAAGATCATCCAGAGATGAGGTTGATTGATTGGGATCATCCAGGGATTTTTTGTATACAATATCTATTACATCACCATTAAGAATGCCGTAAGATAAGAATGACCGGTCGATATCCGAAATACGAATAGATGGTCGCTTTTTCGAACCTAAAACAGACAGTTTTGCGGAAGAAAGATCGATAGTTTTCCCATCGCTGCCAGTTAACCACATCAGACTAGTTCTGATGGGGTCTGCGAGATCCAGAGAAAGGTCAACGGTTTTTACTTGGGGTTTGGATTCGTTTGTGTCTCGTTCAAGATGGACATATATTCGAGGCTGGAGGAGTTTGACGATCGTATTGCAAGGATCCTGAAGGACCAAAGAATCAAGACTCTCATTATCCTCCAAGTCTAGGTCATTATGTACAAGCCGTTGATGACCTGAATTAAAGAGATGAAAAAGAATCAAGCAATCAGGATTTACATTTTTTTTTTCACTTTTTACTAACCTACTGGGATATTCTCTGTCGCTTCAATTTCAGCTTTCAAACTGGTAACTGACGATCCTCCCGGGAGTTCATACACTGCACGAGAATCTTTGTCTTTAAAACTATCGATGGCTATACGAATCGTATAAGCTGGAAGCGGGGCTGTCATATTAGAAGTAACTGGCGGAAACGCTTTTGAATACAAGTAATAGGTGAGTAAGACCCGGAAGGGATGTTTGCCATAAAGCCAGCACAAGCCATAGGTTTATATCTGGTATTCAAGACCTTAATTTAAGTGAGAAAGTTTGCCAAATGCCTCGTGTACCGAAAAGTAATTGACGAAGGCTTCGGCGATTTTATGTCAAAGCTTGAAAGAGATAGATGAAGCACATTGCTGCATAAGTATCTGGGGATACATTCGATATAACCGATTGGACCGATGTTGACAGCAATGTGCCAAGCCGGGCAACTTATGTCAGCTCTTGACCGGCGTTAGCTTAAAAATAGTATTGAACGTTTCATCAGTGTCTTAACAAACAAAAGCTGTTTATCTATTTTATTACTATGATAGATCGTATTTATATTGTGATACAAAGATGCCACGATTATGAGAAGAAATACAAACTGTCTTTTACTGTACGAACTTCGAAATCGCCTTTTTGAGGGAGTGGTGGGATCAAGTCAACGAGATTTACAAATCGTTCACGTCCAGTCACTGGCGCAGGTGCAGAACGTGGAGGAGGAAGGATATATGGTGATTCAGATTCGGCGGTATCTGAATCTTCCTTATCTTCATCTTCGACATCGGCTTCAGATTCATCCTCTTCTGATGACCGTTTTGAGATTTTCTTTTCAGCAGCAAGTTGATTCAACGCATCTTCTTCTACGTTCTTGGGTAACACGATATCGCAACCTGCTTCACGAAGATTTTGTAGGAGAGAACCTTGAAATAAGGCCTTGACGGGGAATTTATGACTGGCATAACGGACGCGGAACTAATTGGGGTTCGTAAGATCAAAATGTGTACAATCAGACAAGAGCTTACCTCAGTCTCCAGACGTTGCAACACGTCACTGGAATGCAAGTCGACGAAAGTACTACGAATGGACCTTGACATGTCGTCTATAGTTGATGCATGTGTCCAGTAGGAATCATGGACGGCGGCAAATGTGATATCCGCAGACTATGCAGGAAACGTTGAGTTGGCATTTTACAATAAACCATGAAGAAGAGACATACACGACATTCCAAAGCCGTAAGCATCATATGAGTTGCGTCGAGACTGTGGACGAAGTTGGGTGGAAACGCGGATGCTTGCTTCGTCGCATTCACTGAATTAAAAAGTTAAACGTGTACACAAACCTATACATATGGATATATTACCTTCAGACGGCGCGTTTGGATCAGAAATATAAACCGATTGAATATTAGTCATAATCTATAACAAACACTCGTTAAACCAGAACTCAAAAGTATAAAAGAGACTAATTCTATACCTGACGCCGACGGACTTTACGATACGGTTGTACAATCGGAAGACCTAAAGCAGTCGTCCAAATAACACTGGTCATCTGTTCCTTGCCCAAACGGTTTGACATGATCTTTTTCGAAATACGACCCGGTTTCAACTTTTTCTGTCCGAAGCTGCTGGCCTCCTCCATCCGCTCAGCCGGTATTGATTTGGCGATAAGCCTAGCGCATAACGTAAACCACGTCTGGATAGCCTTGGCGCCGATGAACAGATCCCCAATAGCAGCAAGAGTCTAATTATAGCGTTATATATTCCAGTATTTAGTTGTATTTTAACAAGAAAGGAAACGTACCCTTTTTGCAACATAAGCCGAAATTTTATAACGATTCTCGGAAGGTATATCGGACTTTTCCCGCAATTGTCTCTCAATTTGTTCACGAGCACCAATGTAAGTTACACCATATACCGTAGTCATGACCTACCGATAGTAACACTTTTAAAGATAATATAAGCAAGCAAACAAAACGGCTTACAGTTTGTTTGACGACTTTCCGAGTAATCTTGCCTTGTATCAATTCAGCTTCCTCGACACCCTTCGCAACATCTTTCTCAATAGCTTCATCCAACATTCGAGCAACGTATGTGTACACGTCCGAAGGTCTGTCCGTTACATCAAGATTAACTTGGGCAGCACCCTGTCGATCGCCTCCCAAAGCGGCATAATGTTGCAATCCGTTACATGTCCCATCTTGATGAACAGGAAGAGTCGATTCAAACTGATGTGGATCGGGAGATTCAAGAGCGGCTCGTAACTCTATGCAAGTGGCGAGACATTGCCATGGATCATCGGCTTGCATCCACCATCGCCGGCCCTAGAAAAATCAATGCCATGGTTTGATTTGTCAAGAAAGACGCCACCTACAGATAAAGGTTTTTCCGCTGAATCATAAACATCATCTAAATGGTCCATGGTGAACTGAGCTCGTTCTGAGAAACTCGCTTTATCAAACCCGTGCAAATTTGATAAATGAATTTTCAGCCATCGTAACCCTGATTCTCCTAACGGTTTAGCCTCGCCAAATTTGAGCAAGCCACGGCTAAGATCGTCGCCCATGTGGTTGAAATGAGGTGGGACTGGATATGCGCGTCCACGGAAATCCATATTATGCGGGAAATAGAATTGTTCGTTGAGGAACTATCAGTGATGTGAGCTCAAACTTGACCTGAACGAAAAAAAATTAATTTTGGGCATACCACTCGTGCAATTTCTAATTTGTAATTGATATTACACCGGTTGGAATGGCAATTGGCTTTCTCGTTCAACCATTCTTTCAGTTTGGCAATATGATTGGCTTTGGCACGCGGATTTGTCTCATAATCGATAGGTGGGATTGGTTCGGGTTCATCATAAACCGATGGCGGGATTTTGAGGAAACGCTCCCCGGAGTTCCATACTTCCAAAACAACATCGAAGATCTCTTTATTGATCTTCCAAGGAGTAGAAGATAACACATCGAGACCTGCATAAACCAGTTCTAATTTACCCTGACTTGAAGCTTCTTGCAGATAGACGGATTGTTCCAACGAGTCCTTGTAACGCATAACGGTAGCTAGAAAACCGTTTGAGTACACATTTAACTCGGCAATGATAAAACACCTGCATACTTTTGCTGATTAAATATCCGCCATCCTCAACATCTAACCATGCGTTGGGTTTTATTAACATGGGTAGCTGTCGCGGATGTATAGTCTCAACAACACTGTCTCGGGATAAACGATGGGCAACAGCAGGGTTCAATTTAATAACACCGAGTTTATGACCTCTAACGTACTCATAAGCGTGAACGAACGCCGGTTGTTCTTCCGAGCTAACACATAACACATAAGTAGGAATCCATTAAAAAAGGAAAAAGAGCATACTAGCGTTGACCCGTCTTTTTATCAGTAGTATGTCGTTTGACAGTTGCCACATCCATCAAGCAATCAACCAAGAAACTCCCAACTTTAAGACGGACTTGGTATGACCAAGGCGCACGTAGTGACTCTGCTGAATCAAGCTCCTGTCGCGCTGCAATCCTCCGAGCATGCAAGACTTCGTAACTATTGGAAGTGAAATAAGATTGTGTCCGCTGTGCAGCACCCGGTATATAGGTTGGTGCCGGTATTCCATATTTGCGCGATGTCTCGGCTTTGTATTCGTCTTCTACGGCTCGACCCACTGTAAGTAACGCTCGGGTAAGTTTCATGCCATCTTCGATACCGCCAGTTCCTTGGAGGTTCATCAACTCGAGGATGACTATAAGAGATAGCTTATCCGGTGGTAGTAGTGATAGAAACGAGCCCAATTTCAATGCGTTGATGTTTCTATCTATGAGCTCGGACCCTTTTTAACGGACATCAGTAAGAATGAAATAGGTAGCTGAATACTCTTGTACTTACTATCCCGGGTCTCCTCCTCAACAAGAACACGAATATCATCCTGAAGACGCGTCGAAAGCTTCTGATGCCAGTCCCACATCATCGCACGCAACGATCGACCGCCTAAGCTGGAGGAATTATTTTGCAACTTTTCAAGAGTTTCGTGTTCGTGCTTGAGACGATCGACGGCCACGTCGTAAACAGATTGTTCCAGTAACTGTTGTCGAGCCCAAAGATCGTCGCCCAAAGTTCTATTCGCTGCCGTAACCTTGCTTAGCGTCTGTCTCAATCTACGAAGATTGTAAGGGACTTCATAGACAATCTCCTTAGCGTCCCCTTGAGGTTCCACCTCCGTAAAAGAACCGTCTTCAGATAGTTGAACTTCGGTTTCAACTTTTCCTCGGGGCTGTCATGAAAGGTTAATATGATGTCAATAAAACACAAACAACGCAACGACTCACACGAAGCCTTAGAACTGGACGAACGACGGGTAATTCAGAGCGTTCCATTTGAATAGCTTCAACATCATCGGCCGCTTGTGTGAATTCATGGACCAAGTGAGGGTGCCCATTCGCAGCCAAACCTCGAGAGATCAGTCTGATAAGTTCGTTCTGTTCCTTTTCGTCTTGAGCAACTAACGAGCAACATGGCAATAATGACGCTAATGGTATATCTCGTGCTAGAATCATTCGAACAAGCTCTTCGGGAGATTGAGACTCGACATTGGACGTTGAGGAATGGTGACTGATGCAAGATCATTATAGGGAAATAAAACAGCATATAAAAAGGAGAAATCTCACCGATTCCATACTAAAGTCATAATAACATATGTCTCCGCATTGGGAACCACCCGTTCCTCGCCCTTCTCCATCTTGTTGAATAGAAGCCACGTCTCTCGTAACCACTCGTCCTGATGAAGTTCATGACGGGAAGCCATTTCAGCATATGCCAGAAGAAACTTGTTATAGGTCTGTGTATTAAGGAGATATCTAACTTTATTGCGTTTTTTGGTAGCCTCAAATATATCGCGTGCACGGGGGACATCGTAACAGTCGTTCAGACATGTATCCATAATAGCGACCAAATCTTGTGACCGCGTATCGGGGAAGAAATAATCGTGAAGTGGGGTTGAGGATTGTGTGTCATCGGGTAAAGGAATGGGAACGATTGTCAAGGGTTCTTGAGCTCGTCGAAGAAGAAAGGAGGTGAGATTACCATCCGCTGGTGAGTGTGTTTGTGTTTGAACGAAGTTGGGACGATGACGTTGAGGAAGAGGTTTTAACATGGAAGCCGGTGCCTCCGATTTTTTGGAAATAGATGAATAGGTTCGTCCAACCTTGAGCTGTATCCATTCATGGTTTGTACGGTTGGAAGCGTTTTTTAATTTTGAGGAGGACGGGCCCGACAGAGGTGCGAGGCAAGCACCGCGTCTGTAACCAGACGTAATCATTTTTGTGCAGAAAAGGGAAACTTCTGAAATTTAGTGAAAAACTAGAAGTTCCCCAATTTTGCGGGGTTTTGGACAGTTAGATTTTGGGAGAGGACGACCGGGAAGCAAATTTACGCGTTACGTAATCATTGAATGTCTACGGCGTCCCGTTGACTCTCTTCAGCATCACACCGTTTGAGACCAGATACGTCTATCGTATACATTTCCATGAGATTTGGATCTTTGAATACCCCATATGTCGATTTAGCAAAACAAAACTTTGTTAACAGAAGAAAAAGATAATGATATACTTATGTTGCGTGATGTGCTTTCTCCTCTTCCAGCTTCCCATTTGCGTGCCACTCAACCTGCCTGTTCGGCTTCTCACAACCACTATTTCTCCTCAGGCCTGTCAACTCTTTCCTCCCCGTTCCCAGTTCTATCCTCAACCAATTCTCGAGTCCGTTCTGAATCGTCCTCGCTGTCTCTGACGTTCCTCTTCAGTGTCGAGTTACCTTCAATCTTTTCCTGCTCTTGCTTTCCCCTTTGCGTTCTCTCGCAAAACCTTCCATTCCGCTTCCTCTCGTTCCTTCTCTTCAATCATCTGTTGCAACTCTTCTTGTAATTCATCTTCATTAATCGTCACACCGCCTGCTTCCAGACACGGTTTCTCCGCCCAGTCGAATCGCTTGATCAATATCTGCATGATCAGTATGGGTGTTTACAACACAACATGAAACAAACATACTTCTATGTCCCCGGCAACACTTTCCACTTGAAGTAACGTAGATTAGATCGTTTCTAGAGACCTCAAACGCTTTGGAACCCTTAGGGTCTACGACATGGCCAATTCTTGGCGGCAACTCGAGCGGTACGACTTTGGAAGGTTTTAGATCTTGAATGATACGTGCAGTAGGAAAGAGCTTACTCTTTTGGATATCCCCTACTTAAGCGTGCAACCTTCTTACAGCAAGCTTCGTCTTTAAAACACTCTGATCCACCGGAGTAATGGTATCCTCAAGTTCACCTATATCTTCGGCATCGACAAAATTAATCACGCATTTGGCATAAACTAGCATTTTTTTAATCCCGTTCCAAGAACTTGAGAAGAACTTTGGTATTCTCTATTGTCATATTGACACCGGGAAACAATTTTGATCCATATTCAGCACGGAAAGAATCCAAGTGATAGAGGGTATCTGTCAATGAATGACTAGGTAATGAGTTGTAGGGTTTAAGAACCGCGTCAGCTGCCTCCTATAATGAAATAAAGGGAACGTCAATGTGTTATAACAATGCCACAAACCTCCAATAAAGGAATGAAAATAAACGCGTTCCCACTATTTCTCATCCAATTCGGACGAAGCTTCGCCTACAATGTTGAGTTGCAAAGAGCCTACCAAAGGCCAACGACGACTCGTCCAGCTATTGAAACGGTATAATAAATAGACTCCGCTGAGTTCAGAAAGGCGTTCAAAGGCATAGGGACAGCTAAAGTCGAAAGTTCGGTCTTTCCTAAGTGATCATGATCAGCTCAGAACCGTAAGTGATGAAAAAAAGGTTTTACGAGCACTGCTCATATTCCTAACAAGTTACCAACCCCAAAGCTCTTTATGACTTAGACCATCTAACAGAGGATTATTTACATGTAATATTAAGACATCAGACGAGATAGGTTGAGATGCAGTGCGTAATAAGTGTAGGAGCGTTGTGCCACCATTCCACATTAAATTGGAAACCGGCTAGATTTGATTGTTTTTGTAACGAGAAATCAGAGTAAAGTGATTTTGCGAGAGGATGAAATAAAGGTATACGTTGAAAACGACGCCAACGACACCTTGGAGCACATAGGTGGAAAAAAGAGAGAGAACCGTGAGGTAACGGACACGCTACGCGTGAATTTCACGTGCATGCGTTCTAGTCTGACATCACATAAACTTAAATGTTGAATATTTAATTCTCATGTTGCGCTGGCATCCTGCTCCCTCCAGTATCGTCCAAGACCAGATCATACGTGATCTACCATATACCCCCTCCTTTGCACCTTCACTTTCACCTCATTCTCACGTCTTATTGCTTTACCATGAGATTCAACAGAACTCACGGGTATTATTTGGCGTTCAACGTTATTTATCTCAAAAATTTGTTAAAATGATATCCGGACAGTACGTTGAGAATACGACATAAGTAATAATTTGAAGTAGTCATATTACATAAATTGCATACTAGTACCCATCTAGGGCAATTAATGTTTATGATAAATTAGGTTGAAATCGAGGAGTGATGATATAGAAATACAGAAGGAAATATAACTATTGACCGTCAACGGTCAGGATTGAAACACGCGAGGCAGAAGATCATTACTGGCAGTAGCAGATATGATACTCTGGCTTGCGTGTTGATCAGCCTCTTCTGACTCATCAAATTCTGTACCACTAGCAGACTGTTAGTGGATGGTACGTAACAAGTGTAGTCAGACTATACCAATTTATACAGACAAATCGTTTCTGTGTGGGCTCAATGTGAGCCTCGACAATATGATACATGACGTCTTTCTCAGAACCGAAAAATAGAAGATGTCGACAACTTGGAAAAGCGCTGCCGTAGAATTGACCGATTTTGATTACGTATTTCTCGAGAGTTTGGGGAGTATCAAAGGAAGCTATATCTATGTAGCAGTGAGGAATATCTGAATCAGTGTTCGGCACCCATTCATCTTGAGTAGATGGGATAGATGGCGTCGCTGTATATTCATCGAGAGTGGATTCGTATGGGAAATAAGGACTCGGAGAATCCTGGGTTGTGGAGATTGAATTAGTGATCTGAGGGGTCTCAGCTTTGAAGCCAATATTGAGGGGTAAGGCTCCTAAGTTGGAGGCAGAAGAATCAAGTTGATTCTTGATATAGCTAGCGGCTTGCGGAAGAAACGGGACTGCTGAAACGTGTAAGGACATATTTAAACCTACAAATTTAACGAAATACCTGGCCAGCGCACCCTGAAGCGTATGTTCAATTTGAAGAGTGGTAGCTCGTGAAAAGAGTCTGAAATAATTAGCTTTTTAATACAAAAGTAGTTGGAAGAATCAACATCACCTACTAGCATTTCCCCAAGTGGTGCGTTCAACCTCACACATGTCGTTTCTCAAGTCTTATTATCTTACTTCTCTTGCAGGTGGAGAATGTTAGAAGTCATCATGTCCCCCATGTTTATATACGCATAGTTTTCGACCGCCATGGCTAATCCAACAGTCCATGGCTCTCTGGTTGGGACGGTTGTGATATCAAGGTTCAGTGATCCGGGTCACGTGACCATGATTATTAACAAAATTCGTAACGGTGTTCCGGCTATCTACCAGCTTTTGCGTCTTTTCCTCTCTTCCAAGGCCGCCTCAATACTCAAAAGCGATATACAGCTTTCCACTCTCGGCGCTGAGGCTGCATGCGCACTGAACTGCAAGGACCCGGTACCCGCCTGCTATCTTTTGGCTAAAGACCAGGAAACATAAATAGATTTAAGTATATTTTCGACATCTTGTTTGAGATAGATAATCCCAAAAAACCAAGTTTCTAAATGTTAACCGTCTCCTGACTCGCTGAACTAATTGTTGTAAAGAAATTTTTTGACACAGCTCACAAAAAAAGCAACCGAGACTGCGACTCAAGCAAGGACAACAGCAACCAAAGGGACTTTATAGAACCTTAATACGACAATCCAAGCCACATCTGTTTCTAATCCTGTACGCATACCGCTATTAGGCCACCCAGCCTAGGTAAAAATCAATTTTCCTGGCTGAAGTAAAAAAAAAATCGGTCCGAGCCTCCAACTGAGTAATACATAACGCTGCAAAAAGGCTACCATGCGTAACATATAACCCTAAATTTCTGTGAGCCTCCTGTTGAAACACTACAGTATTGCATTGTATTGTATTTTCAAAACAGAAAATAAAATTTTACTTTGATTTAGTCTTTTCTTTTGAGGGTTATAGAATAACATACACCGAATAATTTACTCGATTTCTTTCAAGTTAGCCAGACTCAACTCCATTTATGTAACACCTACTCCGTGATTTCCGAGAGGATTCCAAGTTGGAACAAAAATGAAGCTCAAGTTGGACCCAACTTCCGTGAGTCTTCTTAATGGCAATCGAGAGGACTCTCCTATATACTCCTTGCGTGCATTCTCTATTAAATTACTTATCAAGAAGAAGTCAGATATTACAATTCACCGAGGCTCGATATATTACCATCTCCGGCTTGCTAGAATCTGCCATCCCAACAACAGAGTCCCCAGCTCGGGCGTTCACATTTATCCACCTTTAGAAAGACAATGTTATCCTGGAGAGTTATTGTTTATACCTGACAGCCAACAAAATCAGATCATAAATGGTATTGATGGCGTATTGCCATCCCACACCCCCGGAACAAGCCTCAAGGTACATACTCTTGTATATCCTTTTTGGAATGATCTACTTCATAATTCCATTCCGGCACATAGGACTCCCGGCCCCGGCTGGATACCGATCTTCACACCAAGATCATTTGTTCTTCTTTCAAGGCGTGATACTATCCGGGACAGAGAGCCATGTATATGGATCGGAGAACCAATGCGAGCCTGGATGAATCTGATGGCTCAAATTATGAGCGCGAGTCGAATGATGGCCAGTCTACATCAGACGATGACGATGACGATGACGATGAAAAGTCTGCTGGAAAGTAGGATGGTTCAGAAGGGTCGTTCCACGCTTAAGCAAAGCCGCTATACATTCAGTGATTGGGACGGTTGAACGGGACTTTTAAAAAAGGAGATATTGCCAATATCAGGCTGTTTCTAACGGGCAATTGATGACGACGACAAAGTAGAGAGTGAATAAAAATATGTATTATTCGCTCCTTAATCTGTATAAATAATTTGTTTCGTATTGACACTTATACAATCGGCGTACTATGTAAACCAGTTTCTTGTTACCTCTCATAGGGAAGTAAGTTATTGATTGTATCTTGGGGGGTTGGCGTGGAATTTATGCAGACAAATTGAATGAGCAAAAACATAACATATCATTAGACGGGTCATTGTTAAAATGACAGTCGAAGAGAGTATAGAGTGTAGAAGGACCAACAAACAAAGCAAGGACAGTAATCTGTGTGACGAGGGTGTCACAAGTTACTCTCCGAATCAATTCCTCATTTTCAACTTCTTGCACAGAGCTTGATGCAGGCTGATGACGGAAAAGCCTAACATTCTAGCAGGCGATGCTTCGGAAATTTCAATTCTCAAGTGTTCTCCAACTTATAATCAATTTCTCAAAGACCATTTAGAACCGAATAAACCGTGTTTAATCCCTCCGGATTTAGTCAGTTCTTGGGAGTCATTTTCGCTGTGGACAAAGAAGAATGAGTTAGATAACACTCAATATATCGATTGGAACTATTTTAAGGATGAATACGGCGATCAAATTGTCAATGTTGCTCAATGTGACTCTCGGGACTTCAGCGACCAAGAACGGAGACAACAACCTTTAGCGAAAGTTATTGATCTATGGACTTCAGGAAAGGGAGAGGGATTGTATGTCAAGGACTGGCATCTAGCAAAGGTGTTACATTGTAAAGGATACCCACCTTTTTACGAGACGCCGGATATCTTTCGTGATGATTGGATGAACGCTTTTTGGGAGAATGAGGGTAAAGATGATTTTCGGTTTGTGGTACGTCGTGAGAGATTTATTGTTTATGTAACACGATTACGATCTTTTCTTTAGTATATGGGTATAGCTGAAACGTTTACTCCATTACATCGAGACGTCTGTATGTCGCTCGCTCGGTTCCCTTGTGTTGTCGAGCCGATATGACCGGCTTTAGATGCATCATATTCTTGGTCGACCAATGTCTTTGGGGTTAAAACATGGTACCTTTTCCCACCTAACGTGTCAAAGCATCTTCGTCGTTTTCCCGATCGGACTACAAGTGAAATTGTCTTCGATATACGGAACGTAGACGCTAGCATCTTTAAAGAATTTCATCAAGCAAGGGCTAAGATGATCACAGTTAGGCAACCCCCAGGATGGACCATCTTTGTGTCTGTCAATGATTTTTTCATTATGGAACCCTTTTGACTAATGCGATGTAGTCCCAGTGGTTGGTATCACCAAGGTACAAACAGACGTTCGCCTGCGTAAATTATCGAAGCTGACGTCGCTGGTAGTTGTAAATGAAACAGACGCCCTTAGTATCAATCATAATTGGTACGATTGTACCATTATGCCAGTCGAGGTTTAATTGATTTTTAGGTGTAACGTTAACAACCTTCCTTCTGTATACCAGTCACTTCGTATTGCAACACAAGACGTTATGAATGTGCTTTCCGATGTCGAGGAACTGTTGCGAAATACCTCGTCTTCTGATAAGTGGCAAAAGCAGTGGATGGATGTTGTTCAAGATGTTCTCAAAAAAGACTCAGGCTGGGAGTAGGTATATATATTTTTTCCTTTTTGCTCAAAACTTGAGGATCGTTTCCAGTTGGTGTGTATTTTGGAACATGGTTATCTTTAATGTTAAACGCTCAAAAACCATATCACCTGTAATGAGATCTTTTTTGTTACCCTTTTTTCATTCATACTCATGATTTTATAGAACTTGAACTCGGCTTGGCGCCCAACACCCTCGCATCTTCAACCCGCCCCAAGCAAAGTTCGATATGTAATCCGGTCATTGTTAGATGATTTTCGCGAGAATCATTCTTTCTTGATTCACCATACAGAAGAATTGCCTTCAATATTGGATGATCTTGACTCTTGCTTTTTTTAATTAAAACTCGGTCAACCGTCGATTAGTTGAATCCTTCAATCATTCCGAAGACGTTATATCGTAAGACTTGGGCTTACAGTTTTACAGGCCTTTTTCAAGATTGTGAAAGGTAGATGACCTTTAAAGTTTGGGACGGTTATACCCATTCATCTGGACTATTGTATCCAGTTTCAGCAGTCTGATCTCAAGTCGATTTTGTAAGTAAGATCCTTGAAATAAATAATATTCTCACTCCAATTGTTCCTGAATTCTTACTTTGAAATTGGTCTTTCAGCTTCATCTATAAATTTGATTTTATTACGTTTTCCTCCGTTGAGTGATTGTGGTTCTTAGGGAAATGTCACGGCCACGAGGCTTCCTGCATATCTGATCAGCTCCACCTACATAACTACATATGTCGAGTTTGACCAAATTGGACTTCATTCGACTCCACACCTCTCTCAGCTGTGATTCGTTTGATGTTGACGGTAAGTGCTTTCTTAGTGCTATAAGAATGATTATAAAATAACAACCATCATCCTTCAGTTGTCAAAGAATTCGGGCCTTTTGTTAATTGTACTTCGAATCAAGCTATAATTTACGGTGAACTGATTAAGGTAAAATACTGATTAAACAAGTATGAGTTTACGGCTGAACAAAATTTCAGGAATCTAACGTAGATGTTATCTCGAAAGCTGCAGAGCTGGCCCGCACTAAATATGGTTCCGACGATGAGAAGTGCGTGAAATATGGTGTAAAAGCGATGGTAATTCCGTTATTTTATTATTATATTATTTCATCTCGACATTCGCAGATGGTCCTACTGGCACTTCGGGTAATACCTTACCTTTCCGGATGGTATGCGAATTATGCATATTGTTACGCTTCTGCAAGTCTTAATAATCACAACTTCGCAGCGTTCTCCTACAAAGTTATATGTATGCGGCATATTCTCGAGACGAGACTGTTGAAGATGTTCGCGCTATAATTGATCTTTTCCGATATCTCTCTCCAGAGACTTCTGTTGATCGTATTTGTATCAAAATCCCAGCTACGTACGAAGGATTAGAAGCTTGTCGTATCCTGAAGGGTTTAGGGATCAAGACCCTTGCTACATGTGTTTTCTCTTTCGAACAGGCTATTCTAGCTTCAGAAGTAGGATGCTGTTTCTTGTCACCTTATATCAACGAATTAAAGGTGAGGAGATGTTTATAATTTGTGGATATGCATATTCAAAACCTTCCTTATGAGTAGGTCCATTTTACACCGGGAATGATAGATGAACACAAGTTGTTTCCGACTATCAGACAAATTTACGAGTATTATGAAGATCATGGAATAAGTACAAAAATTATCCTGGGGAGGTAAGTTATATGACGGTTGACATATATCTCACTGATCTTATATTTACACCCAGTTTCGTGTCATCTGAAGAGGTGATGGAGGTATCTGGCATACACGGTGTGACGCTGCCACCGTTGATTTTAAAAGAATTGTCGTCTACACTCGTCTCACCTGGAACCACGCTTAGTTATCCGCCCAGGTCGACTCAAACTGTCAAGGCCCCTGAACGTGTATTTTTGGATAATGAACATGACTTTAGAGAAGCTCTTTCTGGGGATAAAGAAGCAGCCAGGAAATTACAAGAAGCTATCGCAGCCTTCCTTGGTTTTGAAAATCAGTTGGAAAGTATTATGAGGAACGCGATTCAAAAATTGGTCTAATATTATTGAACAAAATTTTTTTTCGGGTTCACATTTTTGGGCTGTAAATAGTTGTACATATATCAAAGTTTGTTATAGTGATTCAATGAAACGTATCTCATCTACGACGTTCGAGCTTCCCATTCATGATTTGACATCTACGTGCCATCAGCTGCAAATGTTTTAAACACGGTTATTTGGAGTGGTCATGCATCAACTTGAGGAACACATTAGTTTTCAACTCGTTGTTTGCTTTGGCAGTATGTAGGTACTTTACAGACATAACAATGGCGGTGGGAGCCGATGGTAAATCTTCCATCATGATGGGCTGTATTTTAATTTGTAAATTTCAACCTTCCGTGCCTTAACAAGAAAACGTCCAGTTTTTGGCCTTATTGTGCAATCTTATTGTTCGTTCAAGATATCACAGAACTTCATTTCCCTATCTAGAAGCATCAACAAGTAGAACAATAAAGCGGGGTTTAAGCGCATGGGAGCGATGACAGCCAATGACCAACAATTATCTCGGATAGAGTGCATATTTAATCTTTCTCCTAACATTTTACATTCAAGAAGTTTACCCTCAACAGCACAGTCACTCCTTTCTGTTCGTTGGAAATTACCTGGTCTTCCTTCCCGACTCTGAAGGACATATAAACCCATCCCTCTTAAACCATCCTGACAGACCGCGCTAGTCGCTGTTGTATTTCTTAACCTCCGTTACGAAGTTATTCTTTGAATATCTATTCCTTTTTATCGAGATACACCCTCCCATCATGTCTTCGAAAACGACCCCTGTTGGCTTCTTCGCTGCATCAAACACCCCTGCCGCCTTCTCACTCTTTGTCCCATCCCAAGAGCCTTGTGAAGCATATCAAAGAGGGAATATCCTCCAATCTTGTATTAATCGCAATCCCCTCTCACGCGTCGATATCAAGGTTTTGGGAAAATCAAAAGCTGACAAGAAGCAATCCAAAAAATAGACGACCATTATATGAGTCCGGGAACGCAGGTCGTTACTTGGCCACCTATGTATGTTTTTATGTTATAGGTCCATTGTATTATACGTGTCAGTCGTTTAGAACACTCCTCGGCTATTCTTTCTGATATTTGTTCTTACAGGTTGCCCGTTATGATAGTCCGCCACGTCTACGAATTTTTCATTTCATTTCATGCGCCTTCACTGTTTGTTTTCATGCTATCTTATCAATCTTACCATAGCGTATATATTTTATGTATTAGTGTTGTACATTTAAATTATAAAGATTTACATGCATACCAAGTGAAAAACAAGTGCGAGCGACCTTGAAGAGAGAGAAAGCCTTAGCGTGTGACGCACAATTCAAACTACGCCCCTTCTGACTCGCTCTGTTCTGTTTTCCTCTTCACTTCCTCACTTTTCGTTCTCAGACCAGCAAGTCAGAATGTCTCCTACTCGACGCCCAACCTATATTAGAGCACGTACAAAAAATTCTATGCAACCCCCTTAAATTTCTAGCCTCAACTCCTGCTTTAACCACTACGTCCTCTTCCTCGCGGTGCTTGTGTAACCTACGGGTCAGTCAACGCCATGATCCAATCATAACTTCCCTATTTGACCAGTTTCCGCATGTTTGTGGCGAATGGCAAAAAAACAGCTGTGAAGGGGCCATGTTTCTTATTTGAGTGGTAAGACTTATGCCTCAAGGAGGGACAGTTTGTTTGTGCTGATCGCAGGTGATGGTGATGTAAATAGAACAGCCGAGATATGGATTCTATACCTTGAATCGACATTGGGGCTTATACTCAACGCATATATAGCCTTTGATAACGACACTGAATCCGCCAGCGCATCAAGCTTCCAGGTTATGATGCGGTATGTCGAGCCTGGAGGACTAGTAAAACATTCGCTAACCATGTAAACAGACTCCAATCGTATATAAGAAGAGGAGAGCGTTATTCCGATAGATATCGTCGAAGACCTGAAGCATTGTCTACCATCCCGCCATCTGTCCACGCTCATGCTCAAGTTCCCAATTTCTATCCTGACCACAAACTCAATCACTCCCTCAGACTCCGGCAGACTCATATTCATAACCGCAATTACAACCCTCTTCACATTCGTCTGCCGAATTATTCCATTCGACATTACAACCGTTTGCTTCGTCTACCCAATCCGATCAACTATCGTCTATTTCTGCCTTCAGTACCCTTCTTGCTAAACTTCGACATCATTTTCAACACTACCTTCAACATCAATTCCATCTCTCAGACTGCTGCACCCGTCGTTAGGGTCGATCAAGCCCTGAGCGTCACTATCTCTGCATCCGTTCATCCAGTGATGACCGGCGTCGCACTTTTGGACAGCATATTTGCTTCGGTTTCCAGTGCTGGGGTTTGCAGGTCCTGGTCCTAAACCAAACCAACCTTTCAATACTCTCTTAGCCTTTTTATAATATTTTACGCTCCAACCACCTAATGGAATAGGACATTTCCCATCTTCATAACCTATATCTCGGCGTCCATTGCCACCTCACAAGTCGACATCTTTAGCGACCAATGATACTCATCTCACGGCGATGCGATGATCCTCCACTCCTATTGAATTCTTCTCGTTCTTCATAGTAGCAGAGAATCGGCGCCACCAGGACAACTCAATACAAGTCATGTTTTTCAGTCATCATCCCCGTCGCTTGGTGTAGCACAAATGAGTTCCACGACGCGCCATTCGTCACGGCATCCATCTTCAAACATTCCGGGGGCGAGGGAGAAGGAAGAACGGATAGTGACAAAGACGAAAATTTACTGAACGCGGGTGCAAGCGTCATTGATTCGCTCCGAGGCCTTTGTTAGTTGCAGCCGCGAAACGGACAGGCAAGAAAAGGGAAGAGTGAGCCAGATAGCATCGTCATACCGCTCACAATTGCAACAGCAAAACACTGTCAAACATGGGGGATCTGCCAATAAAACCATTGAAGATAATGTTGTTGACTGAGCTTTGATTGATGATTGAAGCCTTAGTGTTGATGATGATGGTGAAATATCGGGATTGGGAGATGGTTTGATGGATGCTATCGCTGCTTTTAGTGAATCGGACGCCTGTATGGTTGGTGCGACCAAGTCTGGTTCGGGTCCGAATCTTCATTGATACAGTTGTAGGAAGTTCTACGCCCGTTGTTAGTACCAAGGGACGCAAACACAAACCAAGTGAGGGGACGACAGGTTCGTCTTTCTTAATGATGATGGTACGGATGGGGATTATTACGCGATTTAAATACAAATGTTTCGATCGCTGAGATCACACGAGCACAAAGCTCAAACTTCAATGAACAAGGGTCTAGAGACTCCTGGCGGAGGAATGTAGTAACCAGTCCCTTTTGTGAGTGGTGTAGGGGGAAACTCTAGATTTCAATAATATCGAGAATATGCTCTCACTAAAGCATTAGAGATGCTAAGCGCCGATCGTTCCTGTTGCGAACCCTGAGGATGTATGACTTCCGCGGGAGACATTGGTAGTACATAATAGGATATACCCCGAGTCATGTACAAGGAACCCTGCCTACTCGTGATGTATCTTCCTTTAGTAAATCCGCAGAGCGAATCAAATTTGACAAAGCACATTACCATCTGATCTAAAGTCCCATAACGTCCCAACAACATGCCGAACGATATCGTGTTTTTTCCTCTGCATACACTTTACGTTGTCCTTATTTTTTTTACATGATTGGAATAGGTGATTTGGCCTATATTTTGGACAGGAGAGGGATTAGATACATAAATACTGAGGTGAGTTTGTTCACCGCAAAAGCAGAATTATATGGACAAAATAAATCATCTGATTGAGTATCAATACTCCTCTATATATCTAGTGTAAGATTTGATACTTACCGCTGGTTTATGCAATTCAAACAGTTTACGGGTCTGGTTCTCCCTGGCCCGGACCTTCAATACCCACTGGGTCACTCCTTTCTCCCATATCGGCAATGATGCTCTCCTGAAGGCGACCAAGCATGGATTGTCTGGATCTAACCGAATTGTCTCGGGATGACAGGTTCAAGTCTGGTAATTCTAAGGCAGACTGATTAGGAAGTGATCTTGTTGCGTTCCGTTGACGAAGATCTAAAGTGAATTCGCAGATGAGTATCGTTGAGAGCCTGAGAGGAAGTAAACATGAATAAGTCATTCAAAAGTATATAGGAGATTTCGTACACCGTCTGAAAGGCAATGACATCTGTTCCGGCTGTCTGTTATGTAAAGTTTTATTATGTAAAAAAAGAGACGCAACAGAGAATTAAAATGTTCTTACTGGCGAAATCTGTGGAGATTTTATATTGACTGGATTTAGTGAAATGCAGGAGAAAAATTGCGGTGACACACATAATCAATTGCGAGTTGGGTGACTGAAAAGAAAAGTACAAAGCTTCAATAACAATCGGGAATTAGTCCCAGTGAAAAAGACAAATGGTAGCTGTCACATACGAAAATCTGAGGATACCTAACAACGCATAAAAATTAATTTTAGAATTCCACTCACCCTGTTGGAGAAGCAGAGTAACAAAGTCTTCCCCAGTATTATGTAAGCGTAATTTTCGCTTTTCCTTCCATAAGCTCCAAACCTGATGAATGACTGCAAGGAAGGCTAATACGTCCGAGAGAACTACTGCGACATTTCCAACAAGGATCAAGGTAACGAGAAATGCTATAAGAATGATCATTCAGAAAATGTGAATATCATTTTCAGTTTACTTTACAACTAAAAAGCAGGATCAGCAAAAAATGGGTCGGGGATAATAGGGAATCATACGGTCGTGAGTCACATTGATTTATTGTTGAATCTACACAGCGTGGTTAGAATAGTTCAATGTGATATTTGACTGCAATTTAATTCAGACCATAGATAATCAAGATTAAGGTAGAAAAAAATGATATGGAAAGTGCTATTGTCATTGGCCTATATCCTTGGCATAAAGCCAAAGTTCGAATTGAGATCAATCCTAAGCGAGTTTTAGAAATGAGTACCACTCAAGTATATGGAAATGGAACACCTTGTATTCCAATTAATGGAAGAATTTCTATAGTGTTGCTTAAAAATCCCGGATCATTACATAGACTAGTTTTCGACATTGTCATTTCTTTTGGATTTGGAGTAAATGAGACGAAAATACCGGCGAGACTGTAAACATTCACCTGAGAAAGAAATGAATGGGAAGAAGGTTTTAAAGTTACCGAGACAAGGTCCTCGATCACGGCGAGGATTAAAATTAAAAAAAGTGGGTACTTGGAAAATAAATAAAGAAAGGTCGCTAGTGTAAATTTTGGCTTCCATATGTATCGAATCTCGTCATCAAGATGAAGGAGAGATGCGTAAAATAGAAGTGCTGCATGTGTGGATCTCAATTCTATGAAGACTAATCCTTTTAAAACTACTTACCAAAACAAGCTATAAATGTCTCCACCTGTATGATTCTGAATATCGTTAACTCAATTAGTCAAACAACAACTTGCTGGCCTACCCCTCAGAGACTGATTGCACGAATCTGTGGAGTTTTAATTCAACAGGTAAACTGAAAGACTCGACAACTTACTCTTCAGACATTATCTGAATTGAGGTATTCATAGTTTCATTGTCCATCTTGCTTGTTGGATTGCTAGAGAGAGCTCCTTCGCTTGAACAGTTTCAACCATTACCCTCAGCACGATATATATTTATATTATATATAATATGAAAGTGAGGTCAAACGAGCTGAGTAGAGACCTACCTGTCTGTATAGATACGTCTTGTAGCAGTGCAAATTAACACAAAACAGTGGTTACTCGAATGAAAATGAAATAACCTGGGTATCTTGTTTTCCATTCGTGACTTTAATTGATTTCAGATTGACATGGCACCCTGGACCCAGCCATAAATATGACTTTACATAGGACAGGGATTTGACAATGCTTTCAGGTGTGTCACGGACTTGTGCCAAAACCGAAAATAAAGATTTTCCAATGATGGTAATTGTGAACATTTAGTATCACCGGCCGAGGTGAATTTCTAATCTCTGATATTCCTAAAAACTGAAGAGCTGGAAAAGCTTGCCAGTGGACAATCTTTGTCGCTATTTGGACGGTCTAGTATTGTTGATATTCTTTGATAAAACCTAACATCACCTTGCCACACCAGGAATATACAATGACATTAACCGCTACCATGGAGAGCATACACGCGTTGTTGAGCCCGCAGCTCGATCTCTGACGTTTTACAAGTAGATTGCCAAGTATCAATGTCGCTAAGAATCATGTTAAAAGTATCAGCAATGTATTTTCTGTTCCATATGCAACGATCGTATCTCACATAAGACATCAAGCTGTATATGGTATCTATTCACGGTACAAGTCCGAAATCAAATAGAATCAAGTATGGCCGTCGAAGATGATGTCTTTTAATCGATTCCAATTTGCGCCCATAAGTCAATAGATGTAATAGTGATATCAGCATTCACTTGGTCTATATTTGTTAATATCAATAACATTACGACTTTAGGATGATAACCCACATGGTGCAAAAGATGTGTGGAAGGAAAAACCTGGTTTTTCACGCGAGTCGACCGTGATAGTTCCTATTATTTAATTATCGTAAGAGGAATGCAAGTACAAACGCCCTATTTGTACATGTAGTTCATTAAAGAATAGGTTTGTTCCCAGAAACACCGAGCTCCATAATACTCCCGAGATTTGATTTAGACCATGTGAAGGGAGTATTACCATTGAGAAATGATGTAGATATCACAATCGGCGCGTCTGCGACCGAAGCAGGGTGACAGTGCTACTTGTTGGGGTTGATGTTGGCTTGGAGAAGAGATTGGCTACTGGGGAACAAAGAACTTTGCTCTAGGACGAAGCTAGAATACAAGGTTAATAAGGGATCCTGCTGGTAATTGAACCCAATAATTGAAAGTATGAGTATATTGATACCTGGGTGTAATCGGGCTAGAGATCAGCGAAGCGAAAACCAAAATTGTTCTGACCTTGACCATTGGGTCGAGTCACTATATACACTCCTGGAAAGTTCTGATTGCCTCCAAGTCATTTTTCAAAAACACCGACAGTAGGAGCGTTGTATGTACAGTCAATGCGATCATAGATATGTTGAACGAAATCGGTAGTATTCGCTCCTGCGGGATTGCGGATTTTGAAAAAATGTTTGAATCAGTAAGGTCGTTTATCATCGCGATAGGTAGTACTTGTGCCATTTGATAATCTGCTGAAAGTTGTTTACGTTGCTGGAAATTATCGGGTTTTGTTGTACCCAAACTGAAAAGGAGACTTTTAACAGTGATTGGTCAATGAGCTGTTGAAATTATAGCACGGAATAGACAGCACACACTCGAAAGGTGGCGCCAACACAGAACACAGAGGGCACAAACGTGAACACAAAAATGCACGAACGTCGTAGAAGACAACACAAAAGTTATTATATTAAATTATGTAAGCTACTCCAACATGAGCAAGGGTCCAGGACTTCTGGTACGAAGGAACAGTCCCTTTTCAATAATATCGAGAATATGCTCTCTTAGAGAAGCTTGATGCGCTGATGGATGAAGCGGTGTCCATTCCGCTTACCTAATACTTTCTGCCTTGTGGCCCGCCCCCATGTCGCGTTCAGACTTTTTAAGACCGTTAGTCATCTCTGGACCATCGGGAACAGGGAAGAGCACACTCTTAGCTCGTCTTTTCTTAGCTCATCCCGACAAATTTGGATTCAGTGTTTCCCGTTCGTAAGCCAGCGCCCGCCCGCCCGGCGCCCTCCCCACCACCCTCCTGTCCATCCCTTTATTGACTCTTTATAACCCAGATACAACTCGTACACCACGTCAAGGAGAAGTTGATGGAAAACATTATTATTTCGTTTCCCGTGATACATTTCAAAATCTAAATCGAGATGGCGCGTTCATTGAGCATGCTCAATTTTCAAACAACTACTATGGTACAAGCATTCAAACTGTCAAGGATGTAGCTGCGTCAGGTCGTCGATGTATTCTGGATATTGATAGCCAGGTATGTCTTTATTTATTTATTTTAATTTTTAACAAAAAAAACACTTCATCTCAGGGTGTACGTCAAATTAAGACCACTAAAGGACTTGAACCGAATCCGATTTATCTTTTCATCTCTCCTCCTAATATGAGAAGTTTACGGGAACGTCTGACTGGTCGAGGTTCGGAGTCGGAATCCTCGATCCGCACTCGTCTCGATACTGCTGTGAAAGAAATCGATTACGCCAGAACACCGGGTGTACATGATATTATTATTGTTAATGATAATTTGGATCGTGCATATGAGGCGTTTGAAAGGGTAGCTTTAGGAGATTCAGGTCCCGTAGATGATTTGCCGCCGTTGGATGACAACTAAAGTAGGTGGCTTTTTAACCTTATAGTCGTTGATAAGCACTGAAGATGCATATTCAAGTTTGGAAAGAAGTATTATTACATATGTCTGTTTTTTTAGAATTCACTGCTATTTTTAAAGTCGTCTCCCTTCGCTTGCACATGAGCAGTTTGCTTTCATACATCTTTCCTGGGCTATATCACTCAACTCGCATTCGCTTACGTCTTGAACCGACAGAAAGAATTTTTTTGGTTGACATTTTTTCCGTTGGATGGTGAAAGGCATGCCAATGTTCTTTCATAATTCGGGAAGATCCTGAAGATCTAATGGATTGCCTGTTACTTGTCAGATTTAATGAAAATAGAATCGCATTCCTCCCCTCAATGTTCATCTTTTACCTTGTTTTATCCGAAGCCGAAGTAAAGCTAACTCTCCAGTTCTATCGGAAAAGAAGGAAGCGTCGGGTGTCCTGTCACTTCTTCCATTATGTATATTCACTTTCTTCTTCTTCATTTTGGTTTGATATGTTCTTTTTGAAGGAGAGGGGTGATGTGTCAAGCTTTTTTGAGGGCGTAAATAAATCTGATAACTCCAGGGCTTCTGACATTTGTTTAGGCCGTTGGGTCTTATCATAATTATCGAAGCTTGCTAATGGTGTGCATGGCCACTCGTTGGGGACGTTGCAAAAGACTATTTTTGGTCTAGATAGTTCATCTTGCGTGATTTCTGCTTCATCTTTTAAACTGGGATTACCGTGGAAAATCGGCTATATGCGCACGATCACGGACATATTGAGACGTAGAGACTCGGTAATCGTGGAGAATTGAATCTTGTATCCATAAAGCACTGTATACCTACGGAGAGACTTTATGTTATTCCGTATGATATGAGCTCTAATTTTAACAATTAGCGAGAATACGCTTTCACTAGAAGCATTCGGGAAGCTGATCTTTCCTGTCACAAACCTCAAGGATGTATGATGCATTTGGTCACTTCCGTGGGGGACTTATTAAATGATGGTTGATGAAGGTTAGTCAGTAGGACATGCCCGAGTCGTGTGCAAAGAACTCTGCCTATTTGAAGTATTTTACTTTGATAAATCCCAATCAAATTCAACAAAGTATATTACCCTCTGAAAACTCAATAACGCCCCAACAGCCTTAGTCAAATGATGTCGTGCTTTTTTTACTAGGACCGTTCTTCTAAATACACATACACTTTGTGTTTTCCTTATTTTTACGTGATTAAAATAGGGGATTTGGCCTATATTTTGGGGCAGGATGGATTAGATACATAAATACCGAGGTGAACTCGTTCGCAGGGAAAGCAGAATTATATGGACGAAATAAACTATTTGTTTGAGTATCAATACCCCTCTATCAGTGTACGGTCTAATACTTACCAGTAGTTTGTACAATTCAAGGAGCTTCCGGGTCTGGTTCTCCTTGGCTCGGACCACCAGTATCCACTAGATCACTCCTTTCTCCCATATCGGCAATTATCCTCTCTTGAAAGCGACCAAGTACGGATTGTATAGATCTAACCGGATTGCCCTGGGATGACAGGTTCAATTCTGGTAATTCTAAAGCAGACTGGTTAGGAAATGATCTCGTCATTGTGTTCCGTCGACGAATATCCAGAGTAAATTCACAGATGAGTATCACTGAAAGTCTGAAAGGAAGTAAACGTGAATGGATATTCACAAGTATGTGTATAGGAGATTTCGTACACGTTCTGAAAGGGGCTGACATATGTTCCGGCTATCTGCCAGTGTTATGTAAAATTTAATGTAAGAGATGTAATAGAGAATTGAAAAAACTTTACTATCGAAGTCTGTGAAGATTCAGTTTGACTGGATGCAGTAAAAAATTGTGGTGACACACATGAAATTATGACTTGTGTGACTGTAATGAAAAGTACAAAGCTTCAAGAAAAAATTAATCCCAGCAAGAAAAACGATAATGGTAGGTGTCACATACAAAAATCTTAGGATCCCTGATAACTAAAATTAGTCACCGCCGGTATCTTGATAAGAGTAAACTTACCCTGTTGGAGAAACAGAGTAACAAAATCTTTCCCGCCCTGTAAACGTAGTCTTTGCTTTTCCTTCCATAGACCCCAAACCTGACGAATAATTGCAAGGGAGGCCAATACGTCCGAGAGAACTGTTGTGGCATTTTGAACAAGGAGCAAAATAGCGAGATATGCTATAAGAACAATGCGTTAAAAACACATTGGTACAAATTTGAGTTTCTTCTTACGGCTAAAAAGCAGGTTAATAAAAATGGATTGCGGATAATAGGAAATCCTACGGGTGTTCCAGGACACATGAGGGTATTGTTGAACCTACATAATGATAATGTGGTTAAAATATTTCACAATGATATTGATTATAATCTACAACCATAGATATTCAAGATCAAGGAAGTACAAAATGTTATAGAAAGTGCTATTGTCATTGGCCGATATCCTTGGCATAAAGCCAGAGTTCGAACTGAGATCAATCCTACACGAGTTTGAAAAATAAGCATCATTACATAGATTATATGGAAATGGAATACCTTGTACTCCAATGAATGTAAAAATTTGTATGGCGTTGCTTAAAAATCCCAGATCATTACATAGACTGGTTTACAGCATTGTCAGTTCTTTTGTATTTGGAGTAAATGGGTTAAAAAATACCGGGTAGACTGAAAAAAAAAACACTTTGAGAAAGGAATGGACAGGAAGCAGGTTTTGAAGTTACCGAAACAAAGTCCTCGATCACGAGGAGGATTAAAGTTAAGAAGATTGGGTACTTGGAAAATAAATAAAGAAAGGTCACTACTGTAAATCTTGGCTTCCATATGTATTGAATTTCATCATCAAGATGAAGGAGAGACGCGTAAAATGAAAGTGCTGCATGCGTGAATTTCAGCTCTATAAAAAGTACTCCTTTCTTGAAAACTACAACTACATACCAGGGGAAGCTATGTATGTTTTCACCTGTACGGTTCTGCATACCGTTAGTGGTAGAACAAAAAGACTCGACAACCTACTCTTCGGATGTTATCAGAATTGAGGTATTCGTAGTTTCATTCAAGTTATTCATCTTGCTTGTTGAATTGCCAGAAAAAGCTCCTTCTTTTAAATGGCTCCTTCAATACAATATATATATGGAAACGAGGTTCAATGAGAAATGAGCTGGGTGGAGACTTAACTGTCTGTGTAGATAGATCTTGTAATGGTGTGCAATCAGAAAAACGGTGATTACTCAAATGAAACTGAGATAACCTGAGCATCTTTCTTCCATTTGCGACTTTGATTGATTTCAAATTGACATAGTAACCCAGCCATATGGCTTTACTAAGGCAAGCATTTGACAATACTTTCAGTTGTGCCATGGACTTGAGCTCACACCGAAGATAAAATTTCCCGGTGATGGTAATTGCAGACATTTAGTATCATCGACTGAGGTGAATTCCAATCCCTAGTATTTTTAAAAACTGAAGAGCTGGAAAAACTTGCCAGTGGACAACCTTTGTCGCTATTTGGACGGTTTAGTATTATTGATATTTTTTGTAAAAGCTTAAGATCATCTTGGGACATCGATATACAATGGCATCATGAATATTATTATATATGCGCTGTTGAACCCGCAACCCGACCTCGAGCTCTGCCGTTTTACGAGTAGACAATCGCCAAATATCAACGTCGCTTGGAGTATCATCGCCAAAGGTGATGTGTTTTAATCGACTCCGCTTTGCAACCATAAATCAATAGATGTAATAGTGATATCAACATCTGTCTATGATTGGTAGTATCAATAACATTACGACTTTAAGATGACGTCCCATATGGTGGAGGAGATGTAGAAGCAAAAACTTGATTTCCCACGCGGGCGGCGGGTCGACAGTGATAGTTCCTGTCATTCAACCATCGTAAGAGGAATGCAAGTACAAACGCCCTATTTGTACATGTAGTTCATTAAAGAATAGGTCTGCCCCCTGAAATATCGAGCTCCATAATACTCCCGAGACTTGAATTAGACCATGTGAAGCAAATACCAATACCACCATTGATCAATTACGTATCGCAATTGACGTGTCTGTATCTGAAGCAGTAAGGGTAAAAATGCTACTTTTTGAAGTTGATGTTGATTAGAAAAGAAAGAAATTGACCTGCTGAGGAGCAAAGAACTTTGCTCTAAAAGTGGATACAATCGGATGAAGCTAGAATACGCCGTTGATGCCTTAAAATAGTTTGCCGACAAATATCGCAAGAAATAGTACCACATCTCCTACAAGTGATCTCGTTGCACTGCTATCTGTGGAGTTACCGCTGATTAAAAAACTAATACTTACTCCGGCTTCTTTGATAAAGCCTCGAGGCTCTGATCGAAATTCTTGATCAGAAACTGAAGGAAAAAAATACCCACTTTTTTTACATTTGGGACAGTTACCCATCATCGCTTGAGATAAAGAGGTCATGAGATGATTGCTCACTCGACTTCCGCGATCAAGGGTGCGCCTGATATCCAATGTTGCATCGGAGTTGCTTCTTTACAGCTTTTAGGGAGATGGTCCACATACACTCTTCGTTTTTGGCACTAGATAATGAGTAAAAGAGAAAAACTATGCGCAAACAGCATTACGGAAAAGTCTCTCACCACGCTTCTCAATAACGACCTTGTATTCACAAAACGGGTATTCTTCGGGTCCTTCCAATGATGCTTCCGCCTTATTGATCCATACATAATATAAGGTGATCATGTTGGCCTAATTGAGTCTCTGCATACCTGCGACAGCACATCCGGCAGAAGAAATGCGCCTTGGGGCACTGAATCATCTGATCTTACAATTAGACTTACTCATAGACTACGAGGTAAATATTCAAATTTCACCCTCACGTTCTAGGTCTTCCTCTTCCTCGAGGTGATTAGTTTTGTAATCTGTGACTGCTTTATTGACGAAATGGAGCCTAACTGATTATCATAGAAATTACTAATGAGGGGAATAGAATCCGGGATTCTGTGCTAACACAGGCCGAATATGTTGCTTGGGAATATGGATCTAGTCCATCTTGTTAAAGGGAGAGGAAAATAATTTGATCCAGAAGGGATTGGACCATCCATAGATTCCCCGCTGCTCTCTCAGTTTCATCAGAAGAATGTCTTCTTGTACCAATGGGCTCCAACGTGGGGTTGCGAGAATAGGATTGGTCTTCCAAGAGCGCGTGGAGAACAAGTTGAATGCATTGTTCGTTCCCTTCACTGTTCCAGTACTAATACCAAAGGTTTTTGTGATAATCAAGCTCGACACATGAAACAGTTTCCAGAATCTGACGCAAATATTCTTGAGAAGAATCCTGAAAGTGGCTCAAGGGGCGAGTTGATGGTAAATGAAACTGACGCGGCAGCTTATTATCAGTGAGGTAAGGAATATTATCGTCAGCATTGTATCTGTCCAGTCATATGAGAGTGGTGTAAAATTGCATAACCACACAGCATTGTAACTATGTGTGGAGGTTCGTATAGTGTAAGTACATATAATATACGAGTAAGTACTCTGAATATAAATTACTGACTTAACTATGTAAACGACAGGCACGGCACAAATAATAATAATAGCAATAATGATAAAAGATAAACAATTGAGAGCAGATCCAAAAAAAAAATCTAATAAACTTCCAACATTATAGTGTAATGAGATAAGTCATTCCTAGAAAAGAGCTTTGTCTAATGATTAACTGTCGTAGGCTGTACAAGTGATTCAGATTTTTGGACAAAGCATTATAAATATGGACATACGTTTCCAGTTGTGTTTGGGGCGGCATTAGTATTCGTGGCTGTTGTTGCTCCTGTGGTTCTATTTGGAGCTGCGTTTCTGTTTGTTGTTATACCAGGACCTGTGCTAGCCATGGCATTATGTCGACCAACCCCAGAGCCCATCATCTTGAAAACTTTCAGCTTTTTATATGCTAGAAATGAAAAATGATAACTCACAGCAGCATCTTCTGCAGTTGCGCTAGCCTTTAAGGACGTCAATCCAAACCGACCATAATCTATGTTTCGCATAGAGAAAAGGAGCGCAAATATGAATACGGGCTTGGTGAGTAGATCGAGAACTAGGAGGGGGAGAGAGTTATTCCTCCTAACGGCAAAAAATAAAATAAGAAATACTTGCTTCCGTAGAATACCATTTCACTAGTAGGGCTTATCACGTTACCACCTTCGGATAATGCCCAACAAACAGGATAAAGCATCCACAGAAACGACAAGTAAGAAGCCAATCGCAAAAAGTGAAATCCGGCATCTAATCCAATGAACCTCGCACTGGTGTAACCTTGCTTGAATAGCGCGACCCTAAAAAAGAAAGTAAGAAATAATGACATTTTATGCAGAAAACCTTTTTTTTTGAAAAAAGGAAATAGAAATACCAAACATAAACCAGCGCAGCGATACCGAAAGCATAATATCCCCATTTAAATGCGGAATGGGTAAGTGCCCCCAGCAGACCAACGACAACCATCACGATATCAAAGAATATAACCATCAGGATGGAAGAGATGTTCAACCCGGTGGCCAGAAGAAGCATTAAAAGCAACGCGGGGGTTGTTATGAACTTAAAAGGGAAGAAACGAATTAGAACTTGAAAGCTTCAAAACGTATGCATATGCCTCAACCGACCCAATCAATGTAACGTGCATACTTTACAGTAGAAGTGAGTAATGAGTATAGTTAACTTTCAATACGTAATTTAATTCCATACCCAAATGGCACGAGTGGTCCCCGGTGATCTTCCCCGCAAATATTGGACTTGGATTCTATACAAAAGTTCGGTAAGTAACTAAAGTAGTTAGGGACAAAATAAGTTTTGAATTGCTTACGGTGTATTCCCGAGATTGGACGCCATGGAATAGTACGCTATTGCGGTGGTCGTCAATATCAAAATGCCTAGATAATGAAACAGTCGAATTCCTCTATTGCGCTTTTAGGTTGTTGTAAGAAAGAGCGCGATAAGATCAAAAATAAAGGGAAACACACCGCGAGAAAGGTCCATGCAATAAGACAAAGATCCGAGAAGAGCATAAGTGCAAATATAGCCCAGTCCCAATCTGAACCGGAATTAACCAGGTGCAGGTCGGCTGTAGACGGATTCGCATCAATAGCCTATAATAATTTAATCATTTAGCACATTAACAAAATATTCCCTCTAAAAGAATTGACATTGACCATACCTTGTTCACCATTTTTTTCTTTAGTCAAAATTAAAAATTACACGGGAAGACAAGGAATAGCGCGAAGAAATTTTGGGGGACGGATTAAACATTTTAAACCTGTAAATTCTTTATACCGTAGCTCAAGGCAGTTTAGTAATCTATGTTCCCGGGTTCACGTCAGATTGCGTTTCTTGGTTTAAAGAATTTACAGCTCAGCAAAGTGACATCACGCTTGGACGTTAGGAAAAATAGTCAACGCGATCGACATATTTTACAAAAAATTGCTTAAGTAATTTTGGTTTCATATCATCGTTAAAATAAAATACAACTTCCCTAGTTAATGTTAAACGAAGGGAGGAAACTATCAAACTTGATGTGTCAGAAAGTGCGGCTCAGAGGGTGTTCTTCGAAACATGCATTTAGGAGTCTAAGATCCCCGTCTTCTTATCACTCCTACAAAATAACAATAGAGAGTCGGGGACCAGGAATACCCGACATTGTTTGTGTGAACGAACTGGAGAAGGTAGGATATTACGGAACCTCTTACGGTGGATAGGTACCTCTCTCTTGAGGATGATGTTGATATCCCGATGTCCTGTTAGACTCTGCACCATAATAGAATGGTACTAGCATTGGTGTCGCAGAAGCAGTCGAAATATATAAACAAGCCTCCAACCACTGAGACCCTCGTAAAGATAGACCCCGACTGGTTATTGAGGTAAACACGACACTGTCCTTCCAAGACGCCCGAGCCCACTAGTCGATGTATGCCCCAATTTCCAGGGGTGCTCACCATGTCATTAAGCACTTTCGCATTAGCTACCTGTATGATACGGTTTGTTGTTTTGATACGCGGCTATAGCATATGCTGCTAGCTGGGGGAAAGCATTTTAATGCCATGATCGCATGACCTCGCTCTAATTACATGATTGAATGCTAGGTCTTAGATGTACGAAAGAGGAGTTTACCTTATCATTGATGTTAATTTTTCCCCTAAATACAAGCTTTTGTAATATTAGAATACAAGACTAAGCATTTTGAATAGTCTGGTGGCCTTTGTGTTTGTGATGGGTTTATGGAGGCCTGAGTCTTCCCACTACACGAATTGGAGTGGATTAGAATTAAATGAAAATTAAAAATAGAATTCTAGACTAACCAATGTATAACAATTGCAAATGCAATCAGGAGGTATCATGTTGATCACAGTAAAGTTATGTTGTATAATCATAACCTTGGTTCCACTTATAAGACATAACTTGGCGTCGTACTAGTTTTGAAGTCGTTAATGCGACTGAACTCCAATTTGGACTAGTCTGAACAGACAGATGCTAACACGTGTTAGTAACACACACATAGACTCCTAAACTGGGGTACGAGATGTATGAGAATCTATTCAAGTGTGAGAGTCAGTTGTAAACAATCGTTGGAATATTACTATGCATACTGCATCCAATATAATCTGTGAGGACCTTCTTTTCAAATGAGTCTTCCGAGAGTTCCCTCAATATTCGTGCCCACCGGCACCCTCTCACCACGGACAGTAAGATTCCGTCTCCGGAACTCATTGTATCCTTGGTTAAACACCTAAATTTGGCCCTTTTCGTTTGTTGGATTGTTTTCTATATGTACTAACTTATGTTGTACTTGTGCATTGACTCCAATAAAGGTGGGAACGAGGAAGCATCGAATTCTGAAGGGAATTGATTCCGGTACTAGCCGGCTCCAAAATCGCCAGGAAACTGATGGTCCCCCCTCAGTATATGTGCTGAAGTGTTGTATAATTGGACAGGAAGACATTCCATGCTGTTGTTGAGAAAGGTTTCTAGTGGAACTAATAAGAATATTAGAATAATAAACGGATGATAAGAGTAGGAACTTACTCCTTAGTGGTAAAGGCTGAGGTCAACTGAGAATCCCAACTTTTACAGAGAAATGACATTTATATACCCAAACGAATGGAAAAATTAAAAAAGGAAAAAATTTACCATTTCAAATGGTTTACGGCTATTGAGAGGGTTGATTCTAAACGGGACCACTATACGATTGATGTATTCAACCTCCCGTCTATTCGAAGGTACCACGGTCCATCATAATGTGTTGATGTAACCCTAGAAACATAGGAGAAAATGCCAATGTCCAAGACAATTTAGACAAACCGAAAATGGGTTTTTATCGAGGTTATACCTATAAAATAGATAATTTTGGTGAGATATATGCACTGTTGATAGGACTCAGACTCTGCTGAAGGCATTGATGTCGCAGAATCAAAGTTGCTCCATTAAGCTTCAAAGCCCTAATTATGCCCAAAATGGTTTAATATGGTATTGATTAATAAACCATTCTTGAATATATCGAGTGTTGATGAACTTGATTAAGACTTTGAATTGATTAGAATTTTTGCGACAAATTAGTCTGTACATGAAGAAATAAATCTATTATTTACATATTCCAATTTACATATATAGAGTTTAATTAAGGGGCTTCCGTCGCGCGATCCTCACTGACGCTGAAGACACTCTTATTAGTTCATTAATCATGACGCAAGAGATTCGGAGCTCGATCTGAACTCGTGCATTATCAATATTTTTGTTTGTTCTGTTGACAAAGCTCCAATCCTCTTGCAAGTGAGTGCGCGAAAGCCGTCCGCCAATTCAACCCGTACTCGTAAGGAGCCCGGAAAACTTCAGTACTTCAGTAGTGTCGATGTCAATACTCACGACCAGCGAGCATAGGAAAGGTCAGTGTTCAGTAAGACTTAGCAACACCGCACGTGTTATAATAATGGGATACCACTGGTTTTGTCATCACAAAGCTTGACGCAAGTAAGAAGCTATTCCTCATATGCAATGAGAGATGAGAGAATATAGTCTCCCCAGGTTTCTTTTTCTTAAGGACGCAAACAAACATAGGTTGTATGTTTTAAAGAGGGACCCCCCACATACCTTAATTAATAACCAAAAGGGGAGTGCAATTATCGAAACGCTTTTGTCTTTAAACCCCCGCCGAAACGTTTCCCCAAGGTTGAATACGATAACCAGAAATACTAGGGTGCCCGTAGCAAAACGACCATAATTCCTCGGATGAATTAAGCGGCCGGAAAGTGAATGAGAATTTGTGAATGGTTAAGAGAGCGTTATACAATAATACCTCTACTGCAAAGCATGTGGACGGCTCGCCTTAACTATTTTTGTTACTCGTCATGAACCCTTTCCTTCTCTGGGAAATTGGTCCTCCATCGTTCTCAAATTCGGATATCCGCATCCCGCCTTTTGAATCGATATTATATTGCGCAGAGTCTTCTTATCACAGTCACATATTTTTTTCCCCCAGCTTTCGGGTAGTCAGTTGGCTCGTCTCGTTTTCTGATCTGTTCTGAGAGCCCTTGAAAGATTTTTTTCATTTACTGCCATCTTCCCTTCCGCCGGCTTTTTCTATGTTGTTGTTGTTCTCCATTGGTCGGATATGGCTTCTTTTTTTAATACGACATCAAATTGGATAAAGAAAGAATATTATGTTACGTTGCCGTCGCGTCAAATTTGGGGCATGTCTAATCGTTATTTTACTTGTTGTCCCAATAGTGAAGGTTATTCTCCGTCCAAATTGTGTGCGATGTCCGAGAGTCTGAATGAGTCGCTTTCTTGTTGTTGAAGTTTTCTTGTTGTTGCGCTTTTACTTCCGCGAAAGCTTATTATTATTTCGACATAAACGGAAATCGTACACGATCGTAATAATTTGGGTAACAAACGCTGTTATTCTTTTTCGTTCGTCTTTAGACTTGCCATGGAGCATGGTGCTTTTAAATTTTTTGATGAGGCGAAGATGGATTGGCAATTAGGATCTTCCATGGCATGGCGTCGCGGATCTGTGGAATTGACAGCCCAGGCTAAGTGGATCTCGCCAGGAGTCCATAGATCGGAGAAGTTTGTTGCGCGGCTGTTTTACGTAACCTGCCTTGTTGTGTTTTTTTGAAGGTGCGATGATAACAAGCACAAGGTGTCATATACTCTATATATTCCCCTTCTCAGGAGCTAACATAATAACATAATTGAACCTAACTTAGACTTCAAATCACCTGATCAATATCGACGTGCGCTTGGAAGCTCCCGCGCCATGGACGAATTCCGTGGCAAGTCTTAAATATCATTCAACTGCCACCCTTGTGTGCCTATTTTATTTAAAGACCTTGGGGTTCCTCTCATCCATTTATCTCGAAACATGGGACTCTAACTCCCCCGCTTCATCCCTCCTCACTCATATCTTTCCTCCGTATTTATATCCAACCTATCTATCGTTCCTTTTATTTTTTTCCTCAACCATTTCTTGTTTTTTTTTTGGTCATTGTGTCAATTTCGAAATACCCCAGAAGCTCTGCCCCATCAATTAAAATTGAAATTGTTCGGTGTTCGTATTTGGCCCTGCTCCGAGTCGGCTATAGGCTGAGATGGTATCCATGTTGGAGATCTATCTCACGAGCTCTCAGGCTTGTTTCCTTTCATCATCCAAGACATCCACCTAAATTTGCAAATGTTATCAAATTGTCTTTTACCCGATGATGCCGGTAAGGCTTATAATATATTCACATCCCATCCTTCAGTTGAAATCCGACCTAGTTTTTATTTATAAGACTCCTTCCCAGCAGGAACAAACCACCTAATATGTATATCCAAAGATGCCCCAAATCACGTAGCCGTAGCCCAAGGCGCTGACTGTACTGGCAGCACACGTTTTACATACGGTCAGGTTCGTCAGACTTGGCCGCCGCGCGCGCGTACTACTTTAAGCTTGGAGCTTATAACGGCATTTGGGCAGATGTGTGTTTCGGTATATATATATATATGACCGGAATATGTTTTCCTTTAAGGTTCTTTTTTCCATACTAAATCTCCATTCTATAAATCTTGATGTAGATGTCAGGAATGGTGTGACATGTCCCATTGATCGCGATGACCTCGGGATCTTGCCATGTCTCTTTTTTCTCTCTCGGTTGTCAGGCTTCGATTATTTAAACTCATCTTCGTTCTCATGACCTCTTCTTCCTGCTATTTCAACCCCAGTTGGTCTCTTTTTCTTTTGACCAAGTCCATTCCTTATTATTGTCCACCGCAAGGCCTGCAAAGCATTGCTGTGCACTGCGATTCATATCCTTGCATTCAAAGCATCATCGATCATCTCGTTATCTATCTCTTGCATTTATATTTTCACACAAGTTCACCTCTGAATCTTCATTTATTCTATTGGACGGACCATGTCAGGCTTCCTCAACGTGAACACAATCCAGTTCCCATGGCCCTCTAGTCTTATTTATTGATCAACCAAAGCCTAATGGGTTCAACATCCATTACTATTTATTTTATGGTATGTGCAACAGATTATCAGGAGACGCTCATCCTGATTCACGGTGCAGTATAACCGGCAATGCAGTCACTTTCAGAAACAACATCGCTAAAAGACAATGTCTCATTTTTTTTCTCTGCATTCCGCCTTCAATATACAACGTTCAGTATCTGATATCGGACATCAAAGCATTCTTCACCTTGACATTTGCATCCCAATTCATCGTATACATCGCATTACCGCATCTTTCGCGCTCTTCCTGAGCGCGATCCTCATCGCATTCTCGCATCTGCATCTTACATCTCATATCGCATTGTATCGTCCTTTTGCATTACACTGGGTCACTATAGGTATGTTTCTCAAAAAACCGACCTATTCAGACTCGTTGACCTCATCTCTTCTCCTCAGACTCAAAAATATAGCATCGCGTTCCGTTCTACTCATTCAATAATTGAAAAAAAAAACCGTGTTTCTATGCCTTATTACTGTTCTTCAAGTCAGTTATTCATCTAGGTAAATCTATGTAACTATGCTATCAATAGTCGTTATTATGTGTATAATATGTATGCTTTGTTTTAAAAGATGATATGTAATACATGCTATGTCTTAAAAAATACGAACAACAAAGACACAGTTGTTCTCTGTGATCCCATGACCCTCAACGATGGCAGCAGCTGACTTGCGAGTCTCATAGGAATCGGGGGGCATATCTATTCTCCCCTTTTTATTCCGTTTTTCCGGCGCGTCCATCGCTCGCAACGCTCTTTTAATCCGTTGAGCGGCTTCAGCCAGTCAGACTTGACAGATTTTCACAAAACGTTCAAGGACAATTTTTAATTAAAATGACATAGTAGATACAATCATTTAATAAACCAGGTGACGAAGAGTATTTGAAAAAAAAAAGAAAGTAATGGAGTGGATTGAATGTGGAACGAAAGAACAAGCCAGAGCGTCTATTTTTTTTGTGACGTATCACGTCATCAATACACTAAGGACGTCATCCTCAATGAAGTTAGGCGGCGGGACCCATCCATGTTTATAAAACTATTCGGACGAGTCTCGCTCTCAAGTTTTTGGGATTTTCTCAATTAATTTCTGAATACCCTCTCTTTCTTATTACACCAAAAAAAAAAACATGACATCTGAATCAACTCTTCATTCTTTTTCTCACCCGGACAACCAAAACCAACAACAACATGAAAATCATGACGAGCTAGATAATGTTACAGAGGAAGGAAATCAAAAGCATAAGAAGTCACTCATGAATGTGTAAGTTAAAATTTCAAAATTTCATTTTTGAAAACAATGTTTCTGATCAAAAACAGCAAAGGGGTTCCTATCGGATTCGTCTCCGTCGAGTTAGCAATCATAGCTTCGATGGGAGGATTCATATTTGGGGTAAGGCTTGCTTTTACTATTTCATAGCGCAACACCCCGAAAAGACGGCTCATTTTTCTATTCTAGTATGATACAGGCCAAATATCCGATATAGTGGTAATGAACCACTTTCTTACATCCTTTGCTACATGTGGAACACCAGGTGTCGCGTCCACTTGCGTGTTCAAAACATCTATCGAAGGTACCTACAACAGATTATCGATTCTATGATTCGTTCTTAGCCATTTGAATAGGTTTGATAGTAGGTTTGCTAAGTATTGGAACACTATTTGGCGCATTACTCGGCGCACCGTATGTCACTTTTTCTTTTCTTTTCAAAAAGCACCTACCTTCATACCCCGTTTAGTATCGCAGATACCTTCGGCCGTCGCCGTGCGATGACTATTGAATGTGTCGTTTTCGCTATCGGAATCATCATACAACTATGCTCTATTACGGCTTGGTACCAGTTCGCAAGTACATATTGTTCCTTTGATTATCCTATTTGTCTCATCATAGACCCATTTTTCATCCTATGTTTCTTTTTTTCTCTTTCTAGTTGGTCGTTTAATTGCTGGTTTGGGTGTAGGTGGTTTGAGCGCTGTTGTTCCTCTAGTTCGTACATTTATAATCTACCTTCAACGCATATATTTACTGAACCGTTTAACAGTATCAAGCCGAAACAGCCCCGCCTCAGATTCGAGGAACGCTTACGGGCACATACCAACGTAAAATAACCATCCCCTTCTTTAAACTATCTAAAGCGAGCTTACAAGTTCATTTATAGTGTTTATTACCTTTGGTATTCTGGTAGCCTATGCGATATCAATTGGAACTCGTGATCTCGCTGATGGTATATCTTGGCGGCTTGTCGTTGGTATCAGTCTTATTTGGGCTGCCATTCTTTTCATTGGTATCTCGACTATGCCTGAATCTCCTCGGTGAATTTTAGAAGTTTTGTATTTCAATTTTTAACGTATTGAACCCCTTTTTTTTCTCCATAGGTGGCTTGCTTCAAAAGAGAAATGGGACCGATGCGCTCGTTCAATTGCTCGCCTAAGTGGTATATCGAAAACTGAAGCTCTCCATCATCCATCGGTTAGACGCGAATTAAAAGAAATCAAGCAAAGTATCGAAGCGGACAAGCTTTTACGAAAGGTATGTAATTTTAAAAAAAAAATTATATCTTTACTGAAGAAAGTGATCATTTACCGTGGGTTTTAGGCAACCTGGTTTGAATGCTTCAGAGGCGATAACAAGCTGCGTTATCGTACGCTACTTGGCATGTCGTTGCAAAGTTTCCAGCAACTTACCGGGGCTAATTACTTGTATGTTACTTACACCGTCCTTATGAAACGAAAGGACTAAACTTTGATCTCATTAAGTTTCTACTATGGCGCGACTGTCTTTAAAGGTGTTGGTATCTCTGATTCCTTCGTCAGTCAACTTATTCTGGGAGGCGTCAATTTTGGATGCACTTTCTTGGGGTTATATGTTATGGAGAGGGTAAGTACATGAAGGTATAAATAATTTATCTCTCTAATCAAACCTTGTTTTTTCATAGTTCGGTCGTCGTAAACCCCTTATTATCGGTGGAATTTGGCAATCGTTATGGTTATTTGTCTTTGCAGCTGCTGGAACCGCTAAAGATCCTATGCAAAATAAGAACATTGGAACATTGATGATCGTATCTGCCTGTTTGTTTATTCTCGGTTATGCTAGTACTTGGGCTCCGTACGTCTTCCATCATTTTTCCTAATGATTTCAGAAATTTATCTTTTTTATAACAGTGGTGTTTGGATTATAGTAGGCGAAACATTCCCTACTCGCTCTAGAGCCAAACAAGCGGCTTTAGCAACTTCTGCTAACTGGCTATGGGTACGTTATATTCTCTTTTTTTTTCAAGATAAAAGTTGTTCATGTCTTTTTCTTAGAATTTCCTGTTAGCCTTTTTCACTCCTTTCATTACCCGAAATATCCAGTTCCGATATGGATTTGTTTTTGCCGGTAAGCTTTCGTTCCATTTGTTTTGTTTGGACACGTCTTTCAAACTTTTTGTTCATCGTGTAGCTTGTAACCTTGCCGGTTCGAGTAAGTCATTTAAATTTATGGTCGTGTGCCTGCGTTTCTGATATTCTCATTAGTCGTCGTTGCTTTATTCTTATACGAATCTTCCGGATTAAGTTTAGAAGAGGTTGACATGGTAAATACGTTTCGTTATAGATGTCTTTCCACTTTTATATTGATCTCTCTTTTTTTTTTTAGATGTACAACGACAAAAATACATATGCATGGAATTCTGGTAGTTGGAAAGACCGTAATTGGGATTTATTAAATAATGGTGGAAATGGTAATGGTAACGGTAATGGTGGTGATAGCGTATGGGGTAATGGTAATGGTAATGGTAACGGGAGTGAAAATGAAAATGCAAGTGGAAATGTGGAGAAAAGAGGATTATTGAAGGCTATTTCAGGAAGACGATGAAAAGGCAAAAGTTGTATTATTAGTATTTGTAAAAAGATATCAGTTCTCTCATGCCCTCTTTTTTTTGCTACTTTTTTGTACATTATATTTTTTCTTACATTATATTCATACCGTTTTAATTTTTTTATTGGGACCATTATTTGGATGTATGCTATTAACGGATATACTGTAATTCTGCCAGATCTGCAACTTGGAAGGTATTCCATAGAGTCAGATCGGATTACGCATGTGACTTGTACAAACTTCGTTGAAATACTTATTCGAAAAATGTCTTGCAGTGCGCTACGTTTTTCTCGAGTCTCGAAAACATCGATGATAAATGGTTGCACGTGATGCCGGATGATCCCGGAACTAAGGCTAAGGGCAGTTTCGTTCTTTGCTCCAAGCCACTAATTAGAGCATGAACAAGTGCATCATCTGAAGAAGGCGATGAGCCTAAGGTTAGTGATGTGCACATGGTGACATATAAATAATACGAATGTGACGTTGATTTTACATGTCGCACTGGCACAGTGGCAACTAGATCATTCAACGTGTTTCAACGTGTTCACAACGTGGCTGATTGAATTTGACAACAGACTGATCAATGTGAATTTCATAAATTTGACTGAAGTTGCGAATACTCTATTTCCCTGCCCTTTCCCTTAGAGACCTCGGGAGATCTAGAAACTGAAAGGTCATGAAGTTTATCTACAAGGTGAAAAGTCTTTTATCTAACGTTAACTTCCACTTCATTGACCTAAACCGTCATAACAGGTCATCCCTGATATCTTTGCTGATATACAAGATAATGATGATCCGAGGATTGAACAAGTAAACTTGAGCTTATTTTCGGAGAGGATCGGTTCAATAATTATATATTGGATCTAGGTCTTACCTCGATTCGGACTGCTCGATACTACCCCCGCGCGTTGGGAGAATTTGAAAAGGCGAATATCTGAATTGAATGAGGCCGGAACTGAATCATCAACCACATATCGAGTTTTGTTTATTGGGAGGCATGGAGAAGGGTATCGTGCGTCATCATCTTTTGTGGGATTTCGAAAAATTGCAATCTTGTTGGTTTGGGACAGATAATTGTGCGATGGAAACGTACGGACGCGAGGTAAAGGTTTCTTTTTCCTTCCGTCATCATTATTGTTCTAAAATAAAATTTCGACTAGGCGTGGAGGAAGTATGTTATTTTTGATTTTTGCCTACTACTGCTCAGTCGGTTTGCTTATAATCAGTTACTGGTCAAAACTTATGGATAAACCGTGGGGTCGTAAGTCTATCTTCTAATCCAATTTCAATATTAGCTCAATCCCTCTAGCCGATCCCCTGTTGACCGATGTTGGAACGGAACAAGCGTATAATGTCAATAGTATATGGAAACAAGAATTATCGGCCGGTATACCCATTCCAGAAGGCTTTTATTCTAGTCCGCTCAGTCGAGCCATACAAACTGCTTTAATCTCGTTTGAGGAGATTGCCTTCCCAAGTGGTAATAACGCCGCTGTCGCACCGAAAGCGCTTATCATGGAGGTCGGTATACTTTCTTATCGAAATTTAGTGTAACCGATCTTTATTACATTCGGACAGAAATTACGAGAAGGAAACTATCATCAACATACCTGTAATATGAGACGAACACGGTCTTTCATCAAAGAAACGTATCCCCAATTTGAGATTGAGGAAGGATTTACGGAAGATGATGTATTCTGGAATAATAAATGTACCGAGACGGAAGATTCACTGAGGAATCGGGTACGAGAGGGACTGGACGAGATTTTTGAAAAGGATAAATCATGGTGTGAGTTATGCTGGGTATCTCCTCGAGGAACTCTTGGTGATATCTTGTTGTTCATTGAGATATTTCTATAACGGCACATGCGTTAACAAACAGAGCCATCCGGGAAGTCCTGGGAGCCGCTGGGAAAAAAAATGCCTACAGGAGGTATGTACACAGTACAATCATGAAAGGGGATAGCGCCTGGGACTCAAGCTTATATTCTTCTTCCCACGTGTCTTTGCTATGGTTGTATCAATCACTCCGATCCCGGTTGTATAGCCTTAGGACGCATCGGTTTCCCTGGAAATACGAGCCAAGGCCCAATGATATATCTGTAAACTTATATTACATACGAAACGGAAAGAACGATATAAATGTTTCGGGATTTTGTTTCTTCTGGATCTTTGCATGGTGTATTGTCGTATCTCCCATCGATCTCAGCATCACCATATGCATCCATATGCACCGTCGGTATCGTGCATAGATCTCAAATAACGGATATGAGCATCGTTCCCGATTGGTTAAGTTGAGAAAAATACAACAGAATGAGGTACAATCAGATCACAGAATCGAAAATAATCTAATGGAGCTCAACTCTGAGGGAGAAACTTCATGGTATATGTGCAGAGGAACAAATATTACCTGACAAGGATGGTATCAAGACATCGAAGAAGTGGATAATAATTATTGACAACTCCTTATTGGTGCAAAGCAGAGTCCGAGGCCAAAACGTGTCACTGTGAAAGGCAACACCTTATTCTATAATTTCTATTCAATTGAGCTCAGATCGTGGACACTTACAGTGGACAGCCTAGCGTCCTGATTTTATGTCCGATCTAAAAGGTGGATGTAAAATTGGAAATACAGCTTGAATGTTGAGATTTCGTGATAGGTTTCATTGGCGGTTGTCTAGAACATCAAATACACTAAATACCCGATAAGGCAAGAGTAATTTGATATGGAATTTTCGGGAATCATCATCATCAAAGGGTTGTTACGTTTAATTCTGAGCTTGAGTCCGCGAAACAACTAGAGATGGCTCCTTTTCAACCCACAACACCTGGATATCACCCCAAACGAGCTGCTCCAGTGATGATTGGACGCGAGTTGAGGTTTTAATCCAGGTCTTGTTTGATCAACTAATACCAAATCCAATTTTTTAAGCCTGTCCAGCTTACAATGTGTATACAAACAGCCTGATATGCGTCTTTTCACTCATCTCATCTCCAACCGAGGCACACGTTTTATGTATATTTACGTTGGATGGAGGCAGTGGTTGAAACCGTTTAATTAAAAGACTCTCCTCAAATCACTCAACAAGATGGACAATCGAACCATGAATACTTCATCTCCGATGATATCCGACGAGTAGGTTGTGGAGTCTTTTATTTTACCTGTTAAATTAAAAACTCCACAGATTCGTGCAATTAGTCTCTGAGGGGTAGGCCATCGACTTGTAATTTTACTGATTGAATTAAAGGTCGGCAGAACCATACAGGTGGAAACATTTATAGCTGCTTCTGGTAAGTAATTTTCAAGTAATGTTTGTTCTTTTGACCTTAAGCTCTCTACACGTGTAGCGCTTCTATTTTACGCTTCTCTCCTTCATCTTGATGATGAAATTAGATACATATGGAAACCAAAATTTACAGTAGCAACCTTTCTTTATTTATTTTCCAAGTATCCGGCTTTTTTGTTTTTAATCCTCAATGCGATCAATGAGTTTGTCTCGGTAACTTTTAAAACCTTCTTCCCATCCATGCCTTTCTCAGGGGAACGTTTACAGCCTCCCCGGTATTTTTATCTTGTTTACTCTAAATCCAAAAGAAATGACGATGCTGCAAACTAGTCTATGTAATGATCTAGAATTTTTAAGCAACGCTATAAAAATTCTTTCATTGATCGGAATACAAGGTACTCCATTTCCATATACTTGAATTGTGCATATGCATATGTTTCAAAATATTGTAGGATTAATTTCGATTCGAACTTTGGCTTTATGTCAGGGATATCAGCCAATGACAATAGTGCTGTCCACAACGTTTTTCATTGTCTTAATCTTAAATATCTATGGTTTAGTGTATAATAAACGTCGTTGTGAGATATTTTAACCTCGTTGTGTAGATGCAACAATACCCTCATGCGACCCACCCCCGTAGGAATTTCTATCATTCCTGATCCATTTCTTACATTAACCCGCCTTTTAGCTGTAAGAAGAAAACTAAAAGTTATACCCACATTTTCTTAATGCAGTATTCTTATAGCATATCTCACCACTTTGATACTTGTTCAAAATGTCGTAGTAATTCTCTCGGACATATTGGCCTTCTTTGGAGTCGTTCGTCAGGTTTGGGGTCTGTGGAAGGAAAAACAAATATTAAGCTTAGATACTGGGAAAGACTTGGTTACTCTGCTTCTCCAACAGGGTAAGCTCGCTCATCAATACGCCTAGTGTTCTAAAATTAATGTTAATTCATTGTCAGATATTCTAAGATTCTCGTATGCAACAGCTACCATTATCATTATGTTTTTCACTAAGACTAATTTTTATCGAAGCTTTGTACTCTTCATTACAGTCACCCAAATTATAATTGATTATGTGTGTCACCACAATCCTCTTTGCATTTCACTAACTCCAGTCAATATGAATCTTCACAGATTTCGCCAGTAAGATATTAATATTTTAATTCTCTGTTAAGAGACGCCTAATTAAACTTTACATAACGTTCAGACAGTCGGAACAGAGATCGATGCCTTCCAGAACTCGTACGAAACTTCACACTATATAATTTTGATTGATTTATTTATGTTTACTTCCTCTCAGGCTCTCAGTGATACTCATTTGCGAATTGACTTTGAATCTTCGTCGACGGAACACCACAAGACCACTTCCTAACCCGTCTGCTTTAGAATTGCCGGACTTGAACCTTTCAGTCCAAAACAATCCGGTTAGATCTATACAATCTGTATTTGGTCGCCTTCAGGAGAGGATGATTGCCGATATGGAAGAAAGGAGTGATCTAGTGGATATTGAAGGTCCGGGCCAACTTGAAGGAGAACCAGAACCAGAAATTGCTTGAAGTCAGGTTGCATAAGCTATTGGTATGTTTTGGACCTCATATTAATATAGGAGTATTAACACCAAATCAGATAATTTTTCTATTCATATGACTCTGCCTTTTGTTGCAAACAGGTTCATATTTATGTATATACTCCATGATATAGGGCAAATAACCTATTCCAATCATGTAAACAATTAAAAGGAAAATGTGAAGCGTATGTAGAGAAGACACGACATCATTCGGCATGTTATTGGTGCCCCTATTATCAAAAAGCTTTTTTTACAGTTTTTTTACGTTTCATGTCGATTGACGATACACCATAGTCTATGCATCAAAATACTTGTGAAGTAAAGAACTTTCCACTCAGATTCTGAACCAATTATGGGGATCTAATAGACGTATAAACTGCTTTAGTTTTCCAATACTATCACATCCCGGTATCATGAGTAACGGATATGAGCTCCGCTCTCGATTGGTCAACTCGGACAAAAATACATCAAACTTCAAGGTGAGGTACGAAATCGGGAGACGGAATTGAAAATAATCTAATGGAACTCAGCTCTGGACGAGGGAGTGACTCCATGGTACATTCTGGGTAAGTTCAGAGGAACAAGTAATCACTTGGTTGGAAAGATCGGCACTAATATCAGGAGTGAATGATAAATATTTACGACATCACCTATTGACTTTGATGGTGCAAGATGGAGTCGGCCCAAACGCGTTGCCTTGAATGGCGAACAGCCCGGCGTTCTGATTCTATAATCAAGCTAGGCGGTAAATTTAAAATCGGAAATAAAACGCTGAGATTTGTTGTAAGTCTATATGACGGTACCTTGTCTAGTTGTGACTGCCAGAGTCCGGACGTCGGGTTGTGGACTCAACACGTCTGCCATCTCAACAGCAGCTCTCTTGCTATGTGTATTCTCAATGTCTTAGGGTGATGACAAAGCTCGACAAAGAATATCAACAACACTAAACCCGCCGATAAAGCACTAGTACCTTGATACGGAAATACCGGAATCGGCATCGCTAAATCATTCAAATGTTCAAGTTTGATCTCGAGTCCGCGAAACGACGTCAGACCTTTTTCAAGCCAACATCACTGGATGCCGCGCCAGACAATGGAAATAGAGCACCTCTATTCACGAATCAGAACAGGCTGTTTAGGTGATTTGAGGGCGAGTTGAGAATTTAACTCTGTTCGGTGCCTCGTTCGGTCAATTAATCCCAACTCCATTTTCCTCAAACCCATCTAGCTTGCAATATGTATACACAGCCCGATATGTGTAATGCTTCCACTCACCTCATCTCCATTCGAGGCTCGTGTTTATAGTATATTTACATCGTATCGAAGCAATTGTTGAAACTGTTTAACTAAAGGACCCCTAACTCTTTTCAAACCAGCTGACAAGATGAACAATGAAAGTATGAATACCTCAATTCAGATCCTATCTGAAGAGTAGGTTGTCGAGTCTTTTTATTTTACCTCTTGAATTGAATAATTCTATAGAATGGCGCGATTAGTCTCTGAAAAGTAGGCCAGCGTGTCGCTGTTGTTCTCATTGAATTAACCATTCGTAGAAATATACAGGTGGTGATGTATATAGCTAGTTCTTGTAAGTAGTTTCAAGAGAGGGCTACTCTTTATAGGGCTGAGATCCATGCATCCAGCACTTTTATTTTATGCCTCTCTCCTTCATCTTGATGATGAAATTCGATACATATGGAAGCAAAAATTTACACTAGTAACCTTCCTTTATCTACTTTCCAAGTACCCCTTTTTCCTATTCTTTGTCCTCGGGGTGGTCGAGGACTTTGTTTCGGTAACTTCAAAACCTCCTTCTGTCCGTTCCTTCCTCAGCTGAATATTTACAGTCCTCCCGGTATTTTTATCCTATTTACTCCAAATACAAGAAATGACAATGCTACACACTAGTCTATGTAATGATCTGGGTTTTTTGAGCAACGCTATAGAAATTCTTCCACTGATTGGAATACAAGGTATTCCATTTCCATATACTTGAGTGATGCTCATTTTTAAACTCCCGTAGGATTGATCTCGGTTCGAACTCTGGCTTTATACCAAGGATATTGGCCAATGACAATAGCACTTTCCACAACATTTTTTACTCCCTTAGTCTTGCATATCTATGGTTGTGGATTATAATCAATATCATTGTGAAATATTTTCACCAGGTTATGTAGGTGCAACAGTACCCTCATGCGACCCACAACCGTAGGATTCCCTATTATTCCCGATACATATTTTCTTAACTTGCTTTTTTAGCCGTAAGGAGAGAATTTAAAATTGGTATCAACACGCTCTGAATACAGTATTCCTATAGCATATTTCCCTATTTTGCTCCTTGTTGAAAATGTCACAATAATTCTCTCGGAGCTATTAGCCTTCCTTGGGGTTGTTTGTCAGGTTTGGGGTCTATGGAAGGAAAAGCGGAGCTTACGCTTACGTGCTGAGAAAGACTTTGTTACTCTGCTTCTCCAACAGGGTAAGTTCACTCTGATCAAAATACCGGGAGATGGGGATTCTAAACTCAATCTTTATGCATTATCAGGTATTCTAAGATTTTGGTATGTGACAATTACCATTATATCCCGCTGGGACTAATTCTTCGTTGAAGCTTTGTACTTTTCGGTACACTCACGCAAGTTATATTTAATTACGTATGTCACAACAACTTTCAAACGCATTTGCATTTGACTAAATCCAGTCACTTCGAATCTCCATAGATTTCGCCAGTGAGATATCTCAATTAGGTATTGAATTTCATAATTAAACTTTATATACCAGATAACTGGAACATATGTCAGCCCCTTGCAGAACACGTACGAAATTTCATATGCACTTGTGAATGCCTATTTACTTCCTCTCAGACTTTCAACGATACTCATCTGCGAATTCACTCTGGATCTTCGTAGACGGAACGCAACAACAAGATCACTTCCTACTCGGTCTGCTTTAAGATTACCAGACTTGGACCTGTCATCCCAGCACAATCCTGTTAGACCTATACAATCCATACTTGATCGCCTTCAGGAAAGCATCATTGCTGATATGGGGGAAAGGAGTGATCCAATGGGTATCGATGGTCCAGGCCAAGGAGGATCAGACTCTGAAATTGCTTAAATTGTATAAACTGTTGGTATTAAGTATCCAATCTCATACTAATATAGGGGTATTAATACTCGATCAGATAATTTATTCCGTTTGCTTTTGTTGCGAATGAGTTCACTTGAAGGATCTCAGTATTTATGTATACAATCCCTGACACGTCCGAAATATAGCCCGGATCACCTATTTCGATGCATTTTAAAATTAAAAGGAAAACATGAAGCGTATGTGGAGGAATGGTTTTGAGAAAACACCACATCATTCGGCATGCTATTGGCGCCCCTATTAATAGCAAAAAGCTTTCGCTACAGTTTTATACGTTTTACGTCGATTGAGGATACACCATACTTAGTCTATGCATCAAAATGCTTGTGAAGTAAAAGCTCCAAAGTTCGGATTCTGGACTAATTATGGGCATCTAATAAACGTATAAATCGCGTTAGTTTTCTAATAATATACCAGGTGATTGAACCATGGCACCGGTTGTGAAACACCGAGTTAAATAACAAGTCACAAACTTAAAGCGTAATTAAGTACAAACAGACACGGATTACAATAATTCAAAAGGTCTCAGGGAAGGAGACGAAGGGGTATAATCTATCCTTCATTGCGGAAAGATTAAGCGAACTTGTACCTCAACACAAGTTTTGAATTCATAATTCTTGCTGTGGGCTGTGGCATTATAGATAATAGCTGACGTAGGAGGAATAGTTGTAGTTTTACATATCGAGAAGGCATCTGTATTCCCGAAAGCTGCCAAGGTTGGGTCAGGTGAACCGCTTTCTGGGTCAGTAGAGGCCTAAAAAAATACGAGTTTTGAGTATCCATGAAAATCTCAATAGTCATAAAAGAACTAACAACAGCGCAAAGTTGACTGATAGACGTATACGTGAAGGTTGGGGAAAAGGTGACTTCAGTACCGTTTTGAACGTGTTTAGCGATGTGAAGTAACGTCCCGGTACCGTTGGAATACAAAGTTCCGTCTGCAAGTGAAAATACGGTAGGGGCGATGCCGACAAATTCGGTGGCCTTATACACCAGTGTAATTAATTTTGAGAGTAATTAACAATAGAGAAAAGATACTCACAGTAAGAGTGTTGAAACGAGGGTTTAATTCAAGTGGAATGGCCGTTGCATTGGCAATAGAACCACCTTCAAATGCAGCCAAGGAGAAGTTTTGGGCATTATTAAAACCCGTTCCCTCTATACCAAAAAAACCACAATCAAGGTTGATATTATGAGAATCGTCTGCCAAAGCAGGTGTTGCGACAGAGAAAAGGAGCGAGATTAGCAAAAGAATGGAGGACACAGCCTTTTGCATGATTGTTTGGGGGTTTGGAAACGCTCTTTTGGGGGGAGTGGAGTAGATCAAAATTTTGGAGCAAGTAGTAAAATGGTGGCAACCTTGACTTTATACGCGGTTTTCGCTTAGCGAAAGTGTGGTCCGGTCATGCAACCAATTTCGGTGAACGAAACCGTTTCAGATATTGATGTTTCCGCTCCTTAAAAAACTGCCTTACTATAATTTTCATAGATAATTGAATAATGAAATGGTTGCTTTTAGTTCTCCCAGAGTTTAAAACAAAACTTGAGTCAAGTAGCAACTTGGCAAGTCTAGGCCAATTCTGGGAGCGTAGGGTCGTGGTTCTGCGGTATTCGGTCAATCATATGCCATCGTCTTTGTTCTTCCTTATAAATATGGGTAGTGAAAAAAAAAGTCGATTGAATTGAGAAGGGATAAGCCAGGGAAGACGGCAAGTGTTGCCCCGCAGAAGAGAAGTCCGACTTACGTAATTAGAAACCTCGCTATGTCATCACCCTCCAACCCGAACGCCGTTATCGGTGAAGAAATAGTTGCAGGGGCGACTACGGTTGACATTTTCGACGCGAATGGGAATAAAATAAAATTTGGATCTCTTTTCGAATTTCAGAGGACTATAGTCGTGTTCATAAGTGCGTTTTCTTTTTTCTCATCGTGTTCGTCCGGACTCCGGTGACGTGGAGATCAAATCATTTTGTTACACAGGACATTTCTTTTGCGGAGTAAGTCCACCTTTTTATTCAACAGGGACGATGTGGTGATGCCAATTCAATTTATTTTATAGCGCTGTCAGGTGCATGATATATTCATTATATGTATCCGTTTGACTTTGAGAGACGAACTCACCTTCATAAACCAAGCAATATGTTACTGAACTTGCGAAAACACCTGAAGAGGTTTTGGAAACGACAAATGTTAACATAGCAATAATAGGTTGCGGCGATTGGTCTTTAATAAAGAATTACAGGGGTATCTTAGCTTCCTGGAGATTATTATTTCAACTCTTTGACTCATATTACCTTTTCGAAAGATATAACTTTTCAGACACCAAATAGTTACATTTCAATCTATGCCGAACCTTCTCGGACTCTTTATCGCGCTATGGGGATGACTGTCGAATCATTGTCGAAACCTCCTCCAGGCGAAGCCAAGAAAAGTTATGTCTCCGGTGGGAATATCATGAACGCACTGATAAGCACGCTGGTACGACTGTCTTCTGTCGCCTGATATATGAATCGCTGAAGACAGCTTTTATTTTTATTTTATTTTAGAAAGCGCTGAAGCATCCCTCTCACGTGGGAAAGCAAGGGAATATCTCGCAATTGGGCGGTGAATTCATATTGGGACCGAGTAAATAGAACCCCTGGTGTTTTCTCTCTCTCCTCCCTTTCTCAAACAACTTATTCTAGAGTACGCATGCTCATTTGCACATTACATGAAACATACCGAAGATCGTGGGTTATTTCATATGATAACTTTCGTATTTGCTCAAAGCTAATTTTTTCATGGAAGATACTGAAGTTTCTGAATTACTCCGGAATGCAGGTGTTCCCGTATTGTAGCCTGGGGATGATGACTATTTTGTTGACGATCAATTATGACTTTTATTCTTGGAAAGAAATTAAAGTACGAAATATTACGAAACGTCCAAATTAACATCGATTAATAAATTGGTTTGACTTTGAATGGCTGAATTCAATGGGTTTTACGGCAGGGGGACACGGGTCCATCACAACGCTCAGCGAAAAATGGCTGTCAGCTTGAGTTATGAATTGAAACGGGAAGTTCGGCGGTACCCAACACCGTACAAAGAGAGAGGACTACATCAAGCAAGTCTGAAGATGGGCGTATAATGGTGGACCATAAAGGGTGACTAATGACTTCAAATATGAACAGCATAACCGCAGAGGACGTGGGCAACTTCTCTGGCTCGCGGCTCAAGTTTTTTATGAAAGATATAATATGTGCTTAGAGAGTTAAAGGTACTCATTCGAGGATTTCGTCAACTATCAATGATAGGTGCAACATGTCTTCCAGCCGCGGATCGCCGATATGAGAAAAATTTCAATCCTGTGGGATTGACGTATACCTGTGATTCATGGTCAAAGGTATGAGGGATTCGGACGTTAGTTATGCACGAAAGCATGCCGACTGGTAATATTCGATGAACGTAATTCATACAAAATGTTCAGAAACTCTGAAACATTTAAGCTAAGATCAGCATTACCAAAACATTGCCTAAATTGAATGACTTACATTCAAAGAAAATCCAATTCTGGGATTCTCAGGATTCATATCCCAGACAGTATAATAATGCTTAAGAGCAACCGTGCCAATAACACACAACTCCTCATAAGAGTTGATGTACGTTTGACAAAACGTCGGATTTGAAGGAAATATTCCAACATTTATTTCATTGTGAGGGATAATTAGACTGAGAGGATCCCCAGTTTCCGTTGTGAAATGAAGTTCGAGATCTTTTGTAAGAGTTTCTATTTTGTCGCATGATATACCCCAAGAACCGAGACTGTCAAGAGGTTGGATCTCGGAAGAAATCAGAGAATAGATAGCCTGTAGAATAAAACATGGATATGTTGATTCAAAGGAATGGCGTTATAGAACTAACCTTGGCAGTTTCGTTAGGGAACATCATACCAGGAGTTCCTGTATCTATTATGAGAGGCAGGGTTGTGTTTAATGTCGGGAGAGTCGTCCCGTCTACAGATATCATGGTTGACTCAATGATCCAGTGTTTATCCGTGGATGGAACAGAGACATAAGATAATGGGGCTTCCAACTTTGTCTCATCAATTCCTCCGATAGTTAATTCGGCACCTCCGATTGTGTTTGGAGTTAGATAGAACCCAAAGACACCTGTCGGAAGAAGTATTAAAAAATGAGAAGAAGAAAAAAGTCATTGACAATGCGAACTAGGTAACCCTTTTCTTATCAAGCCTGCCATCAGTGTACCATTGATAGCTGCGGGTCCTAAACCGATAATACCATCATACGGCTAATGGAATAAATGAATATCGCGTTTTCATATCGGAGAAATAATTTTTTTGATGTACGTTTTCATAGAAACCCCATGATACGTTTGTCATGAGCCATGTTTGTACCTCGGATGCTTGCAGGTTCCCTATGGTAACAGTTTCTGTGCTTATATTCGCAGTAAAATCGAAGGCACCCTAAAAGTGGACTGATAAAATAAATGGACCGAGAAATAGAATGAGACTTACTTCTATCACGCTAAATTTCGTTTTTAAAAAGTGAACCGTCAATGCGCAGCCCTGTGTGTAGAATCACACTTACGGTTGAACGCCACCACCAGTAACTGAGTGAGAACATTTAAAAGTCATGGTATGGTAATCATATCAAAATAATAACTCACTGAATGACAAGTTTCTTGTTTCATTCAAGGATAGAAAAGTTGAGCTTGCGATATGATTGAACTTTTTTTGATTTTCACAAGGTTTTCCGCATTGGATGCCTAAAGCAGTAAGTCAGTAGTCCAATAATAGTATTCTTTCTTGGTATTTAGATGTACTCGGTAAGACAAGATAATTGGATCCAGTATCAAAAACCACGGTGAATAATTGAGGAGGTGTACCGACTGTGATGATAAGGAGAAAAAAGGGAAATCCAGAGTTCAAAACACGTACCACCGATGACTCCATACCATCTAGCCCCACTAGCATCAGTATAAAGTTGAATTAAAAGTGATAACTTTTGGATTATTTACTGAAGTTCTGTTCCGTTGAACTGATTTTTCAAAGGTACGGTCTCCGGATTACTTTTGGGTCTTGAACTCAGTACAATTTGCGAGACGGAAACAGGCGCAGCGGTGAGAGTAACGACAACTTGAGCAAGAAAAAAGATTGTGGACAATAGAAAAGAACTTGGTAACATCTATCTGAATAGATCAGAGATTAGTTGTTATTTGTAAACCTTTGCATTGCATTGGGAACATTTGACCGAAAATCCTGCAACAAGTCCGCGGTCCAAAGTACCTAAACAAAGCCGAAGATGCCGAAGGTTGTTTGTCACAAGTCCAGCACCAGTTGGAAATGACTACGACCTACGCACCTCCTCCTGGACCCCTTCCAACACGATACAATCCACCGTTAGGACCTCCTCCTGCTGTTTATTACCCTCCACAACTCAAAGTATCAGAATCCCGCTTGCTGACTCCTCAGAATATACATTCTCTTAGCACCCAGGGATTCACAACATTTCCGATCAAAGAGTAGGCCGCGACTTCTTTATTCGATTTGTCAAAACAGTTTTTTTCTCAACCCCAGCCCGACAAAGCACAGTTTATTAACCGAGATGCTAATGCACAAGGTTCGGAAGAAGGTTGGTCACGCGTGGTAGGTGAAAAAGAGCTCCTTACACTACGAAGAAGTGGCGCGACATGTCCCGATCAGTTAGAACATTCGGCGAGATCACTATGGTTAGAATGTGGTCAAATGATGACAGACGTCGTTCGAGACATTGAACAGAGTCTTGATCTGATTCCCCATTCTCTCGATTCTGTTTTTATCCCAGAATGTACGATGCCTCTAGCTGGAGAGAATCGAGTTGAAACACTTCTTAGGATGTTTTGATACGAACGGCGCTCAGAAAGCATTGATAATACTGAATCTAATCAGGAGGAAATGGGCAAAGGGCGTCTCGTCGCTGAACCACATCGTGATCTTGGTCTGTTATCTCTCGTCATCAGGTCATCGCCAGGATTAGAAGTCTGGGATACAACAGTTAGTAATTGGATTCCCATCGAACAACCACCATATGCATATTCTTCCAGCGGACTTACGGCAACATTATTGATTGGTGAAACACTAACTTACCTGACAAACGGTTGATATCTTCCCGGTCGCCATCGCGTTTTTGTCCCTTCTTTATCATCCACTGAGTCAACTGATGATGATCAACAGTACCGATATAGTCTCGTATTCGCTCTAAGACCACATTCCTCTGCCACCATATCAACAAGAGTTCTAACATCACCAGTTACCGGTCCGTTTGGACACCCATTGGAGGGTGTTAGAGCTGGGGATCTCTTCTCAAAGATCGCATAATCTCATTGGAATATCAACACTGGAAAACGGGAACGTGAAGCTCAAAAAATACGATTACAAAACGGGTCGCCGCCAATAACCACAGAACAATCAAATCGAGATTCGGATCATTTTACGAAGTAGGTTGTTGTATATCAATGTCAATATGTGCTTGCTGAACCTTAAAACTAAAGCATATAGATCAAAGTTACTGTTTAAGAATGCCTAGCTTCTAGAAGGAGCTTCTTTAGCAATTGCACGATGTATTTGAATGTGTTTTGTTTATTTGTTTCAGCTTTGTTGTAGAAACACACTGTATGGCACGGCAGATAACGCAAGGGTTTTCGTTTCGTTGATGACAACCGTGACCAACCTCGGGCGGAAAGCAATTGGGATACTTTCCCAGTCGCTAGCGCGGACTTTTTCTCCTTGTTCTTTGTCTCCAGCCCGTCTGCAAAGGGGCATGAAAGCATGAACAAATGCTCCATCGGAAGAAGGTGATGAGCCTAGGGTTAGTGATGATGTGAACGTGGTGATACATGCCAGAATGTGACGTTTGAATCTGGATTTTACATACATATCACAATTAGATTCATCATTCGACGTGTTTCGACGTGTTCACAACGTGGCCGGATATGGAAATAGACTGTTGTAAATCTGATAAATTTGACTGAAGCTGGAGCTCCCAATTAGAAGTATTTTCTTGCCCTCGGAGACCTCGAGAGATCTAGGAAGATCATGAAGTTTATCTACGGGGTGAAAATCTTTCATCTAACTTTAATTTTTATTCCCGTTGAACTAATCTATCATAATAGGTCATCCTTAATATCTTTGCTGATATGCGAGATAATGAAAATCCAAGTATTGAACAAGTAATTTTGAGCTAAGTATTTCGAGAGGATTGATTAATTATTGAATCCAGGTCTTACCTCAATTCGGATTGATCGATACTCTGCGCGTTTGGGAGAATTTGAAGAGGCGAACATTTGAATTGAATGAAGCCGGAGCTGAATCATCAACAACATATCGAGTTTTGTTCATTGGGAGGCATGGAGAAAGGTATCGTGCGTCGTCATTGTCTTTTGTACGATTTCTCTTCCTTCGTCACTATTGTTCTAAAATTGTTAGGCGTGGATGAAGTCATTCTCAACTTTGGTCTACTATCGCTCACTCGGGTTGCTCATAATCAGTTACTGGTCAAAACCTATGGATAAACCGTGGGGTCGTAAATCTATCTTCTAATACAATTTCAATATTAGCTCAATTCTTCCAGCCGATCCCTTGTCGACCAATGTTGGAACGGAACAGGTGTATAATGTCAATAGTATACGGAAAGAAGAATTATCGTCCGGTATACCCATTCCAGAGAGCCTTTATTCTAACCCGCTCAACCGAGTCATACAAACTGCTTTAATCTTGTTTGAGGGGTTTGCCTTCCCAAGTGCTGATAGCGCCGCTGTCGCGCCATTAAGGAGGTCTGTATACTTTACTGAAGTTTAGTGTAACCCATCTTTATGATATTCGTACAGAAAGTACGAGAAGGAAACTATCATCAACACACCCATACCTGTAATATGAGACGAACGCGGTCTTTTATCAAAGAAACGTATTCCAATTTGGGATCAAGGAAGGGTTTACGGAAGATGTATTCTGGAATAATAAATATACCGAGACGGAAGATTCACTGAAGAATCGGGTACGTGAGGGATTGGACGAGATTTTTGAACAGGATAAATCATGGTGTAAGTTATACATAGGCATCCCTTCAAGGAACTTTTGGTAATATTTTTTTGTCATCCATTAAGGTATTTCTATAACGGCACACATGTTAACAAACAGAGCCATTCGGGAAGTCCTAGGAGCTACTGTGAAGAAAATGCCTACAGGAGGTATATACACAGTACAACCATGCAAGTGCTATGGTTATATCAATCACTCCGACTTCTGAGCAGCCTTAGATCGGGTTCTCTGGAATTACGAGCGAATGATATTATTATATCTGTATATTTATACCACATGCCAAACGGAAAGAAAGATTTTAACGTTTCAGAATTATTTTTTTGGGCCTGCTCTTCCAGACCTTTGACATGGCGTGTTGTCGTATTTCTCATCCATCTTAATATCAACATCCGCATCCATATGTATATTGTCGGCCCGGTATCATACATGGATCTCGATTGGTCAACTTGGACAAAAACACATCAAACTTCAAAGTGAAATATAAAATCAGGTCACGGAATTGAAAATAATAATTTCATGAAGCTCAACTCTGGACGAAGGAGAGACTCCATGGTATACTATGGGTAAGTGCAGAGGAACAAGTAATCAATTGCGTAGCAGTTTCAGGAGTGGACAATAAATATTTACAGCTCCATGTATTGACTTTATTAGTTCAAGGCAGAGTCGGCCAAAACGTGTCACCTTGTTCTATTCTATTGATGGCCTCAGTTCGTGGGGAGTTACCACACACAGCCTGGCGTTCTGATGTTATGTCCAATCGAAGTTTTGAGTATGGGATTGAAATACAATCTTGAGGTTAATTGGTGGTTGTCTACTTATTATCGCCGGATATCGAGTTGCGAACTCAACACATCTGCAATCTCTTGAGCCGATGAGAAAACTCCCCCCAAAAAATCGATGATACTAGACGGCTCAGCGACAAAAGGCAGCGCGAGTGGAGGTCGAATCAATATATCAGTTTCCAGGGGAAATTACAAGTTGAAAGCTCACCTCGAGATATGAAACGAGAGAATCCCATGATATAAAATGTTTACAGTCACCGTCACCGGAGTGTTATGTTTAAGTTTGAGCTCGAGTTTGGGGAACAACTTGAACTGAAAGCGTTGTCCAACCCACATCACTGGATACCGTGCCAAAAAATGGAAATAGGGCCACTCCATCGACAAAAACGAGACAAACTGCTCCTGCGAGTTGACGGTTCAATTAAGGTCTCGTTTGAACAACTGATCAATATTATATTTTTATTTTGTTTCAACTCCATCCAATATGTACCACACACGGCCTAGTGGGACGTGTATGTTTCCACTCACCTCATCTCTGATCGAGACTCGGGTTTATAGTATATTTATGTTGTATGGGGGTAGACATGGTTAAAACTGTTTAATTAAAGGACTCTCTTCGAACTATCCAAGAATATGAACAACGAATCCACAATCCAGATGATATCTGAAGAGTAGGTTGTCGAGTCCTTTATTTTACCTCATGAACTAATAACTCTACAGATTCACGCAATCTCAGGGGTAGGTCACCGCGCTGTTGTTCTACTAATTGAACCAACGATTTGCGGAACCATACAGGTGGAGATAGCCATAGCTTCTTTTGGTAAGTAGGTTCAAGAAAGGGTTAGTCTTTATAGGCCTGAAACCCATGCATGCAGCACTTTTATTTTACGCATCTCTCCTTCATCTTGATGATGAAATTCGTTACATATGGAAGCCAAAATTTACAGTAGCAACCTTTCTTTATTTATTTTCCAAGTACCCGGTTTTTTTATTTTTAGTCCTCGGCGTGGTCGTGGACTTTGTGTCGGTGATTTCGGAACTTTCTTCCCGTTTATTCATTTCTCAGGTGAAAATTTACAGTCTCCCCGGTAATTTTGTCCCATTTACTCCAAATCCAAAGAAATGACAACCACCACAAATTAGTGTGTGTAATGATTTGGGATTTTTGATCAGTTCCATAGAAAATCTTCCTGTGATTGGAGTACAAGGTACTTATTCCATTCCCACACACTTGAGTGGTGCTTATTTTTCGAACTCGATGTAGGATTGATCTCAATTCGAACTCTGGCTTTATGCCAAGGATATCGACCAATGACAATAGCACTTTCTACAACATTCCTTACTATCTTAATCTTGGATATCTATGGTTTGAATTGAATTGTAATTAATACCATGGTGAAATATTTTAATCACGTTGTGTAGTTGGAACAATACCCGTTTGCGACTTACAACCGTAGGCTTTTCTGTCGTTCCCAATCTATTTTTATTAACCTGATTTTTAGCTGTAAGAAAAATAAAATTGTATTAACACATTCTGAATGCAGTGTTCTTATAGCATATTTCTTTACCTTGGTTCTTGTCGAGAATGTCGCAGTAATTCTCTCGGACGTATTAGCCTTCCTTGGAGTCATTTGTCAGGTTTGGGGCATATGGAAGGAAAAGCGAAGACTTCGTTTACGGGCTGGGAAAGACTTTGTTACTCTGCTTCTCGAACAGGGTAAGTTCACTCTCATTTCAAGATACCGGGTATTCTAAGATTAATTTTAATGCGTTGTCAGGTATCCTAAGATTTTCGTATGTGACAACTACCATTATTTTTTTATATTTCCAAGAGGATTAATTTTTTATTGAAGCTTTGTACTTTTCATCACAGTCACACAACTTATACTTAATTATGTGTGTCACTATAATTTTCTTCTGCATTTCACTTAGACCCAGCCAATATGAATCTTTACAGGTTTCGCCAGTAAAATATTATTTCAACTCTTTGTTTCATCCCTCATTTTGAACTTTAACAGATAGCCGGATCAGATATTGGTGTCTTTCAGAATGTGTACGAAATATCCTATATACTTTTGAATGGCTTATTTCATATTTACTTCCTCTCAGGCTCTCAACGATACTCATCTGCGAATTTACTCTGAATCTTCGTCGACGGAATACAACAACAAGATTACTTCCTAACCAGTCTGTTTTAGAATTACCAGACTTGAGCCTGTCATCCCAGGGCAATCCGGTTAGGTCTATGCAATCCATGTTTGGTTGCCTTCAGGAGAGAATCATTGCCGATATGGGGGAAAGGAGTGATCCAGTGGGTACCGATGGTCCAGACCAAGGAGAACCAGGAACTGCTTGAATTGTATAAAGTGCTGGTAAGTATTAGACTTTTTGCACTGATATAGGAGTATTGATACTCAATCAGATAATTTATTTCATTCGTATGGTTCTGTTTTTTGTTGTGAATGAGTTCACTTGAAGAATCTCCATATTTATGTATATAATCCCCGATCTGTCCAACGTGCCAAATCTACCGCATCCAAGCCATATCAGGTCTATTTTCGAAACGAAATCACAAAGTGAAATGACTCATTGCCAAAGCTTGTCTTTGGTTCCTTATGCTGCGTTTTCAGTATTGTGTTATTTGGAAAATGCCGAAATTTCAACAATCGGTGATCAAGTTTATCCTTTCCCTTGCATGCATGCAAGGGCTCACAGACCCATAGAATTTGCTTCCATGTGACTTTGCTTGTATTTGTTTGTGTGTATGTGTGTACCTAATAAACCCTGCATGTGACTTGTATACATCTGGATATATGTCATATGACAAGAAAACAACTATCATGTTATATCTATATCTTTGTACACCGATGAATGTCTGATACTCAAGATAGGTTTTTTTTTCACAGGGCACATTTTCATGGACAGCGATGGAATGCTTGAGATTTTCCGCAGCTGCATGACAAATTTCATGTTGGATTGGTGACAGACAACACAGACAGATGCTTTGCATGAACTATGTTGCACGGTACCATGCCAATCACATTGAGAGTGATTATCCTGTGCTTTTTTGTTATTTATGGTTCTTCAGTTTTCACACCAAGCTGCTTACTTTTTCCCCCCAGTATATATGTTTTGGGTTTCTTTATATTGATCTTGTCTGTTTATGTCTGTCACACCTAGCATGCCACAGCCCCACTACCATTCTCCGCACAAACCTCATCTGCACTACCATACTTCCCTCACCCCCACAATCAATTCTTTCTCACCTCCTTATACATCTCTTCTTCTCATGTCCCTTTTATTCACTTATCTGTTTACTCCTCTTTCTGTTTCCTGTATATCTGTTCTGTCTTTGTTCCTCCTGCTCTCATGTCATTGCCTACTTCCATGTAGCTGACATTCCCCCTCATTGTCATGTGATCTCTGCATTGCCTGATGAAAACTTACTGTATTGCAGTACTTAGCTGCTGTCCTATATAAGGACCTTATTCTGTACATAGTACCACAATCAGATTATCAATTAAGCACATATATTAATCTCTCCTCAAAAATAAGATACACTTCTAGTCCAGTTGTGGACAACATCATCAACATTGTCAACAATGACAACACTACCCACAGACCTTCATCCTCCTCTTCTAAAATCTAGGATTGCCTAGTTGAGTGGGCACAACGCAAGTAACATTGAAGCCAGCCCTACCTTATTACTCTCCCTTTCTATGACAGTACCTCTCTATCCCAACTACATACTTAAAGGACATCGCCCCTCTATATAGTAGGATAGTATGTGCACACTGTACTTGACACAGAGCTGGTGACCTTCGAGAAGCATTAAACAATATTGTGGCAATCCTCGAAAGTCAACAATTGATCCAACAGATTGCCAAACATATCAAAGCGAAAGAGCCTGAGACTTTCGATGGTACTAGCTTTGAGAAGTTGGCTAACTTTATCACCCAGTGTTAACTTGCTTTTCAGGCAAACCCAAATGATTTCCTTGAAGATTGGCAATGAATATTCTATACAATTTCTTTTCTTTGAGGCAGTGCCCTTGAATACTTCCAACCATTCCTTGAATTTGGTGATGAAGCTATCGATGAATTTGAGTTTTTCCATGACTGGGGAAACTTTGTTCAAGCATTGACTGCAAGGAAATTTGACCAAGATTGCCTCATGAACCTCACATTCAATGCCACACAAGGGAGAACAGTCCATCGCACCACACCAAACCTGGTTCTGACTCAAAACACTGTTTCCCAACAGAACCTACCCTGGTCTCCACTCAGATGACCTGTGTTCCCTGCCTATCAACCCCCAGCAGGTCCACCACCTGCGATGATATGAGCCCTGATGATTGTTCCCCCCCCTGCACCAAATCTGGCACCAGCTGATGCAATGGAAGTAGATGCAGCCTGTCAACATGCTCCCACTGCTGCCCTTCGCTGTTACCAATGTGGACACACCAGACACCTTTACTGTGACTGTCCTAATGCCAGTGATGTCCAACTTCTCAGTTTAGATGAGATTGACGAAGAAGTTGAGAGGTTGCTTGCCCTAAAAGACATTCATGAGGTGCAGATGCAACAACCAGGCATGTCGATGGTCAAGGAAGTCCTGGAGGAACCCAAAGAGGATTTTCTTGAAGGCAGCAAGTGAATGATACACCCTCACTGCCAATCTCTAATAGATTTGAAGTCTTGTATGTAGAACCCCAATATAGTTCTGATTCAGAATCTGAATCCTTAGGGTTCAATGTATCCATTGAAAAAGAAAATCCAACATTTCACCCACATCTGAAAAACTCAATCTGACACTTAATTAGCAAACACCTTCCAAGTCAGTTACAGATTTCATCCACAACTGGAAAGAAGCATCTCGAAATCCCCATTGAGCTACAAAGCACTGATACAGCAGTCCAACTGGCAACCAAGGCCCTGTTGGACACTGGAGCCAGTGGCCTGTTCATTGATAAGGACTATGTCAAGAAAAACAGCCTTCTGATGATCTGACTCCAGAAACCGCAGGGAGTCTACAATGTTGATGGAACTGAGAATGAAGCTGGGAAGATAACTCACATTGTTGATCTGGTCATTCAGTATGGTGAACACTTGGAACACACACTATTTGCTGTCACTGCATTAGGAACCACCAATCTTATTCTCGGTTTACCATGGTTTCAGAAACATAACTCCGAAGTCGACTATCATACAGGTCAGGTTCGACTCAACAGATGCAATACCAAATGTCATTTGCATATGCTGAAACACACACCTGGGCAACTGAAGTGCAATTCCTGGAGACAAGGCCTTTGACCTGTTCTTGACACAACTGAAGAAGATACACCTGAACTAGAGGATGTTGAAGGTTTGGAACTTGAAGAAGGTGATTGACTACTGGCAATAGTCCTCAACAATGAGGAGATGCATCATATTGCTACAACTGAGACCATCTCCCAAAGGTTTGCACAAATCTCAACTCCAGCCCCAAAGCAAGAATTCTCAGAGCTCGTCCCCGAAGCATTCCATGACTTCCATGACATCTTCTCCAAGGAATCCTTCAACACATTACCACCTCCTGTCAGGGTTTGTTTCCGCTTTTTCCATATTTCCTTATTCTACCCCCTATATGCCCCTATTCCTTTGCTTCCATTCCTTTAATCCTTATTATCCCATGCTCACTACCACTGACTATCCATTCTTTTCATATTCAATTTCATAGTCGATGTTTCTTATTTTTATATTTCCCTTCTTTCCTATTTATTCTGTCGTCGATAGGATTGACTGCGTCGATCCACCTCAACACTGGCGCTAAGCCTTCGGCTTCGCTCGGTGTCGTATACTAAACTAGGATCCTGTTCAGTATATACAATCAATATTTGATTATAGAGGCCTTGGTTCTAAATAAGTCGAGCTTTGCCGCAGAAATACAGAGAAGGGGGTGGAAGGTGTTAGAAGGGAAAATTGGTATGTTTTAATCGTAACAGATGTAAGGGGTAGAAAGAGAATAGTTCTGATGTTAGAAACCAACTTGACGTTAGAAACTGACTTGTTGTTAGAAAATTGACATTAGAAAACCACTTGACGATAGAAACCGAATTGACATTAGAAACCATTTGACATTAGAAACCACTTGACGTTAGGAAACAACTTGGCGTTAGAAAACAACTTGGCATTAGAAAACAACTTGATGTTAGAAACCGTTAGGAACAGACCAACTATCAGCACTTCGCTAATAGTGGAAAAGATTTAGACGTTAGAAACACTTTAGAGACTTAAGCTTATCCCGCACTTTAGAGGGATTGGTAAAACTTGTTCTCATTTAAACTACTATGAGAGTTTTTATACAAAGTTTAGTAATTATTATTTATTTAATGAGGAAAATATTTTTAGAAGTTGTTAAATTTTTAAGAAGGGAGAAATATGGTGAAGGGGTAATAGGCAAAAGGGGCGAAAACAGATAACTGTTGTACAATAGAGAGAGGCAAGTGGAAGGACTCATAGATGGAGGACAAAAGAATGTTCAATTAAGGAAATACTCTCACAATGTTACCACTCAACTTCCGAGTGATTCTGGAACTTTCTCAGCCCTTCTTCTAGACACTTTTCTTCAGCCAGACTCTGATTCTTTCCCTTGAGCACTCCAATGGTGTAGGATCTGATTTTTCGGAGTACCTTGTTTATTGGTGGCGTGGGTAGTGGGGTTGGCGCAGGGAAGGAAGAGTAGAAATGGTCTTCTGGATATAGACAGGGTGGCATGAAGAAAACTTCTTCAAAGGGGATGAAGACGTAACGAGAATGATAGGGAAGGGAGGAGTATGGTAGTATGCATTCATAGGGCACATCAAACCCAATGTGCTCAAAGGCAATTCCTAGACTGGCGGTTGCAATGATTCGAATAATTTGGTAAGGAGGAGTGCAGCGTGAAACAGTAAAGTAATGGTTAATGTGATATTGCCCCTCGAAACCTTTTATTGAGATGGCATCTCCATACTTAATGGTTTCAGGGAGACCAAGATCCAAAATCTTACTTCTAGTTGATATGTCCTTGGACATGAGTGGGTACTGAGGCCATAGGGTGTCAGGATTGATTGGGAGTTGACTACTCAAGCTTCGATATACACAAACTTCTGTTTCAAGGTCTTCAATAGGAGAAGGGAGAGGAGTAGTAGGGCGAGTAGTGGGAACTTGATCATCTGTTTCCGAATCAGGCGGAGGTTGGTAGTGGAATCGGGAGGTATAGGAAGAAGAGGATCTGGAATTAGTTGAAATGTTTTGGGTGGTTACGTTAAAAGAGAACATTGTCTGAGTTTTGGGAGGTTGAGGCGAGATGGCGGTGTGAGGTTTTGATGGGTGATGTAGGTTTCTGGAGGTTGTTAAATATATGAGTCTCTTAGAGCTCCGACAGACGGATTTTTTTTCAAGGGTAGTCTTCCATGTCGCTAAAGGTCCAAAATGCCGTAGAGGGAACATTAAAGGCAACATGAATGAATTGAGGTCCATATTTTTGGTGCGCGATCACCCTAGTGATTCTGACAGGGGTGTAAGGGCAACGTTTCTTTAGGCTGTAACTATTTCCGATAACAAAGGTTCCTTGAAATCCTCGGATTACAATAGGTCTGGCGTAGTGCAGGGTTTCTATTATCTCCAAGTCTTCTAGATCCTTATGGTAAGTCTTCGTGGGAGTCGGGGCTGGCCATGCGGTAGTGGGACTTATCCTAATATCAAGCTTTTCTCCAAGATCGATGTATAATCGGAGTTCCATTTGGAATGGATGATAGCTGGGTTGAGTCGGATATAGGATGGGAGGGAAGTCAGAGTCTTTGGGAATGGGATAAGGGGAGTCATATTTTGTTTCATCCTCCAACGAGTATGTAGGGGAGGGTGAAGGGAGAAGGTGGTCAGGGTGAAACTCTTGATCAATGATATCATCTCTATCGTAGGGGTCACATTCCCAGAACATGAGGGAAGAAGGAAAAGGGTAAAGGGGATGGAAGAATGAAAATCCAATTACGTTTTTTTATGTGTTTTTAGATTTTAGAAAATATGAGGAAAAATGGTGGAAATAATCGAAAATTTTTGGGAAGGTGTTACACCACATCTTGGCCATATCCTCCTCCTTTTTCTTCTTCTCAGCTTCCTCTTTCTCCCTCAGCAACTCAGTCCTCCTATTTTCCACCTTCGCATCGTATTTTCTCTGATATCTTGCAATATCATTGTCATTGTCATCTTCATCAACTGTTATGTATCCTTCACCCTTGAATGCAAAACAACCAAAAACACCAAATAACACAACTTCTAGTTGCCAAAAACATTTCAAAACATCAAAACCACAAAAACATTATCTCTGTATGCTTTCCATTATTCTTTTCTGTGTTCTTTTCCTTTTCCTTTTTCTTTTTATTCATTTTTATTATTGTTTCTATCCATTTCCATTATTTTCTATCACATTCTATCATTTGTGGCTGCTGCCACCCCCTTTTATGTCATTTCTCTACTATTTTCCCCTGGAACATGTGTTTATGCTAAACACATCTCATATTTCATCATTTATATGTCATTTCTCCTATTTTATGACTTAATTAATTGTTCCTTCTGTTTTTCCAAGTTTAAATGATTGTTCCTGTTCATATATTTAAGTATTAGCTAGATCTGCATGTACTTATCATCATTTTATCAATTTAATTTGGGTTTCAGACCAATCTGGCATGTGCCACAGCTTGTCTCAGTTTCTTTTATCTCTCAAACATCTTTACAACTCGTTCGACGTCATCAGAACTTAATAAATTAAGTTCTAACATCCTTATAATTAATTAATCCCTCAAATTCACTCATCTTCTGCAACAAACCTTCAATTCAACATTCCATTCTCAACTTTTAGTGTTTTGGACCCACTTGAACATTGGTATCATTTTATTATTGAAACTTCGGACACGCATTTGTTGAGGATCCATATCATCAACAGTTTTTGCCACAATATTGGCAAGCTCCTCCTCAACTTCAACAAAAACGTGTTGATTCTTCTGTGCCCACGAAATACATTCTTCTTGCATTTTGGGTGCACCAACGAGTACGGATACGGGTTTGGTGATGGGAGACAACATATTATCGAGAATCTGGGGGTTGGGAATGATGGTGGTTGTGGTTGAAGGATAATGAAACACGTCCAGCAGCCTTATCAGTATTAAATAGAACAATTTGTCATGTATTGTCACACGTGGTGATGACAAAAATAAAGCTAAGTCTAGAGGTCTCGAGGGCTCGACCTTGATGAGGGGATACTGTCATGAACTGACACACAATCATTCGTACATAACACATAATCATTCATTATCGAATATATCGAACATTCCCCGTACTCATCTTCATTCATTATATTGCATTACCATGCTTCGACACCCTCAATCCACCTCGACACCTTCAATTCACCAACTCAACACCAATTCAATTGCCTCGGACTCCTCGGTATTTCCCACAGGAAATACTTTCACTCCAGTAACCCCTTGGATTACCTTCTCCATACATTCGTTTCACCAATTACTAATGATTGTAACAACACTCATGTATCATATGTTTTCCCTGAGTCTCACATGTATATAAACCCTCATGTAAATATGATGTAGGCTCAGTTTTGATATCGACCTTGGTCAATATCTATTAAACAAACTATTATCTGTTCTTCTTCGTCTCTCATTAATCTTTCTCTGACTTCAGCTGTCATCAACTCGACCTTGATGGTCTTGCTCGTTGTCAACACTAAGTCACACCTCTTAATCTACTCCTACTATAGTCGTTGACCTCGACTTTGTCTGATTCTATTGTTGGCTACTATAGTCAGCATTGTCACCATTAAATTGGGGACATACACCTGGGGTCTAGGAAGAGGGCACAGCATATAAGCTGAGGCCATGTCCCCGACTCAGTTGAACTTCCAATCAATAATCTCAAAAGAGTTATCAATTGCAAGATCGACTACAAACCTAAGGTATCAGACCTTGACAGGATGTGATATTTCCTGGATTTGCACTCGATGTATGCTTGTTAATAATTAATATAATTGATAGGAATTAATTGTGTGAGTGCTGGAACATGAGATTAAGAAGACAAAATGAGATGCAAAAGTGGGAGATTCAAAGGCTTGTTGTCAAAGTTGAAAGATTCGAGGATTTAACTAGATAAAATGTAGTTTAGACTTTAATGCCTTGCAGCACAAGTTGAGTGTTGGAGTTTTAGTGTTTAGAAGAAGAGAAAACCAAGAAAAGCCGAGAAGTTTAGCCTAGGGGCGACTGTTGTGTGTTGACACAAAAATGTATTAAGTTAAGATTAGATGATTACATACAATGAGCAAGCCCATACTTATACACATTTTGGGGCTAAACTAATTCAGAGAAAAGGAAGCAAATGAAGTAATAAACTGAAAAACACTGGTGAAAGAGAGAAATGATTAAAATAAAATAAAACAAGAGATGAAAAGAGTTCAAAAAGAATAATGGATGTTTCTGGCTAGTGGAAGAAGTGGATACATAACAGGGGAGGGTGAGGAAAGAAGGTGGTCGGGGTGAAACTCTCGGTCAATGTCATCTCGATCATAGGGGTCATGTTCCCAGAACATGAGGGGAAGGAAAAAGGAGAAAGGTAGAAGGAATGAGTAAAGGAGGATAATGTTGCATTTTTAACTATTTTGGTTTTTTAGGGAATAAATAAAAAAAAGATAAAATAATCAAAAATTTGTGGAAGGTGTTACACCAGGTATTATATGCTGTCTCGATATTTTATTATTTAAAGTAAATTTCGTACAAATTATTTTCTTTAGTGTTTGTAACCTACAACCACCAATATTACTTGTTTCGATTTGATATTGAAAAATCCCACATCTAGTATATAGGTAGTTAGTCCCTAATGGAGGAATCCTAAGTTTGATCTCTTAGGATTCCCTCCATTGGGTAAGGTGTAATCAGTTCTTCTTGTAATATACCTAGGATTCCTTCCATCAGTGAGTTGCCCTGACAGCAACACATAAGTTGAAGCCAAGTCCTACAACTATCACTAACCAATCTCAGCCAATCGAGATCTGATCTTGACAGTAATAAAATCATGTGTTGTGGATCATGACAAGAGTGGGGCAATTCACAGAGTCCAGACCTGTGATTATAGATCTTTAATATAAAGATTAGTATTGCACATAAAGAAAATAAAAGAAAGAATTACATACAATATGAGTTTGGGACTTTTTTTTGGTATTTGTGATGGCAGGTGAGGTGGATATTAGACAGCAGTATGTTAGATTCAAAAGTTCTTCTAAGAACAGTAAAATTAGACTCAAAGAATCTCCAATAAAAAAGTACTTATTTGATGTTTCTGACAAACTTCTGGTTGAATGTTTAGCTATAAATTGAAGGATAGCATGCTCGAGGATGGAGGTGTGAGGGCAACATAAGTGGGAGAGATAAAGATGTGACATTGAGATATCACAAAGTTAAGATGGCACTTGAAAGTTGAATGTTGTGCGTGATCAAAGATCATAACAAAATGTTACCATTAATTTCAATGACCACTGAGAACTAGATTATGTACATTTACTGGATTTCCCAGTAAACTAAACAAACAAACTTTTACCGTCAACTAGCCAGCAAATATTACTGGGAATTTTTGGTGGTAGATACCATTAAAAGTTGTGACTAGTTATATCACTGGGACTGTTTGGTGGGTAGGTACCAGTAAATAATCATGGGGTAATTATTTTGCTGAGTTTTCCAACAAAAATATTCTGGATCAAATCCAGTAAATTCAGGCATACTGGTATTCCCAGTACTTTTTTACGGAGGTCTTCCCACAGTGTTGATAAACCAATTTTGAATTTTCCAACAATTTTGAAATGTATCACAGGAAACAAAATGATAATGTTTGTTTGCCATCAACTTCTCCTTGACATGGTGTACGAATTGTATCTGGGTATAAAGAGTCAATGAAGGGAAACTGACTGTCGCAAAAATCGAAATCACTTTATTAACCGATCAAAGCCCTAATTTCGAATATTGAGGTTAATACATCATTTTGGGCCAAATTTTGAATATACTAATGGTTAATAAACCAATTTGCACCAGATTTTGAATATATTAACGGTTAATAAACTGTGTTTTGCAAAATTGAGGCTTTGATCAGTTAAAAAACCTAAATAAAGCGATTTCGATTTTTGTGACATGAGAAACGGACAGGGGGATGATGGAGGAGGCAGGTGCTGGCTTACCCATCCAAATTTGAATTTGTCAGGATGAGCTAAGAAAGACGAGCCAAGAGTATACTCTTCCCTGCTCCCCGATGGTCCAGAGATGACTTAGAAAGTCTGAACGCGAGATGGCGGTGTGCCAGTGGCCACAAGGCAGAAAGTATAAAGTAAGCTGGATGGACCCGGTTATCCACCCCTTCATCTATCAATGCATCAGCTTCTCTAAACACCCTTATCTTGCATCTTCGCTAAAGTAGGGCACAATAGGGCACAGTTGTACCTAAGTCTAGTACCGTATCATTGTGTATCTAACATGCCAGCATCAAATTTGGAAATTTAGAAATAACAAGCACCCATTTCAAGGTTGATAATATGTGGGATATGATTGTTGAGTGTGAAATGTCAGAGGTCGAGTTGCAGGCTCAACAATGCATTGTATACTCTTTATGGTAATGGTTACATGATTCTATTATATATTCTTGATATCGAAACTTCACAAAGAATATCAATAATAGCAATACTAAACCGTGAACAGCGACAAAGTTCGTCCACTGGCAAGCCATTTCACCTCTTCAGTTTTTTTTAGAGTTGGTGGCAGAGATTGGAAATTACAGGTCGGCGATACTATACATGTTCATGTTCGCAATCATCTTCAGTTTGAACTCAAGTCCGTGGCACAACTGAAAGCATTATCGAATGCCTGCCTATGGCTGGGTGTGCCATCATGTCAATGTGAAATCAATCAAAAGTCGCAAATGGAAAACAAGGTACCCAAATTATTTTGATGGTGGGTCGGTAGCCACTGTTGTTTTGGTTTTTCCCACCACTACAAGATATACGACTACCCAGACAGGTAGGTTCCCACTGAGACCATATCTCATTAAACCTCATCTTTTTTTATTATTTATATCGCATTGAAGGTAATACCATGGTCAGAGCTCTTCAACAGAAGGAGCTTTCTCTAGCAGCAGTCCGGCAAGCAAGATGAACAATGAAACCATGAATAGCTCAATTCAGATGATATCTGAAGAGTAGGCTGTCGAGTCTTTCAGTTTTACCTGCTGAATTAAAAATCCACAGATTTTTGCAATCAATCGCTGGGGAGTAGGTTGTCAAGTCTTTTATTTTTACAAATTGAATTAACGATTCGCAGCACCATACAGATAGAGACATTTATAGCTTCTATTGGTAAGTAATTTTCAAGGAAGGGTTAGTCTTTATACTGGTAGGGCTGAAATCTATGCATGCAGCACTTCTATTTTACGCATCTCTCCTTCACCTTGATGACGAGATTCAATACATATGGAAGCCAAAATTTACAGCAGCGAGCTATCTTTATTTATTATCCAAGTACGGTTTTTTTCTAGTTTTAGTCCTCGACGTGGTCGAGGACTTTGTCTCGGTAACTTCAAAACTTTCTTGCCATACGTTCCTTTCTCAGATGAATGTTTACAGTCTCTCCGGTATTTTTGTCTCATTTACTCCAAATACAAAAGAACTAAAAACACTGCAAACCAGTCTATGTAATGACCTGGGGTTTTTACTCGACGCTATAACCATTTTTCCATTGATTGGAATACAAGGTATTCCATTCCCATATACTTGAGTGGTGCTCATTTTTTAAACTCCCGTAGGATTGATCTCAGTTCGAACTCTAACTTTATGCCAAGGATATTGACCAATGACAATAGCGCTGTCTACAACATTTTTTACCGCCTTAATCTTGCGTATTTATGGTTTGATTGAACAGTAATCCATATCACATTGAACTATTCTAACCACGCTGTGTAGTTTTAGTAATATACCGATGCAACTCACAACCGTAGGATTCCATATTATCCCCGATCCATTTGTTGTTAACTCGCTTCTTTAGCTGTAAAGAGAAATCTTAAAATTGTATTAACACATTCTGAATGCATTGTTCTTATAGTATCTCTCTCTATTTTGCTCCTTGCTGAAAATGTCACAATAGTTATCTCGGACATGTTAGCCTTCCTTGCAGTCATTCGTCAGGTTTGGGGCCTATGGAAGGAAAAGCAAAGATTAGGCTTACATACTGGGAAAGACTTTGTTACTCTGCTTCTCCAACAGGGTAAGTTCACTCTCATCAAGACAACGGGCAGTGAGCGTTCTAAAAATTAATTTTTATGCATTGTCAGGTATTCTAAGATTTTGGTATGTGACAGCTACCATTATTTTTTTTCACCGGGACTAATTTTTATTAAAGCTTTGCACTTTTCATTACAGCCACACAACTCATACTTTCATATGTGCGTCACCATAATTTTCTACTGCATTTCTTTAAATACAGTCAATTTGAATCTCCACAGGTTTCGAGAGTAAAATATTTCAATTCTCTGTCGCGTCCCTTATTTTAAACTTTACATAACAGATAGCCGGATCAGATATCGCCCCCTTTCAAAACGTGTACGAAACTTCTTATATACTTGTGAAGGCCTATTTATTTACTTCCTCTCAGGCTCTCGACGATACTCATTTGCGAATTTACTCTGGATCTTCGTCGACGGAACACAATAACAAGACCACTTCCTAACCAGTCGGCCTTAGAATTACCGGACTTAAATCTGTCATCCCAAAACAGTCCAGTTAGATCTATACAATCCGTATTTGGTCGCCTTCAAGAGAGGATGATTGCCGATATGGGAGAAAGGAGTGATCCAGTAGGTATCGATGGCCCGGGTCAACTTGAATCAGAACCAGACCTAGAAACTGCTTGAATCTGTATAAACTATTGGTAAGTATCAGACTTTGCACTAATATAGGAGTATTAATTAAAACTAAATCAGATAATTTTTTCCGTTTGCTTTTGTTGCGAACGAGGTCACTTGAAGTCTCGGTATTTATGTATATAATTCCCGACCTGTCCAAAATATAGGCCAAATTGCCTATTTCAACGCACGTAAAAAAATAAGGAAAATGTCAAGCGCATGTAGGGGAATAGTCTTGAAAAATCGTGACATCTTCATCTTTTGACATGCTGTTGGCGCGTTATAGAGACTTAAAGTTGTGATGTGTTGCTCTGTGGAATTTTGATTCGGATTCAAGTTTTTAGTTTATCTGCATATCATCAGCACTGAAAGGCAGGCCGAACATAAAGGTCTTAGGTGTGCCATTTGATTTTAGGCCTCGCATCCATTTAGGTTAAAACTTAAGACTTGGGATCGTATGTTCCTGACATACCACACCGCCTCCTTCTAACGTAGCTGAGAATACTACTGTCTTATATTCACTGAAGGGATCCCGACCAGAACCGGACTATTGATAATGACCCTGTCAGATCCAGTGCACCGGACCGAGTCAATCAGATCTGACTTGGTTTCGCCGGTTAGATATGAGCTTACAAATGGACGATAACAATAATTCGGCTCCGAGTATAACCGTCCGAACCCTTGTACTAAATGCAACTGAGATCCGTGTCCAAAGTCCGAACTCTAACGCCGGTACTGCGTTGCTTCAAGCCTTTATAACCCTCTTACAACCTACTGTTGCCTGGCTCTTCCCTGCTTCCTCATTCCTTTTGTAATCATGTCTCTTGATTCTCGTCCAGAATTGAGCTCTATTATATTATCCCCGACTCCATGGCCTAATTATGTACCCCACTTTGGTGCGTTAAACACCCCATGTTATTCTGCTTGATGCTTATATATCTTCAGATCCATATATGTTGGCGACCGTAAAGGAACCGAGTATTAAAGGTATTAGTCAAAATTACATTGTTACAAGATTAGTTACTAACGAACGCCAAAGAAATTGACGGATCTGATGTCGAATTCTATCCTATCACTATACAGGTTCGTTTTTGTTCAAGAGGGCCTTTTAACTTTTCTTACCTTTTTTCTGTTTCTCAATAGACAAACTATGAAGGATTTCCCTCATACTCTGTCGTCAAAAGGCGATATTCCGAATTTCAGCAATTTCACCGACTACTAATTGATAAGGGTTTGCATCCGCCGGCACTGCGTTGGACGCGTCACATCCCGTCTTTTAAAGGCAAATCAAGACGCGAAGAGTTGCAAGAGTTCTTGAATTATGTTACTGAAGAAGATAGTTTATCAGTATGTTTCTACTATTGTCCTTTTTTCCTAGCTATCTTCTGATTCCTCCAACAGCGCTGTTGCGATGAAATCCGAAGCTTCCTTCAAGCACAGGAAAATGACTACTTTTACAGAACACATTCCAGTCTTTTATCAGTCATATCGTTACCGAAACGTGTGACTTGTATATTCTAGTTTTCAATCGTTGAGACTATTTTTTCCTTATCTGTGGAGTCTGACAGGTTATGTTTTTATCATTGTATTGCTTGCTGCATTGTATCGCTCCCATTTTTTTAATTATCTTGATCATTCATTCCTCCGCTTTTTCTCTCTAACCAACCTACACCACTATCGGACATGTAATTTCGGCGTACCTTACAATTTTTATTATATGTATATATATGGAAGAGAATAGAATAATAACAAAACCAGCACGGCGTAAGCGTACAGCGTCCGAGTATGGTAGAACAATTCATGATAAGTTGGGTCTGATTATCTGGGTTCAGATTCTCCTGTTTTCAGATAACTTTATTGACAGTTACCAATCTGGTTCACCGGTTGATGCTGAACTCGGACGTCCGTGTATTTGAAATTCAATGATTTCGTCCGTTTCTAGTGTCTGTATGTCTCTTTCAGAGGTTGCTGATGCATGTAAATTAAGAATCAACCGAGTTGACTAAAGGGATTTTTGTGAGAGAGTATTATAAGAGATTGAGTTCAAAGATGCGCATACGCATATGCCTCCCGTAGATATTATCCAACTTAAATGATAGTTAATTTTGTGAATGTTGTAGTATAACGGGATTTCCCTCTTACCTTGTGAAAGACAAGCCTTGAGGAGAGAATGAACGTGTATACAGAGCACATAGGAGAACATTTACTAGAGAAAAGAGTAAATTAGATTATTTGATATCGTAAAATAATTGTGAACATACGGAAAACTGCAATGTATGCCCAAAATTTATCGCGGATGAAAACGAAATAAAGGGGAGAGACAGGCCAGCCTTGCTTCCATGGATAAAGCTGGGTGCGAATGACTGTGTAAACAACAAACGTGAAGAAAATGCATTGCCCAAAAAGCTCAGAGAACCTAAGAGAAAATGGTGGATGAAAATAATAATAAAGAAGACTAATTTCTGAATCCCTACCAAATATATGTTACTAGCCGAGGATAATCTATCACAATGCAATGCCCTGAAATACGAGGGAGAGGGGGGGGAAAGGGGTTCGAAAGAACTTGGAAACGAGGCAGGCAGATTACAGAAAGGACGAGAACGACCGTTAGGTGGAGGGTAACAAGAGTTATCAAGAACCATAAGACATAATGACTACCGCGACCGTCGAAAGCGTACACTGGTTTGGAAGAAGTTAGTTAGCCTTGATGAAAAAATAAATATTACATACCCCGGTATACGAAAAGTCCTTTGGCGGAGCTCATTATGAGGATACCAACCATGCTCTGCAACCATACATATGCATGACATAGGTTTGGTGAGAACGGAATATCGAAACCAAATACGGCTATGTATGTCATACTGGGAATGAATTAGAGCCTTATATTTATTAGGATACCAAACACAAAACCTACCACTGGAGAAATAAAGCCAGATATCGAATTGCCAAATACAAGATTTTTGGAACAGAAAATTTAGCCCTGTTGTACAATTAGTGGATGGGGGGATTTGAGTCTTCTTGACTCGTGCGATACCTCCAGATAAATTCTATCTAACGCTGTTTTTAGAGGAAAGATGTATGACTTGAACGAGCTAAACTTACCTCTTCATCGAATGTCAATATTGTATCATAAAATAATACAGTCACGCCGGCAACTAAGTTCAAAGATGAGCACCTGGGAATGACGATCCATAATGTTTAAATCCATACTGATAGTCAGAAGACATGGATGTGCAGTTCGAGCAAGGATAATAGCATCTTGAGTTTCCAATTGTGAAGCCATAGTAGTAGTACGAGGTTGAGGTTGCGGCCATGTAGACTCGGAGTAGCACCAAACCAATCATGAGCGGTCAGTGGATCTTTGGAGTATCAAAGCTCGACGCAGAGCACCAATCATGAAATTAAAAAAATGATAAATTCTCATCACTGCTTGATGATCGTTGTTCTCTGCCGACTATTATGTCAGCAAAAAAATTAGCTAATAATCTTTTGTTCGACCGGCACCGAATTTGGTTTCGGCAAGATGCGTCCGTGAGCCGTCCTTGAGTTTGGCAGCAAGCAAGCAAAAAGGCCCTTGTTTGCCGTTTCCGTGTTGTTTCTCCCCCTTTCCGTGTCTCCGTGTCCGTCCTTTTGTCTACTTTGTCTGACCCTGTTTTCTGAGGTCGGCCGCTGTTTTGTCTCATCCACATTTGTCTTTTTGTTTCCTCCCTCCTTTGTGTGTGTTATTCGAAATCTAATTGTTCTTGATTAAAGTCGGCTTTGACTCGGTTTCAAACAAACATTTACACATTTAGGTTGGTTAGTTTTTTTTTGTTTAATATTTCTGTCCTGTTGTTCAACTCCTTATTGGGAAGTTTCGTTTCGGGCTTTTGTGTATGACTAACTCTTTTTCGCTTTTCTGTAGAATCCCCGATCACACCTTGTTCAACTTTGTTTGCGAAACTTCTTGTTCGTCCGTTTCTTGAGTTCTTAATATTTCAAACACTTACTTAAGTTCAATAGACGAACTCAGTTAGAGAAGACGTATTTCAAAGCATCTTTTCCAAAAAAAAAAAGCCACCCGCCTCAACCAGCTCCTTCGAGCATACAACAACATTGACACATACTACACATATCTTATTGTCATCTCTTACATCTCCTCGTGATTCACAAATCAACAACCATGCTTGATTCATCACCAATTCGTGGCCCTGTACGCGGGACGACAGCACAACCACCACCTCCACCTTCTAAGAAGAAGCGCAATGCTGCGGAGGCGTTTCTTAGTCCACCGCCAACTGGTCGACCGAAGAAAGTTAACAGACCTACTCTAACAGCTAGGAGAGGCTCCTACATTGGCGATAGCGATGTCGAAGAAGGGGATGGTGAAGATGAAGATGACGATGGAGAGTTTGTTGGAAGGAAGATATTGTTCCCTACGTCTCCTTCGGCGAGAGCTGGAGCTCAAGCTGAACAAACCGTAGAAGACGACGAGTTTTTCGCTCCCACTGCATCACCAGCTGTACCCGTTGATACACCTACTCATCGCTCTGTCTCACCCGTTCGCCGATCTGCACGTCTTCAAGCTGCTGCAACCATCTCTTCTGCACCTTCTACTCCCGTCAAGCCCAAACTTAAACGTTCTTTGTCATTGTCAGTTTCTCCTACTCGTGTCTCGAATCGTCTCAAACGACAAAGAGAAGAAGATCGAGAAAATAAAGGCAAATGCAAGGCACATGAACTACCCGTTCTTGATGAAGATGAGGATAACCCATTCCTCGTCAAGACTCCTTCTCCGAAGTCTAAGCAGCTGAAGGGTAAAGGAAAGGTGACGGGAACAAAGACGGTTCAGAAAGACGATGATAAGGTGGATGGTCAAATAGGAAGGAGCGAACCGCGCCATGTTACATATGTCTTGTAAGCTAATTCTTTTTCTTCTGTTCAACACCACCATATTCACCTTCTTATAGCAAAGGCGTAAAGACCCACTTCCCCAATCCATACTACAATCTCTCTCCGTCAGCGTATAAGAAAGCCCAGCTTCCTCTAGAACATCCTGATTACGAACCACTTCCTCCGCAACCTTCACAGTTGAAATTCAAACCTTCTAAGAAGCGGAGCGGGATGAACGGAGCGTCTGGTTCAAGAAGCAATAATGGCGAGTCTTCCTCCAAACAATACACCGACTCTGAAGATGAGGAGTATGATGATGAAGAAGGCGAGCCAGTTGGTGAAGATGCGATTGCAAACATTGATGCCGACAATGCGGAACCCTCAAGTCCAACACAAGAAGAAGCTTCTCTAACCTTTGAACCTCGTACACCCGATAACAAGCCAAAATACTCTGGTTTTAGATCTGAGAGCGGGAAACCGTTGTTGGATAGTGGGCCTGAAGGCGTACGAGGCGCTGTTATGGATTCTAACGAGGTTGGGAGAATGGCTTTGGGACCTATCAGGGATAAGGGTCGCAGTGAAGGGTCTAAAGTCTAATCTTTGACCTTTTTTCTTCTTTTCTTTTTTCCTTCTTGTTCTCGGGCTGCTCTTTCTTCACCTTTCTCGACAATCCTTATCCTCATTTTCGACGCGTTTGCCATCTAATGGCCGAACCGAACGAACACAAAGCAAGACGACAAATGGACAACACACACACAACTTATTTCACCAAAGTACATTGGTACATATTACATACCTATAATCGTTTCACATCAAAGCTTCAAGGCCTTCAAGCGAACCGCCATGTTATGCAACCGCTTATGGGCTTACTAGGCTAAGTCCGTTTCATCTAACTCTTTCTATCTACCTACCGTATAAAATCACCCAACACTCTTTTACTTTCCCGTTTCTTTCCTATTCTTTTTCTCTTGATTCTTAATGTCCATTTGTTTTATGAAATTATCATGTGTATATTTTTTTTCTTTCCTATTCTCTCCCCTCTCCCCCCATGAGATTCTAATGTATGACGTTAGGGTACATGTAAATCAGGCAGGAGACCTCTTGATTCTGGGAATCATGCCAAGAAACATCATCCGGGTGTTATGTTCGAATGTTATGTTTTATATCGTGAATAATATTACCGTGTTTTTTTCCCCAAGGGAATATCTTAAGCCAGCTAGCAAACGAGGATCTCATCATATGAATCGTATGTACAACGCTCTTCGATACGAACTTCAGACCAAGGCACGATCTACCTCAATTTCAAAAATGACCAATCTCTAGATATACGCTCCGTCGTTTTTTTGACTCCATCCTCAACCACATGCGTAACTCGGCACTTGTACTTAAATCTCACAGGTTTCTTCGTCAAAACAAATGTTAAAAATTCTTCACCATTTAAACCATCATCATCTAATCTTGTCATCGGAGCTTTGAGATTCCAGAATATAGTGTCTTCTTTTAAAATTACTTTGGACGCCTTTACAGTATTGTTGATAGAGTGTTGTTGTGATATTCCGCCTTGAAAACCGACTGATGTTCCATGCACTCCGATATTAATTCCATCGAAATGTTTGTCCTGCGACCGAGTTTCGGTTACTTCTTGATCTGTCTGAATTTCTTTTCGATGTGCCTCATTTTCGCATATCTGCACATCCGATACTGTACTTTGAGGGACCGTTATAAATACGCTGACGGAAGAGACCTGTCGAATATCATGAGTGGTGCACAGGAGTGAGATGGTGACATGAGTTGGATCAACCGGATGAGATGTGGGTTTGTTTGTAATCGACGGTTAGCTTCAAGAATGAGTGACCATTATCACTGATAGGCATATTGAATGTCATTCCATCTGCTGGAGGAAACCGAAACGGTGGTAACTGGGGTGGGATGTTGATCATATTATCTTCAGTTTCTAATTCTCTGCAGAAAGAACTGAGCCCATCCAGTATCTGAGGAAAAGATTTAAAACAGGCAGAACTAACCCGACATAAGAAACAAATATCTCCGGAAAACAACCCTCAGGTTGTCCTTGTTGCGAGAAAGAGTCGGTCTTGGAGCGACCAATTTGAGTCCCGTATAACCACCCAGGTTGTTGGGACTCCGAGTCATGTCGTTCTATTATCCTATACAAGGCACTACATTTTAGCGGGAGCCCTTTGAGAGCTGGGTGCTTTTTTCAAATCGTAAATGAAGATGATGATTACTAAACTTGGGGGAAACAGTATTACCATTATCTCTCCATCCCAATCGTACTTGGCTTGAACGAGTGTGCGAGGGAACTGAAGAAACTCGGAGGAACATCTTGGCCTTATCTTGTGATATGAGTCATCGGAAGGAGAGGTTGGTTCATAATTGGGGGTGCCCTTTCGATGCCCTCGCAATCTTAACAATTGCAAACTTTCTGAACCGTCGGGTCTTTCGAGGGTTTCTGAGAGAGGCGCGAACTTTATCTTGTAGATGACTGTAGCAGGTAGACGTCGCTAAATACAAACTCAGATTTCAGACCTAGTAGCTGCTATACGAGCGTTCGGTTTTATCCGAGCTCGCCAAACTTTTCTGACATCTCTGTGTAATCAGGAGAAGATGAAATTTATCTACGAGGTGGAACTTGACTCGGCTTTCTTTATATTCAAAGTTGAAACTTATCATCCTAGACTATACCTAATATTTTCGCCGATATACAAGATAATGAAGATCCGAGTATCGAACAAGTAATTTGAGCTCATCTTGAGAATGGATGAATCAATTTTGATTTAGGTTTTACCTCGATTTGGACTGATCGATTCTACCCCTGCGCGTTGGGAGCACCTAAAGAGACGAATAGCCGAGTTGAATGAGGAGGCTAGAACCAGATCAACTACATACCGAGTTTTATTTATTGGGAGACATGGCGAGGGATATCGTGCGTCCATTTTTATTACTCTCGTGTCGTATTGATTCGGGATTTAGATAATCGTGCGATGGACAAGTATGGACATGAGGTCAGTTTTTCTTTGTTTGTAGATCTTTCTAATGAGATTTTTACCTCCTGAGATAGGCGTGGATGAAGTTTGTTCATTTATATTTCCCGCCATCTTCTCATTTGGATTTCTTATAATCAGTTACTGGGCAAAACTTACAGATGAAACCTGGGGTCGTAAGTCTAACACTCTTCCGGATAGGACTTGAATTTTGATAACTCGGTCTCAGCTGATCCTTTGTTAACCGATACTGGAATAGAACAAGCGTACAATGTCAATAATATAAGGAAACAAGAACTGTCATACGGCATTCCAATTCCAGAAAGCTTTTATTCTAGCCCTTTTAGTCGGACTATAACGACTGCTCTCATCTCGTTTGAGGGAATTGTGTTTGGGGATGGTGATAATGTTGTCAAGTCGGTGCCGAAAGCAATCATCAAGGAGGTATATATACCTTCTCTATCACCATCTGAATTATGTTAAAATCAAGCAGAAATTCCGAGAAAGAAACTATCGCCAGCATACCTGTAACATGAGACGAACACGGTCTTTTATCAAAGAAACATATCCGCAATTCGAGATTGAGCCAGGGTTTACAGAAGAAGATATATTCTGGAATACCACTGGCGCATGTAACGAGACGGATGATTTGTTGAGGATTCAGGTACGAGAGGTATTGGATGAAATCTTTGAGAACGATAAATCGTGCTGTGGGTGTTATTTTATATCCCCCCTCCAACGCTTTGCGACACTCGTTGTAGATATTTTTATAACGGCACATGCGCATACAAACAGACTCATCCGAGAGGTATTGGGAGCTCCTGAAAAGAGGATGCCTACAGGAGGTATGTAAGATGGTGAATGAAAAATACAAAAGAATTTATATCCTCTTCTTAGGGGTCTTCGCTATGGTTATATCGGTCACTCCGAGTTCTGCAATCTAGAAACGGTTTCCCTAAAATAAAACTGAGGGAAGGCAGCGTAAATACCGAACTTGGAATCCACAGGATTTGACCATTTCCATGATATACATTAAATACATAAATGACTTGGTGTTTCTCCTATTTGTTTTCATGTCACTGAGTATTTCTAGGATCATACGCATATGACATCAAACCCAAAATCGTCAAATCAGAATAGGTGGCTATATATTGGACTGCCCATTTTTAATTATTCGTCGAAGCTATATGAGTGAAGTATATTCATGAATCTCCCAATTCGCCGTTTCCAGATCAGAACCAAGCTGCCATTTGCTTGAACTTGACTTCCGCTAGTTACTAGTTACATGTATTATCAATAACCAAGTTGATGTATTCAGTCTAAACGTTAAACGGGTAGAATGTCATTCAGAAGCGCTACCTCTCTTCAAAATTATATAATAAAAGACAATACGGGGCCAGACATAGATCTCTGCTGAATGACCTCCGACTATTTAAAGCACGATCTATATCAATTTCAAAAATGACCAGTCTCTAGATATACGCTCCGTCGTTTTTTTGACTCCATTTCCAACCGCATGCGTAACTCGGCACTTGTACTTGAATCTCACAGGTTTCTTCGTCAAAACAAAAGTTAAAAATTCTTCACCATTTAAACCATCATCATCCAATCTCGTCATCGGAGCTTTGAGGTTCCAGAATATAGTGTCTTCTTTTAAAATTCCTGTATCAACTTTCCTTCGGAATACTTTGGACGCCTTTACAGTATTGCCGATAGAGTGTTGTTGTGATATTCCGCCTTGAAAACTGACTGATGTTCCATGCACTCCGATATTAATTCCGTCGAAATGTTTGTCCTGCGACCGAGTTTCGGTTACTTCTTGATCTGTCTGAATTTCTTTTCGATGGGCCTCATTTTCGCATATCTGCACATCCGATACTGTACTTTGAGGGATCGTTATAAACACGCTGATGGAAGAGATCCGTCGAATATCATGAGTGGTGCACAGGAGTGAGATAGTGACATGAGTTGGATCAACAGGATGAGATGTAAGTGCGTAATCGACGGTTAGCTTCAAGAATGAGTGACCATTATCACTGATAGGCATATGGAATGTCATGCCATCTGCTGGAGGATACCGAAACGGTGGTAACTGGGGTGGGATGTTGATCATATTATTATCTTCAGTTTCTAAATTATTTCTAACGTTTCCTCTGCATGGAAAGCACTGAGCTCAGATAGGGATTTTTAAATAGGTAGAACTAACCCGACATAAGCATAAGAAACAAATACTTCCGGAAAATAGCCCTCCGATTGTCTTTCGAGAAAAGGTTGCCAGAAAGAAGAGTTGATCTTAGAGCGACCAATTGGAGTCCCGTATAGCCAGCCAGATTGTAGGGACACCCAGTCATGTCGTTCTATTATCCTAATTAAGGTATTACATTTTAACGGGAGCCCTTTGAGAGCTGGGTGCTTGTTTTAAGTCGTCAATGGTAATTATTACTAAAATTTGGGAACAAATTTACCATTATCTCTCCATCCCAATCGTATTTAGCTTGGACGAGTGTGGGGGGCTAGGGGTGGGTTCATGGAACCGGAACTTGAACTTGGGGGAACATTTTCGCATTATCTCGGGACATATAAATGGACCGCCATGAGATGAGGATCGATTAATGGTTTTGCTGTGGGCGCGTTTTCTTTTCTGAGTACGCATAGGTTGGGATAAGTCATCGTAAGAGGAGATTGATTGATCACGTATGTATACGACAGTTATCACATCGTCATTACAAACACTGTAAAACGAGAATGACTGGTTGATAATTTTGTAGAAGAGAGATCGAGCATCTGTCCATGCCGCCGCCAGCGAGCCAAGCATGACAAACTGCGAACAGGTCTTTCAAGATCTACAGAGATTTCAATGATTTGAACTTCTTGAGGTTTTGAGTCGCAATTTGAGGTTTTGTCGAAATGAGCGTCTTGTTCTATTAAATGAAGATAGATCCGAGCCTGAAGGAGATAAATGATCCCATTGGAAGGATCCTCGAAGATTGATGAATCAAGCTTTTCGTTATCTTGTAAGTCTCGATTATCATATACAAGTCGTTGATGACCTGAAATTTCGGTATGAGAATAGACAAGTAACATGCATGTTTGACTACCTATCAGTATGCTTTCCGTTGCTTCAATTTCGGTTTTCAAGTCGATAACAGACGATCCTTCTGGGAGTTCATACACGGCAAAAGAATCTGTGTATTTGAAACTGTCGACAGTTATATGGATCATGTAGACAAGTACGGAAGAGTCTGAGGGGAAACTGAAAGTAAGATGGGATATGCTCACGAAAAAATAAGGTCAACTTCCTTTGCCTATTACATAAAGCTCTTTGAGTAGTTCCGAAATATCGCAGATAAATGTGGGAACAGAAGCCATTTGGCACAGCATTATGAATTATTAGTATGGATAAATGTTATGAATAACTTGAAGGTAAACCGAAGCCAAAGTCGTACATAGGGGCTCCTCTCATTTATGATCGAGGTCTGACGTACGAACAGGTCTGATCTGACTACGAAACTACAGTTGCCCGCACAAAGAGAGGAGATAGAACATTCCATGAACGTGACATTTGTTTACGTATCGCGGGTCACGACTCACATGTCACATGTCACATGACAAGTAAGTTCGATTTTCAGCTTCAGCCTTCAAGCTTCAGGCCTTCAGCTGACTGAGCTTGAGCTTTTCGTATACTTCCTCTGTCACCTTTTGAAAAGCGTGTTTGTGTGATAAGGAGAAGATGAAATATCTCCAAGGTGGAATTTGACATAACTTTCTTTATCTAAAAATTGAAAATTGAAACACTCTCCTCATAGACTATACCTGGCGTTTTCGCCGATATACAAGATAAACGAGGATCCAAGTCACAATTGATTCGACCCCCGCGCGTTGGTAAAATATAAAGAGATGGTTATCTGAGTTGAATGAGGCCGAAGCTGGATCAAGTTCAACCACATACCAAGTTTTGTTCATCGGGATGTGGCGAGGGATATCGTGCGACTATTTTTATTTTTCTCTTGTCACTTCGGCGTGTCGTATTGATTCGAGATTTAGATCATCATGCGATGGAAAAATACGGCCATGAGGTCAGTTTTTTGTTCGTGGGTCTTTTTACTGAAATTCTTACTCCCTTGAGATAAGGGTGGATGAAGTATGTTCATTTATACTTTTGGCTCCGGATGAAACCCGCTCAATTGAACTTTGGATAATAAGTTACTGGGCAAAGCTTACAGATAAAACCTGAGGTACCTGAGGTTGTAAGTCTAATAATCTTCTAAACACGACTTGAATTTTATTATCTTGGTGGAATAGAACAAGCATACAATGTCAATAATATATAGAAACAAGAACTGTCATACGACATTCCGATTACAGAAGGCTTTTATCCAAACCCGGACTTTCACGACTGCTCTAATTTCGTTTGAGGGAATTTCGTTTGAGGATGGTGATAATTTGTCAAGTCCGTGCCGAAAGCAATCATCAACAAGGTATATATTCATTTTCTATCACCATCTGAATTATGTTAAAATCTAACAGAAATCCCGAGAAAGAAACTATCGCCAACATATTTGCAATATGAGACGAACACGGTCTTTTATCAAAGAAACATATCTGCAACTCGAGATTGAGGCGGGGTTTACAGAAGAAGATATATTCTGGAATACCACTGGCGCATATAACGAAACGGATGACCGCTGAGGATCCGGGTACGAGAGGTATTTTTGAGAAGGACAAATCGTGCTGTGAGTATTATTTACTCCCGTTTGCAAAATTATTTTCCTCGGCTGAGCCCATTTTTGGTGGTAAGCGAGGCCAACCGGGGAAAACAATTATGCAAACGGAGGTAACATTCCTTCTTCAAGAACACTTTGTAATAATAATGTCATGATTTAATCGTTGAAGATATTTCTATAACGGTACACGCGCATAACACAAACAGATTCATTCAGGAGGTATGTAAGATGGTGAATGAGAAATGGAAAAGAATTTATATCCTTTTCTTAGGGGTCTTTGCTATGCTTATATCGACTACCCCGAGTTTTGCAGACTAGAAACGGTTTCCCTGAGATAAACCTGAGGGAAGGAAGCATAAATACTGAACCCAGCCGTTCCAGTATGATACACCAAATACATCACACATGTCTTCTGAGATTGATATTAAGTCTTGCTTAAGCACTTGCAGGGACATCATACTATACAAGTAAACGCATTACATAAATACCCTTGGTGCTTCTCCCGTTTGTTTTTACATCAATGAGTATTGCTATTTGCTAGGGATCATACGTGTATGACATCAAACCCAAACTTGTCAAATCAGAATGAATGGCTAGATATTGAGCTGTCCATTTTTTTAAAAATATTTGTTGAAGCTATGGTGATAAAAAATGTATGAAGCATATTCCTCAAAACCCCAATTTGCAGCCTCCAAATCCGATTTGCTTGAATTTGACTTCCGCTGATTACATGTATTATCAATAACCAAGTTGATGTACTCAGTCCAAATGTTAAGCCCATAGAATGTCATTCAGAAGTGCTACCCCTGTTCAGGATTATGTACATAACAAAAGACAACGTGAGGCGAGTCGGGCAGACATGGATTAATCATTCATTTCTGCGTCTGAATCTTCATTCGAGGCTGCCTGACTATCAGGGACTTTGGGCCCTGGATTATGATTATTCAGAACACTATGGGGCAAGTCAATACCGTAGTGCTACTTTGACAAAGAAATGAAACGCTCACTTCAAAGTTTTTCGCAGTGACGACCTTGGTCCCCAATGATCGTAATTCCTTGAGCCAGGTACCTGGTAGAGGCGGACATTGTTCTATAGCAATATACTCCAGCTGTCACCGTATACTTCATGTCATGATCGAATGTATTCAGTCAATGTTCTCCCAATTTCTTCTGCATGATGTTGGGCATCTTCCCAAGATACATAGTTCGGATCATATGAAACATATGCTAAATGGTTCAGCTGGGAGCATAGGGAAGTGTTGCCTAGCGGACGAATGAAATCTGCGAACACCTTATCGTACCGAATGACCAACTTTTCGACAGATGGAGTTAAGTGAAGGATCTTGTCAAGGTTTTCCTCAAACTTGAAATATGCTAGAAGAGCATGGCTTAACAAGTATAATTCCGTGAGGTTTTCCATTCGAGATAAAAGTGGACATAAAACTAGTCTTAACGTTTGGACCAGGCTTCCTAAGGTATAGAATTCGAAGCGGAAACAGTTGCGTAGACAAGGATCAGAAAGGATGTCATCAACGGAGAAAATGTCCTCAACAAAACGAGTGTGCTCGATGGAGACGATATCTTCCGTGCTCTCAATAAAGTCGTTTGTATTTCGTGAAAGTAAAGGTGAAAAACGTGTAGATTCTTCAAACTCCATGATGGAATGATTGAGAATGTATAAATACTTGATTCTTGGGAAATCAAAGTTGGGTAATGTGCTTCGATAATTGGGGAATGAAAACAAGTTACAGAAAGACTTGAAAGTTTAGGGGCTCGAATATTCTCAATTAGGGATAGATTATCAGTTGACAGAAACTGTAATTCTGGTAAGACAAGGTGTCTAATGAAATTGATCTTGTCTGTATAGCGTAACCTTAGCTGCAGATTCTGTAGGTTGGCACTGTTATGTAGCAAATCGAGCAGTGGTCCAATGTCCGGGTATTCATAGAAGGTAATATTTATGTTCTGAATACGACAGAATATCAGCACTAGTTGATTGATCGCAAACACTGGGGTCTCGCCGGACAAACTGCACTTAACTGTCTCCAGATGGTTCGAAGGGAGAAGGATGGGTAGTACGCCATAGAGACCATGACTTCCATCAATACAAGAAACTCCTCGTAACGACGGAAATCGGAATTGTCTTCTGGAAATAAAGGGGATTATAGGTGTATCCACTTCTTGCCAATACGGTCGCTCTCCTTGGCGAAAAAGTCTTCAAGAGCTGATGAAAGTTGGACAGAATTTAATATTGAGAATACCATAAGATCCAATTTAAGAGGATCGGACTGTCGAAGAAGTTCATGAACAAATGGATGTATAGTGTCGTGCGCTTCCCTGGATTCAAGTTGGATGAATGTCCAAAAGGTTGGATTTTGAATGAGAGCGGATCGCCAATGACTGCAAACCCACGAGTATGATATATAAGGATGTGCAAGTGGTCTTTTCGGCCCGGCAAGGAGAAGAATGATATACGTGAAGAGCTCGACAGGAAGTCGGTTTATGTTCACCAAATTGTTCAAACGCTTCCTCAGCTTGACAAGATGGTTTGCAGTAACCTCGACATAGTTACTTATAGTTTGTTCAAATGATTTACAATCTTGAACGACTTCGAAGCTAACTAGGATGTTGTTAGGAAAGAGAGTAAGAAGAAATGTGCTTATGTGAAATCATCCTCCACCCCGGACGCAGCTTCAACTCTTATTTGAGTTCCAAAAGCATCATCAATAGCTTCCCTAATTCCTGCAGGTTGTCCCACAATAGTTCCATGCCTCACCATTAATGAATATCAGTATTTCCAAGTAGAATGTTAGATCAACTGTTGATATTGTGGAGATAACGGTTGAAAACAATTCGAGGAAGTCACAATTGCGCGGCATACAAGCCGGGGCTTGCCGATTTCGCTTCATGTAATGTAACACATGTGATGTGTGACTGATGGGATTGGGGCTGATTGGGGCCGTAGTTTGGTTCGTCTTTTGAACTCACGAAACCTAGTTCAGTCCATTTAATAATGCCATGCGATCCCAACAACTTAAAAATGGGATTTAGGTGAGGAAACACTTCTTGCCACTTTTTTGAAAAATACCCTCCACCCGACCCCGATCTGGATAATAATTACTATAAGCCTGTCGACGACCACCCTCCTAACGTAGTCATCCCCTACTTTGATCCACCCTTGCAGTCTGTAACGACTTATGACGAGTATTGGTCACTTTCAAGGTTATTCAGAAAACTATTCAATTTCATAGTGCCATACCCAAGACGCGTCATTGTGCTCAATGTATTGTATTTTTTGTTATTTCTGTGGCATGTCGCTCGCTATAAACTGAAGATCGTTGCAGCATCTGACTGTCAAGGCCAAAACTTTGATAGCTGATGACCCACCTTTCTCTGCAGAGGATGTTATTCAATCGACCAGAGTCGACTCGCCGCCTTTCACGTACATCTTCTCCCTTAACGCGTACACTATTGTTAAACTCAAGCCTCACCCGTCCTTGCCACCTTCACCCACCGAGGCGTTTAATATGCTTCTTGTTCAAATATTGACTACTATACCGGTTTCTAAAATACATCAAATAGTCATTTCTAAAACCACAGCTTTCACAGTGATGGACTACACCGAGGGCGAGACGCTTCTTAGTTGCTGGCCTCGCTTAAGCTGGTGGACTCGTTTTCGCATCGTATTGACACTCCGCGATTATCTTTCTCAACTTCGACGCCTACTTTCGGACATGCCAGGTCCTTTTGATGGTACTATGTATCGTGGCCCCGTCTTTTCCGATGACGCTGAGCCGTTTCAAATCATACGACGCGTTGACAGCCTGGTTCAACCGCAGGCTCGCTGTCGCACGGGGCGAAGGAGCAGCCCCTGAAAACTCACCACTCTTTGACAATTGGTTTCCACTCATGTTTCCACATCATGATCTGCGGGTTTATATTATAGATTGAGAGATGGCAGGCTTCTACCCTCTTTGGTTTGAGCATGCTGCTATGATCATAGCCGGTGACTATTTTTTCCCGCGTTGACTGATACCATTCATAACGGGTTAGTGCCTTAGTATATGATTTTGGAGTCTGTCGTACTGAATCTCGAACTTTCACCTTCACTCAGGGGCCAGGAGGGTGACAGGGTATGCGAGAACGCTACTTAAACATTTACTTGGCCATTGACAGGTGGTATCAGTGGATAGAATAATGTACTGGGATTGCTTTTCCCACTAAACTCCGTTGGTATTTTTGTAATAGTTGGGACAATGTCAACCCTGTTCCCTAAGTGTCGGAGAATTTTTATAGAGTACTACTATGCTACGAGGAAAAACGCCAGCGGTAAACGGTAACACCAGATATCAAAACACTGTAAACAGCATTGACGGGTTCTTTGGAGATGAAGTAGCCCAAAATGTTACGCCCAGGTTAGAGTATTCATAACTGAGACAGGCATATATTTACGTCATCTGGTCATTCAGAGTAGGTCCTTGCTTTGAATTTAGCCTGACACATAAATACAAAGAACGGGTTTAAATATGGTGTGCTATTGGGGATTTCGTGAACAGTGGTAAGCACTGTATGTCTGTATGTTATTGTTTTTCATTTTCCACCGAGCTAGTTTACATTTGTTATAAGTGATGCGCTTTACCTAAAATCTCAATCGGATCGTCATCCGATCAAAGATTGGAGTCCCCCGATAAAGCCTAGTCAACCTCAGTCATCAAATAAGCACTTTCATTTGAACACTATTAAATTTACGTAAACCCTCTTGTGTGGTCACACGCAACATGCATATTAGGCCGGTGTCATCTCGGTGAGAGCATTCCCTTTCCTGCCATCATGATCTCCATTACGCTTCATAACTTCAAAGACAAAGAATCGCTTACCGTTTATGAACTTCCTGAGGGGTCGTCAGTTATTGATCTAAAAACTGAAATTGAAGCGACGGAAGGTATCCCAATAGGTTAGTGATTGTGGCTAGCTACTGGTAGCTATTTGCTCGTCTCGTTTCCTTCCTCGATAAAAAAAATCAGGTCATCAGAGGCTGCACTATGGAAGATGGGATAAACGAGATCTGCAAAATGATAAGAGTCTCGAACTTTTAATCTCTCGTGGTCCCCCCAAATCAATTTTTTATCTCGTCGAAGCTCGGATATATTGTCAGCCAAGCTTTAAAGGAGACATAATCGAATCTAATAGAACTTTATATCTGAGAAAAGAAGAATTTTTTGTGGATCTCGATGAACCTATTCGCACTAGTTCTGTAGTAACACATTGGATGTACCAATGGTCCCCTTCAGAATTATCTGTCTTGGATTCCGTCGCACAACGTACCGTTAATATCTCAGATATCAGCCAATCCTTCTCATTTTACGGTATTTGTAATGGCGATGTGATAAACATCGTATCTGAACCTTGGACTACGGTGCAATGGGAATATTATGAGTCGCAGCGCTATCAAGCCGCGCACCGGCCCGCTCCAGCTCCCCCAAAATATCACGAAAAGTACACAATCGTCAAAGCCAAATACGATTGGGATGGTGAGATACTAGTAAGATTCTTTTTAGACTTATTATTGCTTGGCATTCACGCTTTAAGAAGCACCCGGAAATCAGAGGACTCCCGCTTGAACGTGGCGCTTTATTTAATGCTGTCACAGTCATACCGGACAGTCCCAGCTTCAAGGAGATCATTACATCACCTGGATGGTTATATGGAACTTCAATTTCTTCATCAGAACTAAACTCTCAACTGTCCTTCTTTAACAACCTCTCAGCAGGACTAAGGAAAACACCCCAAGGTTGGTTCCCAGAAAATTTTGTTTCGCCTATCGAGTAAGTGAAGTTAGCCTCAAGCAATTCATGCTCTGCACTCTTATAATAACATCCTAGAAAAGTCGCTGATCAGCCATCAGAAGCTGAAAACGTACTTGAAATTCCATCACTACCCCTGTTCCACTTTCCTCCTGCTACTGGGATGACCTTCCGCGTGCCAATCAGTGATAAAGGTCATTCATTCCTAAAATTGACAGTCAATTACGAATGTATATCTTCGCCTGTGGATCCCACTCATGTTACTGTTTCGCTCTTATGCTCTACTCACGATATCAGACGGATCTCTGCGGTTAGTGTATTTATTATGGTTCCGGAGGGTGAGGCTTCAAACATACAGGTCTGCGAAAATGAGGCGCATCGAAAAGAGATTCATACAGAAAAAGAAATAACTGAAACCCAGTCGAAGGAAAAACATTTTGATGGGTTTAATCTTGGAACAGCTGGGGCAACAGTTGAATTACAGGGAGGAATATCAGGGAAACGCTCGTTTGGCAGTACTGAGAAGGGATCAAAAGTTTCCCGAAGAAAAGTTAGTGCAACGATTGATAAGGCAGATACTATTTTTTGGAATCTCAAGGCTCCAGCGTCGAAATTAGACGAGGATGGTCTGGACGGTGAGGAATCTATAACCTTTGTTTTGAAAAGGAAGCCAGTGCTGTTCAAGTATAAATGTCGAGTAACGCATGCTAAAAATGGGGTTGAAAAATCGATAGAGTGTAGGACTAAAAGCTGGCCATTAAATATTTTCTAATGATATAATTATTATACTTGGGATGGCCCTTTCACAAAGTCTGTCCGTGCGGTTGGAGGATACAAGCCGGAAACAAATGCATATTTCGAACTCTGCTTAGAAAAAAGTCTAGCAGCTAACACCGTCGAACAGAAAAATCAATATTTCTAGACAAAGCAGCCCGCTTTGACTCATTCCTTATTATAAAGTATACATATCTACTTTTTTCTTCTCTATTTGATCCATGTTTCTCGGCCTACTTATTTCAGGTCAATCGTAAGTTTTTCGTGATATTAAATCAAGAAAGGCGCTGGGTTAACTGTTTTATTGTTCAGGAAGGAATCGATCATATAGCTGTGTTACAAGGGCACCCATTTGTTTTAAAATGACACTTTGATGATGGGTCTTCGCAACCTGGATTTGTGTGAAGACATCTTCTGGTTATTGGTTAGAAGCATGTGTTTTTTGTATTATTTTAGATATAGGTGCTGGCTTTTTTCTTTTTTTAACTTCCTTTTGTGATCAAGCTCACACGATTCACCAAAACTCTCATCGAGAAGCAGCGCCGGGCGTAAATTTTTTTATTCTCTGTTTAAATGAACGTTAATGATTCCGAAATGATCCAGTCGGCAAGGTAATTAGGAGAGCGAGCGGATTTGACTCTTGAGATCTAGGGTCTCAGATTGCAGAACTAAACTCTTTTCAGTCTTGTCGTCAGTGTTTACTGGTTATAGTGCGCTGCAAACGACACTCGCGGTAAACCGAGTACTTCATAAATTCCACATCCGGATAGAGAGGCATAGAAAAGTTTGACATTGCGGAAGGTTCCTCAGATACGCGGGTCAGCCCAAGCTTCGAACGCGCGAAGACGTTTACTAAAACAGTTTATTGTTCTCAGGAACTCTGCCAACTCAAGTTCACGCTAGGGTACTTATAAACAAAGTGTTCTCTATTTCTGTAAACCTAACTTATTGATGCTCTCTGTTATAGTTGATAACTTCAAAGATGAAGAGTCTGTCGCCCTCTATAATCTTCCGGAAGGATCGTCGGTTCTCGACCTGAAAGCTGAGATTGAAGCAATAGAGGGTATTCCCATAGGTTGGTAAAGTCGTTGCATTTTTTGTCCGCTAGTTCTTATGACAACCCAGGTCATCAAAGGCTTATATGCGGTGACAAAGACTTGCAAGATGACGATGATTTGACTTTCGACCCTCCAGTCATCCGGGGCCGCCGTTCTGAGATACTCGTTCATCTTCGCCAGGCTCATGTACACATTCACCTTCACCTTCTTCTTAAACGAAAAGGCACAATTGAACAATATGACGAACTCATAACAACCATTCGTCCTGAGGTGGATCTCGATGAACCTATTCGTACCAGTTTGCCATGGGACGATATGCTGGATGAAGAGGTTATTGAGCCCTCTTCTGTCACAATATTTTCCTTAGTTGCACTCCGGCCCCGGCGCAATAGGATTCTGGATATCAACCAATCACTCTCATATTATGGCATTTGTCATGACGATGAGATATCCATTGTACATGAAACTACTAGGTTGTCGAACCGTCGGCCAGCTAAACATCGTGATACCCCGGTTAATGTCAATTTTATTCAAATAAACCGACCTCGTGACATAGTTGTACAAGCTAAATACAACTGGGACGGAAGGATAATGGTAAACATATTTAACCAACTTGTTACCAAATTGCTGTTCACGATTTGAAAAGCATCCGCGTATTGATGGACTTCCGCTTGAACGTAATACTTTATTCAAAGTTATGAAGCGGAACTCAGATCCCATACGACCCGGATGGTTATACGGGTCTCCGGTCAGTTCATCTGGTAGATCCACGTCTTCCCGCCGGATGCCTTCCTTTTCTGGAAAGGAAAAAGGTTACTTTCCGAAAACATTCGTTTCTGCAATTGGGTAGGTATTTATTATAAATGACTCTTTCCGCTTACATATCGGGATTACTGATGGGTCTTCTTCCTGCAGAGAGAATGCCGACTCCGAAGAAGAGGAAGAGGATTTGGAAACTGAAGATGAGATACTCGACATCCCACCAATACCCCCATTTTTGTTTCCTCCGGCTGATAGAATGACATTCCATATGCCAATCGGTGATAAGGGTCATTCGTTTTTGAAGATAACCGCCAACTACGAGCTTTTATCATCCCCTGTTGATCCAACTCATGTCACTATGACACTTTGGTGCTCAACTCACGATGTTCGACGAGTTTCTTCAATCAGCTTATTCATAAAAACTCCTCAAACTACAATATTAGGGGTGCAGGTCTGCGATAATGAGGCCCATAGAGAAGAAATTCACGTAGATAAAGAAGTAACAGAGAGCCGATCAAAACAGAGGCATTTCGACGGACTCAATATTGGGACACATGGATCAACAGTCGGATTTCAAGGTGGAGCTTCAAGAGGATATTCGATCGGCAGTACTGAGAAGGGAAGCCGAGTCTCTAGAAGGAGAGTTGATGTAGGAGTTTATAACAGCAATACCGTTTTTTGGGGTCTGAAAGCTCCAACGACAAGATTGGACGAGGACGGCCTCATTGGCAAAGAATCTATAACATTTATTTTAACTAAAAAACCAGTGCAATTCAAGTACATTTGTCGAGTCACGCATTCCAGAGATGGGGTAGAACAATCAACCCAGCGTAGATCCAGAGACTATTTCTGCCGATAACGTTCTCATGCAATTACAAGTTTTATCGGCTTTGAAAGTGTACTTAGGAGGCGATTCCTTATCTTAGATTGTGGTTTCTTACCTTTGAGTTGTCATACGGCTACTAGCAGGGAATATAACTTATTGGGGAATTCAAAATACCAGCTCTACCATATTAGTAATCACCGTAATACTTTGTAATCTTAGTGGCCCAGAGTTGCTACTGCTCAAAGTGTCTGTAACTTCATTGTTTTCTCAGATTCTTTTTCGGGGAACTTAAGGCGCAACAGCTAGGATTGGTCAATGGGGACGATATATGAGTTGAGATCTCCCAGTCTTGATTCACGACCTCCGACGTTCGATCATTCAAGCTGTCAATGCTAGTATGATCAAGTGGCATCGTCTACGATACCCACTCACAAACCAGGAGAGTGTCCCCGACCTTGCTACCTGAACGATACCTTTTCTCGGGATTTTTTCCCCGAAAGATCTCGTTCACTTTTAGATTTCCCAAAAGCTGCAACTCGAAGCGCGGGAGCAAATTTAATCATTCTTCTGACTCATGATAGAAGCATATCTATTTATACAACTTCAGCTACGCATAAGTAACCCAAATTGACAGTTTTGATGCTCATTAAAGCTAGAAGTACAGCTTGGCGCAAATATCATCTTTAGAATCTTTCATAGATTGGATGAAAGTCCCATTAGATGAGCATCATGAGCTTCCAGCTCATCATTTGGTAATGACAAGAAAGGGGAGGCTATGAGGTATTACACGCCCAACTTGAGCCAGAGATTCATCCGAAACGTTAATATATGTTAGCAATCTAGCCTCACTCAAAGACGTCCTAATACTTCTACTTCTGTAAACCTCCCTTCCTATTAATGGTCACTCTCATACGTAGCTACCCCTTCCAGCCTGAGCCAACAGTCCATCTATTACGTGCTCGCATACATCTTCAGCTGTCAGCAATATCCGAATTGGAGGAACCAGGGAGGACGAATGTAAATGAGAACCTTGGATTATGTGAGAGGGGAGCATTATCTGTGAATGGCTTGAAGAATTTCCTTTCCTGGTTACTGAGGTTAAACCATGTCAAAGCCAAAGCCAAAGAAAAAATCATTCTCCACAAGTCATCTAATGTGAATCTTGACGAACCCATCCGTAACTATACCTTGTCATGGCACGGAATGCTTCCAAGAATGGTCATCAATTCTTCTGTCAAGTTATTTTTTTCCTTAGATTCAGTCCAAGGGATCCCCATTCGTATCAATTTGGATATCAACCAACCGTTCTCGTATTACGGTATCTGTAACAACGGCACAATACAGATCGTATATGAGACCAGCTTCCAAGCCCCGATTATCAGAAGTAATAGTAAATACACTTTCATAAGGAGAAATTATCAGTCCTTCCCATTGACACCCGGCTACCCCATAGCCAAGTCTCGGAGGTCGATGTCGATGCGTGCGAAGGCAGGGTCTGGGTGGTTGTTCCCTCCTGGCCGGGACTCGAATGTATTACAAGCCAAATACAATTGGGATGGAAAGATACTGGTAATATACTTACTTAATCTCTCACCGATTGCTGTTCATGATTTGAGAAGCACCCATTTATTAAAGGAGTTCCACTGGAGCGAAATACTTTATTAAAGGTTATTCAAACTTCCCAGCAAGCTTCAGCTGGATGGGTATATGGGTATCCGCTCAGTCCATCTGACTCAACATCTCCCAGCTGGCCACTGCTGTCTTCCTCTTCCAAAGAGGCCCGGGGTTACTTCCCAGAAACTTTCGTTTCTGCAGTCAAGTAGGTGTTAATTTACAGGTGATCTGTTTCTCTAGATTCTACATATAAAATATCATTTAGAGAAAACGCTGAAGAGGGTTTGGAAGTTACAGATGGTATACTCGGTGACACTCCACCATTGCCCCCATTTCAGTTTCCTCTGGCTGATGGTATGATATTCCACATGCCAATCAGTGATAAGGGCCATTCATTTTTAAAGATCATGGCAAACTACGAATTTATATCCTCCCCTATTGATCCAACTCATGTCACTAAGACAATTCGGTGTTCAACTCACGACATTCGACGAGTTTCTTCGATCAGCTTATTCATACAAACTCCTCATACAACAGTAATAGACATTCAGGTTTGCGATAATGAGGCCCATAAAGAAGAGATCCACACAGATAAAGAAGTAACAGAAAGCCGATCGAGGCAGACACATTTCGACGGTATCACTATCGGGACACATGGAACAACTGTCGGATTTCAAGGGGGCATGTCAAAAGGACGTTCAATCGGTAGTACAGAAAAGGGAAATCGGATTTCTCGAAGGAAAGTTGATGCAGGAGTCTATAATGACAATACGATCTTCTGGAATCTAAAGGCTCCAGCAACAAAATTGGACGAGGATGGCCTCATTGGCGAAGAATCCATAACATTCGTGTTAACGAAAAAACCAGTGCAATTCAGGTACAGATGTCGAGTCACCCATTCCAGAGATGGGGTGGAAAAAACGACGCAGCGGGCATCTAAAGCTTACATTTTTACATGTGGGTTGGGAATTAGTTATCATAATTGTTGAAATTGATGTAATCATCGTATGGCTCCCTCACTATTTTATTGGTTTCCAACAAATTTGTGCAGGAGCTCCCCTCCTTACTGACATTTGTTTTAGAGTAGTTTATATTATTGAGAGAAGACTGTGACATACCGTTTTTTGACGGTTGGTTCTCCGTTTTACAGGTTTTGACAAGTTTATGACCATCCCTTTTTCTTATCCCAGTGATGGAGAGGATATGATAGTGGTCAAATAGATGACGTGAATTAAAGACCGTAACAGAATCCCCCACTTTTTTCGTCGTCTGTTAGGTCTGGAAGGAGAAAAGAGATAACCGTACAGCTGGTGCATAATCTCATTGATTCTCATCTTGAAAATCGCCAGTAAGATATTACATCCTGTCTTTTCACGCCATTCAGGAAATGTAATTGGTAGATAAAACGAGGGTAATATTTGAGTAGTGTTGGTGTCGGCGCCATCGTGCAGAGTGCTTGCCACACTCATACATCATATATGTAATGATGCTTTCAATAGTTGAACAATAGGGTATCAAGTTCTACAACACCCGCTCACAGGGGGAGGACGACATTTTTTCCTCGGCAGATCTTTCTTGTGGGATCTCATTCACTTCTCAATTTTTCAGAAGCCGCGAAGGTGGGAAAAAATTGTATCGTAGTACTTCTGACTCATATGGTTGATCGAAGCATATCTATTTATACAACTGGTACCTCAGCATAAGACGGGGTTTTGTTTTTTCGGCAACCCGATTCGCAGTTTCGCAATCAAAACTGTCATCAAACCTAAGGGAACAGCCTGCTGGAAATACCATCTTTTTAATCCTTATGTAATAGATTGGACGAAAGTCCCATTAGATGAGTTTCCAACTCAACACTGAGAAAGCGGATATGAGGTATCAGATGCCAACATGCGTCGGGAAATCATTTGAAACCTCTTATATACGTTGGCAACATAATTTCGCTTTCTGTAAACATCCTTCCTATTGATGATCACTATTAGAGTCGATAACTTCAAGGACAGAGAGTCTCTGGCTGTTTATGAACTTCCAGAAGGCTCGACAGTTCTCGATCTGAAAACTGAAATTGAATCGACGGAGGGTATCCCGCTAGGTTAGCAAAGTCAGATATACATTTATTCTCCAATAATCCTTCACAAAACTCAGGTCATCAACGGCTCGTATATGTGGATCTTGAAAAAGATAAAGACTTGGAGGATAATGTGACTCTTGACTTTCTCATCCGTAGCTGCCCCCACCAGGATGAGCCAATTATTCGTTTATTACGAGCTCGCATATATGCTCAGCTGATACCTACTTTGGAAGATTCAGGGAGGGCCTCCCATTTAATTGAAAGTCCTGGATTGCGTGAGAGAGGGGTGTCATCGGTGGATTGCCCGAAAGGGCTCTTTTCCAACTTACTAAGGTTAGACCCCGCCGAAGAAATCATTCACCACACGTCGTGCGATGTGGATCTCGACAAACCCATTTGCACTAGCTTATCATGGCGTAGGATACTTGGTAGTCTAAGAAATATCACACATCCTTCTTCTGTCAAGTTATTTTTCTCAGATTCGATTCAAGCTCCCATTACTATTTTGGATGTCAACCAACCGTTCTCCTATTACGGTATCTGCAGTGGCAGCACAATACAGCTTGTATATAAGACTCGCTCTCCGCGGCCGACCCCGACCATTGTTAGTAAGAGCGATAGTAGCGATATTATTTTTGGAGTTCCCGCGAAATGGACGGATTGGGCTGTGGAGGCGGTTGATCTAGAAAATCCTGATTTGTCGTTGTCGTTGTCCGACTCGGACGTATTCATATTTCAAGCAAAATACAATTGGGATGGAAAGATAATGGTAATATGCTTACTCAATTTTTTACCTATCGCTGTTCACCGTTTGAGCAGCACTCGTTTATCAAAGGACTTCCACTGGAACAAAATACTTTATTCAAAGTTATCCAGACCAAGCGATCTCCAGCCGGATGGATATACGGATTTCCGCTCAACCCATCGAGCTCAACATCATCTTCCAGCTGGCTGCTGTCTTCCTCTTCCAAAAAGGCCAGGATTTACTTCCCAGAATCATTCGTTTCTGCAATCAGGTATGTGTGACTTTACACATAATTCCTCTCTAAAAAATAACTCGTAGCTCTTCCGCCGCAGAGAGAACGCCGAAGAGGGTTTGGAAACTACAGATGATATACTCGGCGAACCTCCACCATTGCCCTCATTTCATTTCCCTCCTGCTGATAGGATGACATTCCATATGCCGATCAGTGATAAGGGTCATTCATTTTTGAAGATCATGGCAAACTACGAACTTATATCTTCCCCCGTTGATCCAACCCATGTCACTATGACACTCCAATGCTCGACACATGGTATTCGACGGGTTTCGTCGGTTAGCTTATTCATAGAAACTCCTGATACCGCGATATCAGAGGTGCAGGTCTGCGACAATGAGGCCCACAGAGAAGGAATTTACATAGATAAAGAAGTAACAGAGAGTCGATCAAGGCAGACGTATTTCGACGGAGTCAATATCGGGACACATGGAACAACTGTCGGATTTCAAGGGGGAATATCAAAGGGATATTCATTCAGTAGTAGTGAAAAGGGAAGTCGAATTTCTCGCAGGAAAGTTGATGCGGGAGTTTATAACGACAATACGATCTTTTGGAATCTGAAAGCTCCAACGACAAAATTAGACGAGGATGGCCTCACTGGTGAAGAATCCATAACCTTTGTATTAACGAAAAAACCGGTGGAATTCAGGTACAAATGTAGAGTCACCCATTCCAGAGATGGAGTGGAAAAAACGACGCAGCGCGTATCCCAAACCCATTTTACAAAAATTTGGGGCAAGATTCCATATCCATATTTGCTTTAGAGTAGTTTACGTATATTATTGAGGGAGGACTTCAGGGTATTATTCTTTGACGATTCTTTCTACATATTTTAGAGCTTCAACGAGCTTATGACTGCCACGTTTCTTAGCCTTTTAATGAAGAAGATAGGGTATTGGTGGTCAAATAGATGATGCGAAATAACAACATTTTTTTACACCATCTGGCATTGTCGCAAAAATCGAAATCGGTTTATCAATAAGCCGTCTTTTAGATTGGTTAAAAAACGTAAATTACATAAGTACCTTCGATTTTTGCGACAATCCTGATGAATTGAAACTTTCGAGGATTGACCTACGTTCCATCATTCAAGTTGTTAAAACTATGAATCAGTGGCATAATCTACGACGCCCACTCACAAAGGGAGAGCATCCTCGACTTTGAGCGCTATCTGAATGATATTTACTTTTTCTCTTGTTTTTCTCAGCAGATTTTTTCGTGGGATCTCGCTCACCTTTTGATTTCACAAAATTTGCAGGGGTGGGGACGAGTTACACCATAGTAATTCTCAGCCATATGGTCGATGGGAGCGTATCTATTTATACAGCCGGTACCTCAGCATAAGATTTTTTTGGAGCCCGATTCGGTGGTTTTGCAATCAAAACTCTCATAGGATGAGCCTCTAACTCATCATTTAGTGATGATGCCGACAAAGCGGGTATGAAGTATCAGATGCCCAACCTGCGCCAGGAATTCATTTGAAACTCTCATATATGTTGTCAATTTAACTTTGCTCAAGACATCTTAATACTTCTGTAAACCCACCTCCCTTCCTATTGATGGTTACTATTAGAGTCGATAACTTCAAAGACAGAGATTCTTTCGCAGTTTATGAACTTCCAGAAGGCTCGTTAGTTCTCGATCTGAAAATTGAAATTGAATCGACGGAGGGTATCCCATCAGGTTAGTAAATTCAAATATACATTCGTTTGCCAATATTCCTTTATGAAATTCAGGTCATCAACGGCTCGTATGGGCGGATCTTGATAAAGATAAAGACTTGGAGGATAATGAGAATCTCGACTTTCTCATCCGTAATAGCTACCCGCACCAGCATGAACCAATTATTCATTTATTACAAGCTCGCATATATGCTCAGCTGATACCTACTTTGGAAGATTCAGGGAAGACCTCCTATTCAATCGAGAATCCTGGATTGTCTGAGAGAGGGATGTCATCGGTGGATTGCCCGAAGGAACTTTTTCCAGTTTACTGAGGTTAGACCACACCGAAGAAAGATTCATTCGCCACATGTCGTGCGATGTGGATCTTGACGAACCCATTCGCACTAGCTTGTTATGCCAGTGGGGTGGAATATGTCCGGGAAAGACTATCGATCCTTCTTCTGTCATGTTATTTTTCTTAGATTCGGTTCAAGCTCCTATTAGTATTTTGGATATCAACCAACCGTTCTCCTATTATGGTATCCGCAATGGCAGCACAATACAGATCGTATATGAAAGTTCTAGTTATGAAACTAATATCACAGGGCAGAAAAGAAAACTTCAGTCATATTTCATTCCTCTACGCAGGAAGGACTCGTCAGTGTCTTCCCACACGAATTTATTAAGACAAGCCAAATACAATTGGGATGGAAAGATAATGGTAATATACTTGCACAATTTTTATCAGAGTGTTGTTCACGAGTTGGGAAGCACCCGTGGATTAAAGGACTTCCACTGGAACGTAATGCTTTAATTGAGGTTATCCAGACTACCAAGAGGTATCCTGGATGGGTATTCGGGGTTTCGCCCAGCCCATCCGAGTCCAACTTAAGACCTCCCCGCTGGTGGCAGTCTTCCAAGGGGGCCTCGGGTTATTTCCCAGAGACTTTCACTTCTGCAGTCAAGTAGGTGTTAATTTGCAGATGACCCTTTTCTCCACATATAAAATAACTTGTGGTTCTTCTCCTTCAGAGAAAACACCGAAGAGGGTTCGGAAACGACAGGCGATATACTCGACGACATTCCACCATTGCCCCCATTTTATTTTCCTCCGGCTAATGGGATGACATTGCATATGCCAATCAATGATAAGGGTCATTCATTTGTAAAGATCGTGGCAAAATACGAACTTATATCTTCCCCTGTTGATCCAACCCATGTCACTCTGACACTCAGGTGTTCAACTCACGACGTTCGACGAGTTTCTTCAATCAGCTTATTCATAGAAACTCCTCAAACCACAGTATTAGACGTGCGGGTCTGCCATAATGAGGCCCATGGAAAAGAAATCCACATAGATAAAGAAGTAACAGAGAGTCGATCACAACAGAGGCATTTCGACGGACTCAATATTGGGACGCATGGAACAACAGTTGGATTTCAAGGGGGGATGTCAAAGGGACGTTCAATCGGTAGTACTGAAAAGGGAAGCCGAATCACTCGAAGGAAAGTTGATGCAGGAGTTTATAATGACAGTACAATCTTTTGGAACCTGAAAGCTCCAACAACAAAATTAGACGAGGATGGTCTCACTGGCGAAGAATCTATAACCTTTGTATTAACGAAAAAACCGGTGAAATTCAGGTACAACTGTCGAGTAACACATTCGAGAAGTGGAGTGGAAAAAACGACGCAGCGGGTAAATAGATATTCAAAGCTCAAATTTTTAGGTTTGTGATGGGAATCAGTTAGTGTCGCAACTGATAGCAAATATAATAATTGGATGAATTTTTCGCTACTTCATCGGCTTCTTTTGAGCAAGATTTCTCGTCTCCCTGATATTTGTTTTTAGAGTAGTTTATATCGTTGAAAGAAGACTTCAGTGTTCTCCGTTCCAGAACTTCTGCCAGCGACAATTAATATGACTGACCCTTGGGATTTTTTCTTTTAGAATTGCAATAAACAAGATACGATAGTGGTCAAATAGATGATACGAATACTGTAACAGCGTCCCCCCCATACGTTAGATTCGGAAAGAGAGAATGGATAACCGTACAGTTGATACATACTCTCATTGGTTCCCATCTGGCTAATCGAAAGGGTGATATTACATCCACCCCTCTCTAAAACCATTCAGGAAATGATAGAATTGGCAATACAACGAGGGCAATGTTTGAGTAGTGTAACAAGTGTTGGTCTCGGGCAGGGTGTGCGAAGCGCTTGCCATACATCTTACAGTCGTTTCGGGTATTTTTAATTAGTAAATATGCTATAGAAACCCACCTTGCGTACCCGAAACGGTTGTAACGATGCCTTGAACAATTTGAGGAACGCCATTCCAGCGGTAGTTACTGGCGTTAGAACACCACCTGAAAGAAAGATGCTGGATTCAAACTCAGTAGATCTGAAGAGACACCTTGACGACGTATAAAAATATTGAAGTCATTGTAAAGCGCAGTGGGTTAGATATAATTGGCTGTGGCAGAGTACAGAACAACTTGCAAATCTCCATTTCAAGATCAGACCCCTGCTTGGATTTCCAAAGAAGGATTCTTCGTTGTTTTTAGGACGTCTCCGACGAAAAGGAGATCTAATCAATAATTTGATCAAAGTAGGACTTCCAAAGGGATTTTCGATGTTGAATAAACCTATATTAGAAAGAGGAAAAACATTTATGTATATTATTGATGGAAGACTTCAGCGTATTAATCTTTGCTGATTCACTTTCCATTTTAGAGTTTCGAAAAGCTTATGACTACCTTGTTTCTTAGGCTAGTAATGAAGAAGATATGGTAGTGGTTAAATAGATGGCGTGAAGTAACAACATCCTCCCTTATTTTGTTCCACGTTAGGTGCGGGGGTCCGGAAAGAGATGATAACCGTATGGGGAGTATAACATCCGATTTTCTGAGTATGAGTTGAGATCTCCCAGTCTTGACCCACGCTCTGGGGGAAATTTTATAATAAGGAACGAAAAAATGAACTTGAATAAAGTAGGAACCACGGCCATAACAAGATGTTGCTCGTCTATCTAAACAAAATCCTAGCGGGGGGGTCCCCGACCTCGCTATCTCAATGATATTTACTTTTTTTCTCAGGAGATTCTTTTCGTGGGATCTCGTTCACTTTTTCATATCTCGCAAAAGCCGCAACGGTGGGAGCGAATTATATCATAGTACTTCTGACCCATGTGGTCAATTGAAGTATATCTATTCATACAACCGGTACCTCAGCATAATATGGTTTTTTTTCGGCAGCCCAATTTGGCATTGACAATTTCGTAGTCAAAACTGTCATCAAAGCTGGTGGCACGGCCTGGTGTAAATATCATCTTTTTAAATCTCAAAAGATTGGACGAAAATCCCATTAGAAGAGCTTCCAACTCATCATTTGGTGATGACACTGATACAGGGGATATGAGGTATCAGATGCCCAACCCGAGCCAGCCAGGAACTCATCTGAAACTCTTATTTATGTTTGCAATTTAAGTTTACTCACGACATCCTAATACTTTTGTAAATCTCCCTTCCTCTCGATGGTTACTATTAGAATCGACAACTTCAAATGTAGAGTATTTGACCGTTTATGAACTTCCAGAAGGCTCGACAGTTCTTAATCTAAAAACTGATATTGAATTGACGGAGGGCATCCCGTTAGGTTAGCAGAAATTTTAGTCAGATATACATGCCCGTTCATCCTATAACTCTTTATGACAACTCAGGTCATCAACGGCTCGTATATACAGCTTTTTGGAAAGACTTGCAGGATGACGAGGATCTCGACTTTGTCATCCGTAGCTACCCCCACCAGCCTGAGCCAACTATTCATCTAACACTAGCTAGGATACATTTCCAGCTGGTATTTAATCCTGGAAATTCAGGCAGGCTGGATTGCCTGATGGCATCTCTTTTCCAGCTTACTGAGGTTAGGCCGTGCCAAAGAAAGGATCATTCACCGCGCATTACATGGTGTGGATCTTGATGAACCCATTTGCACTAGCTTGCATACAGTGGGTCGGAATGTTTCGGGAGAGGTCATCGATCTTCTTCTGCCAAGTTGTTTTTGGTAGATTCCATTCAAGCTCCCATTAGTATTTTGGATATCGACAAACCGTTCTCATATTATGGTATCTGCAACGGAAGCACAATACAGATCGTCGTATATGAAACTGAGTCCCCAATTATTATCCACTATCAAAACTTAAAGGAGCACATTCAAGTGTTTTGTTTTCTCTACAACCAGATCCGACACATGCCACGATTCCTCAGGCTCTACCGATGGCTTGTCTACTTCCTCGCCCGTACACGAATATATTACTACAAGCCAAATACAATTGGGGTGGAAAAATAATGGTGATATACTTACTCAGTTTCTTCCTGATTACAATTCACAATTTTTAAGAAGCACCCGTTTATTAAAGGACTTCCACTGGAACGTAATGCTTTGTTTAAAGTTATTCACACTAGTGAGAAAACTCCTGGATAGGTGTATGGGTCTTCGCTCAGCCCATCCAACTCGACATCTCCTCGCTGGTGGCTGTCTTCCAGGAGGGCCTCGGACGGTTACTTCCCGGAAAATTTTACTTCTGCAGTCAAGTAGGTGTTAATTCACAGGTGATTCTTTTTTTACATATAAAAATAACTCGTGATTCTTTTCCTGCAGAGAAAACGCTGAAGAGGGTTTGGAAATTACAGATGATATTCTCGGACGACTGACACTCCACCATTGCCCCCATTTCATTTTCCTCCGGCATATGGAATGACATTTCATATGCCGATCAGTGATAAGGGTCATTCGTTTTTGAAGATCATGGCAAATTACGAACTTATATCTTCCCCTGTTGATCCAACTCATGTCACTCTGACACTGTGGTGCTCAACTCATGACGTTCGACGAGTTTCTTCAATAAGTTTCTTCATAGAAACTCCTGATACCACGATATCAGAGGTGCAGGTCTGCGACAATGAGGCTCACAGAGAAGAAATTTATATAGATAAAGAAGTAACAGAGAGTCGATCAAGGCAGACGTATTTCGACGGAGTCAATATGGGGACACATGGAACAACAGTTGGACTTCAAGGAGGGATATCAAAGGGACATTCAATCGGTAGTACTGAAAAGGGAAGCCGAGTCTCTCGACGAAAAGCTGATGTAGGAGTTTATAATGACAGTACGATCTTTTGGAATCTAAAAGCTCCAACGACAAAATTAGACGAGGATGGTCTCACTGGCGAAGAATCTATAACCTTTGTATTAACGAAAAAACCGGTGGAATTTAAGTACAACTGTCGAGTCACACATTCCAGGAATGGAGTGGAAAAAACAACGCAACGGGTAAATAGATATTCAAAGCCCAAATTTTTAGGTGTGTGATGGGATTTGGTTAGTTGATTGATGCAATTATGATTGGGCTTCTTCACTACTTCATCGGCTTCTAAACCGTTTGAGCAGGATTTTCGTCTCCCTGCTAATATAATATTTGTATTTATTTTAGAGTAGTTTACATATCTATACCATTGTTCTCCTTTTTAGAATTTCTGCCAACGACAACCGGCCCTTTTTCAGCCTTGTAATAAAGAAGATATGTAGTGGTCAAATAGATGGTGCGAATACTGTAACAGCTATTTTAATAGGCTTGGAAGGAAGAAGGATAACCGTACAGCTGATACATACTCTCATTGATACCTGGCTAATAGCGGGGACGATGTGACATCCAATCTTACTTAATACCATCCAGGAAATAAGGGAATTTGGCAGATAGGGCAATGTTTGAGTATGGATGGTGTCGGGCAGGATGTGCGAAGCGCTTGCCATATATCATCCTAACGACGCTTTCAATAGTTGAACGATTTGAGTTAACGCCGTTCTGGCAAATCGGTAGTTAGAACACCACCTGGACCGAAAGAAAGATGCTGGATTCAAACTGATTGGGTCTGGAGAGACACCTCGTAGACGTATAGGAATGTTGAAATCATTGTAAAGCGTAGTCGGTTAAAAAAGCGGCTGACTGTAGAGCGATTTGAAAATCTCCATTTCAAGATCAAACCCCTGCTTGGATTTCCAAACTAATTCTTTGTTTTCTCCGACGAAAAAAGGGATTTCGTCAATAATTCAATCAAAATATGATTTCCAAAGGGATTTTCAATGTTGAATAAACGTATACTAGAAAAAGTAAAAACAAGGCAGAAAAAGAAAGGATCGATATCAAGTACAAGGGGAGACGAGAGTTGAAAGGATTCAAATTCCCACTCCATTGAATTTCTCTGTGACAGGCTGTGACCACAACGGCGTCTCTCCCTTTGTTCCTTTGTACCACGCTCCTTTCCTTTGTGTACTAGCTCTCGCTCGGTTATCTCCCTTTGTCCTTTGTATTAACTCACGTTATGCCAAACCCGTCTTTTTCTAGGTTTTTGAAAACCAACTCTTGTACTTTTTTGCACGTGCATCGCCGATATCGACAGATTCATTCCTTTTAGCAACTATTTTGCTGCCGATCTAGGATTCCAAGGCTTATGGGCTTTGTCTGAAAGGAAGATGCAACGTGGTACCCGCGGGATATTTTCTCCGGAATTCTGCATTTTCTACTAAATTGGGTAAATACGATGAGTATTCTTTTGACGCTGAAAGCTTTGCGGTCAAGTTCTATATAAACCTTTCCCGTTGCTGGTTACTCCTTTCCATCATCTCGCTGTATTCGACTTTTCGACTACTGCTATAACGACTACTACGACGAGAGATTCATATCATCAACACATAGTCATACCTCCTTCAGTCACAACCTATCAGCTTTTACCAACTCTCGTCGCCTAGTCAGATCTACGTACACTCATCATCATGTCTTCTCCAATCACATTCTTCACATCTTCTAACCAACCATCAGCATTCTCCCTCTTTGCGCAAACACAGGATCCTCATGATGCCTGGGAGAGAAATAGAGAACTTTGGTCGCAAGTTCGTCCTAACAACAACCCCGCTTCACATTCAGGGCGATCATCGCGCTCCAGCAAAGGTGACGGTAACCGCGTACTAGGAAGTATCAAGAAGATCGTTCGTAAATGAAATACGATGACGTTCCTAATCTCCATCTGCCCAAGGCCGATAGACATGACAAATACCCTTCGTATTCATCACCCAATCAACCTGTCTTTGCCCGCGCTCTCTCATCCATCCCGCATGCGAGTTCACCGCACACGATTCACGATCTAAAAAATCATTTGAATTCTATCTGTATTCGCCTTCCCTACCCCCCTTTCCCGTGTATCTTTTCCTTCCCCCTTTTCCTTTCCCTTCCTTCAACCATCAACACACCATGTTTCACTAGAATTCCTGTTGCATGCCCATTTGAAATGTTGTTCTCATGCAATCATTAACCTCTCTCTGCTACTTCGCATTCCTGTCTATATCATACTTACATGTTATACTTCTACCACTGTATCAACTGGAAATCTACATCGGTTTATTATCTCTTGGCCCCGTTCACTGGATGAGTTAACACGAAAAAAGTAGCGCCATACGGGAGGATTATGTAATGCTGATATGAATTGACGATCCGCCTGGGCATCGGTCAAAGTTGACTCTTGAGGTTATGAAATATGAATCAATAGACTCAAACAACCTGTTAAGCAAGATTCTGTTGGGGAAAACTCACGGTGCCACTCACTAGTTGCACTATATCATTTTAAGAAACAGCTCTCCTTTACCGGGATAATTGGCTCAAGGCCCGGGAATTAATATGAAAGTTAGATACGGAGGTCAGTGTCACAGAAAGCGCCGTTGAAGTCCTCTTTCAGTTACTTAAACATATGCATATGTAATGTCAAACAATGGATTCTTCAGAACGTTAGAGCTCTAGAAGCTAACTAACAATTTGTTTTATCTAGTCCGCATTTTCATATAATTATCAGCCCTCTACCACCTTTCGTTTCTGTCTATATGCAACAATTCATATAGGCAGGCATTGCAATTTTGGCTCTTACTTCAGGTTTTTAACGATATTGAATATGCTTGAATCGCTATCTTAAACCAACTAGTGCTCTAGATTAGTATGTAACTGGTGAGATTACTGCTTGTTCGTCATCACTACAAACCTAGTTGTTTGGGGCAAGAAGGTATACAACGCCGACAATACGCGGTATTTGACTATCCGCGCACTTCTCCAACTGTGTAGGTAACGTTAAACTCGCGTGACGTGAGCTAAATCGATATCAAAGTCACAATAATTGTCCTCGGAGTAGTCTGCATCGTCTTCTTCTTTTTGATTTATGACTGTCCTTTCAATAGCAGGAACACACGTCTAATCTAACGGATGTTACGGATCCTCTTTCGCATATCCCGTGTTAGGCACTACCTTGGCGGAGATGGTAGATCCGTGGATAACTATATCAGGTTTACTAATGTCAGTATTAGCGTATCTTGTGTGGTTGGTGCCAGAAGTACAACCCGTATAATCAGAGGAAGCTACCGTAGTCCGAACAGGAGCCGCTGTTTGTTCCAGTATGTAGCCTGCGTAATGTTGAGTACTTCAAAGAGATTTATAGTGCAAGAATGTAACCTATCCTTTCTTAGAGAAGATACTTAAAGCGGTGTATTGAACCAAGGTCCATCCAGCTTACCTAATACTCTCCGCGGTTTGGCCCGTCGCCATGTCACGTTCAGACTTTTCAAGACCGTTAGTCTTCTCTGGATCATCGGGAACAGGGAAGAGTACACTCTTATCTCGTCTTTTCCTAGCTCATCCCGACAAATTTGGATTCTCACTCATAAGCCAGCGCCCTGTCCATTTCTCGGTTTCCCTTTATGGACCTTATAACCAGACACAACTCGTACACCCACGTCAAGGAGACGTTGATGGCAAACATTATTCTTTTGTTTCCGCGATACGTTTCAAAATTTAATTCATTGAACATACTCAATTTTTGAACAATTACTATGGTACAAGCACATTCAAACTGTCAAAGATGTAGTTGCGTCAGGTCGTCGACATATTGATAGAAGTATGTTACTCTCTTTATTTATTTATTTCGTTTTAATTTTCAATAAAAATACTTTATTTTTCAGGGTGTACGTTAAGTTAAAACCACTAAAGGACTAGAACCGAATCCAACTTATCTTGTCATCTCTCCTAATATGAAAAGTTTGCGAGAATATCTGAAAGGTTGAGGTTCGAAGTCGGAATCGTCGATATGTACTCGTCGGTCATACACAATTATACGATATCAGATCCCGGAGACCTTTTACAATGAAAGATCAAGGTTACGGTTTGCTTGTCAAGTGTCTAGGATGGATTGAAGACGGTAGTCGCATTGCGAGTGACGGCGGCATGGTGATTAGTGCAGATAAAAAGATCGTCGAGATATGGGACCGTAATTCTGTAAGTTGTATTGTTTTCTTCTTAGGTCTAGTCCACTTATCATCCTCTCCAGGCCCATATCAACTTCGCTTCAATGACACCGTCTATCGTTAGAAACCACTTGCATCATATTCCAGGATCTGGGCTTATCATGCTAGCTAATGAAAGAATACAAATGAACGCGTACTATATCCCCCAATTAGGACCGGCACCTAAATGGTGTAGCTTCTTGGATAACATTACTGAAGACCAAACGGGTCGTAGTATATGAAGACTATAAATTTGTCGAACGTTCTGAACTGGCCAAGTACGTCGTGTCTTTTCATCTTTTCACACATCGCATCTTAATTGAATAAAACCTGTCAGATTGGGGTTGGATCATTTGGTGGACACTCCTGCGCTCAAACCATACATGCACAGTTACTTTTTATCTCAAATTATACGACACTGCACGTGTTATTTCAAATCCATATATTCATGAAGAACACCGGGAGAAGACGGTTAAAGAGAAATTGGAGAAACTAAGCGAAACGCGTATCAGGACGAGAAAGGATGCTCCCAAGGTCAATAAGATCCTTGCTGAGAAGATTAGACGTGAAGAGGAATTTAAGCGTGAAGAAAAGCGGAGATGACAAAAGGGTAAAGATGTTGCCGTTGATCAGGTTGCCGCCGAACTAACGGAGTAACAACAATCACACCCACAACCGACGAACGTTCCAAAGCCTTGTTCGAAGATCATGAATTTGAGGCTGAGGCTGATACGAATACAAACGAATACAGTCTTTTGAATCCGTCAACCTCTGACTTGGTGCGTGTTATCTTCCATTCTTTTTCGAGACGACGCTGATAAATGTTATCGATTGTTTACAGAAACGGCTGTTGACGACGAGGAAGATAAATGTGAAAAGCTGTCGTCTAATGACGATATGAATAATTCGGAAAGTAAAAGTGGAAGTGAAGAAGATTCTGAGTCAGACGACGATTCAACGAACAGTAGCGACGCCAGCAGTAAGTCTCTGTTTACTACATATGTCTTCCTGTCATCGTATATCTCTTTCTAAATGTGATATTGACAGGTCTTCATTAATTCAATCCTCGAGCTTGTGAAGGAACCAATGGAAAAGCAACGAGAAAGACAACCAACTGGCCCGCACCTAAACCTGTTCCTTTAATTCCCCAGACCATGACGACGATTCCATCATCTATTAGATCCAACATGAAAGACGGTGACATAACCATTGGGTTCCTGTGCAATCCAGGGACGGAGCTAATAGTCATCATATAACCGACGGGGTTATGGAAATGACATGAGTTCCTAGCCCGACTGCTAGACTTCCAGAAGAAATGAACCTTGATCACGCCAATGGATTTGGAAGAACGAAGCGTCGCACGGGGATCCGAAGCGGGAGTCGTAATGTTTTTTGTGATTTCAGTGGTGAAAAGGGACGAAGTAAATGCTGAATTACTTCAAAAGATATTCCTTGTCGACGAGTAAATAATCCATGCAAGTTTTTTCCTTTTCTACTATCATGTCATTCTTTTAACTAACCTCTTTCTGCAATAACAGGCTTTCGACTCCCTTTTGATCAAACTTCTGTGAAAACTCATTTTGTTGCTTTTATAAATGATTTTCGAGTACCGCTTTATATACAGAATGAAATCTCCATTAACGAAATGCCGGATCCAAAACTGCACTCAACTTTTCAAGTAGTATCATAATCTCAATCAGCCATTATTTAGAGACTAGTTCTCGTTTTCAACGCAGTCCTGCTTTCCTGTAGATCTGTAATCGAGGTAATAAGTCATATTTTTTCCATGTAATTAATTTATGACCCGGCAGAGATGTTTAACAAAACATACGTATTTGAGAAAACCGTATGCCTGATTTTCTGAAGGTCAACCCGTATGTAAGACACCCTTCCTTCAGGCCGAACGCGAAGAGCTAATCCCTAATGTACTTTTAGGAACCACCGGGTACCTGCTATCATTGACCATCATTGACCATATGGCCGACGATTTTATTGTCTGGGAGTTAGGTGCTATTTTACATCTGAGTGAGAAATTTGATCAAATTCATAATTGTGTGCTGAGAAGTCGTTGAAAGAACGGGCAGAAGTTTGGGAGTGCTTGATATTCCAGGTCTGTTATGTATGCATCGGCAATCTTTTCTAGAAATACTCCCCAATCTTCAAGGTTTCTGTTTTTGGTCCTGTATGCAGGGTCAGCTGAACCGGTTCAAACATTTTCATCCGGTTAAGAACCTTGATAAATCTGTCTACGAAAGATACTCTACTCGAACCAACCAAGTCTATGGCGTCTTAGAAAAGCGTTTGACAGACACCGGAAGTCAGTGGCTTGCATTGGATCGCTTTACTATAGTCAATATCGCCTTTTGTCCTTGCAAATCTTTAAATTTCTCCCGCAAAAAAAAACTCATTCTCCGCATCTTATCTCCTTTGTTTTCACATCGCCAAGGCTTTGTTCTGCGGCATTTAGCGATATAGATATGAATCCGAATCGGTTCCCAAAGCTAAAAGAATATGTTACTAGAATCTCACAATTGACTGGCGTAAAGGCCGTGCATATATGCTGAATTAGAATGAAAATTTGATTGTTTAATGGTCAAATGAAGGAGAGGTGACATTGACGTTGATGGGAAAGGGTCCACGGACTCTTGGTGCAAATATACAGCCCCTTTATATAAACCTTAATTTCAACAATTATCGAAAATATGTTTTCACTAGAATCATTCGAGAACCTGATCGTTCCTGTCATGAACTTTAAAGATGAATGGTGCGTTTCGGTTACTTCCACGTCGGGGTACATATTATATGATGAAGATTAGTTATAAATAGGATATACTATAAAAACTCTGCCTATTTGCGATGTATTTTGCTCCGGAGAAATCTTGAATCTGAATCAAATTCGACAGAGCACATCACCACCTGAAGTCTCCTAACGTGCTAATAATGATGTCGTGTTTGTTATAAGAAAGCCGCTTCTCTACACGTTTTTCTTATTTTTTACATATTTTGGACAGGACAGGGAGTAGATATATAAATAGGTGAACTCCTTCGCAATAAAAACAGAACCATATGGACGGAATAAGCTGATTGAGTATTAATACTCCTCTATCAGTGTAAGTCTAATACTTACCGGTAGTTTATACAATTCAAGCTGATTCTCCTTGGCTCGGACCATCAATATCAACTGAATCACTTCTTTCTCCCATATCAGCAATGATCCTCTCCTGAAGGCCACCAAGTACGGATATCGATCTAACCGGATTGCCTTGGGATGAAAAGTTCAAGTCTGGTAATTCTAAAGCAGACTGGTTAGGAAGTGATCTTGCTGTTGTGTTCCGTCGACGAAGCTCCAGAGTAAATTCACAGATAAGTATCGTTGAGAGCCTAAGAGGAAGTAAATATAAATGGGCATTCATGAGTATATAGAAGAGTTCGTACACGTTCTGAAAGGCACCGATATCTGATCCGACCGTCTGTTATGTAAAGTTTAATTAACAATATGCAACAAAGAAGCGAAATATCTTACTGGCAAAATCTGTGGAGATTAGAATTGACTGGATTCAGGGAAATGCAGGAGAAATTAAAAGTTAAATAGAGATATGCATATGTTGAATTATAATTTGCATGACTGTAATGAAAAGTACAAAGCTTGAATAAAAGAATTAATCCCAATAAGAAAGATATAATGATAATTGTGACATACGAAAATCTTAAGATCCCTGACAACTAAAATTAATCGCCGCCGGTATCTTGATAAGAGTAAACTTACCCTGTTGGAGAAGCAGAGTAACAAAGTCTCTCTCACCCTCTAAGCGTAATCTTCGCTTTTCTTTCCATAGACCCCAAACCTGACGAATGACTGCAAGGAAAGCTAATACATCAGTGAGGGTTACTGCGACATTGCTGACAAGGAGCAAAATAGAGAGATATGCTATAAGAATACTGTATTCAGAATGTGTTGATACAATTTTGAGTTTTCTTCTTACAGCTAAAAAAAAAAGTGAGGTTAATAAAAAACGGATCGGGGATAATAGGAAATCCTACGGTGGTGACTCGCATGCAGGTATTGTTGCAACTACATAATGCTGTTAAGATAGTTCACAATGAGATTGATTATAATCCACAACCATAGATATTCAAGATTAAGGCAGTAAGAAATGTTGTAGAAAGTGCTATTGTCATTGGCCGATATCCTTGAGTTCCTTGGCATAAAGCCAAAGTTCGAACGGAGATCAATCCTACAGGAGTTTGAAAAAATGAGCATCTCCCAAGTATAAGGGAATGGAATACCTCGTACTCCAATCAATGGAAGAGTTTCAATAGCGGTGCTTGAAAATCCGAGATCATTACAGGTACTGGTTTACGGGCATTGTCATTTCGTTTGTATTTGGAATAAATGAGATAAAAATACCGGGTAGACTGTGAAAAAAAAATTACCTGAGAAAGGAACGGAGAGGAAGAAGGTTTCGAAGTTGCCGAGATAAAGCTTTCAACCGCGAGGACGGTTAAAGTTAAAAAAAGGGGGTACTTGGAAAATAAATAAAGAAAGGTCGCTACTGTGAACTTTGGCTTCCATATGTATCGAATTTCATCATCAAGATGAAGAATAGACGCATAAAATAACAGTGCTGTATGCGTGAATTTCAGCTTTATAAAGACCAACCCTTTTCTTAAAATCACCTACCAAGAGCAGCTATTTCTGTCTCCACCTCTATGGTTCTGCGGCTCGTCAATCCAATCAGTAGGGCAACAACTCGGTGACCTACGCTTCAGAAATTGTTTGCGCCAACCTGTAGAAGTTATTTATTTATTTAAGAGGTAAAATAGAAAGATTCGACAACTTACTCTTCAGATATTATCTGAATCGGAATATTCATGCTGTCATTATTCATCTTGCTTGTTGAACTGGTAGAGAAAAATGTTTTGGTTGATTACTTCAAACCATTACTTTCAATACGGTATAAATATAATATAAAGATGAGGTCCGATGAAATGAGCTGATTGGGGACTTGAGCTGTCTGTGTGGATATCGTATCTTGTTTCAGTGGGAAAACACAAAAACAACTACTCGCCATCAAAACAGCCTGGGCACCTTGTTTTCCATTTGCGACTTTTGATTGATTTTAATTTCAGAATGACATAATGGCACCATAGACAACTGACTTGAGCTCTACAACCTATAAAATCGTATTGTTATTCTCTGTAAAGTTGCGGCATTAAAATTTTTTACAAATAAAGCGTTGGTGAGCCCATTGACAATCATATTATATCGATCGGGTTGTGAATGCTTGTGGTTTCTAATAAAATGGCGCGTCAGGTACAGGTACCACATGCCCTATTGTGCCCTACTTTAACAGAGATGCGAGATGATCGTTGATAACTACATCAGAATCACTTCTGATAATGTTTTTATCAAAGAGAATCTTGGTGTAGTTAGTGCACTGACCCATATAGTATCGGGAAGGAAGCTGCTTACAGCTGTACTTCTAACAGAGCCGCTGTTTGTTCAAGTATGCCCTAGCCAGCGTAATGTTGAGCACCTCAGAGGGATTCCTGGCGCAGGAATGGTAACCTGTCATCTCTTAGAGAAGATGAAACGGTCCTCCGCTTACCTAACTAGAACTTCTAGAAGTGCTCTAGAAGTGCCTGGAGGCACCTAGTGAACCCTTGCATGTGGGAAGCAGCGCAATGCGAATATTACCCACAGAAAAATGTATTCAAAGACCCCTTCAGCACTAAAATAGTCCACACTGGAGAGTTTTCCAAAGCAGTAACATCGTCCGTATTTATAACGTTGGCCAGAGGCGTCGATATTTGAGAGGGATGCGCACTTTCCAACAAGAAGCATCGATTTACTCTTATTTTTTAAGTACACCGCTATCAATATAACTTTCAAAAATAAAAATACCACATACTATGACGATAATGCAGCATAGCATCCGTGGGTGTCAGGGAAATGGAGAGGCGAACTTGATTTAAGATTGTTGGATGCGGTCTCCTTTGAAGAGCTGTTCTTTACTCAGTATCGACGCCCATCCTCCTTGTATCCATGTACGTGGAGCTAGTTCGAGTAACGGTCGATGGCGTGCAAACGATATGCAAAGTTCTCGTTTCAAAAGAAACCCTCGTCAAAATCACTAGTGGTATGTCACCAATAATCCAGAATCCCGAGTTAATCCGCAGCCCGTTAAAACTGGCAACTCCCTGTCCAATTTTGGCCCCCGCTTGAGGTTTTTAACAATAGTGATTATACTCCAACCGCTATCTTAAACATCTAAGAACTCTAGAATTCGTAATTTGTGAAGTTACTGCTCGTTCGTCATCACTACAAGCCTAGTTTTTTGAGGCAAGAAGATATACAACGTCAACAATACTCGGTATTTGACTATCCGCACATTCCTCTGATTGCGTGGGTAAGGTTAAACTCGCGTGACGTGAACTAAATCGATTATCCCAACAATCGATATCAAAGCCAAAATAACTGTCTTCACTTAATTCTCCAACTCTGGGTTCTTCAGAGTAGTCTGCATTGTCTTCTTCCTCTCCGTTTTGATCCATAGCTTCTGTCGTTTCAATAGCAGGTACACACGTCCAATCTAACGGATCCTAGTTCGCATATCCTCCCAAAGATTGGGCGAGATGAGAAAAACGATTTTGCAAATCATCATAATCTGGCATTTGGTGATAGTCAAGTCCGCGGCTATAATCAAGCAGATAAGCAAATTCTGTTGGAAAATGCATGGTCAACTGAGAGCCTGAAAAAGAGCCCTTAATTTTATGAACTTGAGCTTGAGTCCGTAATATTGACTCGGCGGCGTGGCCCCCAGGCCATGGGATATTGCCTCGTAGAAGGAACAGTGCAGTGTATGCAAGTGATTCGAGGTCATCTCTTGGCGCAAGGTCTATGATGTAAAAATAATCCCGTTTTGCATTTTTTTTTTGAGGAAAAGAGATGCCTACCGATCCCACGATGAGCATTTAAGCTTGTCCAACGAACAGTCCCCACAATATGCTTCTTCTCTTTTATCGGATCATAAGTTTTTGGTGGTCCAGAGCTCGTAGTTTTGGTAATACCGAAATCAATAAGCATAATTTTAGACGGGTCATGATTGGAACATAATAAATTCTCGGGTTTTATATCGCGATGAACTATGCCATGCCCGTGTATATGCCTCAGCGCAGAAAGCTTGTAAAAAGTAAATCCAAGTCAGTATAACAATGCACCAAGAAAAACAAAGCGCCTTACAACTTGCTCAACAATTCGAATCACAGTTATCACCGTCAGGCCACCCGTATCAACCTCGTCTCCGACGCTTATCCCTAAAATTTCCATAGAGATATACTCAAAATGTTCCAACTGGCCATACCCGTACAATTTAGGAATAGCTGGATGTCCTTGGAGTAACTGTAGAATCCTACTTTCGTGTCGAAGAAACGGTCTTTTCACTTTCAGAGACACTCGAGACTTTTTAAGTGCGACAATTTGACCCGACTTTAAATCTTCTGCCTTGAAAACATAACTCTGCATTCTGCTCAGTTAGATCATGTTTTATATAAATAAAAGTAGTAGAACATCCGTAACCACCTCTTCCGAGTATGGACCTACCCAGGGGATGTCTAAGTCCATAAGATAATTGCAATGGTTCTAGAGAGTCCTTCAAGTTATTGTCAGCCGCCGGTGCAGAGATATCAGGCTTAGGAGACCCATTGACAGAAGACGAGATCGACTCGTACATACATGTTTGCGAGAGAATGTATCGTCATTATGAAGATGATAAGGTAAAGTCTTGAATGGTTGGAAGCCAGAACTCGGTTTTTTTTTTTTTGAAGGGTTGTGACTAAGTCATTCAAGCGCCCAACGCGGTTAAACCCGAAACATACTCTTTGCCATTCCTGACTTTGATCGTTATTCGTTAATCCAGGGTCCGTTCCCACTTATTTTCATTCAAATATCATCTTTCTTATTTTAAGGAAAGCGATATTAACGTCATTTGATTAGGGAACGCTCCATTGGTTAGGAGTACAGTTAGTAAACGTTACAATCAGATTTTCATACCGGTTCATGCTGGAGTCAGACAATAAATCATTAATTTTTGCTTGATGTTTAAGCTACTCTACTAGGGCCATACTTCAGCATAAGTAAAGAAATGGGCCGTGTCAAATAAAGAGGTAGCTAACCGACTCGATGCACATGTTCGATTGCTCTGCCTGATCCTCAGATCCCTTAACAAGTATCTATGACGAAAGTTGTTTAACGATGAAGTTAAGCAACGTTTGAGGTGAGCCTTCCCGACAAACATCAAGGGACACCAATTTCTTCACAGATGACTAACATGTCTTGATACTACCTTTTTTCGCTTCTTTTTGAAGTTTTCCATCATTCACCCTTTCCAACACAGTCCAACATTTTGGCGTTCTGGTGTCGACATACTCATGTCTCTTTAAAACAGGACCGCTGAATCACTTTCGGATTTGGATCTTCGTGTTCACGAATTGAAGACTACAATGGGTTCTTTCAAAATTGCCCGGTGTGGTTCACATATGCTATTTTACTCTAAGTTTCCGTCTTTCACATTTTTCTAATCACCTTTGGGCCTTGGTATCAATGTGTCTCTGTAAAATGCGATTACCCGAGTCACGGTTGTGGACGTCAAGAAAGATTTAGGAATACAGCAGATTCTTTTGAGAGTGATCCTTCTGACTTCTTTCTTCACGCCTCCGTCTTTCAATCGTCTGTTATTACTTGATACGCCCGTGTCTCAGTGAAAGGCGATTACCACGTATATTAGCGTCTTCACGTCAGGAAGGTTTAATGTTGCGCTGCTTCTAGCTTCGTCTTGATGGTTCGTTTTACATCGTCTGTTATCAATTTCTGACGAACTTTACGAGCTGTGGGTCTTCAACAGGTCTCAGAAATAGCGCGAATATCTTGCAGATGACAATTAGCAGTAGGTAAACGCGTAAGCGTTCTAAATACAAACTCAGTTTACTTAAATACGAACGCTCGGTTTTCTCCGAGCTCACAAAACACTGACAATTTCAACCCTGCGTGCGCGTGTTCTCTCTCTTCTCTATGGAAGGCGATCATATGGCCGCTCTTGGCTCTGAATTTCTACTTATGTACATGAAGCAAAGAATCTAGGAATATGATCGATTCTTACAAAGCGACCAACACTGTAGTCTAACGCTTCAACAAGTTGCTTTTCAGGCCTCAATTTGAACCACTTTCACGTGTTGGTTTTCATTCTTTCGTGAAATAGTATTATCAATTCATCCGCCATCCCTAATAGTTACATAAACCCTCCTCTCAACTTCTGTGTCTCGCTGCCATACGTCGCCTTGACGCCGAGAGGTCTCAGCTAAACTATTATGACGGCCGCCTCCGAACGAATTTTCGAAACGTGCATAAAAAACACATTAGATGCCAGAAGGATGTTTATTCATATTCTCTGTCGGCTCCCTATAATGGACTCAAACAGTTACCGTTATTGGTAGAAAAAAAACTCGGTTTTGTTAATCCTCTTAACCGTGATTCGTGACGATGTGGTCAAAATCAGATTATTGTCACTTTCTACCCCGCTGAAACAAAAATAATAGCCTTTCTCCCCTGTGAGCTTAAGGGGCAAACGGACGCAGTAAGCGCAGTTTTTCAAGTTTAGAATTACTTATGTATACACGCTATCAAGGCAAAGATTTAAGAAACCGGGGGAAAACACAAATCTGGCTACTATGTCCTGCTCGGTGTTCAGAAATTAAAATCCAACATAATATACAAACAAGCTCTTATATTTTCAAAAAATAGCGGTAACCCAAGAAAATTTCAGGCGAACAATATCTCACTAGCTAATACAAATGAATCACAATAACTACTTGGCTTCGGTTTCGGCTCCAGTCACTGTATTATACTGGGATCAAGCTCCAGTTGGAAAAGGTACCAATTGATTGCAAGACAACGGTACTTCCACCGGCAGCCCAATACGTGTTCGGTTTCAGGGGGATCAGACCAAAACTATCCGGAGATTTACTTTAGTGATATGAAATTCTTTGGGGGGATATCAATAACTCATTACTTCACTTGTCCTGAACCTGCCTTGGCCGGGGATATTATCCACTGAGGCACGTTAGATGAACCCTAGATAACTGACCCCGGGTTAGAGCCGGGCTGGAATCAGTTGTTAGTAGACAAACCAAAAATGGTGGAGTAAACACTTACAGTAGGGAGTGGGTTCAATCCAGTAGTTGTTTCAATAAGAGTTACCTCATCTTGTCCTGCTACAACTGGTCTAACTTCAAAAAGCTTAATAAAGACAGCTTTAGTCTTACACTACGTAGCACCACCGATCACCAACTTACTGCTGTATTATTTCCTAAGAGACCAGTTTGAAGAAACGTGCCAGAACTACCACGCAGAACATATTCTCCTGTGGCAACATTTTGTATTTGATATGTGCTCGCAAGGGAATCAGAGCCACTAGACATGATATAGTACTTAAGTATTCCACTCTGAGGAAGGGGAACGAAAAGATACAGAACTAATATCAAAGCTCAAGCTTACTGTGTCCATATTATATGGATTATTCTTGACGCCAGCCTACTACTATAATGTGAACACATGTCGTAATTCATGAGATTTTTTGAAACAGAACATCGGAATTTTTTGTTTTCCGTGCTTCGATAGTTCTTGCCGTCAAACAATTGGAATGCAAAGAAGGAAAGAATAACAGGAAAGGCGATATCAGAAGTTCGGTGTCAGTTCATGATAGTTGATAGTTGAGCTGAAAAGACAAATATAGTTTTTTGGCATTTCATATCGATCTGATAATAGGTAACGTGAGGTGATCATTCGCGACACGTGAGCTATTAAATATGCACACCCACACCCACACCTCTATTCACTCCTTGACTTCTATTATTGTCAAATTAAATATTTTAGGCAGGGTCGTTGGGTCATGTAAAATAGGTTAAGTTGGTTCAACTTGAGAGCTGGCGTGTAATGATACAGGAGCCCCGATCCTGACAATTTTGCGATTGACTGTATCTGATGTGGGTTAAAAAGGAGGAAGTTTTTCTGAGACATGCTGACATCCTTTTTGAATTGAAAACTTCAAGTAACGCACTCAATGCCTTCAATTCCTGTACACATGATACTAACAAATGTAAATACGACAGATGTCAAGGGGTGAAAGTTGTTGGATTTCATGAACCTCAGCGGATTGTAGCAACAAGGCTACGCTACTACTTACAGTATCTCAAGTCGTTTGCAAGGGATAACTCTATTGAGGCAACTTCAGATTAACATCTGTACATCAGCTAGTATATTTAAATAATTGAGGCGTGTGGTAATTAAAGGCATTGAAACAGAATGTATTATATGTGTGTCGCAAAAATCGAAATCGCTTTATTTAGGTTTTTTGACCGATCAAAGCCTCAATTTTGCAAAATGTGGTTTATTAACCGTTAATATATTCTAAATTTGGCCCCAAATGGTTTATTAACCTCGATATTCAAAATTAGGGCTTTGATCGGTTAATAAAGCGATTTCGATTTTTGCGACATGCCCTATTCTCAACGGTTATTATCGGAGATCCCTGTATTTTTTAAAATCCTGCTTCTATGGGGAAAATTAAGCTCGGAGTCTTAAGCGATTAAAATTTCAATGATCCGAATGGTTAAACAGCACTACAGAACTTCCTCAATCGTCGTTCCCCTAAAAATCTTTGAATCAGCCCATTGTTCCACCGAGATTTCACAAACACTCCTTTAGGGATATTAAGACATTGGCATTTCCATTTCTTTCGAGAACTTCTCATATATGGATGTAGTGAATCCCAGGAACACAAAGTCGACGACTGTACAAAAGCACATATTTCCCTGGTCATTGGAGCCAGAAATGTAACGCATATATCCTTGGAGTTTATGAAGGGCGCAATGAAGTCAATTTCAATCAAGCATTTTACTCTCATCCTCATTAAATCCACCGAGAGATCGCCTATTTTTCTCCACCTTATTGGATAATTGTGACTTTAGAGTTACTCCTGAGCCCTTTACTTTGTATATAAGCTATCCTAGTAATAATTTAACTTTTGTTCTCAACCATCACCATGCCCAACACATTCCACCTCCCATGAGAGGTCCTATCATCCGATTCTTATAAAGACTTCTCTTAGGCCTTTGATTATCTGGCCAACAATTATCTCAATCTCAATTTGCAACATGGATGTGGAATACCAACGACCGGCTTTTTCCCTCAATACTACAGTGGGCGTACCTAAGAATGGCAAAGATTTCAAAGAATCTTTTTTTTTGAGGAGATGGAGGGAACTTAAACACCTGAGACGCAAACAGTGGGTATCGTCCCTTGAAAACATCCTTTCTCTCCGTAACAGCTATCTTAGATTCGAACCCCCTTTGTAGTTTGTTGATTAACTTTTCCTTTTCCCCTTTTTCCGTTTTATAAAGATATCGCTATAAAGGATGTTCTCTCTGGATGCACATTCATATCGATGCTTGCTGTTGGAATATTTTTCATATACAACTCTATAGTCTCGAGAATGCCTGGATAACAACACTCATGGCATAGAAGATACAACGCTTGCTTCCATTGATTCCTCTAAAATGAAGACAAAACGGTTTGTGGGCTCCCCGCCGTTATAGTAAGCACTCCTGAGGAATGATATATTAAGCTCCTGGCTCAAGTATCAGAGTGACAGGGAAATACGTACCTTTCTACGGTCGTCAACGTTATTTGAATTCACAAATATGGAGGTTATAAAGAGCCACACACGAGATAGTGAGCTTATTCCAACATTTCGAAGGATGATGATTCACCCGAGTGCACTTAGATATACCGAACCCATACATGTGGTACTCGGTGCAACCCACACCGCACGAAGGGTTTTATCTTCTGGTTCCGTTGGAAAACAGGGACGAATATTACTATCCCTCAGTACCACAATGGGCATGCCTCAGAGGGACAGCTGCCAAAATCCCAATTGAGGCATTGGGAGTAAATTCAGTATACATACATGTATTAGCCTAGGCTCGTCAAAGTGAGAAACCGCATTACTGGAAAACGATTTTATTTTCATAAAGACATTGAGTTAAATACCTTTCCTCTCATTATTTATGTTTTTACTTTACAACTCGTAATCGCCGCTAATTATTGCTCCATGCTCCCGCATATCCACCCGGCGAGCTTATTAGATGACCGTAGTAGCAAGGAAAAGTATATTGGAAGCCAACTACCATACTGAATTGAAACCATTTCTGTTATTTTTCCATTCACGTCGTTGCTATGTTTTTCTTCGAAGTACTGTTTGATGAAAAGGTAAATAAGTATTGTTGAGTTCATTCCATGCCTTGGTATTTTGTACCAGGAATAGGAATGAGACCACGATTCTTGTTGGAATAATCACGCTAACACGATTCGACCTGATATTGCGTTTAATATGCCTCACGACAATCGTTGCTCCCCTTCACCCCAGGATTTATAGAGGTGACAATATCAGTCTTCTCGTTAGATCATTAAATGTGATAATACGTAACCATTCCAAGCACAAACCTACTCATGCACTCATTGATGGCAGCCATGATAACTACGGCATTCTAGAAACTCCTTAACGTTGAACATCCACCTGGAATATCATATGGAATCAGCGTTTTTGTTGTATAACGAGAGAAAAACGTCGATTAAGCGCCCAGCAGAGCTCCACAAAAGACCTTCGACAAAAAGCAGTTTCATATTCTCGCATCTCTGCTCGTTTTGAAATAAATATTTGATGGGTTGATGGGTAGATGTTTCGGTGCTCTGAACTGATAAGCTAGGACGTATGTACTTCACCCAGTGTCGAGCCCGGTATCCCTTTCATGCATTAGTAGTTAGTTTAGAGTCGCTGGTACGGTACGATCCAATAATAAGTGAATTATCCGATTGTAAAAAGAATGTAACTTGTAAACAAATACTAATACTACGTAATGATTTAGTGAATAACAGAGAGATTCCTGAAAGAACCGTACCAGATCTATCAACGAGCCAATGCGATATTCGTACTGACCCCATGGGTACCTAAATCTACTGCTTGTCTTCGCATCCAACTTCTGTCTTCAGACGCGCGCGGTGTGAACATTGTTGCCCAGGTGGAGGAGACGTGCGTACGAATCCGAGCCCCAAGTACCCGAAGGAACGGTCGAATATACAACGCTGCCCAAGCCCTAAGAAAGGGTTTTTTAATCTCCAACAGGATAGAGAGTCATAGCACAATGCCTACAGAACAGCCCCTTGTAAAAAAGGAGAAAGTAGCTTATAAAAAAAGTCCTGAGCTTGTCGTCAACAGATGTAAGAAACCACTGACCTGGTCCCTAAAGGTAATATAAAAGACATGCTTCCAATCAATCACTAAGGGTACCCCATATACATCAGAAGTGTGATTTGATCCATTCTCTTTCTCGTCTGATACGAAAACTGAACGAGAATCCTTGAAATAAAATCCATGTCGAAGAGAACGTAGATAACTTTGTTCAAATCGTAAATCTGGAATGGGTAATACTGCTCCTTTCCTGCGTGTATCGTAATTTACTGCTTGTCCCCATGACTGATGATGATGCCTTGTTGGAATATGTGAAGGATCCACCGAGGTCATTGTTTGTACTCACGAGAACGTCGGAGTTCAAAGTTTTGCCTTTTCTCTCTCTTTCGCATGTCCATTTTCTGTAAACGACTCTCTAGCACTTTATCAACTGTTTTTCGAGGAAATGCATTTGAAGAAAGATCAGTCAGTGTACTCCAAAAGTTGTCCATGTCTCTCCTAAAGGTTGGTGGAAAGTCTGATGGTGGTGTGGATCTGCAAGGCTGGTGGTTCGTTCCTATCTCTCCACATCGTTTGAAGGAACAGCAAAGGATAACGGGTGAAGTCATAAAGACATGGAAAGCACCGGATGGCACAATTAGACGAAGACTACGTATTCTTGGACAATGCAAAGCCGAACAAAAAAAAATCGGACCACGATATATTCGTGAATTAGAAGGTGTCCTAGCTCGACATGAAAGCTCCCTCAATAATCCCGTGATTGGACTACTCGTTTCAGAATCAGAATTCTCTCGTTCAACTCTGTTAACTGCCTATTCTTCTCGACTACCTTTATTCCTCTTGCAATTACCGCCCGAACCCGAAACCTCTGAGAATGTCGAACCGGACAAGATTGGGTCTGCTGTCTGGAATCCAGCGCTTGGTGGCTTATTTAAAGGGGATCTAGAAATACGTTGGGAACGATCCGCCCATTGTCTAGAGGGGCGTCCAACGTTGTGGTGGGGACGTGATAATAGAGTTGAAGGATGGATACCACCAGGAAATGACGAACTCTTTTCTCCCCAAAGTAACACGCCTCCATAATGTGATATGTTGGTTCTTGTAAGTTCGCACGTTCGCTTTTTTATGGTGTTTAACCTGATCTTTTCGTTCATTGAGGTCCTCAATATTCCCAAATATCCCGCCCTCCGGGCAAGACGCCCTGGTGATTTAGCACCGGGTATACCATCCACTTCTGGATCAGCCTACTTGATACCCTGTACGCTAGTTTATTTCAGCGCCAGTCTAATTCTGACAACATGTTGTAGAAACTGTTAGTAAAGCAAGATAAGACTTTCAATCACGCATAAACCACGGAGTTAAAACATGTCAGGATCTTGTTTCTTTTTTCGCACAGTATGATCTTTTGTAATCTGGTTTCTATATCGCAATCCTTGATCATACTTACCTATGCTTATCACTTTTAAATGGCATCCCACTCTTCTACACTGTCATAGAAATCCTGTACTAAACGTCTCTGCGCATCGCGGCCTTTTTCACTCTGAAAAAATAATGTCATGAGAGGAGAACATTTCTGAAAAAAAAATAAAAATATACCGGTGTATCTGCAATGCCTCTGAAAAGGTCGATCAGCAAGGTTCGGCATCACGTCAGTGAAATATCCCTTGATAATACCTGATAACAATATATTTCCTCCCCCAAATCAATTCGGTCCAGTCCGTCATTAATGTGGGCTCTTCATGACGGTGAGCTTTGAAGAAATTTTTGGATCCGGTAACATAACATCCTGCTTCTAGGGCAATTACAATTCCCGCCTTGAACCCTCACTCAGAACTGAAAGAAATCGCTCTTAAACGCTACTCACACAAACATCCCAAGGCCAGCACCCAACTTCCCTAGTGATGGGTAAAATCAAAAGTTTGTTTATGGTATCGGGAAGGCACTAACCAGTAGATATCCAATCCTCCCCTGGCAATCTGACCATAATTCAGCGCCGCACTGCCCAAGCTTCTTAGACTATGCGCCATTCTTGCATTAGGTATTTCATCCTTGTCTCCTGCGAGTCTGAGAAAAGAAGTAGCTTTTTGTTGCATCACGGAGAGGCGGCGATCAGATCCCCATTCCACCCCAATTAAAGCTTGTGATAAAGACGGAAGAGACCTTTGAGAAGCTATTGGCAAGCGAAGGGGTTTATCCAGATAAGGGAAAGAAACGTAGGAGCCCGAGCCTTTTAATCCGTAATACTGCCAGTTTCGGATATAACTTTTAATAGTATGCAAATAAAACAGAATAAAATACATGTACCATTTCGTTAAGGAAGGGGTTGTATATTACTCCCAATAACGGCTGTTTCTTGTAAAACATTCCAATGGAAATGCAGGCATAAGGGAAACCATGCACAAAGTTTGTCGTCCCGTCTAAAATGGTTTAGTTCTTGGAGCATATAGTTGATGATGACCCCACCTATTGGATCAACACAAAAGGTAGGTGCATCTGTGAGAGAGGGTTTTTCGCTACCGGAAGAAAAGGTTTCTTCTCCAATACTATTTATTTTTTAAAAAAAAGAATAGTGTCGAAAAAAAACACGATCAAAAGTATGACCTACAAGTGAAAGTCCGGCCAAGTTTTTGCAACCTCACTCTTGACATGCTCTTCAACTTTGACATCCCATTGCGTAACAAGGTCTACCGAGTTCTTCTTCTCGTCGACGTTACCCTGATCTTGGTTTAGAATAGCATTTGATCCTTCGACAATGATCTTTCCAGCCGTTTGAGCGAGAGTCTTAGAAAACTCGAGAAGAGTTTCAAAATCTTGCGGTGTCAGCTCACGCGTGGCCATGATAGTAGTCTATGTGGTGAAGCTAATTAGCTTGAGAGAGAGGAAAACGTTTGATCTTATCTATCTAACATCTCTCCTCCTAGATTTAAACTCAGTAGCCTCCCGCCTTATCTGTTTTCCCGCTTTTTAACTCTGTTAATTGTTCAAAAATTGCTTATTTACGCTATCGCGAAAACATTTCTACAAAGTACAAAATGATACAAATACAAAATGGAAAGTTACTTTTAGTACTCAAGGCTATCTTCAGGATCGATATCAAAATCATCATTGGGATCATGTCTAGTTCCAACCATACTGTAACCCATTCCTAACTTGATTCCAAGACTTTCGCAAACGGATTTCATGGCATGTTTACGGAGCGGATCAGGATCTTCCGAGTTTATAATCAGTTGAGACAGTTTCTGCAAACTAGGATGACTGAGGCCACGACTCCATTTCTCTTCTCTTGTTCCCGTACCCGGTTGTACAGTTAACCAACCGACTTCAACGGTCTTTAGTGAATCAGCTTTGAAGGAAGCGAATAAAGATGTATCATAGCTAGCATGAGGAAGATGAAGACGTTTCAGGTTATTGAAATGCAAAGAAGAAGATTGGAGAACATCCTGAAAGGTAATGATTTCTTCGGTACCTCCGAAAACACGCAGGATTAACACTTGAAGAGAATGTTGATAGGTGTTGCAGAGAAAAGCAATAGCTTTCATGGTTATACTGTTAGGTGCGGCAAGTCCTAAATCAAGGATTCGCAGATTGGTGCATTTACCCATGTCAGATGAGAGAGGCCAAGAGATTTTCCCAGAGGATCTGTCATGGAAACGAAGACTGATTAAGGATTTGGGAGGTATAAATGTTGCTTCTGCTAATTCTTCAAAGCTACGAGTTAGTGTGATGCTCAAAGCTTTCAACCTTTGCCATCCCCCGAAAGTCGGACCAAAGACCTCGATAGGCGTAGGATCCACGAGAATGAGTGTTCTGAGATTGGTTGATTGCGATAACCCTTCAGCGATCCGTGAATTGGTCAAATCTGGGGGAGGAAACCATTGCATAATGCGGTGGAATTGTAATCCCGGGTTAAACCCACGCCGGCTGGTAAAATTGATAGTGACGTCCGATAGTGAAGAGCACATCCCTAATAGCTCAGCTACATCTCCTTGCCATAATGACCAATGACGAGCTTGTGCCGTAGAAGATGGCCTGTATCCTAATGCATCTCTCCTGTGGATCGTTTTCCAATCGGGTGTGTAAGCATTAGGAAAGGGATTATCAGAAAGACCGCGACTGGCAGGTGCTGCTATTCTTTCCGTTGGTCTTTCTTCAGGAGCGAGAGGACGAGGTTTTCTCGGAACACTGGCGCTGCATCGAAATTCGGCAAACGAGAATTCTAATCGAGATACACCCAACGCAAATTGACGATTTTGGCGGAACATTTTAACCAGACCACGGAGAGCTTCAATCGTATAGACTTGGAGATCTTCTATAAAGACATCTCTGGCATTTGAACGCCATGATCGTGATACTGAAGCTAGACATCGATAAATGTTAAGTTTGGAGTGTAATTTTGAGAGGATATAATCGGAAGGAGGATGGGATATCTTGGTCTCGGTAGCATAAACATCCTGTAGAATAGGTCTCCTGAAAGGGTCGTCTTTTTAAATACGGCATCAAGAAGAATATAATACCCACCATAATTCGAAAGGTAAATCCACACCCATCATAAAAAGCACCGAAAGACGATCAGATAATCGATCAGGGTGAGTGACTTTTGGTAATGAACAAAGAACAAACACGATCGGAAGTTGAATTCTACCATTTACACATGAACCGTCGACAAGCATTCAAAACTCCACCAGTCGCAGAAAGTACGCTCTCACAGCAGGCTCGTAGGGAGAAGGTAAGTACTTGAATATCAAAGTATTCAGACTCCAGCTTACTAAAAGGTTAGGCTTTCGAAGAACAAAAACGAGTTCGGACACATTCTTTCCACATCTACGCGTGACTAGCACTAAAGTGATTTTTACAGAAACGATCTCTGCAAATTGAATCATCAAGGAATATTGATGCTTTTTCAAATCTATCTCTTGATATTGACGAAGATAACGATGAGGACGGTCCCACAATCCTGCGCGAGGGCGTAGGCCACCTAGCTCCACTGTTACCACATACCGAAGCTTCTTCCTCAAATGCAAGTCAAAATGAAACTTGGAAAGATCCTTCCAAGAAACCCCGTAAACCAAATGCACGTTTTGCAAATAAGATAATGTACGCGGAGCTTTTAGAAATGAGAGTTGAAGATGAGCTGCTGAACGGTGACTCCATGGACGACCGCGACGGCGATGGTTTACCTTTGGACTTGGACACTAATTGGGTTGCACTTTGTCCAATACCTAAAGGCAAAAGATGCTTAGCTGTATCGAACCAATCATCAAACATTCCCGGTAGAGGTAAGGCGGTTCATTGTAGCTTTTGGCCTGTTAATCTTTCGTCTTTCTAGTGTCCAATGCGGTTCTGAAATCTCGGTTAATGGGGCGTACTATACTATCTTTTCCTTCTCCTTTACCACCTTTGACGATCCTTGACTGTATATTGGATGAGAATTGGAAGACCAACGGCATCTTGCACGTTCTGGACGTCGTACTGTGGAAAGGACAAAACATAGGCGAATGCGAAGCAAATTTCCGGTATCTTGTTTTCTTTGTTTTACGCACATTAAGCACTGTCTTCTGACACTCTTCTATAGCTTTTGGTGGCGAAACACTCGTCTTGATGAATTAGTACTTTTAGACCCCGTCATGCCGAACAGATCAAAATTAGATCCAGCTGCAACGGATTCAAACAAGCCGCATATATTCGCTTATCCAGTCAAATTTATTCCTGTACCATATCACGTAGACCTTTCATACCCATCATTATTATCCACAACTATACCTCTCAGTCGTTCCAAACAACATATTTCTATCAAGCTACCTCCTGCTTTGCCTTCTATGGGTGGAATCGATATGGATGTCGATTACCAACATTTACCCCAGTCATCTACAGCTGAAGTTGAATCAGATGGATTGCTACTCTATGTATCTCAAGCTTCATATGAATGTGGAACTTCTCCCTTGAGTTCTTGGGTTCCCCTTGTTTCCTATACGCCCGGAAAGCCGTCTCCCCTATCAACGTTTGAAAAGTACGTATCTGTTATCTAAATAAGGATGTTCTCGCTTATGAAAGAAAAAAAAAACAGACTCATTATTCAACGAATTCAAGCATCTAAAAACAATTAGTCATGCATGCTATCCTTTTCTTATTGAGTATGTCCATTTATTTAATATCTCGTCTGCATAAAATCAATACACTTTCATAAATGAAGCGTCCTATAAATGTGTCGGGGGTTACCTAAAAAGTTTGAAAAAGGAACTTTTTGTCTAATGATTGCTGCCATGCAAATAAAGATAATAGTGAGGATAATTATTTTATACTTGATCCCGTTATTAAATGTCACAGTTTGCTAGCTAACTAAATAAGAATCGTTTGATTTTCTACCAGTACATATCATGTTGAGGGCGGAGAGATGGGAGAGAGGGAAGGCAATCAAAAGATATAAAAAAAAAAAAAAAAAAAAAATCGCGAATAAATCTACTCTTCGACATCGTAAATGTCAATAATTATGGGAGGCAACGGTCCTGGGGGCATCTCCGTTGAGCTATGATCAAAATTTTGTAAACCACCGGTTGGTATCGAAGTTGCATTAATTTCAAGGGTTTCAATTATACCTTCCGGATCGTGCATCCGAACTTCCGCTCCATGTCCTTCATAAACTTGTCCGAAGATGTGTAAAAATGGCCGGATCCGCTTCATATGTTCTAAAAGGGTTAGACAACCGACATGGAGACCGCTAAGGCCGTTTCGGGTTGTTTCATCCATTATACCATTAGGAGGTCCATGAGTTAACCTTTATTACATATGTATATATCTTTGTTAGCAAAAAGGAATATAAGAAAGGTTTTCGTCCACGTACAGTATATCGGTTGGTGGAATTGTTGAAACATATGCTAAAAAGCAAGAGTAAGATTTCTTCTGTCACGATAGGGAGACTTCAAGGGCAAAAATGACTAACTTTCGGCGATTGGACCAGGTAAATATCCAAAAGCATGATTGGTTCCCCAATCGTCTAGAACCCACTACAAAAAAGGGCAACGTAAATTATTATATGTAAAGCCGTGAATGTTTCTTCTTAAACTGACCGGAAATCCAAATACTCTCCATATTCGACCAGTATCCCTTACTTTGAAAGAATGCGATGAGCTTTCGAGGTAAACGATTCCCGCCTGGCGCGCACGTGGTCCGTTCAAGATGCTCATAAGAATATCATGATCCTAAATCCTCTCAATCATCCACACATGTTCGAATATCCTAAGAAGAGTTTATGGTGAATACCTCCTTTTCTGCCTCGCTGTTCACGAACCGATCGTAATGTTTGTCATAGAACGCGCGATGCAAGCTGGAATCATGATTGCCTGCAATCAGACTGAAACAATCAAAAAAAGATTATCTCTTTTTTTTTTTTAAAAAAAAAAAAAAGAAAACTCTTACATCTTCAAAGGGTGATCAAGAGAACATAACCAGTCGGCAGTCTTTTTAAACTCCATCAGTCTCCCAGACGATGTCAAGTCACCGGCATGTAGTAGAACATCTCCTGATGGTACATCGAATATCTCCCCATAAGTATCACTAATACACACGAATCTCGTCCAATTGTTTCCTATAGGTCGCGGTGGTGGCGTAGCAACATCGTATTTGACATAAACTTTGCAAGTGGGTGTATCTAAGTGAGGCGGAACAGGGAGAAAGCTAGTGGCGGGTGAACTGATTAAACTCGGAGTATGTTCCGAACTCGATTCCGCAGAGAATGTACTTGAAGAGGAATCTTTCGGTCTCTGAGTACGTCGTTTAAATTTACTAAAAAACGACATTTAGAAGAGGGAGAAAAGGGGAAGAAGAAAAAAGGATAAAGAAGGAAAGAAAGAAAGAAAAAAAAAAACTTTATTTTCGTTTGACAAGGTGATCGACCACGGCTAGGGAACTGGACATTTTTGACCGTGATCACCGACTTTTACAAAAATATTCACTTATAATTTATGGTAAAAAAAAAAAACTAAAGGTTAGATTTTTTGCGTACAGCAACCGTCAACTCGGTAGTCTCTGTCGCGCTAGCTTGGGTGAGGAGCCAATTATATACGTTGCCGCACAGATACCGAAATGTATTATGGAAACTTATGATCGGGGAAAAAAAAACTCGTGTTGGGTGGAAAATCTAAAATGGTTGGTGCGCGCAAGTATGTATGTATGTAAAATGATCATAATTCAGGTGTCCAAAAATCGTTAATCTTATTACTTTCCCGAAATTTCAGGAGCACAGCTCGAAAAAGAAGCCTAATCTGAATTGAATTGTTATGATTAATTAGGCTATTATATATATATATAAAATATACTTTTGGTCAGCCAAATACACACACACATTATTATGCAACGTTCTTTTCATATTCTCCCCCTGAACTTTATCAGTAAAATGATAGTAAACAAAACCCCCTACGCAAGCTTCCGAAAAACATTACGACTCCCGCTTCGGATGCCCGTGCGACGCTTTGTTCTTCCAAATCGATTAGCGTGATCAAGGTTCATTTCTTCTGGAAGTCTACCCTTTTCCATCCCTGCACCAAACCTCTCAACTTCCTTAATCTTGGTTTTCTTGGCTTTACCACCGTACACGTGATTGGATGCACCCCCATCACCATCATCATCATCATCATCGTGTTGCGCAGTCGGGCTAGGAACCCATGTCATTTCCATAACGCCGTCGGTTACATGATGACTGTTAGCTTCGTCCCTGGACTTTACAGGAACAGATGATTGGTTACGCCACCGTCTTTCACCGAAACTGACGTCTTTGTTGTTGGATGATGAAGAAGTCGTCGTGGTTGTCTGGGGAAGTAAAGGAACAAGTTTGGGTGCGGGCCGATTTGTTGTCCTTCTCATCGCTTTTCCATTGGTTGGTTCGCGAGCTCGAGGATTGAATTGATGAAGACCTGTCATTATCGCATTTAGGAGAAGACAAGAAGGCATATGTAGTAAACAGAAACTTACTGCCGGCGTCGCTACTGTCCGTTGAACCGTCATCTAATTCAGAATCTTCTTCTTCACTTCCACTTTTACTTTCCGAATTATTCATATCATCATCAGATGACACCCTGTCACTCTCATCTTCCTCTTCTTCAACAGCAGTTCTTCGTCGTTTCTGTAGAAAAAAATCGATAGCGTTTATCAGCGTCATCTTGAAAAAAGACTAGAAGATAATGCGCACCAGGTCGGATGTTGACGGATTCAAAAGACTGTATTCTCTTGTATTCGTATCAACCTCAAATTCAGGATCTTCAAACAACGCTTTGAAACGTTCGTCGGTTAACAAGGTAGAAGAAGTCGGTTGTGGTTGTTGTTGTTGCTCCGTTGGTTCGGCGGCATCCTCCTGATCAACCGCAACATCTTTACCCTTTTGTCGTCTCCGCTTTTCTTCACGTTTAAGTTCACGCTCCTCTTCACGACGAATCTTCTCAGCAAGGATCTTATTGACCTTGGGAGCATCCTTTCTCGTCCTGATACGCGTTTCGCTTAGTTTCTCCAATTTCTCTTTAACCATCTTCTCCCGGTGTTCTTCATGAATATATGGATTTGAAATAACACGGGCAGCGTCGTATAATTTGAGAGATAAAAAGTAACCGTGCATGTATGGTTTGAGCGCAGGAGTGCCCACCAAATGATCCAACCCCAATCTGACCAGATTGATTCAATTAAGATGTGTGTGATGTGTGGAAAAAAAAGAAAAAAAGATACGACGTACTTGGCCAATTCAGAACGTTCGACAAATTTATAGTCTTCATATACGCTACGACCTGTTTGGTCTTCCATCTCTTCAGTAATGTTATCCAAGAAGCTACACCATTTAGGTGCCGGTCCTAATTGGGGAATATAGTATGCGTTCATTTGTATTCCTTCATTAGCTAACATGATAAGCCCAGATCCTGGAATATGATGCAAGTGATTGATATCGGTAGAAGGCGTCATTGAAGCGAAATTGATATGGGCCTGGAGAGAGGATGATAAATGGACTAGACCAAGAAAAGAAAAAACAATGCAACATACAGAATTACGGTCCCATATCTTGACGACCTTTTTATCTGCACTAATCACCATGCCGTCACCCGCAATGCGACTACCGCCTTCGACCCATTCTAGACATTTGACAGGTAAACCGTAACCTTGGTCTTTCATCGTAAAAGGTCTCCGTGATCGGATATCGTATAATAATGTATGACCGGTAGATGTGCCAATTGCGTATGACAACCCATCTGAACGAGATGCAATCGCGGTAGCAGATACAGTATCCGTCTCACCAGCTGATGCAGGTAAAAGACCGGAGGTTGGAAGAGTTAATATCCCGACACGTGAACGAGATCTTGGATCCCAGAATTGTACTGTTCCATTACCATCTATCCCGAATGCAAACAGTTGATGAGCAGGATTGATATTAACAACATTTACGCCTTCGATATCTTCGATACCCCCGCTACTCATGTCGAGAGGAATCATAAACCGGCCTTGGTCGAGGTTCAATCGGTAAACCTCATGAGTACTGGCAGCTATAACGAGGTCGCATGTAGGAAAATGAAAACCCAAGTTACGACCGAAATGGGGTATACGAGTACGGTAATAGAAACCGCTTTGGTTATGCAACTCTATAGTCCGGTCTGTTTGTAAATGAACAGTCTTCGTCCAATCATCAGATAGAATCTAATTTCTCAATTCTCTGTGCTTAATAAACAAAAAACAGTAGACAGACATAAAAAGGAAACTCACAAGAAAATCAACGTTCTCAGCGTCAGAGTGTCGCTCAAATTTTAGTGTTAATTGGTCCAAATCCCAAACTCGCATTTGAGGTTTATAAACACCAGTAGCAACAGCATGATGTCCGTCTCTCGTTGTCCTAATACGATTACTAGCTTCGGCGAACTCGAAATGTTGGATGAGGTCAATTGTTCCTTCGACATGTTCTCGTATAGCTCTTTTTCCTTTGGCCTTTGCGGCTCTTTTTCGTGTTAACCAGTCTGGTAAAGAAGTCGCCGATCCAGTAGCTGCACCATTGACAGTATATACTTTAACAGAATTTGACATTCCCTCCAAAGGAGGAAGAAGAACGAAAAAAGAAAATAAATTGTGTTTATGTAAGCCGCACGGAAGTTTTTTTTTTTTCGGGGGCAGTCAAGTCCAAGCCAAACTTGGGCTATAAATGTCTAACTTAAATCCCATTTACGAAAAAAAAAATTCAATTACACTTGTTAATAAACTAATGTCCACTAGCTAACTACTCGCTTTGTCCTTATTCGCTCCTTCTCGGGACATGCGTTCCAAGAAATGTAGCAACGAAGGCTGTGTCGAAACATGAGGCGCAATACTGTCAATAAGCATCCTACAACAGGGGAAAATGAAAATGGGATGACTTGTCAATGCACATGTAATACATGGAAGGAGTTTTCGTCGAAAAAAAAGGATTTTTGTACGTACTCGCATTCAGCCTGGAGGCTTTTGAGTTTTGAAGAAGCAATGTCTAACACAGCCTTGTTCTTCTTTTGTTTCTGTAGACAAATAATAATAATTCAAACACATGATGTGAAAGAGTTAAGTCAACTTACCGCTGCTAACTCGTCGAATTTCTTTTGCAAACCGAGATACCTATAAGGTCCCAACGGCAATCATGATTAGAAACTCGAAGCGAGTCAAAACACAACACGTTTACCTTTCTTTGTGGGATTGACCTGATGCTCTAGCTTTACCCTTTGATTTATTGCTCCCAGACCCTTGCTTTTCGCGGTTGTTTAGTAAGTAATTTGTTTTAACCTCAAAGTATCATATAATTTACCTCTATGATAACTTCCATCGGTTTGTATATATTATTATTCATGGGTTTGATGATTGAGTTGTGTTTCGTAGTGAGTGTGGGATTGAAGGAAAGGATGACTCCTAAATATCGAAATTGGCAAAACGATTTTTTTTGAGAATAATTATCGATTTTTGCAGGGTTCAAGGAACAACGTGGCACGGCGAGCAGCAAGCAATGAATGACAATTAGGAACAGAGTCCTTCTTCTTCTTCATTTTGAAAAAACTTCTTTCAATTTATGTAAAAGACCATGTCAGGCAATTCACACCGGCGTGTCAAAAAAAAATGGTTATGAATTTGAAAAGAGACGATAATAGAAAAAAAGGTACAGTTTAATCAATAGAGCTGATCATTTCTAAACCATATATAATTTATAATTGTTTTAGAAGAAAGACCTCGAATGCTCGCTTCCAAATTGAGATATCTTACGGGCATTACGGGAACTGGCAGAACCAGCTCAGTTACCAAATACGGAAAAGATTATGAAGGCAAACCCTTTCGTGGTTTTGCCAAGTATCCCCTCGAATCAAGTAGGGTACATGCTAATTTTGGTTTTTTTTCCTTGGCAATTTCCTTGTTTTGCCCCCAAAATACTTTTCATGCAAGAGTCTCGTAAGCGGACTCAATCCGTATAACCGATGCTCTTCTAAACTCTATCAGGCGGGTAGTTCCTTCCTTGGATATAAATACTTTGTTCTGAAGTTCATTCTTCACATGCGTTTTTTTTAGTATCTTTTAGTGGACAAGTACCGCTAGAACTTCAAGAATTATGGCCTAAGAACCTGAAAGTTGCCATAATTAATAATACTTACGTCGCAAGTCCTTGAATCTTTAAATCGTACAGAACATAAACGGGGTCTCTTCATAGGTATGCAATGGCTTTATGGATACAAGATTCAATTCTCCACAGTTACCGAGTCTTTATATCTCAATATGTCCTTGATCGTATGCATATACCTCATTATCCACGGCAAATCCCAGTTTAATCACATTGTGTTCTTTAGAAGATTAAGCAGAAGTCGCGCAAAATGAACATGTCTAGACCAAAAATAGCCTTTTGCGACGTCGCCAGCGAGTGGCCATGCACATCATTATTAACGAGCTTCGACAATTATGATAAGACTCAATGACCTAAACAAGTGTCAGAAGGCTGCGGGTTATCATATTTATTTACGCCCTTAAGAGGGTTGACACATCACCCCCCTCTTTAGAAAGAACATATCAAATCGGTTAAAGAAAATGAAGAAGCAGAAGAAAGCGAACCTAATGGAAAAAAGTGACAGGACACCCGATTCTTCCTTCCTTTCCGATAGGACTCAAGAGTTTAGCTTCACTTCGGTTTCGGATAAAAGACAAACAGGGTCGAGGGGGAGAAAATGGGATTCTATTTTTCATTAAAAGCTGACTGACAAGAAACAGGCAATCCATTAGATCTTCCGGATCCTCCCGAATTATGAAGGTGTTGGCACGCCTTTCACCATCCAACGGGAAGAAATATCAGCCAAAGAGATTCCTTTTTTCGGTTCAGGACGTAAGCGAGTACGAATTGAGTTATTTAGCCCAGGGGAGACGTATGAAGGTAAAATGCTCATGCGCAAATGAAGAGAGACGACTTTAAAGATAGCAGTGAATTCCAAAAGCGACAAAAACATATGTAATAATAATTATAATACTTCTTTCTATTATATCTTTAGTGCTTATCAACGACTACAAGGTTAAAAACCCACCTGATTAGTTGTCATCCAAACGCGGTAAATCATCTACAGGACTTGGATCTCCTAAAGCTACCCTTTCAAACGCTACATATGCACGATCCAAATTATCATTAACAATAATAATATCATGTACACCCGGTGTTCTGGCGTAATCGATTTCTTTCACAGCGGTATTAAGACGAGTGCGGATCGACGATTCCGACTCCGAACCTCGACCTGTCAGACGTTCTCGCAAACTTTTCATATTAGGAGGAGAGATGAAAAGATAAATCGGATTCGGTTCAAGTCCTTTAGTGGTCTTAATTTGACGTACACCCTGAAATAAATTAAAATTAGAACCAAAATAGATAAAGAGATAACATACCTGGCTATCAATATCTAAAATACATCGACGACCTGATGCAGCTACATCCTTGACAGTTTGAATGCTTGTACCATAGTAATTGTTTGAGAATTGAGCATGTTCAATGAACGCGCCATCTTGGATTAAATTTTGAAAGGTATCACGGGAAACGAAATAATAATGTTTGCCATCAACTTCCGCTTGACGGGGTGTACGAGTCGTATCTGGTTATAAAGGGTTAATTGAGAAATGGACAGGGGTGGCGGGTGCTGGCTTACGAACGGGAAACACTGAATCCAAATTTGTCGGGATGAGCTAAGAAAAGACGAGATAAGAGTGTACTTTTCCCTGTTCCCGATGGTCCAGAGATGACTAACGGTCTTAAAAAGTCTGAACGCGACATGGCGGCGGGCCACAAGGCGGGAAAGTATTAGATAAGCGGGATGGACTTCATCCATCAGCGCTTCATCTTCTCTAAGAAAACATATTCTCGATAGTTTCTGCCTACGCCACTATAAAAGGACCGGTTGGATTCCTACGTCTGGAGTCCCTGGAGTCATGCTCATTGACCAATCACTGTTACATAATGTCTCTCTTTTTGGGTACAACAAAACCTGGTGATTCCGGCAACGCAAACAACTTATCAGCAAATTATCGAATGATTGATAAACGACCTTAACTGATGCACTCATTTAGTTTCCTCGGCACAAACACTTTCTAATTCAAAATCCGGCCGCAATCCGACCTCAGGGGTGAATACTGCCAACTTCTTTCAAAATGTCTATGATCGCATTGGTTGCGCGCACAATCTCCTGCTACCTGTGTTTTCTAAAAATGACTTAGAGACAATCAGGACTTTCCAGGGGTGTATACATTGACCCTGCCTGATCGTCAAGGTCAGAACAATTTGCGTTTTCGCCTTTGTTTCGATCTACATAGTCTGATTATACCCCAGTATCAACATACTCCTAGCCTTGCGAATCATCGGCATCAATCAATTACCACCAGGATCCCTTACCCACCGCATATCCCAGCTTCATCCTAATATATCCACTTCTAGGCGAGGTTCTTTACCCCTCGGCAACCAAATTTTTCTCCAGACCAACATTGACTTCAACAAGTAGTATTGTCACCTTCACTGCTTCGGTTACAGACGTGCTGATTGCGATATCTGCACCATTGGTCAGTGGCGGTATTTCCTTCACATGGTCTAAATCAAGTCTCGGGAGCATTATGGAGCTCGGCGTTTCTGGGAACGAACCTATTCTTTGAAGAAATACAAAGAGCGTGTTTGTACTTGTATTCCTCTTACGATGGTTAAATAACAGCAAAATTGATGTTACCAAATATAGACAGTTGTTGATATCACTATTACATCTATTGACTTATGGGCGCAAAGTAGAGTTCATTAAAACACATCACCTTTGATGGGTGACGCTTTGTTCTATTTGATTTCGGACTTGGACCGTGAATCGATATACAACCTGACATTTCATGCGGGATAAGATCACTGAACGTAAAACCGAAAATACAATGTTGATACTTTAACATGATTCTTAGCGACATTGATATTTTGCAGTCGTCTACTTGTAAAACGTCAGCGGTCGAGTTGCGGGCTCAACAACGCGTCTATGCTCTCCTTGGTAGTGGTTAATGTCATTGTATATCGATGTCTCAAAGGGATGTAGGGCTTTTACAAAGAATATCAATAATACTAAACCGTCTGAACAGCGACAAAGGTTGTCTACTGGCAAGCTTTTCCAGCTCTTCAGATGTTAGAAGTACAAGAGACTGGAAATTCACCTCGATTAGTAATACTATCAATGTCTGCAATTACCTTCGGTTTGATCTCAAGTCGGTAACACAACCGAAAGCATTGTCCAATGCCTGCTTTATGTAAAGTCAAGTATGGCTGGGCGCCATGTCACTTAGAAATCAATCAAAGTCGCAAATGGAAAACAAGATGCGCAGGTTATTTTGATGGTTATTCAGCTTTATTTGAGTAATCGCTGTTTTGTGATTGCGTACCGCTACAAGATGTATTTACACAGACAGGTAAGTTTCCGCTCAGCTCATTTCCTATCGGACCTCATTTTCATATTATATATATCGGATTGAAGGTAATGGTTGGAACTGTTCAAGCGAAGGAGTTTTCCCTACCAATCCAAGAAGCAAGATGAATAATACGAATATCTCAATTCAGGTAACAGCTGAAGAGTAGGTTGAATCTTTTTATTTTACCTCTTGAATTAATAACTCTACAGATTGGCGCAATCAGTTTCTCAAGGGTGGGCCCCGGTCCCGTTCTTCTACTCATTGAATTAACCATTTGCAGAACCATACAGGTGGAAACATTCATAGCATCCTTGGGTAGGTAATTTTCAAGAAACGGCTGGTCTTTATAGAGCTGAAATCCAAGTATGCAGCACTTTTATCTTACGCGTCTCTCCTTCATCTTGATGATGAAATTCAATACATATGGAAGCCAAAATTTACAGTAGCAACCTTTCTTTATTTATTTTCCAAGTACCCGGTATTTTTAATTTTAGTCCTCTTTGTGGTTGTGGATTCTGTCTCGGTAACTTCAAAACCCCCTCCCTGTCTGTTCCTTTCTCAGGTGTTTTTTTTACAGTCTACCCGGTATTTTTACCTCATTTATTCCAAATACAAACGAAATGACAATGCCCGTAAACCAGTATCTGTAATGATCTCGGATTTTTAAGCACCGCTATTGAAACTCTTCCATTGATTGGAATACAAGGTATTCCATTTCCTTGAACTTGAGAGATGCTCATTTTTCAAACCCCCGTAGGGTTGATCTCTGTTCGAACTTTGGCTTTATGTCAAGGGACTCAAGGATATCGGCCAATGACAATAGCACTTTCTACAACATTTCTTACTGCCCTAATTTTGAATATCTATAGTTGTGGATTACAATCAATTTCATTGTGAAATATCTTAACAAAATTATTTAGTTGCAACAATACCTGCATGTGACCCACAACCGTAAGATTTTCTATTATTCCTGATCCATTTTTTATTAACCTCACTTTTTTTAGCTGTAAGAAGAAAATTCAAAATTGTATCAACACATTCTGAATAGAGTGTTCTTATAGCATATATCTTTATTTTGCTCCTTGTCAATAATGTCGCAGTAATTTTCACCGATGTATTAGTCTTCCTTGCAGTCATTCATCAGGTTTGGGGCCTATTGAAAGAAAAGCGAAGATTAGGCTTACATACTGAAAAAGACCTTGTTACTTTGCTTCTGCAACAGGGTAAGTTCACTCTTATCAAGATACCAGCAGCAATTAATTTTAATTGTCAGGGGTCTTAAGATTTTTGTATGCGGCAGTTATCATTATATCTTTCTCACTAGAACTAATTTTTTTTATTGAAGCTTTGTACTTTTCATTACAGTCACACAAGTCATAATTTCATATGTGTGTCACCATAGTTTTCTCCTCTATTTCACTAACTCCAGTCAATATGAATTTTCACAGATATTACCAGTAAGATATTTCAATTCTCTTGCTCTATCTCTTATATAATTGAACTTAACATAACAGATAACGGGAGCATATGTCACCACCTTTCAGAATGTGTACGAAATCTCCTCAGACTACATACTTGATGCCTATTTATGTTACTTCCTCTTAGGCTTTCAACAATACTCATCTGTGATTTTACCCTTGATCTTCGTCGACGGAATACAACGGCAAGATCACTCCCTAACCATTCTGCTTTGGAATTACCAGACTTGAACCTGTTATTCCGGGACAATCCAGTCAGATCTATGCAAGCCGTACTTGGTCGCCTTCAGGAGAGCATTATTGCCGATATGGGAGAAAGGAATGGTCCAGTGGGTACTGAAGGTCCGGATCAACTTGAAAGAGAACCAGACCCAGACACTGCTTGACATATATAAACTGTCTGTAAGTCTTCGACTTTGGATCGATATAGAAGTATTAATATTAAATTAGATGATTTATTCCATTCATATAATTCTACTTTTGTTGCGAACGAGTTCTCTTGAAGAGTCTCAGTGTTTATTGAAAATATAGACCAAATCACCTGTTTCAATGCACGTAAAAAAAATTAAGGAAAACGTAAAGTGTATGTAGATGGATGGTTTTGAAAAAATATGATATCATTTTGTATGCTATTCAAGTTGACGCATTACAAAGACTTCAGGTTGTGATGTGTGCTTGAGCTTTGTCGTCTCTAAATCCGGGTTGATTGGGAAAATTGAAAAGTTGAGTGCAGTTTTGGACCTGGCATGTCATTAATGGAGATTTTATTTTTTACATAAAGTGATACTCGAAGTCTGTTAAATGAACTTATAATAGCAATAATATAAATTCACACAAATGTTCGATCAAAAGGGAGCCAAAAGCCTGTTATTGCAGAAAGAAGTCAGAAGAATGACATGATCATTGATAGTAGAAAAGGAAAAAAAAACTTACATGGATTATTTACTCGTCGACAAGGAATATCTTTTGAAGTAGTTCAGCATCTACATTGTCCTTTTTCGCACCAGAAATCAGCCGTTTGAAAGCCTCTTTATATGCGAGAGTCTCTCTAATGTTCAATACCCCAACCTGGTACTCTTCGGGACGTATAAGATCGCATAGAAACATAATATCATAGAGGTCGGTTTCTTGCTATCTCTTATTTTCTGCACGGTCATATATGGTTCGAATTTTTTCGCGAAGCATCCAAAGCTGGTGAAAAGACCTTGACAGTCGTGCCATCAGGGAGAATGGTGACCGGTCGAACTTCTGAAACTACCTGTTGATACTGGGGACGTCTTGGCCAAGCACCGGGCTCAAAAATTGCAAGCGGGAATATACGATCTTCGCCAACAACTATAGCTGGAGTATGGTATCCTATATTATCAGCATCAACCATGGTAAAACCTGGCAAGGTACCCAAATGTTCGTTCAATTTAATTTGCACGTTGGCATTTCGTTGTAAATGTTCGCCACGCTACCAACAAATAGATCGATATCTACTGTTGAACGGACAGATCCGAGCGCAACGCAGGCAGCACCACCAATGATACCATAAGTAATTCAAGTTCTTTAGCCAGGATAGCGAGGGTGATTCGCATTTCGTTAGACATTTTGTGGCTGGTGACGATTACTACCCCTGAATCCTATGAGTCCGAGTCTGCGTTACTACAAAGATAGCGGAGGCAAAAGGCTTCCATGTCTTCGTCCACCCCGACCGTCATCAAAATCAGTCAACCTTTTGACAAGGTAGCCATTAACTGCTTAGATCACGAAGGCCCAGGAACAGCTTACGGTTCAATTACATGGAGAAAGATAGGTTTGTTTACCAAACCGTTATTTCCATATGGTGTTGGTTCTATTGTCGCTTGGGGTGCTTGTTTGATCTTCCAATATTACCACATCAATGAACTACGAGTTTAGAAGCCGCGGTTTTGAAACTAGGCAACTCCGCGAGTTTACTAACGTACACTTGCAACTTCGGGAATTTATCAGTAGGGATCTCAGCAAATGCCGCAATTGAAACCCCTATAAGTTAAGTATTAGAAAATAAATACCGAATCTTTAGGATGCGACTTACAGGCATAGAACGCGATATCTGGGATTGATAGTCAGAGTCAGAGACGCGTCGGTATTCCCGGTTGAATGAATAATTTTACGTACCAGCAATAGTGGGACGGTCTAAATTCTCTTCCGGGTTCGAATAATCTCTTCTCCAAGGCACCATATACTCGAAGAGTCTCGTTGAGATATCTGTCATATACGGACCGGTCGAGGCCGGTCGAGGCCCTTAACAGGATGAATTTGAACCAAAAGACTTGTCCTTGTGTAGGACCATTTCTAGAAATCTAGAAGGAAATTAACATGGGTTATTTTGAAAAGACAATGGAGGTTAAAAGCTTACATGGAAGGCTAACCACTCTGACACTTCAGTTCGTTCCTTCAGAGATTTACCAAGGTATTTTCCAATGGATTCGAAACGTTCTGCGAGGTTACTCAGGATGGCACCTGATTCTCAAACTACAAAATCCTCATTCGTATGATCGATGATAGCGGACACACGTCCATTTCTAATTACAGTTGAAAGTTGAAACCACTTCAAAAAATTTTGTGAAAACTCACGGGTTATATTTCATAAAATTCTGGTGCTTGATACCATTTGGACCATCGTCCAATTCCTAAAAACAAGTGCTTATTCAGGAAAAAAGGAAAAATTCAAAAAAAAAATCACGTTATATACAACTTTCGAACGATCTCATAATCGACGCCCGATTCTTCCAACAGGATCAAAACCTTGTATGAATTTGGAGTTTTTCCCATGGCCGAAAAGTGTGATTTCAGCCATTTCTGCTGAATGGATGATAGTAGTTTTTTTTTCAAAAAGAGACGGGTCTCCCTTTTATATTCGCATTTCCAGTTCGGGTCTATGTTCATCTTGACTGACCCCTTGACATGGCATCGATCGGTATGGCAAATAAACACCTGTTTTCGTCTTTTTTTTTTTGTCTCACCAAGGTCTTACTCCCATGGGTCCTTTCCGAGAACGGCAAAAGCTGGATTTTCACCACTTTTGTTTGGTTTGCGCGTATCCCAAGGTTAGAGTTTTGCGTACAGCAACCGTCCACTCGGTAGTCTGTCGCGCTAGCTTGCGTGGGGGGCCAATTATATATGTTGCCGTAGAGATACCAAAATGTATGGAAACTTATGATCAGGGGGGAAAAACTGGTGTCAAAAGTGGAAAATCGAAAAATGGTTGGTGCGCAAGTTAATGATCATAATCCAGTTAATCTTACTTTCCCGAAATGTCAGGAGTAAGCATATCTAAATTGAGTTGTATAATTAGGCTATTGTATAGAGAAGGGGGAAAAATATACTTTTGTCAGCTGAATACACACACATTATGCAACGTTCTGTCCATAATTCTCTCCCAAACTTTATTAGTAAAACAAAACCCTACCCAAGCTTCCGAAAAAACATTACGACTCCTACTTCGGATACCTGTGCGATGCCTCGTTCTTCCGAATCGATTAGCACGATCAAGATTTATTTCTTCTGGAAGTCTATCCTTTTCTATCCCTGTACTAAACCTCTCAACTAAACCGCTCAACTTCATTAATCTTGGTTTTCTTGCATTTACCACCGTACACATCGCTGAATCCGCCCCCATCACCACCCCCATCATCATCGTGGTGCGCAGTTGGGCTAGGAACCCATGTCATTTCCATAACGCCGTCGGTTACATGATGACTATTAGCTCCCTCCCTGGTCTTCACAGCAACCAGTTGGTTACGCCACTGTCTTTATTGGATCTAATAGATGAAGAAGTTGTTGTCTGGGGAAGTAAAGGAATAGGTTTAGGTGCGAGCCGACTTGTTGTTCTTCTCGTCGCTTTTCCATTGGTTCTTTCACGAGCTCGAGGATTGAATTGATGAAGACCTGTCATTATCCCATTTAGAAAGAGATATATAAAGACCGGAAGACATAATAACAGGGGCTTACAACCGGCATCGCTACCGTTCGTTGAACTGTCGTCTGATTCAAAGTCTTCTTCTTCACTTACACTTTTACTTTCCGCGTTATCCATATTAGATGACACATTGTCACTTTCGTCTTACTCTTCTTCAACAGCAGTTCTTCGCTGTTTCTGTAAAAAATCCATAGGGTCTATCAGCGTCATCTTGAAAAAGATTAGAAGGTAATGCGCACCAGGTCGGATGTTGACGGATTCAAAAGACTGTATTCTCTTGTATTCGTATCAACCTCAAATTCAGGATCTTCGAACAAGGCTTTGAAACATTCGTCGGTTAACCAGGTAGAAGAAGAGTTCACCGATGTCGGTTGTGGTTGTGGTTGTTGCTCCGTTACTTCGACGGCATCCTCCTGATCAACGACAACATCTTTACCCTTTTGTAATCTCCGCTTTTCTTCGTGTTTTAAGTTCACGTTCCTCTTCATGATGAATCTTCTCAGCGAGAATCTTATTGACCTTGGGAGCATCTTTTCTTGTCCTGATACATGTTTCGCGTAGTTTCTCCAATTTCTCTTTGACCATCTTCTGATATTGTTCGTGAATATATGGATTTGAAATAACACGTATAATCTGAGAGATAAAAATTAACCGTGCATGTATGGTTTGAGCGCAGGAGTGCCCACCAAATGATCCAAGCCCAATCTGACAGGTTTTATTCAATTAATGATGCGATGTGTGTGAAAAAACAAACAAAAAGATACGACGTACTTGTCCAATTCAGTACGTTCGACAAATCTATAGTCCTCATATACGCTACGACCTGTTTGGTCCTCCATCCCTTCAGTCGGTGCTGGCCCTAATTGAGGAATATAGTGTGTGTGTTCATTTGTATTCCTTCATTAGCTAACATGATAAGCCCAGATCCTGAAATATGATGCAAGTGGTTTATATACGGTAGAAGGCGTCATTCGAGCGAGATTGATATGGGCCTGGAGAGGATCATAAGTGGATTAGACCAAGAAAAGGAAAAGAAATACAGCGTACAAAATTACGATCCCATATATTGACGACCTTTTTATGTGAACTAATCACCATCCCGTCACCCACAATGCGACTACCGCCTTCAACCCATTCCAGGCAGTTGACAGGTAGACCGTAACCCCAACCCTTCATTGTAAAAGGTCTTCAAGATCAGACATCGTATAATAATTTATGACCGGTAGATGTCTCAATTGCGTATGACAGCCCATCTGAACGAGATGCAATCGGAATTTGACATTCCTCCAAAGGACGAAAAAAAGAAAGCGTACTTATGTAAGCCACACGGACGTTTTTTTTTTTCGGGGCAGTTTGACATCTGTCGTCTTCCAAACTTGGTCCAACTTAAGGATCCCATTTACAAAAAAAAAAACAATTACACTTGCTATAAATTAATTGTCCACTAATAACTACTACTAGTACTCGCTTTGTCTTTACTCTCTCCTTGGGACATGCGTTCCATGAAATGTAACAATGAAGGCTGTGTCGAAACATGAGGCGCAATACTGTCAATAAGCATCCTGCAATGAGGAATGACTTGTCAATGCACATGTCATACGCTGAAGGAGTTTTTTGTCAAAAAAAAAGAGGATTTTTGTACGTACTCGCATTCAGCCTGAAGGCTTTTGAGGTTTGAAGAGGCAATTTCTAGTACAGCCTTATTCTTCTTCTGTTTCTGTAGGCAAAAATAATAATTCAAACACACGATATGAAAGAGTTAAGTCAACTTACCGCCGCCAACTCATCGAATTTCTTTTTCAAACTGAGATACCTATAGGGTCCCAATGGCAATCATGCTTAGAAACTCGAGGCGAGTCAAAACACAACACGTTTACCTTTCTTTGTGGAATTGACCTGATGCTCTAGCTTTACCCTTTGATTTATTGCTCCCAGACCCTTGTTTTTGTCATCTAATAACTAACGCCCTAGTAACATACAATAGCATAATCATACAACCATATTCTAAAAAGGTACCTGATTATTAGTTTGGAATGAGGAATACGGATCCCGTGGTAATAAGTAAGTATGGACTCTTCTCCTCTTAGACTGATTACATTGAACTTAGCTTATACTGTATAGATGGGCCGACAATGATGCTTATGTCGCAAGTCTTTGAACCTTTAAATCATACGGAGTGAAATAAATGAAGTCTCTCCGTACAATACTTTATGGATACAAGATTCAATTCTCCAGGGTTACTGAGTCTCTACGTCTCAATATGTCCTTGACCGTACACATATAGTTCATTATCCACGGCAAATCCCATTTTAATTACGTTCTTTAGAAGATGATGACGTAGAAATCACGCAAGATGAACTCTCTAGACCAAAAATAGCCTTTTGGGACGTCGTTAATGAGTGGTCATGCACACCATTAACGAGCTTCGACAATTATGATAAGACTCAACGGCCTAAAAAAGTGCAAATGTCAGAAGCCCTGTGGGCTATCATATTTATTTAAGCCCTTAAAAAGTTTGACACATCACCCTCTCTTTAGAAAGAACACATCAAATCGGTTAACGAAAACGAAGAAGAAAGTGAACATAATGGAAAAAAGTGACAGGACACCCGACTCTTCCTTCCTTTCCGATAGAACTCGAGAGCTTCGGCTTCGGAAAAAACTAGGTAAACGACAAACAGGGTCGAGGGGAAGAAAATGCGTTTTAGAGTTCAACCCACACTCTTTTCTAATTAATTCAATTCGTTCTACCTATACTTGTTTTGCATAAAGTATTCTTACATATTACTCCGCTCTTACTATGACCGCCTTGTCATTGGTCAATAGGGTTTATTTACGTAATTCATAAATATTATTCCATTGCTCTGACATTTAGGAAAAGATAAGTTGTGGTACCACCTTCAAAAATATCACTGAATAAGTGTAATCCACTAGGAACTTGGGGAAACAAACATATAATTTCATTCAAGCACTCATCCTTTCTGGCGCTTCGGGTTCTTCGTCTTAGCTCACAAGTCACTGATAATGTGATAAATGAGCGCAACATTGGTTAGTTGTCTAGCCAGAATAGCATGTACAATACAATTGAAGAGCCATGTGTCAATGCCCTAGTGGGTGTAGCTAAATAATGCATCTACCTTTACATAACAGTATTAATTTCAGGACGATGGTGATCAAGGTGCACAAAACATTAAAAAGAAGCATGGTACATCAAATATTGATTTTTGTACATCTCTCAACACGGTTTCGTTGCTCGGTTTCGTAAACTGCTATCCACTGGTAGGCACTTGCATATGCGGTACCTGTGTTGAACAGCTCTTTACAAAAAGCTCACAATACGAAAAAATTCCCAAATAATAAAAAGACAGATAATGATATTCATTAGTAACAACGAGACTCCAATTTGAACCCTCCCCCAGCAACGGTTTCCCCAAACCTCCCACACCACCCTATTGACAAGGCGGTCATAGTAAGAGCGGAATAATATGTAAGAATACTTTATGCAAAACAAGTATGGATAGTTGAACTCTTAAAAACAAATAGAAAGTGATGCCCCGTGTCACAACTCTAGTCTAAGGAACAGTTGTTTAGCCTTTTTCTTAGACCAGCGATCCTACGCGTTTAAAAAGAATGTTGACCCTCAATTTTGTGGGTGGGCCCTGTGGGGGCGTAGAACGGGGCGTCCCGACACGGGAGGTTTGGAAGTTTGAAATTTCCAACTGAACTGAGTGGTATTGGTTTGTATCTGACCAGCAGAGTTTTGAGAATAATTATCCGCAATGGTTTGTGTGGCGGTGCGGCGAATAGATCTTCCGCCTCCTGTGTAAAAAAGAAATATTAGTTTATGAAAATCATTTCAACGTTGGGATGTGGCTTTTGCAGGTCTAAAAGAAACTTGGAATTACCTTGTGAAAACGTGGGCTTTACGTTCTCATTGCTAGACATTGCGAATAATAGATTCTCTCAAGTTGGAACCTGAAGAGGTTTGACGTTTCGGTTGTTGTTGGTGAATTGTCTAGCTGACGTCTCGGCTTTGATGCCACCCGGGTTTGGTGACATGTTTATGATGTAAAAGAGATGCAATTGGGAGAAGTATCACTTTGAGTTTAGACGATTTGTGATGAGTGAGGATGTGAAGGAAATCGTGAAAAAAAGTCTCTCTTATATAGACTTTCATCTTTACCGGACAGCTGAATAATGTCCATTCCACAGTCGTCCCATTCTTTGTCCGTTAGTTCAACAATAGTTGAGCTACAGTCCATGACCCACTGTAGCTTGAGGACCACATATTAGCGGACTGTCTAATCTAATGCATTAACATGTTACGTATGAAATAAAGACGTAGTGCCACCAAGATACCTCCCTGTTTAGTTCAATTTATTTGCAATATTTGTGTTCCCAGTCGGTGATAAATAACATTTTTTCCTTGAGACTTTTCCGAACAAGACGTAAATGCGCTCATGAGTTAGTCCATCCTTTGAATTTTGATTCCGCGTGTGACATATAAGTCGTGACACGTTACGAGTCTGAGAAGACGCTTACTATCACCATTCTGTGTTGTATTAATCTTTCCATATTTTTCTTTTGAACCGTTTCTCAATCCAATATGTGATATTTGATGACTTTATGGTTTGGATTTTGATCTAGTCAAGGTAAGTATGAAGAGTCTCCTAAATAGCCTATCCTTGTTTAGTATTTACTATCGTTTTGTTGTAATAGATGAACCCACGCAGCTACTGTGACGACAGGCCCTTAGTTGTCTGGTGAACTAACAAAGATAACATTTGTCATTCCGACCAGGCGGACCAATAATAGTTTTCTTTGCCTCGCCAATCCACCTGTCCGATTAGTTGGTTTCCCGCGTATTTTGCTCTACCCCGAGAAGAAAAAGTTATTCATACCACTACACACGTCTCACAATCCTCATAGATGAATGTTCCCCTTTAGATCTTGAACTACAGGATTTTACAGAATACATACTTGGTTTGGTAAAGCTAACCTTTCGCTATACATAGTGCTTTCGTTTGAGATGGATGCAGACGAACCAGCTACAAAGAGAAATCAATGGAACAAGACAAACTGAAGAATACAGTCTTTGATGTTTATGAAACAATATCATCTCTTTGAATCTCCGACGAAATGCCTTCTCCAAGGTTTAATCATCAGGAAAGAAAAGGTCTTTCCAATATGATATTTTGATCATATTATGGGTATCCTGACATACATTGTGAGTGACAGGACAATAGCTATCTTGACAAAATCCCATTTACATATAGCCATCGATGGAGTTATCTCAACTGAAGATATCAAACGAGCAGTGGATATGATACCCCGCTCTTTCTTGAACCCACAACCATCTGCTTTTCCTTACCCAACTATTTGTCGATTTTTGTGGTGCTCTGCGTCATCTCAATGGCTCGCGATGTTTTTACGTATTGCCTCTCGGACTACAAGAGGAAACCGCTCTCTCAAAGGCAACAGGACCATGGCCCTGCAGGAGGATTTTGTTTTTATACGATATGTTATTTTCCCGCGACTTGCTTTTCCTTTTCCAGGGCAAACCCATTTCTGTGGATGTAACGAGACAGTATACATATTCATGATATCGCTTTGGGATTTTCATATAATATTGCTGACTTTCAGATAATAACTAACTGAGAGGGACAGGTCACAACACAAGGGGATAGAAACGTAAATATATCTACCCTGCGTGGCAGGAGTTACTGAACGATTAACTTCAAATTAGGTCTTTGGATACTCAATAGAATTTCTGGCACGCATCGAATAGGTAAACTTACCAATTATTTTTAGAGCTTTCAAGGAAGGAAACAAATACTCAGGAGATTTCATTCGCAGGGCAGGGCCAATCTTACTCGGTGGAGAAGCAGATTCAAAACAACGGAAGTAAAAAATAGATTTTCCAATACCATGCTTGGTACTTACTACTGGTTTCTATTCTTCATCATTTAAAAAAAACTATCCTTTGTGTGTATGTATTTATGGTCTCCACATCCACGGTTATCAGACAAAAAGACGCTAAGATAAGGCAACTATATAATAATTTATACCTCTGCGCCACATTAAAAGATTTATTTACGTTCAGGGTACCTAAAAAAAGAAGCTCTCTAAAAACAAAGTCTCTCCGTAGGTATATAGTGCTTTATGGATACAAGATTCAATTCTCCACCCAGTTCCTACGTCTCAATATGTCCTTGATTGTACGCATATAGCTGATTATCCACGGAAAATTACGTTCTTTTAGAGGATAATGAAGTAGAAATCGACTGTCTAGACTAGAAATGCCCTTTTGCGACGTCGCCAGCGAGTGGCCATGCACATCATTATTAACGAGCTTCGACAATTATGATAAGACTCAACGACCTAAACAAGCATCAGAAGCCCTGCGGGTTATCTACGCCCTTAAATTTGACACAATCTTCAGTCCCTATCAACAACTATTAACAAGGTTAAAAACCGACCTGGTCAGTTGTTATCCAAAGGCGGTAAATCATCTACAGGACTTGAATCTCCTAAAGCTACCCTTTCAAACGCTACATATGCACGATCCAAATTATCATTAACAATAATAATATCATGTACACCCGGAGTTCTGGAGTAATCGATTTCTTTCACAGCGGTATTAAGACGAGTGCGGATTGACGATTCTGACTCCGAACCTTGACCTTTCAGGCGTTCTCGTAAACTTTTCATGTTAGGAGGAGAGATGAAAAGATAAATTGGATTTGGTTCGAGTCCTTTAGTGGTTTTAATTTGACGTACACCCTGAGATGAGGTGTTTTTTTTGTTAAAAATTAAAATAAATAAATAAATAAAGGCATACCTGGCTATCATTATCTAGGATACATCGACGACCTGATGCAGCTACATCCTTGACAGTTTGAATGCTTGTACCATAGTAATTGTTTGAGAATTGAGCATGTTCAATGAACGCGCCATCTTGAATTAAATTTTGAAATGTATCACGGGAAACGAAATAATAATGTTTTCCATCAACTTCTCCTTGACGTGGTGTACGAGTCGTATCTAGTTATAAAGAGTCAATAAAAGGAATCCGAGAAGTGGACAGGGGTGGTGGGCGCTGGCTTACGAACGGGAAACGCTGAATCCAAATTTGTCAGGATGAGCTAAGAAAAGACGAGATAAGAGTGTACTTTTCCCTGTTCCAGATGGTCCAGAGATGACTAATAACAGTCTGAACGCGACATGGCGGCGGGCCACAAGGCGGGAAAGTATTAGGTAAGCGGGTTGGATCTGGCTATCCACGCCTTCATCCATCAGCACACCAGCTTCTCTAAGAAAGCATATTCTCAAAATATCTTCGCCAAAGTAGGGGACAATTGTGTCTAGTAAGTATGGTACCATCGTAACGCGCGCCATTATTGGAAATCACAAGCATCCACAACCCAGTTGATATAGGGGTTGACAACGTGTTATTTGTATATTGTTGCAACTATAAAAATAGTATCAATATGATAAATGTTCGCAGGTATCTTCGGCTTGAGCCCAAGTCAATATGGCTGTTGTGCGACTCATGCCATCATGTCATTCTGGAATCAATCAAAAGTCGCCAATGGCACCGCCACAAGATATAGTATCTACACAGACAGTTCAAGTCTTCATTCGTCGGACCGCAACCTCATATCATATTTATATCATTGAAAAGTAATGATTGGAACTGTTCAACACGAAAGACCTTTCTCTAACAGCCCAACAAGCAAGATGAACAATGAAACCATAAATACTTCGAGTCAGGTCCTATCTGACGGGTAGGTTGTCGGTTTTTTTTAACTTACCTCTTGGAATAATAACTCTACAGATTCGTGCAATTAGTCTCTGAGGAGTAGGCCCCCACGTCCTTGTTATACCAATTGGATTCACCATTTGCAGAACCATACAGGTGGAGGCATATATAGCTGCTTTTAGCAAGTGGTTTTCAAGAAAGGGTTACTTTTTATAAGACTGAGATCCATGCATCCAGCACTTTTATTTTACGCCTCTCTCCTTCATCTTGATGATGAAATTCAATACATATGGAAGCCAAATTTTACAGCAGCGACCCTTCTTTATTTATTTTCCAAGTACCCGGTTTTCCTATTTTTAGTCCTCTTCGTGGTCGGGGACTTTGTGCCGGTAACTCCAAAACCTTCTTCGCGTCCATTCTTTTCTCGGGTGAACATTTACAGTCTAATACCCGGTATTTTTGTCCTATTTACTGCAATCCCAAAAGAAATGATAATGATAATGTTACAAACTAGTCTATGCAATGATCTGAGATTTTTAAGCAACACTATAAATATTCTTTTGTTCATTGGAATACAAGGTATTCCATTTCCATTTTCTTATACTTAAGTGGTGCAAACTCCCCGCAGGATTGATTTCAGTTCGAACTTTGGCTTTATGCCAAGGATATCGGCCAATGACAATAGCACTTTCTACAACATTTTTTACTGGCTTAATCTTGGATATCTATGGTTGTGGATTGAAATTAATATCATTGTGAATTATTTTAATCATGTTCTGTAGTTGCAACAATACCCTCATGCGACCCAGAACCGTAGGATTCCTTATTGTCCCAATCCATGTTTTATTAACCTGCTTTCTTAGTTGTAAGAAGAAAACTCAAAGTTGTTTCAATGTGTTTTGAAAGCATTGTTTTTATAGCGTATCTCCCTGTTTTGCTACTTGTTCAACAGGTCGCAGTAATTATCTCTGACATATTAGCCTTTCTTGTGGTCATTCATCAGGTTTGGAGCCTGTGGAAGGAAAAGCGAAGATTACGCTTACAGGCCAATGGGAAGGACTTTGTTAATCTGATTCTCCAACAGGGTAAGTTCACTCTTATCAAGATACTGGCAGCAATTACTAAACTTTAGTTGTCAGGGATCCTAAGATTTTCGTATGTGACAGCTATCATTATATCTTTCTTACCAGGACTAAATTTTTAATTGAAGCTTTGTACTCTTCATTTCAGTCACAAACGTCATAATTCAATATGTGTGTTCACAATTTTCTCATGACTTCAATTGACTAGATCCAATCTCCACAGACCGAGCCAGTAATATATTTCAATTCCCTGTTACATATTTTAATTCAGTTTCACATAACACTGGCAGATACCTGGAACAGATCTCGGTGCCTTTCAGAACACGTACGAAATCTCTTATATACTCGTGAATGCCCATTTTTGTTACGTCCTTTTAGACTCTCAACGATACTCATTTGAGAATTTACTCTGGATCTTCATAGACGTAACATAACAGCAAGATCACTTCCTAACCCGTCCGCTTTAGACTTGAACCTGTCATCCCCATGTAGGTGAGGATGATTGTCGATATGGGAGTGACCCAGTGGATATTGATGGTCCGAGCCAAGGAGAACCAGCTTGAATTGTATAAACAACGGGTAAGTACCAGACCTTACACTGATAGAGAGGTATTGATAGTCAGCCAGGTATTTATTTCGTCTATATAAGTCTGCTTTCGCTGAAAACGAGTTCACCTCGGTATTTATGTATCTAATCCCTGTCCTGTATTAAAACATCACATATTTCAATCATATCAAAAAATAACGACAATGTGAAATGTATGCAGAGGAACAGTTTAAAAAAAGAGCTTAAGCTCAGCATGCTGTTGAAGCGCTATGAGACTTCAGATGTAGGCGATGTACTCTGTCAAATTGGGCTCGGATTCAAAATTAACTAAGCTTCATCAGTTAATAATTATGTCCCCTGACCGTGGAAGTGACCAAAACGCACCATACATCCTTGAGGTTCGTGACAGTCGATTACTTTTAGTGATGTTCTCGATAATTGTTAAAATTAGTAGTTTTTATAAACAGACTGCATTCTTGCGTCAAGAGTCCCTGGACCCGTTTTCGTCAACTAATCGCCATCAATGCCTCTCCTTGTATAAATTACAACAATCACTAGACTATTAAATTTTTTACTCTAATTTAACATATGTGGCCTACACTAGGTAATTTTTGATCCTAGCGACATATTCGGAAACCCATATCTATATCTCCAGATGTCACGGAATGCAGCAAGACCTGGCGTTGTGAAAACAAATGAGAGAGGGTGCGGAGAATAAGTGTTTTTTTTTTGGTGGAAGGGATTTAAAAGACTTACAAAGATACAAGGATAAAAAGGCAATATCAATTATGGTAAAGCGATTCAATGCTTAACAGGTGATTAAATTAAAGATTTGAGTCTATCGACTCTGAATCATACTTTATAACCTCAAGAACAGAATCCTTGACCGACGTCTATCAGCGCCCGAACGGATCGTCGCAAAATTATATTGGAGTGGAGACTTGGAGAATAACGAAATTCTTAAATTTATCAATTTTTAGTCGTCGTGTCAGCATAACTGTTTGCCTTTTGCGAGACAAGTGGAATATACATACCTTCATTTTTGCAAGTTTGGTATACCACAACGAATTATCTCTTCGCAATAGTACTAGTTTGCTATGAGTCTAAGATTGTATGTGAGATTGTTGACCGTTGTTCAGTAACTATACAACTTGATTTTTCTGAATCATGCGTCTGAATCAGGAACCCATTATCATCATTTTTACGGATATCCATCAACCATACTCACACCTTCGATAGTAGAGACCTTCAAACCCCAGTGTTATTGTCTTTGTCGCCAGCCGTTCTATTACCAAAGGTTTGTATGAGCCAAGTAGAACTGGGATGGAAAGGTAATAGCAATGTACTTATTGCCACGTTTATCTGATGATCAATGAACTGAGAAGCACTCCTTTGTTTGAGGACTTTCACCCGAACGTGATGTCTTATCTCGACTGAATATCATCAAGGTTTTTGTTTTTCGAAATGACTACTTATACGGGTCTCTACTCACTAATAGCACAATCACTTCTATTGAAGGTAAAGGAGGAGGACTTAGAGTCATCGCCGTAAGGAAATCAGTGCAGTAAATGGACCAAGAGGTAAAAACCTTGATGTAAATTTCCAATCGATACAGCGGTAAAAGTATAACATGTAAATATGACATAGACAGATATGCGAAGTAGCGGAGAGATGTTAACGATTGCATGAGAACAACATTTCAAACTTGAATGGAAATGCAACGGGAATAAATCAGAGATGAGAGAGAAAGAATTTCTAGTGAAACATGATGCGTTGATGATTGAAGAAGGGGCAAGGGAAAGGGGGATACTCGAGAAAGGGGAGCAAGGAAGGCGAATACGAATAGAAGTCAAATGTTTTTTGGCACATCGTGAATTGTGTGGGTGAACTGTTCGCCGCATGAGAAATAAGAGAGCGCGGGTGAGGTCAGATTGATTGGTAATGAAAATAGTTCAATAAAGAAGGGATTTGTCATGTCTTTCGGCCATGAGCAGACGATGATTAGAAATGCCATCGTATTTCATTTGTAAACGATCTTCTTAATACTTCCTAGTACGCGGTTACCGTCACCTTTGCTGGAATGGTAAGAATGTCCAGGAGACTGCGAAGATCCCGAAACAGAGAGCGATGGTCGCCCTGAATGTGAAGCAGGGTTGTTGTTAGGAAGAACTTGTGACCAAAGCTCTCTATTTCTCTACCAGGCATCATGGAAATCCTGTATTTGCGTAAAGAGGGAGAATGCCGATGGTTGGTTGGAGAAGACATGATGATGGTGACGAGTATACGTAGATCCGACCAGGCGACAAGAATTGTTGTTATAGTATGAAAGATGTATAGCCACATGTGTTGACGATATGAATCTCTCATACTAGTAGTATTAGTCGCTATGGCAGTAATTGAACAGTTGGACACAGCGAGATGATAGAAAGAAGTAACCAGGAACGGCAAAGGTTTGTATAGAACTTGGCGCAAAGCTTTCAGTGTCAAAGAGAATACTCGTCGTATTTACCCAATCTAGTAGGAAATACAGAACTGCGGGAAAGATATCCTGCGAGTATCACGTTGCATTCTCCTTTCAGACAAAGCTCACAAGCCCTAGAATCCTAGATTGGCAGCAAAATAGTTACTAAAAGGGATGAATCTCTCGATATCGGCGATACACATGCATACCAGAGAACAAAACGAATTTAGGCATATTCAGTTTCTTTCAACAGCAGTATTGAGACGAGTGTGGATCAACGATTCCGACTCTGAATCTCGACCTTTCAGGCGTTCTCGTAACTTTTTGCGTTTTTTGTTAAAACGTAAATAAAGAATAACATACCTGGCTATCAACATCCAGAATACATCGACGACATGACGCGGCTACATCCTTGACAGTTTGAGTGCTTGTACCATCATGTTCAATGAACGCACCATCTTGAGTTAAATTTTGAGATTTATCACGGGAAACAAAATAATAATGTTTTCCATCAATTTCTCCTCGACATGGTGTGTATCTGGTTATAAGGAGTCATCAAAAGGAAACCGAGAAGTGGACGGGTGGCGGGTGCTGGCTTATACGAACGGGAAACACTGAATCCAAATTTGTCGGGATGAGCTAGGAAAAGAAGTGTTCGTGATGATCCGGAGATGACTAACGGCCCTAAAAAAAATCAGGGCGCATCATCTTCTCTAAGAATAGATAGGCTACATTCTTACGTGAGGAAGTACTCAACATAGTAGCTTCCCCTGAATTCGCAATATTACACGGGCCAAGCTCATACTACTTCCGGCACTAACTACATCAAGCTACTCTTTAATACCGACATTATCAGTAAGCAATCCTGATGCGGTTAGTCACGGTAATCTTTCATCTCCACTAAAGTAGGGCACAGCGGGGCACAGTTGTGGTGCACTTAACGTGCCATTTTATCAGAAATTTACAACCCGGTTGATATAATATGATTGTTTGGGCCCAACAACGCGTTATTTGTATATCCTTGATGTCGCAACTTTACAAAGAATATCAATATGATACTATCAATGTTCGGAATTATCTTCAGTTTGAGTCCGAGTCATATGGCTGTCGTGCCATGACAGTCCACATTCATGTCATTCCGAAATCAATTATGTAAAAGTCGCCAAGGAAAAAACAAGATGCCGAAGTTCTTTTGATGGTGAGTAACCACTGTTTTTGTTAGTGCGCACCTATATTATATTTATATCGTGTTGAACAGTAATGGTTGGAACTGTTCAACACGAAAGACCTTTCTCTAACAGTCTGACAAGCAAGACGAACGGCGAAACCATGAATACCTCGAGTCAGATCCTATCTGAAGAGTAAGTCGTCGTCGGGTCTTTTTTATTCTACCTCTTGAAATTAATAACTCTACAGATTGGTGCAAACAATCTCTATTGGGTAGGCCATCGAGTTGTTGTCTTTCTAATTGACTTGACGATCCGCAGAACCATACAGGTGGAAACATTCATAGCATCCTTGGATAGGTAATTTTCAAGAAACGGCTGGTCTTTATAGAGCTGAAATCCAAGTATGCAGCACTTTTATCTTACGCGTCTCTCCTTCATCTTGATGATGAAATTCAATACATATGGAAGCCAAAATTTACAGTAGCAACCTTTCTTTATTTATTTTCCAAGTACCCGCTTTTTTTAACTTCAATCCTCCTTGTGGTCGAGGGTCTTGTGTCGGTAAATTCAAAACCTTCTTCCTGTCCGCTCCTTTCTCAGGTGTTTTTTTTATATAGTCTATCCAGTATTTTTATCTCATTTACTCCAAATATAAAAGAAATGACAATGCCGTAAACCAGTCTATGTAATGATCTCGGATTTTTATCTAGTGCTATGAAAATATTTTCATTGATTGGAGTACAAGGTATTCTATTTTCATATATTACTTGAGTGGTGCTCATGTTTAAACTCCCGTAGGATTGATCTCAATTCGAACTCTGGCTTTATGCCAGGGATATCGGCCAATGACAATAGCACTTTTTACAACATTTTGCACTAGCTTAATCTTGAATATCTATGGTTGTGGATTTATAATCATTGTCATTGTGAAATATCTTAACCACATCATGTAGCTGCAACAATACCCTCATGCGACCCACTACCGTAGGATTTCCTATTATTCCCGATCCATTTTTTACTAACCTCACTTTTTTAGCTGTAAGAAGAAAACTCAAAATGATATCAACACGTTCTGAATGCAATATTCTTATAGCATATCTCCATAATTTGTTCATTGTTGAAAATGTCGCAACAGTTCTCTCTGACATATTGGCCTTCCTTGCAGTCATTCGTCAAGTTTGGGGTCTATGGAAAGAAAAGAAAAGATCAGGCTTAGAAGGTGGGAAAGACTTTGTTACTCTGCTTCTTCAACAGGGTAAGTTCACTCTTATCAAGATACCGGCGGCGATTAATTTTAGTTGTCAGGGATCTTAAGATTTTTGTAGGCGACAGTTATCATTATATTTTTCACACTGGGACTAATTTTTTTTAAATTGAAGCTTTGTACTTTTCATTACAGTCACACAGGTCATAATCGCATATGTGTGTTTACCCCAATCTTCTCCTCCATTTTACTAAATCCAGTCAATATGAATTTCCACAGATATCGCCAGTAAGATATTTCAATTCTCTGCTCCATCTCTTATATAATTGAACTTGAACACAGATAACCGGAACATATGTCACCACCTTTCAGAATGTGTACGAAATCTCTTGTATTTTTAATGCCCATTTATGTTACTTCCTCTTAGGCTCTCGACAATACTCATCTGCGAATTCACTCTGGCTCTTCGTCGACGGAACACAACAGCAAAATCACTTCCTAACCAGTCCACTTTAGAATTACCAGACTTGAACCTTTCAACCCAGAACAATCCAGTTAGATCTATACAGTCCGTAATTGGTCGGCTTCAGGAGAGGATGATTGCCGATATGGGAGAAAGGAGTGATCTAGTTGGTATTGATGGTCAAGGCCAAGGAGAACCAGACCCGGAAACTGCTTGAATTGTATAAACCACTAGTAAGTATCAGACCGTACTCTGATAATAAAGGAGTATTTGATACTCAATTAAATAGTTTATCTCGTCCATATGATTCTGCTTTTGAAGTTGTGAACGAGTTCATCTCGGCATCTATACATTTAATACCCATCCTCTCCAAAATATAGACCAAATCACCTCAATCACCTGAGAAATAAGGAAAGCACGAAGTGTATGTGTATGTAGAAGAATGGTCTTTAGTAAAATAAGATGAAAAAACATGATATCACAGTTCGGCTCAGGCTGTTGAGGCATTAGGGAAGATATGCTCTGTCGAATTTAATTCAGATTCAAAATTTCCCGGAGAAAAATCACGTCACAGATGGGCAGAGTTTTGCTTGGGTATATCCTACTAACTAACCTTCAACGTTTGTAATAAGTCCATCGCGGAAGTTCATGACTGGAAAGATCAGCTTCTCGAATGCTTTTATTTAAGGGCATATTCTACATAATTGTTGAAAGTAGTTTTTTTATAAAGGGACTGTATTTTTCTGGAGCCTTTTTCCATCGCCGTCAATATCTCTCCTTGTCTAAATTACCACTTTTTACTCTAATTTAGCGTATGCGGCCTTTACACTAGGGAGTTCCGAAATTCTAGTGACATATTCCTTAAGCTTCGGGAACCGATTCATATCTATATTGCCGAATGCAGCAAGACAAAGCCCTGGCGGTGTGAAAACAATGGAGAGAGGGGTGAGAAGAACAAGTTTTTTTCATGGGGAGACTTACACGGATAAAAGGCGATATCAACTATAGTAAAACAATCCAATGCAAGCCATTGATTTCCAGTATTTGTCAAACGTTTTTCTAAGACGCCATAGACTCGGTAGGTTTCAGTAGAGTATCTATCGTAAACAGATTGATCAAGGTTCTTAACCGGATGGAAATGTTTGAACCAGTTCAGCTGGCCTTGCATAGGACCGAGACCAGAAACCTTAAATATTGAAGAGTATTTATAAAACGATGCATATAAGCAGGACACACCTGGAACATTAACCATTCCCAAACTTGTGCTCGCTCGTCCAATGACTTCCCAACCCATCTACCATCTTGACCAAATTTCTCGGCCAGATAAAGTAAAATAGCACCTGACTCCCAGACGATAAAATCGTTGGCCGTATGGTCAATGATGGCAGGTACTCGACCATTCCTAAATGTAAAACTGCGGGTTAACTTCTCAAGTTCAGCCTGACGAAAGAGGGTCTAATACATACGGGTTTATTTTCAGAAAATCAGGCCGCTTCATACCATTTTCGACATCACCCATTTCCTATTCAAGGTTAAGAAATGAAAGAAATGTGATAATGTATTATTTATTTATACCTTCTTTTTGACCGCATATTTCACACCGAGTTCTTCAAGGAGTATCATTACCTTTAGAGGGTTTGGTGTTTTACCATGAGCGAAAACAGTGACTTGAGGATCCATATTAATAGAGATAGAGAATAATTTCAAAGCTGTGGGACAAACACATTTATACGGTTCTCTTGAATACGTATGTTTTCTTAAACATCTCTGCCGGGTCATGAATTAATTACCCAGGAAAAAAAATATTGTTTATCACTCACCGATTACAAATTTATTATGCATGTTATACTGAATATTATACTATGCTGCCCCAGTCCGTTTGGATATTTGTACAACTGGAGGACTCGGAAAATTAGTGAGTTCGGAGAGTGTTGTACTGCCAGAGTTTGTATCCAATTACTAGCTGCCTGCTATACCCAAATGCTAATTCTATCGGCTGTATCAGACACTGTATGGACAAATGTGGATTTCGGTTGAACAGATATAGTCAGGTTTTTGATATTTTGAGGTGATAATTATACTGCATGCTTATCATCTCTATTTTTCTACAAAGATTTAGTTCAAAAGAAACTGCAAACCGGCGCACACGCAGTACACTGTTGGCAGTGTGTTAAGTGTGTGAACCCTTTACATAAATTGTTGTTACGATCCGGAATGTTGGGATTTGTGACTCGGACATATATACAGTAGCTTACATAACTAATACAATGAGTTGTTGTGTTTCTTCTATGACGTCTGTGTCTTCTGAGTTCTGTGTTTGCGCCACCTTTCGAGTGTGTGCCGTCTATTTCGTGCTATAATTTCAACACGGAGTGTTTCTGAATCCTGACAAATTTAGACAAACTGTGAACAAGCAACATATTGACGTATCTATATAAATCTTGTCGTCACTGTATGGACGTGACAGAAGTCAATGACGGGTTTAGGAAGAACATTTCTTCAGCATCAGCTCTTGCGTTTACTCTCTGAATCGATTTCATTGTGATCCAGAATGATAGAACTCTATTTCTGTGACATGTCCACATCTAACGTCGATGCCTAATATTTACTGTCTGTGTAGATGATGTATCTGCTCAGGCTCTCCCGTACGTTATAAAGCTGGTCCAGGTGTAAAAGTTAACGTTCATGTTCGGCGCTCAGCTCTCGCCGCTTTGAACTAGTAAGTCCTACTTATTTTCCTAAAAAAAATTAGTAATCGGTATGAAAAGGATGTCGATCTTGATTCCTCCATTTCTTATTACATCCTATCTTTTGATATTCCACCATGCCGTTCCACTCTCTTTCGTAAACGTTCGACCCAGCATAACACAAGACACTCCTCTGACCGTCTGACGGATAGGCGAATGCCTTATGACCAAATTGTGTCAATACGCTGATTTATGTTCTTGAATTAATAATCTTCCTCGGGTCAGGGGAAGTCGACACCGATAGTGGTCCTCTGGGGATTCAAATTAGCCACAACGCCGTAACTCCACAACTTAAGACCAATCATCTCCCTGTCAGACGTGATATGTCAATTCTTTGAACTTTCTGCATTTGGGAAACTCGAGAACCTAAATCAACGGTTATGGAGCAGGAAGGTACTTTTGTAGCGTGGTGTACCCCAACCCTGAAGCAGAACTCGTACTAGTCCTAAGTTCGAAACACGTTGCAAGGTACTCGGTTTATTTGGACGCCAGATTATTTGCAAACAGACTGATTCAGACCAACCGATAATCAACACTGCATCGAAAGATAAAGTGGAGATGAATATATAATTTTTATTTGGTCGTCTATGCCATGCTGAGGTTGAGTTTTTTTTTTTATGTAAAGGAAAATCACCTGTATAGTCGAGGTAATTTTCTTGGTTCGCTTCTTTACAGCAACCGCCTCTCATCTAGTCACAGGAACCCAAACAACTTTCGGCAAGTTATTGAATGCCACATGTACTGTTCTCTCTGTCGAATGGTAAACGGCCCTACTGATACTATCCTATTCAGTTTCCTCGGCGGAAGCATTTTCTGTGTGATCCCAACTTCTGTCAACGTATCTATGTTCAATTGGCTGTACATATAACACTCCTGCTGCCTATCATCTTGGTGTTTTCGCAAGGTGTCTTGGAAACAATCAGGACTTCAGGAAGCGTATACAGGACCTGACTGTCAAGTTCGAAACAATTTTTAACCAGGATCAATTTCAACAAGTAGCACTATCACCTCACTACCTCGGCTGCAAACACACCATTTGCGATATCTACGTCATTGATCAATGGTTGCACTTCTTTCACATGGTCAAATCCATGTCTCGATTCATTACGGAAATTTATCATTCGTTTTGCGATTCTTTCTTGGAAACTTTCTTATTATATAGGAGTACAGAGCTTGGTATTGTATTTTTTTGGGACAAACCCGTTCTTTAGTGAACAATAGACGTCAGGGCGTTTGTATTTATATTCCCATTATAATGTAATGAAAGTAACGTGTTATAGGAAATATCACGGATTTGCATGACAAACTGCGTTTTGGCTTCCTGTTCATGGAGGGTATCATCCAGAGCATCGAGTCTCCCTCATTTGGTACTTCATTTAAGTTTTTAGCAGTGTTCAAGAGTGAATGATAAATATTTATTCATTGATTTTATTGGGATGGGGAAGTGGAGTCGACCAAAATGCATAACCTTCGATGGCGGCACCTTGTCCTAGCAGTTGGTTACCACGGTCGGATGCAAAATTGGAAATGGGTTTCTGAGATTTTGTTGTAAGTTAGATTTAATTGGCTGCTGTCTACTTGTAATCATCGACATCGAGTTGCAGACTCAACATGCCGTCTGCAATCTCAACAGCGCCAGTGGCTTTCTTGCTATATGTATACTCAATGACTTAGGCCGACAGCAAAGCTCTCCAGAGACATCAATGGTACTCAACCGCTCAGTGACAAATGCAGCCGAAGTAGAGAATTCGATATATCGGTTTCCAAGGAAAATCACAAGTTGGAAGCTCATCTCGGGAAACGAGAGGATCCCATGATACGGAATGTTTGCAATTTCAACTACCATCACCTAGTTGTTATGTTTCGAGCTTGAGATCGAGTCCGGAGAACAACTGAAAGCGTTATCAAAACCCCTTTTCAAGCCACCTCACTGGATAGTGGATACCATACCAAACAATGAAAATAGGGCTACTCCATTGACGCAATCGAGACAACAAACTGCTCCAATGCTTTGAGTTGATAATTCAACTAAGTTTTTGTTTGAACTGATCAACATAATGTTTTTATTTTGTTTCCACCCCATTTTTAGATCTCAAGCCCGTCCAGCTCACAATAGCAACACGTACTCGCACAACCCGAGATGTGTATGCTCCCGCTCATCTCATCTCCAATCGAGGCTCGCATTCGTAGTATATTTACGTCGTATGTAGGCAAACTACAATGGCTGGAATTGTTTAAGCAAAGGACTCTCCTTGAACCACTCGACAAGATGAACAATGAAACTATAACTATGAATACCTCAGTTCAGATGATATCTCAAGAGTAGGTTGTCAAATCCTTCAATTTACCTGTTGAGTTAAAACCTTCACAGGATCACTCAATCAGTCTCTCAAGAGTAAGCCACCGCGCTGTTGTTCTATTAATCAAACTGACAATCTGTAGAACCATACAGGTAGAGACATTTATAGCTTCTTTTGGTAAGTAGTTTTCAAGAAATGGCCAGTCTTTACAGGGCTGAAATCTAATCATGTAGCACTTCTATTTTACACCTATCTCCTTCATCTTGATGATGAAATTCGATACATATGGAAGCCAAAATTTACAGTAGTGACCTTTCTTTATTTATTTTCCAAATACCCGTCTTTTTTAATCTTAGTCCTCCTCGTGGTCAATGACTTTGTCTCGGTAACTTCAAAACTTTCTTCCCATTCATTCCTTTCTCAGATCCTTTACAGTCTCCCCGGTATTTTTGTCTCATTTACTCCAAATCTAACAGAAATGACAATGCCCGCAAACCAGTATATGTAAGGATATTCAATTCTCAAGCAACGCTATAAACATTCTTCCATTGATTGGAATACAAGGTATTCCATTTCCATATACTTGAGTGATGCTCATTTTCAAACTCCTGTAGGATTGATCTCAATTCGAACTTTGGCTTTATGCCATGGATATCGGCCAATGGCAATAGCAATTTATACGACATTTTTTACTACCTTAATCTTGTATACCTACGGTGAATTAAATTACAATCAATTTCGTGTTGAACTAAATATTCTAACCACATTGTGTAGATTCAGCAATGAATGGATGCAATCCACAACCGTAGGATTCCCTATTATCCCCAACCTACTTTTTGTTGATCCTGCTTTTAAGCTATAAAATAAACTTAAAATTACATCCACATTTTCTGAATGCATTATTCTTATAGCATATATCACTACCTTGATCCTTGTTGGCAATGTCGCAGTGATTCTCTCGGATGTATTAGCCTTCCTTGGAGTCATTCATCAAGTCTGGGGCCTATGGAAGGAAAAGCGAAAATTAAACTTACATAGTACCGGGAAGGACTTCGTTACTCTTCTTCTCCAACAGGGTAAGTTCACTCTCATCAAGACACCGATGGGCGATGAGCATTCTAAAATTAATTTGTATGTGTTGTCAGGTATTCTAAGGTTCTCGTATGTGGCAGCTACCATTATTTTTTTTACTGGGACTAATCTTTTATCAAAGCTTTGTCCTTTTCATTTCAATCACGCAAGTTATAATTGATTATGTGTGTCAACGCAAGTTTCTACTGCATTTCACTAAATCCACTCATTTTGAATCTCCACAGGTTTTGCCAGTAAGATATTTTATTCTCTGATATTGCATCCTTTACTTAATTAAACTTTACATAACAGATAGTTGGAGCAGATGTCACCGCCTTTCAGAATATGTATGAAACCTCCTATATACTTGTGAATGCCCATTCACATTTACTTTCTCTCAGCCTCTCAATAATACTCATCTGCGAATTTACCCTGGATCTTCGTCGACGGAATGCAACAAGATCGCTTCCTAACCAGTCTGCTTTAGAATTACCAGACTTGAACCTGTCATCCCAGGGGAATCCTGTTAGATCTATACAATCTGTACTTGGTCGGCTTCAGGAGAGGATGATTGCCAATATGGGAGAAAGGAGTGACACAGTAGATATTGATGGTTCCGGCCAAGGAGAACCAGATGAGGGAACTGCTTGAATTGTATTAACCACTGGTAAGTATCAGATCTGTACACTTATATAGTATTAATACTCAGTCAGATAGTTTATTCGTCCACATGATTCTGATTTTGTTGCGAACAAGTTCACACCAAGAATCCCAGTATTTATAATACCCAGCCTGTCCAAAATGTAGACCGAATCACCTATTCCTATTTCAATGCATGTAAAAATTGGGGGAAAATATGGGGTGAATGTAGGGGAATAGTTTTTAAAGATGACATCATTCCATATGCTGTTCAAGTTGGCGTGTTATAAGGACTTCAAGTTATGATATCTGTGCTCTTGGTGGTTGATTGAGATAATTGAAAGTTTGAGTGCAGTTTTAGACCTGAAATGTTGTTAATGAAGGTTTTATTCTTAACATAAAGCAATAACATACGTCTGCACAAAAGTTTGATCAAAAAGAAGTTAAAAGGCTGTTATTGCAAAAAGTTCAAAGAAGTTAGAAGAACGACATGGTCATTGATGGGTGGTGGTGGGGAACTTACATGGATTAATTGCCCAACAAGGAAGATCTTTTGAAGTAACTCAGCATCTACATCGTCCTTTTTCACACCTAAAATCAGCACCTTGAAAGCCTCATTATATGCAGGAGTGTCTCTCATGTCCAATATCCCAACCTGGTACTCTTCGGGAGTATAGAAATGCAATATCATAAAAGTCGGTTTCTTGCTTTCTCTTATTTACCGCACGATCATACACGGTTCGTATTTTTTCGCGAAGCATCCCAGCTGGTGAAAAGACCTTAACAGTCGTGCCATCGGGGAGAATGACAGTGAGGCGAACTACTTGTTGATACTGAGGACGTCTCAGCCAAGCACGAGGCTCAAAAATTGCAAGCGGGAATATACAATCCTCACCGACAACTATAGCTGAAGTATAGTATCCTATATTATCGGCATCAACCATGGTGAAATCTGGCAAAGTGCCCAAATGTTCGTTTAATTTGCGCGCGAGCATTTCGTTGTTCGCCACGCCACCAACGATTAAATCGATATCTATTGTGGTACGAAGAGATCCGAGTGCAATGCAGGCAGCACCAATAATACCATAAGTAATATTGAGTTTTTTGAGTTCTTTAGCCAGGATAGCGAGGGCCGTTCGGATTTTGTTAGACATCCCGAGACCGGTGACGATATTACCTCCTCCGCGTTACTGTAACATCGCCGGAGGCAAAAGGCTTCCATGTCCTCGTCCGCCCCAACGGTCATAAAAATCAGTCAACCTTTTGACAAGGTAGCCATTAGCTGCCTAGATCACAAAGGCCCGATAGGGCCAGGTGCAGCTTACGGTTCAATTACATGGGGAAAGATAGATTTATTTACTGAACCATTATTACGACATGGTGTCGGTCCTATTGTCGCTTGGGGTGATTTTGCTATGAAGTATTATGGCGTGCCAACTGCTATGCCAGTAAGTTTTTCTTGACTCAAAAATCATAGTGGTAATAACACACCAAACACAGTTGATCCACATCCTCATTGACGACTCTCAACTGGATACAGCACTCAATGCCCTTCTCGACGCTGGTCATACAGATACTACCGATAACATTAACAAATCCTCCAATTGGAAAGAAATTGGGGACCGGTTTCTCCAAATTCGTTCGTATTCTCTCCCGCTATACTCGGGTCATCACTCACTACCACTGGTCATGTACATAAATATAATAGTTATCAAGGAGCGAAATTCAGAGAATCATTTAGGGGTGTTTTGATTCAAGGCTTTTCGGTCTGCGAGCCATACATGACTCCCTCAAGAGCAAGCACGTTCCCAGTGGTTCATGGATTATTAATTCCACCTCTTAAATCTCTCGCTGAATCTTTCGTCGTTACTACCTTCAAGTTTTCAAACCCAAAGTCATTGACTTGTCACTTGTTTAGAGCTTGGCGTGCGTATCTAATGGGTAGCGGCTATAATCCTCTTTTGGAAGACGCAATACAACTCTCTTGAGGTGATAAATGAGGACATGGTTTTATATTGGAGAACCGGCCGTCTGATCTGCTCCGGTTAATTCTTTTCCTGTACTGCGGGCTCCACTTGATGAACTACATAGATCGACGCTCAAGTTCAATTTTTTTTTTTAAAGATATGGAACAACATTGCGAGTGCGATATGGATTGAACACTTTGAAATGTTGTTCCGAGCTTCAAACATGTATTTAATACTAACGAATCCGAATGTAAACTCTATTTCAAATTGTTTTAAAAATTGAAAACTTCTTTTTTTGATCTTCCAATACTACTACATCAATGAGCTACGAGTTTCGAAGCCGCGGCCTTGAAACTAGGCAACTCCGCGAGTTTACTAACATACGCCTGCAACTTTGGGAATTTATCAGTAGAGATATCAGCATTTCCCGCAATTGAAACCCCTATAAGTTAAGTATTAGGAAATAAATACTGGATTTTTTTAGGAACGCAACTTACAAGCATAGAACGCAATATCTGGGATTGATGTTTCATCAGAGACACGTTGGTGTTCCCGGTTGAATGAATTATTATTTGACGTACCAGCAATAGTGAGACGATCCAAAGCAATATATTCCCTTCCAGGTTCGGACAGTCTCTTCTCCAAGACACCATATACTCGAAGAGTCTCGTTAAGATATCTGTCATATACGGACTGGTCGAGGCCCTTCACAGGATGATAGAACTTGAACCAAAAGACCTGTCCTTGTATAGGACCATTTCCAGAAATCTAGAAGGAAATTAACATGGGTTTTGAAAAGAGAACGGAAAATAAAAAAGTACCTACCTGGAAAGCTAACCACTCTGATACTTCAGTTCGTTCTTTCAGAGATTTGCCAAGGTATTTTCCAGTGGATTCAAAACGTTCTGCGAGGTAACTCAGAATGGTACCCGATTCCCAAACTACAAAATCATCATTCGTATGATCGATTATAGCGGGCACACGTCCATTTCTATTACAATTCGAAACCTCTTTTTTTGGTGTCAGCCAGTATAAATGAAAACTCACGGGTTGATTTTCGTGAAATTCTCGTGCTTGATACCATTTGGACTGTCGTTCAATTCCTAGTAAAAATAAGTACTTGGTCAGAAAAAAGAAAACTTTTCAAAAAGAAATCTACGGTATATGCACCTTTTGAACGATCTCATAATCGACACCTAATTCTTCTAACAGGATCAAGACCTTGTGTGGGTTTGGAGTTTTTCCATGACCGAAAAGTGTGATTTTAGCCATTTAAGTATGGATAGTGGTTTTTTTTTCAGAGAGATGAGAGTCCCCCTTTTATATTCGCATTTTCAGTTCGGTTGTATGTTCATCCTGATTGACCCCTTGACACATCCATCGATCGGTATGGAAAATAATCAAAAAAAGAGCACCTGTTCTCTTCTTCTTTGTCCCTTGTCTTACCAAGCTTTTACAAATTACTCCCATGGGTCCTTTCCGAGAATGGCAAAAGCTGGATTTTCACCATTTGTTTGGGTTGCGCATACCCATGTCGTCATCTTTATTATAAATGATACAATTTCTAAAGCTCGAGGACACCTAATAAATTATTTGATACACAACAGAAATGCGAAAACGTGCGTTTCCCGTCGCTTACTATATACTCTCTACGACTGTTGTCCCCAACTTTCTCGAACTTCCCGTAGTGCTTTTATAGTCCAGGGTCGCAAAATCCCCCCTGCAAATAATACTCCAGTATTCCATAACAAACCCAGAACAGCCTCCTCTCCCATTGCATTTGCATTCTTTCCAGGAATGGCCTGTGCTGCTTGAAGTAAACTGGCAGAAGTAGCTTCAGCCTCAATACGCATGCGTTGCAAAACACTCGGAGGAGGAATATTTGTCCTCGTGAGAAAGAAACCCAGATTTCTAAGAAGTTCCTTTTGCGCTTTATAATCATTCGCCGTTACCGGCGTGCGTAACGATAATCCTTCTGAACAGTGATATCTTTTCAGTCCCTCCTTAAGATCACCATTATTATCGTTTTGGCGTAAATCCCGCATCCGCAGTTCCAAATCACGCTCAGCTGCAAGCAATAACGGTCGACGCATAAGAGGTGGCAATGCCGCATTATCACTTTTCCCACTAAACCTCGCGTCGTATATATTCTTGTAAAACTCATCATGCCAAGCGAGATCTCGTAAAGCCAACGGTGTCCAATGAGGAATCCGGCGAGTTAGATGAATTGACAGATACGTTGGTAACATATGTGCTCTATCTAGAGTTAGACATTCAAGCATCGCTGCTTGACTAAAAGCTGAGAAAATAAGTTCTTCTTCGTCCGTCCCGTCATTGCGGCAGAATCGGTCGGCAAAAGCGACATAAAACGCTTCATTTGAGAATGATGATATAAACTGATAAAATTCGGCTGAAGATGGTGAAAAAACATCGGATGGTTTGGGGTTATCTAAAACCGCCGCGTCGCCTGATGATGCTCCAGAACGCACGTAAATACTTCGACTACCTCGTGGGTCTTCACCATAACCCAGATGACCAGTCCTGCGTTTTACCCATAGGGTCTGATTTCGGAGTAGTACATCCCTATGACGTTGGTTATTGGCAATGTCCAAGATGAATGGGAAATATCGTGGATTATCAACACGAATCGTCAGCAAGCGATTGATATCTGGGAATAAAGTAGGTGATATCAATTGCGCCGCACGAGTATCTTTGCCTTCTCTCAATTTGACTTTAACAGGTAGATAAACTACTTCGTTGCTTTCTACATCTCTCCCTATTAGGCATCTAGGCTCCACTGCTAGAACCCAAAGATGCCGCAACGCTTGTAGGTGTCCGCGGTTTTCATGTGAAAGAGTCGGAAAACGAGGATAAAACGCAGCTAAAAGAGCTGCAATACCAGCATTAGAGGTTCCTAGCGTATATCGACCTCCACCCAAGAAGAGCATTCCAATCGCCATGTGGGTCGCCATATGTACACCATATCTACCCGGTTGAATGGCTTGGCCATGTGAGAATCTGAACCTCCGAAGACAATTAATCTCTCCTGTCCCAGCCATAACCATCGACAACGCCAATGACATCAAGTTCAACCCATCACGGACAGCGGCCCGTTTAATACGATGATCAAATTGTCCACCTACGGAAACAAAAGGAAGTTAGTTTCTGGTATTAAAAATAGTAATAAAATGAACCCACTATTTTGGTTGGATATTCGTGTGAACAAGTCATGAAAATGAATAAGACAGGTATATGGATCCTCCTGAGCAGTGCCCGCGTATTTGAGGCCCATAGCAAAACATGCACCAGATATAATATTAAAGTAAGCCAGTTCCAAGGATTCATCTATATGTTTCCCCGTCATACGTTGTTCAAGAGCTTCCAAAGCACTTTTAGGTAATTGATCGGTGACCCATTGAGGCGTTGGGGTGATCTTATCCCACATTATTAATGCTCTCCCCAATGTTCGTACGAGAAGGAAACTGGGTTGAAGACGGTGCAATTCAAGTAAAGTATTCGGCACCGTAAGAACATCGACGATATCTTCCCGTCCAGTTTTCAAGAACATAAGTGCCAAAGCGAGTGTTGCAGGAGCGGATGTCAAGCTCACGTCGAAGCTGTCTCTGTTGAGCCTGTTGCCGGGAAGAAGAGGCTCTCCATGTATCAGTATTCTTAAGCGAGATATCATATTCATATCCGCCAGACTCGTCGTATTAGCCCCACCACCAAGCATAATCATTCCGAAGGCCAGTGCAGCCGATAAAGCATACGCTTCGCGATGGTCCGCTGCCTGATTAGAAGCATTAAGCTGAGTCCTACTGATTTCGTGCAAAGCTAATTCTGCCATCCTCCGATCAGTGGTACCAAGATACAAAAGGCCCATGCCAACCAATCCAGCCGCTTGAGTCAACATCCCAATGTTAAGGTCGACAGACGGATTAGGAAGTAGGGCAGGTGTATGCACCGCCAAAAGTTTCATAACGTGACGGTTGGCTGTACCGACATGAGCAACGGATAGTCCTAACAGAACACCAATTGATGTCAAGTCATGTTTAGGTGTGAGATAAGAGAATGTATGCCATGTCAGAAGATTCTTTAAGTGGCAAGTCAAACCGAGCCCGAATAAGAAACCGGCATGTTCTGCAGTCAATTCCGCAGGCCGATTGAAGATAATCCACGAACTATCTATCATCTTGGACGTTGGTGACAAACGTAAACCAGCAGCGACGCCGTTATGGAAATCCGCCCAATTCTTGGCTTCGGTGTTTATCTTATTGCCATCCACTGTTACAAGGGTATTATACGGTTGAACACGAACCGTAAATTCCATCTTAGGAACTTGATAAACGTCACGGGTAACGGTAGGAACAGTCCCAAAAGTAAACATTGCACGTCCAACAGGAAGCGCTAACGTGCGTTCCGCTACCCTTAGAGCAGTGGTCTGTTGTTCCCGGGCAATCTCATGTTCACTTTAGGTAATGATAATTTATCAAAATTCGACGGATAAAGTTACTATAGCAACTTACGTTAAATCATTTCGATCCGGCATTTTGACATTCGGAGGTGATGAAGACTGTAACATGCGAGCAACTTCCTGTATACGACGGTCACTACCAAAACGGATATCGGTAAAATCTCCCAAGTCAAGCTCAACTCCAGATATTGCAGGAGGCTCAGATTCCATAGCCGCATGTGTGGTAGCGATTAGCTCTCCAACAGTAGCACGAGACCAAGAGGGATCCTATGAATATCTCAATCTGAGGACAGTAAACAGAAGAATCTGGGATTTTTTCTTACCGAATGTTTATTAACCTGACGGAAACTGTCTCTTGAAGTCATATGAAATGCATCACCCGCGATCATCTGTGCAAAATCGGGTCGCAGAATAAGATTATAAGCTGTAGCGGACCAGTCACCGCTAGGAAGGGTTTGACAAGTCCGTAAGGCTTCTCGAATCGGCTGTGCAAGCCCAGGAGGCATATTATCCAGATCATCATTCGTTATACCAAGTCGAACCATCGTTTGCATTGCGTTCTCAGCTCGTTTGCGAGCGGTTGAAACCGTTAAATCGGTAAAACATTCCCATACATTGAAGAAGCGGTATATGTCTTGAAGAGGATCTGTCCTACCGTATTGCAAGGCTGGCTCGAATTGATACATTTGCCCAATGTGAATCAGCATGGTCCATCCAGCTTTAGAATGAGGCTCAATCAATCTAGAAAAGAGATATAGATAAATGTCTGGAGGCTGAGGTCGAAGACGTGTTGGATATTCAGCTAAATAGACTTTAATAAGCCAGTAGGAATTGATATTGTTTAATCGATTTCTTACTTTCACGCTTTGGATCCGCCCATCCTTGAAGATTTTCCGGAAACACTCGTGCCCAATAGTCTGCCCATTCGGGACGTATTGTTCGCGCAAGCGCAATCAGTAACCGAGCGAGTCGAGGGAGAAAGGCGTGCACTGCATCTGTTTTAAGTTTATAACCTTCTGCCAGAAGATGAAGAGCAAGAAGGCAGGGGTCAATATCTTCCGCGGGAAGAGGAGGCGGTCCCGTGGATTGCTGACTGGGCATAAAGGGCAAATCCAACAGTTCTAGGACACGGTCGTTTTCAAACCTAGCGTTTGAAGTAGAATAGGCCAATGCTTCCCAAGCGGTGGAGAAGGTTGCCACATTCGCCTTTCTATGGTTAGGTGATTCAACCTTGAGTAAATCACAAACTGCGTCAACAAAACATTCCCATTCTTCATCGTTTTCCGCCAGTCCATTCAAAGCAGAGACCTTATGAAGCCATGAAAGATGTAAATCGAATGCACGTTGAGTGGTCAAAGCAAAAGACAGAGCCACGAAACATGTCTTGGTCAGCTCATCCCGATGAATATACTCTATTTTGGATCTTGTAGTTGTTCCATCTTCGAAATGTATTGTGACCGAGTTATGGAGGGGTTCACTGACGCCAACAATCCTTTCTTTGTCGATGAATGAGTGTATCGAGTGCATTAATACATCTGACGGCTCATCTACAGGCATTGCGTCATCATTCGCAGAGGATTCATGTCGATGACCCTTTTCATGGAGAGTAGACCAGAAAGGGCGGGGTCTTAGATCCAGGTTTATAAGCCTGGTGCCATGTGTAAGCACTACAAGATTATTATCGGGCGTAACAATTAGCAAGTCCAGAACAGAATGGCGAAATGCTGAAATGGCGCAGGCCGAAATTGCTGGCACATGTACAGGCGGACAGACCCTTAGTGTATCTTCATGCGGAATCCGTACAATCACATATATCGACAGTCGCCGGCTAGCAGGATAATGAACAGCCAATAGAGAACGATGGAACTTATGATCAAAACGCGTGTCGAAGAGATGGACAGTAATCTTATCGGGATGAAATTGGCTTGGAAAAAACAATCAGCCGGTGGTGTTGAAGCAAATGATGAAACCTACTCTTCAGGAGGGATGGGAATGGCTGAGATCTTTTCTACCCAGATAGATGGCCGAATTTTCTTATGACCAGAATCCATACGAATTCCAATAATATCCTCCTTATTCTCTGAAACTTCCTTAATTGTTTGAGGTTCGGGGACGACCGCTGGAATGCGTAGTTGGTCTTGTGACGCCTGCCTTTCATGTCCAGGAGTGGGTCGGAGTGATTGTGGGTGAAATGGATGGGGCCACGACGAAGGTAATTCTCCTCCTGGTAATGAAGCAAGGGTAGGTTGGATGCTGATAGGCTGTCTAGGAAGGGAAAAGGGTATCGTTGATGGCGGCGGGGGAGGAAAACCTGTAGGCGGCGCCGTAACCAGAGGGGGTGATGAAGGAGGGATCCTATCGGCACGATCCTGCAGTTCTCTACGACGGATAGTTGCAGGGTCATGGGGATGACGAGGCGTCGAAGTAGTAGATGAATTGAACTCCTTGGTGTCATGGATTGGTTTGTCTTGTGGATTGTTTTGAGATCTTTTCTTAAGAACAGGATCGGGGATTTCACGAGGTTTGAGATATGCGTATCTCCAAATTGAAAGATGCACTTGATGAGTATATCGATGGGGCTTTGGTTGTCGTGATGGACTAGGAGATTTCGGTGTTTCTCCTGATCGCGATTGAGCTTGTAAAGAAGGAATCGGTGCGGTGCAGGTCACGATAAGAGACTCCGATGCTGTCCCAACTGTTATATCTTCAGATACCCATAAGACCTTGTCTGTTGCCGGTGGTTGTTGCAAAGGTGGGAGTCTCTCGGGCACAGGGGGTAGCGGAGGGGGATTTCCTTGCATATTACGAGAATGAGCCGGTTTGGGACCTGTAAACGAAGTAAAATCAAAATCTTCTGGATTTTTTATATCCGGAGAGTTATTAGGATCCACTCGAGTTATCGCTGATGGTAGACCTGTTGCGCCAAGTGCCCCATGAATATGTGCAGCGACACCCACCACTTTGAACTCGGCGAAGGGATCGTGAAGTGAGAATAAAGTCGGTAAAAGTGGTTCTCCCGTTTGAGCAGACTCGTTCTCTTCGACCTGAGTAACGGCTCGTTGAAGTAATACACCATGTGGACGCAAAGGCCAGGCTCGTCGGACCAAGAAAGGCATGTTGAAAGTGTATTCTTCGCCATTTTCAGTGAATATCTTGCCTATACTTCTTAGAAAAACGAACACGGCCGAGACAAGTTTGGGAGGTGTGATCGCGCGCTGCCTTGCTTTGGCACTCTCGGCGAAGCGACTAAAAGCTGAGGTATTCGTTGACGAGGCTTCCAAATCCTCGGGAGATGTTGATGAAACAGAAGCATTGGAGCCCTCGGCAACACCACCTGGCAACTCTAACAAGCCCTTGCATGCCCACTGTATGTCTTGATCCTCTTCTTCGAGAGTCCACTTCCGACAAATAATAACACCTGCTGATAATATGACACAGCAACTATTCCAAGACAGTTCCACATCATGAACAAAGCCCTCTTCAAGTGTACTTTCGTGAGAAGGATATAAAATCGTTTGTCGAATTTGACGTGAAATCGGGGGACGGATCACTTGCCGAATAGATTTTAGAACGTCGGATTCGTCTTTATGAACATTCTCCCCAGGATACACCCTTCTGAAATATTCACCTGCAGGATTTGGTCGAGGTCCTAAGAAGGGAATGGTGAGTGCCTTAACCATTGGCGGACGACAGTTGTGAACATTGCTTGTGACAACGCGTCGCGGAGTTGAACAGGCGGCACGCGTCGGACACAACATTGACTATTACATCCACATGACATTCATAAATATCTTTCAGTGAAAACATATACATATTATCGGTTGACATTTACAACCAAGTTACAAGAACGATTAAAACAAACACTCCCCGAAATAAAAGGAAAAAAAAACACATAATCTATATTCAAAAAAAAAATCCCAAAAAATCAGACTTTACCGTCCAACCCAGTCATAGGGCATATCAGGGCCATAACCCATTCTCCAAGCAAGCTGCTGGAACATATATCGCATACCTTGATAATCGGGCGTGGCTTCGAAGGTGAGCGAGCGCGCATGTCGTAGAAATAGGGCGAATTCGACTGGTAAACCTGCGCATAATGTCGAAATCGGAATTCTGCGTTTAGCATCTGCAATGGGTGTGTAATCATCGTATTCATTTGCAACTCGCTGTTGATTTATCAATAAACATTTCAAACTGTTAGCTAACCTCATACTTACCCTAGGAGCTGGCCACGGAAGACGTTTCAGACAGTCTATGAAAATATATCCCAACGCTTCCATGTCGTTGCGGCGGCTCTGCTCTGAAGCAAAGGTAAAATATAACACCTAGACAAAGAAACAAGCCAAGCTCACCTTCACCGTCATGTGCACCCAGACTTGCGTATCGTGAATTACCCCAAAACCCTCGACCTGTCTTCCAGGGAATATGGATGCCTCCTGGCGTACGGTAGGCTTTCGCCATTCCAAAATCTATGAGATATATTGTTTTATCCCATAATTCACGTCCGATAAGGAAGTTATCCGGTTTCAAATCTCTTTTTCATGAATTAGATTAATTACCAGAACAGTAACAAAGTGCTGACCTGTGGATCATGCCATATGAATGTAAGCTTTGTATCCGCGCGATCTGGGTGCAAAGTCAACTCATTGAACTGACAACGATATCTACAGCAATTCCTACCATTTGATCTGCCATCATAAGAACAGTAGGTAAGCTGAAATGTCCACCGCAAGCATCCAGAACGCTTAGCAGGCTCCGTCCTAGAACGGGAAGTACGAGAACATTATAATCTCGTACAGTTCCAAACCACTAGACGATTGCTTTAACAGAAAAACAGCTGTCAAATGAAGTCCACGCAAACCTTCATAACCGGTATGCCTGCCGCGCCTCTGAGTGTTTCGTACATTTTAGCCTCGACCTTCAGCATAACCACCGAAGCTTTCGTTGATTCAAGTTTTATGGCAACCTGTCTATTTGATACCAAGTCGACACCAAGATATACATCCCCGAAAGAACCAGCACCTAATTTCTTGATAGTTTGGTAACTTCCGAAGATCTCTCCTAGTCTATCGCCTGGTTTCTTGGGAGCATTGTTAGGAGGTGACGGCGCGGGGGCACGAACAGGTTTATTGAAATCAATGCCCCCAAGTATCGGGCGATTTTTCTTCTTTGGGGAAGGAGGTAAAGGGATCTCCTCTGGTTTGGTGGTCTTCAGTTTTGGCTTTTCTTTATTAACATGCTTGGCTTCTTGCTGAGGTTTCTTTTCAGCCTTTTCTCCCTCTACCTTCGCCGTGCCCCGTGCCTTCCGCTTTGTCTTGGGTTGAGGGGGTTTTGCCGTCAGATTCAGAGAAAGGATGAATGCGCACTCTCGGCTAGCAGGTCTCCGCGAATGTTCGACCCTATAAAGGTCACAACTATATAATACCGAACGAAAAGTGTGCAGGAATAGCTTACAGTGGATCGTCATTAATCTCCCATCCAGACAGACTGGTGTCGCAGTACATGCAGGTTGCTGTGTCATCTCCTGGTACATTGTCCGGAGTAAATACAAAACCAGCTTGAGCCATCTATAAAATTTGAATAAAGCAATTTCAGAACCGAATTGAGACATCTTGTACAGACCTTGTTGGCATTACAACCATGCGATGCAGATTGGTGCGGCCACCAGTCTTCCGTCTTTCCTCCAAATGTTTCAAACCGGGCCTTTTCTAATGTCTTTGAAGTAGGAACTCTTGTTTTAGTTCGAAATTCGAAACTTGAACCAAAAATTATGCTTTTTACTCTACTATAAATCAACAACAACAACACTTACTGTCCCTCCTCATCTTTATCGAATTCCAATGAGCACCGAACCAAAGCCCAAGAGCATTTGGGAGAGATTTTTAAGTGTATTTCGTGAGGATTATCGCCTGCTTCCCATTCTGCGTACTCCTCTTTGCAAATAAAGCAGGTCACATTGTCCTGAATTGCAGTTAGTTCTGACTTTCCACGAAGTGTTGATTGAATAACATACGGGGTATAAAGCATATGGGTCATGGTAAAAGCCTGCCTCTGCAAGAGTTGCCGGTACTGCTAAATACCCTCCATCAAGGGGATGAGGCCATTCTCTGGATCCTTGAATGCTTGATCTTCTAGAGTATTTCTTAACTGTCTTGAAAGATGCTATTCGTGCTGCTTCGGATTGCATCGTTGAAGAAATTCTTGTTGGGGAGACTTGAGGGAGGTAGACCTAGAGAGCTAGAGGGACGTCCGGAAGGGACTTGACAACCTAAACGCGTGAAAAAAATCCCAGCGGCAGTGCGACACGCTCAAAGTTCGGAGCCACGTGATTATCACGTTATCAGATGATGTAAGCGACTGTACATACCAAAGTTCCCGTGACCTATTAGTACTAATTCATAAAAGAAGCGAATTGCATTACTTGGGAAAATTACAATAGTTCTAACTGCGAATGAAATGGTCTAAGCCAATTTGTTACACGATGCCAAATATTATGCAAATTTCGCACTAAGAGTATCGTAAATCAGAAAAATAAGAGCATTACTCGGTGCTGCACGCGCGACAGTAACACCACAACCAGCATAAAAACCCCTAATACCTTCTTTACGCCACATTCTAATTGCCATCTCGCCAATTCCAGGTCCTTTCCCCTTGCCCTTGTTACCTCGAAGCTCTTCCTCAGTCTGCACAGCACTCTTCACCGAATCAGCGGGAAAAAGTACAAAGTTGAACATAATTCCGGAGCATGCACCAGCGAATGCCAATTCGTACCATCTCAAATCCTTCTTACTGAGACCACTCCTGGGTAAACTCTCTCTCCGCGCAAGTCGATCCAGTAATAATGAAGATACAGCTTCATTCGTTCCAAACCATGCAGCGCCCCCACCAGTTTCACGAATGAATGTGCCTGTTTGACCAAGCCAGAGCCCTTTTATTCCATGTTGAGCTACTGTACGACGGATAATAGACCATGGTCCGTCTAGGGTTTTGAAAGAAGGTGCTTGCACTGACGTTTGCTGCGACACAGGATGAGGGAGAGTAGCCCCTGTTGCAGAAGCATGTATTAACGCTTGCACTTGAGCGCGACGCTGAGCTTCGGGTGAAAGAACTGAAGCCGCGGGAGGAAGATGGGCCAACATTTGGACTTGCATTTTACATTTTACAAGCTCGATTGGCGTTCTGATAAGAAGAACACAGTGAACAGACAGCTTGAATAAAATGATCCCGACTCACAATAGAAAACTGGCAATACCTCCAGCACCTGCCGCAGCCAACATAAGTTGTTTGAGAGACAAAGGAGCTCCATATTCGTAACCGTTCCATCTTCGAATAACGTTTTGGAGTTCATTGTAAGTCAAAAACAGAGAGGCATTTTCTGCCATTGCACCAACTATGGGTGCCGGGAGACCCTGATTTTTAAAAAAAATATACATCAAAGAAATGCTGGGGTAATTTGAATACGACATACTCGGTATAACCCTCTTATACCTTCGTTGGTATACGTCTGTCTGAGGCAGTCGATTGGTCCACTGAACCTAGCATGTTGGTCCATTACTTGCGATTGTAAACGAACCTTGCAAAGATCAAAAGGATGTTCGAATATTTTGGAGATTATTCCCGCTGTCTAATAAAGACATTAGCAAATCTAGGAAAGAGAATTCCAGAACACAATTAGTCCTCCTATTAGAGAAGGCAAAGAAAAGTCGATAATAATGTAAAGGAAATGACGAGTTTAACAGAGTATACATGAAATACCACTCACACTACCAAATGCAACATCTTTGAGACCTCGCCAGACAGGATTCACAGGATTTGCAGAAATTGGTCCACCGGATAACGCTTCGTCCATTATTGATTCGACAAACGACAAATTAGAGTATGTGTTAGGGAGTTGAGACGAAACGAAGACCTTTGGACGCTTTTGTGTGCAATGATATTTTGATTATATGAGCAAAAAATTGTAAATGCAAATATAGGCTCCAAATTTGGAGGACGTCACGTTTGATCGCTCTTGTCTACTTTAATCGTATTGAAAATCAGCTCTAAGCGCGCCAATGATGTGGAATAGGATAGATTGTCTATGAATTTGCGTTGGGATGATGACAGAACACAAAATGAGGACCACCAAACGAGGACTGGAGCAGTACAACTGTCGGACCCAAACCCTATTGCATTGCAGCACGTAATGTTATTCACTAAAAAACAGAAGAACGTTGCTGAAATGAGATAATACTGCTTGCCTCAGGAATGACTTGCCTAGATTAATATACTTTGGGCTGAAGGGGTGCTGGCAAAGCTGAGGCAGGCTCGGCATTCGACTGAGGGCTACAGATGCCGTCGTAACCATTCGGGCGCTCGCTAATAACTTGAAAGCTAGTTACGCGTGGGTTCGCTGTTTGTGCTCATAACACGAACTAAAAACTCGACCCTAACCTGAATTTGGTAAACCAATTCCGACACAACAAATCTTCTCAGCATCGTTATCCCCGTTCGTCATCCAACATTCTCAAAGACTCTGTGGACTTCTTTTATTGATCTTTAATATAAGTTCTTGTTACAACAACAATATTTATCAGAGCACCCCCTTGTATACTACCTTCTGTATATATTAACAAACGGATGAACAAAAACAGCTTTAACCCCTGTTGTAATCTACCCAATAAAGCGCTTTTAGTTTAACACTCTTGCGGTGTTGGCTAATGCACCTTTGCGAGCTATGTTACGGTGTTTCATCATCGAACCAAAGACGAATAGTCAAGTCTTTATCTAGCGACGCAGATGCAATGATGTTTTGTGTTGGATGGGTTGCGACAGCCAAAACAACATCTATCAACTACCAATTAACTGGATTCCGAAACAGATGTAACAGGACTTCAAACCTTTATGTCCTTCCAAAATTTGCACAATTTCTCTACTCTGCAAATCCCAGATATAAATTTTGTTATCCTCAGAACCTGAAATAATCCATTTCCCAGCGCCCGTAACACTGAAGCATGAGAATAAGCAATAACCGCGATTTGCATGACCAGTATATGTTTTAAGGCATCTAGCAGTGTGATAGTTCCATAATCGGATTGTGTCGTCATAGGTTGATGCTAGGATATATTTTCCATTGGGAGAGAATTTAACATGGGATCTGGGGGTATTTCAAGCACAGCGAAAAGTCTCGAGCGTAAGCTACTTACACAATGGGGGAATCGTCATCTACAATGGTCTTGAGACATTGCCCAGAGGCCGTATCCCATATTCGTCTCCCGAAATATTTCAACTGAAAGGTACCCCAAAATAATGTATATAAAGCACTCACATTAGGCCATCCATACCACAGCTCACGATCATAGTTCCATCTCTATTGAAATGTACCGCAGTAACAGGGTCTGAGTGAGCAGAGAGTGTCTTCAGTGCCTTTCCTAGACATAATCATTGAACGAAATAAATTACGCGTGTGAAATCGGAAAACGTACCTCTAGCTACATCCCAGATTATGATAGTTTCGTCATATGCCCCCGAGACTAATAGATTCGATTGAGGATTGAAGTTGACGCAAAACACATAGTTACTATGCCCAACAAACTTTTTTTTGCTGATACCTTGATCGATATCCCATAAACGGATGATAGCATCGTCAGAAGCGGACGCTAGAAATTTGCTGTCTGCAGACCAGGCAATGTCAGACAGTCCTTGCTTATGACCTTGCAACGTTCGCACAATATCTCCATGGTATGCCGACCAAATCTTGATCGTTTTATCAGCAGCTAAGCACTAATATTTAAGGAATTTTGAGTTGAACATTGAAAAAAGCAGACGTACAACATGAGGCCAGCAACTTGCCATCTGGGCTGAATTTGACCGAAGAAATGCTCATTGTATGCCCACTCATAACATATCTTAATTTATAGTGCGGTCGGGGTTTCTCAGGTTTATGCTGCTGTGATGGGTCTTGAGGGACATCTTGACTTGGTTGCGGCTGAATATGGGGGTGTGGTAGTTCTTGAGCTATTGGCACAGTCGGATCGTCTTCGGTAGCCTGAGACCCATTGTCGTCTTCATTTCCACTGCTTGAATTCTCGCGGTAGTGTCCTTGGTCGGAATGGACCTCCATTTATCCTAGGTATAAGATTTTCGAAAATTTGGATGCTTCAATCACATGAAAAGTCACTACTTAGTCACACGTCACTAGATACAGATGAAGATCCCACTATAGTGGGGAACAGGGGGGTTATTTTAGATTAGGTTGAACCACAAGAGTATAGTAATGTCATTAAACAGAATAGAAATCATAGTCCAATGTAAAAACGCTGAAAAAAAACCCATAAGAAGCATAGTCAGGCGTCCAATTAGATGCTTTCTGACTGCAACGATTTTATACAGGTAGGACTGTGTTAAACACTATATCCCAAATTTTACCTGAAATAAAGTCGATTAGTTATTTATCGGGACATGCAAAAAAGTACTGACTGGTGACACCGAAGCCAAGTTCAAAGTTCTTGTAGTGATGAGCCAAATGGTATTTCTTCATCTCACGCATGTAGGTCGGGAGTTTAGTATGATGTAAGGCATAATGCATGCAGTCATATAAGACGTCTAACAAAAGCTGATGGTGAGTATTTGAAAAAACAGCCGCCCACTAATATACGTACAGAAGGTGAAACTGCCGCTGATAACGCCGTTGGCCATGGCAGTTGGAAAAAGAATGTACGCAAGTCGGGTGAAAGGGAATGAAAGGACAAAGAATAGCACGGGAGGCATCACGAGACGAAGACGGTCCATTGGAAGGTAATGATGTACACCGTGCGTCAGAAAATGCAGCACTAAAAAGGCAGGCTTGTCGGGTAGCATCTCATCGATGTGGAACAAGAAGCGATGCAAAGTATACTCGAGGAACGTCCAGATGAGATTTCCAAGAAGGAAGCATGACACCGATTTAAGAAACGATGATGACGGAATGCGGAGCAATGTGTTCAGGGAGAAGACAGGAGGAGGTGTATATGGAAAGAACGATCGGGCATACGGTGCGGGATAGGAGAATTGGATAAGAGAAAGCGAGAACAGATAACCTGCAATGGGAAGCCAGAAGATAGGTACGACATACCACTTGGTACGGGTTAGTACCTCAAGATATGAAGGACCAAATAGCCTTGCAGATTCAGCAAGGTGCCTTGGCTGATGAATTTGATTCAAGTAAAACGACTTGGAAAAGTTGCCTGTCCAAACTTGACGTAACAACGGTCTTCGTAAATCTATAAACTCGCATTTCTCAAAATCTGCTGCTGCGTCCGTATCATCTGGATGAAAATCTTCAGTAGCGACCCAATCTACGGAAAAAAGATTCAGAAAATCATCTATCAGATACATAAAAAGTATCCAAACCTTCATCAACAACACCAGCATCTCTCCCGATACGACCAACTAAATATTCCGACATCATCTCGAAAGCAGCCTCCGAATGTTCATGCTCGCCATTTCGCATCACATCACCAATATCTTTGCCCGCCCACGCAAGAACAACATCATCACCACCGGGGTGATCACTCAAAAAATTTGAAACGTTGTACACAAGTTCATTTCTCACAACCCAGCAATCTCCTGACTTCTGGTGACGAGAAACATCTTCAAATGTGTACAATTTGAGACGGCGCCGTGGACTCGCTCCTCCCCTTTTGGAATTTATGGATCCATTAGTTTTTGTTTCCAATCCGTCGCTATTGCCGTTACCATTTGAGACACAAGAAGTCATTTCCTTCGGTTGATAGATCTTGTCTTGTCTGTAGTACTACGACAAGACGGAGTCTTAAACTTACCAAGTGGGACCACATTAGGTAAGCCTAGGAGCTTATGCCGAGCGGCACAAACACCCACATACACACTCATACACAGTCGGATAACTTTTGACTCGCTTTCATCGTAAAAGTCAACATCTCAGTAGTATTGATAATGAAGCCAAAACATCATATCTCAACTTCCGCAGCATTCTGCACTGAATAAACCTCTCCCAAAGTTGGATTGAGATCCTCTATCAGTTACGCTACTATATATGGAGCCGTGTGAGCTTGACCGTGTTACATTTCACGTTCTAACTATCAATGCCATTCATTCTAGTCTTCTCTCTCATCCAGCGATATCCCCTAGGTTTGTCGACTTGTCCGTTTCGGTTACGTTAAAACCGGTGCGTGAGAAGCATATATAAGAAGTCGTGGTTTGGCCTCAAGTTGGTTTTTCTGATAGTGATCCTTGTATTCAGCGAGCTCGGGCATTGGCTTCCTTTGCAGTGGTCGCTCGGCGAGGGCTGAGAGCAGAAGGGCATTGTTTTGAGGTATGCTTATATCCCCTTGTCTTGTATTGATACAAGAATCGCAAGTAACTTTACTAGTAGAACCACCCTTCGCTTTCCATATGTCCCCGATTTCGCTACAATTTTTAGAGCAGCTTTCTCATACTGCACCCCAACTTCTGTTCAACCTTGGTAAAAATCACATAACTCCTCTTTCCCTTAACCTCTGCTAACGAAATACTGTAGCCGCGACTACAACCCTTCTTATCTGGGATATCCTACTAACATTCGATGAGGAAGTAAGTTTTATCCCCATCTACACATCCATACTTTGCTTTGACTGAAAGTTTTTTTCCATATATAGATAAGATTTCTTTGGTCGTATGTGTCCGCTAGTCCTTTCCCGTGTATCATTTCACGCCGACATAACTTGTCAGAACCAAATTTACTTTTGTAAAGGTTGTGTTTGTTGGAGTACGCTACCTTGTTCTTCTGCTTCAATGGTATGTTTTTTTTAGTTCGATTTGATTTGATTTGATTTGATTTGAACCATTATATCAAGCGGATCTGTCTATGCTATTTTCGGAACTTTGAATATGTGCTCCGGAGTAATCACATTCATAGTCGCTGTCGGCGCTACTGCCGTTGCGTGCTCGGACATACTGTTGATCCAGCGAGGTATGCTACCCTCAATTAATGTTAACTACGAATACTAATCAATACTAGTGTATGCATTCTACGGACGTGATAGATTCATACTTTGGTTTTTAAGCTTGGTTTTCGCAATAAATCAACTGGCAATTGTGGTTATCATGATCATTATCTTACCGCGGTATAATATCGTCAAGAATACCTTCCTTCCGCCTTTCCCTTCCGTAATTGGCAATTGCATTGCTGCACAATATCCTGAAACAGTGACATTCGTATGGTACGTTTCCCGACCCCAGACATTTGGATGTCGGTTTATACTGATAAACAACTTTGTATTTGAAGGCTACCTGAAATAATTTTTCAAAGTATTGCTTTTGCTTGTGTCGTTGCAAGATTCCTCTATACGCAATATATAGCATGGAAAACGGGCATACCTAACTCTCGGCTATATGCAATCTTTTTGAGAGATGGAATATGGGTATTTTTGATTACCTTTGGTAAGCCTGGAATCACATCTCACCGGCCCAACAATTTAATCTATTGACAGTAAGCTACCTATTCACGGCTATTTACGAACACCGTCAAAGTTATCAAGGCATTTCTTTGACTTTGTAAGTGATAATAATCTTCCCCGAAGATGGTATTTATTGAAAAACGTCCCTAGTTGGTCCTTCACTATTTCTAGTATCTGCGTACGTAAACCATGATATTTTAAGCAATGTTGACAGATTAATGACCTTGGGTCTAGTCTACTCGCCTTATATTGAACCTGAATTCTTCAGTGAGGAATGATGGTAATCGCCACGTGGTGGAGTTAGGTTTTCTTGGAGATTGTACTTATGATGTTGATATCGCAATCCAAACGAGAGTCTAATGCTACTGTTACTTACAAATTGAGGGCATTCGCTGAGCGTCCATCGGTCGCTCTAGATATCGCGTTTTCAAAGGCCCAAGTCTGCGTCATTTAATGCATGGCACATCAAGGGAAAGGGTAGAAGACTAGGCAAAGTTTAACGACTTCCCGTTTACTATTTCATCATGGATGAAACTTTGTTTACCCTTTTGAAAAAACTTTATGTAAAAAGATTCCTGTTGCTACCTGTTCAAAAGGATAGAACGAATGTGAAATGATCTCAGCGTGAAAAAATCGATATCCGATGTACATATACCACATGATGATTCAATCTCAGCGAAATTGAGCGAGAACTGAACCGTAGTGGGAAATTATCAATGGGGCTGATATTCCCGCTGATAATTTAAAAATCACAAAGTTGCAGGCTTATACTAGTAAACTCGTGGAGTTACCTAGTTTTAAAGCTGCGGCTCGAAAACTCACTTGGAAGCTCACAGTTCATTGATGTGGTAGTATTGGAAAATCAAACAGGAAGTTTTCAATTTGTGAAACAATTTGAAATAGAGTTTATATGCGGATTTGTAGTATATGTTTGAACCTCGGAGCGACATTTTCAAAGCGCTCAATTTATACTGCATTTGCAATGTTGTTCCGTATCATTAACGTGGAGTCTGCAGTACAGGAAAAGAATTAACCGGAGCAGATCAGACGGCCGGTTCTCCAATAAGAGACCATGTCCTCATTTATCACCTCAGAGGGTTGTATTGCGTCTTTCGAAAGAGGATTATAGCCGCTACCCATTAGATACGCACGCCAAGCTCTAAACAGGTGACAGGTCAATGACTTGGGATTTTTAAATTTGAAGGTGGTAACAATGAAAGATTCAGCGAGAGATTTGAGGGGTGGAATTGATAATCCATGAAACACTGGGAACGTGCTTGCTCTTGAGGGAGTCATGTATGGCTCGCAGACCGAAAAGCCTTGAGTCAAAAACACCCCTAAATGATTCTCTGAATTTCGCTCCTTGATAACTGTTATGTTTATGTATATGATCAGTGGTAGTGATTAACATGATTATGGCGGGAGAGAATACGAACGAATCTGGAAGAATCGATCCCCGATTTCTTTCCAATTGGAGGATTTATTAATGTTGTCGGTGGTATCTGTATGACCAGCGTCGAGAAGGGCATTGAGTGCTGTATCCAGCTGAGAGTCATCAATGAGGATGTGAATCAACTGTGTTTGGTGGACTATTACTACTATAATTTTGAGTCAAGAATCAATAAGAATAACGTACTGATATAGCAGTTGGCACACCATAATACTTCATAGCAAAATCACCCCAAGCGACAATAGGACCGACACCATGTCGTAATAATGGTTCCGTAAATAAATCTATCTTTCCCCATGTAATTGAACCGTAAGCTGCACCTGGTCCTACCGGGCCTGTGTGATCTAGGCAGCTAATGGCTACCTTGTCAAGAGGTTGACTAATTTTGATGACCGTTGGGGTGGACAAAGACATGAGAGCTTTTTGCCTCCGACGATTTTACAGTAACGCAAGGGAGGTAGTTTGTCACCAGCCACAAAATGTCTAACGAAATGCGAACCGTCCTCGCTATCCTGGCTAAAGAACTCAAAAAACTCAATATTACTTATGGTATTATTGATGGTCACTGATGCTGCCTGCGTTGCTCTCGGATCTGTCCGTTCAACAGTAGATATCGTTTAATCGTTGCTGGCGTGGCGAACAACGAAATGCCTGCGCGCAAATTAAACGAACATTTGGGTACTTTGTCAGATGTTGATGCTGATAATATAGAATACTGTACTCCGGCTATAGTTGTCGGTGAAGATTGTATATTCCCGCTTGCAATTTTCGAGCCTGGTGTTTGGCTGAGACGTTCCCAGTATCGACAAGTGGTTTCAGAAGTTCGCCCGGTGATCATCTTCTCCGATGGCACGACTGTCAAGGTCTTTTCACCAGCTTGAATGCTTCGCGAAAAAAATCGAACCATATATAACCCTGCAGAAAATAAGAGAAAACGAAGCAGACCACTATGATATTATATTTTTACGCGATCTTATACGTCCCGAAGAGTACCAGGTTGGGGTATTGGACATTAGAGAGGCTTTCAAGGGGCTGATTTCAGGCGTGAAAAAGGAAGATATAGATACTGAATTACTTCAAAAGATATTCCTTGTCGACGAGTAAATAATTCGTGTAATTTTATTTTCTTTTCTACTTTCATGTCAGCCTTCTAAAAATTCTTTTTGCAATAACAGGCTTTCGACTCCCTTTTGATCAAACATTTGCGCCGATTTATTTCATAATTCGTTCATCAGACTTCGAGTATTACTTTATGTAAGGAATACAATCTCCATTAACGACATGCCGGGTCCAAAACTGCACTCAATTTTTCAGTTAGTATCTCAATCAGCCGTTTAGAGACAACAGAGCACACATATCACAACTTGAAGTCCCTCTAACGTGTTTGACACTTGAACAGCATATCTAATGATGTTGTCTTTTTTTTTTTTTTTCAAAATGATTCCTCTACATACACTTTACGTTTTCCTTAATCTTTTTACATGCATTGAAACAGGCAATTTGGTCTATATTTTGGACAGGTCGGGGATTATAAATACTGAGACTCTTCGAGAGGACTCGTTCGCAACAAAAGCAGAATCATATGAACGGAATAAAACATCTGATTTAATATTAATACGCATATATTAACATAAAGTCTGAGACTTGACTTACCAGCTGTTTTATACAATTCAAGCAGTTTCTGAGTCTGGTTCTCCTTCAAGTTGGCCCGGACCTTCAATACTCACTGAATTACTCCTTTCTCCCATATCCGCAATCATCCTCTCCTGAAGGTGACTAAATACGGATTGTATGGATCTAATCACCGAATTATCTTGGGATGACAGGTTCAAGTCTGGTAATTCTAATTCTAAAGCAGACGGGTTAGGAAGTGATCTTGCCGTTGTGTTCCGTCGACGAAGATCCAGAGTAAATTCGCAGATGAATATCGCTGAGAGCCTGAGAGGAAGTAAACATGAATGGGCATTCACAAGTATATAGAATATTTCGCACACGTTCTGACAGGGAACAATGTCTACTCCGGCTATCTGTGATGTTAAGTTTATGTAATTAAGAAATGCAACAGAGAATTGAAATATCTCACTGGAGAAATCTGCGGGGATTCGTATTGACTGGATTTAATGAAATTCAGGAGAAAAATTTAGTGACACACGTATTGAATTATGAGTTGTGTGACTGTAATGAAAATTACAAAGCTTCAATAAAATATTAGTCCCAGTGAAAAAAAAAATAGTAGCTGTCGCATACAAAAATCTTAAAATACCTGACAACGCATAAAATTTAATTTTAGAATGCCCATTGCCCAGTGTTTGACGAAAATAAATACTTACCTTGTCGGAGAAGCAGAGTAGCAAAGTCCTTCCCAGCCTGTAAGCGTAACCTTCGATTTTCTTTCCATAGGCCCCAAACCTGACAAATGACTGTAAGGAAGGCTAATATGTCCGAGAGAACTGCAGCGACATTTTGAACAAGGAGCAAGGTAAGCGCATATGCTGTGAGAATAATGCAGTCAGGATATGTTAATAAAATCTTATTCTTCTTACAGCTAAAAGGTAGGTTAATAAAAAGTGGATCAGGGATAATAGGGAGTCCTACGGTTCTGGGTCGCATCGGCCTATTGTTGCAACTACATAACGTGGTTAAAACATTTCACAATGATATCGATTATATAATTCACAACCATAGATACCCAAGATTAAGGCAGTGAGAAATATTGTAGAAAGTGCTATTGTCATTAGCCGATGTCCTTGACATAAGGCCAAAGTTCGAATTGAAATCAACCCTATTGATGGGAGTTTGAAAAATGAGTACTACCCTTCAGGTATAAGAAAATGGGAATGGAACACCTTGTATTCCAATAAGTGGAAAAATGTTCACAGCGCAGGCTAAAAATCCAAGATCATTACATAGACTGGTTTACGGGGTTGTCATTTCTTTTGTGTTTAGAGTAAATGAACTGAAAATACCGGGCAGACTGTAAAAAAACAAACACCTGAGAAAGGAATGGACAGGAGGAAGGTTTTGAAGTTACCGAAGCAAAGACCCCCATCATGGGGAGGAATAAATATAGGAAAAATGGGTACTTGGAAAATAAAGAAAGAAAGGTTGCCACTGTGAACTTTGGCTTCCATATATATCGAATTTCATCATCAAGATGAAGGAGAGATGCATAAAATAAAAGTGCTGGATGCATGGATCTCAGCCCTATAAAGAGTAGCCCTTTCTTGAAAACTACTTACCAAAAGCCGCTGAAAGTGTCTTCACCTGCATGGTTCTGCAGATCGTCAATTCAATTAGTATCACAATGACACAAGGACCTACTCCCGAGAGACTGATTGCACCAATCTGTAGAGTTATTAATTTCGAGAGGTGGGATAAAAGACTCAAAGACTTACTCTTCAGATGTTATCTGAATTGAGCTATTCGTAGTTTCATTGTTCATCTTGCTTGTTGGATTGTCAGAGAAAGCTCCTTTGCTTGAACAGTTCCTTCAATACGATATATATATAGTATAGTGTGAAAATGAGGTCCGATGAGAAATGAGCTGAGTGGGGGCTTACCTGTCTGTGTAGATACACCTTGTAGTGGTGCTCAATCACAAACGGTGGCTGCTCGAATAAGAATGAAACAACCTGGACATCTTGTCTTCCATTTCCGACTTTGATTGGTTTCGGATCGACATGGCACTCAGCCATATGACTTTACTGAGGCGAGAATTTGACAATACTTTCAGCTGTTCCACAGACTTGAGCTCACACTGAAGATAAAAACTTCCAGGAGGTGGTAATTGCGAACATTTAATATCATCGACTGAGGTGAATTCCAATCTCTAATATTCAAGAATGTCGGGTTGCATATGGTACCTGTTCATGGTTCAGGTCCAAAATCAAATAGAACAAACCATCGAAGGTGATGTCACTGATGTGTTTTAATTGACTCCGCTCTGCACCCATAATTCAATAAATGTAATTGTGATATCAACATTTGCTCCTTCTATACTTAATAACAATTAATAATAATAACATTACGACTCTAAGATGACAACCACATGGCGGAAAAGATGTGGAAGCAAAAACCTGGTTTCTCACGCGGGTTGACCGTGATAGTTCCTGTTATTTCATTATCGCAAAAGGAATGCAAGTCCAAATGCCCTGTTTGTGGTTCATTAAATGATAACTTTGTCCCAAGAAGCACCGGGCTTCATAATACTTCTGAGACTTGAATTAGACCATGTGAAGGAAGTACCACTATTGATTAATGACTTATTGAAATTGGCGCATTTAAAACTGAAGTAATAGGGGTGACAATGTGTGAAATCGGTGACCCGACTCCAACGAAGCGACGAGGGAAAAGACTTAGAGGAAAGCTCAAGAGGTGAGTGTTGTAAGTCTTCTCTATTACGAAGCCTGAAGAACTACCTACAGAATACAGGGGTTTATATAGTATTCGCGACTCAAGTATTTTTAGAATAATAAAAGATAATTTTATAGAAACTTCTGATTCGTCGAAACCCTTGATAAGATAAAGAAAGTCCACATGATCATCGTTACAGACGTTGATCGAGAAAATAAAGAGAGTAAAAAGAAATAGGAAATAAAGCAATTACGCGGCCTCTGGACGAGTGTTAATGAGTGTTAGGTAAGTTTCACCTTATATAATGTTACTGTTGAAGTCGATGTTGGTTTGAAGAAACTGGCTGCCGAGGAGCAAAGAGCCTCGCTCTAGAAGTGGACAGATGAAGCTGGGATACGCGGGGATCCTGCTGGCGATTGGAAGCAATAATTGGAAAGGCTTTAAGTAGTATGTTGACACTTAGGTGTAATCACGCGTAATGGTTTGCCTGGCTTCGGGCCAAAGCCAGGCCTGCTCAGGCTAAGTCGAGAACTTTTCAAAATTATCTCAACCAGCCATTCAGAGACGAAAGGAGCATGTAACTTGAACACCAAATAATATTATTTTTTTAAAAAAAAACCATTCTTCCGCATGCACTTTACGTTTTCTTTAATTCTTCTACATGCATTAAAATAGGCCATTTGGTTCATTTTGGACAGGTATAAATAGATTTTTCAAGTGAACTCGTTCGCGGAATAAATCATCTGATTTAATATTATCAAGTGCTCCCATATTAATATAAGGTCTGAGACTTACCAACAGTGTATACCGTTCAAGCGGTTTCCAGGTCTGGTTCTCTTTCAAGTTGGCCCAGATCACTCCTTTCTCCCATATCGGCAATCATCCTCTCCTGAAGGCGATAGAACACGGATTGTATAGATCTAATTGGATTGCCCTGGGATGATAGATTCAAGTCCTGGAATTCTAAAGCCGACTGGTTAGGAAGTGATCTTGTTGTTGCATTTCGTCGACGAAGATCCAAAGTAAATTCGCAGATGAGTATCACTGAAAGTCTGAGAGGAAGTAAACATAAATGGCATTTACAAGTATAAAGAAGATTTCGTACACGTTTTGAAAGCCGGTAACGGCTTCTCCGGTGTCCTGTTATACGAAGTTTAATTACATAGAGGATGAAATTAAGATATCGATATCTTACTGGAGCAATCTGTGGAGATTTAAAATGGTTGGATTTAGATTTAGTGAAATGCAGGTGAAAATTGTGGTGACACACATATTGAATTATAAGATGCGTGAGTGAAATAAAAAATACAAAGCTTCAATAAAAGATCAATCCAAATGAAAAAATTATAATGGTGGCTGTCACATACGAAAATCTTAGAATACCTGACAACATATAAAAATCGATTTTAGAATACCCGCCACTCGATGTCTTAATGGGAGTGAACTCACCCTGTTGGAAAAGAAGGGTAACAAAGTCTTTCCCAGTATTATGGAGGTGTAATTGTCGCTTTTCCTTCCATAGGCCCCAAACTTGATGAATGACTGCAAGGAAAGCTAATGTGTCCGAGAGAATCACTGTGATATTGCTAGTAATTTGGATTGATTTGAAGAGAAGGAGATGTGCTATAAAAATAATGCATTCAGAAAATGTGGATGTAATTTTTAAGTTTATTTTACATTGGCTAAAAAGCGGGATCAACAAAAAATGGGTTGGAAATAATAGGGAATCCTACGGTTGTGGATTGCATAGATTTGTTACTGAACCTACACAAGGTGATTAGAATAGTTCAACGTGATATTGATTACAATTTAATTCACCGTAGATATACAGGATCAAGGTAGTGAAAAACGTTATAGAAAGTGCTATTGTCATTGGCCGATATCCTTGACATAAGGCCAAAGTTCGAACTGAGATCAACCCTACGGGAGTTTGAAAAAATGTGTACCACTCAAGTATTGAAGTATACGGAAATGGAATACCTTGTACTCCAATCAATGGAAGAATGTTTATAGCGCTGGTTGAAAATTGAAGATCACTACATAAACTGGCTTGCGGCATTGTCATTTCTTTTGGGTTTAGAGTAAATGAGACAAAAGTACCGAATAGACTGTAAAAGTTCATCTGAGAAAGGAATGGATGGGAAGAAGGTTTTAAAGTTACCGAGCCAACGTAGTCCCCGACCACGAGGAGGATTAAAACTAAAAAAACCGGGTACTTTGAAAATAAATAAAGAAGGGTCACTGGTGTAAATTTTGGCTTCCATATGTATTGTATTTCATCATCAAGGTGAAGGAGAGAGGCGTAAAATAAAAGTGCTGCATGCGTGGATCTCAGTACTATAGACCAACCTTTTCTTGAAAACAACTTACCAAAAGAAGCTATCCATGCCTCCACCTGTATGGTTCTGCAAATCGTTAACTCAATTATTAGTCAAATAACAACTCGGTGGCCTACGCCTCAGAGAGTGTTCGCGCGGTTCTGTGAAGTTTTTAATTCAACAGGTAAACTGAAAGATTCGACAACTTACTCTTCAGATATCATCTGAATTGAGCTATTCATGGTTTCATTGTTCATCTTGACGGGTGGTTTGAGGAGTCGAGTCCGTTGCTTAAACAGTTTCAACCATTGCGGCTTGTCTACATACGACGTAAATATACTACAAACGCGAGCCTCAATTGGAGATGAGGTGAGTGCACGTCTCAGGCTGTGTGTGTACATGTGGTAAGCTTGATGGGCTTTTAAAGTGGAGTTGAGATTAGTTGATCAAAAGAGACTTGAGTTAAATTCCTCAACTCGCCGTCAAATCACCTAACAGGTTTAATTTATGGACGAAGTAGCTCTATTCTCATTGTTCGGCGCGGCATCCAGTAACATCGACTTAAAAGAGATTTACAGTAACAATACTTCTAGTTATTCCGCGAACTAGAGCTCAAACTTGAACGTAGCAACTCGGTGATGATAATGATTCCGATATCTCTGTATCAGGGCATTCCTGCTTTGTCGACTGTTTATTATTGTTGATATCACGGCCGTTAGTAATGCTTAATAGACGTTAGTAAGTTTCTTACTAACGACTTAATATTCCGGTCGATACTAGACCGGAATATCCGTTGCGCGCACAGCGAAGCTGTGCGCTGAACACTAGAATATTATTCCGTAGTTAGTATATAAATTGTACTATTTTCTTTACTAAACTACAAGTTGTTTTTCCCTTAATTAAATAGCGCAAGTTGCGACAACGGCCGCAGTTGAGATCGCAGGCGTGTTGAGTCAGCAACACGACGTCGGTGATTACAGCTAGACAGCAGCCAATTAAACTTACAACAAAACCTCAGAATTGTATTTCCAGTTTTACATGCAACCATGCCAGTTACCGACCGCTAGAACAAGTTTCAAGTTGGTCGACTCCGCTTTGCCCCAATAAAATCAAACGATGGAGTTGTAAATATTTATCATCCACCCTTGCGATGTTTGAATACTGCTACGAATGTAAGTGAGGTACCAATGTAACTCAAATGCTCTCGACGATGTCCCCCATGAACAGGTCTGAAATGGAAGCAAAAACACCGCTTTTCGTACAAATCCGTAATACTTATTTCCTGTAACTCACTGTCATTAACCATCATAAGAGAATATAAGTACAAATGCTCTGACGTTTATAGTCCACTAAAGAACAGGTATGTCCCGAAAAATACAATACCGAACTCCATACTTCTACGTGATAAGAAAAGTTCCAAGAAACAACAATTGTGAATCGAGATATAGCTTTGACCATATGGAAGAAGTGCAACCATTGATTGATGTTGATCAATGATGTAGCTCTCGCAATCGGTGCGTTTGCAGCCGAAGTAGTAAGGTGAGTGCTGCTTGAAGCTGATGGTGGTTTGTTCCGACCTTGACCGTCGGGTCTTGGTTCAAGTCTATAGAGACTTTGCCACGCCCAAATCAACCCGCCAGGTTTTCTAATCAAGAAACAAAAGTCAGGCCAGCTGTATCTTATAGCCTGAGGCTAGCTGGCACGTAAAATTATTCATTCAACTAGGATCGAACACCGACACGTTTCTGATGACATCAATCCCAGATATCGCGTTCCATGCTTGTAAGTCGCGTCCTAGAATATTCAGTATTTAGTTTCTAATAACTTATAGGGGACTCAATTGCGGCATCTGCTGAAAACTATGGCCTCACAACGGTAGAAACAACTGCGACGCTCGCCCTTCCCCAGAACAGAGAACCAGTCTAAAAATTCAATCTGAATTCAGATTTTAAAATGTTCGAATAGCAGAGTTCTTATTCTTTTTTGAAATTAGCGACTTAGGGAAGTAACATAAGACTGCACGACAAGGTAACGCATCACGAAATTCAATTCGCGGATATGAAGCAAATAGATTGTCTGGCAGACAAGGCGGTAAGTATTATTCTCGATATACTTCTAAATATTTTCTGAGTATACTTTTTACCGACGCGGTACACCCCTGCCTCGAGGGCGGAGGGCGCGGGCTGCAGCTCCTGGAGGCGCACGAGGGCCTGGGGCGGCCTTAAAAAAAGTTTTTTTCGGTGAGCATTTTATATTTAGACCATCAGATAAAAATGTTATACTAACCTGTTCGCTTTGCGGACTTTTTACAGTCTCATCTACGCTCAAAATGAGACACGCAGCCTCCACAGCACTGCTAAGTGCATTTATTTTGACTAGACTTGGCTCCCATACGAAAGCTTCCAGGTTGTCGCGAACACTGTCTGCACCATCCACATCGATCCCTGCCCATCGATCACCTTTAGCGTGTCTCATTCGTAATTTGTTCAGTACATCAGTGGAATCCAAGCCAGCATTATCGGAAATTTGACGAGGAATTATTTCCAAAGCGTGTGCGAAAGCGAAAAGGATCAGTTGCTGCTTGCCGGCAATAGTTAAAGCATGTTTTCTAATATATGACGAAAGTTCCATCTGAAATGTTTTTAGAATATTATTTTTTAAAAAAATAGAGAGTATCAATTACTTCTACCGCTCCACCTCCAGCGACAATGTCACTATTTCGAACAGCCCGCTTGACAACCATGATAGCATCGTGAAGACTGCGTTCTACTTCTTCAATAAATTGTTCCGCCCCGCCTCGAAGAATCAACGTGCAAGTCTTCGCCTTTGGACAGTTTTCAAAGATATTGAATCGTTCCCCACCAATTTGTCTCTCCTCAAATAATCCACAAGTACCAAGCTGATCTTGCGGAATATCCGAGCAAGTACTTTGGACAGAACCGCCGACGGCTTGAGTCACTCGGTTGAGGTCATCAGCCGGAACGCGGCCGGCGCAGAAGATATCACGGTCTGCAAACCATTGGGTTGCAAGGTCACCAATCGGCAACTTGCTGAGGACAATTTTGGCTCCCGTCTTTTCGATAGCGTCCAATTTTCGAAATATAATCTCCCATTCCGCATCGACGATCGCCTGGTATTCAGAAACTTGATCAACGCGTACCTCCGCATTATCCTTTTCAGCTTTCAGTTCTAATTCTACGTTTAAACATAAAATCTTTGGATTTTTGAACAATTTGGGTTGCTGTTCAGCACCGGCGTATGTGAATGTCTTCTTGAAAGCTACTCCACTGACAAGAATCGAGTCTTGCATACCACCTCCAGGAATTTTCTTGATCCCAATCAAATTCTCGTTTAAGTCGTTTTGATCCAAGGACAATACAGCATTGACAACCATTTCAGAGAAAAAAGGTCCCTGAGTCTGAATTAATTTCGATGACAAGGATGTTGCAGCGCATTTTAACAAAAGGGATCGGAAGCGCCTGAGAGGACAATAATGTATCAGCATTCCAAAAACACTCCCATAAACATTAGTTAGTGATATAATTACTTTGGGTCCGATTTATCAACAGACACTTGGATCTCCTTGATACGGTCAATTGACTAGGGCGGAAAAAATTAGAAAAAAGTGCTGAAAGAACGCGTTTTAAAATACCAATTGCGCAGCCTTTTTGAGTCCTTTCATAATGATGTGGGGACTAACACCTTCTTCCACATAATTACGAACTTCCTTCAAGATTTGCGCTGCGAGTAAAACAACACTGGTGGTACCATCTCCTACTTCCGCATCCTGAGCCCGCGCAATGTCGACGAGAGTTTTTGCCGCTGGATGTACGATATCTAGTAATTTTAAGATTGTGGCTCCATCGTTGGTTATCTGGGCTTCTCCTCGTTCTCCAACGATAAGTTTGTCCATTCCCCTCGGACCTAGCGTAGTTGCTAGAGTATCGGCGATGGCAATGCATGCAGAAATGTTGGATAGCAGCTGAGGTTTACCCTGCGATGTATCTGTCCCTTCGCGGAGGAGAAGAACGGTGGGTTGCTAACAAACAAACATCGTTAACAACTAATCATTTAAACATAATAAAGACTTAGTACTGGGAGTGCACGCTGCATGGTTTTTCAGGTGCGTAAAATTTTGATAGATTGGGGACGAGAAATCGTGTACCCGTTTCTCCCACGGTCCGAAGTGTGACAGACAACGTTACTCCGAGTCCGAGTTGCTTATATTTTCTATGGCACTGTCAAATCCACAAATCAGCTTTAAACTACATTCTGCTGATACTGAAAAGTTTGGTCCTAGAACAGGGCTGGCATCTTTTATAAGAAAAAACATCGACAGCGGTCGAGAGACAAAGATCGATCTACCTACTCCTGGCTTAATCTGTACCACAACTCGAGGCATTATTCAACATTTAAGCAGCGATAATGTTCACAAAACAACTGCAGCAAAATGGATACACGTTCCTTTTGAATCATTGTATGTAAAATTCTGTCTTGCAAATGAAGAGGTTATGCGTACTATGGTCTTTATTGGCGGCTAATGATCGCTGAAGTCTACAGATTGATCCTCCAATTCCTACCCTACAAAAAGGAGTGTACCCGTTACATGAATTTTTAAGCTTATCTCCATCACACAACATCCTATCAATGTCGCTTCGTGATCCTGCAGATGGTCGAGAGATGCCGGCCAATGGAAACACCTTTGTCACGGCTGAATCCTCTCGTGGAGCACGCAAGGCGAACCCCAGCTTTTCTATTTGCCTTAATATCATGCTTATTTTCTCGTTAGGTTACAATGCACGCCTATCGCTCATATGCAACAGCTGTTCTCCCAGATATTATCTTCTCCTTACCAGACATACCATTTACCCCTCCACCCTATTCACAAAAACGTATAACCAAGAGCATCGAACGTTCGTTATGTTATCTTTTAGATATTCTAAAACCGGTCGAGATTAATAACGTTTTATATCGATTGAACGTTTTCGTACAAATGGTTGGCGGAATAAAAGAAACAGCTCGGTCCGCATTCGCTACAACACTACTGGGAGAACTGGAGCCTAACGAAAAGGAACAAACTTTGTTGAATAACCTTGACGCGGGTATATCTGGTTATGTCTTTGACCTCGTTCCTTTGAGACAATCACTTCGAGCGGAAACAGACCCTACTGACAGTCCCACACCTATCTATCGGCCAACGTTCACAAAGTCACTTCCATCCCTCTTGAAAGCATCTCTTCAATCTCTTCCGTCGGATAAACCTCGCATAGTCAACACGACGCTTTCACCACATGAAATCTTAATGCTGATCAAAGATATAGGCATTGACGTCTTCGACTCATTTTGGGCTCAACAAGCCGCTAGTTGGGGCATTGCTTTAGATTTCATATTTCCGGCGCCTAGTTTCCGGACTTCTCCGTCTCAAACGGGAAAACGTCAGATCGGACACAATCTTTATGATTCGAAATTTTCAAACGACTTTAACAGACTTTCGGATGATTTTCTTGATGGTTTGAGTTATTCAAAACAAAAACAGTCGTCGAGTAGTAAGGAAGCAACCGATGTTTGCTCTTGCTCGGCTTGTTCTCCGATCTGGTCTAACAAGCCCCTCTGTCACAGTGTGGCAGAAATGCCAGATACCCACTCAGAACCCGAACTAGCTCCTCCTTATACACGGGCTTATATCCACCATCTGTTACATACCCATGAAATGTCAGCCCATTCTTTATTGGTTACGCACAATATTACCATTCTGGATGCGTTCCTAAGGAATATCAGGAATTTTTTGGAACGCGAACCGGACGAGCTTTCCTTAAGCGAAGAAATACGACGATTTGAAGAAACATACGACTCTGAACTGCAAATTTTAGATACGGCTAGAGCGAGTTGGGTGTCCGTTGACTTGGCTCGTGGGAAAGGCCGACTAGCAAGAGAGCGCGAGGCTGCCAAACAAGCCGAAAATGTCGCTATACAGTCAACGGTAGATGAATGTTTGTAATTTTTGTATGTATAATGAATAATTTGAACAGGAGTTGTCATTACAAACGTCTATATTTCAGAGATAAAAGAAACCATCGAAAATTTGTCGACAGTTGATGTTTAATAAACGACGGGGACCGAAAAGCTGAAGAAAACCTATTTGCACTACCATCTCTCATATTGACCATACAATAACCTGGAATTATCTGCCTTCTCCCATTATGGTCCTTCTACGGAGATGTCATGATTACCAGCACCAGCTGTACGATTGCAGGCCATTCGTTTTTGAAGCTCACAGCTACTTATAAATGCCTCTTCATCCGTTGACCCGGTTCATGGCACTGTTTTGCTTTTGTGCTTTATTCATGATATTCGGCGAGTCTTTGCAATAAGTGTGTTCATAATTATTGGACGTATGGATCCCCGAGTACGAGTGTTGGGTTATTTATGCTAGAAATGGCCATGGAATTTGCTTCAGTTTAATCCTACCAGTAGATCAAATGGGTTTCGGAAAAGTTGATTTAAGGCTCTTTTATCCAATCTTCTACTGACACATTTGTGGGTCCCCTCTAAGAACATTCTCAAATAACCCGACTCCCTTGAAAATGTGAAAAGTATGATAGCTCGGTAAGTCATTCAACTTCCTGTCTCGGTATTCACAGGCTGGGACTCACGTCTCCACTTTCGCTCATAAACAGACGACCGGTTTAGTTTAAATCAACGTTTCAGGGGTGACCGGTGACCGAGTCAAGGATATCGTATGAGAATTGTGGAAACGCAGGTAGGAAAGAGGAAATTCTAAAATAGTGGGAAGGAAGAATCTAGAATCAAGTTTTCAAAACCTGAAGGGGGTGGTATTAAAGAATATTAAAAATTGTACTAATTACGCAAAGTTGTAGAAATGATTATAACCTGCTTATATGAATTATTATTATTTTTCAGGAATACTTGTATCCCCTATAAGCTATGTACCTCCCGCGCGACATTTGCCTGGCAGTGCCCGCATTACATCTTGAGGGAACAATGGCCTCGCAATCGAGTAAGATCGAAGGTGAAACTTGAAGGTGTTTCCGTAACTTTCGCTCCCAAAGTTTAATTATTACCATTCTAGGTCTACCGTCTGACCTAGGCCTGGACAAAAAAGAAGGGACAATGAGGGAAACGAAGAGCTCTCTTGTTCCTTTGTGAGGCACAAAAGGGTATACAACTGCGAATGGGACGTCGACATGAACATAATTTATGTAAAATGCAAGGGGAAATTATCTGTACTTGAAATTCTTATCACGTCTTATTCCATCTTTCACTGGTAACAGCGACGGAACACGGTGCATTACCTAATCTCCCAAGTTTTGACATCGTCCCATGAATAAATTACTCCCAGACTCTAACACTGGCGTTATCTGCTCACCAAATTCTTAATTCCATTTCAAACTGTCCTTTTTCCGTCCCCAAAGATATGATAAAAAAAGATGCTATCAAAGAAGCTCAAATCCTAATTACAAGGTACTTAATAACTTATTGTTCCAAAAGATTTTCATTGGATAGGTCGTACGGTCAGTTGCATCACAATACGTCGAATGAGATGGTCCCTCAGTGGGCTACTTTTAAGGTCCAGAGTGCCCACTTGGCGAATAGCCTAATCTAGCCTGGTCCAGTGGCCCATAACATCTAAAGAATCTCTCGATCTCCAGTTCGAATTCCTGCGTTTTCTCAAAGAACCAAGGGTTCCATCAGAACTAACCTGATCATATGGAAGTTTGTCAAAGATTTATCATTTTAGTGACCTGGATACGATAATCATGATCCCCACTACGTTGGAGCACATTTTCAGGTCGCTGTTCAGCGACGCTGGTGAACATCTTTCTCGCAATCGGTGGTAGCAGGCTGAGACCATAACGTTGGATGACACCTAGTGCTGGCGATCCAATTACTTTGTTTTTTTCCCCAATGTTTAGGGGATCAAATGGGCACACACATCAGGATAACACAACAGAAGAGATTGTAATATTGATGGAGCTTCTAATTCTGATAGGATCAACCACAGATCCTTGGCACACGTGTACATGTTTCAACATGGAAATTAGTATGTTCTTTACATTCCGATTCGGTATCGTAAAGGGGCTGATTGCACATATTTCTCCGAGTTTGTGTAACGTTACTGACAATGAAATATACTTGGGGAAGATTTTGACCTCAGAGCCTTAAGAGATTTGACGGTAGCGGAACGGATGAACTTGAACTCGTTATACATATATCGTACAGTGATATGCTTCAAAGTGAAAAGGCATTTCAGTCCAAATCCCGCTCATGGGAAGGGGGTCGAGAGATGATTTCAGTTTGATATGCCACACACAAACCCTGAGATGTGCATGATTAGACTCACCTTATTTCCAATCGAACCTCGCGTTTAAAGTATATTTATGTGGTATGGAGGGGATGAGGACTCTTCTCAAACCACCGGACAAGATGAACAATGGAACCGGTACGAATACCTCGATTCAGATGGTATCTGAAGAGTAGGTTGTCAAGCCTTTTCTTTTACCTATTGAGCTAATAATCTACAGATTCGCGCAAATAGTTTCCATAGCGTAGGCCACCAACCGTGTTGTTGTTCTACTAATTGAATTAACGGTCTGCAGAACCATCCAGGTAGAAACATACATAGCATCTTTTGGTAAGTAGTTCATATAGAAGAAAGGGCCAGCCTGTCTTTGTAGGACTGAAATTCACGCATGCAGGACTTCTGTTTTATGCCTCCCTCCTTCATCTTAATGATGAAATTCAATACATATGGAAACCTAAATTTACAATAGCGACCTTTCTTTATTTATTCTCCAAGTACCCGGTTTTTGTATATATAATCATCGCTATCAGCGAGGATTTTGTCTCGGTAACTCTAAAGCCTTCTTTCCATACATTCCTTTCTCAGGTGAACATTTACAGTCTGCCCGGTAAATTTTTGTCCCATTTGCTACAAATTTAAAAGAAATGACGACACCACAAACCAGTTTGTGTAATGATCTAGGATTTTTAGGCTGGGCCATGGAAATTCTTCCATTCATTGGAATACAAGGTATTTTACCTTCGTTTACTTCAATGGTACCCGATTTTTAAACTCTCGTAGGATTAATCTCACTCCGAACTCTGGCTTTATGCCAAGGATATCGGCCGATGACAATAGCACTGTCTACAACGTTTTTTATTGCCTTAGCCTTAAATATCTATGGTTTGAATCGAATTATAATCAATATCATTGTGAAGTATTTTAACCATGTTGTTTAGTTGCAACAATACCCTCATGCGGCCCATCACCGTAAGATTTCCTATTATCCTCGATCCATTTTTATTAACCTGCCTATTATTAGTTGTAAGAAGAAAACTTAAAATTGTATTGCATCAACATGATCTGAACATATTGATCTTATAGCATATCTTGTTACCTTGCTCCTTGTTAACAATGTTGCAGTAATTCTCTCGGACGTATTAGCCTTCCTGGCAGTCATTTATCAGGTTTGGGGCCTATGGAAGGAAAAGCGAAGATTAGGTTTACATACTGGGAAAGACTTTGCTAGTCTGCTTCTCCAACAGGGTAAGTTCACTCTCACCAAAACACCGGGCGGCATTCCAAAATTAATTTGAATGTTTTGCCAGGTATTCTGAGATTCTCGTATGCAACAGCTACCATTATCTTTTTCGTGGGGACTAATTTTCCATTGAAGCTTTGTAGTGTTGGTTACAGTCAGTGGAGTCATAATTGATTATGTATGTCACCACAGTTTTCTCCCGGGTTCTGCTAAATCCAATTTGAATCTCCACAGATTTCGCCAGTAAGATATTTCAATTCTCTATATATTGCGTCTCTCAATTAAACTTTATTACATAACAGGTGGCCAGAGCAGATGTCGCCATCTCTCAGCACGTGTACGAAATCTCCTATAATACTTTTGAAACGGCTTATGTATGTTTACTTCCTCTCAGGTTCTCAGCGATACTCATCTGCGAATTTACCCTGGATCTTCGTCAACGGAACACAACAGCAAGATCACTTCCTAACCAGTCTGCTATAGAATTCCGGGACTTGAACCTGTCGTTCCAGGACAATCCTGTTAGATCTATACAATCCGTTTTCGGTCGTTTTCAGGAGGGCATCATCGCTGATATGGGAGAAAGGGGTGATCTAGTGGGTATTGATACTCCGGGTCGAGGAAAACCAGACCTAGAAACGGCTTGAATGTATATTCTGCTTTTGCTGCTGACGAGTTCATTCGAAAAAGCTCGGTATTTATGTATATATAGAGTCTCCCACTTATCCAAAATGTACGCCCAAGTTGCCTGTTTCAATCAGCAAGAGAAAAGTGAAGTGTAAGCTATTCGGAGTTTCTACGTCGAAGTAACATGCGAGGAAAAAAGAACGTGGTACGGGTTATAATAAAGGGGATTTCTCAAATAATTTAATCCAAAGAAGTTTCAAAAGGACACTCGGGGAAAACAGGTCTGTAGGCGGAGCCAAAAAGCCCCGTACGTTTGCAAAAGTGAGAGACAACTCATTATCCTGAAAAACAAACAAGTTATACTCGAATTCCGAGAGCAAAAACTAAAGCCTACCTTGACGAAGAGACTCTGGATAATTAAACGACCAAAATCTCTCTGAGATTTTCCATATTTTTGAGGGTCGTCGCCTTTGGAAGGAACAGTGGTCGCGTAAGCATAATCTTCGGCTTTATACGAGTTCCTTACCACCCATTAAGTTAGGTTTAATTATCAATGAAATTCGAAGGAAGACCTCAACTCACCAACTACTCCCAGTACGTGCCGCTTGTAATTTAAAAAATCTTTTTGAGAAATCTTTGGGAAGTACGTCATGATCATCGGTCTTTCGTCCTTTTCGAGGATAACACTTGTTCAATAGTCCGTTTAACGACAAAGCTTCGATACAGGCTTTAGTACAGCCAACGCTGTTTATCCCAGTTTAGAGATGTAGGAAAGGCAGTTACACAATCACTTACGCTTTAATAGGGTTTACCTTCATCACAGAATCACCTATCGCGATAAAGTTGGACGGAAGGTTGTCATACAAATTGTATTGTATGTACACAGCAGTGCCTAAATACATACAATTTAAATCGACTATTGGCATGGAGGAAAATGAAATCGTACCCAAGCGAGTAGTTTCCACAGATAAGGGGACAGTATATTCTTCAAACAAATCCAAAGTTTTCCAAGCCAAATCAGGAAGCGGTTTGTAAAGTTTGAGGCTAGAAAGGTATGTACGAATATCTTGTATTGTTGATATTTCATCATCCACAGCCCAACCACCGAGTACGTATTCACCTATCAGATTAAAGTTGCCGCACCATTTTTGGTAATTAATTCAAGACGTACAATAATTGTTGTCCCTGACTGTTATCCCCAAAAACTTGCTATCTAGCTTTGGATCTGGTAAAACCGCGTAAACAAATCCTGACAAATCCCATTGTGGGTATCCTATTTCTATCAGACGGGGGACCAGATCGGGAGGAACAACAAAGTTACAAGTGCGATATGATTGTTTTGGATTATAAGTCTGACGAAGATTATCCAGTTTTTGAACGGCCTTCTCATTCCCCGCAGTTGCTGCCAATTCTCGTAACCATCTAAAACCGGATGCACCGGCACCTGTGCAGTCTAGTAATATAGGCTAAGTGGTAGTGGTTTTCGTTAGCATGAATACGCTTACCAACTGCTAAAACGGTGGGGAGTATGCTTTCCTCACCGAGCAAATTTCGAACACGCACGCCAGTGATCACCGGCACCCCTGAACCGCTGGATTGTTCTAAACCCACAGCAGTTCCTGCCATATAACATACATTCTTGCAGGAATTTAATATTAAAGAACGGATCAAAGTTTCAAATACAGATCTTCTCATCATTAAAATTTCCGTGTAGCCTTTTGGGTAGGCCACGGGTTGAATAGGTAATCCGCTGAGAGAAGCCGGGTATTCAGGTGGAACGAGCCTTTTTAGGACAATAATGAGTCATAAAAACTTCACAAATGATCAGTAAACTTACTTTCCGCCAAGTTTTTGAATTTCTTCTTTCACATTGGGAAACCACTTCAGAAGGGTCGCAACGAGCAGAGGCTGATAATTATGGGCTGCCTTGTATTGTGAAATATGAGATCTTTTCTTATCAAATAGCTCTTTGCGAGGTTCTCTTGCACAGGATTCCGGGGTAGTAACCCATTCTTCAGCTTCGACTATGATAACATCTTCAAAATGATCTGAACACACTTTCGCAGTCAACAATCCGGCGATACTGAAACTTGATTAAAGCAAGTCATCCAAAGGGAAAGCAAAATTACCTTCCACCACAAATGACTGCCGTTCCACGAAGTTTGTCAAACTTCCTAGTCGACTTTGTACCAATTTCGGCGAATTCATTAAGAGCTGTGAGCTTTGTGATGAAGTATTTACGTATCAGTATCGCAGCTGTTCGACACAGGACGTATCCTCCTCCCACGCCTAACGCAAGGCCTGTGTAATGCCGCATTGCACTTTGAGCCTTGGGCGTGCAGCAGCTAAACTGGAGGGAAAACCGGGAAGTAATAGGTAAGATTGAGAAAATGAACCTGATGAGTGTGAAAAACCCAGACGTTACTTTGGGGGATAGAATTAAATCTGCATATCAAGGTCAATCTCCAAGCCGGTCAACCTTGGCCATGTGTAAACCGAGGACCTGATCGGGGATACCGATGCATTGCTGCAAGTTAAAGTGGTTTGGATGGAAGTTTAAACAAATAAACACACTGGTTTAAAGGAGGAGCTGCGTGATACATAATGCAATGGTGCAGTTTTAGAAAGCGTGACAAATGGTAACTGCCGATCTCGCGAATTATTACTTCGACTTGGAGTTGTCCCTCTGCATCTGCCCATATACCATGGAGTCTCTCCCTCGTCCGGGTGGGTTCCATTATATGATCTCCAAATCTGTGGCTTAATTTTGTACCTCACTTTAATGTGTTTTTGAAATGTTAACAACTGTCAAAGAACTAAAGATCCAAAGTATTTTATACATACGATTATTTACTAAGACGACAAGAACTCGACAGACAAATCATGAAGGATTTTCTTCATACTCCATCATTAAGGGACGGTATTCTGAGTTCTGTCAATGAATTTCAATTCCGTCGGGCGTATGATGTCAGATGTTTCATACAGAAGTTTATCGAGTGTGGTTTATATTTATCCTCTGAGTCCACAAGTAGTTCTCAAGCCTGAGACTGCCAAACTATTGTGTTCGTGTATGAATAAATCCTACCATAAATTAGATATAATCGTCGACATCAAGGGTGTATGGTACGACTCTACCTATTTGTGATGTATTCTTTGGTAAATCCCGAGAAAACTTTGCGGAGACAAGACAAGATAATATATTCAACGAGCTTCAAAGGGCAAGTAGCTAGGTCAGACAATTAGGGCACGGCCCCAAAACCGACGTCAAACATCGAACGAAACAACATGCCGAATGATGCCGTGTTTTTTTTAAATCATTCCTCTACACGTTTTCCCCATTCCCCACATGATTGAAATAGGGCTTTTGGCCTCTATTCTGGACAGGTTGGGGATTATAAATAAGTAAATACCGAGATTCCAAGTGATCTCGTTCGCAACAAAAAGCAAACGGAATAAATTATCTGATTGAATTATACAATTTAAGCAGTTTCTGCGGGTCTAGTTTCCTTGACCCTGACCATCAATACCCTCTAGATCACTCCTTTCCTGATCATATCGGCAATGATCCGCTCCTGAAGGCGACCAAGTAATACGAATTGTATAGATTTGACTGAATTGTTCTGGGATGTCAGGTTCAAGTCTGGTAATTCTGAAGCAGACAGGTTAGGAAGTGATCTTGTTGTGTTCCGTCGACGGAGATCCAGAGTAAATTCGCAAATGAGTATTGTTGAAAGCCTGAGAGGAAGTAAACATGAATAAGCCATTCAAAAGTATATAGTGTAATGTTTCGCACACGTTCTGGAAGGCGTCGACATCTGCTCCGGCTGTCTGTTATTATGTAAAGTTCAATTAAGAGACGCAACAGAGAATTGAAATATCTTACTAGCGAAATCTGTGAAGATTTGAATTGGCTGGATTTAGTGAAGTGTAGGAGAATATTGTTTCGTGGTGACACACAAAACTAATTATAATATCCGTGACTGTAACGAAAAGTACAAAGCTTTGATAAAAAAATTAGTTCCAGTGAAAAAGATAATGATAGCTGTCGCATACGAAAATCTTAGAACACCTGACAATGCATAAAATTAATTTTAGAGTTCCTGCCACCCAGTGTCTTCATGAGAGTCAACTGTAAACTTACCCTGTTGGAGAAGCAAAGTAACACAGTCTTTCCCAGTATATAAGCCTAATCTTCGCTTTTCCTTCCATAGGCCCCAAACCTGACGAATGACTGCAAGGAAGGCTAATACGTCCGAGAGAATTACTACGACATTGGCAGCAAGGATCAAAATAGCAAGATATGCTATAAGAATAATGAATTCAGAACTTGTTGACATAATTTTAAGCCTTCTTCTTACAGCTACAAAGCAGGTTAAAAGATGGATCGGAAATAATAGGAAATCGTACGGTTGTAGGTCGCATGAGGGTATTGTTGCAACTACACAACGTAGTTAAAATATTTCAGTGACATTGATTACAATTCAGTTCAAACCATAAATATTCAATGCTACGGAAGTAAAGAATGTTGTAGAAAGTGCTATTGTCATTGGTCGATATCCTTGACATAAAGCCAGAGTTCGAAGTGAGATCAGTCCTACGGCGGGAGTTTGAAAAATAAACGGTGCTCGAGTATATGGAAGTGGAATACCAATACCTTGTATTCCAATGAATGGAAGGATGTTTATAGCGTTGTTCAAAAATCCCAGATCATTACATAAACTAGTTCGCGACATTGTCATTTCTTTTGGATTCGGGGGAAATGAGACAAAAAATACCGCAGAGACTGAAAAGGTTCGCATTAGAACGGGAATGACTGGGGAAAAGGTTTTGGAGTTATAATTACTGAGACAAAGTCTCCGACCACGAAGAGGACCAAAAATAAAAAAGGAGGGTACTTGGAAAATAGATAAAGAAAAGTCGCTACTGTAAATTTTGGCTTCCATATGTACTGAATTTCATCATCAAGATGAAGGAGAGATGCGTAAATTAGAAGTGCTACATGTGTGGGTCTTAGCCCTATAAAGACTATTACCCCTTTCTTGAAAACTACTTGCCAAAAGAAGCTATGTATGTCTCCACCTGTAAAATTCTGCAGATGGTTAATGTTGTTGTAATACCGGAGTAGACATATTAGTTGTGGATAAAAGTTATTATATTATAGAAAAGTAGCTAAAATATTTTATACTCCAAGACTGGCTGTACAGTTCCTAATTATATGCTAATAGAGAAAACTACGCTAGTACTCTTTTATTATAGTCGACGCTGAGCGTTTACGTAATATAACAACAGTTAATTCAATTCATGGAACAACAACGCAGTGGCCTACCCCTCAAATGTTGTTATATTACGTAAACGCTCAGCGTCGACTATAATAAAAGAGTACTAGCGTAGTTTTCTCTATTAGCATATAATTAGGAACTGTACAGCTAGTCTCGGAGTATAAAATATTTTAGCTACTTTTCTATAATATAATAACTTTTATCCACAACTAATATGTCTACTCCGGTATTACAACAACATCAAAGACTGATTGCGCGAACCTGTGGAGTTGTTAATTCAAGAGGTAAAATAAAAGACTCAACAACAGACTCTTCAAATATCATCTGAATTGAGGTATTCATGGTTTCATTGTTCATCTTGTTGGGTCCTTCGAGGAGAGCAAACAGCTTCAACTTTCAACCATTGTCTCAATACAACTATTTATAAACATGAGCTTTGATTAGTGAGGTGAGTGGAAACATACGCGTCTCAGGCTATATTTAAGCTAGACGGGCTTGAGATCTAAAAATTGGAGTTAAAACAAGAATACATAAAACATTGAATAGTTGATCAAACGGCATATGCGTCTGACGAGAAACAAGATTCTTTCAGGAAAGCTCCAACTCATAGGCCTTTTTTTGTTGCCCTTTAACTAGGAAAAAAAATAACGGGACCCCAAATCACTAAATCTGTCATGGCGACACAAACTGAGATCATCTCTTGACCCCATGAGCGGCAGGATTGAAAACATCTTTTTACTTCCAATTTAAAGCACATCACTACTATACAATCTAATACATAGGCTCTGATTTGTCCGTCCCGCTAGCCAATGTTTGTTCACCGGCAACGAGGTGGTGATCAGGATACATACTCCAATAAATTAGGCATGGCCGTCAACTTCAAGGGTGTCATATAGTGTTTTTGTCACCACTGGGGATATACTAAAATTGATATATAAAGGCTAGTAAAATATATCATGTACAAAGGACTCTGCTTTTTGATTTATTCTCTAGTAGGTTTAAAGAGATAATCCCGATCAAATTCGACAGAGCCGATCACCATCTGAAGTTTTTTTTTATAACGCGCCAACATCATGCCGGATAATGTCATGTTTTTTTAAGATCATTTTTCTATATACACTTCCACGTTTTTACATGATTGAAGTAGGCGATTTGGCTTATATTTTGGACATGTTGAGAAATATATACATAAATAGATTCTTCAAGTGAACTCGTTCGCAACAAAAAGCAGAATCATATAGACGGAATAAATTATCTGATTGAGTATTAATAGGTACGTTTATCATATAAGATCTGATACTTACCAACAGTTTATATGATTTCAAGTAGTTTCTGGGTCTGGTTCTCCTTCAAGTTGGCCTGGACTATCAGATGCATCAATACCCACTGGATCACTCCTTTCTCCCATCTCGGCAATGATCCTCTTTTGAAAGCGACCAAGTACGGATTGCATAGATCTAGCTGGATTGTCCTGGGATGATAAGTTCAAGTCCGGTAATTCTAAAGCAGACTGGGTAGGAAGTGATCTTGCTGTTGTGTTCCGTCGACGAAGACCCAGAGTAAATTCGCAGATAAGTATCGTTGAAAGCCTAGGAAAAAGTAAACATAAATGGACATTCACAAGCAAGTATATAAAAGATTTTGTACACGTTCTGAAAGAGAATGATGTCTGATCCTATCTGTTATGTAAAGTTTAAAATGAGAGACGCAATAGAGAATTAAAACATCTCACTAAAGAAGTGATCTGCAGAGATTCATATTGACTAGATTTAGTAAAATGCAGGAGAGAACTGTGGTGACACACATATTGGACTATAACTTGCGTGACTGTAATGAAAAGTACAAAGCTTTGATAAAAAATTAGCCCCAGTGAGAGAAAGATATAATGAAAACTGTCGCATACGAAAATCTCAGGATTCCTGACAACTAAAATTAATCACTGCCGGTATTTTGATAAGAGTGAACTTACCCTGTTGGAGAAGCAGAGTAACAAGGTCCTTTCCAGCCTGTAAGCGTAATCTTCGCTTTTCTTTCCATAGACCCCAAACCTGATGAATGACTGCAAGGAAGGCCAATACATCAGAGAGAATTATTGTGATATTTTCAACAAGGAACAAAATAGGGGCATATGCTATAGTAACAATGCGTTCAAAACACGTTGGTAGAATCTGGAGTTTCTTACAGCTAAAAAATCAGGTTAATAAAAAAAAGGATCGGGGGTAACAGGGAATCCTACGGCTGTGGGTTGCATCGGGGTATTGTTACAGCTACATAACGTGGTTAAAATATTTCACAATGATATTGATTATAATCCACAACCATAGATATGCAAGATTAAGGCAGTAAAAAATGTTATAATAAGTGCTATTGTCATTGGCCGGTATCCTTGACATAAAGCCAGAGTCCGAAGTGAAATCAATCCTACGGCGGTTTGAGAATGAGCACCACTGACGTATAAGGAAATGGAAATAGAATACCTTGTATTCCAATGAATGGAAGATTTTCCATAGCACTGCTTAAAAACCCAAGATCATTACATAGACTGGTTTATGGCATTGTCATTTCTTTTGTATTTGGAGCAAATGAGACAAAAATACCGGGGAGACTGTAAATGTTCATCTGAGAAAGGAACGGACAGGAAGAAGGCTTTGAAGTTACCGATATAAAGTCCCCTATCACGGGGAGGACTAAATATAAAAAAGGCGGGTATTTGGAAAACAAATAAAAAAGGGTCGCTATTGTAAATTTTGGCTGCCATATGTATCGAATTTCATCATCAAGATGGAGAAGAGACGCGTAAAATAAAAGTGCTGCATGCGCGGATCTTAGCCCTATAAAGATGAACCCTTTCTTGAAAATTACCTACCGAAGGAAGCTATAAATGTTTCCACTTGTATGGTTCTACATACCCTTAGTTCAATTAGTAAAATAACAGCGCGGTGGCCTACCCCTGGGAGGCTGATTGCGCCAATCTGTAAAGTTATTAAGCAATTCAAAAGGTGAAATAGAAGACTCGATAACCTACTCTTTAGATAGAATCTGAATTGAGGTGCTCATGGTTTCATTGTTCATCTTCAGGTTGTCGGGTGGATCGGGGAGGTCCCTTGCTTGAACAGTTTCAAGAATCAACCATTGCCTCCATACGACATAAATATACTATAGACGTGAGCCTCGGTTGGAGATGAGGTGAGTGGAAGGAAACACCCGTGTCTCGGGTTGTTGTGTGTATGCATATTGTAAGCTGGATGCCGGACGCCGATGAGCTTGAGATCTAAAAATGGAACGGAAACGAAATTAAAACATTAGTTGCAATTGATCAAACGACATACTGACGAAAACCAAAATTCTGATTATAAGCTTTGTTCCTTTTGTCGCCTTTCTGAGTACGATGCAAAAAAATTAGAATCAGAGTCCACCTATTTTAGGTCCGTGTTCCATAATTGCAATCTTTTGTTGTATGTGATGTTATAGTTGCAAATTACTATGTAACACGCTCTTAACCTTTAATTTCGATTCGAAGGAAGTTCTCTTTGTGTCCATTGATTTACTAAACATCGAAAATACGGTAGTTTATAATGGCCGCTAGGGTGTCGTCATCCAGCCATTATCATGATGGTTTCAGTCCCCCGCTGATCACGAGAATGTTACTATAACCAGTCGATCCCGCTGAGCAGCGACTGGAAATACGTTCCAAGTCAAAGGCTGCGATCTTCGTAACCAGGTTGTTGAAATGATATTTTGAAAGATCACGCACGTACTGTTTTGTCAAGACTTCCATATAATCAGATTAATTTTTGAATTTATGATGGAGATATGGTTCCTTGAGAAAAGGGAGGAATTTATAAACTTGTAAAGTTTTCAGACCGTGCAATTAGAATAACCTGATTTATTTGATTTCAGACTTCAAGCTGTGCAATCGAAAAAATGAAGATCGGGAGACTGATGTTATAGACCAGACCAAGCTCAAGCTATCCACCAAGTAGGTAGCCTAGACATCAAAAGTGATTTATTGGATTTGAGGAGCCATTTCATTCGACGTATTGTGGTGAATATCGACAGTACGACAAGAATCATCCTATCCAACGAAAATCTTTCGGAACAGTTATTATTTTGCGTCATCATGCAGCTAAGATCTTAACTTCTTTGATCGCATCTGTTCTGATTGAGTATGTCTCTAGGGATGGGTTAAAAGGAATCAAGAACTTGGTAAATAGATGATGCCAACGTTGGAGTCTGGGAGTAACTAAATCGTGGGACGATGGGGGAGATTAGGTAATGTGCCTTGTTTCGCGCGCTCGTTTGTTGAAAATCGGATGTGATAAGAATTTCAAGTACGGATAATCTCGCCTCGTTTTGTACCTAAAGTGCGCTCATGTCGTATTGACAGTTGTGCCTCACAAGGGAACCAAGACAGCTTCGTCTCCTTTCTACTTATGAGTCGAGCTTATCCCTTGGTCCTTTTTTGTTCCGACTCGGGACCCGGATACCAGACCATTGAAGAATGGTGTCAACAAAACCCTAACACCTTCCAAGTTGTACACTCAGTTTTAATCACTTAAGAGGCCATTGCCCCCCTCAGAACGAACCAATAAAAATTTGCTCCTACACAGCCCTGTGTTAGCCTGACATAATTCAACCATTCTTCTCGTGATGGGAAATTTGGACAATCATAGGTACCGGATCAATACATTTTATCAAAGAACGGCTCTGCAGAATTTTATCGCAACGCTCATCACTAACACTAGGGAGCTCCCTCTCCCTCGTCCAAGTGAGTTCCATTATATACGATCATTTACTAAGACGACAGGAACTTCACGGACAAATCATGAAGGACCTTCTTCATATTCCATCGTTAAGAGACGATATTCTGGACTTGAACTTCAACAATTCCGTCGTGCGCGTATGATGACAGATGTCTTATACGGGAGTATGTTTATATTCCAACCCCACAGATATTTCAATCTCGTGAGTCCAAGACCGCCAAATTATTGCGTTCGTGTATAAATAAATATAAATTCTACCATAAGTTAGGTGTAGCCGTCGACCTCAAGGGTGTATGTACGGTGCGTTTTGGTCACTTCCTTAATACATGAAATTTAGTAGGATTATACCGTGTCCAAATAGAAATATTGAACCCGAATTAAACTCGACGGAGCGCATCACCATCTGAAGCCTTTATAATGCGCGAACAGCACGCCATGATGTCGTGTTTTTTGATATCTTTCTGATACTACATACAGTACACGTTTTTTACATGATTGTAATAGGTGATTTGGCTTATATTTATATTTTAGACACGTCGGGGAACATACATAGATACTGAGATTTCCGAGTAAACTCGTTCACAATAAAAAGCAGAATCATATGGACTGAAAAAAACTACCTAAGGACTAATACTCCTATACTGTGTAGGATGATACTTACCAACAGTTAAACAGTTTATACAACCTGGGCGGTTTCCGGGTCTGGCTCTCCTTGGCCCGGACCATTAATACCAACTGAATCACTCCTTTCCCCCATATCGGCAATCATCCTCTCTCAAAGGCGACCAAATACGGATTGTGTAGATTCAACCAGATTATCCTGGGATGACATGTTCAACTCCAGTATTTCTAAAGCAGACGGGTTAGACAGTGATTTTGTTGTGTTCCGTTGACGAGGATCCAGAGTAAATTCGCAGATGAGTATCGTTGAGAGCCTGAGAGGAAGCAACATAAATGGGCATGTAGGAAATTAGGGTGTACCGGATGGTACAAGGACAGTCGCTCCTAAGCGCCCGTCGTCAGACGCAAAACCAGCGCCCGTCGCGCGCTTGTTCCCTCACTTGTTTATTATTACAAGTGAGGTATGGACTACTACATTCGTTTATTAGTTTCTATTTTACTTACACTATGTAATAGATAATAATTATCTTTAGGTTATGGGCCCTGGTCCTAAGTACTAAAATAAAAACCCTACTCTGTACCAAATCAAATCCATCGATTGACTTACTCCCTATATGAAATAACTCCAACAACAACACCCATCATCAACAATGAGTGGATCTACAACATCAGGTGCAAGCCCTTCAGCTCGAGCCACCCTACAAAAATTCGAACCTCCGATGTGGATTCAAAGCATGTTTCCCAGAGCGGACAACAATCGATTAAAGGGAGAGCAAAACTGGCTGCCATGGGCACAAACGATGAAGGATCTGTTGGAAAACATTGGTTTATGGAAAATAATAACAGGCGAGGAACTGAAACTGTCACCTGAGAGTCCCGAATTGGATATCTGGAAGGCTAAAGACAGCTACATCAGAATTGCCTATTCACAATGTGTCGAACAAGAAATCATACCTAAATTGGCTAGACTCGATGCAAAAGCAGCTTGGGATCTCATGGAAAACAAGTTCAAACAATCAGGAACAGGCTCCATAGTCTATTGGTTCCACCAACTATTCAAGTTGGCAGCAGGAACTGAGGACATCTACGAACATATTAAACAATATGAAACTGCAATCCGATACCTTGCCAATGCAGGTGTCCCCTTCCTGAACATGCACAAGCAGCAATGCTTCTCACCTCTCTCCCTGGAGACAGTTGGACAAGTTTTAGATTGGCCACCAAAGTCACAACAACCACCACTTTCTCCTCCATGGCATCCTTGATTCGCGATGAGGTCTGATCACGAAAAGCCACAGACCCATCCCTACAAAATGAGAATGCCATGTCAGCCAAGGAAAAGAAGGCAAGAGCTAGTGGAAAGAAGTTCTGTCATAATTGCGAACGATCTGGACACGAATTCACCGACTGCTGGGCCAAAGGCAGCACGAAAGAAGGCCAAGGGCCAAAGAGGAAAAAGAAAGGGAAAGAGAAGGCAAACAAGGCAAGTGGTAACGAAGTATCGAGCGGCGACGAAGAGAGCAATGCGATCTATGAGAATTGTTACATGTCTCACAATATAGCTGAAGATTCTTCTTCATGCGATGGTGGCAACACCCCATCTTTGACCAATCCAACTAAGTGTGACTCTACATTTCATGCTTTGAATGCCAGAACAATTATAGATTCTGGATCGTCTACGCACATTGTACCACAGAAAACCCAATTTAAGACCTACTCGATCTCCACTAACCATGCCATAAATGGCATTGGAAACAACAGGGTTAAAGTACAAGGGCAGGGTGAATCTCGAATAAGTGTTAAGTTGCCAGATGGCAAATCGACAAAGCTACAGCTCCAGAATGCATGCCATGTACCCAAAATGTGAATCGGTCTCATCTCAGTATCCAAACTTGATGAAGCAAACTGCTATACGTTATTCAGCTGTGGAAAAGCAGTAGCATTCAAAGTATGAGACAATGGCAAACTAATGCAAAAGATAACAAGTCAGCAAAATGTAATATTCACTGCATCAAAGGAGCCCGACCAGTTATACTACCTTAATGAAAACCACCCTGAAACCTCTTTCCATGCCACCCAAACCTCAGAATTAGAAACCCTACATCTCAGACTTGGCCACCTAAACTACCCATATGTTACGCTACGCGAACCATCCGAACTAAGCGAACCTCGGTATCAACCTCACGAACTGAACTTCATTGTTTCAGTTCCACACACCTTTCCGAACCCCGAACTTATGAACAAAAACCTATGAAAACTATATGCGAACCTTTAGTCATCTGTACCTATGAACCATATGACTCCTTCCGCTTATCAACCTTGCGTAACCTCGCTTACACTTCGCCCCTGTACTTTACCTTATTAGTATAGTTTACACCCACGATGTCAACAGGCTGACTAACTACATCCACTAGATATATAAACCCACATCATGTACATAGTTCTTGAGTTCTGAAATCGAATCAACTTCTTGACTTCCTTTCTCACGTCTGAATTCTTCTCTTGTCCGAACCTATCCCGAACCTCTGTCCAAATTCGGGACGAGCATATTGAGAGGGCGCAACACATAAGTTGAAGCCAAGTCCCACCTCGTGAACCTTTTTACCCGAACCTTATGACCTCGGAACCTCGGGTCGTAACACCATACATCTGTTGAATGGTGGCAAAGGGGATGATAACAGGAGTCAAACTGAGAGACAAAGATCTAAAGGTACAACCACCGATCTGTCAAAGCTGTGCAGTTGGAAAGATCTCAAGAGCAACATACCCGCCATTGCATAAACGTGCCAAACAGTCACTTGGACGTGTATTCTCTGACCTATGGGGACCAGCACCAGTCCAAACTCCAAACGGATCAAGGTACATGCTTACATTCACTGATGACTACACCTGATACATATGGGTTTATCTCCTGAAAGCCAAGAGTGACGTATTCGAGACCTATATCCAATGGAAAACAAAGGTTGAACTCCAAACTGGAAAGAAGCTAAAGCACATACATACTGACAATGGTGGTGAATACACAAGCGAAGCATGGACCAAACACTGTAAAAAGCATGGGATTGTGCATGAAAAAACAGCACCACACACACCAGAACAAAATGGGGCTGCAGAACGCCCGAACTGAACAATAATGGAACGAGTACACACAATCCTAATCGACGCCCAACTACCCTTATCACTATGGGGTGAAGCTGCATCATATGTCGCATATACAAAGAATCATAATTATACCCGAGCAACAAGAGAATATAAAACCCCACATGAAATGTATAAGGAGAGGAAGCCTAACCTATCTAGACTACACCGGTTTGGCTGCATCACCTATGCATTAGACGATAACCCCCGCAGGTCAAAACTACAGCCTAAAGGGAAAAAAGGAATATTTGTAGGTTACTCCTTAACACAAAAAGCATGGAGAATCTACAACCCACAAAAAAGAAAAGTCCAAATCTCAAACAATGTCAACTTCGATGACAACTCATGTTGGCCGAACAGGCTGGCGGCTGAGGGGGAGTACAACTATCAACAATTAAAACCAGACTTAGTTGAAGATATCATAATACTCAGCAACCCGCCTAACCACCCAACAACTAGACAACACCCTACTGCCCCACCAATTCCCATCGCTGACGACCACATATCGCTCCCAGACTCAGAACCACCAGAGGAAGTTGCCCCAGATGAACCACAACAACAACCAAGGCCTAGTGAAGCCTTGGCAAATGTAAACAAAAACAACATCTTGCCAGAGGGATCTACCTGTCAAGCCAAAGCCCATGCCAACACAAAAATCCAAACAGCAACTCGGAACTTGCAAAAATGGTCAGCAGCAACCTACGAACAGATGCCAGAACTTGAAGCAGACCTTGAGGGTGATGATGACCAAATAAACTTCTTCGAGGCCACTTACATGACTTCTGCTGATGTCCTGGCAACATACACACAGGCTATGCACTCCACATCAAGTTTGGAATGGCAAAGTGCTATGGAAGATGAGCTTGAAGCAGTCAAAACACTCGGAACGTACAAACTTGTGATCCCCCCTTCTGACAGAACTGTCATCAGCACCAAATGGGTATACAGCACAAAGCAAGACCTGAAAGGCAACATCGCCAAATACAAAGCATGAATTGTCGCCTTAAGGTGCAAACAGAAACCAGGTGTTGACTTCACCAACACATTCACACCTGTTGCCAAAATTAACTCCATCAGGCTACTATGTTCCTATTTGGCAACATTAGACTGGGAAATCCATGTTATAGATGTGAACTCGGCTTACCTTAACAGTGAGCTGCCAGATGACCAAACTGTTTACGTCAAACAACCTGAAGGGTTTGTTGTCCAAGGAAAAGAAAATTGGTGTTGGAAACTGTTGAAAGCCCTCTATGGACTTAAACAGGCTGGACGGCTATGGTATCACAAGCTACAGTCAATCCTTGTCCTAATAGGGTTTGAGGTCTCTAAGGCTGACCCATGCATCTTCTACCGATTTTCATCTTCATCAAAATCCATCATTTCTTCACATGTTGATGACCTAGGATTATACTGTTCATCAGTTAAAGAAGTCAAATGCGTAAAGGACCAGATTCAAGAACACCTTAGCATCAAGGACCTTGGACCAATTTCAAAACTCCTCGGGATAACTGTAACCCGAAACTGTACAAAACGCACCATCTCCCTCTCACACCACACCTACATTAATAAAATACTAAATGAATATGGTCTATCTGATGTGAAGCCAGTCAACACACCGATAGCAGCTGGAACTAATATCAGCATTGCTGACTGCCCCAAAATGCCAGAAGAATGCCAAGTGATGTATAACATCCCATACCAGAATGCCATTGGTGCACTGAATCACTGTGCGGTGATGACTAGACCCGATATAGCTTTTGCCATCCAAAGAGTTGCCCAATTCTCACAAAATCCTGGAATGAAACACTGGGAAGCTGTTAAAAGGATTTTTCAGTATCTGAAAGGAACAAAAGATCACGTACTCACATTAGGAGGAACATCATCTTCTCTCCAAATAGTTGCCTTCTCTGATGCCGACTTTGCAAACTCATTGGACCATGGACGATCAGTCTCAGGCTATGCAATCACCTCTGGAACAGAAGGATGCTTCGCCTGGTCATCGAAAAAACAAACTGCAGCAGCACTGTCCACTGGAGAAGCAGAGTACTATGCTGCAGTACATGCCGGAAGAACAATCTGCTGGCTGAAGCAGTTAGTGGACGAACTCCAACTAGACATCAAAGGGCCGATACCACTCAACATTGACAACACTTCCTCGATCCGGATGATTGAAAATGCCAACGAAGTTACAACTAGAACAAAACACATTTGTCTCTCTTACCATTGGATCTGAGATGCAGTCACTGGTGGCAACATCACCCCAAAATACGTACCTACCCAGGAAAACATATCGGACCTGTTCACAAAAGGGCTGGCAGCAGAACGACACTGGAAACTAGCAGATGCATTGGGAATACATGATGAGAAAAAACAATAAAACCTAAACCCCACAACAAGACGATGTCTGAAATAGGTTGCAACTCATTCGCAGAGTAGCATTCCTATTACAGATCAACCTCTGGATAGGTTGTAACTCATTCTCAGAGTATCATTCCTACCGAAGAGCCGACAATGACACTAGCATCGACTGAGGGGGAGTGTAGGAAATTAGGGTGTACCGGATGGTACAAGGACAGTCGCTCCTAAGCGCCCGTCGTCAGACGCAAAACCAGCGCCCGTCGCGCGCTTGTTCCCTCACTTGTTTATTATTACAAGTGAGGTATGGACTACTACATTCGTTTATTAGTTTCTATTTTACTTACACTATGTAATAGATAATAATTATCTTTAGGGCATTCACAAGTATATAAAAGATTTCGTACACATTTTGAAAGCCGTCGAAATCTGACCCGGCTACCTCTTATGTAAAGTTCAAAATGAAAGACGCAATGGAGAATTGAAATATCCCACCGGAGAGATCTGTGGAGATTTGAATTGACTGGATTTAGTGGAATGTAGAGGAAAAATTGTGGTGACACACGTGATTAAGTATGAGTTCTGTGATTGTAACGAAAAGTACAAAGCTTCAATAAAAATTAGTCCCAGTGAAAAAAGATAATGGTAGCTCTCACATACGAAAATCTTAGAATACCTGACAACGCATAAAATTAATTTTTAGAATGCCTGCCGTCCGGTGTTTTGATGAGAGTGAACTTACCCTGTTGGAGAAGCAGAGTAACAAAGTCCTTCCCTGTACGTAAGCCTAATCTTTGCTTTTCTTTCCATAGGCCCCAAACCTGGCGAATGACCGCAAGGAAGGCTAATACGCCCGAGAGAATTACTCCGACCAAAGTAGCGAGATATGCTATAAGAATAATGCATCTAGAACATGTTGACACAATTTTAAGTTTTCTCCTTACAGCTAAAAAGCAGGTTAAAAGAATGGATCGGGAATAATAGAGAATCCTACGGTTGTGAGTCGCATCGGACCGTTGCTAAAACTACACGTAGTGATATCAACTGCAATTCAATTCAAATCCAAACTATAGATTTCCAAGATTAAGGAAGTGAAAAATGTTGTAAAAAGTGCTATTGTCATTGGTCGATATCCTTGGCATAAGGCCAAAGTTCGAACTGAAATTAATCCTATGAGAGTTTGAACAATGAGTAATGAGCAACACTCAAGTATATGAAAATGGGATACCCTGTACTGCAATAAATGAAAGAATTGCTATACCGTGGATTAAAAATTCCAGATCATTACATAGACTGGTTTGCAGTATTGTCATTTCTTTTAGTAAATGAGACAAAAAATACCGGAGAGACTGAAAAAGTTTACATGAGGACGGGAATGGCTGGGAAGAAGGTTCCGAAGTTATATAATTACAGAGACAAAGTCCCCGACCACGAAGAGGACCAAAAATAAAAAAGGCGGGTACTTAGAAAATAAATACAGAAAGGTTGCCACTGTACATTTTGATTTCCACATATATTGAATTTCATCATCAGGGTGAAGGAGAGATGCCTAAAATAAAAGTGCTGCATGCGTGGATTTCAGCTTTATAAAGGCTAGCTCTTCTTTGAAACCTACGTACCAACAGAAGCTATATATATCTCCATCTGTATGGTTCTGCAGATCGTCAGTTCGATTAGTAGAAGAACAAAGCGTTGGCATACACTTTAGAGACTGATTGCGCGAATCTGTAAAGCTATCAATTCAAGAAGCAAAATATAATGCTTGAGAACCTACTCTTCAGATATAATCTGAATCGAGCTGTTCATGGTTTCTCGGCTCCATGAGCGGGCTGGAACACCCTTTTACTTCCAAGCGTATTACTAGAGTGAACTTTAGTATCATATCAATTTTCACGCTGAAACACATGCCTGCAAGCATCTGAGGTCGATCCTATCAGAATTAGAAGCCACCTATTTATGTCCGTGTTCCATGATTGCAATCTTTTGTCTGTCGTGAGATCCTGAGATATGTGATGTTATAGCTGCAAATTACTATGCAATACGCTCTTAGCCTTTAAGTATGATTTAAAGAAAGTTCTCCTTGTGTGTCCATTGGTTTACTAAACATCGAAATATGGGTAGCTCATAATCCGGTCATTAGGGTGTCATCCAGCCATTATCACGATAGTCTCAGTCCCTGCTAGTCATGAGGAAGATGTTGACCCGTGGATCCCGCTGAGAAGAGACCTGGAAATGCGTTTCAAGTCAAAAGGCTAGGATCTTCGTAACCAGGGTGTTGAAACGATATTCTGAAAGATCACGCACGTACTGTTTCTTCAAAACTTCCATATAATCAGATTAATTTTTGAATTTCTGATGGAGATATGGTTCCTTGAGAAAGGGAGGGAATTTATGAGCTTGCAAAGGCTTTCAGACCGTGTAGTGATCTGATTTATTTGATTTCAGACTCCAAGCTGTGCAATCGAAAAAATGAAGATCGGGAGACTCTTAGATGTTATAAACCAGACCAAGCTCAAGCTATCCACCAAGTAGGTGCCTTAGACCTCGAAAAGTGATCCACTAGATTTGAGGAGCCGTCTCATTCGATGTATTGTGGTGAATATCAACAGTACGACAAGAATTATTCTATCCAACGAATCTTTCGGAACAGTTATTATTTTGCGTCATCACGCAGCTGAGATTTCAGCTTCTTTGATGGCATCTGTTATGATTGAGTATGTCTCTAGGGATGAGACAATAGAATCAAGAACTTGGTAAATAGATGATGCCAATGTTAGAGTCTGGGAGTAAATCATGGAGACGATGTCTGGAGAGATTAGGTAATGTGCCTTGTTTCCGCGCGCGATGCCGACGCGGCGGTCAGAAAATCGGGAGTGATAAGAATTTCAAGTACGGATAATCTCGCCTCGTTTTGTACCTAAAGTGCGCTCATGTCTGACAGCTGTGCCTCACAAGGAAACCAAGACAGCTTCGTCTACTTCCTGCTTATCCCTTGGTTTTGTTTTGTTTTGATACCAGAACAAGAATGGTGACAACAAAACCGAAACACTTTCTCACTTACGAGGCTTCACGAGACGCGACCTCTTGGAACGAACCAATAAAAAATTGCTCATACACAGCCCCTTGTGTTAGAACATAAATATTCCAACCACCCCCCTCGCGGTGGGGAATTTGGTCAATCATAGGTACCGGATCAATATCTTTTATCAAAGAACGGTTCTGCAGAATTTATCGCAACGCTCATCACTGGGTAAATTTAGACCACTAAGGAATTGAAAACGTTGGTATAAACATCTGACGAAATATCTCTGTTTTTCACACACGAGTGCAACCAATTCAGTCATCCGATCATATAGAACCTGATCTGTTTATACATCCGGTGTCGTCTCAACTCTCAAACGAGACGTCAGGCGTTTAATACCCCCTCCAGTTTCTTATAAATTAAACCCACATCTTTCGTGTTTTGGGCAAAATACCCTTACGTTATAATATGGCACTTAATGAAGAACTTCTCAGTATCGCGGGCGAATTTCAACAGTTATCTCATATGACCTTTCCATTCCTTATGAACACAGGTGAGATGACGCTATGAATATAAATATAGGAACTGATTTAACGCCATGGCCTACTTTCAGTCGCCAATCTGGCATTGGTTATTTGGGACGTCCTCTTAACGTTCGAAGAAGAGGTAAGTTGATTCCTCCTCAGCCGGAAACAAAAGCAAAAGTTGAACGCGGATGGATCTGCTTACACAGGTGTTTTTCCTTTACTCGTATGCTGTTTCGCCTTTTCTGGAAAATGATGCTGAATTCAGCTATCCTACAGCTCTCGGAGAAAATCATTCGTCAAAGTCTTGTTCTTTGTTGTTCGATATCTAACACTTATCTTACAATTGTATACTTGTTTTCTCTCTCAAAGTTCATCTTTACGTTTTTCAATCCTGATACGTTTTCATTCGCAGCGGGTCCGTTCTTTTCCTCTTTGGGAGTCAATATTTAAAGGACGACGTTTGTCCCGCTTTTATCTGGTATATAACTGTTCTCGGCATGATTGTTACTGCATGTGCCAACCTTCTTTTCATCCATCGAGGTATGTATCGCTTGATCCTTTTTTTCATGCCATTATTTGACATCCATTAGCCTTTGCTTTTTATGAGCGGAACAGACGAATACTATGGTTCCTAGGTTTTGTCTTCGCTATAACCGAAACTTCAGTTTTAATCATCATTGGATTGGCTGTACCCAAATTTCGTATTGTAAAAAATCCTTTGCCAGATCCATTCCCTGCTCTTGTCGGAGACTGCGTTTCAGGACCTTACCCCAGTACGATTGCTTACCTCTGGTAAATTTTGGGTATAGAACTAAATGATAATCAAACATTTCTTACTAACTTCTTATCACCAAAGGTTATCTGAACTGGTGTTCCAGAGCATTGGATTTTTGTGTGTCATTGCAAGGTTTACTTACACGCAAATCGCGGCTAGTAAAGATGATATACCAGCATCTCGGCTGTATACGATATTTTTGAGAGATGGTATTTGGGTGTATTGTTTCTTATTCCGTACGTTACTTTTCTCTCCTCCGCAGCACTTGCCGAATACATTTTTATAACTGTTGTATACAGTAACATACCTACTCAATGTGATCTTCTCTCGACATCCTTCCTACGATGGTTTGATCACAGCCTTGTAAGTTATCATAGCTCTCGAATAGTTTGATGGATGTTAGTGACCATTGCTACTATCAGATGGTCATTTACGGCCACTAGCATATGCGTAAGTTTCTTTGTTTTTAAACAACCCCCGACCCCTGTACTGAGCTCTGATTAGTGTTCCCGGTTAATTTTGAACATCAACTCTTCGGTGTTACAGAAAAACCAACGGTTATCTTACGATTTCGAAGAAGTAATAAAAGACTGTTGCTGAGTGATGATCGGCGGACTATTATTGTAAAACGGACTTATTTTTTCATGTATGGTATCAGCGTTTCATCGCTTTTGTTGTTTACCTTATTTATTCGGCGATTGTGAGTTCATCCCTCAGCGTCGCCTTCTGAATCAACCCATGTTTACCATTGTAATTTACGTAGCCGATTGTAATCAAGTGTACTAGTATCAATGTTTCAGATAACAACACTTTACCTAAAGGAATAGCCGCAACTGAGTCGTTGGATGGCTCTGTAGATCGTTGGTAGGCACAGCGCGCGCAGACATGATCGTCTCCTACCACTGCATCAGGTCGTTGCATTGAAGATCCCAAACCTCAATCGAGATATATTTTATGCTTTAACTGCTATATGATAACAAGGCCTTTAACGAGACACCGTTATCCCTACCCCCTCCCTCTTGTTTTTTTTTTTTGGATAAATGTCACTGACAATAGTCAGCGAGGAGATCGATACCCTCGCACATTCTGCGCCATTTCTAATGTTCAATCTAGGGGAGTACAACGGTCTTTGAAAGCACCATGTTTCTTAATTAATATCATACTTTCAGTCGCCAATCTTACCGTGCTCGTTTGGGATTTGTTTTTAACATTTGGCGAGGAAGTGAGTTCGTAATATTCATTCTCGACCGAAACCTTACGGTTGATTTTAGTTTGAGTTCATTTGGAAGTAAGCACTCGGACCTCACTATCCAAACCCGTACTAAACTGTATTTCTCAGAGCTAAACCCCTCTTTACCAAAGTTTTATTTATCGTTGTTCGTTACCTGAATCTACTTGTTGTAATGTGAGTCAATCTTGATAAGTCCACAATCGTATTGATTTTTTCTTATATTTAATACCAAAGTGGCAATGTCCTTGTTATGTTTAGCGACGTGACGGACTTTGGAACTAGCTTTTGTCCCCATTTAATCTGGTTCGTGTGTTTTACAGGTACCTCAGTGAAAGCTTGCACCCATCTCCTTGTAATCAATCGAGGTAAGCATCCCAAGTTTACGAGTGGCCATAAATATGACTACCCCATGCACAGCGTATGGCTTTTACGGCCGAAATAAATATCTCTTAGTTTCGCTACTCGCTGCCCTTTTCATCAATGAAGTTATAGTGCTCGCTATGATCTCGACTGGAGATTTTCATGTAGTCAAGGATACTTTTCCATCGCCATTCCCTATGATGTTTGGTCACTGCATTTCTATCAGCCCTTATTCTCCAACTCTCTCATACGTCTGGTAATTTCTAGTTAACCCAATTATCTCTTTATTTGCACTGATGCACTCGAATAAAAAGGATCTCTGAACTTGCTTTCCACAGCATTGTTGTCGGTTGTGTCATCGCTAGATTCGCATATATGCGAATCAAGACCGGGAGCTTAAGCCTAGGTGTCAGAATGTCAAGACTATACATAGTTTTCCTCCGGGATGGCCTATGCTCGTATATTGTAGTATCTCGTATGACCCTCCAAACCTAATGTTTTCAAAGTACTGACAACATTATTATTACGTAGTAGTAAATTGTCTATGCATCGCATATACCTATCATCCAAGTTACGCTGGCCTTGCTTATGCAACGTGAGGTTTTTCTTTTAGATAGAAACCAAGTGTCTACTGATTCAAAACCAGGTGGTCGTTTACTGCAGCAAGTATATGTGTATGTCGACTTTTAAATGATTGTCCGATAATACTAAGGTCATTTTGGGTTTTTTAGTGCACTCGTTTGATTTTAAACTTACATTCTTCGGCTTTTCATGATACCGTGGAGATGGGAAGACATGAATCTGTTTCGGTATAATTTTCGCTTATGGTCATTGCTTTTAAGTACCAAAGGGAAGATTCTCGGTGTAAATAACAGCTACGGACGGGTCACGGGTGGAAACGAGTTCTTCCGTGCCATATACCAAAGACATTTCGATGATGGATGAAATAGAAAGAGCTAAACACCACCATTATGTTGATGGAATGTACGCCCATGCTCATACTGTTACTGACTGACCTTCTTAACTGGGACTCGTGTCTAGACATTCAACTGGTCGTGGCGGTGTAGCGAACTTCACTACCTCTCCTACCCCTGGTATCGACCTTCCTCCTATTCATGAATCTCTTGATGCCGTTATCTCTTCTGGACGTGGTGGGGCTGGAAATATTCGCCAAGCCAGCCAAAGTCGCACTAGAGGAGGACGAGAATGAAACTTTGTCTCTTTATTGCAGTGTGTTGTTGCAAATAATATCGTGTCTCCTTCTTTGTGTGAAATAATCTCTTATCTTCTTTCTTTTCTTATTTGTATGTGTTTCTGAATGCACGCCGTTTTGCAATTGGGCTGTATGTTTTATTTAGTCTGTCTCGCCACTTTGTGTATATTCTATTGTGGGTGTACCAAATCGTGCATAAATCCCTTTCCTAGTTCTGAACGTAAATGAGTAAAACCAAAGAAAGAAAGCCCCGTCTTAGTAGTGAAGGAAATCACAACTTGGCCGAGGAACATCGACGCGGCAGACTGGAGCATAATAATCACGGTCACAATACCATCTAAGAGCTTCAACGTTGAAGTTTGGCGAAATCACGACCACCTCCAACTTGCGCTAGTGTACAATACTGTAATTTTTAAATGTTAAATACTGATGCATTTATTACCAGCTTCTGCCCATGGTTCAAAAACGTTCATCCTAGCCCTAATTTCCTTTGTCTCGTTTTCGGTCATTGCATCCACATCCACACATTCCATCCTCGTGTCGCCTAAGACTAACGACCTGTACATATCTCCTTTTTCAACCTGTGCTTCTGAAGCATGACCGGCGCGGACAACTAACATCGCATTGTTATAAGACAAAATTTCACCTCTAAAGAAAGTTCCGTTAATCCTAGTGGGTTTGGCAACTGTACAAGTTCAGATAGATTGCTTGGGTACAGGTTGTACGAGCGATGGTGGATTGCCTAGCACCTATCCTGAACCTTATCCTGGAATACCGAATCCTTCCTACCAACACAATTCCGACAACCGCAAAGATTGGCAGAACTGTGAGAATTTCTTGCTTTGATGATTTAGTATTTCACTGTTAAACACCATTTTGCCAGACTATCACGTTGATTCTAAAGCTCTCCCTAATGCGACTCAATGCGAGATGCCCTACGCAGGCAACGTTCCTGTGAATCGAGAAGGACATCCTAATAACACACTATTCTTTTTGGGGTTTCGATGAGTATTCTGGTTCTCTCATCAGGGAGGCTAAAGACAATGATAAGTACAAGATTTATTATTGATGTATAAAGATCCTCCGGCTAATATAACTTTAGGGATCCATGGAGTATTTGGCTGGACGGCGGTCAGTACCTTAAACTTATATAACTGCCGATACCAAAATGTAACTTGCAGGTCAGGGTTCATCAAGCATGATTGGATTGTTTTTGGAGGTCAGTAAACTTGGTATACTCATCTGTTGTTTCAAATCAGCTCTCACCAGCACGGTCCTTGTCAAATCACGGGCGATTATTCTCTAGTTCCGAACGAATATGCACTGACTCGTCTAGCAGATGTGTAAGTTTCAAATTATAGTTCTATCTTGGATCTTAAAACATCAACTAATACCTGTTAATATAGTTTTTATATTGATCAACCGGTTTGTCTACTGTTTGTACTAAACCATCTCTACCCTCCCTCATTGAAGTTATATTTTTATCTTTTTAGGTCGGGGCCGGGTATTCTACAGCAGATGCTACTGGTTATATCGCCGATGAAGAAGAAATGGGAGAAGACTTTTTGCAATTCTTATCGAATCTAGTCGAGATTTTTCCAAGTCTTCAAAAGCGACCTTTTTATCTAATGGGCGAGGTGACGTTTTTCTTTTCCTCTTTCCGTGTTTTGAGCATTAATCGGTATCTTTAGAGTTACGCAAGTAGGTATTTTTTATGATTTGTTGTAATGTTCAGAAAAAATCATAACTAGGACATTATATTCCTTACACAACGAAGGCATATTTCGGCAAGGGGGACCCACCTGTTAGATTGGCAGGCACAAGCGTTGGGGGTAAACTATTGTACTTTTTCTGAGTTGCTGAATGAATTTATTCATAAGTTATTGACAGATGGCGACATGGCTGGTGACGCAAGTCTCAGTGCTGCGATGGTGGCGTCAACTCGTTTTATCTAATAACGAGTGACTATACTAATGAGCGAAAAAGATTCCAGTTCTACAAACGTATCCTCAATTGATTGACTATAATTCCGAAACTTATAAGTACTTTGTTGAACAGTGCGTTGTGGAATTTAGTCATAGTCATGGTTGCTTTAACGCTTTCTCACAAAAGAGCGCATTTATGTGGGTACGACTTGAATATCACATACCCACAGAAAGGTGGACATCTCCCTACACTTCGCCTACCGAATCTTAACAATTGGTTCCCTCCCATGGCGAAGGGTCATGCACGTTTCGAATATCCCAGAATAATCTTCCGGACTAAAATCCAAGCGTACTTTGCCTGGTCGAGGGACTCCGGGCGGCGGTGTCATAGATCCATGGTACGAGTGTTATCTCTTCGGTGAAGTTATCGATTGGGCGGTGAATTTCACGAAACCGTGGAGTAAGTCCTGTATGATTTTTTTTCGGTTTGTTTCTAAATAAACGGCATTTTTGTCCCGTCTAGGTACGAACAAGGGAATGGATATATATTACATTCCAGATGCTCTCTCACCACCAATACCACAAGATGCTTCTTACATGATGAACGGTATACTACAATCGTTTGTCATGTTATTCGTCAATTAAAATCAGGGTCCAACTGATTAGACCCCGACACGGTGAAAGCTATACATGCTCCGATTTCAAAGTGTTGGAGGTCAGACTTTGTTTGCCAAACACCTTATCCTCCCAGAAATAATACATCCCATATCCGTAAGCATCAGTTTGCGTTGTATTTGACCCAATTACTGATATACCAATAGCGGGAACGAGCCAAGTGGGTGACCCACACAACATGTCATTTACCAAATATTTGATCACAATTTTAGGTCCTGAGTAAGTCTAATAGCTTATATTTTATTTTACTTTTGTTAAATATAACCTGACCCCGAAATTGCAGCCCAACAACATTTCTTTCGGAACTAGCTTTTAATAGCACTAAACACGGTGTCAAGATGTCCTACCTTGAAGGCAATGAGGATGCGATTGTGGCCGCAGGGAGTGTGATGAGTATAAATAATTCATTTTCAAAAATCCTAACTTTTGATTTCCGTTTATTATTAAGTCACAGTTTAAAACACAACATTCGGAGGAATACAAGGATTTTCTGTGCAACCTCAAACTGTTTGGTACGGACCTGATGGGTCCCCAGCTGGGGTGGTTCATCAAGAGAAAAATGTTTCATACCTCATATTTGCGAATGCCGGTGATCTAATTAGTCACTTTCAACCTAGCAATGTAAGTGTATATTATTTAATGTCGAAGGGCTGGGAATAGTGCTTACACCCGCCAACTAGTATTATACCGCAGTGAAAGAGTTTGTTCTGGGAAATAATCAGAATGGCAGTATCTGACCCAATGGGCATTTAATCGGTGACAAACAGCCCCTGTTCAATGGATACAATTTACCAGGACATAGGAACGATATCCTTACTGGATCTGGATCTGTGGCTGGTTCCACCGTTTGGCCAAGCGCAACCATTGAAGTTTGGAAGAGCTTCATCAAGACAGCCATGACAATGCCCTCACAACTCACTCCCTCCTAATGAATAATAATTCATTTGCCATTGCCTCTGTTTCTTTACTGTCTATCATCTCTTCTCAATTTAAGACCTAGTCTTGGTCTTCTTACGTTGTTGTGAGTTCGAGGAGAATGAATTTATTCTTGTTGTGCAGACATTTGACACTCTCAATATTGCGTTCCTAATAATCCTAACTCTTTACCATGCTCGTTTGTCTTCACAATTTCATGACATGTACTCTGCTATGAAGCGTTATCAGCCTTGTCGGTAAATATTTTGATAGTATTTTTTATTTTTGGCTTTGGGGATCTTTTCTTATGGTCGAGGAAGTCCACGTCGTTGGAATTGATGCAGCAACTAAAAGGAAAATGTCAGTAACAGCGAGTATGTTCTTTTTACTTTTTCCACTTATTAAGGGCATATATGCATCATGGATTCAGTGGAAAATGCCTCAAGCAAACAAAGTCGGGATTTAGGTAATTACAAGATTTATTCGCCCAAGTAATTTTATTAACACATTGCTTTTAGCTGTTGGCGCTACCGAAGAACTAACGGCTAACGGCTCGACATGCGCTTTATGAGGTCCACCTTCCAGCACGTACCCGTGAAGAGATAGTAAAATCCCATTCTAGGTTCACGAATGGCGGACGATGTTGCAGCAGGTATGCCGGACAATGCAACGTCCGAACCTTTCTTGACTTTGGTAAAATCTTTCAAGGCCACCGATGATGTTTCCTGAGGTCAGAAGGAATGCATATCTCTCCGCCCCTGTTTTTGTTGATGTATGGGCAAATGTCGAAGAACGTACACTTATGAAGCCACCACCAGCATGCGTCGTAGTTGGGATGAAGAGTACTGTCACACACTGTCACAAAACACATGCGAAAACGTCGACCAGACCCGGTTATACTTATCTTCTCGGCAAAAAAACAAACAAACAAACTGATATCTTTCAAATTTAACACGACAGAGTCACCTTCACCCGTCTCGTATTCGTACGAACTGCTTAATCTAACCATCCTAGTCAGGAAAAAACTAATCGGTTCCGACTTGTTCTGATACCTATAGGCATCATGCATCATCGATCACATCGTCCTACAAAATCATCGACACAACCTTCACAAACCCAATGGAAGCGTTCAATAACTCTCCTGTAGTAGATCTCACTACTGCAGACGGGGTTAAGGCGTATCTCTTTCAAACTTTATTTAGAGCCACCAACGTCACTCCGCTGGTTGGTGGACTCGGAAACTTTACCTACCGAGTAACGCTGGAAAAACCGTTCTCCGATTCATCAGTATCACAAGACTTGCTTTCAACCGTTGTTTTGAAACATGCTGAGCCGTATTCTGCATCAGACAAAACGTTTCCGTTGCTGGTTGAACGCCAGGTTAGCAATGATCGCTTTCTACAATCACTTCTTGCTCAATTTATTATTTACCAGGGGTTTGAAGTCTTAGCATATCTTGAAGTTCCGACTATCATCTCTCCCTCCACAAGCGTGTTTCTTCCAAAGATCTATTACGAAGATCGCGATAATCGTGTTGTCATCATGTATGATTGTGGCGAAGGTGGCGGAGGTTGTATCACAGATTACCTGAAGCTTCATCCAGTCCCTTTGGAGGTGGCGAGGCGAATCGGCAATTCGTTGGGACGCTTTCTAGGAGAACTACATATCAACTCACATGACCGTCGACCCGCCGGTTCGTCAGGTGTACTCCTCAAACACAAGTTCGCCGATAACATTCAGGCTCGCGATATCTCTTCCTTCTTCTTCTATGGCGTTGTTAAAAGAGATCTTCCTAAAACGACTGAACGGTATAACGAGATTATCGCGTTGGTAGATAACATGCATGAAAAGATTAAATCTACGAACGAAGTTCTTGTTATGGGAGACTTTTGGCCCGGAAACATTTTGGTTTATGGAAAATCAATGGAAAAACTATCCGTGGTCGATTGGGAAGCATCGAAACCGGGATTAGCGGGACTGGATGTGGGTCAATTCCTAGCGGAAATCTATACTATGCAAAGATTCTATCCATCCTCCCGACTTGCCGCTAACGAATTGATTTCGGAGTTCATCGCGTCTTATAAATCCATCGTGTCTCTTGAAACAAACGTCGCTGATCTCAATGAAATTGCCAAGATTGCTGCGATTCACGTTGGGGCACAACTATTCGCTATAACACTCATGGCCAGACCAAAATGGGGATCTGATGAGGAAATTAAAGAGCTGGTTTCAGAAGGAATTACATTTCTTTTGAATGCTGAGGATGACAAATGGCGCCGGGAATCCTTTCTTGGTGAATTATGTTCATAGCTAACCAACTGTGTTTGATATCCAGTATGTTTTACTTGGTACATTTTATAAATCACGAGGTGTTAAGAATATATATCATTTGTTTCAATAGAGATATCGATAGGATGGGGTCGGTCAAGTGCTGTTAAGTGCTTTGAGCAGCGACGAATTCCACGATTGTATGTGGACAAAACTTAAGTACTAAACAATCACGCTTTCTTCGTCGATACTATGTCGGCGAGGCAGTCGAAAAAACGGTCGTAGTAACTTGAAACTGATGGAACTTGGAATGACCCAAACATTAACCGCATTTAAAGGTTTTAATTGTCCTGCCCTTTTTCAGAAAGGGGCTGTCGATTCCTCTTTGTTCAACTCATCTAGTACTAAATATCGATCACTCCGAGCACTCACTCAAGCGTTCCCAATAGTAGTCGATGGTACGAGCATCCCGAAACCATATGAGCCCACCGGCGCTACAGATTACTAGTAACCTTTCCTCAAACATGTGATCCTCGCAGAGCATGGTCGTCCATTTCGACTTGGAACACCCACATTACATGTCTGGCTAACGGTCAACTCGAAGGCAACTCACTGTTCCGTTGTATGTACAAAATCCTATTTTGAGATTTTTTATTTTGTGTAGCTAATGATATTTTTTTAGGAACCGAATATCACTTCAAAATTTTCGATCTAACCAAATTAAACAATATGTTGATGAATCGACAACCAAATCACTTGGTTATTTGTGGTCATACATTACTGCCCCAAGACTGAACTTTTTATACATCCCTAAAACAGAAACTTTGAAACAAACACCGACACTACAATGCATTGCTATTGTTACATTAAATGACATTGAAACTCTTGAATATACCAATTACCTCAAGAACCTGAAAGCCATTAAAAAGGTTTCTAAGGCCAGTACCCCATCTATTGTGCAGAATCCAGTCTCTGTGGGGAATTATATTAGTAAAGGTAATAAAATGCAATTTTTACATTGCTAAAACCTTCTAAAATTTTCTCGACAACATCGGGTTCTGGGAGAAGTGGACCTTACTTAACTGAAATTGTTTGCTCAGAGAATCTCATCATCGAGCATTTTGACATGAGACTGCAGTCTAATAATGTCTCAACTCTGATTAAATCACCAGCACCATTACAAATGACAATTAGCTGTGATTTTAAAGCGTCTGGACAGACGAAACATATGTATGATGTACGTTGAGTTTATTTTATTTGAGTTATTCTCAATATTGCAATTCTCAGGCTCATATTGGAACAAACGTATATGCTGCCAAATGTTTCTATAATTTAGGTATTCCACAGACAGAGATATCTGCCAAAGACAATTGGACACATCTCCAAAACGAATTATCTCGACATATAACAGCAACCAAACTCGGAGAACAATTTGTTTTCGCTGCCAATGAAAAGAATCTCACACTCTGCAGTAAGTGAAATATTTTTCTTCCAAACATAATGACTTATTCTTCTAGATTTCACCTTTTCTGACAGTTGGTTAGCTGTTGTAAAGGAGGGCGAACAAATTGGGTGGAGCTACCTTATGGCACCGATGTTAGACATTAATGGAATACAAAAATTCTCTGGAACAGCAGTAGCTGGGGTAAACGACTCCCTAATCAGACAAACAATGGATACCTTTGCACATTTTTCACTCATAGAGACACAAGGACAACTTGTTCTGACTGATATTCAAGGTGATTATTGTATTTTCCTAATCATTTACATTTAATGAATGTATTTTAGGTATTAGCAGTAAGCGAATTAACCAAATGGGATATCGAGAATCAAACATGCTTACTTTATTTGATTTGATGATGCACACGTACGTATTTAATTTCATTTGAACAAAACCATACTTGAATCGTTCTAGGATCCATGGTACCTCCAGGATTGGAGATGATGGGGAGCAGGGAATTGAAGCATTCAAGGTGCAACATAGATGTAATTCATTGTGCAAAGCCCTTCATCTCCCAGAGCTCGTTTGTAAGCCTCGAAACATCAAACATTCCAGAGCTCCTTCATCTCCAACTCAACTTTTGGATGACAATGACCTGACTAATGTGGATTCTCCCAAAACCAGCTCAACAACACCATTTTCATCTTTATGAAAATGATCCCGTAACAATAGTCTGGTTTCCTCCAAAAGAATGCCAACCTTTCTGCTTCTTCAACTACCCCTCAAAGCACAAGCAACAACAGCGATATTCTTGGAAATGAGACCAATTTAACAATTTCAGAGATCAGTTACGAATTTGACATTGAAATAACCCTATGGGGTCATGGAGAGAATAATAATCTGCACGAGGTACTGCCCAGAAAGGGCGAAGAAAGAAAAGGGAAATTAAAACTTTGGGTCAAGGAAGGGGAAATATATAATGCGAAACGTTTACAGTGGTGGAAGGTAAGTAAATAACATTCAAAATATTCACTTCTCATTTATTATACAGGCCCAAATGCTAGATACTTCAGTTGCCACCACATATGTGCAAGGTTTCGCATTTTCGCCTTATGCTGAACACTGGCCAGGATCAACTTTATCTGCAGAGATGTGACGTTTCTATGATGCAAAAAATACATACATAAATTTTTCACATCTTGCAAATTCTAAAGAGGTCGAAATAGCCAGTATGTGTTTCTCACATATGGCTTAGAAAATTTTTAACTTGTTCTTCAGAGATTCAGTTTGATTACAAGCTACTCTGTATTATCCAACATGAATCAAAAGAGTCCAATATTATAGAAGAATACCTGTGGACTCCAGTCTCGAATTACTCCAAACTGTTTTATACGGATATTGATTTTGACTTCGATAATTTATTAATCAACGAAACATTCAGTGCATTGTCTCATTATTCCTATGAAGAATCCCAGAAGGACATGGTTCACACAAGTTGGGTTTGTAAGTCGAATAATTTCTTTATATTAAAGTTTATCTGCTTACTCTCCTCTCCCCTCATTGTTAGATATGAGAACAGACTTTGATAAAGCAACAACAGTCGCTATTACTACTCATGAGTGGGTGTTTTTATGCTTTTCTTATAATGTAATAATTATTTTGATGCTTTTTAAGTCAACGCCCCGCGGAAACAGAGGATGGAGAAGGAAACCTCATCGATGCCTCTTATCCCCACAACATCGGTACCACCGGCATAGAATTTTGGCGTAAAAGTCATACATGTTTCTCTACCTGCGAAGCTTTAGGTTTTACGCGTTTGGTGTAAATGTGGTGGTGATGTTTTTGAAATAAAGTATTGTTTTCTCTTCTGTAGCTCGTACATAAGACAATTTTTGTTTCTTGAATAAATTACTTGTTTTATCGAAACAGAAAGAAACGAAAAAATTGAATTTAAAGCATCTGGACGAAGTTTAACTATATGACTTAAAAAACAAACGGCGGTTCCAAGAGACCAAAAAAGGAGCACTCAGACGACTTCGAACTCAAGAACCCAAGTTTCCCAAAAGAAAGAACCTCACACTTTCACCATTGGGACACAACACAATTCATTTCAACATTCTGTATTAGATTATTTATCATAGAAATAGATAGACCTACCGGGTTTTGGTTACTTTCAGAACGCTATGACGCAAAAAAAAAAAAAAAAATCAAAAAGTATTTATTTTCCAATTTTCCATTTACTCTATATTCATTTTATTTTATTTTTAAAAGATTGCGTTGTTCCATTTTTCAAATATTCGCAAGATCAAAAATAGTATTATGGGAAAAACGAGCGCTCAAAAAACTCAAAAATCAAAAATTCAGACATGGCGCGTCCGGTACACCGTACTACGCCCACATTACATGTCTGGCTAACGGTCAACTCGAAGGCAACTCATAATGTTGCATAAGGGTCTCGTACTTCACGGACTGCAAACCTACACTAAAAGACGGCTCTCGTGTACTTATGGCCGATGAAAAGATGATGTTATGTTAGTCAATGCTCAGGTAGTTGCCTGTAGCCAGTATTGAGCTCGGCTGATGATACAATAGACAACGGGTTGCGAACCGGGTGAGCGTCCTGGTACTACTATAGACATAGGCGGCGATACTATTGAAAACTCGTCGTAGTCGTTTGGTTTCAAAACATTTAGCTCATGATATCCTGCCCTGGTGTCTGATATTCAAATTAATGGAGCCCGTGAATTCGATCTTCCATTTTCCTCTTCGAATGGTGCCAAGGTTGAAGCCGAGGAATACGACGCAGGACTACGACTAGTTACAAACAAGATCGTGGAGACAAGTGGTATATCGTAAGCCATTTCATATAATGATATACTGCTCGTTCATTGGCCTCTATAGCCCTTTATACTCCTTTAGTTTGCCGTCTGCTATCATTGTATAATCACTTTTGTACATTGCATCATAACTCCCGTAAAGGGCGCTCTTAGGCTCAACAGAAGTCTCCCAATGTAAAAGTAATTTCAAGATCGTGGACCTTCTCGTGCTTTATTTACGATTCATTACCGTCTCTTCTAGGTTTCTAACTACCCTATCACGTTTGAAGAGCAGGACATTGCTTGACTAACACGCTGAAGGGTCGCCTTTTACCAAAAGAGTTGCACATACGCCAGGATACTTATCGCTACTCCTGATAGTGAGTTAGAATTTCACATCTCTATTAATACATTCACTAGTAATATCTCGCTCTCAGGCTTTTGGACCTTAGGTCTTTGAAACTATATGTGTATCTTACGCCCTGAAAGATGAGATAGAAGGCGTAAGAGCGTCAACAGATTTAACTCATACAGACCGGCACCTCTTATTCCTATGATAAATATTGCATCCGGAATTGCTCGTGTTATCTCAGGCATCGAAGAACATCCAAACACGGGATTGTATTGTCAGTTGAGTATAGGTTTGTAGATAGCGCGATCCCGTTAATCCGAATGTTGACAGTTAGCATCTACAACAAATGACACCGCTTCCAGTGATACGTCATTAAGAGCACGACTTATAACGCATTTGTTCAACGCCATATCACAACAACATTACCTATATGCAAGCATCGTTGCTTCGCTTGGTGCTTCTCCGATCATTGTCATAAAGTCATTATTGGGAATAAATTCAGCTCGCACATTGTTTATGGTGGGGCGAGTCTCTTTTCTTGCCGATGCCTTTAAAGCGCCTGACCTGAACCCCCGCCCTTGTGTATTCTCCATATCTTCTAAACATCATCGCTTCCAGTGTAAGCAAGCTCATGAAACAAATTTGCATTTGAACCATTCCCGTATGTTATCCACCTCCTCAAACGCCCATCGTCCATCTTGTTGATAGGTCGTTACTCGCGTCGTGTCGAACCAGCTTTTGATCGTACACTGTTTAATGCAACTATCAAAGCAAGGTTTTAATCTGTTACTACTTGTAGCATTCAAAGTTTTATAGACTTCGTCATTCACATGCCCAGTAAGTCTTCATGTTTTGACAACTCTGCTTTGACCTTAAACTCAAAAATAGTGTTAGTGGACATACACTACACATCTAGAAGATTGGGATGCACCCCTGACAAACGATACTTGTTCTCGTCCGCTGTTAAGCTACTGGGCTTTGATCTCATGCCTTCAGCTATATGAAGCCATAAACCGTATATAAAGGAGACTGATACGTTGGGCCCAAAGGTTAAGACAGTTGTTTGCCTCATTGTTTTTCAATATTGACCGTCAGTCCTTTTAGTATCGTGATGTTAGACATATTCGTATCCATGGGATGCACTTTGTATGTTGCGTAATACAATCCGGTCGCGTGTGTTCTCTATTTATCGTTGTTCCGCACTTTTTTATTCATTTTAGCTATCTGGGAATTAAAAATCGAAAGGGTATACTTTGCGCAAATAAGGATTCAAACTTGATTTGATTAGTTTTGGATGGATATATAAGTAGGGGACGCGTGGACTTACAGTATATTCCGTCGTGGAATGAAAATGTCCCAAATTTGTCGACCGATAACAGTAGCAGTAGTAACCGTTACTAAACTACATATATTCGCGCTGATCAATGACAAACATACGAATAAACAATAATAACTGGAGCAAACTCCAGCATCGACTTCACTTATGAACTGGACCGCCGCTTGTAACTGTGAACTCCGCCGGGTTCGGGTTGGTGTTTTTTGTGTCCGTCAAAATTTTGTACTGTGCGAACAATAGTGTTGTAGCACTATGATGTGTAATGCGACATTTGTAAATTGCCTATACATCCCATATGCCTCTCATCCAAGTTGTGCTGGCCTTGTTCATACATCGTGAGGTTTCCTTTTTGATTTGAAATTAAACGTCTGTTGATTCAAAATCAGGTGGTTGTTCACTGCAGCAAGGAAGAAACTTACTAACATGATAATCCTGATTCAAGTGACGTTATGATTTGAAAGACTGTACCTTCTTAAATCATTGGTATGATAGAGACTTAGATGCGAGAAAAAGTCCACTGCTCAGGCTCCGAGTCATGGGACTGGCGTCTGATATCTAAAACGTGGGACACTTTCCCGGTGGCTGACGTTTTGTTATATGCATACGTCAGCTTATGTAAGTATGTTGGTTATTTTACTTGGTTTTCAATCTTGTTGTATAGCGGTTGCGTCACTCTCACTTCACCAAACATGTACGGTAATGCACCATAATCCTCCTCTCTCTAATCCTTGTATGTATGGTTTTAAATTTCTTAGATATCAGTATGAAGCGGAAGGTTTCTGACTCGGAGCCGAACTCAAGCCCGTGTATGCTTTTCCCGTGAATATCGTTCAGGTAGCCTGATCTTCTTGACATATTCAGACACAAAAAGACCACGAGGGGATGACTTTGAGGATGATATTCTGGTACTGCGACGTCCGGAGGGCGGGATCCCTAGAATGTACAAGGGTTTCAAGGATATGGAGGACGAGCTTACAGAAGATCTTGCCGACGTGGTGGAACGGTCCAAAACCATGGGTAAAGAGGTTGCAGTGGCATCAGTCCTCAATGTATTGCACAACTTCGTTGTTGACCCAGCCGCTGGGAGGGCCCTTGAGGAACGACTGAACCACTCATTCTCTCAAGTCAAGTTCGCGGACGTGGCACCCTTTTTCCAATCGCTTGTGCCACATGCATATGGTGAAAGGGATGCGGGGTTTACCACATTTAGAATCAAACCATTCCGCCTCCCTGAACAAATTTTAGGGGATATTCTTGCAGACCTGGAACTCAAGTTTAATGAGTTGGGCTTCCCACATGAGCATGACTCGGAGTCAGCATCTAACCAGTGCCTTTCGGCAATCTTCACGAAATTACTGGAGAATTTTCATGAATCGACCGGAAGCCACCACCCCGTCTGATATAAGAGGTCAGCTGGAACATCGCTGGACAGCATTCGAGACTATTTGCGTAACGTTCTGTGAACTCAAGCTGGATGAACACCGAGGTAACAAGAAGCTAACTTTCTTTGCGCGAATGATATTGGAATTGGATGGTGAGATAACGATAACTTCCATTCTAATACATAACACCGTTATACAAACCTAAATAGGATGTGCGCAACTCAATCACACGAGTGGACATTGTGTTCCTATCATTGGCATCGGGTCATCGGGTGCCCAAATTCGAGTCATGGTATACCACCCTCATAGCCGAAGATTTTTCTTATCTGAGGCTATCGGTGGATTCCCACTTGAAACTGGAACATTGAAATTACTCAAGGCTATTAGACACATATCCGAAACATTTATGACACTCTTTGTGTGCTCATATATAAATACATTGGATGCATATATGCAGCGATCTGAATTCCAGGGGAAGCGAGAAGGAAAGCGTCGAGAGTCCACGCCAATGTGGGAAGTTGCTTTGCGGCTAGCTAAAGATGCGTTAAGGGTGGGTCAAGGTGCCTCAAAGGTGATGACCGATCAAAGTGTTGAAGAAGGATTCAGAGTCAGCGAGGCAGAGAAAGGTGCTCAGGTAGCTATGGACTTACTCAGGGAGAGCTTTTCAAAGGCTCCTAAGAATCAGAAAGCAGAGCAACCCTCACTTCTGGCTGAGTTCCGTGACACAGAGAACCGCAAGAGACTAGCCGAGGATGAGATGTGGGGTCTATCTTAGTCATAGGTGCCCAACTTGTCTGCATTACTGCAAGACTGGCGAAAAGATGAGAAGTGGGGTCTGTTGCCATACGGCAATGTCATGAAATATATTGTGTTTCAAAGTGTACATATTGTGTATAAAATACATGTTATTAATTTCTTCCCAAGGATAATGGATTGTCAGTTCTATGGATTTCCGAAATGAAGGATCCGAAACGCCTTCAAAGCACCGAATTCAACCGGATCCATCTGCGATGACAAAAAGTAAATCTACCCAAGCGCAAAAAATAAGAAAAAAAGAAAGAAAAACGTACTTCAGCACAGACTACGTCGTCACCAAGCATGACATAGTTGGAATCGAAACCTATGCGACTCGTTTCTCCCTGTGCATATGGAGCAATATACCGAGACGGGATAATTTGACGATATGGTAAACCAGTTACAATCGTCGAACTGTTGTGTTTCCGGATGGAATTATGAGGATACTCAGACGTGTCTTCACCAAGGATGATGCTGGAGGGATGCCATATCACCTTATCAACGCTTCTATCCCATAGATCGCTATTGAAATCAAGGACCATACCACCTCTATTGTTATCTGTGGAGTTTGGTGGCCCAGAAGGAAGGACAACTCTATATCCACGGATGTTCCGTTGCCAGCATTTTGGCAATATGCCGTTTAAAATGCGGGTAGTTGCAGGGCCCCAATCGTCCCACAGAACGGGTGTAATGGAGCTGGATATGGACTCTACTGTCTTCTTAGAATCGTTTGCGTTGCGAAGCTTCCGTAACTGTCCAATGTGAATGAACATATCAACCTTGGTTCGCTTCCGTGATCTTAAAGAAGGTCCAATTGCGCTTGTGTCGATGAATCGAATGGCAATCAATTGAGGTGTCGAAGGATAATAAAAGGGAGAGGAAGATGAATGACAGGCTGTTACAAATGGCGAGAATGGTTTCGGGGTAAAGGATGCTTGAGTGTAGCAATACGCAGGACGCCATGTACCTCTGACGCTTGCACGAGAGGTACTGTATTTCACGAACGGCAATTCAAAAACCACACGAGGTGAATTCCATTTCATAAAGGTAGATGACGAATATGACTTTGAGTGAGGGTTGTCATCGTTGAGGGTATAGTATTCGAGTAAAGGTGCCCGACGATAGTTTGCTCGACCAGCGACCAAGAGCTCATTCTGCGCTAAAAGAGTGCAACACCAATCACCGCATGAAGGGTATGTTATCTATACATAGTGCTAAGGATTAGAGCAATTGAAATCTAGGAATCAAAGAAAGACCTACAAATCTAATTTGGCTTGTTTTCCAATTGACAACGGCTATACTGCCTGAACCACTGGGTCCTCGACGTTGAGCAAACAAGACAGCATCTCCTAATATTTGGATATCCGTTGCTCCTGGATATCCATTTTCGTTAATCCAATCTTCATGAGCAACCGGAATGTGAATAACGTGAGGTTCATGATATTTCGATCTCGTCCTTGATTCTGAACACGTAAAAGGATAAACTTGATTATAAGGAAGTCCCGATGAAAGTGCTCGAATATGTAATTTCCAGACAAGGCTAGGATGGATATTCGTTAGTCGAGAGGCTGGTTCAATCGACTGGACATACGCCAATGGCGCCACCTCTTCGACCATAACCAGTAGATCTTGACCCGCGTCCATTGAGAAGTTGTAGAAGGACTTGTTTAAAACAAGACGACAGAAAGGTGCCCTCGATTTCCGATCTCGTAAGTCGTACACTTCCATCATGTTAAACGCTATGCCATGCAAGGGCGGGGTCGGACCGCTGAGATAACACCCTGCAAAAATGGGACCGCATAATTCCCATACAACATATCGTTTGTTGACAGGGATAGTCCACGAACTGTTGCAGGTCAACGTCGACCAGGCGTATTCGCGTTCGCGCAATGCACGAAGAAGGTCTGAAGTTGGATGTTTTCTCCTGTTGTTATCGGGAAGGATATGAGATGAGTCTTGTAAACCGGCTATTCCGAGTTCAAGAATGTATTCCAACACAGCAGACGCGTCAATGATGTCTCTGAGCTGCTTTGATACACCAGTACATATGACTAGGTCCTTGTACGGTAGGAAGCTCAGACAGCGAATTATAATTTCAGTCGGAAGAGATGACCAGCTAGACATGATATCTTCATTTGGGGATTCGTGACCTTTTTAAGAGGAATTGTGAAAGCGATTTTTTGGACAAAAACGGCGTGTTACAGAAAGGTTGTCTTGCGGTGTAAGAAAACACGGGTAACCGTGTCACGTGAGTCAAACAAAGCGCGAATATAGCCAGATATAGCACATTATTAATTAGAATTTCACACCATTTCTCGGCCGGCCTCTAAAAAAGTCTAAAGTTTTCAATTCTATAAGCCCTAAGCCAGTCTGCACGTGTAGAATATAAAAATAGAAGGTAGAATGAATGTAAGACGTCGAGAAATCTTCAGACACATAGAGTGAAGCAGAGCAGTCACCGAAGCCCCCGTTAAAGAAGTTTCACAACCATAACATACCCCTACTTTATTCAGAACTTAAGGAATAGAATTCCGCAAAGAAGTAAAAAGGCTGAATCAAGCGTTTACTGGTCCCTTTTTCCTCTCAAACGATATGTTCGGTAGGACGATCCTCATTTATTTCATTGACATAAGACATTCTATTCCTTTTTTTTTCATTCATGAGTCTGACGCTTTATCGTCTTCTAATGACTTCTTGTCTACCGATCCCTTGGTTTCAACAACGTCAGGTTCATCGTCATCTTCGTCTGGTGACAAAACAGCTTGGTCGACGAATGTTTCTTTAGCTGGGAATAAGAAGGAAAGAAGGAGATAGACAGCCGACCCTCCGAAGCATCCGAAAAGAAAGCTTATATCCTGTTACATGATGTTAATTCAAACCAAACGCACTCTCGATAGAGTAGAACGCTAACATAGAGGTGTGCAGTTCCACCAGCCAAAACCGATGGCGTGATTGCTTGGGCTAAACCAGGCAACATTGGGGGTACAGTTAAAAGCATTGCTACTAATGCTCGCCAATCTAAATTAAAAAAAAAGAAAAGGCGAAGACGGCGTATTAGAACACGTGGAAGTGGAAGATTGATTAAAGAATTGAATCAATTGCATACTTATACCGTAAGTGTACCAATACCGCCCATGAGGTTGATACATGGATGGTACATCTACTTTACATCTATGAAGAATCCTGATTGCCCAAAGAAGATAAATAGACAGGGGTAGATTCCATAGTAAGAACTCACCAATAATCAGAAGCCATGATACCGATAATCGGAGCGATGAATACGGTATATCCACTCATAAAAGTCAGGAAACTTGTAGCATCCGCAAGAACGAGCCAGGGTACGCAAAGCCAGCCGCCAATTACGGCACATAGGAAAGAACCTCTCGGAATATTCACATAACGAGGGAAAAGGGCTGAAAAGTCATTTGCAGCAGATAATGAATTCTAAAGATTTTAATAAAACCCGTCAGGTTAAGGGTCTCATTGATGCATAGAAGCTAAAACCGCACAGCTGATATGTTTGTGCCCCTGTTAATTAAATATCAACCTTGATAAATTTACGGGACGTATGGATTGCGAACTCACATTGTAGCCAAAGCGAAAGAAAATGCAGCAAAGAACACGGCAGGACGATTATCCCAGTGGTCGATTAACTGTAATGGGTTCCAAAATAAACCTCCATCTAATATTTTTCCCAAGTTAGTTAACCAATGTGATAACATGACAAACTTGCGCCGTACACAATACGTCTCCTGCTGATGTAGCAACTATTCCCATAAAGCCAACTAGGGTAAACATGAAAGGAATAATGATAATTTGAATATATGTATCGGAAGGTTTGCGCGCATAACGGGTAAAGTCGGAAATACTAATATAGCAAAATTAATATTTTTCAAATACTTGGTAGGGAGGCATATATCGCACTTCACCTGCATAAAGAATAAATGTCAACTTCAATGTAAAATTTTTAACAGGACGTACCGCCAGAGTCGCATAATTTCCGATGACCGAGCTCAAGCATCTGTTTGACGCGTGGATCAAACCCTCGGTACTGAAAAAATTAAATGCACGTACTGCAGCCATGCCCAGCTTCGGGTCGATCCATGCAATACCGCTGGTTGCGCGAATATTGGACCACCCCCAGTTTTCACAAATGACCAAATCATTATTGATAATGTGCATATAGGCACGATAACTAAAAAACATGATGATCAGAAAAATAAACTTGAAATATTGGATTGATTACTACGCACTCGCTTTAGCCAAGAAAAGATACCGGAGCTGAAATGTGTATTTCAGAAGCCCGTTTCAACCGATAGTTCAGAAATCAAACCTTGCTGGGCCGTAAAAGCAAGAATGGAAGTTGAATAATCCAAAATAGGAAATAACTTAACATTCCTTGCTGAGAAGAAAACCCTGCATAAGAGTGATCATTCCCAATAGCAGAATGAAAGAATCTCTCACAGTTGTTATTCCCGCACTTTCAGGAAGATGATTGGGAATATTCCTATAACTTGGCCATATAGCCTGGATCGACTGGCTTGTGATACATCAGAAAAGGATAGGAGGGTGACACGCACCCGAAGCATCTGCGTCATACAATCACCACCATTGGCACTTTGCACACCAAGCCAAAAGCAGGCTAAGACAGCACGACTAAAAATGCTCCAGTCTAGTAGAATAGAGTTAAAGGTGAGTCCTCGTGGTCATCATATAACTAGTACTAACAAGCAAGTCCGAATCCCATGGATGATCTATTGACTACAGAGAAAGGTACGTGAAGGCGGGCACCGACAAGTCCATTCAATACTATGAATACCATAGTCTTACGGGATAATATTAATGATGAAAAATGTGCGAATTATAATTACTCACTATAAAATAGCCGACTAAAATTATGGGAATAGCGTCTCTCCAAGATAAGCCAATAGCGAGAATTGTACTCGCAATCTCCCACGTTGCGATACTAGGGCAAATTGGAGTCAAATAGAAGAGAAGTAATAGCGAACACGAACACAAGTTAATTACCTAAAGGCGTCACTTAACCAATACGTGAAGTAGTTAAACATCGTCCATGTTCGCTTTTTAGGCGGAACAGGGTCCAAATCACGATTTGACCAATGGGTTCCCGGAGGTGCAAAACTTGAAGGAGACTTCCTAACCTCTAGCTTGGCTAGGTATGGTTCTAGAGAGAAAGGCATCACTGATGTTGACAGCTGCAGATCGCAACGTAGTTCATTAATAAGGTTTTTTATATGAATACCCATACATCGCCTAAGATGAATTTCAATAGGCCAGAGATATGCCCACACTGGTCACGTCCACGTGCATGTTTCTTATCGTACGCCGGAATTCATTGCTAGTTGTGGTTTCAAAAGTACAGCGGATGAACTTAACTCCTCTCGCAAAGCAACAACTTTGGAGCTTCCGTGCCTCAATCAGCTTGAAATCGAAGGCACAGGGCGTTAGAGACTCGTTAACTTTAAAGAATAAGCTCTTTGGATACCTGACTATTCTACAACTCACATTTATCTGCGCGCGATCTGAGCCAATAAGCTCGTGATTTTATACGGTGTTCCCCGTCGAATAAAAAGACTATTGGCGCCGACAACTTGTTTTTTTGATAGACGCAAGGGCTATGTATTAGATCATTGACACAAGTTCGTCTTCTTTATTTTGGTAAAACCTTTAGCTTAATGGCTGAGTTCAGTCAATATAAAAGGTAGTACATGAATGAAGGATTATTATTGAGATCACTGAGAGTCTCTCAAGTGTCAAACTTCGCAAATACGTCGGATATGTTGATTCTTAAACGTCCAAGGGTTTAACCATGATTTGTAAGCCTAACTTATCATGTCCGAATCTCAAGGATTAAGTATACCGGAGTTAATGTTTACCGTTCTCAAAAGTTGAGCTGCCTTGAGAGGACATGGGGAAATTGGAAGGGCTCGGCCGACGTCGAAGGGATGACATAAGCAAATCCCGTTTCTTCAGTCCTGCTCTGTCCTGCTTTAGCGCGTGCATCCGAGATGCTCGCTTTCACCTTGTATCTAATTACTCTTCTGCTCGACGTCATCCTTTGGACGTCGGGTCCCTTCATATGATTCATGATTTCCACTGCAATGGAGCGGCTCCACAATTCCGATTCACACATCAAACGGATTTCCATCGTTTCACTATAAAAAACCGTGCAATATGAGCTCAATCTACTCAACTCAAATCATTCTTCCTCAATCGTCTTCAAACTCTCATACTCATTTCAAAACATCCAATGTCATACGAATCAGAAGTCCTAGTTGTAGGTGCTGGACCAACAGGTCTGGTTGCAGCTATAACACTTGCACAACAAGGTGTCAACGTAGTCATCGTTGATGCGGCAGCTTCAAATAATAACGGAGCAAGAGCCGCTGTAGTGCATGCACACACTCTAGAAGTATGCGACTCTAGTGTTTTACTCTTGTCTTTACTGAGACTTTTTTTTTCATAGATCCTATCCTCCCTAGGCGTTGCAGATGCCATTATCGAGAGAGGTATTAGATGCGACAGAATACAGTTCTCTGGCGATGGGAACAGACAACTTTTAGAAGTTGATATGTCTCTTTTAAAGAAGAGTACTCGCTATCCTTTCGGTGTTCTGATCTCCCAAGCCCATGTCGAAGAAATCCTTCAATCAATTCTAGAATCCTTAAACGTCGAGATTCGCCGTGGAAACGGAATAACTGGTATAAAACGATTGCTGGACGATAAAGTCGAAGTCATGCTCTCAGACGATTCCACCATCACGACAAAGTACATCATTGGTGCAGATGGTGCACACTCAACTGTAAGCTAAACGTTTTTCTAGTATAGCATAATACGATGACTTATACCTTCATTCATAGATTCGTCATTTAGTGGGAATCGATTTCAAAGATCCGTTGACAGGATTATCATACGACGATGCCACCGCGACTGGTGCGTTTCAAATGGCTTTGGCAGACGTCTTCATGGCAGAGATTCCATCTCATATACCCCTCAACGAGCCTACTTTTCTTCTTGACCGATTCTTGATGATTATACCATTACCATCTTCTGAACCAGGCCGGCTCATGTGGCGTGTTGGATTGGGTGTTCCTCCAAAAGCCGGTGAAATACCTCACAACCCTCCTATCGAGTATTTCCAAGCAGAACTAAACAAGCGCAATCCATTTGAGACACCTTTTGTCATCTCATCCGTTCTTTCTTCTTCGCGTTACCGTGTTCGCGCCGCTCTGGCCGATACCTACACTGCAAAGATTGGCAAAACACATGTTCTCTTAGTAGGCGATGCTGCCCATGTCCACTCTCCCGTTGGTGGTCAAGGAATGAACCTGGGCATTTGTGATGCTGTCTCTGCTGCTCGCACCATACTACATCATAGGAACTCAGGTGATGCAAACAGAGATCTCGTCTTCCAGACTTATAGCAAGACACGACGCGAGGTCGGAGAACGGGTTGTAGGAATGGCAATGACCATGACGAGGTTGTTAGCTTTTGGCGCGGGTTCAAATTGGAAGAAAAGCGCTAGGGATGCGTTTCTACGATTATTGATGTTCATTCCGCCGTTAAGGAAAATGATCGTTTGGAGAGTTTCAGGATTACGAAACCGGTCTGGAGATGTGGTTTATTAAACTTCCTTTACGCATTGATTCTTATTTTGATATCTAATATAGCATTCTACTTTAGCACAATTCCTTAGAACTTTCCATATTTTAATAGTCAATTAGTACACTCATACTTATCCATATTCTATCTACCACTTAATTGATTCTATCTCCACATTCGGTACCATAAGAATTATCTTAAAAAGAACAACATCTAATCTAATGAATACAAATCCCTAGCACGTTCACGATACATTAATCCCCAGTAACGTATTTAATTCCTTCAAACGTGCTTCCCAATTCCCAACTTCTGCAAGTTGCTCTTCAAGACTAAGAATTTCCTGTTCAATACCCATACGCTCTTCTGCAGTCCCTACCCTAGTGATTGTCCACTTCCCGGTTCCATCTCCAGGTAAGGAGAGCATGCGGGTGTGATATTTAGCCAAAGAAGGTCTAGAAGAAGGATTAATAAGAGATGATTTTTTTAAGGATGAATGCGTACCGTAATGATATAGTTATTAAGGTAATTCCAAGGTCTTTAGCGTGTTGATACATTCTCCCCTCAACATCGTTAGAAACCGCGCTCGTGCATTCTAAAGAATTAAATTTTAAACGGTAATTTCTTATAAGACAAAATATTATTCACCATCTAAAACCGCAAAACGCGGTTTATGATAAAATACTCGAGCCAAACTCATCTAAAGCAAATTTCGAAGGAAATCAGAAAAGTTCATGGGGGGGCGTGAAATATTAAACTCACCCGCTGTTTCTCACCTCCACTTAAGACGTCTCGCCACTCTTTGACAGTTCCCCAACCACCTTCTCGCGCAGGTAAGTAGTCTAAATGAGCAGCCTTTAAAATGTCCATAATTTCCTCAAACGTTCGACCCGATTTGGAGAAATCGGCATAAGAATGGGGATAGATAATTCTTTAAAAAGTGAGAGGGAATCGATAAGTGGGTTAATTTTAATAAAGACTTACTGATCCAGTAGGGTGCCTACAACCATATAGGCTCTTTGGGGTATAATCATTACTTCCGAGGTTCCACGAGGAGGACGTTCCAAAGCACCATGTCCGCGTTCAACGCTCCATAAACCGGCAATAATACGTGCGATGGACGTCTTCCCAACCCCGTTAGGACCCGTAATCATTAAATGTTCGCCCGGTTTCATTCGCCACGACTCCTCTGAATCAGAGTTCAATTTGTCCCCTTCATCACCATTATGGTGCTCAATATCAATATGACCATTGCCATTACTGACAGGAGCAGAACTGGGGAGTTCAAAATTCAACCTTTCAACTAGACGTAGGCTTTCACCAGGAACGTCGACGTCCACATTGTGTAGTGCAATCTTTTGCTCATTTACTTTGAATTCAGGGAGGGGCTTGATAGAATGGAGCGTTGAGAAAAGGGTGTACAGACGTGAGGATAGACCAGCTAGCTCGAGAACGTCCTTATATGCAAACATTAAACGGCCACCAGCGTCAGCCAGAGATAGAAGAAGGCGGCGATTGGAGATATACACTATAGAAATTCTTAAAAAAATACAAATACCCGGGAGAAATAAAAAAAGTTACTTTCTGTGCGTTCGGCAACAGCTTCGTCTACCACCGAACCATGACGTTTTCCCCCGATTTGTGCGTCGGGAGAGCGATGCCGACGAGTGAATAAAATGGGAATGGATATAAGAACGTACCCTGAAGAGAATGAACATTAGGTAGGTGTGGCGTTAGTTTCGGTAAGAAAACTTACCCGCAGCGGACCATGCGTATTTGATTACAAAATCTTCCGTCCATTCATACGCAATACGGATCTATGAAACAAATTGTTTAGGAAAGGGAGAATTGAAAGAGAGAGAGAGAAACAAACCTTGTAAATGGAGTTGATATGTCGGATTAAACGTAAATATGCGTTCCATAATATATCCCGTTCACGGGGACCACCTCCATAGAAACTATTATAAATCCAATCAGAAATAAATTCTAACCTCATCAAAAGAAAAGCATACGCAATCTCTTCACTCTCCCTCCCTACCCGGCTCATTCCAGAACGGAATTCACCTTCCAATCCTCGTTCGACAGCAGCCAACTTTCCAAATGCGGGAGTGACAGCTCGTAAGATTCTAGCGGTAGCATAATAATTGACAAAAAGTAGGAAACTTCCACGGAATCCTAATGATCGTGAGAGTTGTGACGTGAAAATAATCATGTCTAAAGCCGGTTTCATTATATTCCCACTGGAGTGTTTCAGAGAAAGGGGAATTTAGGATATTCACGTTATGGGAACATAAATGACTACTCACTATAAAGCGGCGAGGGAATCACAAAACGAGGCGATATCTGCGGTTATGAATCTGAAAAAAAAAAGACTTCAAAAAACATTTTCGAAAATAATATAAATAACTCACTGGTCTACTCCATCGAGTCGCTCAGATGGTATGCCATGGGAAATACGGTAGTATCTCAATAAAGGTGCGGGTGTAAAATATAAATCATGCGTGTATTGCGTTAGCGCCGTACGGAGGTGTAATGAAAGTTTAGATTGTAAATGTCGAAGCTATAAGGCAAAAAATGTGTAAAAGGGTGAACTGCATCAAACAGTAGCAAGGCACTTACCATGGAATTTGTATATGTACTCGGTATGGCTAACAAGAACCATAATACAAGGCCTTTCCCGAACCCCGGGCCATTAGCACTGACCTATAATATAAAACGATATCAACAACCTGAACTACAAAACAAAAAATTGTACTTGCAATATCTTTGACAAGTCTTCCATCTAATTTTGCAACCAAAATTGACAAATAAGTTCGTAATACAAGGAATATGGAATGTAAAATTAAGATAAGAGTTTGTTTTGAACGAATTGAAGGAAACCCGAGACGTAATATGGATATTAATTGATGCATCTGAGATCTAGCGGACTTGGGTTGCGAATCGGCGGTGTGATTCGGGGATAGAGGAGGGAATAATGCGGCTGTCGCACTGAGGTATACTGGCGAGAGATGTTTAATTTTGACCTGTGTTCAGGAGAAAAATATTAGTCCATGGGTCAAGGTCATTGCCATGAAATCGATGCCTGAAAAATCACCTTGGATAGCTTTCCCTTGAAGGGAACAAGGACTGACTCGGTTCCATCTGCGTCGACTGTATAAACGGGAACAAGCTCCTCATTTTTAGCCTCATTCAAATCTTTCTTCTCTCTCGATCTTGAAGATTGAACATTTTGTTCACGACGACGTCCAATTAGGTCTGGTCTCGCTAGAACAAAAATTCGCGAGCGCACAAGACAGGCAACAACGATCAGCGCTTTAAGATATAACGAGCGTCGGTGATGTGGAATTTTGTCCAAAATTTGAGGAAGAACATTCGACACATATCGTTTGACAGGTGTCATCGAAAGAGTTGGAGAAGAAGAAAGTAATACACACACTGACTAAGATGGAGAGGATTTCGTGGCTTTAACACGTGAAATTGGAAATTGCCGTCGTATGTAAACAATATTACGTCATACCTCGGATGAGAAATGCGTATATAAGAAGTGTTTTCCTCAGCGTCTCTTTTTTTTTCTCTCAACTCATTTCTTTTGACCCGCTTTATTGTCCCCTCGCAGTCTTTTTTTTTCAATTTTACTGTGAGAGCCTACTGCGGATCATAGAGCAATTGTTTTCCGCTCAGCTGGAGTCCGTATCCGCGTTTTATTTTCGTGATTCAGTATGGTACGTTTTCTCCTTACCGGAGTTGGGTACACTTTCTTCTTTTTTAGATCGTATGAATATGTACATTCAAATAAAATTTCTTTGTTCAACGGGTTTCGGACGTGACAATTGTGATTTTAAACCTATTTGAGATCGCCGTTTAAACAAGTCAAGCCATCTGAGATGATGTAGTGGTTGAAGTGAACCCCAAATGATGTCAATTCGTAGCTGATCTCTGTCTAACTGACAGAACATGAAGCACACCAATGTTTTTGTCTGACAGGTACTCTGCTTTGCAGGAACCTAGATGAATCATTGGTGAAGAACGGAAAACTGATGGGCTTATAGTTATACTCAATTCTTGTCCTCTATATTTAATTTAGTGTCCCTTATGGGTATATTATCAAACACTTTGGCACACAATCGAACTGTAAACTGGAATAACGAACGCGGTCTATTGTCATGTTCATACATCATCCAATCAGTCAGCTCATCATTAACGTTGACATCAATGTCGCATTCGAAACTCATACTAAACATAACATAATAATACAGTGACATCAAAATTAATAAAGAAAAAAAAAGGGATCCGATCAAAAAGAAAACGGAAAACCTTTGTGGAAAAAAAGGTTAGAATGGCAGTAATTCCTAACCTCAGGTTCCTCCCTCCAAAAAAAAAAACAGATCAGAAAACGCTAGTAGAAAACTGGCCAACCACTACGATAAAGCTGATAAAAAAATTGTGTGACTGTGATAAAGAAAGGAAAGGCTTTTGCGCACGCAATGAATGAATGAATAGGAAGTATTCAATCAAAGCGTGGAATGCGGATATCCGAACTTGATGATGATGATGAAAAACTGAATTCACAGAGAAGAGAAAAGATTTCACGACGATATCGCCATGTTCTATGTTGAATAGCAAAAAAAATAGTTAAAGGCGTCGAGGGGCCTATCGACAAGGCAGGAGAATAGGGCCCGGATAGAAGAAGCGAGAAAGGAAATAAGAAAACAAGAAATGGAATTTGAAAGCTGAGAAAGACTAGTGAGACCATACAGATGCTAGGTACAAAAGATGTCGGAAAGAAACACAATAACGGAATGTATCGGTTGAGACAAATAGGATGCACGCAATGGGACAGAGAGGATGGTTTATTGAGATGGGGTAGCACAGAGGTTGCAGACGGATCGGGAATTGAGAATAAGGTTCAGCACTTCAGCATGGGAAAGAGAAGAGACGTAGAAGGAAAGCAAACAGCAAAGACGGTCGATTGGAACGTAGCCAGGAAACTAGGACGGACGGAAAGAAAGGGGTGCCTAAGATTGAACCTCGGATTTTGTGATTTCGTATTTTAATTGTAGAACATCGGGTGCGCGAGAAAGAAACGAAAGGAAATAATAATTCGTAAAACGTGAAGCCGTAAGACCATGTGTGTGGTTGGAAACTGTGGATTGTAGCTGTACAGATATGACAACATTGACGAGAGTTAAATGGAAGGTTTTTCAATGTGGTAACGTGTGGTGTAATTGATCCAAAAAAGACAGGTTATGACCGAAACCGAGATGAGAAGTATTGCGCTTGATCATTCCAAATATACGATAGAGGAATAAAGGTGAAAAAGGGACGTAAAGATAGGAGAATGACGAATGGGTTTGTATATGATACGTCATTGACGCCGATAGTAGTGTTGGTAGTGAATAGCATGCTACACTTTGACCTTACGTAGGTACAGTTGATACAGTTCCCCCATAAATGTCGGATCGTTCTATATATCCCAAAAGGAAAATAAATAAATAAAACGCGTTCAGAAAACCAAGAAAGAATAACCTACATTAATTAAATTGACAATCTCGGTTTTCAACTCTTTCTCCCCGAGAACCGCATCCCCGATACGGCGTCGGTTGCCATACGTTTGCATAAGAGCATTACGTACTTCAGCGGTAGAAACAGGAATGGCGGGATAAGAACTCGCGGAACTTGAGCTTGGTGCTCGTGCGATCTCAGGGATTGAAACGTTTGTATTCAAATTGTGCAGTAATCCCGATCCCGATCCGTTATGATTCCCAGTCGTACCATGATGATTATCATTAAGGGAAACAAACCTGTCGTCTCCTCGTTCTCGTTCTCTTGGTTTGCGTTTGCGTCTACCACGTCCGTTCGCATTTGCATTAACCGCGGATGTAGAACTCGCCACAACTGTATTAATCGAGTTCGACGTATTCAATCCATTCATTGACGAAGATCCTTTCGGGCCCGAACCAAACTTGGACCCATTGGCCTTAGCACCAGGCATACAGGCGTCGGATTCACTAAAAGCAGCGATAGCATCCATCAAGCCATCTCCCAATCCCGATATCTCACCATCCTCACTCCCATCGACACTAAGGCTTCTATCATCAACCAAAGCCCATTCAACGACATTGTCTTTATTAATGTCCTTATCGGCAGATCCCCCATTATGTACAGTATGTTGCTGTTGTCCTTGCGAGGGGTATGACGGAGCTGTCCTACCCATTCCAATCCGGGTTCTTTCTCTTTTCTTGCCTTTCCGTTTTGCGGCTGCAGCTGACAAAGGTTTCGGAACTGAAGACAAGGCGGAACTAGGGGGTGCATCAATGATGCTGGCACTCGTGTTCGCTAAACCCTCATCTTCGTCACCATCCGTTTCTTCCTCCTCTTTCGCCTCCGGAATGCTTAGATGAGGGTACTGTGACGAATGGCGGCGTCGTGGAACTGAAGGACGATGTGCACCGTTTACGCTAGGTAAACCAAGTGATAACGTTGATTCCTGAGAGACATGATTTGTAGTGGGTTTCCCTGGTGGTGCAGATTCTCTGCCGTTACGGTATGAGGGACGCGAAGAAGAAGAAAGTTGAGTAGGAAGTGGAAGAACGCCTCGCATTGCCGTGTTTAATGAGGTCGTGTGACGAATACCATTGGTCGCCAAAGATGTTGACTTGTGAGGCGACATTGGACGCGGTAGATCAGATATAGGTTGTGTGGGGGTGACACCAGAAGACGAAGATGGGGAGTGTCCCATTCCATTAGTAGGTGGTTGGAGTGTGGAAGATTGGAAAAAGGCTGAGAGAGAATTGACAGGTTGATTTAGTTTAGGACCAGGACTAGGGCCAGAACCTGCAACCCCAGCACTAGAGGCCGATGCAAATATACTGTCTAAAAGTGGGATGCCGGTTGTCGCTGGAGGAACGGATGCCGAGATAGTGCGATCAGGGGCTTTGGAATTGACTCTAACGACAGGTGCAGTAGCCGGCTTGAGAGATGGGATCGATGTAGAAGGTGATGCCGAACTTGCGTTGCTGCTATCGAGTTTAGCAAGAAGGGTGCTGAAAGCAGAAATAGACGATGATAGATCGGATTGGGTAGACGAAGCAGGTGGTTGTGATGTCGAATGGAACAGATAGGGAGACGATTGCAAAGAAGATTGTAGCTGTGTATGTGAATATGATTGTGCCGGGGCCTGGGGAAGGGTTTGAGTTTGTGGTTGAGATATAAATTCAATTTGAGCATGAGCGTGGGCAGGTGCCGGGGTGGTAGACCACGTTTCAGGTCTTCGACGATAAATATCGGGATAACGCTCTCCTCTTCTTATATATGAATGAAGTCTATTTATGGAGCAGGGTTAACAAACGTTGTATTTACCAGTCCTTCAGGCTCGACATACCGCATCATAACCTGGGTCATGGCTTCCCTGTCCTGAGTTACCATAGTCCATAACCCAATAGTATCAGCTATGCATACAAGATAAGCTTTCATTCTTTCCAAAATTCATTCCGTTAAACGGTAAGACTTACATGTAACCTTACCATAAGCTCGATAGATAAGATATGCGCTGGCTAGTTCAACGTCATCATCAGGGGTCATACGTTGGATATAATCCCCAGTGTTATTTCGATTTAAAATGTAAAATCCATATTTCGGCTCTTCCTTTCTACATCACCATCACTCGCGATCAGCAAAAATGAAATTTGTCTTTTCTGGCTGCATAAAGTCTTACCGCTCGAATAGGAACATTGCTCCCTCACAGCCTTTCTTTTGCCACTCGTCACCTTTGTGATGATATACACAAACATGCGGAAATTGGTCAAATAGGGAAGTTATGGTTGGGTCATGGCGTTGAATAACCCGAAGGTTATGCAAGTACCGCGACGAAGGTGGCATAGGGTCTTGCTTTGTCGGCATGGTAGGAGGTGGTTGGGGTAAAAGTTGGGGTTCGGGGTTTAAGGGAGTCGTGTGTGATTTTGTACGTGCTCTAGCATACGCTGAGCGTCGAGTAGGAGACATTCTGGCTTGCTGGCCTGGAAAAGAAAGGTGAAGAAGTGAAAAAAAAAAGAGAGCAGAACAGCGAGCGAGCTAAGGTAGGCGAGGCGTAGTTTGAATTGTGCGTCACACGCGAGGCTTTCTCTCCTTTAAAGGTCGCACGCACTTTGTTTTTCGCTTGGAATGCATGTAAATCTTTTATAATTTATATGTTAAATGCTAATACATAGAATATATATATACGTGGAAGATTGACAAGATAGCGTTAACACACGGCAACAACAAAGGAAGTTGCATGGAAAAAAAAAACTTTATACATACAGACGTGGCGGATTATCACAAGGACGCGCAACTTGTAAGAACAATAGCGAAAATCAAATAGAATAAGTTGAGGGGTTTTTAAACGACGCTTAGCTAGCACGTATGTTTCAAAATGACCTATAGCATAAAAACATACATAGGGGGCCAAGTAAAGAACTGCGTTTCTGGATTTCGTCTTCTTTTTTTTGTTTTTTGTTTCCGAATGGTCGTCTATTTTTTGGATTCGCTTCTTGTCACTTTTGATTTTCCCCAAACCTTGATATCGACGCGTGGGAGGGGATTGCGATTAATACAAGATTGGAGAATATTCCCTTTTTAATATGTTTCACAAGGCTCTGGAGATGGGACGAAGAGTGAGAAGGTGGCTGCAGGGTGCGTGATGCGTCTAAGAAGCCAACAGGGGTCATTTTAGAAGACATGACGGAGGAATATATCTCGATACAAAGAAAGTGGGAAAATAGATGTGATGTGAAAGAATAATTTAATAACAGAAGGGTTAAAGATACAACAGCGACTAGCGCGGTCTATGTTCGAGGTAAAGGAAGCAGTAAAACGCTGCTGACAACTGATCGCGGTATACTAACAATGGCCAAACGGAATATCGGATTGTAAAAAACACTGGAGCTGTTGGAATATGGAATCTTCTTTTGACTGCAAGGGGACTGGGGTTTGTCTCAGGCCTAGGGTGCCACGTAATTGGGTCCAATCATGAATTAATATCTATCTCAATGACGGTAAACAAGTTGCCGGTGGGCCCGTGATAGGGAAAGTACCAAGGGTAGGGATAGTTGACTCTCAGTGGCTGACATGACTGGTCCATACCTTAGTGAGACAAAGAAAGATAGTAATAAAACTTAGTAAGTCACAGATAGCGATGAGGAAGTGCTCTTATGTCAATAAAGAATTTGACTTCTTTATCTCTCCGCAAACAGGTTCTATAACACCAAAGCTAAACGCTTCGGTAATAAAATATTGAGCCTGGGTCCGTGATGTCCTAGGCCTCTAAAAGGAACACCCCAACTGTAAATGGAACCCAGTAGTTAAAAAGCAGATGACCATGCAGCATATTACTCACTATATTCAAGTACTCACTAATAGGTAGTTAGTAGTCCAACGATGGAACTGTCACAAGCACAAACGCGCTTTTACTGGTGTAACGCGTATAATCTCGTGTTTGAATCTCAGCCTTGGAACTTTTTTATGGCCTCATCTTCGAAAAAGACATTGGATTCAACAAGGCCAACTCACTCAATATCAGATCCGTCGCAAACTGTATCCACAGCTGCGATCGCTCCCCGTCCAATCAAGCGTCTCGATGAGCAATTAATAAATCGAATCGCGGCTGGAGAGGTAAGTCGTTTCGAGTTCGCTTACTATTTTATCTCTATGCTAACGCATTTATAAATCGTGTCTGTTTAACCTTACACTTTACGCTGTGACTAGATTATCCATCGTCCCTCCTCAGCGCTGAAAGAAATCCTGGAGAATGCCTTGGATGCTGGTTCGACATCTATTCGCGTAACCGTTAAAGATGGAGGACTCAAATTACTGCAGGTGCAGGATAATGGATCCGGTATTGGCGTATGTTTCTGCCTTATTTGTCTTTCCTGAAGTCGAGAGCCCAAGATGTCACTCATTCCTCTCCATCTTCCTTCGTTCTTTATAACTAAGTTAACTTGACAGAAATCCTCCTTACCTCTCCTAGCAGCCCGTTTTGCAACCTCTAAAATCTCTTCATTTTCGGATCTATCCTCTTTACAAAGTTATGGATTTCGTGGAGAAGCTCTTGCTTCTATTAGTCATGTTGCCCACTTGAGTGTTATTACCAAGGTTAAAGATGAGGGCTGCGCTTGGAAGTAAATCAGCTACCCCGAGTTCTGCTTGACGACTAACTTTGTGCAGAGCCTACTACACCGATGGTGTACTTTCTTCCCCCAAAGCGGGCATATCACTCGACCCAAAACCTTGTGCTGGAAACGATGGGACTACTATTATTGTAAGTTTATAATGAACCTGTTTTGGTCATTGTGGTTCTATGTCCACCACTTTGTTAGGTTGAAGACCTTTTTTATAATACACCTCTTCGTCTTCAAGCTATGAAATCCGCTTCCGACGAGTACAGTCGCATATTGGACGTTATCACAAAATATGCGGTACATAATTCCAGTGTTTCATTTAGCTGTAAGAAAGTATGCCCAACGATTTGATTGTACTTGTCTCGTATTTAACTTTTATACAGGCATCTTCTGCGTCATCAGAAATTTCCACTCCTTCAGGTTGTACAGTCAAACAGAACATCGGCTTATTATATGGAGCTACCGTCGCAAAAGAGTTGAGTCATGTCTTAATTTCGTCTGGGCCCACAGAGTCGTCAAAAGGAACGCGGAAACGGCATACCAGAAAAAAGATGAAGGGAAAACAGACGGGGAAAGGGGCGAAGGAAGTAAGAGACAAGAAAGGAAAGGGAAAGGCATCGTATTTAACTGAAGCGGACGAGATGGAAGTTGGTGACGAGGACGAGAATTTTGAGCGCGGAAGTCAGGATGACAACGAAGGGAGTGATGGGAGCGAAGAAGAAGACGAGGATGTCCGCTGGAAGGGCGAGGTGTACCTCAGTGGTGTTAACTATCATGCCAAAAAAATGACATTTCTTCTATTTATAAATCGTGCGTTTTTTTTGGCATTTTTCCTAAACCTTAGTAAACTCGGAGTCTAGATCGTCTGGTCGAGTCTTCGAGACTCAAAAAGGGTATTGAATCAGTATATAACAGTCTTTTACCCAAAGGGACATATCCATTTGTTTATTTAAGGTAAGTAAGAGTTTTATCGCGTTTTACTTGGGTTTACCCTCATATATGCAAGTCTGCAAATCGACCCTAAATCCGTCGACGTTAACGTTCACCCAACGAAGCGCGAAGTTCACTTTTTGGATGAAGAAGCTATCATTCGTAGTGTCTGTGATGCAATACAAGAGGCACTTGTGAAAGATAGTGGGAGTCGAACGTTTCAATACCAGGTTGGTTAAAAGTTCAAGGTTTTGATTGGTGTTATTGTTGCATTAATTTCTATTACTCTCTGTTCTTTTTTTCTGTATAGACCCTTCTTACGGGAGGCATCATTGAAGAAGAAACACAAAAGGAGAAGCGAGTTACTCCAATTGTCCCAAAAAAGAGAAAGAGCGAAGGGGATGAAACGGCCTCTGAAAAAGAGGTAGAGGAGATTGAAGACACTACTGAGGAGATTCAAAAACGTAAATTATATTATTATTATTAAATGCTGGATTTTTGACGTTATTTTTTCCCCTAGCGCAAAAAGTCTATTCATATCATAAAGTTCGAACATCCGCGAAGGATCGAACTATCGACTCTATGTTTCCCATTTTGAATAAATCGCAGGTAGTCGACGTGAATGAATCTCCTGGTTTGCGAAATAATATCTCAGAGATCGAGGAATCGGAATGTCTTCTTACTTCTGTCCGAAATTTACGGGCTGAAGTCGCGAAGGGGAGACATGAAGGCACGTTATCTTGTCATAAATCCTCTTTTAATTGACTAACATATACTGCGTGGAACCAGGGCTGAGTGAAATCCTGAAAGCGCACGTTTTTGTTGGCGTGGTTGATCTTAACAAATGCCTATCGCTCATTCAACACAAGACGAGCCTTTACATTGTTAACCATGCGTCATTAGCGTGTGTATTGCTCTCAACTCTTGTTTCTTTAGAGTCCAACTTACATCGATGGCGATTAAAATAGAGAGGAATTATTTTACCAGCTGGGACTTCGTCAATTCGGCAATTTTGGAGAATTCCGATTAGATCCTCCTGCTCCGCTCCGAACGCTTCTTTCTTTCGCCGTAGAAAATGAAGACGGGATTGAAAAGGCCGGGTTACAGAAAGATCGAGTTATTGAGGTTGGTTGATCTGTGCATTTTTTCGATGATTCTTTGGTAATTCCTGTGGGTCGTATAGGCTATAGCCGAAATTCTCATCACACGGAAGGAGATGTTAAAGGAGTATTTTTCCATGGTTATCAATGACGATGATGATATCGAGACCATTCCTCTGTTGCTAAATGGTTATACACCTAATCTGGATAAATTACCCTTGTTCCTAATGAGAATAGGCCCAGAGGTACGATACATTTTTTAGATACATTTTCTGTCTAACTTCTATTCTTCTTGTTAGGTGGATTGGCAACGGGAACAAGAATGCTTTAAGACGTTTCTACGTGAGCTGGCCTACTTTTATGTACCAGGCCCAATCATACCTGGTGTCGACCCAAAAGGAAAGGGAAAGGCAAAAGCCGATAAGAGCCAACACGATCCATTAAATGATGCTGATGATGATGATATGGATATTGATTCGGATAGTACCGAGTCAGAAAAATGGCAAATTCAACATGTCATCTTTGAAGCTATGCGTAAACATTTTCATGCACCCAAAACTTTGCTTGAGCATGATGTTGTGCAAGTTGCGAGTCTTCCGGAGTTGTATAAGGTGTTCGAAAGATGTTGAAAAAGGCAAATCTCCTGTTTCAAAAAAATTAAATTTTAGCATATAATATCAATCTAAACAATAAACCGAGTTGAAACAATTGTTCGACTTTACGAATAGAATTTTTGTTCTTGTGACGTCCTTTCCCTAGGTCCTTTAAATCCGAGCTCGGAGGACCAATAATAGGTTGTCCCCATGGCGGGCCGTGGATGGGCCCAGGCGTCCCAAATTCGGGTCTATCCGAGGCGGAGGCATTTCGTCCTTTCAGTAACCATTGTCAACTTGCGTCGTGTTGCATTGCAGTCACCCAGGTTAAGGACAAAATTTGTACGGACCGAAACGATACTGGCGCGTCTTTTAAAGCCTCAAAGGCTGGTCGTTTGCCTCTTTTACGCCATTGTAACATAATTGATAACGTCTCGAGCGAAACCGAGTCACCATGACAGAAGAGAGTGTTCAGATTACGATTCCTAGTGAGTGGATAATTTCTTTGATAGAATTCATTCTAATAAAACAATTGTTCTATTCTTGTTCTCTCTTGTTTGCGTTCTTATTATAATCATTTTGTCTCGCGGTTCGATTCGTGCTGCAATACAGCATTTGATGACGATGACTTTAATGTAACTTCTATCCCGTTTGGCAAGTCTAATGGATTCGGAAGCTCAGGATTTGGTGCTGGGAATCATGTAGGAGCAAATTTTGGCTCTAGTGCTACATTCGCTACGCCCACGAGTTTGCACAACAATTTCGCGGTTGGGTTTGGGGTGCATGATGAATCGCCGACCCCTACACCCATGATGGAGAAGGCCAATGATCTTTCCTATTTTCACGTTCGAGGAGATTCGGTTACATCCGAAGGCTCAAATCAAAGCGGTGGTCAGTCTATGAAGTCAACTAGCCTTAAATCTGGAAGTATCAAATCATATATTCCAACGACCCCTGCTTTGGTTGCTCATTCATCAAGCAGCTCTATAACGACCTCCTCTCATTCAGTTCAAAGCCGAAAATCATTCGCCTCTATTAGGAATGCATTTGGGGGAAAGCGTGAAGCCCCTCCTCCTTTACCTTCCCTAGATCACCAGCCTTATGCACACGCGTTAAAAAATCCGTCCTTCCTTAAGTCTAATTCTTCTTTGAGTCATGTTCCCGCGCTTCCAGGAGGAGGACCTGGTTCTGGTATAGGACCTTCACTTCGTCGACCATCAGTAACCACTAGTAACAGTTCACCCCAGGCACCTCGTCCACCAACCCCATCCAGTACAATAGCACCCCGTAATCTTCCTCGACGAAGTGTTTCTATTTCTCGTCAGAATAACTCCGGCTCGTCGCTCTATCAATCCGATTCCGGCGATATGCCTTTCAGAACGTCTCCACCCCCTGTGCCCAAAATGCCAGAGGAATATGTCAATGGCAATAATGTTCACAGTTTCTCAAGGGAACATTTACGAACACCTTCTTTGACGGACAGTGAGGAACAGCCTGTATTGACAGAACCTCGCACACCTGCAGAATATGCCTTACATGCAGTGTTTACGCGATTCGTAGGCTCGGCTGATAATAAAGTTGCGTCGTATCTTAAAACTAAACTGGTAAATTTTATTACAATATTCTGATCATTCTTTTGCTGAATGAGTAAATTTAGAATCAGGAACCGTCTTTTCTTCCCGAGTTTATTGGACCTGGGGTAGACACAGCGTTTGACGAACTATTAGAGTCGTTGGCGAAGGTAGCTCAGAAACAACTGAAACGGGTTGTGGAATCCATATTACGTTGGAGAACCGATCAGACTAAAGGACTTGATGATTCAGTACTTCGTCTGCATATGTAAGGCAATTCTGCTGTCTCTCGAGCGAAATCTGAACGCCTTGTTATAGGAATAGTTCGCCGTCCAGTAGTCGTTCGAATTTGCATCAGGATGTACAGGGTATCTTAAGACAACGGAAGGCGGTATGCCGAATCATTCGTCGATTTTTATCCTCCTAATTATCTTTATTAGCTTATTTCCACCTACATCGCCTGTAGGACATTAGTCACTGTCTTCAGTGGCATCAATAAAGATCAACTTGGTTCTGCTCTCGGAGATAACTTGGAAGAAACTATCTTTGAGCAATTCCGCCGTCATGATTTGAAGGTTGTTTCGCAGAATGCTAACCACCGTGCAAATGTGGAGATCGCTGCACAATTATTGGGTCATTTGTCAAACATTCGGTTCGAGACCGTTGCGGATCGTTTTATTGCGGAACTCAAGCCACTTATAACTGGTTATGTTAATCGAGATGGTGACATTAAATTTGAGAACTTAGTACGAGGTATCCGACACGTACAGCTCAAGGTACCTTACTTTGCTTTACTTAAGATCATTTGGGTGGTTCTTTACTTATTTTGCAATAGGTTTGGCCACCGGAGGCTTTTGACTTATCGGCGGAGTTTGTTCTGTCTTTATCTAAAGCTTTTGAGAAAGCTCATGGATTCCGACTTAAGAAGGCGTTTGCTGAAACGCTGACGTACTTGTTACATTCTGTTGGAAAGGTATAGTTTTTCGTCCTATTTTTCATCACTTATCTAATTTGTCGTAGACAGCTCAACATGAAGTCAATCATCCAGAATGGGCAAGGGCTATAGAAAGCATCTACCCTAAGGCTCATGACATGATGTCGAAAGCTCGCTATTGGCATACCGCGTATCCATTGGTAATCACTAGTCTTTGTGTCGCACCTCATGAATTCTTCCTAAAGAACTGGCTTGCTTGCTTTGAAAGCGGAGTCGGTAAATTGAAGGTATGTGTAAATCGGTTGTAATAGAATGTGTCATGAACCCCCCTGTTTAGGAAAAAACACTGAGACCATACATACTTAACGGTATGGTTCGACTCATCTGGACTTATTTGTACAGGTGTCAAGAATCGATGTCTACAACCCACAGCCGTTTGGATAACCTGCTGAAACACTTCTTCCCGCCAAATCGATTATGCATATCTCCCTCTGATGATGCTGAAATAGAGATCCTACATATCGTTCACTTCATTATATCCCGCCATGTCGATTATGGTTTTGACCTCGCATTAAGTTTGATGCAAGAATCAACATTGACTTCGGGCAAACAAAAGACAATTAGCCTGGAGGCTTTGGCACCTGAACGAACTTTGATCGGATTTCGAGCTATCTTACTTTCGTTAACATGCATGGAGAAGGATAAGCGAAATCCTGTTTGGCCTTCAAGCAGCGATTTCAGCACATTCAACAATACCTCTATCAATTGGCCGATTTCCGGTGAAAGGCTCCCGGACTCTGTTCTCATGAAACCTGGCGTTTCGGGTTTCGTTGATCGGCTCAAGTTAATAGTCATAGCAATAGGAAGAATCCTCTCTCAAACCGTACTAAACATGTCCATCTTTGATGACAAGTGGCTATTTAAACCCCAGATGGTTGCCGAGGACGCCGAGCCCTTCATTGTGCGACAACATCCTGAAGGCAAATATGCCTTTCCCCGAAGTGCGTTTTCTCAGATTGATCTGCTCATCACGTTATTCGACTCTTTGCCACGCTGCTTTGACGAGAAAGACCCTGTCGCTGAAACCACCGAAATGCTCTTTCGCGGTTTGGTGCATGTCGAGCCCGCCGTTGCAGAAGCTGCATCGCGGGCTCTCATTCGTTTTGCAAATGACCACAGGCGAATTACCGAGGTTTTGGATCGATTAAACCGATACTTATTTGGACCACAACATGTTTTGAATGAAGGGAGTGGACCTCGGATTATCGTTGAATCAATGCTAGTTTTGCAGATCTGGATGGCAATGATTGATATTTGGGTCCAGCGCATATCCGATGCGTCTGAGGAAGAAATAGCCGGACTACATACTGTGTTTATGCCAGGCGCCAAGATCACTTTTCGAAATGCATCTGCTGGTTGTTTGTTTCTTCTAACGTATACGAAACCTCATATTCGGGTTGTTGGGGTGAAGGTTTTGACTCGTCTATCGCTCATAAGAAACGATGTGGAGAAAAGCGGAATCGGAATTGCTCACACGCCCCCGAGCCCTGGCCTTATAGATATTTTAAAAGGTCAGGGTATGCATCGTTCTTGCCTAGAAGACCGCAATTTTCTTTTGGATCCCGCGGACTGTAAACGGTTAGCTGCTTTTCATGATGAGCCAGAGTTCTCCAAAATCTTTCTACTCCTTGTAGAGAGTGAGAAAGAGGTTGATACTAGATTATGGCGGTTTATATTTCCTTCGTTTATCAGAGCGTGCATAGATTTCCATCCAACTATTGTCGACATTTGGCGGGACACGGTTAATGCTGCTGTTACTCGATCTCATCCCATTATGTCTTCTTTAGCTGGAATTGTTGGTCGTACCCCTATCCAACAAACCGCGCGCAATCCGGGTTATTCGGCAGTTCAAGCCAAAGAGAAATCACTTGTTGAATACTCTCAATTCATCGATCAATGGCATTTTTGGATCAAATCCGTCTGTGCTGCTGCGGTTCCTTCTGACGCCAAACCGCCTGTAGCTCGAGAACATGCCAGATCTCCCTCGGATCTCACAACACAGCGAGAACGATTATCTACTGCAAGAGGTTTATTTCGTCATTTAACTGCATTTTTGGCATCGGAACACTCTGTCTTTCGAGATTCTATCGTTTCTGCGTTTGGTTCTATCCATCAAAGTGGGTTTGCTACGCTACTCGATGATCTGCAACCAATGACGCGACACATTCTTGATGGGCGGAGTAAAATGGTCCAACGGGGACAAGGCCAAGAACATTTATACGCATCAGTTGCCCACATTTATCAATTAACTGCCCACTTCATTCACGACACCAGGTCATTAGGTGATCACGCCTCCTTGCATTTGCTCTTAGCATTCGTCCGAGAAACCAGGAATTTCTTGATCAGATCGGATAATCGACATGACCATGACTTAAATGCACTACGGTGCTACTTCTGCGGTGTCGTGGAACACCTATTCGATAGACTCAATACTCTTCAAGATTCCAATCGTTTTATGTCGCCCAACATTCGACTCAGTCTCTATAGATTGTGCGAAGAGTGGTGTATCGCCCGCCCATCTGAACCCAAACAGCGCCGTGATCAAGCAACCCGAAATAGGGCAGAAGCCGAAGCCGCTCGTCTTGCCAGTGCTGCGTGTGGTGCGATGGCTTCACTATGTGTTCGTATTTTATAAGTCTAGTTATCATATCATTTTGCTGATTTTTGGGAAATAGCAAGGTGCTTTCTTTTCTGTGGAGCCTCAAAACGGCTCTCCTACGGATTCTGCCCCTCTTGAGCTATCAGAACCCCTTACAGTTGATGCTCTTCTGGAGCGAATTATAGATATGATGGCGTCCAGTTCTTCCTCAATCAATGCCAGTGGGAGGTAAGATATAACCAAGTTTATTGGAAAGACATCCGAACTCATAGGTTTTTTAGGAAAGCATTAATATCTCTTCTTAAGCATCCATACCACCACGAAATTCTTACCGATGCGGCTATACGATGGTCTTTTGTCACTACCTCTACTTCTAATAATGCTCATTTGAGCAAATCACGCTTCTTCGATGTTGTTGTAGAGGTTATTCGATCGTTCCCTAGGCATCACTTTACGTTTGCACAAATGGCTTGTCTCGGACTCTGTAATCTAAGCCATCCAGCGTTGAATGTTCGTCATACTGCCTACAATCTTCTTGAAGCCCTTCATAGACAATGGGATGGTCAACTCTCGCTCGCTCAGTTCGGGTCTGCTATAGGAAGTTCTGCACCTATGATTTATTTGCATGCTCAGCGACAGTTATCCGACCTTCTCGCCGCCGAGCATGCATCACACGGCGGGGCAATTCTAGCCCAAGTTGCTATGCGGTTACCTCAAGTCTATGACAATATAGCCAATCCAATGCACGATAAAGTGTTGCACCTCCTTGAACCCTGGGTATCCGTTCTTGACTTGATGCCAGAAGGTTGTTCCCAGCTCTCTCCGGAGGGGTATCGCGCGTTATGCAACTTGTATTCATTGACCTATCGATACGCTGATTCCTATCCGGACCAGATCCAGGCGTTGTGGGCCTGTTTAGTAGAGGATCAATATCCTGCGAACAGCAGTGCCACAGTCAAGTTCTTAATCGAACAGGCAGCACGTCGAGGAAGCGTTAGTTTTATTACATACGCTGGTCGTATTATTGCATCGCTTTCTCGGACGCCTGTCGGTAAAAGAACCTTTGAGGATCTTTGCAGTGTGATAGATCCTACTGGGATGTCGCAAGTCGCGGAATCTGAGTATAATCAACCAGATGATGTTGGTACCTATTATAAAGCGGACCTGGGATCGCTCTTACCCCCAGATCAAACGCGACCGAGTCTAGGAACTGGAGAATTGGCGATGTTGTTCTTGGGTGATATTGCATTAGAACGTTCATGGGATTTACGACCTCAACTACCTATTTTGCTTCATGCCTTGTTTACACACTTCGATCATAGGCTTCTTTACGCGGAAGAGCGTACCCAGGAAACATTATTCCAACTATTGCGGGCTTGGATTCCGGGATATGACGAACTTCCAGAACGATCCAAGTTCCCCACATTTCCCGCTTTGAAAGCTACTATTGATGGATTACAGGCGGAGGGTCAGAGATTATTCTGGTCTGATGCTGACGCGCCCTCAGCAATAACGACGAAGATATCACGTCTATGTGGAGAAATTATTCGATTATTAGAGCCCCTACATCCGCAGCTACGTCGAGAATGGGGTGACATTGCATTGCACTGGGGAACGTCGTGTGCTAGTCGCCCTATAGCTGTCCGATCACTTCAGGTATTCAGAGTCCTTATGCCACCGGTCACTCGGGGATCTCTTGCGGTTCTTTTAGGTCGATTGTCAAACACAATTGCGGACCCGGACGAGAGTATTCAACTGTTTACGCATGAATTACTTCTCACCCTTACCTCTTTGGCTACTTTACCTAACTTGGATACGACATTACTCCCCCAGTTTTTCTGGTCGACGTACTCATGTCTTTCAACCACTGTGGAACAAGAATATCTTCATGGGGTAGAAATGATGAATGCCTTATTAGATAAAATAGACCTCGGGAACCCTGCAACTATTGAAGAATTGCTCAGTCGTCGGCCGGAAACATGGGCTGGACCTTCTCAGGGCCTACAGCGTTTGTTGATTTTGGGTTTGAGGTCGTCTGTTACCAGTGCCGCCAGCTTCAAGTTGCTGTGCCGTTTGGCCGAATACGGGGATAATGAACTTTTGGCACCTGGGGACGGTCGCCTCCGAGATTTATTCACCGTATGTCTACCCTGGTGCCTAAATGCCATGGATGTGGATACCCTCCCACCTAACGCTGTCTTACTTGGGGAGAAACTTGCTCGTCTTGCAGACAATGCTAAGCTCCCTAATCTTTCTCGTATCATGACATCATTTTCCAAATGTCGGTTCCGAACGAAGGAGGACTTTTTACGACAAAGCGTGGCATGCCTACGAGAATATTTCGCACCTAAACATTGGACGGAGGTTGCTACTCTTCTTTTGGGGCTCGTATTGAACCCTCAACGATGGCTAAGAATAAAGGCCATGCAAGTCCTTAAAGGATTATTCTCGCATAGAGAATCTCGTAACCCTTTGGAATTGATGGGCTCGGAGCTGTTGATGCCTTTGTTACGGCTGTTGCAGACGGATCTGGCCTCGCAAGCACTGGAAGTGCTTGATGAACCCGTTACGCTTGGTGATAATGGACCTAAGGCTACACAGGTAAGTATTATGATGAAAGGCTAGAACACAATCTGATTCCTATTAGGTTCTACGGATGAGTATGAGGATGAGCATGCAGGTACATCCTCTCAAAGCTGAGCCTGAGGGAACTGTATTTGGTATTCCAACTGAAACAGGGTGGTGCATTGCCCAGCCAGAGAAGATGACTCGGGACACTCGCTTGAATATCATGTCCACTTACGACATGTGCCGTATGCCCAGACCATCGTTACTGATCTTTGAGCCCGAACCTGAGCCACCGGCTGAATATGGATATGGATACGATACAATGGATGACGATTTTGGCGATTTGCTAGGTCGACTTGCTGGTCTAAATTCGTATTTCAAAGGCAAAGACCATGACGTACCCCCGCCCGACGAACCTAGTGAAGAGGCTCTACAACGTGCCCAGGCTATCCTTAGCAAATCGAGCCTGGATTCGGGTCATCCCGACATCGAAAGTGCTATCCCGGAAACTCCTCTTGTTGATAAGTTATTTGACGTAGCACCGCCTTCGCCTCATGAAGATTACTCATTTGTTGATTCCGAGGATGACGAAAGTGATGGTGAAGATTTGTATACCAATGGAAAACCCGTGGCAAACGGACCAGTTGGCGTTCGTACTAGTGAAATTGAAGACTCCTTCGCGTTTGATAGAAAGAGTCGTTTCTTTGGAAAGCTTAAAATACCTACGTCCAATCCTGGCGCTTTTGCACGATGAACGACCAAGATAAAATAATAGGCCGGGCCTTTGATTTTCGTACGCGAAATGTTATGATCTCTTTCTTTTATTTCCACTCTTTTTTTCCGATTTCCCTTCCATTCTCTAACTCATAACACCTATTTTCCTTTTGTTGCTTTGTTCCGCAGAAACAACGTATTTGTCATATCAATCCTTAGAAAGTATATTATTTCCTACCCATTTTCTCTCATTATATCCAGTGCAATGATTTTCCTTGTATCCATACTAGCTACTTAGACTTATTCAATAAAGTGGTATGCTTCTCACTACACTGGGACTTATTCAGGTGACAAGTTGCATGGAATCTAGAATATTGGAGTGGTGATATGTACATATTATAGTTATTTTCATTGCGATTTGTCTTTCTTATCTCCCAATAAGAAACCCCACCAATTCGCTGAATTTTTAGATGGATTTTCCCCATCTGATTCGCTGGGAGAAGATGCTGTTTCGGCGGTGTCATTTTGAGTCGAGACTGGATTTTCTGTCTCCTGTGTTCTAGTTTTCATCGCATCAGTCTTGCCTGCTTCTCGTACGGCCATTAGTAGGCGGTCGCGTTTGGATAACTTCGGGGATTGCGGCTGTGAAACATTAGATTCGACTGATTGTGGCTGTGACTGGGATGTAGATGAGGATATTGATGCAGATGCGGATGCGGATTCTGTCGGGATAGAATTCAGTGTTGTGATTGATGGGGTATTCTGTTCTTCCTCTGACGAGATTAATGGAGGGGGTTCGAGAGTTCTTGACGAGGATGCTGACGATGGTGGGTTCGTTGAGGATAATGAGGGTGTGGAGCGTGCGTCTAAGAATGGAATGGAAGGCATAGAAGTAGATACGGGGTTTAACGATTCAGGAGTTATTACATTTGACTCGGAGGATAACATTGATTGATTAATCGATTCTAGGGTGGGATTATTCGAGTCCACACCAATAGCATCACCATTCCCAAGGTCAGAATTTTGAGGATCAGTTTGTGATTGCACTTGTCGATCTTTTAACCAACTCTCCTGAGTTTCAGGTGTCATTATATTATACCACGACTCGACAACCCTTGCGAATGAGCTTGGAGGAGCATTTGGTGGTAGGGCGGGGTTCGCAAAACCCCCAAAGCTTACTATTGCTTTAGCTAGGTCTTGGGACTTTTGTGCCTTTTTGTCGCCATATGGATTCAGCTTTCGATGTTTTATCGAATATTCGATTATACGAGGAAGGTACTTCAAATCTGATGAAAATGATAATTAAGATATATAGAAAGAGGGATCAAATTGTGTAAACTTACTTGATCTTTCAAGTTTAACGTCCATTAGTTTGACTTCTGAATTGTTCGGATTAGAAGAACCTGCTTCTGAATGTTCATCTTTTAGTCGATGGTTACTATTTTCATTATTAGGATCTAAATATGGTTCGAGGTCGTCCAGTCCGACTCCACCAGGACGGAATTCATTAACCTTGGGAGTAGGGACTTGAATTACTGTTCCTCCACGAGGGATAGCTTCGGCATCTTCTTCCCAAGCGAAAGTAGCAATAAAATAAGGGGCGTATGTAGTAGGCACGTCCGGATCCTTTCATCATCCATTGGTAAGTTTCTAATAGAGAAGCAAGCAAGAAAGACAAGACGTTACTCGTGGAACTATGATATCATCAACTTTTCCGAATTTTTTTTCAATGTCTTTGACAATTGCAAAGACATGAGCCATAGTAGGAATAGCATCCCATGGACGGACGAATATTGTCCGTGGGCTAAACGGGGGTGTTGGTTCCTGCTGAACTGTAGTGGATGTCGATGTCGATGTCGATAGCGCTGAGAATCGAGTCCTGCATGTCGAGGGAGGAGGAGTTATCCTTGGTCTAATACCAAGTTTGCTCTTCCGGAGCATAATTTTCGGTGGTATTTTCTTTTTAGTTTCCGACCGCTTTGCCCGTAAAAGCCTGAAAAACTCCTTGTAATCACGTGATTTGAAATTAGCCTAGACTCCCGTCACGAGTGTTAATTCAGTTAGAATACATACAAACCCAGACAAACCTCAATTGCTACGGCCTTAAACCAATATGGGTAATCAGAAAAAAAAAATAATCCTTGTCATGTTACCAAATTTCACTGATCACCATTCTGGGCTCTTACATAATGATTTTCTTTGTCAAGTTACAACTCAGCTGCCCGAACCGAAATAGCATGAGGTAATGGCATTGTGGAGTTTACATAATTACTGGCAGTACAGTTGTTCCTTCTTCAATGTTGCCTTCTTCCTCTTCGTCTACTTCTCCAATGAGTCGTCGATATGAATCGTTGGAAGAGTTATTGAAACAAGCTGGGTACAAAGAAACTCGAATTTTTACACCTCAACGTCCCCCACACTCGCAGCATCCTCAGAGTAACAAGTCTGAGACAAAGTCAGGCAGTGTACGCGACGTACTAAAGCTTTTTTCAAATTGGGTCAAAGGAGACGATGATGGGGAACGACCGACGTTGAGACATGTGTCTTCAGTGCCACATATGCGCGGGCGTCGTACTCAACAGCATCAACCACCCGTGCCAACGTGGTTCATGTCACTTTTTTCGCAAGTATCTCAGGGAGGCTCGCGGACTGCCCCTTCAACGCCGAATGGCAAAAGACGTGCAGGTCCACTTCCACGTCTGTTGTCTAACCCTCGTCGTCCAACAAGCTCACATGTCTCGGTCACAATGGCCAGCGTAGTCTGCAGACCCCATTCATCATCCTCGAAGTCATCTAGCAAATGCCCATGTCGTTTAGCAAAGCGTTCAGATTCAACCTCGACCTCTTCCACATCTGTCACTGGTGTCAGTCTATATACAATTTCCAGTCGATCTTCGACACAAGCAGAAGGAAGTAACGCTTCTTCGTCCACATTTTTTAGCGCTAAACCAACCGCCGTACATTCCCGTCGGTCCCGTACCTCAACTGGTGTGCCTACTTTAGTTCCCGAATTACATGGTCCCTCGCGCCCTGAGTGTCACGTCTGTTCCTGTTCTATTAGTGGTCATCAACAACAGTGTCTGGCTCGCGGAAGAGGCCGGGGTCGCGTGAGAACTCCTCAATGTAGTCCTCCTCGTCAAGAACACCCAACGGATTCATTATTTGAGGGTGCGCGCCGAAAATCTACTTATGATAACGAATCTCGTAACGACCGTAACGATATTGATGACGATGATTTCTTTGACGATAATAACAACAACTATCGACGTATTAATTATACTAATATGGACGGAGATGAACGGATGACAGGACAAAGTAATTATTCTAATACAGCTAGGATATTACAAGGGCGTCGACTGACTTTTTTTTCTTGTCAGATGCGGATACTGACGACGACGATGAAGAGGATGACGGAGACGATGATGATGACAGGATCGATCTTGCTCGCATTCTCATTCCCCCTCGAAGACAGCATAGTATTCGTAGTCTAAGGGAAGTTTTACATATGGACGCTAAGCGCATCACCGATGTCAGTCCAAAGAGACGCTTATTACGGGTTAATTCTCGGTCGACATTTAATCAAAACGTGTCTCCAAATGCAACGCCTCGCAAAAAACCTTTCCTCCCTCCCCGGTTTCTCGAGTTCCGCAATGGAAATGCTTCACAGATTTCAAATTCTAATTTGACTACGCCACCATCTTCGCCGCTCAACCAACAAAGACAACACGCCAGAACACCACAGCCGCCCCGGATTCACAGCAGTGCGGAGTCTCATCTCCAGAGGGGATCAGGGACAACGATGACGACAACTGCCTTTTCTCAAAATTCTCTTCCAGCGCGCATGCGAAACGTCAGGATACTTCAAAACGATTCGGTTTGGGAAGAACCTGAACCTGTGCAAGACGACGACGACGACGACACCGTTCGGACTCCAATTGCGTATGCTAAAGATCAGGGAGGACTCGGGATAGTTAATTTGAACACGTCCTCTCGAAGGGGACGAGGTATAGCTCTTGATGGCGACGTGTCTAATTACGCCGCTCACCGTGGAATACCGAAGAGACGGGGAGCGATTACCTCATTATGGAATGCAGATCCCGTCCGGTAGGAACACGGTCATTTTAGGATCAGGCATAGGTTTCAAAAATTGCGTAATTCTGCTGGACGCCCAAAAAAAATCCATATTTTTTACTACTACTTTCCTGCAAAAGACGATCCGGCTAATGGATTAATGGTGGCAATGGACGAGCTGGTTCAGGTCTCTGTAGATCACAATGGTTCCTTGATGGCTGATATCCTCTGGGAATATTCGGTGACAGCGTGGTGGTTGGATTGATTCCCTCCCTCCCTACTCCCTTTTTACTCTCCGCCCCCCTCCATTTGCGTTTGTTCTATTTCCTTTCAACCTTTTCCGGATTTGGGATTACATAGCTTCATTCATCGTAATAATTATTCGCTTTTCAGTTTTCTTTTTCTCTCTTTAGAATGGAAAAAAAAACGATGTTTTTTCCTTTTACTTTTTTTCTCATGCTCATGACCACATTTGACGGCATTCGATATTATTGACATTTGCATTATTACAGAATTGCGCAGTTTAAGATTTCCCTGATAACATCTATAATACACGTTGTTCCTATCACCATGCTGTTTGAACAAGTGTTTTGTTCACGTGAGATCTTTTAGTTTGTTCGGCGATATCCCTCTAGTAAGTTGTAAGCAAAGGGTCCCGAAACCAAGTCATTTGTCCGTGCATCGCTTATTTTAGTGATTAAATCAAAAAAAAATGCCATAGGTGATTTGATGGTACTAAAGGCTTCCAATTCAAATATTTGTTTCGTTTGAGAAGCATACTTATTAGGTCGGTCCTATAGGAGCTCTTGCCGCAGTAGGCACTTCCACCAAGGCGTTTACCCACATGTAGCGCGAGAATAAGACGTAAAGCCACCTGAACCAGACTAATTGAGAACGATGCTGTAACATTGCTCGAAAAGCCATAGCGTATGACGATAGGCCCGAGACAAAAATAATAGAGTTTGGATCTTGTGTTTCAGTCTTCTCATTATTACTAACTGGTAAGCTGAGGGAGAATAAATTCGATGAAACGGAACCGGCAGCGGAAGAAGGTAAGAATTTGAGAAGGAAATATTGCATTTTCGAAGAGAGGTGAGCAAGTGCGCCTGTATATTTCGGGAGAAGTGGGGTTGTTATCAATGTGAAAAGCCGTAATGACCGATATGGTGGGTGATTGTTCTTGTTCTTGTTTAGTAGACGTAAAACGCCTCCCGGTAAAGCGATATGATTGGGGTGTCCCGATATGCCTTTATCGTCGAATGTTATAATCTGTTTGAGATAAGTTGTTTTTAGAAATCATTTCCGGAGGATATAGATCCCCCTTTTTTGGTGAGACATACAATGTTTATATCGTGTTGATTAATAAAATCGTTGACAACGTTGGAGATGAGATCAATGTCCCAGAGTTGCGTAATGTTATCTTGGAGATGACTAGATTAATTTTTTAGGTTAATTCATGTCAAACTATTCAGTTAAAAAAGATATTACGGATGATCTATGACTTGAGCTTTAGATGGTGGGATACCCAAAACATCCAAACTTGCAGACAGCTCATTTCGTCGCACATGTCCCAATCCTTCTGAATTCCCTAAATTACAAATTAGAAACCAATCAACAAAAAAACAAAAACAAAAACAACGGATCAACAGACCGGTTGACAAGCACAAAGAATATAGAATAACACTTTCTCTATCATCAGAATTTTTCATCAATAATGAAGTTAACGTCGGACCAAAGAACATGCATTCATCGTCAGGGTGTGCCGTGAGCAAAAGAATTCGGTTGGGGGTGGATCGAGACGTTTCAGATGGGGTATTAGTGAGATTATTTATTGGCCCATATATTGCCGGTTGTGAATAGATAGTTATTATCCAAGCAATACAAAGGATTGAAAATGTCCATTTCAGAAATTTTCCTGGTTTGAAACGACGTATGCACATGCACCACAAAGTGACAAAATTGCGTCACAGTCACGAATTTCTCACAACAAATTGCTCCGAGGACGTTGGCTAAAAGACTCATCGGTACCGGTCTCGGAAACGAGATTCTTTTAATTCAAATTGATTGCTGAATACTATGTGCACGCAAATTATTATTAACTCGATCCGTTTTCTTTCGCATCTACTTTTTTTTTAAATGTTCGTCCGGAATGAGCCCGATCAGTCACACAGCCTGAGGTAGAGGGGTGACTAGATAATGTGTAAAATAAAATAAAAACGGAAGCACATAAAAGACGGTGTTCAAGGGAAAATAAAAAATAGTTTCAACGGTTTCCCCATGTCAAGTAATACATCATTACCAATACTAATCATCGGCGCTGGTGTTGCAGGTTCTGTGCTTGCAATTAGTCTCCGTCAAAAAGGTTACGAAGTCATACTATTTGAAAAATACAATGGACCAGGTATGTAAGGAGTAATAAACCTTCTTTTTTGATTAGTCTTACCAAAAAATTATTCAGCTCCGGGTGGCGCCTCCCTGAATTTGGCACCTAATGGGTAAGTACATAACTACTAGGTTTTTCTAATCATCGACTCAATATTATTCATATTAGACTAAAAGTTCTTAATAATCTGGGTCTAGCCAAGCTATTGTTTTCACGTGGAATTGCAGCGCCAGTTGAAATACTCTCATATCGGACGCATGAAAAAGTGCTCGTTAATTCGGATATTCCCTTGGCTGTCAAGGAACACTTTGGTTTTCCATTTGCTGGCGTCAAACGAAGTGTATTTCTTCAGTAAGATATATAATTATTGCGTGTATCACTTTTACTAATCAAGGAAATGCAGGTACTTGCTCGAAACTGTTCAGGCAGAAGGAGTTGATATACGCTTTGGACATGCCTTGAAAGATATAGATCAAGGAGAAACATCTGTCTTGGCAAAATTCGAAAACGGTCAGCAAGTTATGGGATCAATCCTTATAGGTTGCGATGGCTTGCATTCCCAAACTAGGATAACTCTGTTCGGTCAAGAAATTCCAGAATATACTGGTTTAACACAGGTATGAGTTTTTTTTATGCCAATTGTTGATAATTAATAATTTATGCACTTGAATTTGCAGACGGCCGGCCTGACTCGCGTTTCACATCATCACCGAAAAATGCAAAATATTTTCGGTGATAACATTCATATGATTTCATATGCCGTAGGAAAAGGACAATCAGACGATAATAATAATGACTCCCTTATTTCCTGGGCTATCACTCGAAAAGAAAAGGAAGGAAGAGAGAGCTGGAAAACTGAAGATAGTGACGTCCTTCGTAAAGAATTGATTGGACAATTACATTGCGAGTGGGATAATGGTGTCTTGGCTGAAGAGTTGGTAGCCAATGCTCCGGCAATTTTGAAGGTGGGTCCTAACTTAGGTCAGGAAATTTTTAGTACTGACGGACATTGGAAAGTTTGGATTGTATGATCGGAAAGAGTTGAAGACCTGGTACAAGGATAGAGTTGTATTAATCGGCGATGCGGCTCATCCAACGGCCCCTGTAAGTTCTCTCTTAATAATAATACCTTACCTTGAAGTTTTAATAATTTGGTTTAGCATTTGGGTCAAGGTGCAAATCAAGCTCTTGAAGACGTCAAAATGTTAACAGAACTACTTTTCAACCATCTACCCCCATCACGATTTTCCACTCTTACCAGCATTCAAGACTTGAACGTAGCATTCGAAACTTTAAACGATAAACGTATTTCAAGAACGTCAACTCTTGTTGCAAAAGCTAGAGAGGTTGGAAGGTTACGAGTTCTTCCTTCTAACAATGTCAAGGCTGAGAAAAGAAACGTTATGATTCGAGAAGAATGGAGCCAAAGCAATGAAATTCTTCTACAAATGTATGAAAAGCTTTTTGGTTACAATTCCACTATACAATAACAGTGGTGGCGACGTGACATACGCTTCACGTTTTCCTTGTTTTTTTTTTACATGATTGGAATTTTGGCCTATATTTTGGACAGGGTGGGGATTAAGTACATAAATACCGAAGTGGACTTGTTCGCGGCGAAAGCAGAATTGGACGAAATCTGATTGAGTATTAATGCTCCTTTATCAGTGTAGGGTCTGGTACTTTATACAATTTAAACAGCTTCCGGGTTTGGTTCTCCTTGGCCTTGAGCACCAATACCCATTGGGTCACTCCTTTCTCCCATATCGGCAATCATCCTCTCCTGAAGGCGACCAAGTACGGATCGTGTAGATCTAACCGGATTGTCCTAGGATGACATATTCAAGCCTGGTAATTCTAAAGCAGACTGATTAGGAAGTGATCTTATCATTGTGTTCCGTCGACGAAGATCCAGAGTAAATTCGCAGATGAGTATCACTGAAAGTCTGAGGGGAAGTAAACATAAATGGACATCTACAGGTATATAGGATATTTCGTACACATTCTGAAAGTTGGTGACATCTCCTCCGACTATCTGTTATGTAAAGTTTATGTAATTAGAGATGCAACAGTGGACTAAAGTATCTTACTGGCGAAATCTGCAGAGATTCATATTGACTGGATTTAGTGAGATGCAGGAGAAAACTGTGGTGACACACATATAAAATTATGATTTGTGTGAGTGAGATGAAAAGTACAAAGCTTCAAATAAATAAATTAGTAATTAGTCCCAGTGAGAAAGATATAATGATAACTGTCGCATACGAAAATTTTAAAATACCTGACAACTAAAATTAATCACTGCCAGCATCTTGATAAAAGTGAACTTACCCTGTTGGAGAAGCAGAGTAACAAAGTCTTTCCCAGTCTGTATGTGTAATCTTCGCTTTTCTTTCCATTGGCTCCAAACCTGACGAACGACTGTGAGGAAGGCTAATACATCAGAGAACTACAGCGATATTTTCAACAAGGAGCAAAGTAGGGATATATGCTGTAAGAATAATGCATTCAGAATATGTTGTTAAAATTTCGAGTTTTTTCTTACAGCTAAAAAGCAGGTTAATGAGAATTGGATCAGAGATAATAGGGAATCCTACGGTTCTGGGTTGCATGAGGGTGTTGTTATAGCTAAATACATGACGTGGTTAAAAATATTTCACAATGATATTAGTTATAATCCACAACCATAGATATTCAAAATTAAGGCAGTAAAAAATGTTGTAGAAAGTGCTATTGTCATTGGCCGATATCCTTGCCATAAAGCCAGAGTTCGAACTGAGATCAATCCTACGGGAGTTTAAGAAATGAGCACCACTCAAATATATGAAAATGGAATACCTTGTATTCCAATCAATGGAAGAATTTCGATAGCATTGCTTAAAAATCCGAGATCATTACATAGACTGGTTTAATTGTCACTTTTTTTGTATTTGGAGTAAATGAGATAAAATTACCAGGTTATGTATGGCAGGTGGTTTGAGACAAAAATAAAGTATAAACTAAATAATATGAAAACATTGAAGTTCAAAACACACTAATTGTAATTTACTGCGTAAATACTGCAGGGTACCATGGGATACTGCCAAAATTGTATTGATTGCCGACATAACCTCTCATAATGGTAGCAAACTCCGGAATACCTCCGGAGTACACTGTTTTACCTCTCAATACTGTCAAATACCAGCAAATACCTGATCATACCTTGATTGAGCCCTGAGGTTTATAAAAGTTATCTGGAAAAATTAGAAGTATACATGAGTAAGTATTGGATGGGATTTAGAGGTGTCCTGAAGGAAAGTGAAGTATATGCACTGATCACCAGAGGAACTCCGAGGAAGGTTTCCTCATCTGTAATATTTAGGAGTTCTGTGGGTAAATAGAGGTATTTCAAAGTTATACTAGTATTACTTAAGTTTTCCTCAGTTTCATTCTGTATGAATACCTTTAAAGACTCAAGGTACCCAACAGGAATATTTATGCTACCAAATGTTACTTTGGCATCCTCCAATGTCTTCAGGTTCTGTCACGGGATACCATGGGTTACTCATACATACTTCATCACACTCCACAACCCTCATGGTAACTACTGCTTACCTTGGCATACTCAAACAACCTATCACATTTTTCAGAACAATAAAGAGGTACTGGAGGTTTTTAAGGGATCATTAGGTAAACTGTGCCAAACCTCTCACTTTACATAACTGTCTTTATTTTTGTCCCAAAACACCTGTCATACTAGGTAGACTGTAAAAAAAACCACCTGAGTAAAGAATAGACAGGAAGACAGTTTTTAACTTACTGAAACAAGGTCAATGACTATGGGGAGGACTAAATTTAAAAAAACCAGGTACTTGGAAATAAATAAAGAAAGGTCGCTACTGTAAATTTTGGCTTCCATATGTATCAAATTTCATCATCAAGATGAAGGAAAGACACATAAAATAGAAGTGCTGTATGCATAGATCTCAGCCCTATAAAGACTAACCCTTTCAACTATCTACCAGAGGAAGCTATAAGTGCTTCCATTTGTGTGGTTCTACATACTGTTAGTTCAATTAGTTAGAACAACAACTTGGTGGCCTACACTTCAGATATTGTTTGTGCCAATCTGTAGAGTTATGAATTTCAAGAGGTAGACTAAAAAAAGACTTGACAACTTACTTTTCAGATATCATCTGCATTGAGCTATTCATGGTTTCATTGTTCATCTGGAGTGGTTTGAGGTGATTCTTTTGCTTAAACAGTTTCAACCATACAACATAAATATACTACAAATGTGAGCCTCAATTGGAAATAAGGTGAGTTAAAAAATACAAGTCTCAGGCTATGTGTATGTAATGTTATTGTAAGCTGGATGGGCTTAAGACAAATAGAGTTGGAATTGGTTGATCAAAGGAGACCCAAGTTACACAACTTGCTGTCAAATACAGTTTGTTTGATTAGTGGATGAAGCAACTATGTTCTTATTCTGGCATGGTATTCAATGATGTTGGCTTGAGAGGGGTTTGGCAATACTTTACAGCACTTTGCAAAAGTTAAGGTAGGTGACCATGAGTTGATAGAATTTAATTTTCAAAACAGGAATTTCTCAGTAATTACACAAGATAATCATAAATTTCTTTTTTTAAAAGATTTATATAGTAGTTATCTAGCACTGGCAGGTTTTTAACTCAAATTATCTTTGTCAATTATTTTGGAAATTCTGGTTTCCCAAAAACAGCCACCCACCTTAACTTTTGCAAAGTGCTGTAACTAGATAAAATATAGTTTAGACTTTAATGCCTTGCAGCACAAGTCAAGTGTTGGAGTTTTAGTGTTGAGAAGAGGAGAAAACTGAGAAGAGCCAAGAAATTGAGCCTAGGGGTGACTGTTGTGTGAAGACACAAAAATGTATTAAGTTAAGATTGAGATTAATTACATATACAAGAGCCCATTATTTATACAGATTTCAGGGCTAAACTATTTTAGAGAAAAGGAAGCAAATGAAGTAATAAACTGAAAAAACACCAGTGAAGAGAGAAATGATTAAAATAAAATAAAATGAGAGATGAAAAAAGTTCAAAAGGAATAATAGACATTTCCAGCTAGTTGAGATAGTGATGAGGGGGGAGAAGGTATAGGAGTGGGTGCAGGGAATGAAGAAAAGAACAGATCCTTTGGGAAGTGTCAGGTAGAGTCTGGGATATCAAAAGATAGGTGGACATGTGGGATAGCATGATAACAGAGGTCAAAGGGAAGGTCACAGAAGGGAAAGACACATTCATAGGGAACATCAAACATTATATCCTCATATGAGGCACCTTGGTCTTGGAGCATAGTAATGTGCAGGGCCTTGTAGGGTGGTGTGGAGTGGTATATAGTGTAATAGTTGTGGATGTGGTGTCTTCCCTCAAAACCTATCATTGCTATAGGATCTCCATACCTGATAGTTTTGGGGAGATGGAGATCTGAAATCATGCATGCAGATGGTAAATGTTTTGTCCTTTGAGGAAAGCAAGGCCATAGAGTGGTAGAACAGATTGGGAGGTTGAGACTTGAACATTTATACACATGTACTTCCATCTCAAAATCAAGAACAATGTCAGAAGAAAGAGGAGTAGGAGTATGAATAGTAGGAGCATATTCATCTTTGTCATCTGAATCAAAGGGAGGTTGGTAGTGAAAGTGAAAGGTGTAAGAAAAAGAGGAAAAGAAATCTGTAGAAATAGTTTTAATGGAATGATTAAGTGAGAATATTTTATTATGGGTATTTGAGAAAAGTAGGTGGGGGCAGTGTTGGTATTAGGGCAACTGTACAATGTAGATACTAGCAGGGGGATAATCTAAGTATATATTATAATGAACTACAGTATAATACTCACCTAGCAGGAGAATAACCTAAGAGATCAAGCTTAGGGAACCTCTGCTAGGTCACATAGTCATATATGCATCAGTGTTATCATCAATATCCTGTGAGAATAAGGACCAAGCTAAGCTGGAGGCTTAGCACCAGTATCAAGTGGATCGACACAATGCATCGAAAGCAGCATAATTAGGAAAGGGAGTGGAATATGAAAATAGGAGACATCGACTATGGAATTGAATATAGAATAAATATATAGTCAGTGGTTGTCAAGGTTGGTACTTTTAGGGTTGTTAGTCAATCTCGTAAATAATAATAGTATTGAAATTATTGAATATGAGATAGACTGGGTTTGGGGACTGTCAGGGTTTGCTCCTGGGTTATCCTTCCTTTTGTTTATTTTCCATATTATTCACACTCATTTATCTTGATTTCTATGTTATTTTACATTTCCCTTTAGAACCTAAACCTGTTTCCCTCCTTTCCACGTCCTTCCTTGTGATCCAGGTATATATTGACCTGGTCATGATCACTATATCACCATATCACTTATTTCTTTATTCGCATTCGTTACTCTCAGTTCTAACTCCTTTTCATCATTTTACATATGATCACTATTTATTTCCTTCCTTTCTCTTCCCATTCCCTTTATTTTGATATGCATCATCTCAATTCATCCAATCTCAGGTGCTAACCCTTCAGGCAACCTCGGGCTGGAGCCCCGAGGGTCTTGGTGATAAGACTCGATATGGTGATGAGCCTATCAATGCATATATAAGCTTGTAGTACCTAGCAGAGTTTCCCTAAGCTTGATCTCTTAGAAAAACCTCCTACTAGTAAATATCTACTCTGAGCAGTCACCCTAACAGGGACGTGGCCTCAGCTTATGTGCTGTGCCCTCTTCCTAGACCCAAAGTGAATGTCTCCTATTTAAAGGTGACAACGACTGACTCTAGTAGTCAACAATGTTGATGGACGAAGTCGAGGTTTACAATGAAGATAAGAGTCATGATAAAGATAAGAGATAGACTTGTGTTGTTAACGAGACTGATGAGGTTGAGATAGTTGAACAGACAAAGTTGAGAAAGAAACAAAGAATGACAAAGAAGTGATAATAAGTTGTTTATTAGATATCGACCAAAGTCAATATCAAAACTGAGTCTACATTGTATTTACATGAGGGTTTATATACATGTGATATATGAGTGTTGTTGCAATCATTAGTAATCGGTGAAACAAATGTATGGAGAAGGTAACCCAAGGTTACTGGAGTGAAAGTATTTCCTGTGGGAAATACTGAGGAGTCCAAGGCAATTGGATTGGTATCGAGTCGGTGTATTGAAAGTGTCAATGTGGATCAAGGGTATTGAGTATCAAAACAAAGTTTAATGACCAAAGACAAGTATGGGGATAATTCAATATATCCAATCTTAAAAGATTATGTAATACTTACATATAGTCATGTGTCAGTTCATGACAGTGGTAAAGAGTGTGGGAAAATAAGAACTAGAGAAATGGAAGTAAAGGAATAGGGGCATATAGAGGGTAGAATAAGGAAAAGCAAAAACAAACCCTGACAGTTGAGTGATGGGCAAACAGAGAAGTTGGGACATTGGATATTTGATTTTATAATATTAGGGCTCTGACAGGTGTGACTTATTGTAGTAGGTGGAGTATGAGCTTGGTGTAAGACCTGTGATGTCTAGCAATATTGGATAGAGTGTGAATAGTGGATGATGGGACATCAAAAGCAATGTGAATATCTTCCAGTCCACAATGCTGTTGTCCTATGATTTGTGTGACTCCAACAGGTGTGTAAGGACATCAGATCTTGAGAGAGTGAAAATTGGAAACTCTGAAGGTACTTCGAATTCCATGGAGATGGAAAGGTTGTCTAAGGTGTAGGTCTGATGGAATGTCAATATCCATTAAAGTTGTCTAGTATGATCACACATGTGGGGAAGTAGGCCATGCAGTCATTCTGTCTATTTTTAGGCTAATGCCTTGGTCAATGCAGAGTCACAACTCTGTTTTGAAAGGATAAAAGGAAGGGAGAGAGGGTGTGGAATTAGGGGAAATGAGTTCATGTGGAAGGGGAATAGGGTAATTATCTTCATATTCGGAATTATCTTCCTCTTCATTGCAAGATAAATTGTAATCAGTAGAGTTGTCAAGGTTGGTACCTTTGGGTTGTTAGTCAGTCTCGAAGTTAATAACAAGATTATTGAATAAGAGAAAGACTGGGTTTGGGGATGTGGCCTCAGCTTATGTGCTGTGCCCTCTTCCTAGACCTGAAGTGAATGTCCCCTATTTAAAGGTGACAATGATTGACTATAGTAGTCAACAACGTTGACAGATGAAGTCAAGGTATACAACAAAGAGAAAGTAAGAGGGATGATCGTAATTGACAATATATCTGAAGTATTGAAGGTTTTAAAATCCTTCCACGTCAAAACTTATTTAATAGAAACTAGATAGACAACTTACTAGCTTTAACCATACTAACTTATCTATAATATTAAGGTTTAAGAAATTTATTACAACTAGTCTAAATTATTTCAATTCTCATAACTTAAAAATTTTACTGTTTTTAATTGTTTAGTTAATTTCATATAAAAAGTAATTATTTATCTATGAGCCTGTAGAATAGACTATAACTTGTCTGAGAGAGTCTAATCATTAAATATAGAGTAAACAATCTGTTAATGTCACTGTCAAGGTCTAATACCTTAGGTTTGTAGTCGATCTTGCAATCGATAACTCTTTCGAGATTATTGATTGGAAGTTTGACTGAGTTGGGGATGTGGCCTCAGTTTATATGCTGTGCCCTCTTCCTAGACCCCGAGTGTATGTCCCCAATTTAATGGTGACAATGCTGACTATAGTAGCCAACAATAGAATCAGACGAAGTTGAGGTCAACGACTATAGTAGGAGTAGATTAAGAGGTGTGACTTAGTGTCGACGACGAGCAAGACCATCAAGGTCGAGTTGATGATAGCTGAAGTCAGAGATAGATTAATGAGTGACAAAGAAGAACAGATAATAGTTTGTTTATTAGATATAGACCCAGGTCGATATCAAAACTGAGTCTGCATGTATTTACAAAGAAGGTTTTATATACATGTGAGACTCAGGTAGGTATACATGTGATTCATGATATCATTAATATCATGAGTAATTGGTGAAAGGAATGAATGGAGTAGGTAACTCAAGGGGTTACTGGAGTGAGAGTATTTCCTGTGGGAAATACCAAGGAGTCTGAGGCAATCAAATTGGTGTCGAGTTGGTGAATTGAAGGTGTTGAGGTAGATCAAGGGTGTCAAAGCATAGTAATGTAATATAATGAGTAAAGACAAGTACAGGGAATGTTCGATATATTCAATACTGAATGATTATGTGTTACATACAAATGATCATGTGTCAGTTTATGACAAGTTGTAATAAATTTCTCAAACCTTAATATTATAGATAAGTTAGTATGGTTAAAGTTAGTAAGTTGTCTATCTAGTTTCTATTAAATAAGTTTTGACGTGAAAGGATTTTGTCATGAACTGATACATGATCATTCATACATAACACATAATCATTCATTATCCAATATATCAAATGTTCCCCATACTTGTCTTCACTTATTATTTTACATTACTATGCTTCAACACCCTTGATCCAACTCAACACCTTCGATTCACCAACTCGACACCAATTTGATTGCCTCAGACTCCTCGGTATTTCCCACAGGAAATACTCTCACTCCAGTAACCCCTTGGGTTACCTACTCCATTCATTCCTTTCACCAATTACTCATGATATTAATGATATCATGAATCACATGTTATACCTGAGTCTCACATGTATATAAACCTTCTTGTAAATACAATGCAGACTCAGTTTTGATATCAACCTGGGTCTATATCTAATAAACAAACTATTATCTGTTCTTCTTCGTCACTCATTAACCTACCTCTGACTTCAGCTGTCATCAACTTGACCTTGACAGTCTTTCTCGTCATTGACACTAAGTTACATCTCTCAATCTTACTCCTACTGTGGTTGATGACCTCAACTTCATCTGATTCTATTGTTAACTACTATAGTTGGCATTGTCACCATTAAATTGGGGACATACACTCGGGGTCTAGGAAGAGGGCACAGTATATAAGCTGAGGCTGCATCCCTGACTCAGTCAAACCTCCAATCAATAATCTTGAAAGAGTTATCGATTGCAAGATCGACTACAAACCTAAGGTATCAGACCTTGACACAACTAGTCTAAATTATTCCAATTCTCATAACTTGAAAATTTTACTGTTTTTAAATGTTTAGTTAATTTCATATAAAATGTCAAAAGTAATTATTTATCTATGAGCTGGTAGAATAGACTGTAACCTGTCTGAGAGAGTCTAATCATTAAATATAGAGTAAACAATCTATTAATGTCACCCGCATTAATCTTTATATAAGTTCTGAGACTGCATACACTTTAGATAAGATATTACCCACACTAACTCCTATGTAAGTTCTGAGACTGTATACACTTTAGATGTGATGGCATCCATGTGTGTCTATTTGTAAGTTCCAAGATCACATATACTTTAGGTATGATATCACCCACACTCATCTTATCTGTAAGTTCTGAGATTACATACACTTTGGATATGATATCACCTGCACTTACCTTATCTATAACTTCCAAGGTTATGTACACTTTAAATATGGTAGTACCCACACTCACCTTATCTGTATGTTTTGAGATAGCTTAAACATTGAAGCATGTATCCTTTTCCAGTGTAACCAAGTGTGATGAAATCTCTAGTTTTGTTATAATTTACCTTATCAAATAAATTTAATTTAATTTTTTAAAACCTGAATCTAAGCTTCAGATTTGAAATGTATTTTAAAATTAAACTCTATATTCTAACATTGATGGAACATTCCAAATCAGAAGTCTTGGTTGGAATTTGGTAGTAATTCCAAACTGAGAAATTCCCACAATGGTAACATAATCCCCTAAATCTTGAAAGAATATAATCCCTGATAAGGTTTTATTGAGAAATACAGTCAACTAAATAGTTTACTTTATATGTCTTTTTATATTTGTTTAATAATCACTGAAATTCTGAAATGGGTACATGGCTAGATAGTTACACAGCTATTAGTATTAGATAACAATAACCATTGAGAAACATGATAGGAGATTTACCAATATCTTATAAACAATCTATATTTGCAAAGTTACAATCATCCCTCTAAGTGAGTATTGTATTTAGGTCATTGTTTAATATACTTAGGAAAACCTCCTGCTGGTCATCTACTCTGAGCAGTCACCCTAACACTATCATCAACCATATGAATGATGATTTTGTAGTTTGGGAATCAGGTACCATTCTGAGTTCCCTTGCAGAATGTTTTGAATCTACTGGAAAATACCTTGGCAAAACTCTGAAGGAACAAACTGAAGTATCAGAGTGGTTAACCTTCCAGGTAATCTTTTAACCTCCATTGTTAGAGATGCTCCCATGTATAAAGAAGCTTTCAAGGTGTTGATTTTATGTGTGAAAAAGGATGATGTAAATGCTGAACTACTTCAAAAGATATTGATATTCCTTGTCAACAAGTAAGTAATCCATGTGAGTTTTTCCCCCTTTACTTACTATTACTATGTCATTCTTCTAACTTCTTTCTGCAATAACAGGATTTCAACTCCCTTTTGATCAAACTTTTGTGCAGATTTAGATTTGGCTTATTGCTATATCAAACAATTCACTTCAGGTATCACTTTATGTAAAAAATAAAGCTCCACAAAGCTGTACTCAACTTTCCAATTTATCTCAATCAGCCATTTAGAGACAAAAAAGCACCCATCACAACTTGAAGTCTTTATAATGCATCAACTTGAACAGAATATCAAATGATGTCATATTTTTTTTTCAAAACTATTCCTCCACATACACTTCACATTTTCCTTAATTTTTTTTAAATGCATTGAAATGGGTGATGTGGTTTATATTTTGGACAGGTTGGGGATTATAAATACTGAGACTCTTTGAGCAAATGAGCTTGTAACAAAGCAGAATCATATGAATATGTTAAGATGAGGGGTCTTCAGCCCCCACCTGCATATATCAGCAGTGACTCTTGCAATCACGTAGGGTTACATATTATTGTAGTCTAGGTTTAAATACAATGTAGACTACCATTCTACTAGCTAAATGGGGGAAAGTTTTTAGTGAGGAACAAAAAAAAGGCAAAATAGGAACCACTGCCATATCAATATGCTTGTGTAGTGCTCGTTTATCTAAACTAAATTCCAACAGAATGGAATCTATATATTAAAGTACATTGTTAGTTTACATAAGTAATTTACGTAATATAAAAGTGAGGTGCAGCCAAACCAGGTGGTGTGAGGTGAAGCTGAACATAAAAAATGAATTTTAAATGATGAAATGCTTCCCTAAAGTGGTGGTTCAGTGTAAAATAATAAAATTAAGAAAAATCTAACTTCTGACCACCAGGAGCAGTAAAAAAAAACTAGGAAAACCACCTGCAATGGTCTTGCATGCAGCATTATTACCATCCAAGCTGCTCACATATGCATACAATTTCTAACAACATTAGATTACAATAACAAAAGACAATAAAAAAAGTTCTAAAGGAAAAGATTTTGTATTATTAGCAATTATTAGTATGTGTATAATAATGTAGCTATGGAGTATTGCTCACTGAAGTTCAAAAGAAAATAATTGAACTTCAGATGCAATGGTAAGAAACTTTATAGTTTTGAGTGCATCAGGTCATGCTGTCAACTACTGTCCTTAACAATCTCTTGCATACCAACTATTGCAAGGGGCAGTACCTGTTTTCAGGTAACCAATGCATATATCCTGACATGACCTGCAAGTTGTTTACTACATGGGCTCAAGCTCAGGGAGCCTAGCATTATACATATATGTAAAGGTTGGGGATTATTGAATAGTTCAGATAGGTTCAGTGATAGGAGAACAGAACTTCTGCCAGCTCGGGGAATATAGAGTATGGTATGGTTTGAGAGTGTCAAGATCAGGGTATTACACTGACTATAGACAGTTATGGGAGTTGTTAGGACATGAATGTTCAGTATATACCATGTCGGAGACAGAAGTATAACTTAAGGCTCAAAAGATGAATTAACCCAGTAAACCAAGTTTATAACTGATCTGAGGAACTACTCTCAGATCTGCACTGGTATTTATATACAAATGAGCACTATATCTATCCAATATATCAAGATTGGGAGTTTACATTGGCTATGGACGACTGTTAGGGTGACTGTGCAATGTAGATACTAGCAGGAGGATAACCTAAGTATATATTAAACAAACTACAGTACAATACTCACCTAGCAGGAGGATAACCTAAGAGATCAAGCTTAGGGAACCTCTGCTAGGTCATTACATGACTATATATGCATTGGTGTTATCACTGATATCCTACGGGAATAAAGACTGAGCTAAGCCAAAGGCTTAGCACCAGTGTCGAACAGATTGACGCAGTTGATCATGTCAATGATGGAATAAATGGAAAAGAGAATGAAGTATGAAAATAAGAAACACCAACTATGGAATTGAATATAGAATAAATGGGTAGTTGGTGGTAATGAGCATGAGATAATAAGAATTGGAGAAACAGAAGTAAAGGAATAGGGGGAATAGGGGCATATAGGGGGTAAATAGGAAAAAGCAGAAATGAACCCTGACAATGACTACAAGAGTACAATGTCTGAGTACGAGTGAGATTATGGAATAGGACTTTGGTCTCAGCTAATGTGCTGTGCTTACAAAGTCAGATGTATGTCTTGATTTTGAATATGATTACAAGGATGTTATGAAGAGTACGAATGTATACAGTGAGATCAATGTGAGAGACAACACAAGTGAATAACATTTTTTTCCAAAAAAAAATTGACTGAAAAAATCAAATTTTCTCACTGAAGTAATGAAAAAAAATTAGTCTGAGCCTCTAACTTGGTGCATAACACTGTGAAAATCTCCCCGAGCCATCAAGCCAACCATGCATAACATGTAATGCTGAACCTTCTTGAGCCTCTGGTCGAAACACTATAGTAGGATAATATACCTGAAACAGATAGTGTGTTATTCAACACTCAAATGCTAATATCATTCTAATAATATATTTTACTAAACATAATTCAAAATTGTATAAATTTGTATTTTATTCAGATACAACCTGAACTAACACATGGCTTGCCATGGGCACTGATACTTGTAAATTATCTGATTTCATATTAATAAGTACCATATTATGTAATGTAAGGTCTGGTACTTACCGACAGTTTATACAATTCAAGTTCAAGTAATTTCTGGGTCTGGTTCTCCTTCAAGTTGGCCCAGGCCTTCAATACCCACTAGATCACTCCTTTCTCCCATATCAGCAATCATCCTCTCCTGAAAGCGACCAAGTATGGATCGTACGGACCTAACCGGATTGTCCTGGGATGACAGGTTCAAGTCTGGTAATTCTAAAGCAGACTGGTTAGGAAGTGATCTCATCATTGTGTTCCGTCGACAAAGATCCAGAGTAAACTCACAGATGAGTATTGCTGAGAGCCTAAGAGGAAGTAAACACAAATAAACATTCACAGGTATATAGGATATTTCGTACACATTCTGAAAGGCACCAGCATATGTTCCAATTATCTGTATGTAAAGTTTAATTAAGGAATGCAACAGTGGATGAAAATATTCTTACTGGCGAAATCTGTGGAGATTCATATTGACTGGATTTAGTGAAATGCAGGCAGGAGAAAAACTGTGGTGGCACACATATTTAATTATAATTGGCATAAGTGAGATGAAAAGTACAAAGCTTCAATAAAAAATTAGTCCCAGTGAGAAAAATATAATGACAACTGTCGCATACAAAAATCTTAGGATCCCTGACAATTCAAAAATTAATCACCGCTGGTATCTTGCTAAGAGTGAACTTACCCTGTTGGAGAATCAGAGTAACAAGGTCTTTCCTAGCCTGTAAACGTAATCTTTGCTTCTCTTTCCATTGGCCCCAAACCTGACGAATGACTACAATGAAGGCTAATACATCCGAGAGAACGGTTGTGACATTTTGAACAATATCCAAAATAGGGATGTATGCTACAAGAAGACTTCAAAACACATTGTTACAATTTTGAGTTTTCTTACAGCTAAAAAAGCAGCTTAATAAAAAGTGGATCAGGGATAATAGGGACTCCTACGGTTGTAGGTCACATGAGGGTAGTGTTATGACTATATAACATAATTAACATATTACACAATGATATTGATTATGGTCCACAACCATAGATCCCCAATATTAAGGCAGTAAAAAATGTTGTAGAAAGTGCTATTGTCATTGGCCAATATCCTTGCCATAAAGCCAGAGTTCGAACTGAGATCAATCCTATGGGAGTTTGAAAAACGAGCACCACCCAAGTAAATGAAAATGGAATACCTTGTATTCCAATGAATGGAAGAGCTTCAATAGCATTGCTTAAAAATCCGAGATCATTACATAGGCTGGTCTAATTGTCATTTTTTTTGTATTTGGAGTAATTGAGATAAAAATACCGGGTGGACTGTAAAAAAAAAGCACCTGAGTAAAGAACAGACAGGAAGACGGCTTTGAAGTTACCAACACAAAGCCCCCAACTGGGAGGAGGATTAAAGTTAAAAAAAATGGGTACTTGGAAAATAAATAAAGAAAGGTTGCCACTGTAAATTTTGGCTTCCATATGTATCGGATTTCATCATCAAGGTGAAGGAGAGACACATAAAATAAAAGTGCTGCATGCATAATAGGTTCCAACCCTATAAAGAGTACCCTCAAAACTACTTACCAAAAGCAGCTATGAATGTTCCCACTTGTATAGTTCTGCATTCTGTTAGTTCAATTAGTAGAACAACAACTCGGTGGCCTACTCTTCAGAGACTGATTGTGCCAATCTGTAGAGATATTAATGCAAGAGGTAGACTACAAAAAGACTCAACAACTTACTCTTCAGATATCATCCGAATTGAGCTATTCATGGTTTCATTGTTCATCTTGGGTGGTTTGAGGAGAGTCTTTTGCTTAAACAGTTTCAACCATTGCCTCCATATGATGTAAATATGTTACAAATACAAGTCTCAATTGGAGATGAGGTGAGTGGAAGCATACACGTCTCAGGCTATGTATGTACATATTGTTATTGTAAGCTGAACAGGCTTGAGATCTAAAAATGGGGTGGAAACAAAATCAAAACATCCATTAGTTGTTGTTCAAACGAAACCTTGGTCGAATTATCAATGCGCTGTCAAGGCATTAAAGCAGTTTTGTCGCAAAAACCTAAAGTGGTATATCATGCCTGATGGTGATGTTAATGGGTCCAGGTGTCTAACTATGGTCTGACGATGGTTGATAAACATTTATTAATGCCAGAGGACACTGATTAACATAAATCAAGGTAAATAAATGGTGGACACAAAAATCAAAAACGTAAGTTAAAGGTTCACAGTGTGTAGTTCTATCACCACTGACTTACTGGCAACTACTGGTGAATTTTAGATCTGAAGTTTGAACACTGCAAATGGTGAACTGCAAAGTGCGACTCTCGACTCTCGAACACAAGTCCACAAGTATCCGCAGACATCAATGAGGCCAACCAAGTTTTATTTGATCTCTCATACCTTATCTTTCATCTACAAAGAGTTCTTTGGTCAGTCGTGGAGAAGCAACTAAAGTGTGAGTACTTTAATAGATTTTCCTTGTTTAATTCACAAACTAATGCACTGTGATTTATTTCATTAAATAGGTACACAGGTTGTTTCCACACAACTGAAGTTTTATTTGTTCAACAAGGTGACTGCCACTCTAATAACATCAACAGGACTTAAACTGATCGCATTTAAGTCCTTTGGTATGTGCCGACTTCATAAATATGAACTCCGCCTGTTAACCATGTATGGTTTCAATATAATTCTCCATATTAAATTGCATCTTAAGGCTGGCACTACTTAAAGTCGTACATTTTTTCTATCTTCTTCAAGTTCACCCATTATCATTTCGACTTTGTTACTATGACATATTTCAGGATCTAACATATAATGTTAAGTTTCATTCTCTATTTAAGATGTCTTTATTTGGTATGTTTTTTCTATTGGAAAAATTTATCTGCTAACAATATTCATTTTTTGAGATACAAATTACATTGGCACAACTATTCATGTTCACAGTTCTACCAAGAACACTCCTCTTCTTCCTCGTTTAAATAATCCCAATGTTTTCAAAACATCATCAAAGTCATCATGCTTCACATTCTGGTACCATTGAGAACAACAAATGATCTCAAAGCAATTTGTCGTGCTGGAACTAATTTTCTCTTGTTTGGGGTGCAAACATTCGGTAATGTCACTTGAATTCTTGTTGTGTCAATAACTTCACATGTTAATGAATGCAATAGATATGATGGCAATGTATCACCAGTGAACAGCCACATTTTTTTTTAAATCCACTGTCATTGAACATGTTCTCTATACCACACAATTAAACCAATTTGGTATGTTCAACAAGTTATTCTTGATTGCTACTCAGGTTGAGAGGTTCTGTCATGTAGGATGCTGTTTTTGTTAGGATGCAGTCCTGTCTGAGACTTCCCGCAACTCGACTTCCTTCATCGTACCTACAGAAGTGATAATGACCAAACAAGAGAAATACTGGTATGCAAACAAATATTGACTTCTTTAAAACTAGTAACATTTTTATGCAGTTTGATTTTTTACATTTTCCACAGATGAAGATTGATGCTCCAAAGCTGCCAACCTTCATACGCTAAACCATAAAGGATGGAGACATTGAGTGTTCAAAATACTGTCTACTGTAGCAGTACTTATGCTTAGTTATATACATACATTGGCACTTACTGTTGGAAAGAACATATACTTAAAACTGTAATAATTGTTTGAATAGAAATTTTTACTTTTCAATATTATTTATATTGTCTGCTCTAAGTATTGCTCGAAGAAATAAAATGCGGGCCGGTAAATTTAGCCAAGTTGATTTAGGTTGATAAACCTTGGTCAAGCTGGCATCACCTTGATCATACAAGTCAGAGCTTCGCCAATATATCAGACCGATCAACTAGGTCGATGCCTGACTTTTCAATAATGGTTGATTTTGGTTGATATATTGATTTGGATTTTTGCGACATTGTTGTCTCGATTTTGTCAATGGAGTAGCCCTTTGTTTGGCATAGTACCCAGTGATGTGGCTTGAAAAAAAAAGGGTTTTGACAATGCTTTCAGTTGTTCCCCAGACTTGAGCTCAGACTTGAAACATACCAACCCAGGTGATGGTAATTGTAATTGTAAACATTCCATATCATCGGATCCTCTTGCTTCTAGAGGTGAGGTTCCCAACTTGTGATTTCCCTTGGAAACTGATACATAGGATTGATTCAAGTACTGGGAAATCCTCCACTCAAGCTGCCTTGGTCGCTGAGCGGTTAAGTATTTTTGTGATTTTTTTCCTGACCTCTGCTATCATCATAAGACATTGAGAATACACATAGCGAGACGGCTGCTGTTGAGATCGCAGACGTGTTGAACTTGGAACTCAACATCTGATGGTTACAACTAGACAGCAGCCAAATTAATGTACAACAGAATAGTATCCATATCCAAGATTTGAAAGTAGTATTGCTGAGCTAGAGTCGAGGTTGGAAGATTACGAGTTCTTCCTTCTAATAACGTCGAGGCGGCCAAGAAAAGAAATGTGATGATTCGAGAAGAATTGAGTCAAAATAATGAAATTCTTCTATAATGTATGAAATGTTGTTGTAATACCGGAGTAGACATATTAGTTGTGGATAAAAGTTATTATTTTGTAGGAAAGTAGCTAAAATATTTTATACTCCGAGACTAGCTGTACAGTTCCTAATTATATGCTAATAGAGAAAACTACGCTAGTACTCTTTTATTATAGTCGACGCTGAGCGTTTACGTAATATAACAACATGAAAAGCTTTTTGGTTACAATTCCACTACAAAATAACCTTGAGTTTGCACTAAGCGCTCGACGAAACCCATTACCAGCCTGTCGCTCTTGGATATACGAACCTCCTGAAACAACGGTAGATGGGACTACATCATAGTCTACAGTGACTCTTTCCACTACTAATGTTGACAATTACAATAATGACAACGATGACATACCACCAGCTTTTCCCATTTTGAACAGTATGCAACGTCCAGGACCACCTATATCCCCATATCCATCTCGAGATCGGCGAACGGAAGAGCTAATAAGGAGCTTATGCTTATGCCACCACCATCAGGTTTACCTTCTCGCTTTAACAATACCCAAGATTTAACTGTACCCGTTATCTTCAAATAAATTATCACCATTCGATTCACATTCTTCTTCTTCTTCATCAAGTAATTCTCTTCAATTACCGCCATCGACGATCAAACCGCCAACGCTTACAAGCAACGACAAAAAGTAGCTTTAGCCCCTGGACACAGTACCCTTGACTGGGCAGCGCTAAAGACATCTGATAAAGATCTTCGAGTAAGACGATTTTCCATCAAAAAACCAAATACATAAACAAACAAACATCGCTTTTTTTTCTCTGAATTTTGGCCACTTACTTACACAACCAACCATTTTCGATTTTTCACTTTTGATACGAGTACCTTCCCCCAATCGTAATTTTCTATACGTTTCAGTATATGTACAGCAATATATATTTATATAATTGACCCCCCACGCAAGCTAGCACAGCAGACTACGCAAAACTCTAACCTTGGGATATGTGCAACCCAAAAAAAAAAGGTAAAAATCCAGCTTTTGCCATTCTCGGAAAGGACTAATCGGAGTAATTTGTAAAAGCCTGGTAAGACAAGGGGGGAAGGATGAAACCAGGTGCTCTTTTTGATCATTTGCCATACCGATCGATGTGTCAAGGAGTCAAAATGAACATACAATATAACTGAAAATACAAATATATAAGGGAGACTTGATCGTCTCTTTGACAAAAAACTACTATCATCCATTCAACATAAATGACTATAACCACACTTTTGGTCATAGAAAACCACCAAACTCACACAAGGTTTTCATCCCATTGGAAGAATTGGGTGTCGATTATGAGATCATCCAGGAAGTGCATATAACGTAGATTTCTTTTGAATTTTACGAACTACAGCCTGTAAGTTTTCACAAAAACCCTTGAAGTGGTTTCAACTTTCAACTGTAATTAGAAACGGACGGGTACTTACTATCATCGACCATACGAATGATGATTTTGTAGTTTGGGAATCAGGTACCATTCTGAGTTACCTCGCAGAACGTTTTGAATCCACTGGAAAATATCTCGGCAAAACTCTGAAGAAATGAACTGAAGTATCGGAGTGGTTAGCCCTCCACGTAGATACTTAACTTCCGTACACGTTCTCCTTTCAAAAGTGCATGTTAATTTCCTTCTAGATTTCCGGAAATGGACCCATACAAGGACAAGTTTTTTGGTTCAAATTCTTCCATCCTGTGAAGGGCCTCGACCAGTCGGTATATGACAGATATTCCAACGAGACTCTCCGAGTATGTGGTGTCTTGGAGAAGAGATTGTCCGAGCCTGGAAGAGAATATATTGCTTGGACCGTCTCACTATTGCGGGTACGTAAAATAATTCATTCAACCGGGAACCCCAACACAGTTTTGATGACATTAATGCCAGACATCGCGTTCTATGCCTGTAAGTTGCGTCCTAGAGGTTCAGTACTTGTTTTCTAATAATTAACTTATAAGGGGTTTCAATCGCGGCATCTGCTGCTATTCCTATTGATAAAATCCCAAAGTTGCAGGCGTACGTTAGTAAACTCACGGAGTTGCCTAGCTTTAAAACCGCGGCTTCTACTCATTGATATAGTAATACTGGAAAATTAAACAAGGAGTTTTCAATTTGCAAAACAAATTAAAATAGAGTTTACATTCTCAGGATGTCGCCACCCACAAAGGGTCCAATGGAATGCGAACCGCCCTCGCTATCCCGGCTAAAAAATTTGAAAATTAGGTTATCTATGGTATTATTGGTAATGCCTCCTGCGTCAAGAGTGGATAGTAATTTAGTTGTGTGTGGTATGGCGAACAACGAAATGCCTGCACGCAAATTGAACGAACATTTGGGCACCTTGCCAGGTTTTAGCATGGTTGATGCTGATAATATACTCCAGCTATAGTTTTCAGTAAGGATTGTATGCAATTTTTGAGCCTGGTGCTTGGCCCAGAGGCCTCAAGTAGTTTCAGAAGTTTGCCAGTGGGCGGTGGTCTCCCTGAGGGCACTGACGAACTTTACGAGCCGTGGGTCTTCAACAGATCTCAGAAATAGCGTGAATGTCTTGCAGATGACAATTAGCAGTAGGTAAACGTGTAAGCGTTCTAAATACAAACTCAGACTACTTAAATACGAACGCTCGGTTTTCTCCGAGCTCACCAAATACTGACAGGCACGACTGTCAAGGTCTTTTCACGACCTTGGATACTTCGCGATTTAAAAAAAATACCAACCGCGTATGATCGTGCGAAAATAAGAGAAAGCAAGAATCCGACCTTCATTATATTCTAGGTGATCTTATACGTCCCGAAGAATACCAAGTTGGAATATTGGACGTTAGAGATGCTCCCGCATATAAAGAAGCGTTCAAAGCGCTGATTTCAGTGGTAAAAAAGGACGCTGTAAATGTTGAATCACTCCAAAAGATATTGATATTCCTTATTGACGAGCCAATAATCCGTCTATGACATTCTTCTAATTTCTTTCTGCAATAACAGGTTTTTGACTCCCTTTTGATCAAACTTTTGTGCTGGTTTATTTTATTGCTATATTAACCGATTCACTTCAAATATGACTGTATGGAAAAAAAAAAATCTCCACAAAGCTGTACTCAACTTTCCAATTTATCTCAATCAGTCATTTAGAGACGAGGCAGACCGACAGAGTGACACCTATCACAACTTGAAGTCTTTATAATGTGTCAACTGACAACAATGTTGTATTAATTTTTTTTTCGAAACTATTCCTCTACATACACTTTACGTTCTCAATTTTTTTACATGCATTGAAATAGAGGATGTGGTTTATGTTTTGGACAGGTCGGGGATTATAAATACTAAGATTTTTTGAGCGAACGAGTCTGCAGCAAGCAGAATCGTATGAATGGAATTAATTATCTGATTTTAATATCAATGAGTACCATATTAATGTAAGGTCTGATACTTACCACTAGTTTATGAAACTCAAGCGGTTTCTGGGTCTGGTTCTCCTTCAAGTTGGTTCAGACCTTCAATACTCACTGGATCACTCCTTTCTCCCATATCGGCAATCATCCTCTCCTGAAAGCGGCCAAGTATGGATCGTATAGATCTAATCGGATTGACTTGGGATGGCAGGTTAAAGTCTGGTATTTCTAAGGCAGACTGGTTAAGGATTGCTCTTGTGTTCCGTCGACGAAGATCGAGAGTAAATTCGCAGATGAGTATCGTTGAGAGTCTGAGAAAAAGTAAACACGAATGGGCATTCACAAGTATATGGTATATATCATACAAATTCTGCAAAACAACGACATCTACTCCGACTATCTGTTTTGTAAAGTTCAAGGTGAGAGATGCAATAAAGAATTGAAATACCTCACTGGAGAAATCTGTAGAGATGTGAATTTAGTGAAATGCAGGAGAAAATTATGGTGACAGACATATGAAATTATGAGTGCAGTAAGTGTGATGAAAATTACAAAGCTTCAATAAAAAAAATTAGTCCTGGCGAGTAAGATAATGAATAACTGTCCCATACAAAAATCTTAGGACCCCTGACAACAAAAATTAATCACCGCCTGTATCTTGATAAGAGGGAACTTACCCTGTTGGAGAAGCAGAGTAACAAAGTCTTTCCCACCCTGTAAGCCTAACCTTCGCTTTTCCTTCCATAGGCCCCCAACATGACGAATGATTCCAAGGAATGCTAATATATCCGCGATAAATGCTATGATATTTTGAACAAGGAGTAAATTAGCAAGATATGCTATAACAATAACTGCATTCAGAGCATGTTGATACAATTTTTAAGTTTCTCCTTACATCTAAAACGCAGGTTAATAAAAAATGAATCGGGGATAATAGGGAATCCTACGGTTCTGGGTCGCATGAGGATATTGTTGCATCTACATAACACAGTTAAAATATTTCACAATGATATTGATCATAATCCACAACCATATATATTCAGGATTACACTGGTAAAATATGTTGTAGAAAGTGCTATTGCCATTGGCCGATATCCTTGACATAAAGCCAGAGTTCGAATTGAGATCAATCCTACAGGGGTTTAAAAGATGAGCGTCACTCAAGTCTATGGAAATGGAATACCTTGTACTCCAATCAACGGAAGAGTTGTGATAGCATTGGTCAAAAATCCAAGATCATTACATAGACTGGTTTAATTGTCATTTCATTTGTTATATTTGGAGTAAATGAGATAAAAATACCGGGTAAACTGTTAAAAAAATACCTGAGAAAGGAATGAACAGGAAGAGGATTTTGAACTTACCGACACAAACTCCCCGACCACGGCGAGGGTTGAACTTAAAAAAACCGGGTACTTGGAAAATAAATAAAGAAAGGTCGCTACTTTAAATTTTGGCTTCCATATGTATTGAATTTCATCATCAAGATGAAGAAGAGACACATAAAATAAAAGTGCTGCATGCGTGAATTTCAGCTCTATGAAAAGTAACCCTTTCTTGAAAACTACTCGCCAGACATAGTTATATATAACTCTACATGTGTAGTTCTGCAAATGGTTAATTCAGTTAGTATAACATGATCTTGGTGGCTTACACGCCAGAGACTGATTGCATGAATCTGTAGAATTGGTAATTCAAGAGGTAAAATAAAAAGACTCGACAACCTACTCCTCAGAAGGGGTCTGACTCGAGGTATTCATGGTTCCATTGTTCATCTTGCTTGTTAGACCGTTAGAGAAAGGTTTTTTGGCTGAACAGTTCCTCAATACAACATAAATATAAATACTACAAACACGAGCCTCGATTGGAATTTGGAGATGAGGTGAGTAGAAACATACACGTCTCAGGCTATGTGTATACATATTGATATAATAAGCTCGACGAACCTGTGAGCTGAGGATGGGTGGAAACGAAATTAAAACATTGATTAGTTTTCAAACGGAACCTTAGTTGAATTTTCAACTCACTGTCACAGCATTAAAGCGGTTCATTTTGTTAACAGAGTAGCTCTATTTTTATTGTTTGGCATAGTATCCACTATCCAGTGATGTGACTTGAAAAGGGATTTTTCTGTCATTTCCTTAAACTTACGAACTGAGTGATGGTGATTGTATTTGCAAACATTTCGTATTATGGGATTCTCGAGATGAGACAACTTGTGATTTACCTCAGAAACTGATATACTAGTATTGATCCGAGTACTGGAAAATCCTCCACTCAGGCTGCCTTTGTCGCTGAGTGGTTTAGTATTATTGAGTTTTTTCCTGAGCTCCGCTATCATCATAAGACATTGAGAATACATGGTGAGACCGCCGTCAAGATTGCAGACGTGTTGAGTTCGAAACTCAACATCTGGTAGCTACAACTAGACAGCAGCCAATTAACGTACAATAAACTAGCATCCGTATCCAAGACTTGAATGTGGTATTAGAAACTTTAAACAGATAAACGTATTTCAAGAACATCATTTCTTGTTGCAAAAGCTAGAGAGTTGGAAGGTTATGAGTTCTTCCTTCTAACAACAATGTCGAGGCAGCTGAGAAAAGAAACATGGTTCTTCGAGAAGAATGGAGCCAAAGCGATGAAATTCTTCTACAAAAAGCTGTTCGGTTACAATTCCATACAGTAGTGACGGCGTTTACACTAAGCGCTCGACCACCAGAGGCACCTGATCCCTTGCATCAAGTTGCACAGGTCTGCATTCGGTAATTGTCACGCCAAAAACAGTTTCAGATATATATAAAAATAATTTCATTGGTTTCTGGGCATTTTGTCTAGGCAGCCTGTCCATTATTGTTCGTGTCAGTGCAGGAGTCCTGACTCCTGCATGTGGGATAATGGAATGAGTACATTCAGTGTATAAATGTAGTCTTCTTTCAAGGTAAAATGAACCGTTACTGTGGGACATGGAATGTAAAACAAATGATACTTACCCGCTCTCCTGACTTTGAGAACATCTAAAGCCCCGTCTTTTTTTATTTCGTTGAAGAAGGTCACTCATCGAATATTGTATCGAATCCAGACTGATTCTTCTGAAGTAAGCTTTGCATAATACTTGGTAGCGATACTTGTTGGACAACTTGGAATCAATCCATAGTGGGTTCCTTGTCATCCATTGTTCTAGGTTCCATCATTAGATCTTCCATATATTCGGTTTCTTTGACATTTAGAGTGTGTCCTAAAGTGATCTGTATCATCATTCATCTTGACTCACATAATTCTCTTCAACATACCGCTAAAGCAAATCATCATTTGATTAGACGGCCGATTCTCCAATAATTAGAAACCATCCTCTCATCTATCACCTCAGAAAGTTGTATCACATCTTCTGAAAGAGTAACAATGAAAGATTCAGCAAGAGATTTGAGAGGTGGAATTGATAGTCCATGAAGTACTGGGAACGTGCTCTTGTAGGGGACATGTATCGTTTGCACACTGAAAAGCCTTGAATTAAAAACATCGCTAAATGATTCTCTGAATTTCGCTCCTTGATAACTGTTTATAATCAGCGGTAGTGAGTAACGACGACGGGAGAGAATACGAACGAATTTGAAAAACCGATCCCCGATTTCTTTCCAATTGGAAGATTTGTTAATGTCGTCGATAGTATCCGTATGACCAGCGTCGAGAAGGGCATTGGATGCGGTATCCAACTGAGAGTCATCAATGAGGATGTGGATCAACTGTGTTGGTGGATTATTATTACGAGTCACCAGGCAATCAAGAATGGCACGCCATAATACTTCATGGCAAAATCACCCCAAGCGACAATAGGACCGACACCATGTCGTAGTAACGGTTCCGTAAATAAATCTATCTTTCTCCATGTAATTGAACCATAAGCTGCTCCTGGTCCTGTCAGACCTTTGTGATCTAGGCAGCTGATAGTTACCTTGTCAAAAGGTTGGCTGATTTTGATGACCGCTGGGGTGGACGAGGACATAAGAGCAGGAGGTTGAGCGTTTCGTTCCAAAGAGGCTGCGTCTATGGGACCTAAGCGTGACATCGACCTTGGGGTGGTTACGCTAAGCGCTGACTAACCCTTTTACCTTTACACACATATGTCTGTCTCCTTTCTTCGCTCTTGGATATACGGATCTTCTGATACAACAATAGATGGGACTACAGCTACACCACAGTCTACTGTGACTCTTTCCGTTACCAACGTTGACAATGACAATAATGATAACGATGATGACACACCACCGGCTTTTCCCAGTTTAAACAGTATACAACGTTCAGGACCATCTATATCCATGTCCGTCTCAAGATCAGGAAACGGAAGAGTTAACAAGGAGCTTATGCCCCCACCGTCAGGTTTACCTTCTCGCTTCAACAATACCCAAGATTTAACTGTACCCGGATTATCTTCAAATAAATTATCACCATTCGATTCACATTCTTCTTCTTCTTCATCAAGTAATTCTCTTCAATTACCGCCATCGACGATCAAACCGCCAACGCTTACTCCAAAGCAACGACAAAAAGTAGCTTTAGCCCCTGGACACAGTACCCTTGACTGGGCAGCGCTAAAGACATCTGGTAAAGATCTTCGAGTAAGATATGTTTTTTTTTCATCAAACCAAACAAACAAACAAACATCGCTTTTTTTCTTTCTAAAATAGGGCGTGCCTACTCTTTTACGCGTAACACCGTCATTACTCAAATTACACAGAAAGCCAGACGACGCTTGGACTGCGATTAACGGAAAAGTTTATAATATCACACCTTACTTGGATTTTCACCCGGGTGGAGTTAAAGAATTGATGCGAGTAGCCGGTCGAGATGGAACAAAGTTATTCGGTATGTAACACGGAAATTCCTTGGCTTAAAAACTCATTCCTAACGACAACACACTTTTGCTCCAGCCTCGACGCATGCGTGGGTAAACGTAGAAATGATGCTCGACGAGTGTATGATAGGGTTTCTTGTTCCCGAGCCTTCTTTGTCTTAAAGATACATACATCACCATCCTGTGCATTATCAGTTCCAATTCATAATGTAGCCATACCTCAAACAATAGACGGATTACGATATTATTTATGAAATAATAAAGTACTATACAAGCAATGCTAAGTTAGTTAATAGTGTAGTTTGATGAGGGTCTATAATACAAAAACACAACACGTCCCATATAAGATAATGGAATAAAAAGAAGGGAAGGGATATGACTACAAGGGTTAGGGTTTACAATAACATGATTTGCTTGAAATGCGTGCGGAGGACAACTTCTCTACCTGAAAAATATAAATGAGTTGGGTGGTTGTTTTCCGAGATTAAGACCTACAATGGGTAAGGAGTTTCTGGGTACTCGTCTTATCCTATAAAAGTTGTTATCCCCAAGTTATAGATAAGACAAGATGGTACTTACGGTCACCGATGTAAAATGTACATGTAAAACCCGTTTACTATTCGGCGACCGTTGTTGATGTATACCAGTAAATTTCCGTTTCAAATATTTCCCAACGGCATCCTTATTATTCAGGTCTTTATACGATGTAACGTATGACGCAAAATTAATACCCATTTTTAGTTTTTGATCTAGAATATCATATTTGTTAAGGAAGAGTATGATATCTGCCCGAGCGAGAAGTTTGGAGGATACGATTGAATCCCATAAATCAAATGTGTCTTTCTGGAGAGATTAATGTGTTGGGTTAAAAAAGATGCGGTCTGGGCGTTAAAGGTTCCTTTCTTACCAGACAGTTTATTGACGGAGCTTCTTCTAGGAACTGATCAAAGTGACCAACGGGTGCAACGAATATGATGGTCTGGACTGCATTATTAGGTTTAGCGAAAAAAAATGTCGTAAACGGTTATCAAACGAATTTAGACAGACCATCGTCAAAATAAGGTACCCATGACGCACGCTAAGCGAAAAAAAAAATCTAAACAAACGTAAAGGAAAGAAAAAAGAAAACTAACCTGGTATCGAGCACCGCCAACATCATAGACCGCCCATGTGAGACCTTTATCGGGACCTATCGGAATAAACGGGTTGCTATGGGTTTGTATTTCTAGGGGACGAGAGAGTCTTGTTTGGATCTAATCACCTTCTTCCACTTTAAAGCGGGTCTCGGAGACACCCAAAGTTCGTAGACGCGTACGGAGGATATCGTCTGTGTGTAAGTACAAATATGGAATGGAATCAAGATTTAGATCGGGGTCTGGCTAATGTGATTGACTGACTGACCGTCTGTCGGAGAGTAATCAGGTGTAGTTATACGTTCCAAATCATCCAAAAAGCTATATGACGAGATTAGTCATACATACATTAATATGAAGAAAATGGGACATACTATCCAGGTATGTGTGATAATTGCCGGTGGTTTGTGGACTTTAACAAGTCTTCCAGCATCGGGTGATTAGCCACTGATTCTATCGTCCTTCTGTGATCTATAAGTGCCACACGAAGTTGTTCAAGAACTGGAGGTTCTTCGTTATTTGGTGGGGCATTTTGTTTCGAGGAAGGAGTAAGTTTCCGAATAGCACTAACGTGTACGACGACCTCATATAGAGTACGACAACCGGAAGCCGTTCGTAATTTTCGCGGACCGACTTGATTAGTATCCCATAGTTTGTTAGATAGTGTTGTTTCGAATTCCAAAATACGAGATAATTGTGAACATTGTTGTTTCAACTCTTGTAAATCTGCTGGACTGTCGCGACCCGGTAGTGTTTCATTGATGACATCGAGAAGTAATCGTAATGAAGAAACGACATTGAGATAAATTAACGCAATATAATTTTCAGCTTGAGCTTGAAGTGCTTTTGGAGTAAAAGCCAATTGGAAATTCTTGAGCGTTGTTGATTTACCAGAGCCAGATGGACCTATTTTGTATTTGTATATGCATCAAGGAAGAAAGAAATTGGCTTTAAGAAATACCTAATAATAAAACCTTTATTTCCGAATTATTCTTTCTCTTCTCTACAAGCTCTTTCTCCAACTCTTTATCAATCTCCTCACTAACTCGTGTGGCTTCGCGCTCCTTTTCGACACGTTCGGCATGTTGCTCGGGCGTCTCATCGGCAGGTGGTTTCAGAGCTAGTGTAAGTGGGTCATCACTGGCACTATCATATTTAAATGCCATGGATAGAAAGAAGGAGAGATTGATTAAGGGGGGAGGAGGAGAAAGAGAGGGCGCGGAACAAGTGTCACTTTTATACACAAAAACTTTTGGGGAGAAAAACAAAGTCAAGGTTAAGTATTATGGTTAATGTTGAATTGTGTCCCGATTGACAAGCGCTAAAATAAATAAAAAAAAGTGCGACCCGAGGTCTAACTCTGCTTTATCCGAGTCAGTCGGTAAAACAACCACCCAACCGTCAGGAACGGACTATACTCTTCTTTTGTCCTCCCTAAGATGGCTTTTATTATTATTATTAACATTTAATATATCTTTCATTATGTTGACCAAGAAATTTTGGTAAAATTTGAACTGGCTTGAGCACCCACCCGGGCTCGGTCGCGGTCGCGGGACGCGGTACAAACCCCATATATATGGCTGATCATCCAAAAAAAGTCCATATACTATCTCAGATTTTCTTCCGCTCCGCACTTGACCGAATCAAATATATATATATTATTATTATTATTTCACCTTCTACATAAATGGTACTAATTAACTTTTCTCCTAAAAGTAGAACACTTTAAACCTTCACTTTACTTAAACTTCCAAAGAGGCGTAAAAAAAAAAAAAGACACCCAGTAATATAAATCACAACGTGCGGTCAAAATTACTCATATATTGCGCGGTCAAACCATTCCCGACCGATAACAGTAAGGTTGACCGGAGAGAGGTGTGTCAGTCACCAACCCCCAGTAAAATTAGCCATTTTGCAATAGATCTATCTATATATTTATTGATACCCTCTATTCATACTTTAGCACCCACTGGGCGCTCGCTATCGTTTCGACGACGCGAAGAACCATGAATAGTACTTTCCATCACAATAGACAGAATTTGATCTTTCGATTCCCAGATGGGTAAAAGGATACAAAATCCCCCTGCTAATAAGGCCCAAATCTACAAGGTATTAGCTACGTGAAAACCTTGAACAAAAACAAGAAACCCTCTACCATTGAACAAGCGATCCAAAATCCAAAAAATTCATGGGTGAAAATGTAATGAGAAAAGAACATGGGTAACGGGACAATCTAAATCGGGGGGGGAGATCGGGCAAAAAAAAGGTGCCAATTCAGTAAGAATTGTTATTACACTACTTACCAGCATCACGATGACTGTCAATGTTAGACTTGGTATAGCCGCTTTCTTAAACACTCGTTGCAACTCCTCCCTAGAAACTTCCTCTTTTCGTACTACAGTTTGTTCAATAATCCACGATTTGCCATCTTCCTCCTTCCCATTTTTAGCGATGTCATCATGAGAACCTGCAAAATCTCGGCTATGATCATCGCTTTGAGTAGTAGTAGTAGTAGTAATCATAATAGGGTCAATGGTAGTTATAGCCCGTGTGCCTGAAAAATCATAATTCGCAGGTGCTTGATGAAAAAAAAAAAAAAAAGGAAAATATAATAAGTAAGCAAACACAACGCGCGAGGAGATAAGATCTCATCATGATCCCCCCACATACATATTAATGAAATCCCGGTGGTAACAACACCACTGAATAGGATACCGGTTAAACCGCTACAAACCGCCGAGTAAGGTTCAGCCAGATTGTTTATATTGATTTCCCCTATCAGACGTTGTTAGAGTATGTATGTATGTAAATCACGATTAGAGAAAATAAATGAATAAAAGCTAACCATAAATTTTCCAACATCCGATCATCCATGCTAGCATTCCAGTTACAAAGCCGGTAAGTGTTCCAGCAAATACACCAACTTTGCTTAGTTTACTCCAGGTAACTGTCAAACCAATAGGGATCACAGCCGGTGAAAGTACGACGCCTCTGTTTGTTTGAGTCAATCAAAAGGAAAAATACTGGTTTTCACTAACATACTGGACATAAAAAAGCTGTATTCCATATTAATATTGGACACGCTAAAAAAAAAAAAAGTGTTGGCTTCTTACCCAACCAAGATCAATATTAGCCCTATGAAGCTAAAACAAACATAAAATTCCATCTTGTCATGGTTCTACAAGAAAGAAAAAAACTCACGATTACAGCCCAAGCTCCCATCCAGATTGCCCATACCCCGATAAAGATATGGGAAACACGAACAATCTCCGCTCCGGTGGCATCCTTCCTCCAGTAAGTTCGATACAAACTGAATACGATGAATACATTTGATCGTAGAAATACTATATACTACCCACTCGTATGAACTGTCCCAAATTCGGTTCAAGATCGGTCTTACATAAGGGACAATAAAAGAGTATACATACAATATACTTGAAACGGCAATCAGCTCTGCACTTGAGGCTGAAGTAACTGCCATACTAAAAAAAAAGTAAATTGAGTTCCGGTAACATGAACAATAGGCTTCTTACAAGACAACTAATAATATTGCAATTGCACCTCCCTTTCCCATTAACACTGCAGCTGCTGCAGGAGCGGCTAAACCCGCACTAGTCTTAAACAAAGAATAATGAGCCCTGGGTGGAAAAAAAAGAGAGGCGCATATATCCATACCTGAAAAGCCGATAATGGTGCAGGAAACGTTGGAAAAGCGGGCTAAGAAAAAAGATCAGTGCCATGACTACTACAAATGTACTAGGGTCGCAAGCGATCATACTCTACTAGTACACTGGTACTTAGATATATATTATTCTTACATTTGTTATCAAAGCTCGGGCCGCTAAACCGAGGCAACTTGCAAAAGCCCACGGTACTGCGAACCAAGATAATCCGCCTAGCATCTTTTCGTTTCCGAAGAAGGGGTAAACACTACGGCGATCAGGGGTAGAAAAATGAAACAACGTACATAAGCTTTAGTAGTCGACTCCGGTGCACTCGCAATTGCCTATGGCATTTATTAGCGGGGAACGGTTCAAATTTGTACAACATACCCGTTGCCAGTAACCTTATATTATCTTTGTAAAAAAAAAAGGATCTTTTGAGTACTAAAGATAAACTCACCCTGATCACAAAAAATACCAGCAAATCCACTCAAAATAGTAGCTGCACCGAAAACAAGACCTTGATTTGATTTCATTGTCAAATAACTACCGTCTTGATTCCCGGGAACGGGTGATATGGCAGCAGCTTCAACAAGTAAATCATACATCGCCGTAGGACTTCCTAGAATATCAGAGTTCCGCTATACGGAAGGTTTTGTTTTAGCGATACCAATATCAATTAGAAAATGAAACTCTTAACAATGCTCTGAATAGGAATATATATATAACGATGAATAAGATCAAAGTGTGAGTCCAATCGCAAATAAAAGTCGCGCGAAGACCTCCAAAAACAACATCTAAAATAGAAATAGAAATATATATGAATGAGATCTTTAATCGTAAAACACGAAATACTCAACAGATGGCAATTCCAATGGGTATAAGGAAGCACGCCGCATCTATATTCATTCCTGTTATGGCATTAACAGTCGCGGCTCCTCCTACTAAAAGAATTGTTTCCATTTAAGTTTTTACCCCAGGGAAAAAAAAGAATATATTCTTTACATAGAAGAGATCCACATACAATCAGGTTACACAATACCCCGTAAAATGTGAAAAGCAGATGAGCGGATGTGCCAAAGCGAACTTTGACGATCTTCGGAAGGGGGAATGAGGGTGTAGAAGATCACGATGAATTAGAAAACTTACTTCAAGGAATGTATGTGCACCATTCGCGTTCATTTTTATTTTGGCGGCGATCATTCTATGATTTGTGATAAACCATGGCTCTTGGGGAGTAGGAAGATTCCAATTCTTACGTGAAGATGGATAATTGTATGGTTCCTCCTACGCCATACCACCTTTAAAAGAAAGGACATTACATCAATACATAAATCCGGTAGGGAAAAGGCTCTGTACCATGGACCACTTATACCTAACATGTAAATGAGTTATAATAGACTCCCTAAACTGAAAGAGGTTATACCAAAAGTGTATGCTGCCGTACTCGATTGTAACAGCGTTGCACTCCATGTCCAAGCACTAACTCTGGTAACAAATTCATTCATAAGGTTTCATCAGAAAGGAAATAATAATACTTACATTCCACAACAAATAAGACCCGGTTTGACATTCCTAGAGGCACTTGAAAACTACACTTTTCAATACACACAAAGGACTGAGAATGGAAAACTAAAAGTACAAACCTCTTCGGACGAGGAAGGAGTCAAAGTTGTAAACCTCCGTTGAAGGAATGTAATAACAAGCATAAGACCTGCAAAAAAAAAGCCAACACCGACGACTACGCCATATCCTACGGCTTGTGCTGTTTTTGAAAAAAATACAATGTCAAATTGCCGCGTTTTTTTAAAATACCAAACACATACATAACAAAGGTTTGAATTCAATTTCCATTATTTGTTACGACGCTGTGGGGCGAATTGATAGAAAAAAAAATGCATTCTTGAGTAAATATATGATTATCTGTGGAAATGGCACGTGGTTTTAGAATATGACGAGACTGATAAGAAATAAGAAGTCGCCAATGAGAACATTTCACTGGCGGGTCAATGTCAAAGAAGTTAAGGACTCTCGTCTCACACTGATAAGCCCAATTATTTCATCCTCACGCGCCGCCACAGCAGTTTATAAAGTCATCGAGGAGTGGGCGTTATATGTAACTTTCTGAATAAAGACTTTCTTATAAGGATGAGATGCTTAAATTTAACCGGTTGACATAAACTTTTAGTATCGAGATTCGACGCCACGGTTATACAAAAGAGGACTTTCGGAACTTTTCATGTCAACGACGTTTTGGACAGATAGAAATCGAAGATGGTACCTTTTTTTCTGAATGACTGTCAAATTGAGGACGTGTGGATTTCCCAGCAATTGATTGACGGAGACCCGGACAAATTTGAAAAAAAAGAGGCAGGCAAAAAGTCACGGACAGTAGAGCCGCGTTCCTCCAATCCGTCCGGATCATCCCGGCTTCAATCAGAGTGAGTTTTGTTATTCCGGTTTTTCCACTCCAACTAGTATAGGTATAGGTATAGGTATAGCCCAATTACATAAAAAAAAGGCTCTCTGTATATTACAAAACCCTGCTCATAAGCTATATATGAGAAAAGTCCAATTGCTGAGATACAAATGAAACGTGAAAATACCTAATTAGGCACAAAGCCCGCTACAACAATAGATCATAAAATGTCTCCAATAGAAAATAGAAGGGGAAAAAAAAAGAAAAATGGATGAGCGTAAAAGAATTGATGTCAATAATCTATGACTCTATATCTTTGTCCCTCTCTAGTATTGCCATTTGTAGGATGCGAAACATATACCGGTTTTCCAGGTACGACATGCCATTTATTATTATTATTTCCTCCTGTAGAATTGCGTCGTGGTCTAGTAGTAGATGATTGAATGGAATATTTAGTCGATGGAGGATATGCAGATGAAGAACGTGTTCGGCTAATATATATCAACCACGAGGAAGATAATAATTAGTAACATGATACGGATCCTTAGTTTGGAGTATCTCTGAATTTGGCTTACCTATGAGTATTATTATCTTTGTATTTGTTACTAGTACTGAATTTATCTAGTACTCTACGGAATAAAGACCGTTCGGATGCTGGGGACCAAGGACGAGGGGGACCATTACGGGTATATGAAGGTGGCGTCGTTTCCGATCGTCGTGGACGCTAAATAGGCGGTGTGAGTAAAGAAATTACATGAAAAGGGTCATTGTGATGGTACAATGATGATAATGAAAAAAAAAAAAAAACTTACGATGACTTGTATATTGGAGTTACCAGGTGCTTGAATGTAAACCTGACCCGGACGACCATTAGGTTGAATGACTTGTTTTACACGGATTGCACCATCCGTATAAAGATCATGATAAGCGGCGGAACGAAGTGGTGGGCTACCTGTTCTATTACTAGGGTATGATGCTGCTTGTGGAGTTCTTGAAGAATAATAATTGCGTGATGGGATTGGGTGTGAGGGAGGGGAGGGTGATGTATAGCGAGGATATTGAATTTGAGGATATGAAGAACCCATTGGTGGTGAAGGAGAACTCATGCTTGAACTACGACCTCGACGAGGAGCAAAGCGTATATGATCTGGATTGGAGATGCTACTTTCAGGGTATACCGTCGGAGCGGGACTAGTTGATCGACGATTAGGAGAAATATCGACAGGTCTGCCAGGCCTGACTTCAGCTCTCCACTGCATAGGACGTGAAGACATGAAATAAAAGGGGGGGGGAGGAAAAGATCAGTTAAATAAACGTACCCATATTTATTATTTATACTTCCGGAAAGCGGTAGCGGATACGGATGTGGAGAGACCTGGGGGAGAAGAACCGAGGAGTGGCGCCAGTCACAGCGTTTGGTAAAAAAAAAGGTCCGGTGACCTCAAGTGGCTATGCTACACCTATCCACACCTTATTTCTCCCTATTCATTCCGGCCCATAGGTCTAGTCTTTTTTTTTCTAACATATTATTGGAACAGCGATCCAGTGCTTCAAATGACATGGATGCGATCCCATACACCGATGTCAATGATGCATGGTCCGGTTTGAGTCCGTTGGGCTTTACGTGATCATCGTCACCTGAGGCTAATTTATAGTCATCCTTGGCTCTGTCCATTAATATTATTTATCCAATCCTTCCAAATGGACCAGCGCCAACACGTAATCATGATGTCGCTCATCAGTTTCTCTGGTCAGCTGAATCTAAGATATGATGATCCTTCTTCATGCGCAATCAACAAAAAAAAAATGCGCCAGTGTTACTATCAATCTTTCCACTGCTTTGTCCCAAAAATACAAAAGTTCATTTTTTCTTCCGGCTCTTACATAAGTTTGAAGCTATAAACTTGCTATTTGCTCGTAGCCTCGGAGTCGTAAACACATGAATTGCGTATGTGACTGCTATTACACTAACTCTCGGCAGGCACCAGCTAAACTAATGAAATTAAATTGCGACTTAGGAAGGACATAAGTATCCCGCGCAGTCTTAGCAAGTATTTCATGGTTCCCGGAAATCATCGATTGAAAATCCCCGTGCCGATAGCCTAACACTGCGGCCTGCCGAATAAATATTACCCATGACGAATTATGTCCTCAGCTTGAAAGGTATACACGCAGCTACTGTGCCGAAAGCATTCGCAATGCGTCGCAGTATTGTAGCTGCGTACTTAAAAAACTTGAACTATGGATACTTACCATCAACAAACTAATCTGTTTCAACTCCCTCAGCCATGACATCTATTTTGAGTAGTGCTTTGCTTCGCTGTGCTCCAGATTCTGAACTCTCTCAAACCATGTTCCCACCACCCCCGAAATTTATTCCTGAACGTGATTTACCCGACCTTTCAGGGAAGGTAAATCATTTACAACTATAACCCTGAACCAATAGCTTATCCCCCTTTTTTCTTCAAGATCATCTTCATAACAGGCGGAAATGCCGGATGCGGATACCAAACAGTCAAAGAACTACTGCTAAAAAATGCAAAAGTATACTCAGCTGCTCGTTCAGTTGAAAAAGCGCAGATAGCTGCAGATCAATTGAAACGAGATATTGGAAAATCTCCTATTTTGATTCAACTTGATTTGGGAGATCTTGCAAGCGTCAAGAGGGCCGCCCTTGACTTTTTGAGCAAGGAAGATCGATTGGATGTGTTGTTTAATAATGCGTAAGGATGTTCTTGTTTATTACTATCGTTTATTTCTGCTCACAAACCCTCAGTGGTGTAATGATGCCCCCCTCAGACCAACTCACAACACAGAATTTTGACCTTCGTGAGTCCCCTCTCATCAACATCTCTCTTTTTTTAACAATTTTTCATAGAATTCGGTTTGTCTTTCTGATTTCTCTCTTGCTCTCTTTTTCTAAGAACATTTCAAAAAGGCACAAACGTTCTGGGTCATTACTATCTCACAGTAAATAAATAAATCCTTCTCCCATTCTTAAAAAAAAAACTGAACCCAAACTATAGATGCTATTACTTCCAGCATTGAAACGTTCACTAACCGTAAACGGCAAAAAAGCCAGAATCGTCAACCTCAGTTCTTCAGGTCATTCATTCGCTCCCGGTGATGGTATCGATTGGTCAGTTCTTAAAGAAAGTCCTGAGCGTACTGCTAAAGTAAAAGAATGGGGTCCTTCAAAAATACCTGGAAGGGGCGCATGGCGTCTCTACGGTATCAGCAAAATCGTATGTTTTTCTTCATAAAAGTAGCATATACTTTTTTTTTTCAAATTCTTACATACACACGACGGTTATAGGGAAATATTATGCTAACACACTTGTTCAATCGGTACTATCACGATTTTATCAACTCATATTCTGTTCACCCTGGAGGAATTAGCACTGAACTTCAAAGGTGACTGTTGTTCAAAATCCACGCATGCATACAAGCACTGACATAGTAAATGAAAACCTAAAGACATGGTAACATTGTAGAAAGAGCTACTACAAAAGCACTGTTATTCCCTCAGAAGTAGGTTTTCCTTAATTTACGACTGACCACGAGTTTAAAAAAATAATAGGTTCGGTTCAATCAATCAATTATGGGCAGGAATTATGCCAGAAGCCGAAAATGCAGTAGGAGCTGTAAGTTACCTTCATCACCGCATGAAAATCATTTATCTCACTGTAAAAAAAAACATAGTATATAATCCCTTGGGCTCGAATTGGGAAGGCGGATCCTAGATCAGATAACGAAGAATTACAGGAACAACTAAGAGCATATTTAGAAGAACAAATTCGTCCTTTCGAAAATACTTTGGAATGATGCTCTCATTCAGGAATAGTAATACTTTCTGCAAGTGTAATACCAGTTAGAAGACATATTTATATATATAGCATCATGAACACGAACACTGAAACAATACTAAACAGTAGTATAATTGAAACAGCTCCCCGAATGACTTCTTTACAGATTCCTTGCCGTTTCTTTACAAATTCAAATTAAATAATGTGGAATTGCATTGTTATCTGAGTATCTCTGAAGTAAATCGAGCGCATAAGAATATCACGGAGCTTCGGATATAATATTATGTATATGACATGCCATTGGTTCAACAAGAGGAAAAGAGAAAAAGAGAAAAGAAAGTAACATAAAATAAGAGAAGTAAATGAGGAACAGCTGAAATTGTGTATATAAATGTGTTCTTGTCTCTCGGACTGTCCACTAGCGCGGGTGTTGTTGTATTATCGGTGTAGACGACACTTATCTAATATAATAAAACCTCAGTTGTAGAAAAGCAACTAATGATATTGTGCTACCTAATATAATAAACTAATACCGGTTTAGCATAAAATATAAGAAGTAAAATAATTATGACTTACACCTCAGTTGTAGAAAAGCAACTGAGGTTTATACTCCGAAGTTTGAAACTATATAGCTACTAATTAAATTGGAATAGAGAAATATGCACTAGTACCATTTTGACATAGTGTCGACGCTGGAGGCTATTATGTAATATCTCAACAGCGGGTTCATCAGTGATGCCGATTTGGCAATAAGATGGGCCGAGGCCAAAATAGCAGAGGGTTCACGCCAAGATCAATATTGAGGTCAAAAGTTGCTCATATCAATGACAAGTACTCGCAGGGATGGGAGTCTACAGTACGAGGAATGAAATAGGAAAATAGGATAGAATATGACTTGCTACTCAGAGTTCAAAGGCAAGGGAATATGAAGGTATGTTTCATACTCTCTGAAAATTTCCCCTCGTCAAAACCTGTCTCTACTATCAGAGTATGACAAGGTTTCTTGGAAACAATGATTGCAACTGTGATACTCTTCGAGTCTTTGAGGAGGTTTTGGCCGGCACATAAGACATGCACAAAGCAGCACGTTGTGCTGTTCAATGGTTAAGTGTATCTTGGGTGGGAGATTGGCAATAACCAGCTATCATAGGTTCAACCATGGGAATGATGGGATCCTCCTTGGATGAAGAAATCTAGTGGTGGCCCAGCATGGTCCATGGAATATTTTTCTGTTTGAGGATTGCCAGTGGGCAGACCAGCTTGGAGTAGAATGGGGTGTTAAAAACAGGTGGCTTCTGTTCTTATTTCAAGAAGGTGTAGCAGCAGCTACAACACTGCTTTGAAACCTCTTAATATGCCGTGATGTGATTGAGAGGTGGGATTTGTTGCATACCACATTGCTCCTTAATCTGTTAGGGCGACTGTGCAATGTAGATACTAGTAGGAAGATAACCTAAGAGATCAAGCTTAGGGGACTTCTGCTAGGTGGTTACATGACTATATATGCATCGGTGTTATCACCGATATCCCTTGAGGATAAAGACCGAGCTAAGCCAAAGGCTTAGTGCCAGTGTTGATCATGTTGACAATGGAACAAATGGGAGAGAGAGTGAAATATGAAAATGAGAAACACTGACTATGGAATTGAATATAGAATAGATGGGTAGTTGGTGGTAACAAGTGTGAGGGAATAAGAATTGGAGAAACGGAAGTAAAGGAATAGGGGCATATAGGGGGCAAATAGGAAAAAGCGGAAATGAACCCTGACACTATCCCCTTCTCAAACTAAGGTGTTGACCCAACAACTTGTAAGAATTGCTATTTGGGGTGCCATAGAAAGAACATTCCATTGATTACCCAGGGTGCATCTGGGTGATCTCGATAAAACTGTTGAAGTAAGTTCGGTGCAACAAGATCCTTGTCTGGCAACCACTGATCATGCTCAGTGTCAAGGTTGGTACCTTGGGGTTGTGTGATGTTTCCTGAGATTGCACTCAATGTATGCTTGTTGATAATTAATAAAATTGATTATAATTAATTGTGTGAATGCCGGAGCATGAGAATATGACAAAATGAGATGCAAAAGTGGGAGAATTGAAGGCTTGTTGTCAAAGTTGAAAGATTCGAGGATTTAACTAGATAAAATGTAGTTTAGACTTTAATGCCTTGCAGCACAAGTCGAGTGTTGGAGTTTTAGTGTTTAGAAGGAGAGAGAAATAAAAGGAAAATGATTAAATAAAAGAGATGAAATGAGTTCAAAAAGAATAAATGATACTTTCGGCTACTACTGGGGGAAGTGGATACATAACAGGTTGTTTAGTCAGTCTCATAAACAATAATTAGTATCAAGATTATCGAATAAGAGATAGACAGGGTTTGGGGACATGGCCTCAGCTTATGTGCTGTGCCCTCTTCCTAGACCCAAGTGAATGTCCCCAATTTAAAGGTGACAATAACCAACTATAGTAGCCAACAATGTTGAGGGACGAAGTCGGGGTATATGACAAAGATAAGAGTAATAATAAAGATAAGAGATAGACTTTGTGTCATCAACAATCAAGACCAACAAGGTCAAGATAGTTTGACAGACACTGTAGAGCTGAGAGTTGTTAGACATGGAGCAAAAATGGTATAAAAAGTATTGTGGGTAACATTGTGGATGAGTAAGTTAAGCACTTGTAGTACTGGGAGGTTAACAGCAAAAACTTTTCTATGAAGTGTATAGGCCAGTGCACAAAGGGTACAAAAGCTCATGGTAAATGTTCTATGATTGCATAAGTCTTTACATGATATATAAAGTATGGGCCAAGAATCTCACCCACTCAGAAAAGAATGCAAAGAAAAAGCATTGTTTCCAACAAACTGATTTCTCCAAAACATGCTTAAAAAAGTTTGCTACCAGTTAGAAAAGGATTCCATCCCCAGTTACTGTTCTTATCTCTTCTTAAATAGAATATTTGCCTTTGCATATGCATGTAAACCACAAAAAAGAGGAAACCGCTGTTATGGTCAGACCGCGTTTATTTCTTTTTAAAAAAATAAAAGTACTTGGCATGTTGTCTTCGGCAGCACATATTTGCACCTGCTTGATAATAGGTACCCAAACGAGCAATATGTCATTCCCAAAAGCAACCAAAGTCATGTATTTGACTTATGTTAATACTGTAATTATTTAGATACTTGTTGGAATGAAATCAAGTGAGATAAGATTTTAGGGACATCCATATTCAGAGGGCATCTATAATCTCTGGAGAAGCAAGTCAGCTGAAGGTGTTGTATCTGGCATTTCATAAATTAACCATGATACCTGAATGATAAATCTTTCCCTATCCAACCGAAAAAGAAAATCCTTTTAACAATCATCACCATTGTCATTATTCCTGAAGTTTTGGGAGTTACATGTCTGTAGACCACAGATGCACCATCGCCACGCCGGCCGCCCCCACTTTGACACATTTAGCATGGTTTTCACAGGGTCTTTAACTGAATTTTCTTCTTGGTTTTTTTTTGTTCATATCATAAAGAGAGCTTTCTGATAATAAAAACAATTATAAATTCTAGGCACGAATGAGCGAATAAAATATAATTAATGTCAACGTAACTCATAGGGGTGACCGGTGATATATGATAGAACAAGTGAGGAACGGCGCTTAACTAATAGGGCCGCCTTATATAGTGGGACGCTTCTTGCTGGCCGGATATGCCGATTTTGCAGCATCCGGCAGTCACATGCCCTTGTGATGTCATAATACATTACTCAGTATGAACAAGTAAATATGGTGCAGGTTTGTAGGTACAAACACTGCAAATCAAACGTACAAATTGTCTTTATATACAAGTTTTCTAAGATGATGTATTTGTTTTTTAAAGTTTATATGACAATTATTCAAAACTCATTAACTGAATGAATATGCTTTTTTTGCAGCAAAAACGTTTGTTATTTAATGGAATTTCTGATGGCAGATAAACGACACGATACCACCATATGGGAAACAATGAGAGCATAACGCGTTTTGACCTTCTTTGTTTCAACCTTTCTCACCAGTTACCCAAGTGGTCTCAAATGTTTGTTGACTTGAATCAAATGTCGTGCTCTACTGTTTCTTATTTAGAGAATAATTACATAATTCAATTGTTTCATACATTTTGCGGTACTGACATGCCCTTGCTGGTGCAAGGGAAAGTTTTAGGGGGCCCAGGGGCGATTGGAACCGTCTCCTCGTCGTGAGTTTCTTGCAATTCGTTCCTTCTGGACTCTATGAGATTTCGTTTAAGTAAATAAGACCATTTCAATTTAAGCGCGAGGTGCGTCCTTAAGTGTCGCCCCGCACTCAATATACGTTTAAGTAACGCATTATACGACTCCTCGCTCAGATTATCTTGAAGAGGAATCGGTAATAGCCAAGTGTCATGTACTTGACACCGGTGAGATTTTCGAATGAGGAATTCGAACGGGGGGGACTTGTCCGTCTGAGGTTTGGACGTAGGCTGACTTTGGAAGTTCCTAAACATTGGGCAGGGGGTTAGAACAATGCAAAACAAGGGTGCTTTCTGTTCTTACTCTAAGAAAATGCTGCAGCACCTACAGCATCACCTCGACACTCCTAAAACACCCCCTCGTGGGCGTACAGCAGGGTTCATGATATACCACATGGCTAGTTTTAGCTCTGCGTGGACATAGACTAATGATTCCTCGTCACCGGCACCGGGACTCGGAGGATATCATTTTTCCAGATCCTCTCGAAACCCTTTATTGAACTTCAAAGTATTATTATCACCTAATTCGAGGAATGTTTCCATCGTAGCGAGATCTTTTTGAAGCTCTCCAGCAAGTTTATGTGGGAAAATTGAATCAGGCTCTTCGATGTTGATTTTAAGTGAATCGCCCCATCTGCGGCGCAAACGAAGGAAAGCTATGCACAACATAATCCCCGCGTCGGTGTATGACCCAAGTCTTTTGGAATAGCGAAGGAGATTGCTGGAAATCTTTCTGCCAGGATCAGGGTGGGTGGCGTGGTCATCATCCTCGTCATCGTCATCGTCAAAGTGGCTGTCGTTATTGTCACCGTCGTCATCATCTACGTCCTTGTGATTGCAGCCCAAGCCAGTTTCGTCATGACCGCTAAAGTCATAGTCAAGGCCGGCATAGTAGTCAGCCGATTCATCCGAGTCATCTTCATCTTCATCTTCATCGTCGTGGTCGTCATCGCCAGTGTAGTTTTCTGTAATTGATAAACATTAGATATATAAGTTTCTTGCCACCCAATTGAGTCACCTAAATATTTATATTTCCATGCTTTTTCTATTTCGACAAGCTCTTCTCATGGCCGTCGGTGAACATGATAACACAAAATCGCCACATGAACGAGAATTTTGATTGATTCTTGAGAGTCTGCATCCTGTAAGCGATCTAAATGTGAAATCAAATCTTCATGGCGGCTTCGAAGCCAGTCCGAAATGTTTTCCTTGTTAATCCCCTCCCAAGCGGATTTGAAGGCATCTCGATTTTGAAGAATAAAAGTTAACAATTTTTCTTTACATCGCTCCATTATAACACCGAGAAACCTTTTTCTGTGAAAAGCGATAAGAATTTCGGACCTTCTCTCATGATCTGTCTCAGGGCCTGGATAAAGAACGCATTGTTTGAAAATGCGATAGTAAACGAACGATACATGTGACGTACCTCCCCATTCAATTCCCTCAGGGGTTTTACTGAAAGCCTCAATTTCAGCTATGATAGCTTTCAAACTGTTTATATCTTCCAAGCGATCGTTAGCACATAATTTCAAAGTAACAAATTGTGGTCCTAGCTCGATGCTAGCGGCGGTGGCGTATCTCCAGCCTTTCTTAGAAGCACCCAACCGAGCTACTGCCGAGGCCACCCCCATTATATACGAGTAATTGGCCACATCTTCGAATACGTTCGTCCGGGCTCGCACTCTGTACTTTGGCGGGCTAGTCTCTTGTACGATCGTAATAAGGCGTGTGTAAGAATATATTTCCGATTGCAGTCCGAGTATCCGCGCTCGTAGTGTTTTTCCGTTAGTTTTTCTTGTCCAGAGGAAATAGACATATTTTCTGAATCAGAGTGGCAAAAATTATGGACGGTAATGGTGGTTTATGTCTTAGAAAAAACGGTTGAACTATCTATATGCATAAGAACTTACATAAGCTATCCTCTGCGACACGAGCATAATCGCAAGAGTTCCCGAGTAAGTTATTTCACGATACATGTCTCCTCCCCTCCAAACACTTCATTTACAAATAACAACAAAAAAAAATTCTATCGAGTTGCACTATCTAAGCTAACAACCATGCTATAGCATATTTAAACCGGCCCCAGCGCACTTCGGAGTACTAAGTACAGAGAAAAATGGATCTCCGTCATTCTTCAAAAAAATACTATATATAAAGCGCTGTAAATATACCATAAACCTCAAATCAAATGGGAAAAAAAGGGGGGGAAGAAGTATAAACGATATAAAAAGGAAAAAAATGAACTCCGGGGTATCATATTTGTCTCCTCCCCGATAGAGTTCGAAAGAAGAAAAACACTACGCTTGGAGGGAGGGAGGAGTGAAAATTTGAAAAGAAAAATGGGATATATATATACGACTCTTCATGTGCTAACCCGGCATTTAGAGACAAAGGAACCCGACGGCTACGGCCGCAAGGGAAATCAGACCCTTGGCAGGAGTGAACGAAATAGCTCCGTTAACAGTATCAGGGGCGGCACCTAAAAAAAAAATTGTTAGTATTCGAAAAATATAGGTAAAATGATGTATGCGAACCAGCATTGCTCAAAGCTGAAGAAAGGAAATCAGCTGGACATTTGGACTCTATAGCGCTGTAAAGAGCATTTTGAGAACCAAGTAATTGGGACCTTGAGGGAAGAAAAGAATTTAGTTAATAGTTTTATATAATTAAAAAGAAATGAATACGCACGTGGCCAAACCATTTGGATAGGGAAAGGTAGCTTCAAACGCGAAGTAGCTGGTGAGTGCATTACGCGTGCAAGTCGTGCATAAGTCTTGTTCGTCAAGGTCAGGGTTAGCACCAAGGAAGGGAACATTGGAAGAAGTGAATGCATCAGGATTCGGAAGACCGTTCACCCCTAAAGGTTGTTGAGCAACGTTTGCAGTGCCCCCGTTGGTGGTTGTCGCATTAGAGTTCTTGGCGCTGCCGCCGACACAAAAGTTCCCGTTGGCATCCTTTGCGCAAGCAGCCATGGAGAGCGGTGTAAGAAGGTATAATGCATCAAACAATGGTACAATATTTTTATCCGAGGAGGCTAGTTCCTTTGAGCAGTTACCGGCAAAATTGGCAAGGTACCGTTTGATAGTACCAGATGGGCATCCTTGCGTTGCGGTTACGTTACAAAAGGTCTCGATAGAAGCACTATTACTTTCGAGAACTTGTAGAGTCGGACCCAGACATGTTTGTAAATTGGAATCCGTATTGAGCGCGCTAAGGAAGGTTGAACAGGAGTTGGTTGCGGTGGAAGGAATGGTTATATTAGCCTGGTATGGGGGACATTAACATTAAGGTAAAAAAAAAAAAGAAAAGAAAAGAGCGCACTAGAGAACCGGTTGGAATAGCAGGACCTGCATCTCCAGCTGTGGGACTGGGTAAAGTGACATTCCCAGTTCCCGACGGAGAACCAGAAATGGAACTAGTTGCGTTGGTCGATAGATCGGTGGAATTTGAGAATTTTTCACTAACACCGGTGGGCGTGGCGACAGGAATAGATGAATTCGACGATTTAGAAGGACCAGGAGATGATGAAGAAGAGGCAGGTGAGGAGGAGGAAGAGGAGGAGGAAGACCAATCATCCTGAGCGAGAGCCAGACCTGCCATGGCTAAAATAGCGAACGAGGAGAGCTTCATAGTTGAACGTTTGAACGTTGATGGGTGAAAAGAGAGGGAAATTAACTTGTTTGTTTAGCGAGCGTAAAAGAGTGAAGGAGCGGGATATTTTAAAAGGCAGTAGTAGTTTTGAGTTGAAAGGAAGAGAAGAGAGAGGGCAGGGTTGTGGACCCTTGTGGACCTCAAATCAATAGACTCACTGTCACAACGAGGCTTTTTACCCGACTCATTTTTGCCGTGTATGTATTGACTAACGATTCAAAGAAGAGTAATTGATTTATACTTTTTGACAGAAAGTATCTTCTAGTCCCAATGTTTTACTAACTATACTTCTACTCTTGTTTAAATAAATCTTAAACCCCTTTCGGAAACTCGGCCATCTTGTCATGAACGCTATAGATGGTTCACAAATCCCGAACCAAAAAAACTTTGTATACCCTCTTTATGGCGCCGCTCGTTTATAAGCAATTCAATAAAATGTATATGATGCCGTACGTTGTTTATAAATTGAACGAAAAAATAACCCATAATATATAAGTAATAAAACAAAATAGAATTGAAATTATGTGAAATACCGATATGAACAGTTCAAATTATCGAACGATAATAGTTTCAGGTTTCAACTCGACTCTTTGAGAATTTGAATTCGACAACGAAGAATCGGGTCGTTATGGTATCTCTGTTCCAATTCCTATTATCAGAGAAGAACGACAATTCAACCCGATGAAATAATAAGGATCTCAAATGATATAGACAACCCTGCCAAGCTAACGTGAACGACTTGTCTACGCGGCCTGGCGGCACGTCATCGCGTCATGTTACATCCACCACTCTCATAAATTGAATCTCAAGGAAAGTAAAAGTCCTTCAACTTATTCAATGATAAACATCTTGAAAAGAAACTTTCCAAAATCAAGTCGTATTATATTGCGACGTACACAATCAACACAACCACAACCACTAAACACTGGACCCGAAAAACCATTCACACTTCGTTCCCGGCCATTCTTGTTCGCAGGTACATTTATTGGACTGTATCAAGCTATAGCAGCAGGGACAAGTCTTTTGGCCTTCCTTTACTTTCGATACACGGATAGTTCCACTCTCTTCTTAGGTGGACCGACTGCTACATATTTGTTACGGCTACATCTTCCATTTACAAATGGCCAACGAACTATTGGTGATATGCTTGATACAGCTTTACGTCGGGCGATGGCAACAAATTGGTCACCGGCTCCCTGGATTCGACGGATAAAACAAAAAAGGACAAATCACGAAGAAGAAGAGAGACAAGAAGATCCTGAGGTTATTGAACGTGTATTAGATCAGTTGGAGGGATCAGATGGCTCTCGAAGACAAAAAGATGATTTGTCCGAGACAAAACCTATGGCTGTTTCCGCTGACTCTAGCGAACGGGCAGGTCGATTTGGAGGATGGAGGGACAAACAAGTCGACCGTCTTAGGGCTGCTAGAGGTCGCATACCTGATCAAGATGAATTACGTCGCACAGCTGGTGAATGGAAAGATAAAATCAAAACCGTCAGTGTTACCGGTGCCATTGAACCTCAACAAGGTACTTTAAAAAAGTTGACAGATGCAGCCGCTGCCTATGTTGTCCTCAAAGTGCGCATTTCAATTTATTTATTTTTAAGACGGCTTTGAAAAATAACAAACGGGTTAGGCTTTGTTTCCTGTTCGTCTTGGAGCTGCCTTGGTCTTTACACCTAGGGTCGCTAAATGGGTTGTTGCTGTATGGAGAAGAATATTTTAAAAGTCCGGTATACCTATCAACCAATTCTCAGCTGTATTTTAGGATGATGTATCGTGCAATCGCAAGGTTATATAATTCGCTCGTGTTTTTAAACGAGTTGGACAGGATTAAACTTGACTCAAGGGAGCGACTTATAATAAGTCAGCCAATCCGACAACGCTGAATCGGGTCGGGAGGACGACAATTTACATAACTCTTAGTGAAAAAATAATCAGGATTTCAAATATAGACAACCCTGCCAAGTCGTGGCGTCATCGCGTCAGGGTACTACAGAGTTCCATCGTTTCAAGTTGGTATGAATCTCATCATCTCAAGTACAACATATCACCATTGCTTGGATTTTTGTACAAAGGACTGTGGTGTGACTTTAGCGCTCTAAGCGATCTATCCAAATTAATTTCATCACGCAAAACATTCGCATTAACTTGGTCTATTTAGTACTTGCACCACCACAGCCTTAGTATTCAATGATAAACATCTTGAGAAGAAACCTTTCTTTTCCAAAAGCAAGTCATTTTATATTGCGACTTAGACAATCAACACAACCGCAACCTGTTGTATCCCGGACATTTTCTAATGTAAATTACACCTCAGTTGTTGACAAGCAACTGAGGTTCAGTCTCCGAATTGAAACTGTATATATATATCGGTGAGTCAACACCGGTACGAATAAAATAAATAAAACAACGTTTGAGCTCCAGAGCTCAACATCCGTGACTAAGCGTGTGTCCACGATGGTACACAACACAACCACCAAACACTGGACCTGAAAACCCGTTCACATTTCGTTCACGGCCATTCTTGTTTGCAGGTACATTTTTTGGACTGTATCAAGCTATATCAACAGCGACAAGTCTTTTCGTCTTCCTTTACTTTCGATATACGGATAGTTCCTTTCTCCTCTTAGGTGGACCGATTACTACATCCTTGTTACGACTGCATTTTCCATTTACGAATGGCCAACGAACTGTCGGTGATGTGGTTGATACAGTCTTACGTAGAGCGATGGTAACAAATTGGTCACTGGTTCCCTGGATTCGATGGATAAAAGAAAAAGGAACAGGTAGAAAAGAAGAGAGACGCGAAGATCCTGAGGCTATTGAAAGCGCATTAGATCTATTGGAAGGACCATATCATGGCTCTCAGAGTGGAAAAAGACAAAAAGAAGACGACGGATGGACAGGTCAATTGGGAGATTGGGGAAACAAACAAATCGAGCGTCTTAAGGCTACTAGAAATCACATACCTAATCAAGATGGATTGCGTCGCACAGCTGGTGAATGGACAAATCAATTGGGAGGTTGGAGAGACAAACAAATTGAGCATCTTAAGGCTGCTAGAGATCGTATACCTGGTCAAGATGATTTGCGTCGCACAGCTGGTGAATGGAACGATAAAATCACCGACATCGTTACCAGCGTCATTGAACCTCAACAAGGTACTTTAAAAGGGTTGGCAGATAAAGCCGCTGTCTATGTCGTCTCTAAAGTGCGTATTCCACAATTTCTAAACACCATATTTTAAAAGTAACCAACTGTTAGGCTTTGTTTCCTGTTCGTGTTGGAGCTGCCTGGGTCTTCACACCTGGGGTTGCTAAATGGGTCGTTTCTGCATGGAGAAGGATGTTTTAAAACCCAATCAACCAATTCTCAGCTCTCATAATATTGTATTTTAGGATTCAAAATGTGAAATTATGATCCATGCTCATGTTTTGGTTCCAAAACTAATGCTTTGAATGCTAGGCAGGCTGACTTCTAAGTCGCTTTCTTGATAAACATACATGCGGACGAGCATTTCGCACCTATGAAATCTATCAATTGCAAGTACTTCAAGAATTGATACCGGAACAGACGATTAACAATAATTGACAAATCCACATCTCTCTACTGAATAAGTTCTATTACGTTTGGGGGCAATAAACCACCTTTTCCATCTCTCTTCCAAAGAAACAGCTGTCCCCCTTGATATACAATACTGAAACTCTCTCCGTCCGTTAAGCGCTCCAGTACAGTGCTCTGTATAATTCCAAGGAACTTCCTTAACCGTTTCAGTCCTCTCTCCGGCTCCTGCGCTTTGGATTTTACCTCGTTCAGCGTTAGCTTTTCAATTTTTTTAAATTCTCCTCTTTTATGAATGCCAGTATACAAATGTGGTGTTTGTGACAAGAACAGTTGTACGTATACGTCGCTCCAATATAAACTGTCTCTCGGAGTTAAATTTCTTGTTTTGAGCTCAATAACAGAGTCTTGTGGTACAAGTTTCCCAGCTTTGCAGAGAGTAAGGAAGTTGTCCTGAAATGCGGCAATTTTTCGAGCAAGTTTAAGGTTTTCAAGTTCGTTGGTGATTTCTTCTGTTGGGTCAATTGAATTCGGGAGACAAGCATCTACCATTGATCGCATTAAAATTTTCAGACCTCCAAAAGACTACAAAATGTCAATATCCTGAATAATAACACTTTTTCTGACTTACAAAAGTCACTATGCGACGATGGCCTGTGGTATTTTGGCAGTCTCGAGCGGAAATAGTTGTGAATTTATGAAAGTTTCGTTCGTATCCTGGTGCACCTCTCTGCGTAGATTCCACCTCCCATCTTTGCAGTAATATCGTATTTTGAACAAGTTCCCCATCTATTCTAAAAGACTGACCGACCGCTTGTTTACTCCAAGACGTTCCATTAACCCAACGGTGAAGTTTTCGTAGACCATTTCGGTCAGTTACAAAGTCCATATCAGTTACTTTGAATTCCTTGTTAGATTCTCTTATTGCCATGAACATGGGCAGAAGAGGGGAAGAACCAAGATTCGCTGAATTTTGATCAACGAATGTTCTTCCAATATCATATTCAATCGTAAAAGGAAGGGATTTTTCCACCCAAATTTTTGGATGACCTAAAAATTTTAGTTTTTCTCTCATTTCTGAGGAAGATCAACTGAAAATATATATTTACCAGGAACTAAAATTTGCGCTTTATTATCGTCGTCCCAGCTATACGAAGCCACTGCTGCAAAGTTTTTTATTGATATATCGGTTTCTAATATCCCTGCCGTGTCAATTGAAGGAAGTGGATCGAATTGTGTTACTTTTTCTTCTAGATCTTTAAGGATTTCGTTCTCTAGAGGTTCTCGGTCTTTGAATCCTTCTATCAATCGATATTTGGAATTCATTGTTGTTTGAGCTGGAGTAGATCTAGTCTTCGAGCGACTTTATTACTCTCGGGAATTAGGGTCTTTTGAAGCAGATGGTCTCTCCGGATGATGTAGGCTGAGATCAGACCTCAGAGGCACGTGTCAATGTGATGTTTACAGGATTTGAAGCAGCGCATCCCTAATAGGGGCAAGAAATAAATTCATGGACGGGTCATACATAGGTACATATTTCGGCGAGTAGAAAAAATTCAGCACAAAACAATTCAATGAATAAAGTTTAGAATATTTTCTGACAATACTCCACTTTTGCCTTTTATCCTCAAAACTTTCAGCGACCCATCCCTCGCCACAACAAAACCTCCATCTTTAATGCTTTCAAACACGACGCGGGGTTTCTCATAACCTGGACTAATTAATCGAATTGAGTCCGCTTCCCATCTTGGAAGTAGAATCGTCCTCCCGGCTAATTCAACGCCGTTGACCAACTTGAAAGTTTGAGTTTGTCCAATAGGAGTGATACACCATAACGTCTGATTTACCCGACGATAGAGTTTTCTTACTCCATTTCTATCAACTATAAAATTCACCTCACCCATGTGGAAGTTGGGGTCATGATGATTCACCGCAATGGTCAATGGAGGTGATGCCCCTAATCGCGAACTGTTCTGATTGAGAAGAACAGTGGTGGTACCTTCATTTTTGACTATCTTGAAGGAGGGGGTCCGGGTCCGGGGATGACCTAAAATTTTTCTTCGATGATGAACTCAGAGAAAGAAAAAAAAATCTTGTTACTTGCCTGGGACGAGAATAACAGGTTTCTTTTTATCAACCAAAGTATAAGACACAACTGGTTGGAATTTGGTGAGATTACCATTCTCAAGCTTTGGACGCTTGATTAGACAAATGGCTTCTGTATAGTTCCTTGTTATCAATAACTCGGAGTTGATGACTCCCGACACGTGGTTTAGAATCCGAATTGTAGTCCGGTTTAAAAAGGGACTTGAGATTCTGAGGGCTACCGACAAGGGTAATATTATTATCACCACTAGTAGCACTAATAGCAGACGAGGGAGCTCGAACTCGAGCAGTAGCAGTGGTACTCCAGTGAGGACTGGGAGGAAGCATAACTAAATGTTCAATGAAGGGAGGGTGGAGAATTTGAGTTACTTCATTTCTTACAACTTGAAGATAAGCTATAAAAGCTATTTTTTCACCTTAGGGGCCCTGATCCTGATTCCTCGTGTTGGTCCCAAATTAATCAGCGACGTCTATGCACATTCATACCGGTGATGATGGGTGTATAGTCGAGTCATTTAGACTGAATTAGACGTTTTTATCTCGTTATTCGAAGCAGCAGGAATGTTAAAGAAGTACGATGCACAATCTCTGACTCCGGCGACGGGGCCGTGACAGGAATGCATGCCCATTTGTTGCCACTCAAAATCTAAACGTTCACTGTCTTCGGGACTCTTAAAAATATACAAACTTTATTACAATCGCTACAGAAATGTGACTAAGAAGAATTGTAAGAACTATTCTCTGTCTTCAACGCGGGTGCCATTATGAGCACTACCTCTGACCATGAGTTATAATTTCTACAACATTGCGTAATTGATACAATTTTCAATATTCTTTACTATCACTTTCTTTCAGTTTCGAGAAACTTGATTCTAGATTTTTTTTTTCTTTCCTTTCTTCTGCCTGCGTTTCACATACGACATCCTTGAGTCTTCCTGACATGTTTGTCGAAAAAATCGAAATCGGTTTTATTAACCAATCAAAGCCCTTGTTTTGATACTTGAGGTTTATTACTCAGTAATAAACCATTTTGCGCTGATATCATCGGAGGTACGTGTAGATGTGCACAGGATTTCGAGCAGCGCATCCCTAATGGGGGCGAGAGATAAATTCATGGACGGTTCGTATAAAGCATACATAGGTACATATTTCAGCAAGTAAAAAAAAATCAGCACAAAATCAATAAATAAAGTTTAGAATATTTTCCGGCAACAATCCATTCTTGCCTTCTCTCTTCAAGACTTTCAGCGTCCCATTCCCCGCTACAACAATACTCAAACTTCCTCCATCTTCAATGTTTTCCAATACAACACGCTGTATCTCGTCCAGAAGTTTCTTTAATAGTTTCAAACGATCATCCATGGTATCCCCCGCTTTTTCTTTGATCGCGTCCATCGAAGTCTTCTCGACCGTATAAAATTCTCCCCTTTTATGTCTCCCAGTATAGATGTTGGAGATTTGAGCGAATAATAATTGGACATATAGATCATCGTAACACACAGGATTTACAATTTCACCTTTCGTTTTCAATTCTATAATGGATTCCTGTGGAACTAGTTTGCCGACCGTTTGAACGGATAGAAACCCTCCTTTATACGTGGCAATCTTTCTGACTTTGCTGATAGGTCTTTGCTGCAGATTCATAGAGTTGAAATTCTTGGTGAGTTTATCAAGTGGATCTTGATCCTCTTCCTCCTTGAATGGAAGGCATGCATCCGTCGTGCATCTCATAAGGAACTTCTTTCCTCCAAAGGTCTTTTAAACAGTTTAATTATGAAAAAAAAACCGTGGCTATTAGGGACTCACAAAAGTCACAATGCGATGATGTCCGGTACCATTCTCGCACCCTGGGCTCTGAGACGTTGCACGCTTTTGAAAGTTCTTCTCATAGCCCGGACCACCTAATTGAGTCGACTCCGCTTCCCATCGTTGAAGTAAGATCGTCCTTCCAACTAATTCGACATCGATTCTGAAAATTTGAGCTTGTCCAATAGGATTGATACCCCATGACGCCTGATTTACCCAACGATAGAGTTTTCTTATCCCATTTCTATCGGTTATAAAATCCATGTCAGCCATGTGAAAGTTGGGGTCATGATGATTCACGGCAATGATCAATGGAAGGAGAGGTGATGTTCCTAATCGTGAGCTGTTCTGATCGATAAAGACCCTCCCGTCGTCTTTGTCTATCTTGAAGGGGAGAGATTCTTCAGTCCAAATCCGAGGATGACCTATTATTTTTAAAAAAATTATTTTCAATCATGAACTTTGAAAATTTCCTTGTTACTTGCCTGGAACGAGAATAACAGGTTCCTTTTTATCAATCCAAGTATAAGACGTAACTGGTCGGAATTCGGTGAAATTAATATCGACCTTTTCGCCATTCTCGAGCTTTGGACGGTCGATTGAACAAATGGCTTCTGAAGCTAGATCTTTATACAATTCCTTGTTATCAACAATTCGAATTTGATAACTCCCAACACGTTTGAATCGTGGTTTAGAATTATAGTCCGAGTGAAAGGGAGACCTACGACTCGGAGGGCTACCGGCGAGGGCATTAGCAGACGAGGGAGCAGTGGCAGTGGCACGCCGGTGAGAACTGTGAGGAAGCATAACTGAATGTTCAATGAATGGGGAGATAGACTTTGAGTTTCTCCATTTTTTACAACTTCCAGACAAGCTATAAAAGTTATTTTTTTTCACCTGGCCTTGATCCTCGTGTTGGTCCCAAATTAATCGGTGACGTCTGTGCACATTTACACCGATGAGTGATAATAAATGTATAGTCGAGTCATTTAGACTGAAGTAGACGTTTTATCTCTTTATTCGAACTAGTAGGAATATCAAAGAAGTACGATGCATAACGGTCTCTGACTCGACGATAACACGCCGTGACAGACAAGGCGTATTCCCATTTGCTGCCACCCAAAAGTTCAACCTACGTTCATCCTCAAAACCCTCAAAAGAGGTACAACCTTATTACAATCGCTACCGAAATGTGACTGGGAAGAATTATAAACTATTTCTCTGTCTTACAATGCGGGGCCGTTGCGGGCACTGCCAGTTATAATAATTTCTACAACATTGCGTAATTGGTACAATCTTAATATTCTTTACTATCACTTTCTTCCAGTTTCGAGAAACCTGACGCCTGCGCTTCACACACGATATACTTGAGTCACCTCACTCCTTCCTAACACGTTGATAATAATGGATTAAACCGGTCGTCTGTTTATGAGCGAAATTGGGAACATGAGTTCCATTCCTTTTACCTGGGACGAAAAAAGTAAATGACTTACCGAGCTATCATGCCCTTTCACATCTCCGGGAGAGCCGAGCTGTTTGAGAATGTTCTTAGCCAAGACCTACAGACGTGTGTCAGTGGAAGATCGGATAACAGAGCATTAAAATCAACCTTTCCGAGTTCAACACCCATTTGGTCTAAGATTTTGAACGCATGTGAGTATTTGTAAGAAATAATTGGGGGTAATGCCTCACCAAATGAATTGATACCCCATATAGTTCCCTGCACAAAGATCTTGTGCTCGTACATCGCAATTAGCGCACCAAGTAGGTGTGGTGTAACAACAGGGAACATGATTGAATTGCTAGGCCTATTTCCTTCAAAGACTTTACTCTTGACAAGAGCCTCAGTCGCATTCGCTCCGACTTCTTTGCGTACTTCATCTTCAGTTTTTCCAAATGCAAGTGCTTCAGGTTGCGCGAAGAAATTAGAAAGTAAGATACGATGGTGTTTTGAGGACTCAATGGGGTTGAGCGATGTAGCAGGGGCGAGGAAATCGGCTGGTATAAGTTTTGTTCCTTGATGAACCAGTTGATAGAACGAGTGTTGACCGTTTGTTCCAGCCGCACCCCAGATAATAGGCTTTAAAAAAAGAGAAATTTAGATTAGTGGTAGATGAAGGGAAACAAAACATAATAAATTACCCCCGTTTGATAATCAACTCGGTGTCCGTCCTTTGTCACAAACTTGCCATTGGATTCCATATCACCTTGTTGGAAGTAATCGGCAAATTTGTTCAAATACTGATCATATGGCAAAAGAGCATGAGTTTGAGAACCTATGCCGAAATGTTCAGTGCATATTATATGGAAAAGAAAGTGCCAGTTAATGTTTACCATAGAAATCATTGTACCAAATTCCCACCAATGCTAATATAACGGGCAGATTCTGTTCAAGAGGGGCAGTCCTGAAATGTTTATCCATTGCATGTGCACCATTCAACAAGCTTTCGAAATTCTCATATCCAATAACGAGCGCGATTGACAAACCAATTGCACTCCACAAACTGTATCGCCCACCAACCCAATCCCAGAATTGGAACATATTTTCCTTTGCAATTCCAAATTCGGTAACAGCTTTGGTGTTGGTACTGAGGGCGACGAAATGTCTAGCGATATGGCTTCTATCATGAGCGTGTGAGAGGAACCATGCTCTTGCGGATTCGGCATTTGTAATAGTTTCTTGAGTTGTGAAGGTCTTGCTTGCTACAATGAAAAGTGTTGTTTCCGGATCACATTTGAGAAGAGTTTCGGCTAAATGAGTTCCATCGATGTTGGAGACAAAATGGGCATTCAAATCGCGTTTGGAATAAGCTTTTAGAGCTTCAGTAACCATGACGGGACCAAGATCCGACCCTCCGATTCCGATGTTGACAATGGATTTGATAGACTTGCCCGTGTATCCTTTCCACTCCCCACTACGCACAGCATCACTGAAGTGATGTATATGTTCCAAGACAGGATGAACCTCATCAACTCCCGGCTCGGAGATCGCCCACTTGGGATCACTCTGAGCACTAAAGTTACGCAGAGCAATGTGAAGTACCGCGCGGTCCTCAGAAGTATTAATGTGTTTTCCGGTGAAAAGGTCTTCTGTTGCTGAAGGAATATCAACCTCTCTCGCCAGCTCGAGAAGCGTCTCAAAGATTTGTTCATTGATCAAGTTCTTTGAAAAATCGAGAAGAATTGAGGTATTCTGTTTTGATGAGTCGGATGAAGGAGTCCAAATACGATGATACTTTTCGAAACGTTTCGGATCTGAATCAAAAAGTTCTCGTAGATTCAGAGATTTATGAGTTGAATCGTAGAGAGTCTGGAGTTTCTTCCATGCCGAATAATCTGATTAAGTTGATATATGCGCTACCTGGTCCTAAACGATATATGAACACATACTGGATGCAAGCTTTCCACCAGCCATGGTGTCGTCTGATAAGAGTAACGTTGAATAAAAAGTTTGTTATCGATGGAAATGGGAGGAAGAAAGTGAACGAGTGGGGTCCCTGTCAGTCACGGAACAACCAAATGATCGTTGGAAATACTGGTAATCTCATTAGTCAGCGGCAACTCTACGATATCCAACGTTCCTTAACCTCCTTCGTCTAGGCATTACCCGCCTTGAAGTTAATTTCCTCTATCCAGTAATGACGAATATATCAGTGGATGCCTTCACGGCCCGACTCTATATTTCGGACCAATAAAATATGTTGTATTTGTGATCAACAACAAGTTCATCATCAACACTTGTACGATGAATTTCGATGTCATAGCCAGTGAGCATGTTTCTTATAACGTCTGACATCCTTTTTTTCACAACAACAGAAATCGTTTTCGGGGGTTCTTACAGTGTATTGATGACGAACTTGATCAACTACACATCTTTGAACGACAGTTGATGCAATTTTCATCCTGCCACTGATGACTTCCACTGTGAAAGATGGGCGATTGTCATCTGACATTAATTTCTTATTGGCACTCAAGGTCCCCAGTTCGAACACTTTGATTTTCCAAGATTAAAACCGAACCTTCAGAGCTTCAGAGACGAGACCTCCTAGTCCCTATTGTCCGTCACGCGTCACGGTTTTTCGTACTTTGTACGCTAGCGAATTGTCGGCCAAAACGTGAATTTCCATTCATCAAATCATCGATGGCTACCCTCGACCAGATGTCATTGATAGAAAGTTTAGAACAACTTGGAATCGTTCATAAAAATATTCGAAAAGCCTTCAAGACTGTCAAAGAAGCTTTTCAAACCATTCAAATTGGAGTAGAAACAGCGTCGAATGTGGACAACTTTAAGTAAGTAGCATGCATTCTCAAGGGATTAATTCAACCTGTGGCTAATTCTAGTCTAGTATTAAAGAGGAACGTCAACTACTCGAACAGACAATCGGCGTCGCCACAAGTCATCTCTCCCAGCTAAAGACCCGTCTTAACATGCTCATGCCTATCAACAAACTTCCCGAAGAACTCTTGATACGTATCATACTTCTTACAGTACCTCCGATCGAAGAAAATTCATATCCGTATATATCTTACACTGGAGTCTGTCGTCATTGGCGATCTGTAATCATCCATAATCCAGACTTTTGGACGCTAATTCAGCCTGTATCGGTCCCATTTGTTCACCAGATTCTTCACCGTTCCAAGTCAGCTGAATTGGACATTATATTCCGGGATAAATATTCTCTTCAATTTGTATCAACGCTCCGAAATCTTTTCGCTGAAGAGAGCCACCGTATTCGTACACTGCGACTTTTACTATTTTATTCCAAATTAAACAAGAGCCTGGTTCAATTGCTTTTATCCAGCAAACACTTTCCTGCATTACAAGGTCTTGCCTTAAATACTCCTTTTTTTCCATGCGGCTCTTTAGGCCCAATGCTACCTGTCCTTGCTTCTTCAGAACGTCTGGAAACACTTGCATGCACTTTGGGTGACAATATTCCATTGGATCAGCTGATGCCTATATTTCGTCGTCTTAAAAATTTAAGTCTCGAGTTATCTTCTTCCACTGTCCCTGTATTTGAACTTGTTCAGTCCCTGCTGAGTAACAGCACAACGTTACAAAATTTACGGCTCGATGTAAATGGTATTCCAAGTGGTTTAGCAATCGGTCGAAAAATCATATCAGGATTACAGTTTCTATCAACCTCCAGGTCATCTCTGTTGGAGTACTTTCAGACTCCCAAACTGTCAAGTTTGGACGCACATTGGGGGTATTCTCAACTCCCTACTTCCAACTACCCAATTCCAATTTTCAAAGAATTCGATTTCTCATCCATCACATATTTGTATATCGTACATCCTAGCTACGGAGAATATCCATTTGCTGAGCATTGTATTTCGGGATCAAAGGTTTCTCTACATGACGAATCCTTGTTTTCAACAAACACCAAAAACCTCTCTCACCACTTTCTCGTTTCTGAGGACATTGACACTATTCTCCCTAGTTATGGTATCGACATTCTTTCGGACAAATTCCCGCGCGACTACTTTCGCCTGAAGTTCCAGAATGAGGAGTTATTTGACGGCGCTCTGGGAACCATACTATCTTTGATGTTGCCTCAATTGACCAGTCTCAAAGAATTATATTTCTCTCCTTATATTGTTGCTTCCGGCGGACAACAAGATAAATGGGACCGATTCAGACTTAAAGAAATAATTGCCCAAATACCTTCTGTTCAAAAACTCATTATTGGCCACATTGATACATTTTTGAGCTTCATTCGCCTTTTGCGCAATCCGTCTCTACTCCCTCGACTGAAATATTTGTATTATATGGGTGTCATTGATTCTGAAGGTCCTGATTATATGGAGATTGTTGGGAAAGAATTGACAGAATGTGTTCGGTTGCGACAGAAAGCTTCTGCGTCTGAGTTGGAGTTTATCGCTTTTAGGTGCTTTGATGATTTTCCGGATACTTGGCTCAATGAATTGCGCAATCTAGGCACGAGGGTTGTCACTGTAAAAAAATACTAGTATATCATGGGTTCGGATAAAATGTCCTGTTTTTTTTTCCTTCCTCATAAGTATTCTTTTCTAGAACGTATGTTGGTGCCTTTGAACTAAAAAAATTGATTGTTGGGTTAAAAATCCATCTTCTGTAAAGATTACTATTGACGATGATTGTAAACTTACCATGTCGCGTTCGACTTGGGGGACGCTTCTAAAAATCATACTTCTTTAATCGTCTCCAGTATTTAGGATCTCTGTAGAGTATAAGTAGCATGCTGGCAGTTAGCAGTTAGAATCTCATAATGGTGATTTAGGATGCATTTGAGCGAGTTTCGAATGGATCCAGTTGAAAACGTTGATATTATGAATAAAGTTGAATGCCGAATAAAAAAGTTTCGACGGAGGACTTTGGAAATTCAGTTCAAGTTGATTTATATGTCGCGGTACTCGGCGTGTCCTTGTCACTCGTCGCTTTCTCAATATGCTATGACACCAAACCAAACCTGATGACCTCCGAAAAAAAGCACCAGAACACAAATGATTCATCAAAAATTTATATGGTAATTACAATTAGTACACTAGCCGCAGATTCGTAAAACATGCAGCTAAAAAGAGTTCAATTTCAAATCACGGAACTTGCTCACTTCCCTTTGACCTCCTCCATCAATGTAGCGATTAGTTTTTGAAAATCTACAAAATAACAATAATAAAAATAAAACAATATATTAATAGAAGTTGTGCACGCACCTTCATCGGCTTTCTTATGATATGCGATTCCTAGAATTTGTTCTTTTTCTCTAGTTCTTTCGGCCTGTTCTTCTGTATCAATTTGTTCACGAATTTGATCCTAAAAAAGCGTCAGTTGGGGAATCGAGGGTAGACTTATGCGTCACCAAGAGAACAGTGGGAAGATATACCATATACGGTTCGAACGTCTTCGCGACCTTTACCCACAGGGCCCGAATGTGGTCTTCCATTTTGGCGTAATCGAGTAAGAAGGATTCGTAAAGCTTATCACTACAAATCGGAACCAAATCGGTAAACGATCCCAAACAAACGCCAGTTACGCCCTCCCTCTCACTCTCGAAACGGAAATTTCAATCCTCTGAGAATAGGGAATAGCCACCCACCATTGATCGCAGCACTCATTGAATTCCATGCGACCGCGGGTTTGCTGCGGTAAAATTGAATTGAAGCAATCAATTTCACCCCCGACCCGAACAGGGAAAGTGGACTTTACGATTTTGAGCAGTTCTTCTTGATACGCCGCTAAACATTTCGTTTCTCTCTCTCTCTTCTTCTTCTCAAAGCCGGCTGTTGATTATACGCGTACACATAGGATAAAAGCGGTTAGTAAAAAAAAACGGGTGGGGGATGTGCGTCATATGGTCTAAATCCAAGTTCAAGCCAGAAACGGTGCAACGGGTGAAATAACCGATGATGAACAACCACCAATTCACTCAGATAAAATAGGGGGGAAAGAAAGGGAGCCAAGCCCGGAAAAAATAATTAAATATCTCAACACACTCACATTGAAGCTTCTGAACAAGCGCTGCAGCTATGCTGAAAGATATAAATACGCGATCGGGAATGATAGGATATATTGTGAAAAGAAAAGCAACGCCGAGCACAGAAACCAAATAGTAACCGACCGACCGGGGGATGATGCTCTCATCCATAAGGAAAAATCCCTTTAAAATCATTACTTACCCGTCATCACTAGCACTAGAAGTCTGAGAACCATGCGGTCGTTTATTGATTTCAATATTCTTGGCGATGTTTTCTCTTTGCTTTCCCTTTTCGCGTGTCGGAAAAGATTTACTGCTACTCGCCTGGTTTGTTTTGCGTGATGCCATTTAAATTTCAAACAGAAGTTGAATGATGATGACGACGATAAAATGGTAAGAAAGAAATCTGAATCGCGTGACGAAACCCGAGTCGTGTCACAAAGCTCTTGGAATCCGAGTCGCGTTCCCTTGGTATAACAAATCCAGGCACCGCCAGTGCAGGCCTCGTTGTTCATAAAAACATGCAAATGATAACAAAATAGATGCTATGATGATACCTTCAATAAAAAGAGTACAGTGAGGTGATGGGATATATACACTGATTCTATCTTTTACAACAACAAGGGAGTGAAGTATATGAGATCGTGGTGCAAGATTTTTAAAGACGAATGTGACTTTGGATGATGAAGAAAAATGTATAGGCGTACAACAGCGAAAACAAGGCAGAATAACAAAGAAAAAAAAAGCAAATCCAATATATTGCATAGTGCGTGGTTAGATCATCTTCCTGTCCCGTAAGTAACTTTGAAATATCAAATCAGCAACTGGATTGGAAACCATCGTTAGTTTAAGAGAAGAGAGAGAGATCTTAGACAGAGAAAGGTACATACCCGAGGCAATAACTTTAGCAGAGGCATGCATGTCCTAGAAACAGGCGCTGACTAAACAAAAAAAAACCATGAACGAGCTAGAATGATCGCATACCGTAAGAGAGGTCATATGACAATAAAATTGTCGTGGTTCAGGGGAGTTGGCATTAAAAATCACTTGAAATTTACGTTGAAGATCTTAACGAAAAGATAAAGTGGTCTTTAGCCAAAGATGGTAACACTTTGAAAAATCGCTTACAACTAGAAGCAGTCTTGAAATCGTTCGCTCGCTCGCCATATGAAGGAATATACCGATTTAGTCGAATACCAGACTCCAACTTTTTGGCCATCAAATCAGTCTTGTTCATAAACAAGATGATGTTGCACTTCTTCAAGAAGGGATGACTGCAGACCTGTTTCCACAGCAACACCGTGTCTTCTAAACGATTGACACCAGGATCTTCTACTAGCACTTGATCGAACACGCTGATAGGCGCGAGAAAGATGATGGCGTCAACATCTTGAAAGTAAGGTGCCCATGCTGCTCGTTGGGTTCGACTCCCACCCACATCGTATATCCGCCAATCCGAGCCGAACATGTTAGGGGTTTCCCTTGTGAACCTGTATTCAGTTACACCGACCGTTTTTAGACGGGCTTTTAGGACGTCATCATCGGATGGCATATAATCAGGACTGGCTATTCGATCTAAATCGTTCAGGAAGCTATATACGACAGAAGAAATGAATTGAGAAACGTTGAAAAACAAAGAAGAAAAAAGAAAAAGGTGGACTGACAAGCCTGGTAGATCTTCGATCCTCAATTTACTTCTCTGAATAACAGATCGTACTTCAGGGTCTGTCCATAGTGTTCGAATGTCTTGTTTCATGGACGCGATTAACCCAGAAATGGGGTCTTTATAAGAAGACGGACAATCACCAGACGAGCCTTCGCCATTGACGAGTTTCGATAACACATTCTTCCACGACGATAAAGCGTTGACTGATATTTCACGTAGTTTCTGAGGATGAGGTGACAAGCGGTTGGTCGTCGGTTCGCCGGTTTCGTTATCGGGAGCAAGTCGCTGAATTAGCGAATCTTCAATGGCTAGTAATGGTCTCAAGCGTCCTTCGAGTTCGATATATCGTTGACGAAATGTGATGGGAGGTGGGGGGCTATGCGATCGTTCGGGACTGGTAGATAAGGGTAGACTGTGACGACGGCTGGAGAAGGATTGAGAATTGAGAATGGTTTCCAAGATAATTCTGACGGAGCGGATAAGATTTAGTTGTACCACTGTTCGCCATGATATTCGTTCAGCTGCCCAAGCCTTGTAATAAGCGTATGATTAAGTCTCTTCAAAAGAAAATGAAGAATATAATATGTACCTGAGGTGTATGTATTATCTGAAAGTTTTTGAGAGCCGTTGATTTTCCTGTAATAGTAGATAGGTGAAATCAGGCACACCAAGGCATAATATTAGCGTACCGGATTCGGATTGCCCTACTCGGAAACAAAAATCAGGAGTGATCAAGAGTGAAAGTGAGAGATATAAAAGGTACCGAGGAGCAATATCTTAACAGGACGCTGTTTCTTGAGGATAGCTTTTTCTTGTTTGATAGCTTCATCGATAGTATCAGAAAGGACTCGGGCCTCTATTTCCTTCTTCAGGCGAAGGTCGCGTTCCGCATCGGACTCCTCACCGATAGAGTCATTGAGAGCGCGGGTCAACGGATCGTCACTGGAAGGATGGGTCCGGGCAGGCATCATGCGCCACTGACGATGTCGTATATAGAATTATATAAAAGAAAGAGAGAGAGAGAGAGAGAGAGAGAAGAGAAGGGGGGGTAATAAAGGAATAAAGAATAAAACTAGGGAGAGATGTGGAATAGACAGAGCATCAAAATAGAAATTCGCAAACCGGGAACAAGAGCGCTGAGGGATATGCCATTTTGATGGCCCATTAGGGGGAACTTTTTTGTGAGTCGGGAGTTCTCACGGAAGGAGACTACGGCCCTGTTATCGCTAATATATTTATTAATGGTTTACTCGATATAACAATTATTTACCTGTATTTCCTTTGTATTTCTTGAAAATTATCAGGAAATAGATCCGTATTTTGAATGGATTGTGAGGCAATGTGGAGGAGATACACCGTGGCCGCCATAAATAGACGCCCTTATCGGCACAGGGACCAAATGTATGGGTGTGACAGTGGAGTGCCCCTGAATACCGTGGCTTAGTCCTAATTACAGTTCCCTTGCATAGTAGCAAAGTGACTTGTACTTGAAGATGATCTATCCAGACATGCCATATTATCCGCTTCCTACCCCTTACCAATTTCCTTCGAGGGAAAGAACTCACAGACACCGAACGCACGCACACACACACACACAAAACTCAGGAACCAGGGCGATTTTCTTTCCGTCTTCACAACCTCCGTCCGAAGGGCCCCTTAATTATAGTAGTAGTGTTTAAACCCTTCTGTGGATTTCAAGTCTAGTCTTTCTCTTTATTTGTATCTTCGACAAAGAGTGGTTATAAATCACGAGCCCTATTTTTTCGGTGGGGCCATATGCATGCATACTACTTCCCTTGGGCCCCAGATCTATACCAAACCTTGAACTCAGTGGCTATTTGGAAATTATTTTCCATGGTTTAAGTTGATAAGTCAGGCACTACTTTTTTTTTTCACAAATGGAATCACTCCGGATCTTTAAAAATATAACCAGGAACGTCAAAAAATTTATAAATACATACCAAACCTACTATAACTGGCTACTGCACTGCATTCGCTCCATCTATCTGTCCATGGGGCGTCGTTCATGTTCAAACGTTCTATGATGATAGTCCGTCATTTTTGTGCTTCGTATCCTTATCACATAACTTGAATCTGGGTCACAAGTTTATAATTACACCATTTTCGACTACCACATGGTATCGTGGCAAGTCGCGAAATATAGGACCAAATGAGTCAGTTGATCAACTTATGGCGCATAACTCAAAAAAGCGATAGGGATTGTGATAACAAAACGGTAACCCGGTTTTTCCCCTGAGCCACACCTCAATGTGTGAACTCTTACGCGTACGAAGCAGATCCGCCGGAGCTGGCGTTCGTGGCATACCATGTACATACTTTAAACGTTTGTAACCCTCATCCAATCTCCTCTCATGCTCATGTGACCACTACTACTTTGCCTCGCACCTCTTGCATATTTATATATTTACTTTAGACTCTTCTTTTCTGGTTTGGACACTTCTTTTGCCCTTGATTAATTGGTAAAGTCTATCTTAAGCCAATCAACAAGTGTAGTTAGCTGAGCTCAGAAGTCAAACATTTACCGGGCCTTACCGACACCTTGACCTCGACCACGGACGCTGAGCCAATTGATCAGGCCTTCAGGACCACCCTTCTCCCTTCTCTGTCAACCGTCGGTAAGGAGCACATTGGCACCCTTACAACACCTTTCAGAGTGTCATCCATGGTTACCGGCACGAATAAGGCTACCGACTGGTGCTACCATTTCCTCAACCGTTCCTGTCGCACCATGATCTATTGGGATCTTTTGATATCATGATAGACATACCGCTTGGTCGAACCTGTCACTCACATACACAAATGATATCCCTTAGAAATAAGCTTTCACTCATCCGTTCCTATGATAAATGTTGACTATTGTTTTTTTTTTTAAGTTAATCGTTATTTACTCTTCATTTCTGTTTTACACCTCGGACTCTTGGGGTCTGTTAGCAATCGCGCTCGGTGCCTCAGACACTTTTTACATAAATGCCGGTAGATCCCATTTGCAGAAACGTTTTATTTACCGGAATTAATAAGAGCTTTGCCTCTTTCAAACACTTATTTTTTACCATGTTTAGTACCAATAGTACAGTAAATGAATTTTTAGAAAACTCTCATGCATGCCACGTACGGGTCTGGACTGAATTGTCCACTTTTCACCAGCCATTTAGAACGTTGACGTTCTTTCAAAAAAAAAAAATTCAATTGTTCTACACCAAATGCAGGCTTTCCTTGTTCTAAAAATAGAAAGCCTGTACCGGGCTAAATCTGTCTTTGCTCGGCCGGCAAATGCAAGGTTGCAGTCTCCAGGTGCTTGTACATGTTCTGGACGCGTTTATGGCGAAAGAAAAGCATGTTAGAAATACATTTTATTTGGGTTAATAAAAGAGAAATCGAATATCTAAAAAAAAAAAAAAAAAGGCCGAAGAATATACATACTTATATTTGAACTTGTCTGTATTAGTCGTGATGTCCGCGACAAATATACTTCATTCATGTTTGATCTTGCTATTACCAGCACTGTAAATTTTCTGTCAATCGTCCAAAGTCTGGTGCGCCTACAAATTTTGTCCGACTCTTCCATTGTCGTTCTTCCTTACCCAATTCCTGAAACTCCTGTCCGTATTTATCCGTTTTCCACTTTCCTTTCCTAATAATTATTTATATTATTTATATTACATATATATTGCGTTTCCTTTCCTTTCCTTTCCACTATTGCACACTCCAACCTTACAGGTGACCGATTACCTCAAAAAGAGCACCGCACTTTCAGACCTTCACCCGCGTCTCACTCTCTTCCATTTGAAGACGCGTTTATTTTTCCTGGTCCGACAGCGACGGACGTTGATCTTGGAGCTCAATTTACATATTACCGGAGACAAGTTCAACACACCTCAAAGAAGAAGAAGATTGGTTGGAATGATCCTAAACAGTGACCGATGGATCACCACCTTTTAGTGAGTTTTCTTACTTTTTAAATTTTATAAAAGAAAAAGAAAAAAAAGAACGAGAAATAAATAAAAATAAATAAAAATAATAGAGACCGTATACAGATGAAATGTGGGCTGAAATGAACGTCGACATCGCTTCATCCTCCGTTTCTTCGTCAAGTTCGTGCTCGACGTGTCCATCACCATTACCACTTGACGTAGTTTCTCCTGAACCGGAACTACCAGAGCTAATACAAGCTTCGGAATCATCTTCATCATTTTTTTCCAATTCCAATTCCACCCTTACATCGACGAATCGTGACCATGGAAGCCCAAGTTCGCGTTCCACAAGTTCACCCCGACGAGTCGGACGCGTGGGAGCCGCTCCTCTTGTGCCGAATAAACCAGAATTGCAACCCGAAATCGATCCTCGACATTTGGTTCCTCTTCACACTCTTGCTACTATCGCGACGTGCTCACCTGATTCACTCCAACGTCTTACCACAAGTCAGAACAAGAAGAAAAAAGAGTCGGAAGACGAGTCTAACGACAACAAAGTCCGTCATAGCAGTGTGACTGACCATCACGATAAAGATAGAGATAACGACGAAGAAGAAGAAGGAGAAGAAGGCGACGACGACGACGACGACAAAGCTTCGGAGGGTGGAGAAGAAAACGACGAAGGGTACGACTCGGGAATTCGATATTCACCACAGCCTGAACATCACGCACGTAGTCCCCGTTCGTACACGATTCACCAAGCTTATCTAGACGCGAAAAAACAACCCCAAAAGGGACAGCGCGAAGCGATGCCTCGGACATCGCGTGCCACTCATCATAATCATCACCGCGAGGTTGTGTCACCAACCAGAAGAAGAAAACCATCACCAGCTTCCCCACCTTCACCCGGACCTCGATCTCGATCTCGAGCACTTTCACTTTCACTCTCACAATCACATTCACAATTACAATCTCAGACGCCATCTCAATCATCTCAATCTCAAGCATCCATCAACACCGTACTACTTAGTCACAAGCCTAAACTATCATCGTCATCATCAGCCTCACCATCGACAACGACGACACAAAATCGACCACAACAGGATATCATCATTCGGTATCCTCAAGGCAAGAGCTCACGTCGTCCAGCACTCGATATTTCTTCAGAAAGACTACTATCTTCTCTCAGAAATCAACTCAAAACCGGCGAGTTTCCACCGTACACGATGCCCCATCCTAAACGTGATGGTGCCGTGTCCGGGAAAAAATGGCGATGTACGTACGAGCTTGAGGACGGTGATCGATGCAATGCTGCATGTAGCAGAAAGGGCGAGGCACGTCGTCATGCTTTCACGCATGAAATTCACTTACGCTGGATTTGCCCGAGTTTAACTTCGAAGACTAGTTCTTGTGGGAAATTATTTGCACGTCAGGATGCGGCCATTCGACATGTTGAGCAGTCTAGATCATGTAAGGATCTCGCTGCTAATAGGACTGAGGGTTTCCCAGTTCTCGTCTGGGAGGAAGAAGACGAAATTGTTGCCAAGATTGTCACATTAGTTTGGAATGAGGACGAAGTTGAAGGAGAGGAGTAAATTTCTTTTCTTTCCTCTTTCTTTCTTTCTTTCTTTCTTTCTTTTTTATCTTTCCAATCTTATTTTTCTTTTCTTATATCTCTTTTTTTTTTCTGTTGTATTGGGACCCACCATTTTGTAACGCCACGATCACGACCAACTTTGCAGCGTATATCTCTTTTGATTCTTTTCCCCTCATCACTTCCTAATTCTCCTTTTCCTTTTCATGTTCATCTCCAAATCATTTTTTCCTTCATCTCGCCCTGCTTTCATCGCCTCCCCCCATAGTCTTTCGTATCATTATCAGATATCGAAGCTAATCAAACACATACATACCCTTAAACACAGTATAAAGTACAATTTCTACATATATGTCATGTATGCAATCTACGTTTTATTGCAAATTACTTACTTTTAGATGGTGTAGTAACATTTGGTCACAAAATCTGATTTTACATAGCGTCGATCTTTTTGATTAAGATCAGCATGTTACGTCACGTGTATTGATTGAACGCGCGACGCGTCTCACGCACTCTAAAACTATATAAAGAGTTTTTTCAAAATTCTGACTCCTTGAGCTTTCCTCCATGACCATCCCTCTTTCGACCCCAGTAAATGCTACCCCTATCAGCCCTAGTCCTAGTGTCAAGGACAATGTGACCAACAACAATACCAATACCTCATCCCCACGTACCCCGCGCAGTAGTATAATAACAGAAGGCATATCTACCCCATTGCATTCACCATTCAGCGGACGATCTTTCGCGTCATCATTTACTTCTCCTTCCTTTGCTCAAGTTGTCGCTGATGGCGATAGTGGTGCTTCTCTTGTCAAACAACAACAACAATTACGCTCTCATCGTACCCCTTTCTATCCCAGCCCAAAAACGAGCCCAGGTTCAAGTTTAGCTGATCAGATTGATAATTGGAGAACTAGGGCTCGATTGAATGGAATTAGAGTTACTCCAGATGGGAATCGTGTTAATTCGGATGAATCAGGTGGGTTGTATGCGCATATATACATATAGTCGCGGGTTTCCGAATGATATGCATTCATCTAGTCGGAGAGGAACCACGGTCACGATCCAAACTACCTTTATGCTTCAGTACCCCTCCACCTAAACGTACGCACGAAAATATCTATTCAAGAGGCGCATATACTGCGCCATCTAGATTTCCTGATGTTGATAGAATGATTGAAAGTGTAAGTGTGACTCTCTTCCTTTTTCCTCGAAATATCTCTAGAACCAGGAGTGTCCTAGCCCGGTTATTTTAGTAATGAAGCTTATAATCAAAGACTTTCACTTACAAATCTGGCGAAACTCAATGATCTTTTTGAAGCGCTTTCTCTTTCTTCTACTGCTGAAGTTCCGGATAATGCTCTCTCTAATACTCCTTCTGCTCGTTTTCCAAATGACCCCGTTGCTTTCTCCGGTTTCCCAAATAGTCCCACCAATGCTCTCCTGTCAACTGATAAACGTCTGGATAATCTAACTGCCTTCCCCAAACCTAGTTGCACAGTTTGCGACAAACAATCATCTTCTGAATCTTTCCGAATGATCGTACTCTCTCCCTGCTCACATGTCTTCTGCGCATCCTGCTTCACCGGAACACTCAATATCGTTGGTGAAAAGAGTATGTCTTGTATGAAATGTAATACGCCCGTTGAAAGCTTTCATTTTGCTTTGGACGTGAATGGGCATTCTGAAATAGATCTCTGTGGTGGTGATTTGGGCCTGAGTGGCTATCGTCCTCGTTCTCCTTCTGAACTTGCTTCGAGGTTAATGGATTTGACTAATGGCGTGAAGACTATGAGTTCCCCCAAACTGGTGTCTAATCAATCTACGGCAACTTCAAATATTGATATCTCTGTTTTAAGAATTGATAATGTTCCATGGGTCCGTTTCTCCAAAATGTTTTTGTTTTTGTTTACTTGAACACCACAAATTTGTTTAGGATGTAACGCCGTCCATGCTTAGAGAATTCTTCCAACTGTCTCTACACTCCATTCATGTTCTTCTGGATCTTAAAGGAAAGACATTGAGTCATGCTTTTGTTCGATTGGCAAGCCCCGATGCCCGAATCGCGCTTCGCTCGACGCAAAATGCGGTTCTAGGGAAAGGACGTCGGGCAAGAGCTGTAACTGTTACTCTTGCCTCAATGGATGAGCTTTTGACGGCGGTCAGTCATTTCTTGGATATTCGTCTATGATCAACAGTTTCAAACCTTTAGTTTATAGATTTATCACTATTGGAGTGGGACATTTAAAAATGGTGTTCCATCTTTGGACGGACTGAATTCGGAGCGAGTTAAAGATGCTTTAAAGCACGGGTTAGTATCGGAAGAAGAGCTGAATTCTTTAAGGGACCTTATGCTGAATCCCATTGTGAGTCGACTACTCTTAATTGATGCCCACAGACTCAAGTCGCTGTTTAGTCACCTTTCCTAAAAGTTCCTGAACTACCTTTTTATTCGCTAGTTAATATATTACTCACCTTCCCTTCGGATGTGGATAGTCAGATATTTTGGAATTTAGAGATACGAGATATATTATATGGTGATGTTTTGTTTTTGCAAAAAGAATCAATTATCGTGCTCACCTTTTTTTTAGATGTAACGCTAGGTGAGATTGTTTTCACTGGTTTTGTTGCAATTGATTATAAACTTATTTTCCCTTCAGTCGCTGTCAAAACCTTGATCGGTAAAGTACTGGAAATGAATGCCAACGTAGAATTATTACTCGAGTTACGGGATGCTGCTGTTGCTTGCCAGAGTAAGTTATAACGTTTGTTGCTCCGATACTCGATATGGAGACCGATCACTTCCTAGTTTTCACTCAACTTCAACGATTAACCATACTTCAGATCATGAATGATACCGGGGAAGTGCTTTTGTAAGATGTTGTGTATTTTATAGAATGATTTACATCTGGAGAAATAAGGATTAATTGCTAAATTCCTGTTTGGCTTTAGCCAAAATACCATCGACTTGTTTTATTTTGGTATCGCATAACTTCTGAAACTATAAAGCGGTATTGATGAAGTGGTAAAGAAAAATAGTACTATTCTCCTCACCTGTTCTGTTTCTGAAGATTTTGGTTTCCATTTATGTTGGCGAATGATGGTGTCTTTGGCTTTACGAAGCTGAACGCGGGCTTCTTCACATGTTTTTGATGCAACTTGGAGTAATGCCGTTCGGGCTTCCATCGTTGGTCTATAATAATAGAGACATGTTATTATGGTAATGGAGATGAGGAGTATGTGTATTTGAACCTTGGTATGACAATTCTTATTGTACGAGGGTCAACTTTTTGAGGTACAACACTGGGTATTTTGGCTGCGTAGATGGCTTTTTCGACGGGTTTAAAGTACTAGATTCGCTCAAGTGAGTTGGGTATAAATGCATATTAACACTTACATCATCATTATGCAATGTAAGAAAAATATTATTTCCTTCTCGTATGCCAATGGTAGCAATGTCATTCAACCGCACCTCCCTCGTCGTCTTTGTCTCCCGAGAGTTTTCGTCCTGTAATACAACACGAACAGGATCTAAAATGGCAGGCGAAACATGTCCTACACCTCTCGCAATAAACCCAGCTACCTCTTTACGCACCCATTCCACCGTAAAAGTCATTTTTTCGGAAGTTTTGTCATATTCGGATTGAATGGTTTCATCGAGGAATGCGCGTTGGGAGGCGGGGATAAGATTTTTGGTCGTGGTCGAGTGTGATCCTTTCGAATTAGGTTTGTTGGAAGCGTAGTAACGGGTTAAAACAATAGATTTTCGTTGAAAAAGTACATTTTTATAGCCAGACAGTGTTCGGCTTATTATTAACCTCGCCGCGGCTGATGACGGTGACAACATCTTTTTGAATCTCACGTGGGAATATACACAAACACACTATAAATGTCAGATTCAAACAATCTATTCCCAACTTGCACAAAATCCTACATTAAGAGGTTCCAATTCTCATCGTGGTATCCTTTATTCTCCAACGTCTCCCTAAAAGCAACTATAATCAGACCTCTGGATGATAATTTTCGAAATTACTTGACTTCAGATGGAATATCTATTCCAGAAGGATCTGAGAACTAGTATGTATGCATTCAATAAAATTAGCAATTTAAAACTTTCTTCTTTCAACCCAGTCTAGCAAAAAGCACCCTGTCAGACTCTTCGGAGGAGGGAGATGACTCTGACAGTGATAAAGATGCTCAAAACCCGACTTACTCATTCCCACAATTAGACGAACAAATTCGCGCTCAAATAAAGAAATACGAGGCTGTATTTCCCAAGTTAAATTGGTCCTCTCCAAAAGTATGTTTGTTTTTCTCTTGAAAATTGTTTCCCTTTCTTTCATGTTTACATTACAAAAAAGGACACATCATGGGTTCTTCCCACTATGAAATGTACATCACCAGCGGATGTGTATACTATATTAAAATCATCTGATTTCGTCCTTCACGATTTGGATCCCCCCTCTGCTTTTCAGGGGTGTGAAGAAGGTGATGAATCCGATGATGATTCCTATGATCTTGAATTGGTCCTCAAAAAATGGTATCCCATCGATCATGGACGTGAATTCCGCTGTTTCGTTCGTCAAAATTACTTATTAGGTCTGTTTATAAAGTACTTTGCTTCTTCAATTTTTTCAGACAAGCTTAAAAAAATTATTCATCCAGGAATATGTCAGCGCGATCCAAATTACTACCCTACACTTAACGAAGAAAGTAACCTTGAAAATATACCGATTGTTATCAAGTCATTCTGGCTGGAACATATTCATGAAAAATTTCCGGGTACTTGTGATTGTACGCTGTTTTCTTCCGAAATAAAAAAAGAAATGATGGAAACATAACTTTCTAGATGTCTTTGATGTATATCTATCCCGCACGCTTTCTTCCGTTTATCTAATGGATTTCAATCCATATCACCCCAAAACGGACGCACTCTTATTCACATACGAAGAGCTTTTGCAGAAATTCAATGGCTTCCTTCAATCTCAAGACCAAAATTTGATCCGCCCCGTTTTCCATGTAATTGACTCACCCTCTCACCCTCATGCAGTTAGAACCGCGCCAGCACATCAACATAACGCTGTACCATTTGACATTCTACATCTAAGTGCGGGAAATGATATGACTACATTTACGAATACATGGGAAGAAGCCATAAAAGCAAATGTAAATTATAATGTGCATGATGATGATAATGATGATGATGCTTAAGGAAAGAAAAGAAAAGAGGGAGAGAAAGACCAAAGAATAGGCTATATCACTGCTCTGAAATCCTCTCGAAGAATTGTTTCAGCGTATTAGCCAACACATCCGGGAGAGCTTCCACTTCACGAAGGATGAGATAATACTGGAATGGAAACGTATCGAGATACCGGGAAAGCTGCAACTCCATCTTGCCATTTATGTTCTGATAGGACACTTGGTTCATATTTAATATTGAACTTTGTACCTGTCCCGCCTGATTAGAAGCCCCTGTTGCTGTTGCTTGATTCTGGTTTTGAGTATGCAACGAATCGATAACAATAAACACGACTAAGATACGATGCTCTTCCGCCATCCTGAGCGCATTGCGCAATTGTTCGTGATCTTGACATATTCCGTCCGATATAATGATCTCCAGCTGCCACAGATCTCCAGATGAACCTTTCGCCGACACACTGCGCCGCTCCCGTGCTTCTAAAAGCATATCAACACTTTTCTGTATAAGCCCTAATATATCTGTCTTAGACTGCGAGAAGTTAAAACTCTTCATCAGCTTTTCGCCCTCACGTTCACCGACCATTCCGTCTTCGAAGCGATGTGCCAGCTCGAACGTTTCTCCGAAACTGGCAATGGCTATTTCACCAGCCTCTAGACGATTAAGAGCTTTCGTGACCAGCGCAAGCGTTTCATATGCTAAATGGATCGAATGACTTTCGCCCATGCTCCGCGAATCATCCAGCGCGACTAGGATCTGATACTCTCGTTGACTGGGTCGCGTACGTCTCAACCAAATCTTATCCTTTGTATAATCAGAAGCAATATATGGGATTATCTTTTTCATATTTAGCTTCTTCCCCGTTTTGTAATCACCTTTGAGTCGTGTTGCTAATGTAGGTGCCAAGATTAATCGTAATTGTTCACAGAGCATAAAGGATAGATCTCTGGTCAAGGATTCGTAGAGACGCCATACATGTCCAGCTAATGATTCTGGCCGACCAATTTCGCACCACTTTTTGGTAATCTGTTCGACAGTCTCTTCAGAAATTGATGCGTCTCCGATCATTTCAATCATTTGCGCTTCCGCGAGTAGACGATCAGATGACGTTGGACCATTGGCCTCTTGAGACTCTGCTTGGCTTTCTGAAGGCCGGTCCCCATGAGGGGGTTTGGACTTCTCTGTCTCCTTCGCGGTTGGTGGAAGACTTTTCGAGTCGGACAATCGAACATTTTCGTTCTTTTGATCCGGCTGATCACGTTCCTCTTCATCCAACATCTGGACGTCCTCAGTAGCTATAGGCTTTTTATCTTTAGCAGGACCAAGTGCTTGGATATCATTGGGATCTTCCGCGCTTTCTGGTACGTATTCGACACGGGTGGGTAGATTAGACGTCGAAACTGATGGTCTTGTTAAGTCTGCCGAGTCAATATCTTGCCATTGCCTATGTATGGGTTTGGATGCATCACCCATCGCTATTGGTTCTCCATCAAGAGTGTCGTGGTGATCAACATCCATAGCACCATAATCGACGGAACTCGTGTTTGTTCTAAATAATACAGTTTCAAATAAACATAACAACAATTTTGGAATAGAATGTACCCTTGATTTAAGCCTTCATTTCCGATGCCTGAATTATCTTGCAACGTCTCGGCAGTTGTGTCAGCCGCTTCCGTATTCGTGGGATCGTCAGCGTCAGCCACCAGAGCATCCTCAGTTGAATTCTGATTCTGATTCGGAGCAACTCCTTGATTCCCTCGACTAGAATCCTCCATGGTTCCATCAGTATTATCTTCGGCATTAGGCTGCTCCTGGAAATCCTCTTGAGTGGGAAGCATTTGATCTTCGGGACCACCCTCTTCCTCTACAGGATCATCTCCACCTATGGAATGCGCATCGAATCGGGAGTCTACTTCCTCATCCTCATCACCTGGCACATCCTCAACATCGCCATCAGAATTACCCTTCTCCGATTGATCAATGTTAATATCATCAGGTAGATCCAATACCGATTCTTCTTGCACAGACTGCTCTAGTTGTTTCCCAGCATCAATTGGTGGTGCATTATCATCAGTATCAACCGGGTTATCTCCATCAGGTGCATTGTCGTCTTCCAAAGTTTCTTCCGCAGATGACTTTGATTCTTCAGAGGTTTGTGCCGCAGTATCCTTCCCAACGCTTTTGCTATCCTTCCCAGCTTGGTCACTTTGTTGCTTGTCATCTTCATGTTCTCCTTCCCATAGTTTCTCATCAATGTTTTCAGAATCACCTTTCTCCAGATCTCCGACGACGTCTTCTATATCGTCTTGTGGTTCTTCAGATTCGGATCCCGATTCATCCACATCCAGATCTTGCGTCTCCCCATCTACACCATCTATTTCAATTCCCTCATCATTACCTTCCGCTTCGCCCGATTCCCCTTTACCCTCTTCTCCCTGCAGTCCTTCAACTTGACTTTCATCTCCCACTTCTTGACCAATATCTTCCTTTCCTGTACCTTCCCCAAATCCAGTACCGTCCTGTGTTTGTTCCTTGCTGCTTTCGTCCATTCGTTGGTCTTCTGCCTCAGACGGTGGTTTACAGAAACCTTTTTGAGAGATCGAAAGAATCAAGCGTGCCAGAACATAGGTGAGCTTTCCGGACGCTTTGACGTATGCTGCTTGCAAATAAAGAACTGAATCGACCAGCTGCAAGTATGTATCAAGGAAAGGGGTTATACGCTGAAGTGCCGTTATCCTATCTTTCGTGGAACTGCTTCTAAGATTGACAAGGAATGATTCCAACCCAGTAAGGATATTCTTAGTCCCGAAAGCATTGGATAGTTCACCAGAATAGGATGCACAAGTCAAAGCTACGCCCTCAAGTTTCGAGGCATCGTTCGGTATTTGATACTTCTGACTTTGTGATCGAACTGTTTGGGCTGTTAAGAGCAAGAGTTCTATTATCTTCCTTTCCGACCATCGCAGTCCTCCGTCAACAACGAAAGTATCGACAGAAGCGTTGCCCGAAGGCATAGAGCGATTGAGCCATGTTATAATTGGCCGACAGAAATGTTGTAGTCTAGGTTCTTCCTCCATCCATTGTTGCAAAGATGTGGACACAGCAGCAATACGACCGCGTATTAAATGGAGTTGTTGAACCTCATCTGCAGTCTCTGTTATAAATGAAATTTTCTCGTAAACTTTTGGTTTTCTTACCTGCACTCATAAGCGGTGGGTTAAGGCAAACTACCCTATGTTGGAGATGACTCAGAATTTCCTCGTCATCTTTAAGGATGGCCAAACATGAAGTGATAGATTCTACAACAGTAGGCGATAACAGGAGAGAACCATGCAGTTCAGTCAAACGATTGCAGTTAATCAGCAACTCATTGATTGCGTCCTGTAATCCAAGGCACGTCCTATGCCAGGATTGAATATCCTCGACAATCTCGATAGATGTATCTGAGCGACACTTTGAGAGCGATGCTATTCGATTTGTCAATCGCTTTAAATCTTCATAATGCCCGCAATCTGTGCAATATCTAGAGAAACACTAGTTAAGTGGTTGCCCTATCTTATCCACCCAAATATTCACCGTACCTGGTATACGCGGTCAAAAAGAAGTTATAGCTAGACTCGGTAAAATTGAGGGCGCGTTGAAGATCTCCGGTAGCTACGTCGGGATGGTGAGAAGAGAATGAACCTCTTAGAGCCGGCATTAAAACTAAAAGTTTGTTGAAATATGTTTTATTCTTGGATGCTAACACATATGCACGGTTGTTTTCTTCGACCTCAGGTAATGGGTGATTCAAAAGCCAAAACCTGTCCGTCTGGCGTTGCAATATGCCTGGTTTGATTCGAGCAGAAAATCCCAAATGCTTCAGCCCCTGAAGAAGATCGACCCAAGCCCGCCTCTTGCGCATAAAAAGAATTTTGTGCGCCTTCAAATCAGAGCCAGCAGTAGCATCAGTGTCGGAGCTCAATTGCGTAGAGGTCGTTAAAATTTCTATGGCGAAATCTTCGATACGACGGTAAGGGAGAGCCTGAATGAATCGTTGACCGCTGGATTCCGCTATCTTCCGGAAGTTCACAAATGTCTTGGAAAGATTCGCCAGATAAGCAGGCGTCTCTATGGATGGATTTTGTATTTCGATTGCAGGAAACTCGACAGCGCTTGGTGAGAGCAAGAACTCCAGTTCAACGGAGCAGTCGTTTGGATGTTCCGTGTCAAACCCTTCTTCAATCGACAAATAAGGCGCAACAGATTCCTTCAATATATCGCGAAATTTGCGAATACATTTGTACAATTGTCGATGTGTACGTTGAGCACTCTGCTGCAAAGCATATACATTTATATCTTTCCAGCTGGCCAGCTTTATATAATCCCGAAGTTCTTTTTCAAGCGGTTTTCGTTTTTCATTTATAACGTGGTGTATAGCATTGTCAAACTGGAGGTAATAGCCATGGAGAGCGCGCAAAATCACACCGACAGGGCGGAGTCTCTTTTCGTGTGTCCCAGAGAGACAGAGTAAGTGAGCGTGTTCAGCAAATGAAAACACAAGTTGCAATCGATATCTGTACTGGCCTAACGAGCTTGTCGAAATGAATTCGTCGATGACCGATATTATTCCAACGAGATAAGTATCAAGACTTTCTGCATGCAATGATCCTCTGACCGTCAGATCATACATGCGGGCCCACCAGTCGACAGTTTCAGTTTCGAATTTTAAAACTTCCGACTCGAACAGATTTGACCATGATGATAATTCTGTCCTTCTCCATGATACTATTATGTCGGTTATCGCCGTTTGATGGAGGGCAAGACTATTCTCTCGGTTAGCGTATGATTCCCAGTCAGCAACTTGCATGACTAATTTTTCCAGACTTGAAAGGACGCGAGCAATTGAGCTCTGCACGCTGAACTGAAGGATGGTATCACATTGATCCTGAACATGTCGGAGTATCATTTGGTCAGGCCATTTCTGTAATAATTCTAATAGTCGGTCCCGCAGACCCGAGACAACCACAAAAGCTTTCTTGGTTTCAGAGATATTGCTGTCGTAGTAGAAATTATATGAGGTTTGCTGATGCGGCTGACACATTAAACCTTTCCATAGAATTGATAGTCTGAGGGGCAAGCTGTCTCTGTCGAGTTCGGGAAGTGATCCCTCGACTGTGAGTATGTGGAGTAGAAGATCGCGTCGCAGCTGCCAAAATTGTTCCTCTATTTTTTTAAACGTACCCAATTCCTTTATGTGGCATGTGATCATCCGGTGGGTAATGTAGATGATGTGTTTCATGCTCGAAGACAAAACCAAGCTTTCGTCATCCGTTTGGGGTTTCGTTCCGAGGTCTAGCGTATTTTCGGAAGAGTCCGAAAATAAAGGGAAAAGAGCATAGAAATCAGCTGAATCGTCTTCCAGCGAGCTGTCCACTGTCTTATGACGATATAGAGATTGTGAGGCCCTCGCTTGCTGTTCTTCAGTAGTGTTTTGTCTAAGCCATAGGGTGGCCGCTTTATCGAAAACCTCGCCAAGTTGAACGAAGCCTGCGGTTGCTGAGTTCTCTAATACGTATTTATACGAGGAAGCGAGAAGGAAGTACAACGATTGTTTAGGTGTCAGATCTTTGTGTAGCGGTATGTCTATTGCGGCGGCCGTGGGGAATTCAATCAATGACGAGTTTAGAATGTTTGTTGAGGTATTTGCTTCAGAGACAGCACTGAACAGATGGAGACCGAATTGAATGAATAATAACGCCACCGAAATTGGATGCACGATATCGGATAGATCTGTATACCCCTTATCCAATCGCTGCAGAAATCCCGTTATACTATGACGAACAGTGGAAATTTCTGGCATCAAAACGGGGACTTCCCGGGAGTATGCAGTAGCCGCGACCAAGTTTGAGAATTTGTCATTAAAAATGAATTGATGTATGAACGAGCGTATTTCATCGAAAAGGCAATGAAGACGAGATAAATCCACCTTGCGAAAACTAGGATCAGGATACTCCCGTAGTTTGTTTCTGATATTTCTCAACTCAGCACTTAATAGGGAAGAGAGCGGCGTCGGTCTATCACCGAAGAAGGATTCTGCAGCATGCTCGGCAAATTCCAGTAATGTGGATGTCTTCAGTTCTCCCTTCTTGAGAAAATCGAAGGTAGATTTTTCAGAAGCCAATGGGTCCATTGGGAAATCGGGAAGGTACAATTCGAGCATACCGGTACCGAGTTCTATCCATGCCCTCGCTAGATGAGAGGGGGATTTATTACCTTTGGATTGTAATGGCTCCAGGAAAGGGATAACACGTTTGGCCACGATTTGAGAGAAGTTATAATCTGATGTTTTAACCAGGGAGGCGGCTAAGACAGATGTCTTCGTGTGTGCCCCGGCATCATGAATAGCTTCCCGATCTTCAGTAGAATATGTGTCTCGAAAACATTCAGCCAGCTATTATGTCGATAATTATAACCGAAATACTCGTTCCTAAAAAAAAAACTCACCAGGCATACAGAGCCCAACCACAATGTATAAAGTTGACCAAGACGATCAAGTGATTTTTGACATTGGTCCAAGAGAATACGCGTATGTAACAGAAAACCTTCGGGCTGTTTATTTAGGTTGTAGAATGTAACATCATCGTAGCTTATTTCTGTGTGAGTAACGAGAAAACAGGCAATTACAAATACGTACCAAAGGGAGACAACATCGCGTAAGAGAACTGGTGTTAATAAAACCGCAGGACCGGTTTCACTCTAGAATGCAGAATGAGCACATGTATAAAACATCCAATAAAGTCAAACCAAAGGGTAGCAATGATCTTCCAACGCATTGATAGATCTCATCCAAACTTTCAGACAAGAGCTGACATGAGATAACAGACTCGAACATTCATCTATTGAGACGTAAGTGAACTGGAAACCAGACATAGAATCGAATCACATTTGCCACAGTTAAACATCGACGATACCTGCTCCACGAAACCTAAGCCGTGCGACTGGTTTTTTCCGACATATCGAGCAACATCAAGTAACAGTTTAGATGGCTCGCGTGTGTCCTGGCGGTTTCATTAACTCATCTCATCTAAATCTGAGAGTTTTAGTAGAGGCTTACATTGTCAGAACCTCTGAACAAACGTTGGAATACGGAATCAATCCAGCTCATTTCGACGACAGCGAGGAGGGAAGAATCTCTGTAATACTTATGTCCATCAATTTCAGTATTAGCGGACCTTCGACTGATACCGATATCTGTAAAAGAATCAGGATCAGAGGAGATCAGAGAAGAGACAGATAAATACCCGTGGAAAAATTAGATTCAAGAGACTTGATTGGATCTAGGAACAAATCGACGAAAAGCACGCAACGACATGTCAAGGCTTTCCAAATCTGATGCATTCCGTGACCGGTGGTCAATCGAATTTCTTTTGCAAATTCCGCTACACAGCTACGGAGGGTGGAGCAATCCCATTCATTCATTTTATCGAGGGCTTCAATATACCATTGATTTAAGACTACCGCGGAGGAAAAATTCAGAAAAGGCCCCAGAGCCGAATCTCGGAGGTGTTCTGCAAAGTCCAACATTGTTTTCAATTGATGTATTGTCTTCTAATTAACGGAATCAATGGAGTTCGTGTATGCTGGGTGTGAATTCATACCGAAGTCCCATTCAAAAGCAACTCGGACTCGGAAATAATCCGGCTTACAAAAGACAGTGTTTCCAAACATAAAGGATACAAGCCTGTGAGGCCCGGGCTGATGCCCCTAGGCTTTTCTTGGATGGAATAGTAGAGACGAGATTGGCGGAAGAACGATTGCTCAGGCTCTACAAACGAGTCGTAGAATCGGAGCTGCAATACCAAACCCAAGGCACCTGAGAATATCGTTGCAGGAGAAACCAAGCTGGTGTTCATGAAAGACCAAGGTTCATGGCACATGAGTATGTCGAGAGGCTGTAATAGAATTAATATAGTGGATTCGGGTGCTTGTGAATAAACCCACTTGAGCTGCAATAATATTCGGTGGTACATGCAAAGATTTTGCAGTAACCGTTTCAAAACAAGCTCTTGGTTCGATTAATTTCCTATCCGCACATATGCAGGTGAGAATGCTGCACAATTCTGAGCCTTGTTCATCGGACATTAGACTCGCGAAAGAACGAAGCAAAGGAAATGCGGAAGGCCGGAAATAACGAACGAGGACATCGATGGACGCAAAATATGTGGCCATGGAAGAGTCACGCGAACCATAGTGGGTCCGGAGCATTAAATTGTCCCATAAACTCATGAGAGTTGAATCGTAAACTAAGGAACCATGTCGCAAAACGATCATGGAACTGCTTCCGGAACTCACATTAACCGAATAGCCACGACGTGTTTGCTCAAAATTCAACGCTTCTTGTTCTGGGTTGAACTCGGATAAAGTTCTGGAAGGAATCCGTAAGGCGTTGTATAGTCTGCAAGTATCCTGTTCTGTAATGCTATCATCAATCAAGTGGATCTCGACTCCACGGTTGCGCATTGCTCTTGATAATTCACCATTTCGAGGATCGATAAGTAAGATAAGTCGGAAATCCGGATGAGGATACAGAACTTCAGTAGCTGCGTTCACATGGCCCTGTTCCGTAAGAGTAAGGCAACCGTTCGGTTCACAGAGTGAATTTAATCGATCGAGTACGGAAGGATTGCAGAAATTGGCATTGTCAAACACCAGCCAATATCCAACTTTCATAGCCTTTAGGAGCGGCCCGTCAGCCCAGCCGAACCGAACATTGCTGCCATTGTCGGAACTGACTTGCTCAAACGAACCAAGGATGTCCCCAGTATCCATACCACTGTTCAAAGATATCTCCTGGAGCTGAGAACCAGTAATAGCAGCTAAATAACGAACTAGTTGGGTTTTGCCAGTGTTTGGAGCTCCGGATATGATTGTCAACCAGCCTTGGTCTATACATAAACCAGCAGCTGATAGGGGACGCATATACCCTTGCAATTCAACGACGCTATGGCAGGACCGATGATCGCCGCGTTTAATGGAGCGTGCTCCAAGCTGTACATAATCTCTACCAAAGGATACGTGCGTAAACCTCTGCAAGGTCGACAGATCAAGCGAGCCAAATATTCCTCGAAAAATATCAACCACACGATCACGATCCGCGATCGTACGGAATCGCTGCAGATACAGAGGATCCAAGAACGTGGAGGGGTGCAACGCAAGAGACCCACAAAGCAAGCCGGCCCAACGTAAAACGTCTCTGAGATTAAATTCCCAAGGGCCACCGTCTTTACCCAAGAAACCTTTAGTGGTCTCTTCTTGCAGCTGGGAATTGAAGGTCACCATGAACCGAAGCCACTCCTCCTGTAGATCAGGGAACTGGCTACGACATATCATATACATGTCTTCGACCGTTAGCGTTTGAATATAGACTTTAGTGAAACGATCGAGGAATGACTTCGGTAGTCCTTTTCTTCCACCGCCTTGGTTAAGAGGATTTTGAGCGGCAAAGATACGAAAATCTGGATGTTTTGGGAAGGTTTGACCTAATTCCGGAATAAAAACGGAACCTCGATGATCTAAGACGGCATTTAACCCCTCCAGTACTGTTTGGGTTGCTAAATTCATTTCATCTAAAAGAACCCAACCTCCACGTTGCATGCACTGAAGGAAGGCCGCCTCCTTCCACTCAAAAACACCCGCCTTGTTCCCTTCCACGGGATAGTCCGTTCCAAATAAATCGATAAGTTCAGTCTGATCCGACAGGTTAATGCGAACAAGGCGTTGACATGCGATGTTGGCAAAGGCAGAGACCAGGCTTGTCTTACCAACTCCAGGACTACCTTCTAACAGGATGGGTTTATCCAGTTGACAGGCACGAAGTAGACGTCCAACATTAGTCAAAGTGGCAGGAGCGAGATAATTAAACCGGTTACTTTGTTCTAGGGCAACCAACCCTTTAATCATAGTAAAAGGTCCTACAGTCACATGGGATGCTGAATCATTTATGGAACCAAACGTTCCCTCTTGGATGCTAGCAATGGATGTAATCTTTGAAATTTCTACTTCGGCCTCCTGTCTCAGTTCGTGGATAGCTTTCAGTGTCCAGCTAGAGGTGAAAGGAGATGTTTCGAGGCCATCAAGGCAAACCATACGAACTGCATGATACTGGGGGATGGAATGAATACCTGTTATTTGGAAAAGGAATTTTTACTTACAAAAATTGTGGAAGGAGCTAAATATGTTTGAGAATGTATCATCCTATTCATAAAGTTAATCACTGTCTAAACAGAAAGAAAACATAAGCACCGTATGATAAGATTAAAGTGGTCATACCAAAATATCCCTCATACTCATTGCCGCAGACGCAGAGAGCTTGGAATTCATCCACTGTCTGAAACGTAGAATATACTGCGTATATTCGTAAAGACGTTCGTTTTTCCAGGATTTTTCAATAATAAGCTGAAGATCCAGGATCGAGTCTATAGAAGGGACCCAAATTTCGGTGAAACGGTTGCGTAAGGCAGGGGACAGTTCTTTCTTGCCATAATCACCACCAGGATTCATTGTCGCCACTAATTTGAACTCAGGATGTGCAATTACTGTAGCATTCTCGATGTCGTCGCCACCCTTCTCTGCTAACACAACACTTCGAGATGATTCTAAGACACTGTTTAACCTTTCCAGCACCGAGTCATCCGCTAAAGATATCTCGTCGAGCAGAAAAACGTGTCCCTCTCGCATGGTGTGCACGAGAGGTCCGTCTTTCCATTCAAACAAAGCAGAGGACTTTTTTATCGCAGAACTAAGTTCATTAATTTCTGATATCATGCCGGGTGGCTGTGAAGTTCTCCCTAGCTGATCCAAAAATAAAAGAACTTCGTCAATGTTGGTGAGATTTGAAGGTCGATCTTCCTGGGAGAGGGAAGCAATCAGTCCCTCGCACCTCTTTAACAGATCAGCTTGTTGGGCACTCCGATTTCGGATGGGCCGTTGGCTGCCAATCAGGTCAGATGTTTCTGTGCTCTGATGACAACTCAATGTCACCAATGATTTAGAGATCGCGGACGCATACAACTGACAGACGGATGTTTTCCCTGAACCAGTCTCTCCAACTAGCAATACGGGTTCGTTATAATGGAGAGCGGTAGCTACGAGAACGAAGAGGCGCCTCATGGCAGAAGTCCAAATGATGTTTGAAGACGCAACAAAATCTACTCCAGACGGTGGATGTCGATATAGTTCATCCTCTAAAATTGACTCCTTCATGACAGCTTCGATTACTTCCTTAACCACGGCTTTGCCTTCTGGACGACGGGTCCTTTCTGCCAAAATCATATAACCGTTTTTAGCCAATTCATATGTAGTTGAAGCTTCTCGACCGCCCCAACGAAATAAGTCCCGTAGTGTTGCAAAACCATGCTTAGCTTCAAAAACACGATCGGCTTGCCTACGCTTTCCCAATTCCTGAAACACGTTAACAATTTTCTTAGCATAAGAATCTGGTATCCGACAACGCTCCGACAATATGAACTGCAGTTCCGATTGTGGAACGTCGTCGAAGTGAACCTCTAGAAAACGATTACGGAAAGCACGCGACAACCGCTTTCGACCCGCATAAAGTCCAGGAGGGTTCTGAGTAGCAAATAACATGAAATGAGGATGAGGTCGAATAACTTCTTGTGTTTCTGGGATAAACAATTCTCGATTATCGTCCAACAACCGATTAAGAGCTTCAAGGACATCAGTTGGCGCAAGGTTCAATTCATCAAGGACTATCCAATCTCCGTTTCTGAGGGCTCGAACGAGCATGCCGTCTTTAAAAGTTAATTTCCCTGTATCCGGGTCGGAAATATATGAACCAAGGTATTCTTGTATATCTGTGTGTTCGTGATTGTTGATTCTAACAAACTTGTGACCTGTTTTGCGTGCAAGGTATTCGATAGCACTGGTTTTTCCACTTGAGGTGGGCCCTTCGATAAGAACTGGAAAGTGGTGACCATATATGATACGCGCAAGATCACCAAGTTTCGTTCGGACTGACGGAGTGAGTATGTATTCGGGAACGGGATCCTTCATTAGATCGCCGCATTCAATCCAAAATGATCCAATGAGTTCATGCTTATCGTTCGAAGGAGCCAGCGGAACGTGTGCCATAGCGGAGGAAACATTCTTTATGCCAGAGAGGAAGTGCCGCTCGGCCAATTGTTTGATTTTATTTGCACTAGTTACTTCCAAAACCATGGAGAACGCCATTATACAACCTTCCCATAATGCTCGTCGCAAACCAAAACTAGGTGCCGCTTGCGATGTAAACATCAGAGCCCTTACTAAAGTACGGATACTAAAGTGAGGTCGATGGTTGGAACCATCCGCCAGTTCATGTTTATCGGACATCGACTTTACCCGTATATAAAACTCTACAACATCAAGTAAGGCTGATTTGTCTGTGATAGCACAGTGACCGATATATTGTTGTACTATCGACAGGAGTGCGTCTTTGTCCGTGTCTGGTGAAGGAACGTATAGTTCCGTAAAGCGGGTTCTGATGTTCATTGGCAAATCTTTTTTACCAACATCTGTTGCAGGATTCATGCAAGCAAAGAGGCGAAAATCAGGATGGCGAGGGATTGGTTCAAAGGAACCTTGTTCGGAAAGAACTATTGATGCAGTTGGACCCTGCAGAATGGATGAAATACATTCAAGAGTCTCAGAACTCGCAAGATTGATTTCGTCCAATAGCACCCTAGAGAATATGAGAATCAGTGTGAGACTCTAAAACTCTAAAACAGAACTCACCAGGTACCCTCACGCAGTGCACGAACGAGCGGTCCTTCGATAAATCGGAACGCCAACCTACTTTGACCACGTACATGCTCCATATCAAAGAGATTCACATCTTTCAGAAAATCAATCCAATCTGATTGACGAACTTGATGGATTCCTTGTTGCAATTTTCTTCGCTTTCGGGGTCCGTCATTGGTTGAGTCCTTCTCTTCATCAGGCCTGATTACACATTCAATCAATCCTAGTAAGAACAAAACATAAAAATTATCCAACTTACCCATTTCCCGTCATATCTATCTCATCTTGGTCTCGCGCTTGAATCTTCTCCAAAGCCAACCGAACACATTCTTTCCAAAGACCAACAGCCTTTTTCCACTTTCCGTCACTTGTGGCGACGCGAACGGCTTGTTCAAACTTCGCATTTTTTTTTCTACTGAAAGTGATGCCAAATAACTTAATGAACTGCTGCTGTAGTTCCCCTGCGGAGATCTTGGCGTCAACAGGTTTGAAGTTACCTAAAAGATCTGAGCTCTCCGTTTGATTGCTCAGGTTAAGGGATATCAGGGGACGATTCAGTATGGCCGACAAGTAAGATATAGTAGTCGTTTTCCCAGTCCCGGTTTCACCCACCAGTAGAACTGGTTCTTGCATTGAAACACATGTGGCAACTTTCTCAAGGAGAACCAACGCAGATCTATGTGTGGCATATAAACGTTTTGAAACTCTGGATTCACCTACAACCGGGGCGGCAACCAGACGAATTCGTCCAATAGTCAAAGAAAGAGTGCGATCATTCGTATCTTTGTCCAGATACATTTCCGGCCGGAAATTATCCACAATCCACTGGATGCGGTCCGGATCCAAATCGAGATGCTTTATAAAGGTATGGGATATAGCCTCATAGTATAGCCGAGAGACCTCAGAGAATGCTCCTGCACCGAAGAATATATCTCTGGCTTGAAAGAAAATTTCTTCACGGATAGCAACATTCGGGAATACACTGGCAAACGATATTTGCGAAGGAAGGGGGGACGTGGCGGGAAGCGACACAATGCGATCAATCCGTTTGCACCAGGCCTCCAGGTCATGAATACCCACTGAACGAACACCAGCGACCTGAGGCGTGCGGGATATTTCTAACCAAACGTTGATGCACAGTTTAGCAATGGAAGGAATGAATGAAGGATATTTTCCGGATATGATATCTAGCAGATCGTCTTCTGTCAATGGGGACATATCAACCCGTGAGAATTTATGAAAGCCTAGGAATGAAGGATCTGGTAATGAGCCATCGCTACGAGGGATTACAGAACGAGTGGCAAAAACAGAAAAATTGCTTTCGGCAACAACCAGAGGTCGACCGGTTATTTCCAGAGTTACTGGACTTCCGATATGTTTTTGCAGATGGAATCCTTCCAAAATGGGAATCAAGGCTCCAAGTACGTCAGAACTCGCTCTGTCAATATCTTCTAAAACTAGCCAACATCCATTTTGCATTGCTTTGACGATAACACCGTCCTGCCATTCAAAATTTCCTGGATTTTTGGTAGACGAGACATATGAACCGAAAAGTGATTTGACATCAATTGATGTATCCGCTAGGTGTATACTAACAAGTTGATGGATAGAGGTAGGATATAATAAAGATGCTAAGTGGTTTAAGGTTGTGTATTTACCTCCGGAGGGAGGTGAGGATAGAAGAATAGGCAAACGCAACGAAAGTCGGAGGGCAAGAGCACGTAAGGTTTTTCTGGAAACTGAAGTTGAGATAAATGAGTTTGTAGACTTCTGGGGGACAGGTTGTTTCAAAAGCAGAACGCCTTCGACATTGGCAATACGAGGCCTAAGTGAAGAGTTACTACACAATGCATTACACTAAGAGAAAGGTCACAAACGTTATTTTCGTCAAGTCCAGTCGCTCTATGGGTCCAGAATCTCCTGTACTGTAACAATCGTCCCGCTGTAACAGACCTTCCCTCAACTCCTGTACACGCAATGTTTCTGACAGTGGGAATACCCATCCGTCACTCGTTTCCTTCTTGTTCTTGGCGGAGAAGCAGGACTCAATAATAACGTCCGCTACCCCTAAAGGCCCAAGATATTCCTCCAAAAGCTCATCCCGCTGACGCTCAGATAAACGTGCATGAATAGCATAAGTGTGAATTGCGAGACACTTAACCCCTTGATCGGCAATGGGCATTTTCAGAACATTGAAGAGAGGTGTTGGAGACCATTTGAATATCATTGGAGCATGAGGACATGCAAATAAAATGCGATAATAGGCTAACAGTCTAATACGAAGCTGTGAAAGAGGCATAACTTCGATATCGTTCAAAAGGCCGCGAGCAAAATATGTGCTATGAATAAATGTAGCAAAAATTCTAACAAAAAAAAATTAATTTTCTACTATAGGGGCTTTGAGTGATACATACGGGAATAGCTCTTCGTGAACATTCAAAAATAATGCAAACGCAGCTAGTTTTTGAGATTCGTTCCCACTTTGATCCAACCACCTTGCACATAGAATAGGTAAAATGGAGCGAAATTTTGAACAAATTAAAATAGTATATGTAGGATTTAGTAAAAAATCCGAGAGCTGGATTACAATGTTCTCCAGTGAAGTTGAAGTCAAGGAGGCAGTAGCGTCTAAGGATGGTATTATGGCATTCCATTGACAACGTAAGTTCATGGCAAAATAAGGAAATTCGTCCATATTTTTATTTCTGGTTGACCGATCCTGCGACTTCTAATGGGCTCGCTGCAAGGATGAAATTGGCTCGAAATTTGCGTAGGCGCCCAGCGACTAAATGTAATTCAATATCACGTGCCATTTCAGTAGTGGGTAACTTTCCCACAATAACCCTTGAGAGCGCCCATTAGCTGGGAACTGTACAGTCGCAAAGTTATCGCTGTCACCCATCCAAGAGCACCTTCAACACTCGTAGTCGCGCCGTTCGACTTTTTTTACTACCTCTCCAAAAAAATATGCCAGGAGTACGAGACGTGGCGTAAGTCATTGGTCCCCCTTCATACCACATATCCTTATTCGTTTCGTAGGCCAGACGCCTTTATTGCTGCCTATTCATCACATCTTAAACGTTCAGGAAAATTAGATGTTCCCGTATGGGTTGACATCGTAAAAACAGGTGCTTTCAAAGAACAAGCACCATATGACCCCGACTGGTTTTATGTTCGTGCAGGTAGGTTTCAACGAATTTGAAGATGCTAGTAGACTCATTGATTAACCAGCGGCTGTCGCTCGTCACATATACCTTCGCAAACATGTCGGAATTGGAGCTTTAGCTAAACTCCATGGCGGTCGTAACCGTCGCGGAAACCGACCCTCACATCACGCAGATGCTTCAACGAACATCCAACGCAAAGTCTGCCAAGCTTTGGAAAAAATTGGTGTCCTTGAGCTCGCCGCTGATGGCGGCCGCCGGATTACTCAAGACGGTCAGCGTGATTTAGATCGTATTGCCACTGCCATCGTGGAAGCCGAAAGGGAAGACGCAGATGAGGAAGGTGATGATGCTGTCGAAGAGGAAGACGACGAGTAAACCTACCCAATATATTTTTACGCTTAATATGGCATGCATGTCAACTATGGTTATACGTATGTTCATAACATTTAAATCGACAGTTTGATCAACAATTCTGTCCATACTGTCGTATTTTCAAGATCTAGATACTGGTGAAGAAAATCACCCATGCAGACTACAGATTCTCGCTTTCAAAATGTATCAGCATATTTATGAATCCTTTTCTCCGTGAACCTGGCCATTCGCGTAGGGAGATGATCCGAGATTGGTTGCAAAACAATAAGTTGTCGATGCACACGACGTGGTAGTAGTCAAAAAAAAAAACTCGCTAGCCCATTAGAACCTCCGCTATGTACGCGCAATTTGAATTCTCTCACAACTTGAAATTGAAGAAGTATCTTTTCTACACGAATAGCAGCTAGATGCATACATGATGACAAGACGTCCTAAACTTCAGCGAGATTGCCGTGAGAAACTAATCCGAGCGGCCTACCACTTGAAAGTAGTGAGGCTATGTACATCCCAATCCAAACCGGTAGAATGGGCTCAAGACCAGAAACCGCAATGGCGCATATGTATCTATGCATATTATAATATACCTACCTTTCTCGGTTCCCTTCTGTATCAGTAGATGAACATGCACACTTATGCTTCTCCCCCAAAAACCTTTAGCTTCATGATATATACTTATACTGACCTTTTCACCAACCAGAGAATCACAGCCAACTGTGTCTGTCCAAAATTATGTTTTGCCTGACACTTATCAATTATTTCCCAAGCTAACTTGAAATCCTTCGCTAGAGCAGTTGACTCGGTCGTTTCCTTTATCCCCGGTTTATTTTCTCCTACCCAAACAGTAGGAAGCTAGTTAAAACTGTAAAAGGCGTTTTGTATAGGGTAGTAATCGTTATAATGATATTTTCATGGTTAGATTGAATCCCTATTGTTCGTGTCCTTATGCATACAAGAATTTCAAGAAAGCCTATGAAGGTGAGGCCGGTGAGGTAACTTCCGAGTGTTTTGTAATCGGAAGGGTCTTTCCTAGTTCAGCCAGTTCCAAATTACCATATTTACGTCCAGCGTATTATTATTATTCTAATAACATTAACGTTTTTTCCAAAGGTTATTGGAATACAAAATTGCCAAGAAGACATGACACTTACGAGCTAGTCCACAGATTATAAGGAGTCGTACGTGCCAGACTCGGACGTCCTCGAGCCTCACATCCCCGGATTCTCGATCGACATGCATTCTCTTGTATCCTTCGGGTATGTTTGTTGGTGCCGCGGTGTATGACAGAAACACGAATAATTAAAAAAAAAGACTCGGACGCGGCAATGAAGTTACCGAAGCGGCGCGTCACTTTTTCCCAAAAGAGCGACAAGTTAAACTATCTCCAAATAAATACCCGTAGGATAGCTGCAACACGGGAATTAAGGGTAATGAGGTAAAGCCGCTGTGCCATGGTTGGTTCCTCAATGGGGCTGTGTTGTGTGGGCACAATCGAAGGGCTAACATATACAGTGAATAGACGCATGTTTGCAGTCAAAATTGACGTGGTCGTGAGTCCGGGTTAGGCTATGTTGAACTCCAGCGTCACCGTACTATATTACCGTCGTAGGGTCTGAGTGAGCTCAATAGTAAGTTTAATTAGCACGTCTAAAAAGGAATGTGAGGCACATAGTAAAATCAATCTCGGCGTTGCGAGCTCAAAAAAGGAAAATTGGATTACAGCTAGGCTCCTTGAGTATCCTCTTAATATTCCCGTTCAGTTGGGTCAGATCAACTCATCTCAGTTTCTATTGAACCCTCAAAGATATAAGTGAAGCATTTGACTTCAACACAAGGATTTACAAATGTAAAGCCGTGGCCATACCAAATTAGCCACAAGCGTTGGCAATCCATTGTCCGACTTTTTGACACTTCAGTGGGCAACTTTTGAATTCTGTTATCATGTGCTTACTTAGATCAGGCTCGGTATTTCGGTGAGTGATAACGCGCGCCACGCGATATCTATTCTTGATATTTTTTTAAATTTTCTCCCTCACTATCTAACCATGCCGGACCATTGATCGTCAATGGGATGTAGTACAGCTATCTGCTTGTTTAACGTTAGTAGTGTTGGCACTGTACAGCATGTTTATAATCGGAGCGAATAGAGGTCCGGCGTTCTCAGATCCGTTCTTCGTTCTATTTCGCTCGCAAGACCGACCACCCGCGGGTTCCCTGTCTTCTGTCTAATTGTATTTTTCGTTTTCCCTGAGTCTGGCACTCAAGAAATGTGGAGAAGATGGGGATTATAACTGTATCTAGTTATGGTCCTGGGCACAGGATCGGGCGCCTAATATATGTTGCCCCACAAGCGACCACGATTTCCCAAAATATATCAACAAGGTTCGCAAAGTAACACACACTCTAAATAGAAAAAAAATCGTTCGACCAGTTCCTCCCCTTTCTTTTCATTCTTCCACGATGCTTGCTATCGTGCGCCCTTTTGTACGCCCTTTGGCTTACCGTTCTTCCAAATTCCCTATAGAAATAATCGTCGCGACGTTTGTTTTTACTACTCTAGCTTATTTTCACATTATCCATGCCATCAAGCATTCCTCATTCCTCTCATCGCCCTCCATTGCTCATATTTTTCGACCCGCTTTTGCTCTTCACACTGGTTCATCATGGGTTCCAGTTCCAGAAACTGAACCAATATTGGCTGAACTAATTCAAATATCCTTGAAACCTCTTTACGGTACCAACTTCTCCAACACAGAAACTCAGGATGGCCTCGTTGACCTCATGGCCTATCTCACGAAAAACATCCAAACACGTGATGGAATGACATACGATAATGGTCTATGTTATAAAGCGAACTCAGAATGTTTCAGCGTGTATCAACCTGAGAATGGTTTGTTTACACTTGCATTTCTGCCTGGCTCCCGCGAGGCTTGGTCGGTTGCATTGGCATCCCAACACTCAGTCATCCAACAGTCTTTTCATTTCCAGGTCGAGCCGGCACATACAAATAATCCTGAATCGATAGCCGAGATGCGCAGCGGCAAATGGGTTGCATATGCCGCCCGTGCATTTGTCCTTCGTTTTTGGGATTTACTCAAGGTGGGTCTCTGCATACGTCCGGATTCTTTCTTATTTTTAACTGTGTTTATGTATAGAGAGCTGACAGTGCCGATATACTTGTTGTTCTACTGGGATATATCCTTATGCACGGTACATTTATTCGTCTCTTCCTTACTGGCCGCAAACTCGGTTCGACCCTTTGGCTCCCCACCGCCATTCTTAGCTCATCTATAGCAGCGTTTATATTGACATTACCCGTTGCTTCTTACCTCAATCTTCCTTTGGATCCTATTTGCCTGTCAGAGGCACTTCCCTTCTTTGTCATAGCCATTGGTTTTGATAAAGCACTCCAACTTGCCCGTGCTGTCTATACCCATCCGCAATTTCACCTTCCCACGTCATCTACCGGCAATCCCTCCTCTGACAAGCAGAACATGCCCATCAAACCGTCTCACCTAGTTGTAATTGATGCGTTTGACTCCGTTTCTCCTGCCATCGTCCGCGACTTTGCAATCGAAATTGCTGTACTCCTAGTCGGAGCCAATAGTCGAGTTACGGGTTTACGAGAATTTTGTGCTCTCGCCGCGTTGATATTAACACTGGACTGCGTTGCATTGTGCACCTTCTACGTTGGGATTTTGACTGTCCTTGTTGAGGTCGGTCGGATTGCCAAGCTAAAAGAGGAAGCCAAGCAAAGTCAAGATCAACCCATTCAACCGTTTGCCCCAAGTGGAATACTCAAACGCTCGTCTAAAAACGTATCAAGCATCGATATGACATCTTCAGCACGCAAGATTTCTGAACCCAAGTCCAAACTTGAGAATCCAGCTGGTCGACTCAAATTGCTTCTCATCGTCTCTTTTTTGACGCTTCATCTACTCAATTTATTGACCACCCTTGCCCCTGATGTTGCCATTGCACGATATCGCGGTCGCGTCATTGGGAAAAGGGCCTCACCAATTTCGGATGATCAAGTTAACAAAGAAGAACTGGGATATGGCAAGGGTATCTATGTCCGCAAAGTTGATATTGAAGAAGAGGTTTGGAAGCCCGTTATGGAGGCATTGGAGGTTTTTATCGAGATCAATCAAGTGGATAAAGTTGTTGTTAAAGTTGACCCACCTGTCTCTCTAACTGTCGTTGTACCACCTTCCTTGAGACCTGCCGTGTCAAACCCTCCCGTCATTCAGGGTTCCTCAGCTCCCCACGCTGGACCCGTTAGCAGACTCTTGGACTACTTCAGTACTGTTTTCACTGGTTCGTATGCGTCTCGTGTTTCCCAAGTGGAGGGCCAACAAGCATCTCTACCCCTTTCCTCGTCTACTACTGCCCCATCGCCTCCAACACCTTGGACATCCATTCTCCGCGATCCGGCGCTCTCGAAATGGATTGTCGTTGCTCTGGCATTGAGTGTTTTCTTGAACGGTTATCTTTTGAAGGGACTCAGTGCAGCGGCTGCACGGGCACATGTCGTTCAGCAGCAGCAAGAGCGGGCAAGAGAACGAGACAACAAAATTACCAAAGGGAAGAGGGTTGTACTTGTTGAAAGCTCAAGCTCAGATGAGGCCGATAGGAAGGTTGGGAAAATCGAGATTCATAAACCTTCGCCTCGGGTTGCCAATAAAGAATTCAATCTCTCACGGCCGATGGAAGTTGAACAGTCTGCATTGAGCCCTGTTCCTGTGCAGGCGTCACAACAGCTGATTGCGCCTACACCCGTTGTACCTATCACTTCTATCTCTACCTCCTCTTCATTATTACCCCCACTTGCGTTGCCCACCCCCGAGTTTTCAAGAGTGCCATCACCTGATAAGGACAAGAGAGAGAAGGCTAACAATTCTTTACCTACTCCTGCTTCTAGCAACAGTTCTCCTCTTGTCACACCGATTACCACTCCTGCAGGTCCTACAAGGCCCTACGATGATATTGTGACAATCTTTGAATCCGGCCCGGAGGGTGTTAAACATCTTACCGACGAAGAAGTGATTTTGTTGACTCAGAATGGAAAGATCGCTCCTTATGCCCTTGAAAAGGTTCTTGGGGACCTAGAGAGAGCCGTCAGAGTTCGTAGGGCCGTCATTTGTGAGTATTTGAAACTCCTAAATAAAGTTCATTTGTTCAACTATTTTCTTTAGCTCGCGCTTCGGAAACCAAGACGCTGGAACATTCTTTAGTCCCTATGAAAGATTACGATTATTCTCGTGTCCTTGGCGCATGCTGTGAGAATGTCGTTGGGTATATTCCTTTGCCCCTTGGTATTGCTGGTCCATTGACGATTGACGGACGTTCGTATCATATCCCAATGGCTACGGCCGAGGGCACACTCGTTGCTTCCACTTCTAGAGGATGCAAAGCACTCAATGCTGGTGGAGGTGTGACAACTGTTGTGGTTAAAGATGGGATGTCTCGTGGTCCGGCCGTCGACTTCCCGAGTCTAACGAATGCAGCTGCTGCAAAAGCTTGGATCGAATCAGTTGAAGGTGCACGGATCGTACGCGAAGCTTTCGAAAGCACCAGTCGATTCGCCAGGCTGTCCTCTCTTCAATGTACACTTGCCGGACGAACGATGTATATCCGTTTCGTCACGACTACGGGTGATGCAATGGGAATGAATATGATCTCCAAAGGAGTTGAAAAAGCTTTGGCAGCTGTCCAAGTTAGATTCCCCGAGATGCAAATCCTCGCTTTATCTGGAAATTACTGTACAGATAAGAAACCGGCCGCTATCAATTGGATAGCGGGGCGCGGGAAGAGTGTTGTCGCAGAAGCTGTTATTCCCGGGAAGGTTGTCAAGAGTGTTTTGAAGACCACCGTAGAGGATTTGGTCAAGTTGAACATTAAGAAGAACCTGATTGGCAGTGCAATGGCTGGTTCGGTGGGAGGTTTTAATGCCCATGCCGCCAATATCGTTACTGCGTTGTTCTTGGCTACCGGACAGGATCCCGCCCAAAACGTTGAAAGTTCGAATTGTCTTACTCAAATGGAGGCGTGAGTGTCACTTTTATCTTGTTATATTTTAGAGATATTTACCCTTTCTTCAGTACAAATAACAACCAAGATTTATTAATAACAATCACAATGCCTTCCATCGAAGTTGGAACAGTGGGAGGCGGGACTGTGCTTGCACCTCAGCAAAGCATTCTGGAAATGTTAGGCATACGTGGAGCCCACCACACGACGCCGGGGATGAACGCGCAGCAACTAGCGAGGATTGTGTGTGCAGCTGTTATGGCTGGGGAATTGAGTCTTATGAGTGCTCTGGCAGCGGGACATTTGATCAGGGCCCATTTGATGCACAACCGAAGTGTACCTGCTACTCCTGCTGTTACGAGACCAGCGTCACCTACGAGGGGTTTGGAAAAGAAGGAAAACCGACCGACGAGTTCGCCATCATATACTCGTGTAGGTGGGCTGCCCACTCCTCCCGAAAGTCGGGAAGAACCACATCAGGGCAATGTGACTCCAACACCTGCCACCTAGGTTTTCAGTTGTTATGTGTTATTCATTTCATCTGCACTATTCGTTTTCATATATTTTCCATTTGTTGACTATTTTTTTGCATTATCTTTTTCTCACATCATGATTGTCCATTGTTTCAATTTCATCTTTCCAAGCTTTCAGTTTCGTTTTCTTCGCATACATCCATTCACGGCCTTACCTTGACAAACCGACAACACTCGATAATGAGGTTGCAGCAAAATTCAGATATTTCACTTAGAAATAATTATCCATACGTCTGTATTATTATTGACATTGCGTTATGTTACATTATAATGAAACTTAATTATTTCTGGAACACAACCGTTTCCCTCCCCTCACACCTTACTCCCCTGTGAGCTTCAAGTATAGGTGATGTGGTCTTTTACACAATTCCGTGGCATGGTGGCCGAGACAATTAGGCATGTCATAACGGTACAAACTTAATGGTAATTACTATGTAATATGCAAGCTTGAAAACCTCCTACGTTCGTCTATGTAATCAAACTTCCCAAGCGAAACACATGAAACTGACTTCGCCAGATGCTGTGACACATTCACATGGCCATACATCCTTGAACGATGAATTATACCAGTGTAGGTCCTAATGATAGCTTAACCCACTCTGCACTTGATTCTCCTTCACCCTCAGCTCTAGCCTGACGAACCTCCCTCGCCGCGATATCAACCTTCTCGTCATTTGAAATCTCAACGAGAATCTCGATCACACTCGTAGGGATCTTCTTCTGTTTCGATTTCTTTGGCTCACCTTCGCTTGAGATAGGATTGAGAGGAAGTTGTAAACTACCCAAGTAAGCCCCTTTGCTGATGGACCGGTATCGTTCTTCTTCAGGCTCTTCAGGTTCAACCTCCTCGTCTTCTTCAGCATCACTGTACACTACTGGTGGGACGATATGGACTCGCGTGCTAAATGTATACTCGTACAATTCGAGGTATAGTGTTGGTGTCGGGGTTATATCGCCAGAAAGGGCGACCTGGAATCGCACAGTTCGTTTGAGGGGAAGTGGAGTGTTGGGTGGGAGAAGAGGTATAAAATGTTTCCCTACGTCTTCAGCAGGTGCGAATTCGGAGCCAGTGGTGCCGTTTTCTTGCCCACTTGGGATGGGAATGATAGCCCCAATACCGCAGGTAGTGATTTTGACAGTCGAGATCTCCTTTGGCGTTCTCCCAGATAATGATTGTTGGAGGATAACTTGCTTAACCTCCTCGTCCAAACTCAAGATATCTCGGGCATGAATCGCACATCCACGAGCGATGACCTCCTCCGGGGAGCTGGCAAGGTTCTCATCGCGCACTTCTTCCTCGTCTGATTTGCGTGTTCCCATTAAACCGGAAGCCAGGAGCGTGCTCGATGCGCCTGCCACGCTGGCCAAAGCTCCTGTTCCGCCTATAAATGCGATGGTATCGAGCCAAAGCCCCGCATCTGTACCACCCGAAACAGGCGAGGAGGTAGCATCCGACAGCACATTTTCCACAATCGCGGTAAAGCGACTCCACACGGGTCCGAAGAGTGCACCAGCACGTATACGATTGAGCGGCGCACTGAAATCCAACCCGGCATGTAAGGACTCCACGGACAGTTGAGCTGATTTAGTTGTATCAGTGCCAGGCTGTCCGCTACCACCACCGCTCAGAATCGCAGCGGTCAGGGAGCGCTTCAGCGCAGGGAGAGCCAGAGCCAATTTGGTTTGTCCTCGAGCCGAAGATGAAGTTGGTGGACAGACAGCAAAACTTTCCCCAGTTTTTTTGCTAAATTCTTTAGCGAAGTATTTTATTAGGACTTCGTCAATGCCTCCTTGTTGTGCGCTCCCTAGTTCGGGGGCACGCCGTGAAGCTAGGGTGTGGACTAGTCCGGATCTGATGCTCAAAAGTGTAACTGTGAGATCGGTCGAGCCCCAATCAATCAAAAGGGACGTCTTATCGATTTCTGAACCCCGATTGGCTGGTGCATCGACAAGGACAGCCGTAGCGGCAACAGTTTCTTCAAGTAACTGGATAACATTCAAGCCAGCCTCACGCGCAGCGTCAAGCAATGCAGCACGCTGAGTGTCATCGAATGACTGCGGGACGGAGAGAACAACACCGCGAGGGCTACACCCTAAGAAATCGGAGGCAGAATGATGGAGTGAGCGCAGGAAGATAGAGCATGCTTCCTGGGGTGTTATATATCTTGTTTGTAAGTTCGGTTCGGAACGCGGTGTTGGTGTGTCGAGTGGTGTGTGCACAGCAGTAGATGGTTTTGATGAAGATTTTGACGACGGTGGGATAGGTGTTGTTGAAAGGGGTGGCAAAGGGGATGGGGATGGTACAAGCACTTGAACGGCGTAGCATGGCGTGTCGCTTAGCGTTGGATGTTGGATCATGGGTGCAGAAGGTGCAAGAGAGTTTTGAGGCTCAGAAGATATCTCTGAGAATCTAACCGGTACATGTTCATTATTCAATCTTTACGAATAGGTGAAATCACGCACTTTTTACCAAGTAGATTACGAAAATTCGTTATGGTATTTTGGGAATTTTTGATGAGATGATGTGTGGCCTGGTCACCAACATACTAAAAAAAAAGACAAAGAAATATAATGGAAAACAAGTTGTAGATATATTCAAATTACTCACCATCTCTTCACCATGGAATGCAATACAAGATGGAATTTGTCGTTCACCAGCCTCATTGGCTATACATTCTGCCTTCCCCTCCTATATACACAACTTATTATTATCATATCTAATACTAAAAAAAAGATTATCTTACGAACCTTAGTTATGATGGCTATAGAAGAAAAGCTGTTTCCAAAATTAATGCCGATGACGGTTTCTCGTTCATCTCCTACTGAGGCAGTTCCATTTGGAACACTCATCGTTCGTTATCTTATTATCTAGTCCGCGTATATACTTATTCCTGGAATCAGAGAGATTTTACGTAGGTGAAAAAAATTTCGAGAGATAATAAGTGCTGTAAGAGGTAAAAGAATAGACGCGCAGGTTCGGTCTATTGACACTCCTCTTGTGTCCTATCGTCCATGGACACCCACACTCCTACTTATGAAACGACATGGGCGAAGTATTCTAGAAAATTCAAAGAGCAACCTTTGATTCCATTAGGTAAGTTAAGATCAGTCCTATACATCGTCCTCATTGTTGGTTGTCGTTAGGTGTTTTGGCGACATGCGTTGCGTTCGCCGGTGCATCACGTCAAATGCGAGCTGGGAATAAGGAATCATTTAACAGGTGGAGAAATTTAAATTTACTGTTGACTCATTTACAATCTGACATAATATAGATGGCTTCGTTTCCGAGTCATAGCTCAAGGATTCACAGTAGCAGCAGCTGTAGTTGGAGGATGGCAGCTTGCCCAGGAAAGGAAGGAAGCACGAAGGGTAGTACCTCCTCATGGTGCTAGCGATTCTGATGCGCCCAGAATAGACGAAATTGGGTTACGGAGAGAAAAAGAGGAAGCCGAACGGCGACGGTTTGAAGCTCGTCTAAAAGAGGCAGAAGAGGCTCATCGTATTGAGGTTGAGGTTGAGAAAAGAATGAAACAGATGAAGGAGAAAGGCCAGGAATAACTATATAACGCATTTATAGGTAAATTGAAGCAAATTTAATCTAACTTTCGAGAGTTAGTATATTAAGGCCTGAAGGTTTTACTGCTAGACGTTAAATCTTCTTGTATGACGTCATCATATCGTCCGTTCGAATCTCAGCAATTTATGTAAGGAAAGCCTAAAAGCGAAAGGCGATGTATTTGTTGATACCTGTAACCTTCTGTAATTTCCGATTTACTGATGGGATCAATAAATCTGACCATGCCAACGTCAACCCGTGGCATCTTCGGATTACAATCTGATGTAATTAGATCCTATAAAGGTTCCAGTGGACAATGGTTACTCGTCCAGTGTCCCACAGCTCTGTGAGCTTCCACATCTTCCATCTAGTTTCCCCTCTCTTCTCTTCATTCTCTAACTTCTTCAACATGAAAGTTACCCTGGCGGTTCCAACTTTTATTTCATTCATTACTTTTGCTTTTGTTTCGGCTTCGCCACTTCGTTTACATCCTTCCACCTCTGGTAGTCAGGGAGCATCTTCTTGCAAAAATGCGAGTTCTCCCTCTTCTGGAGCCGTTTATTGTAAGAACCACTTCCCATGAATGTTGTATTTGGAAATAACGTTATCACATTTTAGTCATGACAAATGAGCCCAGTGGTAATTTCATCATAGGGAGCGAGATTGGTTCTGATGGCACACTATCATTCGGAAATGCTATTTGGGCAGGTGGTCAAGGTGATTAGTGTTATCAAAACTATCGGCCCTTTAATCATAATTATATATTCAAGGATCGCATGGGAATTCGACTGGTCCTGATGCTTTGTTCTCGCAAGGTTCTATTAAAGTTTCCGGTCAGCATCTTTTCGCCCTCAACGTTAGTTTGTTCGCTTTCACTTTTAATGTCTTCCCATTTTCATTGATTGTTTATGTGTTAAGGCTGGGTCTAATACTGTGACAATGTTCTCCATAACTCCTAGTGATCCTACTCGACTTAAAATGATAGGTCAACCTACAGGCACAGGAGGAGATTTTCCTATGTCTCTCACCGTCTCGGGACAAACTGGCCAAGTATGTGTTCTGAATGGGGGAACTTTTAACGGCGTGAAGTAGGTTCTTTTTAGCATTTTGGGCAGGGTCCAATATTTAAATTGTTTTTATCGCCTTGCAGTTGTTTCAAACAAGATTCAAAGCTTGGGCTGGTTCAAATGAATAACACCCAACGTTCCCTGTCTCTTGACTTGACAACACCTCCTTCGGGTCCTGCCAATTCAATATCGCACGTTCTCTTCAGCGAAGATGGTTCTCAGCTTCTTGCGTCTGTCAAAGGAACCCCAACAGCTCCCGGATTTGTCGCTTCGTGGGACGTTGATCCTCAGACTGGTGCACTCTCTAGCGATTTTATCAAATCTCAACCGGGCACTGGAGGCGGGCTCCCATTCGGAATGGCTGTTATACCAGGTAAAAATGCTGTTCTTGCAACAGATCCTGCGTCCGGATTTGATGTGTTCGATTACAACAACCTTACTTCGGCTGGCGCTCCGAGTATTATCAATGCAGTCGCTGGACAAAAAGCCGTTTGTTGGGCGGCATTCAGCAACCAGACCGGAAATTTCTATTTGACGGTTCGTATTCGGTTTGGCTATATATAGCCTAGTTCAGTAACCGTTGACTGATCATGCAACCGCTTATGCAGGACATTGGCACTGGAATGGTTACTGAAGTGAACGTTGACAACAATCTTCAAAGTTCCATTGTTAAACAGTACCCTCAAGGGAACGGATCATCTACTATTGATGATGAAGTAGCAACAATTAATGGCCAAGAGTAAGCCCCTATCATGTGACATCCTAAAATTCCTTTGAAACCCTATTGTACAGCTTCCTTTATGTCCTAGCAGCTGGTAACAAAGCTGTTATGGTCATGTCCCTCAAAGGGCCAGGTGATGCAGTTCCCCTGCAACAATTTAATGTTGCCAATGAAGTAACCAACCACGGTGTCACCATTGGTAAGAGAGCTCATCGTCACCAAATTTCATTCCTCTCATAATCTGGAATTTCAAAGATTCCGACAATATGCAAGGCTTGGCTGTCTTTACTGGCCAATAAAAAAAAGATGGCTCTTCATGTCTATCCTGGTGATCGGCAAATTTGAGATTAATGTTACTGTATTACCAAGCGGTCCATAGAATGCAGATATACTAGTTTAAAGAGTAAAGACAAATACATAATACGATTCGGTGTAGATTTGATTACGGGTGAAGAATTAAGACGGTTTAACAAATCTATACATTTACATCGAATCGCTACAATAGACCTACTTTAATAAATACAGGTATTTACTGCGAGTCGAAATAGATAAATACAAGTGGCCAGCGATCTCGCAAAATACGACGTGCTCTCAAAAATCGAAAAAAAAGCTAGAAAACAAGTGACATGAGTTCAATGTCCAACCCTCGTATCTTCCCTAACGTGTGAACAAACTATCGATCAGAGCTGTTCTATCCGCTTGGCGGTTTCTGAGGCTTGTAACTTGAAAGCTTCAATTCGTGATCGACCATGCGTTTTGAGGAGTTCGTATTGACGTTCCATCTCTGCTCGTATCCATTGCTCGACGGTCATTGCGCGCTCAGCTTCTGTGAGGGTTTGTGCAGCCGGAACGGAGATGGAGAGATGTGATACGGTCGGCGGAAGCGATTCTGATATGGGTCTCAACTCTATTATTGTTTCTAGAATTTCATTGTCCCCGGCCTTCCGCTCTACTTGCTCTTGCTCCACTTCGGGCTCATGTTCCACTTCTAGCTCCTGCTTTATGCCCAGCTCTTGCCCTAACTCTGGTCCAGGCTTTTCTGGTTCATACTCTACCTCTACTTCAAGTTCGGGTTCCGGCTCGATATCAACCTCCGGGTCTAACTGCGGTACAGGATCAGGATCAGGATTGGAAGAGATAGGTATATCCACTGATGTATTCTTTAGCGGCAAGGGCTTGGACCTCGATTCAGATTTCGCCTTTGATTTCACTTTTGCTTTAGCTCCGGTGACCTTCTTTTTAGGTGGGGGAGGCGAAATAACAGTATCTTCCATTTCGACAGTCGGTTGTGTTTCTCGAGATTTCGATTTGAGCGACCTTTTTTTGGAGAGTGGATTGTCAACGGAGGGTTCTGTCTCTGGCTCAGGTTGTAACGTTTCATCTATTGAAGGTGTAGGCTTATGTTTTGATTTAGAACGCGAAGCTGTATTTCGTCTTGACAGAGTGTTGGTAGCGTTGACAGTCTGTTGGGGTTTAGCAGGTACGTCTTGAATGGTAAAAAAAGGACAGGTTCCGTTTTTTTCTTGTCTTCGACGATGTTCTTCCCTAGTAAGAAGCATTAGTAAAACAACAGGTTTAAAATAACAGTGAAATAATGTCAACATGGGGTCATCGTCTAATTGCCAACCGCCTAGTTCAATACCGCAATAGATACATGAACATGTGTCATCTTTCTTTGAGGAGGAGGCAGGAGTAAAGATAAATCCAGCTTGTGCCATCTAAAAGTTTATGTTCACGGATACAAGACAAATCCAATGAAGGACTTACTAGTTTAGAACTGGGGCCTTTATTACGAGCATCGTGGGGCCACCATGATTTGCCTCCTGGCGCAAATGTTTCAAGTCGAGCCTTCTCCATAACGCTGGAAGAAGGAAGACGAGTGGGTGAAAATGTATATCTAATTCAAATTAAGCTGTGTCACAGTATGATAAAGCATTTAACTCGCCTCCCTTTGCTGTCAGCGATGTCGGAAGTACATTTGAGGATAGCCCAAGGACATGTCAAGCACTTGTTAGAATGTATAGCAGCTGGATCATCCGATGGATCCCAATCCGCAAGACCCTTCTGACAGATAAAACAAGAGACGGCATCTTTGTTGTCATCAGAAGGATTGAAATAGAAACCAGCGGCAGCAAGGGAATTTGGATTAGCAGCAAAAGAGTTCGAATGAGGCCATTTAGGAGATCTCTTAGAGAATGACTTGAGCCTTTCCGTGAAAGACACGAAATTGTTGGCAGGGTTGGTATTGCCGTTCGAACGCATTCTGCTCTGCGTCGCGGCGGAGCAACAGAAGAGGACGCGTGTTACTATATCTGTGACCAATCTGTGACATGCGCGTTTTCTTACTTTTGAGTTTCCCGCCATGAGCAGTTCCAAACGAGCAATAGAAGACGGTTTACCATCGTCATCTTCATCATTAAAAAGACATAAAACTGAACCAGCGACTCCGCCGCCAAAAGATTTGTCCGGTATATTTGCTCATGTTGTCTCTAAGTCGGTCGTCTCTACACCGTCTAAGTCACTCACTCGTCGTATGCTGGCCAAGTCGAGTACTGAACCTGCCATTATAACTTCCCCATCGAAAACTGTAGTGTTAGACAGTATCGGCAGTCGTCTTGGACATTCATTGTCTCTGCCAACTATTCCTTCTTCACCTCCATCACCACGGTCACCCCCTCCGCTTCCTCGATTATCACCCCCGCCTTCGTCAAATAGGACAAAGACAAATATTCGAACGTATTCTCAAGTCCGTTCGTTTTTGATGCCACTCTCTTTTAAACGCCCCCAAACCAATGACAAGAGTGAGAGTGAGAACGAAGATAATCGCTCAAGAGAGAGCTATTCCGCCCTCAGAACTCGTTTCGGTGTGGATCATTCAGAGGTAAATATATTCTCATATTGATCTGTCAAATTGTTCTATGAAAACCTTGTCTACAACAAGGATAATCCGTTTCATGTATCTGGTCTGAACAACGATCTCTCTACCATAACGGAACTGCGCTCGAAAGGTGAATCCCGTCGATTTTTGGATGAAATGGGATACCTCTTCGAAGGGCTCGAACCCGGAATGGCCGCCAGCGTCCGGAGAAGTAGGTATGTATGATTCATAATGTTGCGTTCATGATGGACCGACTTTCACACTCCTCCAGTGCTTCTGAGATAGTCGCCAACATGTGTGATTCTGAATTTATGCGCAAAGCCAAAGCCACGGATTTTACGAATCACGTCTGGGATGCTATAACCATTAACCCTCCCGATAAGGTATATATACTTATTTATTTCAGCCCCTCTATCCGATAAACTGTTTTCATCCATTCCCCCAGGTTCTCGATTTTTATATTGCCTTCTTTATTGCGCTTGTCGCCCGTGATAAACGGGACATGGAGAGTCTTTGTCGAAAATCAGGTTTTTTTGAAGTTATGAATAGACTCTTGCGATACCCCAAAGAAAATGATGCTTTCCGTGTCGCTGATACTCGACCGGCAAGATCAGCTTTCACAAAACCGGAGCTCACCGCCGTTTGTCCATTATCCACATTTTTATTGTCGACTAAATACATATATACATACATATACATTGCAGTTAATCCACCTTCGCCAAACAATTACCACGAAGAGTGACCTATTCCCACCCCATTCCTCAGTGAGTCTGTATGATCTTGATTAGTTTGCTTCATTTCCCGTTTGACATACTCGAAATTTAAGGTCTCCCTTCAGACTCTCATTTCTTTTGCATTAAAACAAACGCCAATCTCTGTCATCCCTGCCGATTTATTGTCATTTGCGTTCCAACAGTTACTCCATGAATTACATCGTTTAAGGGCCGATATTGATGCATACACATCTAAGAAAGGTGTCCTTACATTTACAGCTGACCTGCAGCATATTCGACAATGCTTGACTCTTCTCGATTCGACACTAATGACTCGACCCATGGAAGATTCTTTTCGGAAAACGTTAAATACTGTTCATGCTCCTTTAGTCTCAACACTAGCGGTACTATATGGTGCAGGCCGATGTTCCAATATTCAATTCACTACGCGTTAGTTTTTAAACTTTCAGTTTGATCTCATTGTCTAAAGTTTTATAATATATCACGTAGTGCACGATTGTCTTGAAACCGTACTTCGGACACTGATGACCCTTTCAAATTTACACTCGTCCTGGGCTACTTCTATCGGCAAAGAGCCGAGATTGATACGTCACATTGTACATGAGATATGTACAATTGTGGAACTCGATGTACAAACAGATAACAAGACCTTCAATGACAGCGCCATAGACAGACCATGTCTTTCCTTAGCGTTATTATCAAATCTAGTGCTCACGACTGATAAAATCAAAGACCTTCTTCGTGAAACGCGTATGTTTTTTCGTACTCGGATTTTTTTTAGTCATGATTTTCTCTTTTGTTAGAGATGAATTCCCAATGCCCTCAAGATATCTGCTGTATTTTGGAATGTCAATGTGAATTGCGAACGAGTGTTTTGCACACCCTCACATCGCTTTTTATTAACTTACGTATCAAATCTGAATCCAATGTATGTGATGTGATAACGATTGTCTCTCAGACATTAAGTTTTTTTTAGGACAATATGTTCTTTCAAGCTCATCTTGGGGCCGTTCTTTGCCTTTTGACCGTTGAAAATCCTATGAATCACAAACTAATTTTGCAAGACCTTAAAAAAGAGAATGCATTGCTGTGTTCTAACGGGTTGAAAGAAAGCATTCAGTCCTTTCAGAATTTTTACAATTCAGATTCGGATAATGATACCACAAGCGCAATCGACATTCAGATGCAAGAACAAATCAAAGAAGCCTGTCGATCTCTGTGTTCTTAGATGTGATTTTATTTGCTGTATTAGCTTTTCCTGCATATGTCAAGTCCGTATTTTAAACGTTACAGTAATTAATGATGTTGAAATCAAAAGGATACCTCCCCGGTATCGCTTCATTCGAATTAATATTTCGATACCCCGACTACCTAATTGCGGAAGATGTCCTTCTGATTTTCCTTTACCCAAGATTCAAAGGTTTTCATCTTCGGGTGAAGTTGACGGGTGATCTCAGGATCACGGAAAGGAGGACTAGGGTTATCTTGTAAAGCACCTTCAGTTATTCAGAGCAGGTGAGCTAAGTAATATCTGCTATTTTAGATGATTTTCCACTTACGCATGCTTAATAATAAGTAGGTCAGTTAGCATTAGCTCTTATTATACGGATTTGAACTCAAAAAAAAAAACGTACTTGTCGTGTAATTCTTCGGGCAATCTTTTATCGTTGGCGAACTGTTCTTTGTTGATTTGGTCAACAAACACCCTTTTACCCGACATTTTGCTCATTAGTTCGACAATGCGATTGGGATTAAGAAAATCCGTCGCAATCTTTATATCCTTATTTATCCATTCTTCCGGATGAAGGAACGCAGCCAGAACAAAAGCTCCTGTGGTTAAGCCAAAGTGAAGTCTTTAAATCTCCAAGGTGCTGTCCTCTAGCTTACCGGTTTCTGCTACTGGATATACCGCAAATGGGATGTCTGTAACCATTATAAGCGGAAGTTTATAAGACCCGTCAGGTTGTTTTTGCGGCGACATTGTACTACAGAAATTCTCCAAGAAAAACGATGTATAGAGTCTGCCCAAACGCAAGGCAATCGTGATAAATATATTGGCAACAATTGATTGTTTTCCTCATACTTACGAGGTCCGTGGTACCCCACTGGCAATCAAATAATCATTGACTTCTGCCTTACTCTCCCAATGTGCCGGCTTTACGGCGGTGTGATCAAGGGTGGACCAAACAAAATGTTTGACATTTTTTGCTTTTGCAGCATCCACCAAATTTTTTCCTTGTCTGATTTCGCCTTCATAGCCGGCTCCGGGAGCCCAAACTAAATATTGCAACTTGGTCAGGGAAAATACATTAAGTGTATGCGCCGAAATTACTCACAATTAGTCACGCCGAATACACCATAAACACCTTCAAAAGCCTTTTTCAAGGTCTCAATATCATTTAACTCGGCTTGAACAACTTCAGCGCCCTTCGTTATCAGCTCTAAAGTGAATTATTCACTTTCAGTCAATGAAGTCAACATCTTGCGTCTTAGAACTTGCCTTTGGCTTCAGGACTTTCGGGCTTACGAGTTAGGACCTTTACTGCGAAAGTGCCGTCATTCAATAGGAACCGGGCAACACTTCCTCCTTGTTGACCAGTGGCACCCACTACGGCAATTGTTTTCTTTCCTTTCATTTGAGTAATAAATTGGTAATAGAAGAAAGTAATTTATGAGAACAAAGCTAAGGCGAATTTAATAGTGGATGCTGGGGAAACCGTTTAGGAGGGACCCACCTATGTCATGCCATCATTGAGTTTTGATTTGATGATAGTATATCCACTCCACCACTGTGAACTTACGTATTCCTTTAGTAGCGTATGGATATTGGATTTAACAACTTCTGGCGTGAAATCATGGGTTCAATGATACATGGATGGTTGAAGGTTCAATCATCACGTGCCAGTGAGGATTCTGTCATACTGACTCCTACAATGAGAAATAAGATGGTCGAAAGCACTGAGTGTAAACGTGTAAACTTTAAAATTGAAAGACATGATTAAGACCTTCTTCGTCAAGCACGAATTTTCTTCCTTTGTTAGAGATGTATTTCCAATGCCCTCAAGATATTGATATTTGCTGTAGTTTTGGAATGTCAATGCGAACCGTCACAATCCGACCAGATAAATCTTCAATCTCTGTGTTCTTAGATGAGATTGTATTGGCTGCATTAGTTTTTCCTGCATATGTCAGGTCCGTAATTTAGATGTTAAAGTAATCAATAATGCTGGAATCAAGGGGGTTCCTGTATATGTCAAATCCGTACTTTAACTGTTACAGTAATCAATGACGTTAAAATCAAAAGGATATTCCTCCGGTATACTTTACTCGGGAGGTTCAATCATTTCGATCTCCTAACCGTTTAATTGCGGAAGATGTCCTTCTGATTCTCCTTTACCCAAGATTCAAAGGTTTTCATCTCCGGGTAAAGTTTACGAGTGAGCTCAGGATCACGGAAGGGAGGACCGGGATTATCTTGTAAAGCACCTTCAAAGCAGGTGAGCTAAGTATATGCTGTTTTGATGATCTTCTACTTACGAATGCTTAATACAAAGACCAGTTAGCATTCATTCTTAATATACAGGTTGTACTCTAAGAACGTACTTGTTGTGCACTTCTTCGGGCAAACTTTTATCATTGTCGAACTGTTCTTTGTTGATTTGATCAACAAACACTTTTCTGCCTGATACTTCGCTCATTAATTCGGCGATGCGATTGGGACTAAGAAAATCCGTCGCAATCTTTATATCCTTATTTATCCATTCTTCCGGATGAAGGAACGCAGCCAGAACAAAAGCTCCTGTAATTAAGGCAAAGTGAAAACCTCAATCTCCCCCAACCTGCTATTCTCTCTCACCTGTTTCTGCTGCTGAATTTACAGCGAATGGGATGTCTGCAATCATTATAAGCGGAATTTTATAAGACCCGTCAGGTTGTTTTTGCGGCGACACTAGACCACAATAGTTCTCGAAGAAAAATGATGTATAAAGTCTATCCAAATGCAAAGCAATAAATATATTGGTAATAATTGACTGATTTTTCATATGCTTACGAAGTCCATGGTACCCCACTGGCAATCAGATAATCATTAACTTCTGCCTTACTCTCCCAATGTGCCGGCTTTGCGGTGTCACGATCAAGGGTGGACCAAACAAAATGTTTGACATTTTTTGCTTTTGCAGCATCCACCAAATTTTTTCCTTGTCTGATTTCGCGTTCATAGCCGACCCCAGGTTCCCAGACTAAATATTGAACTCGGTCAGGGAATACATTTAAGTATATGCGCCGAAAATATTACTCACAATTGGTCATGCCAAATACACCATAAACACCTTCGAAAGCCTTTTTCAAAGTCTCAACATCGTCTAAATCGGCACGAGCAACTTCAGCGCCCTTCGCTATCAGTTCTGAAGTGAATCTTCACTTTCAGTCAATGAAGTCAACATCTTGCGTCTTAGAACTTGCCTTTGGCTTCAGGACTTTCGGGCTTACGAGTTAGGACCTTTACTGCGAAAGTACCGTCATTCAATAGGAACCGGGCAACACTTCCTCCTTGTCGACCAGTGGCACCCATTACAGCGATTGTTTTCTTTTCTTTCATTTGTCGTAATAGAAGAAAGTAATTCAGGAGAATAAAGCTGGGGGGAGTATGATAGTGAAGGGAACGTATTGCTGGAGCTGGGGAGAGTTTATATTAACCCTAGGCAGTACTAATTCGTGTAAGATAAGACTCGGGGACGAGTGCACGGTCAACTTCACCGAACCTGCACCCGTCCCCGAGTCTTATCTTACAATGTGATTTGACGGTAGTATATCCACTGATTTCACTCCATCACCCACCACTGTGTTTCTCGAGTGATTTGAACTTGACATTTTCTTTAAGTGGCGTTAATAAATCCTGGATTTAACAACTTTTCGCGTCGAGTCAAGTCATGGAAGATTGAAGATCACTGTGTCAGATAATAAGTGTAAGTAAATACATGATTACCTTTTCTAGATCTCTGAAAGAAGAGGGAGGAGCTCGGCTAAATGTCCAGCAAAGTGAGAATACCTATTCGGTGGTTAAAAAGACTCATCAGTGTCCGGCCAGGCAGCAATAGGTACCCTTAATAAATCTGGCTCTATGTTCGGGGCTTTCTGACAGGGTTATGAGGATTCCAAGGGCAGCTTGAAGCAGTTATAAGTTTGGAGGTAACGTTACAATCCCGCATTATATTTCTATTCTTTATAAGATAACTAAAGTTAGGGCCGTGTACTCAGGGCAGCTGCTTGTGCAACGTCGAGCTTGCCATGCCTCGTATGTGAGCTACCACTACCAAGTAAACCCCAAACCAGTAGTCGAAGGTAGAAGGTTGCAATGGCGTGAATAAATACGGTGCAGTCTCGAGGAACGTCGGAATCGAAAAAGTAGCGAGCGATGCAGTTTACTTACGCATCAATGAATAGTGAGAACTTCAAATGACTCCATACTTGTCAAACTCTCTTGGAATTCAGAGTCCATGATAAGTTCTTTACTTTTGCTGTTGAGATGTTTTATAAAATCCCATTAGAGACGTGTGGTTACTATTGTTTTTTCCCGCCTCCGGTGATGCAGCTGAGCATGAACCCGTCGGTCTCTCTTTCATCTCATACGATGGGTTTAACACATTAGAGGACAAGAGTAGACACACCCCGGTTATTTCATAGACACCAAGGATGCAATAACAACGTATTTTACGCGGTCGCGATTCCTCTCCATCTTCATTAGGTGCACTATCCTTCGTTGCAGAAAACCCATACTTATTCGGTCGTTTTCATCCACCTTCCCGACCATCATCTCATGATCGTTCGGCACAGAGGCAGAATCTATCATCTTGCTGATCTCCTTCACAACTTTTTATTTTTGGCTTCTTCGTCAATATCGTTCATTTTTATTCCTAATGTCCATACTAACGCTGCTTCACGTGCTTTTCTACGCCTGCTAGTTCATTGTGGTGTAATGGTAATGGGAGCGAAAATGAAAATGGAAGTGGAAGTAGACGTGGAGAAAAGAGGATTGTTGAAGGTAATTTTAAGCAAACGATGAAGGGATTTTTTTCAAATGTATTATTAAATTTGTAAAGATATCAATCCCATGCATTATGCGCAGCCCCTGAAAATAATGTATGAATTAAATATTTGTAAATTTTATTTTTACTTGGTATATATATGTATACTACAGACTCATCACAACTCCATCGTATCTTGTGTTTCCCATCCCGGATTCTTTTGCAATATCACAAAGCCTTCTAGCGTATGAGCGAAGGGAAGATATTCCTCTGTTGCAAGCTCAGCTCGTTCTGTGGTACCCAATCGAACAGGCGTTTGGTGGGTTTGAAAGCCTGATATTGTTCGTGGTTTACCAGCCTGCCCAACGACATCAACAGCCTAAATGAAAGAGATATTTTTTTTAAAACGCCAGAGGAACAAAAGTTAACAAAAATCCTTACCTGCCCAACCCGCACCGTCACAGGAACACTTGTCAGTTCTTCGTTCAGTGTAATCAGGAATCGAGGATACATTGCTGTTACAAGGAAATAGAGCATCCAATGATAACGATCCAAAATAACTATAATAAATGGAATTAGACGTTCACTCGGGATGATAAGCCTCAGATAGAGAACATGTACTGACATCCTTTTGTATCTGTAAATGCTGTCAATGTCGCAAGTAACCCAGCAATGGCCGTCCGACTCATTATTTGTCTATCGCTAAAGAATGGGTTGATCCCAATGGTACCCTTGCCCATATGCACCAATCCTTGCGCGATCCGCACCATAAACAAGCAATCCGGCTCTTTGTAATAGTATCCCGCTAGTTGACGTAGCATTTGAGCTAGTCGCGCATTGTTCGAACCAGCACCAACAAGTCCCATAGCAAAAATGGCACTCAGTACCACCTGAATATCGTTGTCATGACTATACTTGGAAAGCGTATCCAGAATCGGTAGTTGAGGATTTGATGCGCTCAAAAGACCCAAGGCTAAAGGTACAGATTTGCGGATCGTGGGTTCACCATAGTGCATCTATAATAGCATTAAGGATTAACTTTCACGCTCGTTTGAGAAGTCTTACTGACAAGATGATTAAATTGCCGCAATGCCATTTCAGCACCGACATCTTCTCCCATTGCGATCAGTGCAATTCCAATAACAGCAAACGCCTGGAATGTGTCATCCTCTTTGTCTTTATTCAAATGATCACTGCAATGGTGAAGTAAACTTTGAATTTTGAGGACATTACTCGTTCCTGCATATGAACAAATGTCGACAAGTATTTGCGCTTGTTTCGATAAAGGATGAGGGATGGCCTTTAATGTTTCAATAGTAGTGTCTGAGGCTTCTTGTTGGCCGAGAAATTGTAGTGCTAGCCCTAATGCCATAAAACGACCCCACTTCTCATTGAGTTGGTTATCGTCCCTTTCCATCAACGTTTGCAGTATAGTACTGGTCACTTCGTAATGACAGCTTCCGACGCCTATAAATCCAAGCGCCAGAGCTGATATTGAAGCGATTTCCATCGAGATGCTTTCATCCCCGACAATAGGGAGTAGTAGATTAATAAGGTCTTCCCTGTGAGAACCTACATATGCCAGTCCTAGACTGCAAGGAACGTAAGTATTGTAGGTGAGTGACAGGAGACCATTAAAAAATACCCAATAATAGCACTAGTCTTCAATGCGGTGCTTTTATTTGTGATATATTCCCCCAACAAAGCTAACGCGGCGTCCGCGTCAGTCCGAACGCTACAATTCAAAATACCGGTAGCTAGCAAAGCACCAGCCTATCCAAATATCAGTAACGGCGGCAGGAAAGGCTCATTATGAAGATAACTACCTTGATATGTTCCTCAGACGAGTATGTGTATTTGTCAACATGGCTCAATCCAACATCGGTATCCCAAAGCAGACTCAGACCCAAACTAGCCGTAGCACTCATCATACCTAAACGATATTAGTTATGAAGACCAGATAAAGACTGACGTACCATGGTCTTTATTTTTGTAGATCCAGCTATTGCCTTCTTCAGCCTCGACCATCAATTTGTCATTCCCAAACCCAGCGTTCACAAAGGCATTCACAAAAGTTCCAGCTAAGTTAGCTCTGGCGGAATCAACGTTTGTGGCAGTTCCTGAAATTAATGAGTCATTATGTGGGTCCCGAAGGAAAATTTTCAAAACAGATAAACTTACGGACGTTCTCCAAATGAGTTTTGTATATGTCCTCTAATGACTTGGGCTCGAGGACTGCCAACTCCTTTCCGTACTGTCGGAAATGTACTGATAAATAAGAGTTGCTCAAACATCCAATAAGATCTTCTGGTAGTTCTTCAAAGTCTTCAGGTTGAACCCATTCAAAAGGGATCTGAGCACGGGCCAGCAAAAATGCAAGCTGCCGTTTCATTTGGCTATGGGAGGGAGGCGCTCAATGGCTGTTAACAACAGTAAAAGACTCGAGCTACGAACGGGTTTGCAGGAGCACGGAAATCTGCTTCAATTAATGTGCGATCCCCTAGTCTGATAGCAATGGCAAGAGCATTCGGAACCTTTTGATATTGCATGTAAATATCATGGACAGTTCGGAGAAAGGAAACGTCGTCTGGTGGCGGAAGAAAATTGACACAGCTGGACGAAGGTTATCAGCTTACCAAAACAGAAGCAAATGAGAGGACTAAAACTCACCTGAGCATATAGGCACACACCCGGGTAAACGTATCCTTGTTTACTAGTTCGATAATTTTTGAAATATTCTCTAGCTCTTCTAAAAGATCCACAGCATCTGCTTCTGAATTATGTTCGAGCAAGAACTTAGCACATTCAAGCCCAAGTGTAATAAGCTCTGTCGTATCGCGACCAGCTTCAAAACGAATTGTATATTCTGATCCTAATTCTGCAGCGAGATGACGAATATACTCGTGACCCCAAGAACCAGGGTCAGACGGCGTTTTCGAGGAGGCAGTCGCCAACAAACGATAATGGAGAGTACCGTGAGGTTGGGTATCCGAATAAGTCATCGCTAAAACACTCAAAATATCCGCAAAGAGGTCCTGTTTAATAAAATAAACATGCAGAAACTGCTAAGAAAGTGATAAAAGCGAACTTTGTCATCTGAAGCAGGCCATTGCTCATATAAAGTTTGTAGCTCCGGATAGTGTGGTCTTAAAAATTTCAAAGGTTTGGGAACCGATGTCATGGAAGATGTAGATGTTCTGATGAGAGTCCGTAACGTTTCTAATGCGGGTCGATGCAACTCGGTTGTCGGTTCCTATTGCCATGGATGATAAATATTACTGTCCCAGTGAAAGTAATATAACTATACCTTCAGTCGTTCTACCAGCATTTCCAACTCATTCTTCAGTTGAAGATCTTCCTCTGACTAAAACCAACTGTGAGTATCGAGTTATCATAGCTTTTATCAATGGAGACCAACCAACTCTTCTCCTTCGTCAGCTTTCGAATCTACACCTTTTTTCTTGCCATCTGAAACCTCTTCTTGTTTCTTTTTTTTCGGATCATCAACTGGAACTGGAGCAATCGGTAATGTAGGGGCTGTCATCGTCGCAAGTGAAAAGCAGGATACAAAATAAAAGGAATGGTGAACGCGTCTCACTTAGCTGACGCGTCCTTGTAAGGTAACGTAAGCGCCCAATAAGCACTGAGTACATCTATTACTTATGCCTCGTCACGTACGCATTGCGATTTGTCAATTTGCTTCAGAACAACCTGCAGAAGGATCTGTTCAAAGTAATTTCAAAAGACTTGAATCATTTATTTCATCAGCAGCATCCGACAATGCCAACTTGATTGTCTTTCCTGAATATTTTCTGACTGGTGTGAACGCTTTCAAGTTTCTCCATCCTATCTCAAGCTGCTGAATATTAAAGGTATCATATCTGAACATTTACATTTGGCTAGTGAGGAGGGCGATTGGATCCAAGAACTAAAACTCCTTGCCAAACATTATAAGATTGACGTAGTCGCGGGGACAGTCGTCGAAAAGAGTGCCAAAAATGCAGAACATTTGTTCAATACGTGCGTTTATTTTGCACATCCATATTTCAAGCATTTCTTTAAAATCGTAGCGCCCGATACATCGATAAGAACGGAAACGTCCTTGGTGAATATCAAAAGAAACATCTCTGGTCAGTATTATTTAACCTAACAAAGATCATAAACAACAACTCATACCATATTCATATTCTGAAGGCATCCGTCAGTTTATTTGACATCACATATTATAACTCGTGTTAAGGCCATTTTATAGGGAAAAGGTATATATTGTATCCTAACACTTGACATGTAGAGTATGACAATTGAGAAACTAGGAATACTTGCAAAATGCTACGGAGGAGCATCAAGTTTTCAACACGGATTTATTCAAAGCTGGTTTACTTATTTGTATGCCGATTGACTCTTATTGCTCTCTTAAAAAAAAACCTTGAAAATTTAATTGATTCTTGAAGGTTGGGATATGGCATGGCCCGAAGCCTTTCGTGCTCTATTGCGCCAGGGTGTAGAAGTGGTCATTGTCCCTGCTTATTGGACAGTAGATGAGGTTATCTCAGACCATGATCCAGTGTATGTGTTTAACCTGAACGATGAAATCTTATCTAAGTGCACACAGCGGAACCGCTGAAAAAGCCTGGCTTGACAGCCTTCTCATTACTCGTGCCTATGAAAACGAATGCTGTGTTATTTTTGTCAAGTGCGTCTTTACTTTTTCGCCTGTTCCCTGTTCATTTACTCTGTTCAGTTGTGCCGGTCCTAAAGAACAAGGCTTTTTGGGACGTTCGGGTGTTGCCCTCCCTTTTAAAGGTGCCGTTGCTCACATTGAATCTTGTAATGAGATGATGAAGCTAGTTGATGTGGATCTTGACATACTCGAGGTGTGTAATGTATTTTATTATGAAAATGTGTTTATCATTAGAGCCCGCTTCAGCATGCTCGGAAGGCATATAAGATTAAAGAGGATTTGGAGACTTACTATCCCGAACGCTGATGATCTATTACTATGTAAAATATGTTGTAAAGATAATGCAAGTCATAAGTATATGAAGCAAGAACACCATACTTGCAACTGACCGATCGGCCTCGGAGGAATGAGAAAAAAAACTACATATATTTAATACCTAAGTATAATATGAATGATAAAGTTGCTATAAATAAATGAGCGGAATGTGGAAACAAGTGCATCTCGGATGCATCAATTTTATGTTGAACCATCATCTGCACCTAGACAAACCAGATCATGCATAAAATTTTCACGCGTATGCAATAACTTACCATTAGTACCGTTTATCGTTGGCTGAGATTTTTTTCTGCCGCTACTGCCTCACTCCAATCCTCTTCGAATAAATCTGGGTTTTCAATGGGATTAGCAATTGTAGCGGTTAATTTTGTCTTTCCGCCGGACGCTAAACCTTGTTTCCAAGTAGCAACGGTCTGTGGTATTTGGCTGTTTCAAAGGGGGGGGATCATATATAACTGAGGCCAGAATCAAGAGAAAGCCATGCACTTACTTAGGCGCGTAGGTTCGAGCAAACAAAGCGGCCTCTGCAAAACGCTCTGTCTTTAACAGAAGTTCAACGCATGCATCAGCGTCACCCAGTTGTAACAATGTCGCAAATGCTAAATTGTTTTGTCCTTTTTGTACTGTTAACATGACGTCAGCAATTACATTTTTAACTTTAAAAAAAAGGATATTCACTGACAAGCTTGCTGACTCAAGGAGTGAAGACCTGCACGGTCACCGATGGCAAGTAATAGTAGTAACAACGCTGAGAGGTCGCCAGCATTCTCGAAACATTCCCGAGCAAGATCAAATCTCCAAGCTGCCAGTGCACGATCCCCAATTGCTTTCCACTTGACCTCACTTTCTGGTGGTGGAATAGAACGAGCGATCTCTAGAGCGGCATCAAGATCATCTAACTGTAATGACAGGTCAAACTTGTGATCCGAATCTGTGGTTATTTCAATGGCGAGCTCCTTCAGACCTAGATAAATATATGACTATCAAGTTCATCCAACGTTCATAACACTAAACCTTGCGTTTCAAGGAATCTGGCAACTTTGCTGCGATATTCCTTCGGTATTGATGGTAATATCTCAGCAGCCGCTTGTAAATCATTCCGCAGGATGGCAGTTTCATATTCTATCACTGCTACCGCAAGAGAGTAGGAATATATGTTCATTGATTTGTCGGTCAAATATAATCGGTTGTGGGCAGGAATATATCCCAAAAGGAAAAAAGAGCTAAATATTGCCAGCATTAAAAAATTATGTGCCCTCAACACTAAGACTGAACATACGTATCGAAGTGGGCCACCGTTGTAGTTTGCGTTCCAATCAGGTAGTTTAGTCGATTGGCAGAGTTGGTGTAGATGAAACAATCACCTATCCACTTGCCCGTAGCGACACTGTAGATGTTTTAAGATTCGGTTCAGTTTAAATATGAGAACTAAGTGGTACGAACGTTTCACTAATTTCTGCGACGACATCAAATGCTTCCTCAACTCCTTCATCCCCAATTTCAGTACCTGATTCGACCCGGGTTCGATAGGCATCCTTGTCATATCGCAGGACGTAAAATGAGTCTGTTGAAGTTATGGCTACAAGATCACCGTTATTTGACCAAATGATCTGTGACAGGTCAGAAAAATCGCAACGAAAAAAGACCCATGAATGACACACATTTTTTGCATCGACTTCTATTCTTCTAACAATCTCGCAGGACTCCCAATCCCAGAAAACGACGAAACCATTTCCTCTCGCACTTAGTAGAGGGCCCCCGTGCAAACCTTCGACGACAAAGGTACCCGCACCCTTGAATCCAGCCCCGCCACGTTCTTTAAAATTTCTGTAGGCCTTAAGCTTGGTCTTCCCTTCAAGCACGGCATATGTGTTTGAGTCACTGGCCCAAGCGAATGAGGATCCGGTACCAAATGACTTGTTCCGCAAATTTAGTGCTGTATAGATAATATACTCTCCATCGCCCACAAATGTAATGAATCGACCGTTAGGCGAGTGATAAAGAGCAGAAGCAAATATTTCGGTTGATCCAAGTTCCCGACCTGAAACTGGTATACGTGTGCCCTCCGGGGTAACGTCGTCTTATTGGACACAAGTTTAATTTAAAACAATTAATCAAGACAATAGCGATACCTTGGAGTGTCCGTAGGTCAGCAAATAGCACCTCTGTGTTCCGTGTATACACTAGTTTTCCCGAGTGGTCCATGCTAAAGCTGGGTTCGTCTCGTCCGATCTACCAAATTGTATTGCCAATATCCACAAAGATATTACACTAATAAAAACCTACCTTTACAACAACAACACCCTCGTCGAAACCTACTGCAACATCGTTCGAACCTTTCCGCAGAGACACACACCAAGCACGTTCTAAACCATAGTTCAGAGTATTTTCTAATCGGTAGGTACCAGCGTTCCATATCTTAACGGTTCCGTCTTCTCCACCGCTAATCAAAACAGGAAGACTAGGATGGAATACAGCGAAAGAGACATTGCTGGTATGACCTTCCATCATTTGCACGCAACTTTTGGACAAGTAATCCCATATTTTTACAGACCGATCATCTCCGACGGTGACAAGGTAAGGTTTATCAGCTCCAGAGTAAAATTCAACATAATTTACACCTTTTTCGTGAGCTTCGAGTGAGAAATTGGCGGTTCCGGAGCTCAGTGACCAGAATTTAACGGTACGGTCCAGACAAGACGAAGCAAACGTATTGGGATCTTTGGGGTTGAAAGCGAGATTCATTATATAGTGAGTATGGCCTTCAAAAACCTAGGATGATTCCATAAAATGCAGGTTAAAGTCTTAAGCGCAGTGGCTTACTTGAACACATTTCCATTGCTTATCCCAATCCCAAGCTTTAATAGACATGTCATCACTCCCGGTAAGAACAATACTCGCTGTTGGATGAACAGTCAAGCAACGTATATAATCAGGATGAGCTTCAAAAGCAGCGACTTTTTCATGCGTGTTGTAGTTGAAAACTCGTAGCTGATAATCGTCAGATCCAGCGACGAACCAGTTTTTTCGAGCTATAAACCGAGCACATCGAACAGGTACTGTTGCAACCTCAAAGGTTTTTACGATTGCCCCCGTTTCATGATTGTAAATGTTTACAGAGCCATTGTATAAGCCAGTCAATAACCAAGGTTCCGTTGGATGAAAATCTACCGATTTAACTCTGTCTGAACGCGAAAGAAGTTTTCTCTGTAAAAATTGTGTAAGTCGAATAATAAAGTAATCTATTAAACATACGTTGACATCAAGTAACATCTTCAGAAGGCCCCGGGACGTAAGGACGACGTGGTGCCCTTTTGACTGTTAGCAAGCGCCCAAATACCATTTTACGTAATAACAGGTTCGCATCCACCTCGAGTCCTCGACCGTTGTAATTTGTAAACTTATAAGCCAATATTATAATGTAGGAAAATTCTCAGACGCGTATACTTACTCACACGAAGTCTCTGGTATATTTTCTTGGATAATTGTTTTTGTAATGGAATTTTGATGAAATCACGTCGGAAAGGTAACTTGAGGTACCTAGTCTAAGGCTCCGAGCAGTGAGAATGTTGTAGGAAGTTACTAGCAGAACAATTTTTCAGACTTGTGAAAAGCTTACATCCGTCCAATTTTTTCTTGAGACTCGTTCTTTATAAGTAAATCTATTATGCGACGAGAGTAAAGTATAAGAATTTCAAGTTGAGCTCTACTTGCAACTTACCAGGTCCGTCATCATCGTTTTGTTGATTCTTAAATATAATTTGACCATCGCGATTGTAAGCTGACTTATACATAAATGAGGACACGAGCTCTCAAATTGTCCGGTGAGTTCATATTTAGCAGCGATAAAACACTATCATGTCAAAGGTACAGATCTAGATAATATTGATCTGCGATTACTAAAGTGACTCGTCGCCTCTAATGAGTGATATAATACATACGCATGTCATCGCTCAGACTTGGTCCATAATTCAGCAGAAAAGGACCCGAATTAATCAAAAGTGCCACTAGTAAATATCTGTGGACGATGATGAACGAACCTTACCCACATATATGCGGCCCAGCACATGATTCTCTAAAAAGTGCAGATAGAAATGAACGAAACTTGAGTTAAGTGTCTGAGAAGAAGGATTTGAAGACGGAGGGTGAGTTGAGTTATAACAAGCATCCGAGTCAAAAGAAGCACTGGGGCCGTGGTGTTGTGGTTTGCGACGAATGAAAAAAGATATTTGGGGATTCCTCCACCTCTAATTTACGGGGATACACATATACATAATTACTTAACATAAGATATTTCTAACCCCAAATTTGCATAGACAAAATATCCGAATCCACCATTCTTCAAGTTAAATGTTATTAATTTTGAGCACTGCATTGCGAAATTATATCCTGGGGAATATCAAGTGATGCTGACTTGGACGGTAAACTACTTATTTGCATGAGCAGACCAGCAGCCATGTGCCAAGCAATGTGACAATGGAATGCCCAAAGGCCGGCTATTAAATTACAAAAGTTGGGAGCTAAAAATATCTTTGAAAGGAACATGCTTACGATTATCTGTAACGAGTCTGAGAACCATAAACGAATACGCCGGAATAAGGATTGTATCCCGGCGCAGTGGATTTGTGGTATTTAAGGTTTGTCCTGTGTATCTACCGTCTCCATGACCTACACTAAAAAATTGGTCGTTACATAAGAATTGCGGCTCAACGAAGAATTCACTCACATCCAAGGTCTGTGACCATGAAGATGGAAGGGATGGTCCCCATCATCAAGATTATCCTGGATACCCATATAAAATATAACATAATATGACTTGAAAGAAAAAAACATACAACAATTATATCCAAGGCAACAATGTCGTCTTCAGCAATTATGAACTGATCACCTGGGGCAATATCGGAGCCCTCGGGGGTATAGGTTTTCGGATTCTTTGCAGTCTCGAGTAGTGTGGTAGTATTTACTAAAGGAGCCCAGCTCTATCACCAAGGAAGGCGGTTGTTATTAGGAACCATTTCTTCAAGGTGAAAATAATCAATAATTAAAGAATCTCACGGTGGTGTTCATGAATCCCAAAAAAGTCGCCTCGGTAGCAAATTGGAACGAAACCGAGAACTTGTATGATTTCGTTGCTTCTGGAGCAGGATCAGGGATTAGCGGGGCTAACGAAGTCGTTCCGTCTACATCAGGGACGTTAGGGACACCAGGACCAGGATCGGGAGAAGAAGGATCCCCAGGTAGCCCAGTGGGGGATGGTGCATCGTTGTAACTAAGTATGCGGAGAAAAAGAAGATTCAGTTCCATATGAGTAGCCTCCTGAAAAAAAAAAGCCCGATTGATACCTAATAATTCCGCGTATGTCTGTGATTTGGTCAGGCACTTCGTATGTGAACATGTCGCTTTGAACGGTAGCACGCATCCAATATGTAGCATTAGAGCTGGCGGTGGCGTTCGCATGAAGGAGTACCGAGTATCTTTGCGCGACAGCGATCACAACACCGGCAACGGGTGTCGGCTCTAGATAGGTTCCATCGGCCTCGATTAACGTGAGGGGATGATTATCTACTGAGAAGCGAATCGAAGCAAAGGAGCCAGTGTTGATTAATCGTAAGCGATAACTAATTAAAGAAATGCATGTGTGTTCATGAACCCAAATAATAATACTAATGGTAACAATTGATACAAACGTTTTTCCTCGTTGGATAGTAAACTAAACTCAACAACGGTGGGTTAAAAAAAATCTCTTATCGGCATATATTTTCTCAAAAAAACAAAACTCACGTTGAAATATGAACCTCCGGTTCCGGCCGCAGGAAATTGGCCAAGGCCATTAAGTGTCTGATTACGAAGGGAGATTAAATGTTTACACAACTACTCTCTTGATATTAACTCACCCCGGCATCAGGGACGGGTTCGTTTCCTTGAGTACCTGCGATTCCTTCGGGCTGAAAAAAAAAGGTGGATTAATATTTGTATCATCAAAGTGAAAAGAAGCACGCACGGAAAGATATTCAGCCAGTAGAACAGGGCTCAAGTCGTGGTACCAATCAGACATTTGCACTACAAGTTCCTCATCCCATCGGGGTAAGCTAGCAGGAGGAGGATCAGTAGGATGAACGATAAGGGCCCCGGTTATTCCATCAGTATATTGCGTGGAATCTACAAATACTCGAGTAAATGATTGAGTATTATTGATGACCGATTACTCACAATCTATAAGAAAAGAAAAAAGATGTGGGGAATTAAACAAAGGTAAATCTTATTCTTGTAAGGGCTTACGAGCACTGGGAGAAAGTTGAGAAAAATAATAACGATTAATAGGTTGATAGACCTACTGGTACCAAGTTGTTCCATAGAATTGTCCAAGTGTGAAACTAAAAGAAATTTAGAATGAAATGAAAAAAAAAAAAAAATACAGTAGACTATAGCTGACTTGTAGGTAAGTGATTGACCCGGAGGAATACCGCATTGGGTAATACCCGACGTCCCATCATAAAAATTGGTCCCGTTTTGAAACTTGGACGAATGAGATAAAAGAATTCTCGAAAAGGGAACTTACTAAACCGTGCCAGTGAATAGATGTGGCGTTTGGAAGATTATTTTGGACGTTCACGATGAGTCGATCTCCTTGGTTAGCTTCTATAGTTGGACCCGGATACATCCCTTTGGACACATTTGAGAAACTGTAATCAGCAATGGCCAAAGGAACGTACCGTTTACGACCAACATGGTACGATTAACGCCATCAGGAGCACCATTGACCACCTCAACAGTGAAGTTATAAATACGTGTTTGGGGGGCTTGACCTTGGATAGTGTTATTGAGGACAAGGTTTGATTGAGGTTGAGATTTCAAAAAGGGAAGAGTTTGAGATTGATTTGAGGGAGTTGATTGAGCAGCAGTTTCTGGTGAGTTGTGTTTATGTCTCAGACCCAACCCTAAACCCAAACCGAGTGCGAGAACCAAAGTTACAGTGAAAACAGTGAGTATTGTACAACAATTCCTGCGTTGAGGATGAACACCCATGATGATGCGCTACCTGGTTAAGTCTGAGTGGTACCAGAATCTGACCTTTGGAGCCAACGAAGAAGCACTATATCAATCTATAATCTATAGTTTGTAATATACTTTTATACATCAAAGTCGCTAAAAGATATTGCGATGTTTAACCAGCAGCACATGGCAAAGTCACGAAAATGAAGTCCCATCTTCTTTAATCCACCCTCACGTGCGTGCCATGATTGGATAAATTGAAGCGCGTTTGATACTTGGCTCAGTGCGAGATTATTCCGGTCGATCACTTATTTTGATAGGGATCCTTAAAAAGCCAAGCTCATTAAGGGTTTAAAAAAAATCTACTTTTATGTGTACAATTTTTATCAACAAGATTTTAGTTTTACAAAGTACAGAAAAAAACTTTTTTATAATTCTAAAAGGAAAGGAAATGAAGGGGATTTCAAAGCCTTTCATATGGAAGTGGAAGGGAAAAACGAAGAGAGCAGAGCACACAACTTGTTTAATCTCAAGCGGGATGCTTCACTTGTTACCATAAGATTATCTACATAACCGAAACCGTACTTTTGATAGAAAGGGGCTCGGGGGGTTGGTGATTATGTGTTTGTTTCATCACCAGTCTTGAGCAATGCCGAACCTGAGGGGAGGGAGGAGGAAAAAGGGTCCCAACCAACTTCATCGTCCTTAAAAAGTATAAGAATACAAATTTCTGTTCAAAATTGCTATCGAATTGTCAGGAACAGGAGGGATTTGGGGAGGGGGTATGATTGGGAGGTAAAAATGAGCGGATGGTGATCAATGCTAACTTTGGTGTTTGTTTGAGCGAAAGTGAGATACGAAGGACTGAGACTGAGAGAAAGGCAAGGGGCAAGGGGATGATGATACCACAATATGCATAAGGATGAATTTACAGTGTGGATTAATCCATTGAATTTTTATCCTTCAGACAGCGTTCCATGCACTTTCTTTTCCAGCGCCTTCACTATTGAAAGAATCACGGTCTTTGACAGGAGTCTCTTCCTGATCAGTTTCCTTATGAACGAGTTGAGTCACTGTGACAGCAAGAGGTTTCAGAGGGTATTGAGTGTGACCATTGGTCATGTAGGAGCGTGTAGCATCCATCGCGGTTGGGTTTTGGTTCGTGTGGATTCCTGATGCACCACCATGCGCGATACTAGGTAAAGAAAGTAAGTAAATATATATATATATACGAATAGTAGATATTTGAGTTGACGTACCCAAGGGCAATACGAACGATGATAAGGTTAAACACGATTGAGATGATGGGGAAAGTCTAAATTTTTGAAACTCAAGGTCAGTTACTATTTTGGAGAAAAAAAATGAAAAAAGTCTTACGCCATCTAAAGCGGGATATTGGGCGTTACTACCGAGTATGTATACTGTGAGCAAGGTAATGCAAGAAATGGAGTAGATTGCTCCAGATTCAATAACAACGATAACAACCGGCATAAGAGTTTGTTGACCAGAGAAACGGGATACTTTTCTAGTGGTATACCAGATACGGATAGCAATGAGCGCTGGTGATGGTCGATGAGTCGACTACTATGAAAATTAAGGAAAACAAAACATACAGGTACAAACGATGTTGGTTGTGAGAGTAAGGGTGAAGAACGATGTAATCCAGCCAGTAAGTGAGCTCGCAAAGACATTTTCTCCATCTTTTAAAACGGCACATCCGTGTACGATGCCAACGCCAGTGATGAAAGTACCAACGACAAAAAGGGCAGGGAGAAAGATAGCCCATGAGCGACCCCAGACGACCCAGCATCTGTAAGTCTAATAAAAGTTTTGTTTTTTTATTAAGTATTTGCATCGTACTGATCAATGGTGTGGTAACTCACAGCAAACGAATCAGCCAAAACGGTTTGAACAGCAAAAATGGCGGTCTTAAAGACGTGGGACCATAGGAAGAGTTTTGCGAAATAACCGATAGGACCTCCTGGAGCATCGCGTTCATCAAGGAAACCTTGAAGAATACGAGAAAGGTCAATGGCGAGATGAAGCGTGCCGAAGAACATCATAAGACAAGACGTGAAAAGAAGACGCTTGTTAAGGCGTTCCGTTTTACGATGATAGACGATAACCCAGATTGTGATAAAGAACAACAATAACGAAACACCTAATAAGAGAGTATAAGTGTTAAAAATGTATTAAAGAGGGAGAGATAAAGAGTTACCATAGAGGAGACTTTCGAGGAAGAAGGCAATAAGTTCTGCCTTATCGAGGGGGAGGTCATTGTTTATCCCTGGGATCACAATCATGATTACTTTCTTTTTGTCAAGATAGAGGGGGGAATTAGCGTCACGATTGGGAGCTGGAGGTCCGTTGACAGGAAGAACATGTCATTTTATAAGAAAGGCGGGCGAGGGGGTGAGGCGAGAGAAGCCTAGTACTTAGTGAGGGATGAGGTAATCAGAAATACTAATCGAGATTTGTGAAAGGGAATGAATGTGGGAAAATAAGGGAAACTCCCAATAGCAGATGTGAGCCTGTCTGTTAATAATAATAATTCTAATAACCCCCCCGCAAAAAAAATACCCGCCGGTAAGTGAATTGTGCAACCTATGAAATATATCATCCAAGCGTTCGTCAATCACATCATTTAAATTTACTTCTCCTTTTTTTTCCGCCCTATTTGACGCCCCAAAAGAATTTAAGGGAACCTCTTCAACCAATTACTGGCTGGCGCTGATCCAAGGAACGTAAAGAACTTCAGAAGCCTTCCTCGTGCTATATCTTTTTTTTTTTTTTTCAAGATTTTTTTTTAGAAGGAGAAAGAAAAAAGTAGAACGTAAGGCTAGGTTTTTTTTTTCTACTTCTCTCTGAGGTTGGATTTCATCATTTTTACCTTTGAATACACAAATTCTTCCCCAAAAAGGTTAAGAACGGTTTCACTATTCTGCAAGGGTTCTTTTTTTTTTTTTAAGACTAAGTATAAAAATATTGTTAGCCCCACCTCTCAAAGGACCATGTATCCCTTCCTCTCCCCTTTCATATGCCGTTAGGGTTTAGTACGTTCACGATGGCGACTCGGTGATAAAAAAAAATAAAACCACTCTCCACCACATCATTCGAATTTGCAAACCAGATTGGGTCTGGTTGTCAAGAAATAAATATAAATCTGGGAATGCTTCTGCTGGTATATTGAACTTGACATGTTTGGAAAAAAAGACTCGCGTTCCCAGGCGGATTTTTGTACAAGCTGGCGATCAAAGATTGTATAGGCAACTCATCGATATTCTCCTATCTGGGAACTGATGTTTGTGTGGTCAAAATGTCAATTATAGTTTTTTAGGGTTGCCCTAAATAAGTTTAAACTCGGCCGGCAGTCCATCAGCCTAAAACTATCACACACCGTCTATATCAACGCCGAGTATGTATCCTAATATTTCTCTTTCAATCAAAAAAAAAAAAATACGCTGCGGCTTCCTTTTTATCGAACGCACGTCAGTAAGTATGGCAAAAGCTTCTAGGTTAGCATCATTCAACGGCTATCATGTGAAATAAATACTGCCTCAGACTCAGACGGCTACTCCAACTTTTATAAAAAAATTTTTTTTAGCATGTATACTATGTGTATCCTATAAAGGAACCCCCTTCAGACCTCATGTTCCTATTAACACGAGTGCGTGTATATAGAATTCGCAATGCAAAAACCCTTTCACTCCAAACCCTTTCACTTCTAGTGCAACGACGCCTTTCCAAGAATGCAGAATCCACAAACGTACTTTTAGATGACTGATGATTTCATAAATACCTCCCTTTGCGCCCAAGATTGTCGCTAAATGTATGCACACCCACCCCCAAATGCGGGAAGTACTAGTCCATCACTGTTTCAAGGAAATTAATTTTGAATGCCTCGACTATACTCCGGCTTAGAACTACAGAATCGATCTAGTCTCGCCCATTTACTATTACGCACCAAAAGAACGATCTTATTCATTACCAATTTTAAGCACAAGGCCGGCTATATATATATACATACCCATTTTAGTGAGTTCACTTCGGAATTTGTGAATCAAACACAGGGAATTAATTCATTTTACGTAGTGAAAATTCACCGCGTTAGCCCTCAAGGTCCATTTGATGCACACTTCCAACGTGCACTTTTCTTTTCGAATTCAGTACTTACTGTTACTGAGTTTACCACCCCAGCTCCCTAATAATATTGCATATTTCAATCTAAACGCGTAAACTCTGATGCATTTTTAGCCATCCAAGGACCGAAGACCTCCCAGGAGTTCAAGATATCGGCTATAAAAAAAAAAAAGGCTGACGGGAGAATCATTTGATGTACACTGATGGGCTACGTGGCTAATTTTTAGACAACCCCCTGGGAAGAAACGATGAAGTACTCAAGAATTCCTAGTATGTATGTATATGTAGTCTAAATATTAAAATGGTACATGGAAAGCCAACTAATTTCTCTTTCCACACTTAACTTCTTTTGATTCCAACATGGAACATTTACAGTATAGTGGGCGAAAACAAATTCAGTAATTAAAAGGTTAGCTCACCGCTAAACAGCCGCCAACTCCGGTTGTCAATAATTTTTCATCTCCCGAAATAAACACCATCAGGAAGAAAAGCATGTCATGTATATGTATGCAAATACTTTCAATGGAAAAAGTACGATCGATGATCTATTAGAGTATACTACTACTGTACGTATAAAATAAAATCTACTTACTCCTCCCCCCTCCATAATGCATACTATCAAATAGCGTCAGAACAGAACGGTGTTACATAAACTCACGCTTGACAAAATCAAAATTGAGGGACCAGTCGCTACAGTTAACTTTGGCGACTAGTACTCCGAATCAGGGTATTATAGGAAGCCCCCTTTCCTCAGTAATAAAACACACTAGTCCCTATAGCCTTAAAAGAAAGGACTTCTTGTAATTCTCTGGTATATATCAAAATTCTATACTAGTCTATCTTCAAGTTCGGAAATTCATTAGACAGGAGTACTTTACATATGTATGCATATATATAGGGGCATGTGTTTCAAAATATATGGTTACTGGTTTTACATTAGTACAGAAAGTATACAAATCGAAGAAAGAAGTTTAGAAGAATTTGAATTCGAAATGTCAGTTTGCGGGCGGGCTAGGGGCTACTAGCCAACTTCTTCGACATCCGCTCATTCAATGCCATACTAATACCATTCAGCATTTTCGAAGCTTTTAGCAATTCTTCAATACCCATTTCTTCCACATCCCCTTTTATAATGGCATCGTGAGCATGCTCCAAAGCTATTAATCCTTCAGAAGGACTACGGGAGGGTTGCCCTGACGCTGACGTCAATAAATTATCATCCGCAGATTCCTTGCTAGTCAAAAGCAGAGTAGGAGCCGTAGTAGAACGACGTAGTTGACGTCGTGTCATGATAGACTTCAGCGGACTAGAAGACATAGAAACATCATCTGAAAATAATATTATCAATATTGAATGATGAAGTGAAGGCTTTAATTTTATTTACCACTACCAATATCCAACGGTTCCGATCGACTTTTCTGCAACCTCGGTGAAAAAACATACCGAGTTGAAAGACGTCCAAGATGTGAACTGGGCACGGATGAATCTGAATCCCGAAAATTACCCTCTAACGCGACTCATAAGTTTTCGACATACAAGGTAGTAGTAACACAGGCTCTTACCTTCCGAATGAATGTACCTGTCCACATCCTTTTTGATTCGTTGAGGGGTTTCGTCGCGCTGAGCATTTAAAGAAGATTGTCTATTCATCTTCTGACGTTTTTGAACTTCCTCCAAGTCACCTACGCTGTCATCAATTAAATGAACAGACAGTATATATACCGTACATACCATTATCCTGTCCTTCTCCGTCATTATGCGGTCGCTTATTTCGCAATGGTGTTCGGACCACAATGATAGAATCCTCAATCACAGAATCTCCATCGTCGTCATCACTAATATTGATAATTTCCATATTAGATTTTACACTGGACTCTGTCTTTCGTTTTTTCTTTGAGAGCGCACCTATTGCTTAAGCAATGAGAATTGAACAAAGTTTATGAAAATGTTAGCGCTTACCGAATGATTTTCGCCGTTTGCGGGGGCTCGTACTTTGCACGGGAGTAAAGACGTGTGGCAGCTGATGTTGAGAAGGTTCTTCCTTGACCGAGGCAGGTGCCTGCAAAACTTTGGCTGGGCCCATCGATATGCCCGTTTGGCAGATTTCACCCGAACCCTCTTCAGGATCACAATAAGAAGCAACCCCAATCTCGCCATCATTATTCAAAGTTGATGCGGTAACATCACTTGCAACATCCTACCTTACGAGATCAGTAACCTAATTAGCGTCACAGATAAAATGAATCACATACCGTTTCCTGGCTTCGTATTTCTGTTGTTTGTGATATTCCGGGCGCTAGAACTTCTTCAGGCTCGCACATTATGTCTTGAATAGTTCGAAGAATTGGTTTGAGAGGTTCAGGATACTCAACAATGGACTGATTTTTCTGGTAGGTTCGCGCCCAAAATGATTTGAACATGGAAGGACCGGTAGCTGGCTTTGGTATACGGTTGAAAGCCGACAAGAAGAAAGGCAATAATTGAGAAAGGACAATTGTCGACGGTGGAACATCCGCCAATGCTTTCAAACAGTTCCCATAAACAGGGATTACCTAGACAATCTCGGTAAATAAATTATAATAGAGCCTACGACAATCATTACCTCTTGGTTAAGTTCATCATCACTAAACTCTTCCACTTTGTCCTCAAGCCAAACCACTATTCCTTCCTGAACCAATGATAGTGCTTCTACCCTTTGCTCCGTTGAAAGACCTTCTACGACCCTTCCGAGAAAATGTAGAAGAGAAAAAACTATCACTTTGGTCTCACTGTCGGCAGGTGGATACGCCGCGACCAAAACATCATTGGAGAGTTTCAACAATGTTTGAGGGAGTAGTGAGGTACCTTCAGAAGGAACCGTACACAAGATTGAAAGAAGCGGAGGGAGGACGGCGCATATCGCCGTAGTGTGCCTACTAAAACCGACTCTATTTGCAATCGATTCCAATACCATTTGAGGCTCAACTTTGCATACGGATGCCGACACAATGGCGTGTTTGACCAAGCCCGACCATATATCGCTATCATCTGTTGTGAAGGTTATCTCTGATGGAAAACTATGATTTTATTGTTGTTGTTAAATATTAAGGTAGCTTTAAAAAATAGAACTTACTCTAACAAAGAACAGATTAATTCCAGTGTGCGCGAATAATGACTCGGATTTAAAAGCCACGCTTTGCTTAAGGTACGCCATAGATCTTGATGATCAATATCTTGACAACTACAAATTTGGCTCTCCCAAATAGTTCGCAATTGGTCGGCGGACATGGACAACGCCAACTCCACATAAAGCTGGGACCATGCTTTCAGGACCTCTGGCTGTCTGAGAGAAAAGCTTGTGGTTATGAGCTCATTCAAAAGCAGGTCGGAGGCTGTATGGAGAAGCGATGTGGGAAATATCTTTTTAACAACAACCCATAGATTTCGTACAAATCCGAGCTTCAATGGCTGAGGTGACCAAGCCGGGGCGGTTGGTCCTAATGACCATTCAAGCGAAGCATCTGTGAAGAAAGATGCAAGAAGTTGTACCAATTCGGCAGGGAATGCATCGTTGCCAATCATTTCATCGAAGCCCCGATTAGTTTGAGCTTGCACAATTAAAAGAGCTTCCCAAGAATTTAGTAAAGGCGACTAAAGCCAAATTTAGGATGAATGGGAATAAATGCAACTGAGAAGGACTTCTTACAGGAACATCTCCATTTTCTTCGAGAGGTGCTTTCGCTAACGCCTCCTTCCATAATTTGAAAAGGTCTTGCCAATGTTCACAAACCTCGCTTTCCTGTAGAGGAGTGATATCTTGTATGGCAGCACTTTTGTTTAGTCCACTTTTGACGTGCCCGGTCAGCGTTTTCCAGTCAGCACGTAAAAGGGTACCATCAAAAATAGGTTCGGCAAGTAGGGAATTTTCATCCCACTTGCGTTCTACGGGTGCCATGTGACCAATTCCACACAATAATCGTTCAAGGACATCCACAGCTTCTTCGCAGGTTTTGCCTCCTCTTTTTATCATAGCCCTAATTACTTCAATCGCTTCAGCGAGCCTTTTTGACTTGATGTTTGAATGTCCCACTAGTGCCGCGACAACAGAAATACCAATTGCGCCATCAACCAGTTGTCGAACGACCTTCCAAGCGGAAGATTTCTTTTCTTCACCTTCTTCTCCAGATCCATCCAGATGAAGACATGCCCAAACCAGAGAGCGCCATACTAGACCCGCCGTCGCACGGACAGTCGTCCGCTTAGCTGCCATTGCGGTTTGCAAGTGAGTCAGGATAAACTTGATGGTGCGAGGTTGCGACAAAGCGTCGCCTCGACTGAGAACAATGAATGCTGAAATGCAAGACAGTGCCCACATAGGAGATTGTGCAGAGTGCGCAGGCACTTCGACATTTAAACACGTTCGAAATATTTTACCGATGGGAGATAAATCTTGACCTGGCTTACGGGCTTGATGCTGGTCGGATAAGTACGTCCCAATCGCCAAGGAAAATGAGGCAAGTAAGGCCGGCGGTGGATTAGGGTATGTAGAAAGAGCTGATGCGAGACCAAGTAAAGTATTCGCCGCCTCCAAGCGTAGAGCAAGGTTTGACGATACCAAGGCGGTCAATACAGAAGGAAGAAGTTCGGCGAATGGAGCAAGGAATATTTCTGGTTTGTGTTCAGCTAACATAGCAATGGCCTATATATCCTATAAAGAAACGGAGCATGGGATTTTAGTTTGATTACGTACCTTAAAGCCATCCGAAGCTGCACCATTCTTTCCTTCCCGACCGAGCTCACCATCAATTCCCCGACGAATAGCGTAAGTAATACGATCGGCTGCAGGGGCCAATATAATGGAGGGGAGTCGTTGGACTTGGAGAGCCCATATAGCGATCTGACAAGTTTTACGTGCGTTTGGAGTGGGTAAAGGTGAGGACAGGGGAATAGCAAGAATTCCGGTTAAAATATCGGCAAGTTGTTCATCTGATTACATAGTGGTTAGCCCCCAAATTATAAAAGAAAAAGGAAAGAAAAAGTATTTGCGCCTACCAGAAAATACTGAAAACAATGCAGGAACGACGGCAAAGGTAGAGAAACAACGTAAAGCACTATGACAAAGACTGCAAAGATCCCTAGCATACTTGATTTCTTGTTCTGTGAAACCACGCTTTTTAATGCTTCCCATGGAAGAAGGAGAGGACCACGGTAAATCTTCAGAGGAAAGAAGCTCGTTTGAATTGAAGGCGGCTTGTGGATCAGTAAGGGCACGTTCTATATCGCGCCGGAATGCTCGGGCCAATGGCTCGCTGTTTTCTCGAAGGATATTGAGAGCTGGAATCGGGCCATAAAGTTCAAACAGAGATGGCCCTCGGGATTTAAGACGTCTCAATAATTCAGTGTATGCCTCGACTAGATCAATCAAAGTGATGGAAGAGATGTTCTCAGGTTTCAAAGACGCAAGGAGGGTGGAAATCGGTGATCTCAAATAATCTGCTTGGTGTAAGGGGTCAGCAGGTTCGGGGGTGATATATCGCGACCGTTGGCAAGGAGAAGATAGGTCCATGAGAGGAACGTCAACCTTCTTTAGAATAGGTTTGTTGGGTCCTTTGAGAGAACTGGAGGAAGGCAAAGTACGTATTTCCGTCGAATAGGTATGGTGTAAATTTTCTTGGGACCAGGCGATGCGTAGAACGCGCTGCTGAGAATTCGCTGGAGTTACAGGTGTGGGAGGTCGATTCTCCTTGTCCTTTTGAGATGAGCGGGGAGGTGTAGGGAGTAAACTCATGACAGACAAGGAGAACGATGTGGATGGAGATCGAGAGGTGAAGCACACGAGAACCGCGTCTCACATTTATCGTCACACTTGGGGATTCGTGTGGACGCGTTTTGACAATCACGTAAAACTGGGCGTGAGATGTATGAACAAGCGACATAATTATATATTGAGAGAGAGTCGTAACAGGTCGTAACAGGTCGTGAACATGAACAATGATTGGGAAAATGAAAATATGCAGAGGAGATGATAAAAAATCTCTAACTGAAAATCAAGAAAAGTGAAGAAATAAACTCGAGATAAAGTAAATAAAATTGCGGCAACATTAAAAGGAAGATGACATATAATGAAGAAAAAGGAGAGAATGAGCGATTCCTTCCTCTTATGTAGAATCAATTTTTTGAGTCAGTGCTCCCACAAACAGCAGTACTCGGCCTAACGCCAGCCATTGAGAGAACGCTTTCACTTTGTCCACGAGGTCGGCCACTAATCTCAGCGAGTCTGGCGGGAATTGCAGACGACAGTGCTGAATCGTCTCTAGAGGGTCGTGAAAAGAAGTCATCATCCGGTTCGTAAGGTGATGAATCCGAATTTATCTAGGTTTGGTGTTATGATAATGGGAACAATGTGATAAAATATTGTTTGCCTTACCCATCGACCAAGCTCTTCGCTCAGCCGAAGCTCGTCTTCCTCACTAAGGTGAAGATCTTTTCCCTTTTCAGCATGTAGCCTAAGTAAATCACTGAGACTTTTGCGCCCTTTTGTTCCGCTTGGTGTTCCGTCATTATCTATTCCATTCTCGCCATTAAGTTGGGGTATGCGTGAAGCTGATTGAGAAGGTGTGGACGGGGGTGCTATGTCCGATACTGATCTATCCCAATCTTCTGATGCAGATGAGTTAATAGACAGCTGGGATATTGAGGCCTCTATTTGTGGCGCAGGATGATTGTCTGATGTAGAGTCGTTTGCCATGGATAATCAATCCGAAACTGACTATAATTTGTAAAATGAAGGCTAGAAATAGATAGGGGGAAAGGCTACGACGGGCGAACGGAAAAGAAAAGAAAAACGTCGCGGAACCAACAGTAAACAAGAATGGAGAGCTAAGGGAATTACTTTACAATTGACAACTCACACAAAAAGTGACTGACTTGAGTGATAAACGTGACGCGCGTTGGAGAAGTGCGACGCGGTACGAGAGCTTTGGCATTGTGGGTCCGCATTTGGCAAAGACGTGATTTTTTTTTTAAAATGCAATTAAAAACAAGGTCCATTGTTGTCAAAAGAATAGTCCATTACAAAATTGACATATCAAAATACTGTCAATATCATCGACAGAACAGCAACGAACATAGTAAAAGATATAGGTAACGAAATAGCGATGTCACCATTACTTGAATTAGTGTTTGAACCCGAACCCGAACTAGAGCTAGGATTGGTACCATTAGAGGGTTTGGATCCTGTTCCAGAAGTGGTCGAATTGGAACCGGATGTTGAGCCATTTGAGCCAGTTGTAGTCAGGGCAGGAAGGCCCTGGACATCGATTTTACTCCAAGAAGCACTTGCACCAGAAACAGGATTACTAGGATCGAATGGTAGAAAAGAGATGCTTCCATTCTGTGTGAGCTGCACTAGTGCCGTAAGAGATGCCGCATATGTGCTTTCTGACTTGTCTGTAGGACCAGCGAATGTAACTGTATTGTTTTGCTGATAAACATGAAAAGGTCGGTTCTCAGCTTCTTATAAAGATTAAGGTGGACACCTACTTCGACGTTAAAAATATACGTCGCACTGCCATCATCGGGAATATAGGCAACGTTTTCTTGAACCTAGAAAATGTTTCTAAGCCGTCGTGTTGAGGATGATAAGTAAACTACTCGTACGGCATTAGCTATGAAGAATGACGTGGCCTGTCCGTGCGTTTCGGGGAAGGGTGAGCCCCCATTTACGTTGGGGAATCCCTGAGAGGTAGACTGGAAGAAACTGACTGTGGTAATTCACCTGGATAAGTTAAACAAAAAACAAAGGAAGGATAGGTCTCGCACAGTGTATTACAAAAATCTCAGCCGTAGCAGGTTGAGCATTAGGAGTACCGATAAAAAAGATATGGTTTTGTGCCAATGCCATAGTGGGCTGGTACGCAGCACCATATGGTGTATTTTTAGCCAGAACCCACGAAACAGGTGTGTTGTTGGCAACAACTAACTGCCCAAGATCCATAAAGCTCAAGGTGCCATTATCGACAGCATCTACATTTTAGGCTTCAAATTACATGTTTTTGAGTAAAGAACAACCAACATACAAAAAGTGTTTGTATCATGATCTAGGATTGCGACAAGACTGCCCGGATTTGGCCCGCCAGGTTGAACTTTTTGGGTAGACCACGAGCCAGCGCCAGCGTTGAAGATATGTACAGCTGATGAATCAGATTCATCACCGTCCAATACATATATGGCGTTAAAAAATTGAGAGAGATAGCAAGTAGTTTGTTTTCCGTCAAACGGGCTAAAAAAATAAATATGAATCCATTATCAAACGTACCACTCATAAAAATATTAGTAGCGACTCCTTACGGTCTGCCATTTGAAGTGATATCTTTTGGGGTTACGCCTGACAGCAAAGTTATATTGTTAATACACATAAACCTTCATAATAGACTCAGATGTTCACTGACTGGAGCTCCAGGCATCCTGTGTGCCTAGCTGGAAATCTTTTCCTCCAAATCCAAAAGCGTACAAGTTGAAATTAGAGTCAAAGGCAATACAGGCGGTAGCGTCGACGACTCTTGGGACTAAAGATCCCAGTGCGACAATCGAAACTAAATATTGAAAGAATGATGAAACCATACGAGACGATTTTGAAAATAACAGGTATATGTAAGGAACGTAGTGATTAGAGAGTGTGAGCAATGAGAGGTCTATTAGCCGCCCTTCGTTTGTCACACTACTGAATGATCATCGCACCAGTAACCAGCAAAAAAACATAGGTAATTAGGCATATACGGCATTTCCATTAAGAGTACTCGATTAAATTTAGACGCCTTTTCTTAAGAACTTCACCATAAAGTCGGAGGAAAGTCTCAACAAAGATTTATGAACGCTTTCGACCTTTCACTCTTCCCCATCCGGGCAGATGGAACACACTTGTCATCGTCTACTCACTCATAAATGGCATCTGACGTAATGAACATGATTGATGGACTATCGCCTGCTCAACGTGCAGCCGTAAAGGAGTCGATACTCCCGATGATATTTAGCTTGCGTGCCCCCGAAACTTCAATCTTTTCTCTGAGCGTTTCGCAGCTGTCGGATTTGCAAGTTTCTCTCCTCCGTGAACATTTCTTTGAGTTCAGTACCCCACCTCCGCCTCTGCTCAATATTACCTCTCACAGGATTTGGAGTTGGACCAGTCAATTTCTCCCAGATCTCGTTAAACGATACGGTTTTCGATGCACCTAACGGCATAGATATACTTCCGCCTCAACTACCCAATTGGAGCCGATCCGGGTTTAGGGTTCATCGATGTCGTTCACCATAAAAGTGACTTTGGAAATTCGTGTCCTCCCACTTCAATGGGCTATTGATCAGGTAATACTGCATCTGTTCCTTTGGCGTCCACCCATTTTATTTAATCTCAATGGCAGGCTATCATTCAATTACAAACCGGTTCTAAGCTCCCCATCCTCTCAAATGGCCTTATTCAATAGAAGCAGAGGAGCAAGCATTAAAAACTCGGTTGAGTAATTATATCTCTTTTCGTTTTTAAAACCTTAATGAGTTTATTAGGCAACATCAGAGGTCTTCGGACGCTACTGGTGTTGGCAGTATTTATTAATTTTGTCGTCATTTCGTACCATATTCCTGGTTCATATGTCACCGAAAGAACGATCGGTCTCACATCACATCTCATTTGCGTGCTCTGGGACTAAGGGGTGTATTTGCGATCTTACTTTTAATTTTTGTATCTCAACCCGCCCATTTCCAGTTCGTGGCATTGCTCCATTTCAGCAGTATATCTTCCTGTATGGGTTCTCACTGCTCTTTTGTGGCACTTTCAAATATTCTCTGGGACTAATGTCGGTCTGATGATTATCATACATATCCTGACAGGGTAATTGATTTTCTATTTTATTTTATTTTGGAAGCATTAATATTCAATTATCCGTAACATTTACATAGATTCTCGATCGGTTCATATTCGTTTTCTCGCTCCCATCACTCTTGCCTTCAGACATTGTTAAGGGTACTGCGAATTTATTACTTGGATCAGTTTGGGGAGGTTCTTGAATGATTTATTTGGAGTGGGATTATGGATACAAAAGACCGATAACGAGGTATGTGGGAAGGTTGTACGTCAAAAGTGTATTTATCTTGAAATTGGAATATTTTCAAAGGACCTACCCTGGAGCAAGTTGAAGAGGGACGACTACTTTTGCTGAAGAACGGGTGTAAACTTAAGAACTCGAATGTCTTCACATATGCAACATTATGGACTTAAAAAAAACTCAGAACGAAGGGTGATCCAACTACTAGTACTGTGGAATGTGAAAGTAAGTTTTGTAGTTGTCGTACATGCTTGAATTTGATACCGGCTTTTGGGAGATTTTTTGTTTCAAAATATATAAATGAGCTACTGTATTACAACTAACGAGCCCCGGTTGCTGCCGCTCGCCTCAGCCGAGTCAGCCCGCCTACTCATATACAGGACTACTGCTTATATGGGAAATCCCTTTGGAATTTAGCAAAAAGATATCATACACCCCCTGCGTTTCGAAATCAACGAAAGAATATGACTTCCATTGGATTGGTACAATGTATCTAGCCGAGATTGTTGATACAAAAATTAGACCCAATGACGACTTCAAAATCATTTTGAGGCAAATGGATAACAAGATTCATTAAACTTGAAGTTAACGTATCGAATAGTCGCTCAGACGATTACGTTCGTTACGATAGAGACCGTCTTGTGTGCCTCGAAGCACTCGTCTAGAGGTGTAAAATCATCAAGCCCTTTAAGGTGATCGAGGTACAGCTTTCCACCGTGAAGGTGCTGCCACTCCTTCTTAAAGGCTATGATTGCATGATCGCGCTACATAACTGAGCGCTGGACTTCAGACATAGTACAGAAGAGAACTTACTCGGGCATCAACGGCTATTTCTCCAAAAATCCAAGTATCTGCTACGTCCGAACGCAAGAGCATGGCGTTTTGGACAGTTTGGTTATCCCTGGGCTTTAAGTCGGCGTGTGGGTCTTTAACATGTTTAATAATATCTTTCCACTACACAAAATGGAACATATTAAAAAAATAACCATAACATCGAAAATAGAATTCCAGACAAACCAATATATCACAAGTGGGGGATATCATGTTGACTACTGTAAAGTTGTGTCTGTTTGCGTTCGTAACTATTTCTCCAGTTATAAGACATCGATCGTCCCGCCGTCGTACCTGTCCGGCACATTTGACAGACTGTATAAATCATTTCAATAATTAATCCCACACTTGAGAGACCAAACAAACTACGTTCTGTATCAGCTCGCCCATGGGGTAGCCAATACGACCGAACACTAACTTTGAGCGGTCTGACAGATAGTAGATATCAACAAGGATATAATGGAAGAGGATAATAGACAGAGAATACCCGTCCTTAGTAGCACATAGACCCCTGGACTCACGGACAAGTCAGAGGCGGGTATACGTTGACCCGGTAGCCAGTTTTCAAGTCGAAAAAGCGCGAAAGGGGTTTTGGAAACCAGCACTTTACAAAATTCATATATAACATCCCATTTAAAGACCTCCGAGTCTTGATCGCAGTGGAAGGCTGCACATATATCCTTAGTCAGATACATACATTACATGCGTTAAAGAAGAATGCTCTTGTGTACCTAACATTATATGTGCAGTATAGTCCATTATATACACATTTGCGTCCCTGTCTTCGAAATCCAACTTTCCTACTTGATGTTAAACAAGGAATATCAAAGACATTTGGTGCAAGCTTACTGTCCTCAACAATGGCCTGAACACGATTTTTGGATGGGGAGTCTGTAAGATCAATGGTTTCTGCATCCGGTGTAATTGTGTAAACAACATTTGTTTAATAAAAGAGAAGATATGACTACCTGTTTCGGGCATTTTGAACACAAGAGTGGCGTGTATGTTTGACTTTGAATTGGGGTTTAATATTGACCAGAGCACGTGACGTGTGATTAGTTGACATGTGATTAGTGACTAGTGACCACAATGAACGGGCTGCTAAGCGTCCATGGACGCTGCTGACCAAGCTGGTTGCTCGGCTTCAAACCGCAATGAACGGGAAAATTCCATCCGCTGGAAAAGTGTCCACCCGTGAACCGAGTCACGTGACAGTCTTAGTGCACCGGAAAGGATTGAAAACTCTGTTCACCCAGCTTGGACAGTATAATATTAAGATTTATTTTTGAGTTTTCTCTTGCTGCATCGGGTGTGCATTTTATTCAAACAAAGTACATGAGAGAGGGCATATTTAAAATCATCATTCATTTCATTGAGAACCCTCAGAGATTACAAAGAGGAAAGGTGTATCTCAAGCAGGCAAACCAGCATGTGTCTTCATCAGGTTATTCTTCTTCAAAGTTCAGCTTGAGAAGTGTCATCTCGTTTTCTTTTCCAGTACAACAACTTCAAGGTCAGAAAAGCAAGGATGCCATCCAATATAGGTTTGTTTCAAAAAAAAAGATGACCGGTAAAGTTCCTAATGACTGTCCCAACAAGACAGCACTTGCTACTAAGTGCTTAGTATGCATAGTGATGAAGGATGGAATAAAAGAGTGGAACTGAAGGATTTTTTTGGCAAATCCTTTGTCAGAAATGCTTTCAAACATTTTGAATAGTTTTCTTAATGAGAAATCATTTTTTCCAAATCCCTGTGGTGTTAGAGCAACTCACTGATGGAGGGAATCCTAAGTATATTACAGAAGAAGGAAACTAACTACACTCACCTGATGGAGGGAATTCTAAGAGATCAAACTTAGGATTCTTCCATAGGGACTAACTACCTATATACTAGACATGTAACTGTGTCTAACCCTTTGCCCAGGTGTTAGCCATTGCTAGCAACAGCTAGACACCTTCTCACACTCCATCCCAGGGATCTCTTACATGTCTGGCGGTTCAAGAGTCGGATCGGTGTTAGGGTACAGGGATTGGGACTGATCGGAATGGATTGAACCAGATGACCCAGGAGGAGGATTGGGGCCATACCATGACACCTGGTACTCTGATTCCAAGGACACTCCAAATACACCACCTTCGCAGTTACAGGACTAGAGAAGCAGAACATGATCCTGGGACTCCCCTGGCTTCGAGAACACAATCTGGACATAGATTGGAGCACTGGAGCTGTTCAGATGACAGGGTGCTCCCCCCAGTGTGGTACCTGCCAACAGGATATTTGCAAAAAACAATTGGAACATCAAACAGCCTGTCAAGGACTACGGACCTGCAGGGAGGGACCAATCTCACATTTAGATGATGTTGACTCCGATATACCACCCCTCGAATTGTTAGATGACAAGGAAGAGAACCCCAGCTCACACAAATCAGATTTCCAGTTCGAGGAAGGAGACCATCTGTTTGCTGTCAATGTCCTACAGCCAAACAGTACATTTGAGCCACAGGGACATATTTGCAATGGATGGTGGAGGCACACATCAAGGAAAACCCCCCAGCACCAACAGGCTTCAAGGAGATTGTACCTGAACAATTTCATGACTTTGAAGATGTGTTTGCAAAGGAATCATTCGATAACCTACCCCAATCCACTAAATGGGACCATGCCATTGAACTCATTCCTGGATTGGAGTCCCAAACATGCAAGGTCTACCCACTCTCTCCAAATGAACAGGCTGAACTGGACATCTTTCTAGAGGAAAACCTTCGATTGGGACAGATCTGACCTTCAAAATCCCCCATGGGATCCCCAGTATTCTTCATCAAGAAGGATGACACCCTGCAACTTGTCCAGGACTACTGAGCTCTCAATGAAATCACAATCAAGAATCGGTATCCACTCCCTCTTATCTCCAAACTCATCAACAAGCTCCGAGGTGCAAGGCTGTTTACTAAATTGGACATTCAGTGGGGATACAACAATGTTCAGATCAAGGAAGGAGACAAATGGAAGGCTGCATTCTGAACAAATCAGAGACTCTTCAAACCTCTTGTCATGTTCTTCAGACTCACCAACAGCCTGGCTACCTTCCAGACCATGATGAACGAGATCTTCGAAGATCTGATTACACTCAGAGTAGTTACTGTGTACATTGACAACATCCTCATCTTTACTTGGACACAGGAGGAATACGATCGGATCACTCGCCAAGTCCTCGAATGTATTTGGGAGAACCAGCTCTACCTCAAACTGGAGAAGTGTGAGTTTTCAAAATCCCAGATCGAATATCTGGGACTCATCATCTCTGAAAACTCCACAGGCATGGACCCAGTGAAGGTAGCAGGTGTCAGAAACTGGCCAACTCCCTCCAGCAAACATAACATCCAGTCCTTCCTCAGCTTCGCTAACTTCTACCATCAATTCATCAAAGACTTCTCAAAGATTACCCATCCAATGTTCATGTCAGAGTTTACTCCCAGGTTATCCTTCCTTTTATTTATTTTCCATATTATTCACACTTGTTTGTCTCAGTTTCTATGTTATTTTACACTTCTCTTTAGAACCTAAACCCATTTCCTTCCTTTCCACACCCTTCCTTGTAATCCAGGTATATGTTGACCCAGTCATGGTCACTATTTCACTTATTTCTTTATTCACACTCGTTACCCTCAGTTCTAACTCCTTTTCATCATTTTACATATGATCACTATTTATTTCCTTGTTCCCCCCTCCCCATTCTTTCTTATTTCAATATGCATCATCTCAATTCATCTGATCCCAGGTGCTAACCCCTCAGGCAACCTCAGACTAGAGCCCTGAGGGTTTCAGTGATAAGACTCGATATGGCAATGAGCCTATCAATGCATATATAACCTTGTAGCACCTAGAGGGATGATTGTAATTGACAATATATCTGAAGTATTGAAGGTTTTAAAATCCTTCCACATCAAAACTTATTTAATAGAAACTAGATAGACAACTTACTAACTTTAACCATACTAACTTATCTATAATATTAAGGTTTAATAAATTTATTATGACTAGTCTAAATTATTCCAATTCTCATAACTTGAAAATTTTACTGTTTTTAAATGTTTAGTTAATGTTAATTTCATATAAAATGTCAAAAGTAGTTATTTATCTATGAGCCCGTAGAATAGACTATAACCTGTCTGAGAGGGTCTAATCATTAAATATAGAGTAAACAATCTGTTAATGTCACCTGCATTAATCTTCATGTAAGTTCTGAGACTGCATACACTTTAGATAAGATATTACCCACACTAATTCCTATGTAAGTTCTGAGACTGTATATACTTTAGATGTGATAGCATCCATATGTATCTATTTGTAAGTTCCAAGATTGCATATACTTTAGGTATGATATCACCTGCACTCATCTTATCTGTAAGTTCTGAGATCACATACACTTTGGATATGATATCACCTACACTTACCTTATCTATAACTTCTGAGGTTACGTACACTCTAAATGTGGTAGTACCCACACTCACCTTATCTGTATGTTTTGAGATAGCTTAAACATTGAAGCATGTATCCTTTTCCAATGTAACCAAGTGTGATGAAATCTCTAGTTTTGTTATAATTTACCTTATCAAATAAATCTAATTTAATTTTTCAAAACCTAAATCTAAGCTTTGGATTTGAAATGTATTTTAAAATTAAACTCTATATTCCAACATTGATGGAACATTCCAAATTAGAAGTCTTGGTCAGAATTTGGTAGTAATTCCAAACTGAGAAATTCCCATGATGGTAACATAATCCCCTAAATCTTGAAAGAATATAATCCCCGATAAGGTTTTATTGAGAAATACAGTCAACTAAATAGTTTACTTTATATATCTTTTTATATTTGTTTAATAATCACTGAAATTCTGAAATGGGTACGTGGCTAGATAGTTACACAGCTATTAGTATTAGATAACAATAACCATTTGAAAAACGTAATAGAAGATTTACTGATATCTTATAAACAATCTATATTTGCAAAGTTACAATCATCTCTCATACTGGTCCATCCAGATCATCCTATCCCAATTAGTCCTGATCCCATACTCCACACTGTGTCAAGGTCAGTACCTTGGGATTGTTTAGTCAGTCTCATAAACAATAATTAGTATCAAGATTATTGGATAAGAGATAGACAGGGTTTGGGGATGTGGCCTCAGCTTATGTACTATGCCCTCTTCCTAGACCCAAAGTGATATGTCCCTGATTTGAAGGTGACAATAACCGACTATAGTAGTCAACAATGTTGAAGGACAAAATTGAGGTATATGACAAGTAAAGGTTAAAGTAAGAGACAGTCTTGTGTCGTCAATGATCGCAACCAATGAAGTCAAGATAGTTGGACAGACAAAGTTAGAGAAAGAAACAAAGAATGACAAAGAAGTGATAATGAGTTATTTATTAGATATCAATCAAAGTTGATATCAAAACTGAGTCTACATTGTATTTACATGAGGGTTTATATACATGTAAGACTCAGGGAATACATGTGGTTCATGATAATGTTAATATCATTAATAATCAGTGACACGAATGAATGGAGAAGGTAACCCAAGGGGTTACTGGAGTGAAAGTACTTCCTGTGAGAAATACTGAGGAGTCTGAGGCAATCAGATCAGTATTGAGTCAGTGTATCGAAGGTGTCAAGGTGAATCAAGGGTGTCGAGTATTGAAATGAAGTTTAATGAGCAAAGACGAGTATGGGGATAATTCAATATATCCAATCTTGGAAGATTACATGATACTTATGTATAGTTGTGTGTCAGTTCATGACACACTAATCCAATCCCTGAACTACTGGATATACAAGAGATCCCTGGAATGGAGCCTATTAGGGTTTGCTCCTGGGTTATCCTTCCTTTTATTTATTTTCCATATTATTCACACTCATTTATCTCAATTTCTATGTTATTTTACATTTCCCTTTAGAACCTAAACCTGTTTCCCTCCTTTCCACATCCTTCCTTGTGATCCAGATATATGTTGACCTGGTCATGATCATCATATCACCATATCACTTATTTCTTTATTCACATTCATTACTCTCAGTTCTAACTCCTTTTCATCATTTTACATATGATCACTATTTATTTCCTTCCTTTCTCTTCCCATTCCCTTTATTTTGATATGCATTGTCTTGATATGCATTGTCTCGATTCATCTGATCCTGGGCACTAACCCTTTGGGCTACCTCAGGCTGGAGCCCTGAGGGTCTTGGTGATAAGACTCAATATGGTAATGAGCCTATCAATGCATATATAAGCTTGTAGCACCTAGCAGAGTTTCCCTAAGCTTGATCTCTTAGGAAAACCTCCTGCTAGATGAGTATTGTATTTACATCGTTGATAATATACTTAGGAAAACCTCCTCACTGGGGGCATAGCATGATTTTCTCATATGAGAAAACATTAAGTAAACAGTGAGAATATATAAATTTTTCATAGAGTTTTCTAAACAATTTAAATTTCAAGGAAATTTGAAGTTTATCTAATGTTTTCATAGTTTTTCTGAGAAAACAATAAGAAAACTCTAGTTTTCCCAAGATTTGAATGACTGGGAAAATTGATTGAAAACTTTATATTATTTCAGCATTTATTCAATGTTTTCTCATATAAGGAAATCATGCTATGCCTGCAGTGCCTGCTAGTAAATATCTACTCTGAGCAGTTGTCCTAACAGAGCCTGGGAAGGTGTTCAGCCATTGCTAGTGACAGCTAATACCTGGGCAAAGGGTTAGACGTGATTACATATTTAGTATATAGGTAGTCAGCCCCTAATGGGAGAATCCTAAGTTTGATCTCTTAGGATTCCCTCCATCAGGTGAGTGTAATTAGTTCCTTCTTTTGTAATATACTTAGGATTCCCTCTGTCAGTGAGTCACCCTGACAGAAGATCAAACTTCTATCCTGTGGAGCTGGAAGAAGGCAACCAGAGGATTTGTCTAAGGACTATCCGCCTTGCCTCTGACAGTAGAGACACATCCTCTGAATACCAGGACCTCCCTTCCCCCTCCACTTGCTCATTCAACTGTTCACCCCCTATGGAAACTGATCCAACACTTCAAATGATTGTAGATCAGTTAGCTGCCCTGGGAGTTGCACTAGAGAATCAGTGATGCCAAACTGAAGCCCTACATCTCCACATCCAGATGATCAAAGGTCAATTAGGTGAGGCACCACCACTAGCTTCTGCTGTTGCATCAGAAACCACCTCAGTGGTGTTGGAATATGATTATCACCAACTCTCTTGTAATATATGTAGAATAACTAGTAAACCGGTCTAGGGACTTAATAGGTGCCCTGGACCAGTGTAGTTAGGCCTGGAGACAAGGGAATACTCTTTATTCAGAGTATTCACCATCTGTCTCCAGGTATGTTGTTAATTTGTTCATTTAATAAATTCAGAGTATTCACCATCTGTCTCCAGTGGTGTTAGTGTTGAAACTATCGTCCTATACTCCTCATTCAACAAGTGGAACACTCCCAACCCTTCCAATCACCCCCTACACCTTCCCCACATCCAGATAACACCTGGATGCCCTCCAGCACTCCATCTGGCCATACCTGGGCCCAACTCCCATCTGATTATGATGATGATTAGTTCAGGGGTTGGGATTTCTGAAACCAAGCCACCTGGTATCTAGAGATTCATGGTGCTGGCCTCCCTAACATGAGGACACGGCTCTACTGGCTGTTCACACTCATGAAAAGTGGCTATGCTGCCACATATGCTGCCTACTTGGATCACCACATCTGGTCACTCCCTACCAATCAAGTGTTAGGGCGACTGCTCAAAGTAGATAGTGCTAGCAGGAAGTTTTCCTAAGTATATTATCAATGATGTAACTACAACACTCACCTAGCAGGAGGTTTTCCTAAGAGATCAAGCTTAGGGAAACTCTGCTAGGAGGGATGATTGTAACTTTGCAAATATAGATTGTTTATAAGACATCAGTAAATCTTCTATTACGTTTTTCAAATGGTTATTGTTATCTAATACTAATAGCTGTGTAACTATCTAGCCACGTACCCATTTCAGAATTTCAGTGATTATTAAACAAATATAAAAAGATATATAAAGTAAACTATTTAGTTGACTGTATTTCTCAATAAAACCTTATCGGGGATTATATTCTTTCAAGATTTAGGGGATTATGTTACCATCATGGGAATTTCTCAGTTTGGAATTACTACCAAATTCTGACCAAGACTTCTAATTTGGAATGTTCCATCAATGTTGGAATATAGAGTTTAATTTTAAAATACATTTCAAATCCAAAGCTTAGATTTAGGTTTTGAAAAATTAAATTAGATTTATTTGATAAGGTAAATTATAACAAAACTAGAGATTTCATCACACTTGGTTACATTGGAAAAGGATACATGCTTCAATGTTTAAGCTATCTCAAAACATACAGATAAGGTGAGTGTGGGTACTACCACATTTAGAGTGTACGTAACCTCAGAAGTTATAGATAAGGTAAGTGTAGGTGATATCATATCCAAAGTGTATGTGATCTCAGAACTTACAGATAAGATGAGTGCAGGTGATATCATACCTAAAGTATATGCAATCTTGGAACTTACAAATAGATACACATGGATGCTATCACATCTAAAGTATATACAGTCTCAGAACTTACATAGGAATTAGTGTGGGTAATATCTTATCTAAAGTGTATGCAGTCTCAGAACTTACATGAAGATTAATGCAGGTGACATTAACAGATTGTTTACTCTATATTTAATGATTAGACCCTCTCAGACAGGTTATAGTCTATTCTACGGGCTCATAGATAAATAACTACTTTTGACATTTTATATGAAATTAACATTAACTAAACATTTAAAAACAGTAAAATTTTCAAGTTATGAGAATTGGAATAATTTAGACTAGTCATAATAAATTTATTAAACCTTAATATTATAGATAAGTTAGTATGGTTAAAGTTAGTAAGTTGTCTATCTAGTTTCTATTAAATAAGTTTTTGTTGTTGTAATACCAGAATAGACATATTAGTTGTGGATAAAAGTTATTGTATTATAGAAAAGTAGCTAAAATATTTTATACTCCGAGACTAGCTGTACAGTTCCTAATTATATGCTAATAGAGAAAAACTATGCTAGTACTCTTTTATTATAGTCGATGCTGAGTGTTTACATAATATAACAATACTCCCCCTCACACGCGAGCGTGCAAACCCAACGACGTTGCGAATCCTTCAATTTTCGGGTGTGCAAGAGCCTTCGTAAAGATGTCCGCAATCATTAGGTTCATGTTGCAGTATTTTAAGACTGCCTCACCATTGTCGATTAACTCCCATATCCAGATGTACCAGATGTCGAGGTGTTTATTGTGCGCGCTGTATCCTCCTTTGTTCAGGAAAGTGATCGCGCTTTGATTATCGCAATAGAGGATCGTTGGTGTTGAGAACAGTCTAAATAACTCGCCGAGGAGGTTCCGGATGTACTTGAGTTCTTTTCCGGCTTGGGTTATCGCAATAAACTCAGCTTCTGTCGTTGATAGGGCTACTAACGACTGTTTCTTTGAGCTCCAGGCGAATGCTCCCCCATTGAGGAAGAATGCATATCCGGAAATTGAGTGACAATCGGCATCAGTGTAACCGAGGATGGCAGTTTCGTCCGTTCCATAGGTGAGTTTCAACTCTTTCGTCCCTTTTACATATTTTAAAACTTGTTTTGCAGCTTCCCAGTGAATGTGTCCAGGGTTTGACATAAAACGCGCCAATAAAGTGACAGCAAATTGAATGTCGGGTCGAGTCATTCTTGCAAGGTAGAGTAATCCGCCGATTAACTGCTTGTAGGGGATTTTATTCATTTCTCTTCTTTCTTCGTCTGTTGTAGGACATTGCGACTTCGAGAGGGTTAGTCCTGGTTCAAGTGGTGTTGAAACGGGTGCTGCGTTCTTCATTTGGAATCATTCGAGGAGTGTTTCGATGTACGCTGATTGGGATATTGATAAGGTTCGTTCTTCTCGGTTTCTTTCGATTTTCATTGCGAGTAGCCAATGAATTCTTCCTAGGTCGACTAAATCAAATGTTTTCCCTAGTTCAGTCTTCATTTCGGCAATAACATAGTCTTCATTTCCAACCATTGTCAGATTGTCGACATGAACGGCAACTATCTTTATCGTTCCGTTTTCTCATTTGAAGAAGATACCTGGGTCTATTCTTGAGCAAGAATAACCAAGGTCAGTAAACATTTTCTTTAGGGTTAAGTACCATAAACAACCGCTCTGTTTTAGGCCATAAATTCCTTTTAATAAGTGCCAAACGAAATCTTCTTTGCCAGCTTCTTCAAATCCAGGTGGTTGTCACATGAAGATCATCTCGTCTATTTCGCTGTTGAGGTAAGCACTCTTGAAATTGGCTTGGTGTATTTCCCAGTCGTTCTTATTTGCTATTGCCAGGATAAGACAAATTGATTCCGGGTTCACTGTCGGAGCGTATGTTTCGTTGAAGTCTACTCCAGGCTCTTGGGAGAATCCTTGTGCAACGAGTCTTGCCTTTGCTTTTACCGGTATGTTCTCATCATTTAGCTTCAGTTTGAATGTCCATTTACTTCCGACAATATTAGCGTCCAGTGGTGGTTTTACCAGCTCAAAGATACCTCTCGCATGCATTTGTTCAAGTTCTTCTGCCATCGCTGTTGACCAAGCTTCTTTATTCGGACCATGTAGTGCTTCTTTGACAGTTTCTGGCTCAAATATTGCTGCTGTTAGTGCATATTCTGTTATGGTGATCTCTTTGGCTAGTTTGCTGCTTTTGCTCTCCGGACTATTGTTGTTTCGTATTCCGGTAGGTAAAGTTGGTTTATTTGTTTGTCCAGTTGCTGAACCTTTTCCAGATATTATATTCTGGATGTAATTTGAGGGTTTTATGTTTCGCTGGCTTTGTCTTAGTCCAGTCGGTTCAAGTTGGTTCGTGGGAGTTTCAAGTCCTAACATGGGATCAGGCAACTCTTTGTTTCGTTCGGGTTTGGCAGTCTCTGTTGTTGTTTTCTGGTGAGTTTCAGGGTTGTTCAGGATGATTTGTGTGCTGACTGGTGGTGCTGTTGGCACACTCTCCAACTCCCCCTCATTCCAAACTCTCTTCTTCGGCTCAAAGATGACATTCTGTTCAACACTGATACGTCCCGATTCTGGCCAATAAATTCAGTGGCCATTCCCATTACTCTCAAAACCGATCCAGCGACATACAATTGATTTTGGATCTAGTTTGGAGTTCGGGTCAATTCGGACATGAACATTCTCACCGAAGGTATGTATGTCAGAGAAGTCTGGTTTCTTCCCGGTTCTTGCTTCATGTGGGGTTTTATTTTCTAATGCATGGGTTGACAGTCAATTCTTGAGCCATGTTGCATGGCTAACAGCTTCTCCCCATAACGATCCTGGTAAGTTCGCGGCAAAGATCATAGCCTGGGCATGTTCTACTAATGTTCGGTGCTGTCGTTCTTCAGATCCATTTTGCTGGGGTGAATCATGGACTGTTAGTCGGTGTTTTATTCCACGACCTTGTAAGTATTTCTTCATCGCTTCGCTTGTATACTCACCACCGTTGTAACACCTTCCCAAAAATTTTTGATTATTTCCACCATTTTTCCTCATATTTTCTAAAATCTAAAGACACATAAAAAACATAATTGGACTTTCATTCTTCAATCCCCTTTACCCCTTTTCCTCCTTCCCTCATGTTCTGGGAACATGACCCCTACGATAGAGATGATATCATTGATCGAGAGTTTCATCCTGACCACCTTCTCCCTTCACCCTCCCCTACATACTCGTCGGAGGACGAAACAGATTATGACTCCCCTTATCCCATTCCCAAAGACTCTGACTTCCCTCCCATCCTATATCCGACTCAACCCAGCTATCATCCATTCCAAACAGAACTCCGATTATACATCGATCTCAGAGAAAAGCTTGATATTAGGATAAGTCCCACTACCGCATGGCCAGCCCCGACTCCCACGAAGACTTACCATAAGGATCTAGAAGACTTGGAGATAATGGAAACCCTGCACCACGCCAGACCTATCATAATCCAAGGATTTCAAGGAACCTTCGTTATTGGAAATAGTTACAGCCTAAAGAAATGTTGCCCTTACACCCCTGTTGGAATCACTAGGGTGATTGCGCACCAAAAATATGGACCTCAATTCATTCACGTTGCCTTTAATGTTCCCTCTATGGCATTTTGGACCTTTAGCGACATGGAAGACTACCCCCGAAAACAAATCCGGCTGTCGGAGCTCTAAGGGACTCATATATCTAACAACCTCCAGAAACCTACATCACCTATCAAAACCTCACACTGCCATCTCGCCTCAACCTCCCGAAACTCAGACAATGTTCTCATTTAATGTAACCACCCAAAACATTTCTACTAATTCCAGATCCTCTTCTTCCTATACCTCCCAATTCCACTACCAACCTCCACCTGATTCGGAAACAGATGATCAAGTTCCCACTACTCGCCCTACTACTCCTCTCCCTTCTCCTATTGAAGACCTTGAAACGGAAGTTCGTGTATATCGAAGCTCGAGTAGTCAACTCCCAATAGATCCTGACACCCTATGGCCTCAATACCCACTCATGTCCAAGGACATATCAACTAGAAGTAAGATTTTGGATCTTGGTCTCCCCGAAACCATTAAGTATGGAGATGCCATCTCGATAAAAGGTTTCGAGGGGCAATATCACATTAACCATTACTTTACTGTTTCACGCTGCGCTCCTCCTTACCAAATTATTCAAATCATTGCAACTGCTAGTCTAGGAATCACCTTTGAGCACATTGGGTTTGATGTGCCCTATGAACGCGTACTACCATACTCCTCCCTTCCCTATCATTCTCGTTACGTCTTCATCCCCTTTGAAGAAGTTTTCTTCACGCCACCCTGTCTATATCCAGAAGACCATTTCTACTCTTCCTTCCCTGCGCCAACCCCACTACCCACGCCACCAATAAACAAGGTACTCCGAAAAATCAGATCCTATGCCATCGGAGTGCTCAAGGGAAAGAATCAGAGTCTGGCTGAAGAAAAACGTCTAGAAGAAGGGCTGAGAAAGTTCCAGAATCACTTGGTAGTTGAGTGGTAACATCGTGAGAGTATTTCCTTAATTGAACATTCTTTTGTCCTCCATCTATGAGTCCTTCCATTTGCCTCTCTCTATTGTACAACAGTTACCCGTTTTCACCCCTTTCACCATATTTCTCCTTTCATAAAAATTTGACAACCTCTAAAAATATTTTCCTCATTTAAATAAATAATAATTACTAAACTTTGTATAAAAACTCTCGTAGTAGTTAAAATAAGAACAAGTTTTACCAATCCCTCAAAAAGTGCGGGATAAGCTTAAGTCTCTAAAGTGTTTCTAACATCTAAATCTTTTCCACTATTAGCGAAGTGCTGATAGTTGGTCTGTTTCTAATGGTTTCTAATGTCAAGTTGTTTTCTAACGTCAAGTTGTTTTCTAACAGCGTCAAGTTGTTTTCTAACGTCAAGTTGTTTTCTAACGTCAAGTTGTTTTCTAACGTCAAGTTGTTTTTCCTAACGTCAAGTGGTTTCAAACGTCAAACAGTTTCTAACGTCAAGTCAGTTTCTAACATCAAGTCTATTCTCTTTCTACCCCTTACATCTGTTACAATTAAAACATACCAATTTTCCCTTCTAACACCTTCCACCCCCTTCTCTGTATTTCTGCGGCAAAGCTCGACTTATTTAGAACCAAGGCCTCTATAATCAAATATCGATTGTATATACTGAACAGGATCCTAGTTTAGTATACAACACCGTTGTCGGACTGAAGACATTTAATTTCTTTTCCAGCTTGCTGCCGGCTCCACTCGACAAATGCCTTCATTTTCTCCAATGCTTCAGACTTTTCTGCCATCAGAAAAATGTGAGTTTCTCTCGTTGCATCGTCAGTGAATGAAATAAAATATTTCTTCCCACTCCGGGTATTTACTTTAGCCAGTCCCCAAACGTCTGTGTAAACAAGTTCACCAAACTCCTTCGCTTGTTCTCCTTGTCTCTCTTTTGGGAAAGGGAGCCATGTCTGTTTCGCTTTTGCGCAAGCTTCACAAAATGAGTCGTTGTCATCTCTGGGAATTAATTCAATTCCAGTGATGTATCCCTTTTCAACTACTCGTTTCGCACTGATAGGTGAAATATGTCCCAGGTGTTCATGTAGCTGGCTGATCATTAGGGCTAATTTCGCATGTTCAGTCAATGTTGTGAGTGTTGTGGGTATGAGGTAAAGGCTGTTGGTTTCGGGGATACTGAAAACTTCATTTCCTCTAGGATCCATTAACTGGACTAAACCGTTCGTAAATATTGCTTTATATCCTGCTTTTGTCATTCGGCTAACTGATACTAGTGATACTGGCATCTTGGGGGCATATAAAGTGTCTTTTAATGTGAGTCTGACCTGACTGTTATTTTTCTTCAGGACAGTGAATTTGACATCACCCTGACCAGTCGCATAAATCGTTTGACCTTCTGCCATTTTAATAGGTCGTGGGATAATTTCTCGGAAGTTCTTGAAATTTTCTCATTTCGGTTCGAAATGGCTTGTCGCTCCTGAGTCGAGGACCCGATTAATTTTCAGTTCAGGGTTTGTCTTCGCAGCCAGTGAGTATTCCATTGCAGGGAAAGCGTGGTCATCTGGAGTTTGATTCTCTGATGCTGTGTTAGCCTTTTCTTTATTTTTGCCTTTTCATCTCATAGGTCGTTGTCCTTCTTTTCCTCCACCTTTACTCCAACAATCCTCTTTCCAGTGGCTGGTCTTTCCACAATTGTGGCACTCAGATTTTGACTTGTCGGGACTTTTCGCTGATCCACCTCTCGACTTCACATATAGTGCCAAGTTGCCAGTTTTCTGTTCGTTTAGGATGACATTGTGTTGGGCCGTTTCGGAGATGTGGTTTATGATTTCAGTGGGGGTAAGTTTCTTGTCTATTGCCTTATTTGCTACTACAAGTGAGTGTAACATCGGTCGATAGGATTTGGGCATTGCACTGAGGATGATGGCAATAAATTGTGCTGAGTTGAGCTTTCCTCCAGCTGACGCATATCGGGCATGAAGGGTTTGTAGGGTTTGGATGGTTTCCCACAGGTCTCCATCTTCGGGACATCAAGTCTGGTACATCTGTACTAGCAAATCGGCTTGTACCATTTTGGATTGGTCATTGAATTTCGAGGTAACAATTTTCCAGGCTTCTGATGCCAATTCTGTGGTGATGACTTCGATTTGTAGTGTTTCCGGTATTGTACTCATGATGAGTGATCTCGCGTGTTCGTTTAGGATCATCCACTCATCCAGTTTATTGTTATAGTCTTCGGTCTGGGCTTCAGTTGCCTTTTCATCAGGTTCCTTGGGTTTAGAAGCTCGTCTGTCAATATACCGGATCAGGCAACGCCATGTGAACATTGACATCATTCTTGCCTTGTATAATACCCAGTTTCATCCATCTGCTTCCAGCTTCGGGGGAGGAGTGACTTGTGATAGGGAGGGGGCGGAAATGTCATTCATCATGGTTCTGGGGCCGGGGCCCATAACCTGTTGTTGTAATACCAGAGTAGACATATTAGTTGTGGATAAAAGTTATTGTATTATAGAAAAGTAGCTAAAATATTTTATACTCCGAGACTAGCTGTACAGTTCCTAATTATATGCTAATAGAGAAAACTACACTAGTACTCTTTTATTATAGTCGACACTGAGTGTTTGTGTAATATAACAACAGTTTTGATGTGGAAGGATTTTAAAACCTTCAATACTTCAGATATATTGTCAATTACGATCATCCCTCTATGAGGATCAGGATCATACCATGACACTTTGGATATAAAGTCAGATGTTTAAATACTGTGCTTAATCTTATTCATTCATACATGGATATAGCTGAGCATCTGATGATAAGGCAAGGTGCCCATTGACACCAGTCAACAGTTTCTGGTGATTTAATCTAGGTGAAAAATTTCAGTGCCGGAATCCTGCAGACTCACAGCATAAGCTTCTTTTTGCACAGCCAAAATGTTGTGTTCTGGACATTTATATAGACTAAATAATAGACCTCAGTTGTAGTTAGACAACTGAGAGTTCATACTCAGAAATGAAACTGTATATAAGGTGCTCTTTATAAAATAACAAATGCATATAATGAAAATAGGTATGAGGGTGACGGAATGGCTAAACATCACGTGATACTGTCCTTATGTAAATATTCCAACACAAAATACGTTGCTTTAGTTCTTCGTCAGACTGAATGTTTATGTAATAACCATTTGAAAATAACACTGTCCTCTTTTTTATACAATAGTTTGAGGAACCATTCTGTATGGGAGCTCTACTCCGAGAGCTATTCTGGAGGAGGTTAGTATAATATCCCTTTCACACAGTTAGCATATATAGCAAGAAGTTCTGGTTACCTGCATATCTATTTTCTCTTCTTCAGATGATTTTATTAGGTGGCCAATGAACATCATGTCCCCAGGATATCATCATTGGTGCGGAGTAGTATCAGTCCAATAACTGTTAAGGATGACTTTCTGGTTCAATTGGAGTGAATAGGTACTTGGGGGCAAATAGGAAAAGAAATTCAAAGAAAAAAGGGACAATGAAGCGGAACACATTAGTTAGTTTATTGCTGTTTGCAAAATAGTTTTCCAGGTCTGATCACACTGTTTTTCAGTGAAAAATTCAAACACAAAGCAAAAATTCTAGAACAAGTTGTAAAAATTCATAAAACTAAAATAATGAATTTTAGTAATATAAACTAGTTGACAATAAATTCCATTCAAAAGCTATTTGCCAATTGAGAACAAAGTCATAGATGTTTATTAGCAAATTGTCAGCCAACCAGATTTTATATTAGCTAGTTTTTAGTGGTAAAATTCATTATTTAGTTTTTATGAATTTTTGCAAGTTATTCTAGAATTTTCACTTCATGTTTGAATTTTTTTGCTAGAAAACAGTGAAATTGGACTCAGAAAACTATTTTGCAAATGGCAATAAGTCATTACCGAATAGGAATATGTGTGAATGCGGCCAAAGTTTGGGGCTGATTCAAGTATGGAAATCCCGTAAACTGATGTTATCACATAAATAACGGTTTATAATAGAAAACATTATTTCTGAAAAAGGGACTTGCACTTCTTGCCCTATAACATCGTCAAAGCCGGAAACAAAGCCGGACATTATGCTGTTCGTCAAATAAATAGAATGGTGACATGGCAACTACCCTGAGCATAAAAATTTCTCCTTCTCCCTCTAATCCACTCCTCCTTTTAAGGCTTTGCAAACATTCACCTTGCCTTTCGGTCAAAATGGTCGATGAGGTATGAAATGGTACCACGTCCCGAGGGAATGAACCAGAGTTGATTGAACACCGTCGGGCAATACGCTTGTTGAGGTCGTTGGGTTTGCGAATGTCCTTGTTTGGTTCTCCGTTGACGTTAAAATTGCGTATGAAAAACAATTGACATTAAGGTCAGAACCTATAGTCTCCAAAACATGCGTCACGACCGGCTGACTTTACAAGTGGTATAGTTTCTAAGAATTTTCTGTTCGTAGGACTCATCGAGAAGTTCCCTCAAAATCTGAGCCCTCCCGCTGCCGTGAAACGCAAGATTGCGTCTCCGGAATTCATCGTATCCTTCGTTAAAAACTTTGATCATTCCCTTTTCATTTGTTAGATAAAATTCTTATGTGGGTTAACTTGTCTCGTACTTGTCTATTAACTTCAATACAGTTTTGATCGAAGGCCAAATGAATATCCGCGCGTAAAAGTAGTAAATTTCGGGGTGAATCAATGTTATTTGGCCCTAAATTCTTCGGAAATACCGAGTTGCCACTTGAAGGACCAAGAACTCTGTTGTCCCATCCATCTGCTTGAAACTATAAACATTAAAGTTATAGTTAGTTTATATAAATATATTATTTCACATACCTTGTTAGAGTTTGCCCTCTCAAAAATATGGGCAACTTGGAAACGGGTATAATCCCCCCCAACCACGGGTTCTCCGGAGATACAGCACTCATTGTCACGCGCACGGACATACCTTTGAACCCCAGGATTCTAATGATATATTTCAAGTCAGTATCCCAAAGCGGATTAAGAAGGACGTACCACCGGAGGATTTCTTTCCGGTGGGTTCGCGGGTATCTGTCGCGGATACCTTGACGTCGAGAGAACATGTAAAGGTATATCGTCTGACAGTTTGCTTATCAGAGTGTGTATTATTTTTATGAGTCATTTTACTTACCAGGTCTTGGTCCTGCTAAAATATACACGTTCCCTGGGGTAGGCCGGCGTCCTCCAAGGTTTTATCGGCCGGGGCTCCGTCAAAGATGAAGGTATCAGGATCATTGGGAAAGCCGCGGGCATCTTCCAAGTCATTGAATTGAAGCGATATTTGTCGAATTGTGTAAGTTTCGATGTCATGGGGATTAACTACGAAATCAACAACTATACGAATAATATCATCGACCTCGCGCCATGACCACTCGACTGCAGGCGTGCCGTTATTGTTGTTTATGTGTTGGTGAAGACCTAAAGAGGTTGAGCATATAACAGGAGAAGGAGTTCAGGAGAACTTGAACGAACCGAAGAGCGCTTCATAAGACTCTGATTCGGTATTATAGCCGTAGAAACGGCAATTTTGATGGGCAACTTGTATATGCGAAGGCATAGTAAGAGGTGAAAAGTGAAAATTTCCAACAAAGTTTGACATGTAAAATACACTGGTCATTCTGGTCAAAGTATTGCTATTATGGGATCCACAGTGCCCCGGAAAACTGTACGCGCGCTTGGCACTTTTCGGAATATCATCGTCAATAAATTAGTATAAATCTCAGATAAATTTTTGATAATAGATTGATATTATCTACAATGTTTACTATTTTAAATAAAAGCCTATGTTGATGATGGTGAACGAGATATCTGTATTTTTCTGCTCTGACCTCATCTGTACAGTTTTGCGGGTGCCATGTCGCGAAATCGATTAATTTAACCTTATGTAATCTAGCTCGCTGTCTCATTGCGCCTTTCGCATATGGAATATTTCTTGGTGTTGCGATTCTCAAGAAACATAATGTAATACGATGCTAAATCTAAATCTCTTTCAAAAAAAGTACGGTCTAGGAACACCAGCACTCATTCTTTCTCTTGAAGATAATCATAGGAGTCGATTCTTCATCTGGTTTCACCACTGCCACCTCATAGGCCTCACTAGCAAGTAAACTTAAATTTATCGGTATTGACTCTCACTCATAGAAAAGGTATTAGATTGTTACGAGTACTAGAGAATGGATACATAAATACCCAATGGCATGCTACTCACTCTATATTACCCAACTAGAAAAAGAAAATACCATTTCTGTTGCTTCACGTTTTTATGGAATGAATCAAATAGATAATTGAGCCCACTTTTGTCGGTCGCGTCAATCTACGGGCTGGGACGAGGATATTAGAATGTTTTAACATTTTTGATCGCTTTCAGTCACTGAGTTTTAGTTTTCTCCAGATCTCAACATGTAATTTAGGTTACCTGAATAAGATGAGTATAATTTCGGTCATTCTCGCTTACTATTAAATAGTATACATGCTTCCAAATCTCACAGTGAATATTGAAATTGTTCGAAGAAGCAAATTAGTGGTGTGTCTAATATAATGGAACAAAATCAAGAGCAAAAAGAAGGATAAAGAAAGCGAAGTAAATGAAAAGGGATATTGACTGGGTGGAGTTATTCAAAGTCGAGATCCATCTCCTCTAGCCGTCTCTCCAGATCTTCCAGGGTCATGTCAGCCAGCAGTTGTAATTGAGTTACTTTCAGGCCGGTTTGGGTGCGAATTGACGCGGAGAGACGAACAGCAATCAAAGAATCGAGACCGTAAGCAGTGAATGGCACGTTAGGTAAGAAGTCATCCTCAGCAACATTAAGGGCTTTTCGAAGCAAATTGCCTAGATCAACTTTCTCCTCGTTCTCGTCTCTAGTGAGAACTTCCGCACGCTCCGTGACACATAAATGTTGGAAAGACGTCAAAGGTCCCATGTCCTGACGCGCGAGGTTCCAATTGAGATTTGGAATATATTGGGTAAATGGCTCAATCCTCAATTTCCGAATACCGTCAGCTAGGCAATCGCAGAGTTCTACGAAAACGTCATATACAAGTGAACAACGACATTAAAAACAAAGCTTACCCCTAGTAGACATGCCCCAATGAAGGAAATGGCTTGAACGCGCGTTTTCACGTCGTTGATCACGTACAAGCCAGCCACTGTCCGTAACTCCTGGAACGACAAGAGAGAACGCATTCGGATATTGACCGGTTAAGTTCTCTAGCAACGTTTGAGCTCTGAGAGTTTTTTTTGTTAGCTTTAGGTAATATTCCTGCGAAGTAAAACTAACGAAGCATAGTTGGACTGGCCGGGACTTCCGAACAAAGCAGCGACCGAAGAGAATGAAACAAAGAAATCGAGACTATTGATATCTATGGCCTGTTCCAAGTTGCGGAACGCAGTCGTTTTCGAAGCAAATACTTTCTCAAAGTCCTCCTTTGTTTGGTTAGTAAACGATTTATCAGAGAGGACCATCGTCATCAAGAAACATCCACCAATTGGTTTTTGTAATGAAGCGATGAGCTCTGATGTTGCGATAGCGTTGCTCGCATCAACGGCTCGGAGTGATAACTTCAGGTCAGGGAGATTTTCTAAATGCTGAACCATACGAAGGCTGGCAATTTGATTGCTAGAATGAAGTGTGTCAATGCCACGACGGGAGGTAAGGACTATATCGCGAGCGCCATTCTATAAACACATTAGTTACTGCACAGAGCTGAAATGTTTTTTCTGTACCTCATACATCCAAAGTGCCATTTGCACACCCATACCACCAATACCACCAATAAGGAGGTAGACTTTGCGAGGATCAAACAAAAGAGTTCGATCGACAACAGGACTTCCTTCTTCAATTGGAGTGCTGTCGTTAATCGGAATGGGATTGACAGGAGAGCGATAGTCGCTCGCAACAACTTGCAACACGGTTTCAATGGCAAGAGACACAATCCAAGGATCTCTTTTTAGAGAAGACGCCAAACCATGATTATCGTTGTTCCAATAATAACTCGCACCACTTGAGGATAATAGTGTTGAAAGAACCTGGATTATAGATTTCTCTTTCGCGCCTGAAAGAATGATATCGTATTTCCCTTTTTGACGTGCCACCCATAAAGCATCTTTGGCGGTCGAAATTCGCGATGTGGGCATTTTAAGCTGTCTTGATAAGGTCTCAGAGTCCCCATTTCCGACTGCGAAAACGTTAAGACCAAAATCATGTAGAATTGAGATGGCGGCCTGGCCTATAGCCGTGTGAGCATCTGTTACCAAGACACGTTGGATAGCAGCCAAACGTCCGGGCCGCCTCAACGTTGCCGGACCAAGCAAGAGAACTGCAATAACAAAACCAGGCAGACTCCATAAAAGTTTCAAGTGGTTCGGTTCGCATTTGACAATAGACCCAGCATGAGCAACTATGCGATTTGATAGCGAATCATTGGTAAGACCCATAACATAATCACCGGTGGTGAAATCCGCGCAATTAGAATGCGAGACACTTCCTATGAAAGCCCGGGGAGTATCGGTAACGAGACTAGACCAATGGGATACTTCCACCACGACGTCGTAGTTTCCGAGAGGAGGTAAAGCGACGTGGGCGGGTTGACCATCGACAACAATCCAATGAGCATTTCTGTCAAAAGGTACCTCCAAATTAGTGGAGGACAATGGAACCACCCGTGGTATGTGAACATCGCCCGATTCATCTACCGAGATCTCCGATTCACAAGACGACCGTTGCTGAAGCTGTAATAGAACATCGGATCTTTGCGCTTGAGACAGCTTGGGATGGAAGATGACAAGATGCAGGTCCCAGACCGGAAATTCCTTGCTGAGAGTTCGAACTAGACCCCGAGCCGCACTACCATCCGATCCATCGGCGGCACAAATCCAGATCGAGGACGACTCCGTTGGATCAAAGTCAACAAGAGCATCACGTAATGCCATTTCTTCACCACACACGTATGTGAAGACAAAATTAGATCTTCCAGAGCCGATTGCCCATTGGGAACCCGTATCGACGGTTGATTCACCGTTGGTCTGATCAGAAAGAAGACTAGAGACGACGTCATTTTTCTGGACCAAAAACACTAATGAATGATCTTCTTCGGGAGGACTTCCGGAAAATATAATAGGTTGGAAACCAGTCCCCGTAAGTAACGAACGCCATGCCGGAAGTGAAATCGTGCAGTGGGTTTCACGATCATCGTTGTAATCAAACCTAGATATAAATATTATCTCACGGACAATATAAATAACAGAGACACGAACCATTCCTGAAATCCACCAAAGAAGAAATCGTACCAAATGGTTCCAGGACCGTCAGTCTGCCATGCTTCACCGTCAAAGTCAACCGTTAAGACATATCCACCGGGAACCAGCAAGTTTGAAATGGACGTCATTGTTGTTGTGAGATTAGACGTTGCATGGAGAACATGAAGAGCGGTCACAATATCAAATGATGCTGGCGAGATACCTTGCTCTTGAAGGGGCTTCGTCAAATCGTAGGCAGCTGCACGCATATAAGGATGGGAAAATCTCTGCACTGCTTGCATGGCGAGACCCAGGGAAATGTCGGTAGCTACATATTCGACAACAAGATCCGAAAACTCTTCTAAAACCTCCACCAAATGACGCGTCAGCATTCCAGTGCCACAACCGACTTCAAGAACGCGAATTGCCTTCTTGCCAGCAGCTTTCAGTTCCGTCAGGAGATTCCTGAAAATTGACGCGCTTTCATGACACGACGGCAACACGGAATTCTCAGTGCCATAAAAGTTTTGCATGGTTTCGACATTGGAATATAGGGCTTGAACGGTTGCCTAATATGTCGTTATGTTTCGCTTATGGCCGGAAAATGAAATTACGTACCGAAGTCGAAGTAAACACATCAGCATGAACTTTGGAAAAGCGTTCAGTAACACTGAAATATGTAGGATAGGCTTCTCGAAGAGCTGCAACACGTTCAGCAGAAAGAGCGTCTTCGTTTTTCGGAAGCAGTGAAGCTTTCTTTGAAAACTCCCAATAGCGCTGCCGATGACGCTAAAAAATAGTGAGCAGGTCTTCTAAGCACAGGTAAACATTCACATACCTCTCCACCAACAACGACCGACTCGGCTAAAGTATTTTTGATAGTATCAATAGCAATTGCATCTAAGGTTTCCCAGAGCATGCGGGTGTTCTTCTCAAGGGGACGAATGTAGCATTGTTCATCACCCGTCCGAACTGGAATCGCGAGGGGCTGCCATTCTAATTGGAAACGACGCTCAATTCCCTTTTGAACCGAGTTACTATGACGGGCCATCTCGAAATTCCGTAGCGTGCACAGACGGCGACCAGTGATATCCACGATAAATATATCGACAGAGACACCCTCTAAACAATGGGATTATATTCAATTATACATCGTCACGTGTTATAGATACACCTACCAGGTGTCCATTCTTTCAAGACGAAATGGGCGGCCACCTCCTCCGGTAAACCATCGTTAATCAAAGCGTCATGAACAGTAACACGAGCTGTTCTCGAAGGCAAGAAATAATCCCGTGTTTCGTAATCAAGGATAACTTGCTCGTGTTCAATAATGAAAAACATGGTTCCGTGGAATACTGCGTCGAGAACCACAGGATCAAACCGATATTTCCCGCTCCTGAATCAAACCGTTTCAAAATAAAATAGAATATTTAATTGTTGGAATCTCACTCTGGGAGGCCTTCGGATCCTCGAAGGAAAGCCAAACACTCGTCTTTACCTTGCACGCACGAGATAATTCGCTTGAAATCGTCGCCGTAGGAGGTAAAACCCTTGAATCCATGATCATAAAGATCCTCTACCCGGGCAACACGCGGGCACCGTTCTTGAATCTGGATCAAGTTCAACGGAATATCATCTGTGTCGTCTGCGTCAAACGATAGAAGACCACGCGAGTGAATGCGATCAAAGTCAGGAGTGCCCTATTCAAATGAGTGATATTAATAAAATTAACAAGAGACCCTTACTCGTAAAACCCAAGTTTTATCCGACCCATGCCCAAGAGCCGTTGACGTTTTTACAGTCCATCGCGCACCGTCCAAAGCGATTTCCACAGTAGCAGGGACTTCGGAAGATAAGGGAAGTGCAGCTAAGAACTCAACCTCTGACAACGTCCTGGCGCCAAATTCTAAACCCATTTCAATGAATCCAGCAGCGGGCATTATAGGTTCCTCGTTAATGATGTGTCCAGCCAATGATGGGTGTGTTTTAGTGTTGATGCGTAAACGTGGGTGGTTCAAGGGCCCATCGCCACCCTGTAGAAGTCGGTGGAAAGCGGAACTATCAGAATTGAAGGCAATATCCTTTTTGTTGAAGGGATATACGGGAAGTTTAACATTAGGATTCCAAGTGGGGTGGCTGTTGAGGGCGTCAAAGTCAACATCAATACCATTCATTGCAAGGCGACCAAGAGATTCAAGAAACGCATTTCCTTCTAAAAATTCCCCTGACTTGGCGGGACGACGTGCGGGACAGCTTATTTTGGAATTATCGACGCCGGCGGACGAGATGTAGGAAGAAAGAACAGGGTGAGGGGATATTTCAACGTAACACATGTTTGGATATTCCTCCACTAATTGGGAGGTAACTTGGTTGAATAAAACGGCTTGGCGTGCATTTCTCCACAAATAGTCAACGGAGAAGGGTTGTTCCCATTTCGTACCAGTGACAGTGGAATACATAGTAGTGGTTGGGGCCGTAATGTCGGGATACCGAGTGAAAACCTCGCCGACCAAAGTGTCACATTCATTTTTGCAAACGTCCATAAGATATGAATGCACAGGAACAGGAATTCGAAGGCGGCGAGCCAAAATACCACGCATCTCGGCCAAACTACATAGTTTGTCGACTAAGTCGACCAGTCCGGCGACACTGACTCCATCTGGAGCATTGTAACAGGCCAGAACGAGGCTGTATTCCCGTTGAGATTGTTCGAATATTCCCTCTTTGGCGAGAACTTCGTCAATAAGTAACTGAGCCTCCATCTCGCTGCATGACACGGCTGCCATACCACCACCGACCGTTTCTGCAACGCTCATCATCTTGGCACGAGCAATGGCCACTTCAATTGCCATCTGTTTCGGCGCTGCTCCAGATGCATACAGCAACGCAGTCTCTCCAGCACTGTGGCCCAGAACGACATCTGGTCTAACACCGACACTCGCTAGAAGATCGAAGATACCAATTTGAAGAATTGTCAACGCGGGTAAGGTTACAGTCCATTCGCTGGATATTGTAGGCTTGGACGGCTCGGCGCCTTCTCGAGGGGCAACAAACAGCCCTGACGATTCAAGGAGAGAGAAACCCATGATATTGCGATAGGCTTCGTCGCATTCATAAATACTCTCCCTAAATGCGCGATATCTAGCAAATAGTTGACGGCCCATCAACGCGTGTTGAGGACCTTGACCGCTGAAAACAAAGGCAAGAGGAGGGCGAGTCCGTGGGGCCAGTTGTGGTTCGCAGAACGTGATACTTTTGGTGCCGGAGGAGGGGGCATACAAAGCAAAGGAACGCCAGGTAAGTTGTTGAGCCTGTCGACCGGCGAGCTTCGTAAGTAAGGGAATATCACTGGGAGATGCCGTCAAAAATACGTCTTGAAGTGATTCTGCCATAGCAGCTGCGGAGCGAGGGGTCAATCCACCGCCCATGATAAGCAAAGTCTCCGGGAGTACATGATCAATATTGTCTGAAAGATTATGTTCTTGAGCTCGAGAAGGGGGACCTTCCAAAACGATATGTCCGTTGGCGCCACCGATCCCAAAGCTTGATAAAGAGATGAGGGCTCTGCCTGATGGATCACGAGGCATGAATGGTATGGGCGTGGTGGAGGGAACGTGGAGATTGAACTCATCCCACAAAATCCTACGATTAGGAATGACAAAATTAGCTGTAGGAGGAATTAACTGGTGCTCTATGATATGTGTGGCCTTCAGTAAAGATGCGAGGAAAGCCGTAATTTCGAGATGTCTAACCAAAAAAAAAATTTCAGAGGGGATTTATATCCCACGAGAAATTGAATCGCTTACCCAAGATTTCCTTTCACGCTACCAGCGAGAAGGGGAGAACCATCTTGATGTTTGAACTGCTCGCCGACCCAATTCGCCTCCGTGGGGTCCCCAGCAGCAGTTCCTGGGATATGATGAGTTCTAAATACAACATGTAGTGAAACCGAAGACAAACCCGTAGCATGCATTTCAACGAAGTCGACTTCACTCGGGTTCCTTCCAGAAATCTCATATGCCCGCATCATAGCGGCTTGTTGAGCAGCTGCGACCGGGGCGTTTAGTGGACCTTGACTCCCCGCGGAATTGATTGCTGAAGCAAGAATCTTTAAGTAACCAAGAAATATTAATACTGCAAAACCCAAATATAGCCAATTCTACCATGACTTACAGTAGCGTATACGCGGTCTCCATCACGAATAGCTTTATCCAAGGGCTTCAGGACGATGCACGCCACACCCTCTCCCCTTGAAAACCCATCGGCAGAAGCGTCGAAAGGTTTAGATTTCCCATCCTTTGACAAGACGCCGGCTTGTGAATACTGAATCCATTCATTTAATCTAAGATATATATGGGCAAGGGAAGGGAAAGATAATAATTAGCACGGATCTTCGGCCACAAGAGAAATTGAAAAGAAGAAGAAAAACCACCTTAAATTAATTTGGGCTCCTCCTACGACAGCCGCGTCGCACTCGCCGACTTGAAGAGCTTGCACGGCGACATGAGTAGCGGTTAAACTAGATGAACAAGCAGTATCGAGCGGGAGGGATGGACCTTGAAGATCAAGATGATACGAGATTCGATTGGCAACCATAGCCGGAATATTGGCAAATGATCCAGTGATGGCGTAGGGATCCTACATGACGCACGTAAAATTAATTAACGCAACGTAGGAACGGGAGCATGTCCGTAATACTTACTACTTCTGCAAGAACACCAGCATCATGGTTGACGGCAGCGGCATAAACACCAATTCGAGAACCTCTGTATTTAATACCGGCATCTCTAAGAGCAAGAAACGAATGCTCGATAAGTTTGCGTGTGCCAACAGGAAGGGTGAGGGCATCATTGGCAGATATGCCGAACTCAACAGGATCAAATAAAGTCGGGCGTGTTAGGAATGTTCCCAGTTTCGGAGTGATTAAATTGGAGAACCTAAGGAATATGTCAGATAAATGCCCATCTCATATGATACGGTTTTGAATAATATAATCAAGAGGAAGACGTACGCTTCAGCGTTAAACCTGTCAGAGGGGATCTGAGAATAAGCCTCTCCCTTTCTGAGAAGAAAAGGCCAAAACGCGTCATAATCAAGGTTATGATTATCCACGCCTGAAGGAAGTTCAGCAGAAACACCGATTATGGCGATAGGAATATTATTATTGGCCGACATTTGATGTAACTTGACGATGTAAGTGAAGGTAGGTCTAACAAGAAATACGGAAAATTATAATAGTAGCAGTTAACCTGTATTATAGAGGAAGAATATAGAGGGATCGTCGAAGTATTAGCGAGCGTCGAAGGAGGAAGGGGAGGAGGACAGCAGTGAAAATTTGAGAACCAGGCGAATTATATATTGTGCCATAGAGCAGATCTTGATAATAAGAAAGTCGATTCAGTCGCATGGCAAATAAAATAAAATAAAAAATAAAAAAATAAAATAAATACCCGAATAAAAAAAAAAACCACAAGAATTCACTTCGAAAAGTGTTGAATTCAAAAAAGGAAAGCATGACGTTATTATCTAATCAAAAAGTCTACGAACGATGGTTGATTGAACACCCTGTTTCACTGTCATTTTAGGATTGCAAATATTCATACTTTTTATTGTCATCCTTAACAAAATTTACCCTTATTCCTTTGTTTTTTAGAGCCCTCGATCAAAAATCATTCCCCAAGTTGAGTTTACTATCTGCCAAAAAAAAAATTGTTGTTAGCGCCGAAAGCAAGAATTGACGCTCAGTCGTCCCGACGGTCACGGTGCGGATGGTTCCAGAGTTGTTGCATATATACAACGTCCAAATCCCCTTAAAGACTGACCCAACCGCTTTAATGACCAAAGTGCGACGGCTCAAGCATGTCCAATTTATTTCTCCTAGTTAAATTTTACACCTCCAAAGGAATTTTTCCTGTTCTAACTTCTGGCTGTAACTTTTTATGAGTTGGATGGTTATTTCCACCTTCATAGACATCCGTAAAGGTTCATATGCTCATATTTCTGACTACTTAAGCTTTATTCTTGACAAATTTGTAAGAATTTTTTTTTGTATTAGGCCGTTTTGCTCATCCTCGCTCGAGATCATCATTAGAAAGACGCCAAATCACACTTTCGTCTTTTATCTGCCGTATTCAGTATATAACCGTATATGATCCTCTCCAGTTCCACTCTCCGTTCGCGCGGACATGCGTCCGACGCCCTATTATGATACCCTGAACAAACCGTTTACCGATTCGTTCCTCAAGGTCGAAAGAATGTCCAACTTTACCTTCAAGGATTATAAATAATATATAGTAGGCATTACTTGGACATATGGCTAAACTAACCAATAACTGCTAGTAACCATGATTACCCACTCGTGCAAGGAACGAAGTATTCAAATAAAAAAAGCCAAACTCGCAACCGGAAATGAATTACTTCCCGCTTAACCAACTTATCGTGAATGTCTAAAAAGGCAGGAGCCATTAAAATTCCTGACCTACGCAGTCGTTCAAAATGCTTGCATATATATATATATATATAAAGTACGTGTTATTCGGAACTTGGTTCAACAGCGCAGCTCCCGTTCCGGAACCCCATGGAAATTCCAAATTTAGTTTGTGCTTCAATTTCCTTCTTATCTGTCAAGTATAGCTAAGTTTGGTAGGTCGAACAAACAATACGAACAACTTTAGTATAGCCCTTTGGGACGTTCTTACCTTAATCACGGGTCGACCTATTTCTACCCGAGCAGAGGACTCATCTTTACCAATTGGGTATCTTTTCAAAGCCGATAGATAATACATAACACAATATATATATTTGTCAATGAATGAATGACACAAAAAAGACCAAAGCTCCACCCAAGGCTTGGATAGCATCTCTAAAATTCGCTGCAAACGTGCCGTTATGACAGCAGAGAAATTGATTGGCCCGACCTTACTTAAACTGAAGACAATAGTAAAAATGGCCAAAGATGGCAAGGTGAGTATGTTGTTGAACTTGGGTTCGATATCGATGCCGGTTTGAGCCAAACGAAACAATAAACCATAAACAGTTAGTTCAAAAAGTTGATTTGGCAGTCGGAACGGAATTTGTGGAGACCGTGCATAACTGGCCACTGACCACGGAGTTACTAGTGCTTGGCGGGCGATGAACAGAGACGTTATTATTTGCGGTCCCCGGAAATCTAATAACCGAAAATAGTCCTCGAATAGTAAAAAAAAAAAAAACTGCAAGAGCGGAATATGTTTTCCTTGGTCTCTACCATGGACCACTCTCTAATTCTTCGTGTTCAAAATGTCTGACTGCTTCAAGTGGAGAGGCTCATGGAGGCAAAAAATGCATAAGATTTTTAAAGCCATAGCTCTTCTGATGAGCCTTGAAATAGTTTAGAGTACCATTTTTGCATGATAGGACCGTCCGAAAACGATCCTTGGAAGTCCGAGTCCTTGTAATTAGGTACCTAATTCAATACTTACATACAGACGATTCAACACCAGCCCTTTGATCCGTGTGCAAAAGGAGGAGCGTATAACACGTGCTAAAAGTCATAACATACGTATCCTTTTCGTTCGGGCCTTAAAGTGAGATAGTGAGGTCTACAAGTTTGAACGACTCGGATCCCGGGGAAACATGCCCAAACTTAACGAGCCGCATCCTCCATGAACTGCATCCCACTTTGCGTTTTTAGACAAAGGCAATCGAAAATCGGTGTCCATTATATTCAAGCAACAACTAAGCTGTCGCAGTAGTATGCGCACGCAGAGATTCTGGACCCAACAATATACGACATGGGCCGATAACCTGCCAGTGGGGATATCGAAGGACCTGTGAAAGCTTAGAGCTAGTTCGTGTTAGAGATCACGTTATCATATATGGGTTATGTCCGACATGGGTTTAATCTTTTAGGACCTGCTGAAACTAGACTATCAAGTGTAGTATTACACTCAGAGACGAAATTAATTTTTGTGGTCAAACCATCTTAACATGGAAGATCCTAAACTGATAACGGAAGATAAAAATGTACTAAGGAAGTAGATACAGGTTGTCAAAGACGAAAATGTTGCATTCGGCGAGTTTTTGAGCTTTGGTTCATTGAGATAAGAACGAGAACATGTATCTGTTCACTAACTTATTATAGAACACGACTTCGGTTACGCGTCGGGTAGGGGATTAAGTTATCGGGACAAGAAAGAAAGAAGCTACAATGATAAGTCCTCGAGATCAAGAAAATAGCTTGCCTCGCACATGAAGGTGATATGGACTTGAAAGCAAGTCATTTTTCAGGTACTACTTACATAGGCTTCCGCAACCTATGCTTTGGACATTGCCAAGTATTACATAATGCCATCCCAACACAGATATTGAGTAACTTGAGGAATATTCTTTGGCCGTCAACCCACGTGAAAAGACTCTGAACAGCTTCCTGCAAAAAGCCGAATAAAATTTTGGTTGCCGAATATGGTCGTTGGGGTGTCCCACAACATTATAAAAATTAGACGCCTGAACCATCCCCAATGACTTTATCCTCTTAAACAAAGCGACCACCGACTACCAAGAATCTAAAAGGGAAAAGGAGGAAAGTCTTCCGCAATGTCGACTGTATCTGTATCCGCTCCCGCTCCTGCTCTACGTCCTTCACGAAAGACCCCTCCTCCAGAAATATCCGCCACTACGCCTCCTCTTACCCCACCCCTCAAAACGTCTGCTCTTCCCGACGAAAACATCCCTGTCGACATCGATATTCCAGACAATTATGTACAACATACTATCCGAACGACAAAACCTTTGCCTCCAATTACTTTGTCAAACATTTGGACAGAGGTAAACTGGCTCAATTTTGTTATTCTCACGGGGACGCCAGTATTGTCGATATACGGTTTTTGGACCACTAAGCTGTATTGGAAAACTGCTATTTTCAGTATCGTCTATTATTACTTTACCGGTTTGGGTAAGTCAAAGAAAAAGAGAGAGTGAGAAAATAGTTTACGTTTTTCTAACAATAATACTGTTCTTGTATTCTAGGTATCACTGCAGGCTATCATCGACTTTGGGCCCACCGTTCATATAACGCGTCGAAACCGCTCCAATACTTTCTCGCTTTAGCTGGAAGTGGAGCTGTACAAGGTTCCATCAAGTGGTGGTCTCGAGGACATCGTGCTCATCATCGGTACACCGATACCGACCTTGACCCTTATGGCGCCCATCATGGTCTTTTATGGTCGCACATTGGATGGATGCTTATCAAACCACGTCGTAAACCGGGTGTTGCGGACGTCTCAGATCTTAGTCGTAGTCCCATTGTCAGATGGCAACACAAGAACTACACTTACTTGCTCATTCTCATGGCACTCATTGTTCCTACGGTGGTTGCTGGTTTGGGATGGGGCGATTGGAGGGGTGGATTTTTCTTTGCGGGTGCTGCCAGATTAGTATTCGTTCACCACGTTAGTATCTATTTATTATTTGTACTACCTTGCTTAATGGGTTGTTCGTATAGTCTACCTTCTGCGTTAACTCACTTGCACACTATCTGGGTGAGACTCCCTTTGACGACAAGCACACTCCCCGCGATCATTTTGTCACCGCTCTCGTCACCATAGGTGAAGGCTACCACAACTTTCACCACCAATTCCCCATGGATTACCGTAACGCTATCAAATGGTATCAGTACGACCCGACCAAGTGGTTCATTATTGTCTGTAAAAAATTGGGCCTTGCCAGCCATCTTAAGAGTTTTCCCGAGAATGAAGTTAGAAAGGGCCAACTTACCATGGGACTAAAGAAACTTCGCAAAACACAGGACCTTCTGCAGTGGCCTCAGGACTCCAACGATCTACCTGTTATCAGTTGGGATAGTTGTACGCAAACCCCATTCACTCACTTAATGTTTGTCCTCACTAACCTTATTCAGTCCAAGTACAAGCAGAAAAACGTCCGCTTATTCTTATATCCGGATTCATCCACGATGTCTCCTCTTTCATGGATGAACATCCGGGTGGCCGTCATCTTCTCGCCAAACACATAGGCAAAGATGCCACCACAGCCTTCTTTGGAGGCGTATATGACCATTCTAATGCTGCTCACAACGTAAAGAATAATATTAACGCTTAAAAGATAATCAAATCTGATCCTCTTTTTTCTTTTCAGCTCCTGGCGATGATGCGTGTTGGCGTTCTCCACGGTGGACTCGAACTTGAGTTCGAACGTGCCATACCCCCCAGTCAAAAACTCCGCGTTATGCGTGCTAATGAGGTTGGCTCGCCTTACGCCAGTAGTACAGGCGTTGTTTCCGATAGCGAGTCGGGCGATAGATAGATGAAGGGGGGTGCATGAAAGAAATGATCCGGGTGGTTGATATGTTGTTGAATGAAATTAATGATGATGATATAGTTAGTAGCTACGCTCAGTTTTGTATTAAAACGCTCAATAGACAAATAAAAATCCTGATATAACTTATTTGGGGAAAGTAGAAGCAATTATAACTTTTTGTAAAGTTCATAATATGCATGTACATATACATCCATGTATGCTGCCAAAACAGCGTTCTTTTTTTAAAAAAAAGGAGCCTGGCGCCATTTCGCCCACTGAACGAGTCGCCCATATAATAACAGTCATTTGTTCAACGAATTATGGAACATTTGGCTGCAGCAATGTACATTGACATCGTATAAAACATTGTTCGCAAAAAAAGAAGAAAATTTAATATAGGAGTTGATACATCGCGATTCGATAGGAGAAGATAGAAAGGGAAGGCCAAGTAGAAAAAACATGGTCGAGCATAAACTGACGAAAGGAAATAATAACATAGGGAAAAAGAACAAAAGTCACGCATAGGACATCGGGAGGGAAGGGGGAAGGACGGACGACGATTAAACATTATGCATACATCTGACTCTATTCATTCCTCTTGCCGCTCGGTACCAAGCGCAATGAGATAAGGGAGTTCATCTTGTAAAGACACTTTCTCTCCTAGTGTCCAGCGAGATGTAATCCAGTCATGCACGTAGACAGCCACCTAATTATAACCAATCAGAAAAATCGAAAGAAAGAAAAATAACCAGAGACGATGACATACTTTAGAATACTTTTTAGTCGAATACTTCCGAACAAAATTTTCATGCTTTTCAGGTCGGAGGCAATAACTTAACATGATATTCGCAATAGGAATAATTTTCTTTTCCGAATAACCAGAATAATGTGCGAGATTTGGCGTCTAAAAAGAGCAAGAAATAAATATTACAGGGAACGGAAATCTCAATAAGGACCGCTTACCCAGCCAAAAACACCCAAAATAAGTCGGCCTAACCAAATCGAAGCAGCAGCAAGTAAACTCGGTTTAACCCCCACCAATTTTCTTTCTACGACATGAATCTCCAAAAAATACTTGGCGACGGCGCGAACATCCTGATTATAACCATCCGCCTTGCTCACTCTACGAAGCCAGTTCATTGGTTGAGGAAATAGACTAACCCCCCAATTGAGCGTCTTTAGAATATATCTTTCAGCTTTCAAAAGCTCGTCTTCTTTGACTTCGCCATTCGATATAAGAGCGAGGTTCGAAACAGACGGGGACATGATATCTTCAAACTTGCTGGCGATGAAGAGGCTGGCCATTCCAACCAGGTGGAGTTTGGAAAGTGATACGACTCTCACCGAAAGAAACCGATCAATGATGTTCGTCATAAGATATAAAGTCTCAGGCGTTAGCTTGAACCTAAAGTGAATGCCAATAAGGTAATCCATTAGAACACCACGATGCTTCCAGCATAATTCTTTCTGATGGTACATGTAATTGGAGCTCGGGAGAGTTTGTTCCTACGATTACCGGTAAACAAAAAAGAATTTTAATAAAAGAAGTAAACGACATTACCTCGCATTGTGACAAATACTTGAAGATGTCGACGACGTACTCGCTAACCATATACGGATCATCGTGATCTTCTGCATCAAGGTCGTCCCAGCAAGTGACTTCCTCCTCGCTGTCTTCTTCAGCTGCGTTTTCGGGTTGGCTGTGAGATTGAGCTTCGTCGAGTGTCACAGTCGGTAAAGCTTCATCATCAGCAAGCGGATCTTCCGCCGGCTCGACAGTAGCTTCGATGTCCGAAGAAGTACGACGTTTCTTGAATGCTCGTTCTTGAACTTCGGGTTCATTGTCGTCCTTTTCTTCAAAAGGCTCTTCGATGATCTGGGGAGCGGTAATCAAAGTTTTACTGCTGTTCTCGAGGACACTGGAAGCAACCCTGCGTGTGACACGATAAAGTGTTGGAGCGGCCTCATCGACGGCCATAGCATCTTCTGTGTGTTGATTAGCTTTTGCTTTTTTTTCTGTCACGGAAGTAATAGAATGAACGGATCCATTCCGGGTTTTCCTAACAGGTACTTTGGCTGTAGTTCGAGTCGTCTTAGTCTGAATGACGACCTGAGGTTTTATAATTGTTCCATCATCTGTAACACCCCTGGGAATGACGGCTTTGTTCTTGTTGTTATTGGTTACCTCACCCAGGGCCTCTCGTTTCCTCTTGTGTTGTGTATTAACGTCTAATGTCGAGTTTGCCTTGGATGGGCCCGAGGCTAGTGGGACGACTGCTGAAGAAAGCGCGTTGCCCGATTTCGAATTGCCGGTACGAGTCGTGAGGGACCGGCCCTTCAATGTGTTTTCATCTAAACGTTGAGTAGCGCGAGTAACACGTCTTGTCTGTGATAATGAGCAAGAAATAAGCTCCAGATTATCGTTGATAAACATAAGACGAGAACCCAAACTTACAGGGATATTGGAGCTCATCGCGCTGTTGGCGAGGTTGTGATGGCAGGAAAGAAAGTGAGGATGGGGCAAGGAAAAGCGAGCTTAAGAAAGGTCAGAAATTCACGGACGGATTGATCAAGTTGTCCGTTGTAACGGTTGCGGAGGAACCAGTTCGGGTGATTCCTACAGTAAAACTAGTCACGTGAAGTACTTTCGCGTCCAGTCACGTGACTGAACTCTAAGACCTAAATTACCTAATAAAGTAACTTTCATAATACAATACAATGTTCTTTTTTTTTTCTACTGACTTTCTTGTTATTCGTCTTATGATTGTTACATATATATTATTATACAAGTCCAACTGATCATGGCAGTGGGAAGACCATAGGATGGTGAATCTCTGTCTTCTTGTTTGGACCCTGTAAAACTTCTACCAAGTGAAGGGAAAACGGAAATGCCGTGCCTGGCCCACGACTAACATAGTCATGAGAAGACGATTAGATTTACTAGTAGGTGACTGGACTCCATTACCTTGTAATCAGGTTCTTTTCTTGGACAACGCTGTCCTCTGAATATATATAATCTAGTCCCCCAAAACGCGATGAATGAATGACAACTAGCAGACGCTTTTATGTAAGTCACAATCCAACTAACCTTGAAGTAGTCCCTCCCTAACAGACGGATGGGAGGTAATTCGACCACCATAGCCTATTTGTGCTTGCTTTGCTGCTAGCGAACCAGCACAAATCATACCAACAAGTTTTCCTAAATTGTATTGATATTTAAGCATCTGGAGGACGCGTTCATCGTTCGCCATCGTCTCAGCACCTTTGGCTCCTCCTGGGACAACAATAAGGTCGAATTCTTCCTACACTATGATTAGTTTTTTCTTTTATTTTAATAATGCACGTAAAACAAAAAAGGTGCATACAGTTGTCTTCAAGTTATCAAAGAACGTGTCCGCGACAATCCTGACGCCTCTGGAGCATACAGCCAGCGGTAGAATATCAGTTTCCGATTGAGAAGGGGTTTTTACGAGAGCTGAAGTGCAGGTTATGCCACCTCTTACTAGTACATCGTAAATGATGGTACTATTTACTATAGACTCTAAAATTCGAGTTTGAATTGTAATGACAGACTGCTCACAATTCCATTTCCTCTGTTCCGTCCGCGATAAGTATGAGTGCGGTAGACATGGTTTTACTATGTTGTAATCAGGCGTGAGAAAAAATGAGTGACTGTAGATGCTAAAGGGCGCAACGAGGTTCCTGCGTTGTTCCCAAAGATTAAAGTCAGATTATCGTGTCGAGTCATATCTTTTTCTTTGCTCTTTCTCCACCATGACGACTTCAGTACAGAGAACAAATGCTGTTCTTGCTTCGGTTTCTATCAACCCATATTCGATTGTATCTCATGCAACAGCTGACTCACCTGCTAACTGGCGTTCTGCTCTCCAGGCCGTATCTTCTCCAGAAGATTTCCAACTCTTAAAAACACTCGTTTTCAAACCTAAAACTCCTAAATCGGCGGTAACAGTTCCAGTCGTTGTTCTCGTTGCTGAACAAACGGAAATGAGCTCATCCACACTTGCGAAGAAGCTAAATCATAAGGAAATGCGGCTCGCGCCAGATGAGGTCTTGAAAGAGTTTTTTACTCTCGATAAAGATTCTCGTAATATTTTCATTTTCATTTTATTTTTACTTCCGATTTTGTTTCTTATATCCTGACAGTGACCCCTCTTGCATTGACCAAATCCTCCTTCCCTCAAGTTCAGACAGTCTTCGATTTATCGATTAAATCATGCACCTCCCTTTTTGCTGTTCGTGCATTTTCATCTGATACGACTGTTTTTCTCTCTGGCCCTCAAATCGCATCATATCTTAACTCCTTGGAGTCTGAAGAAGTCAGGGTACAAGAGATCGACTTTGCTCAACTAAAAACCGAAACAGGTGTTCCTGCTTCCGTTTCAAAAGCTCCTGCAACTAAAGAAAAAGAATCTGTGAAAGTAGAAGGTGCTGTTCAAATCGGCATTCTTTACAAAAAAGAGATTGATTTCGCCGGATGGTATACCGATGTAGGTTTTTTAGTATACACTGGTATACCGATATTATTGGATCGTCTCATGCTTTCGTACAATATTTTAAGGTGTTGTTAAAATCAGAAATGATGGATTATTACAATGTTAGTGGGTGCTATATCCTCAAACCGTGGTCGTATAGCGTCTGGGAAGCCGTGCAAGGTTCGCAAACCATTACTCTCTTCTTTCTCAAAATTAATTTGACCAACCTTTGTTTCTTTAAGAATGGTTTAATGTCCAGATCAAACGATTGGGCGTTGAAAATGCTTATTTCCCTATGTTTGTGTCTTCAAAAGTCTTAGAGAGAGAGAAAAACCATATTGAAGGGTTCGCCCCTGAAGTTGCGTGGGTAACCAAAGCGTACGTTGTTTGTTGTTGTTGTTTTGAGATTAAGAAATTAACCTTCTGCATAGAGGAAATTCTGACTTGGAAGAACCTATAGCTATCCGTCCAACTTCAGAGACAGTCATGTACCCTTGTGCGTTGATTCAAACAGCTGAATTGCCTATGTTTCTCACGTTTCCCATGTCTTTAGATTACGCGAAATGGATCAAGAGTCACCGTGATCTTCCGTTGAAGCTTAACCAGTGGAACAGTGTGGTAAGGTGGGAATTCAAGAACCCTCGTAAGTGAAAGACTCAAGTTGCAAATACTAGCGACTTACTTAGCTTCGAAGAACCTTTCCTTCGAACTCGCGAATTTCTGTGGCAGGAGGGACATACGGCACATCTCACGAAAGAATCAGCGGATGAAGAGGTTCTTCAAATTCTTGACTTATATCGACGAGTCTACGAAGAACTCTTAGCTGTTCCTGTCATACCAGGCGTCAAATCCGAGAAAGAGAAATTTGCTGGCGGCCTTTATACCACGACAGTTGAAGGCTTTATTCCGACGACAGGTCGGGGCATTCAAGGTGCCACTTCCCACTGTCTGGGACAAAATTTCAGTAAAATGTTCGGTATTCTTGTGGAAGATCCTAATGCCTCTGCACAAAGCAAAGAAGAGAAAGAAAAACTATTTACAGATGTGGTGGATCCAAGCGCTGGAAAACTTTTCGTTTGGCAAAACAGTTGGGGTCTATCCACTCGTGTAATTGGTGTCATGGTCATGGTGCATGGTGACAATAAGGGTCTCGTTCTCCCTCCCCGAGTAGCCAGTATTCAGGTAGTTGTGGTGCCCTGTGGTATAAATAGCAAAACCGATCACAAGGCCATCTTCAAAGGATGCGAAGATCTCGTTCTAACTTTGCAGAATGCTAATATTCGTGCCAAGGCAGATCTTAGAGACGGCTATACTCCGGGATATAAATTTAACGACTGGGAGCAAAAGGTATGTTCGCATTAAAGCATTTACTAGTCTAACATTACATTTCAGGGTGTTCCAATCCGTCTTGAAATTGGTCCAGCAGATCTTGCCAAATCTCAAGCTATGTCCGTCCGACGCGACACGGGTGCTAAAGCGCCGATTGCATTGAGCAATATTGCCGCCTCTGTCAAGCAACTCCTGGACGTCATCCAGCGCGACATGTTCAACCGTGCTAAAGAAGTATTCGATTCGCATATTATTCCTGTGGTTAAATGGGAAGACGTTGTGCCCAACTTGGATGACAAGAATATAGTTGTCATGCCCTGGTGTGAAGTTGAAGCCTGTGAAGATGACATCAAAGAGCGTAGTGGTCGATCGTAAGTCTCTGATCATCAACATTTAGTTAGGGATTGATTTACAAAATTATCGTTCAGAGCAGAACCCCAGGATGAACGTGCTCCTTCGGCTGGGGCTAAGTCACTCGCCATACCATTCGCCCAAGACCGGTGGCCCAAAATCGAACAGGGGACTCTTTGTCCGGCTTGTGGAAACCAAGCCAAGAGGTGGACCATGTTTGGTAGATCTTATTGAGACGCAGTGTGTTGGATCGAATCGTGAATTCAATGTTATTCATAGAAAAGAAAAGAAGCCGGACGATTAAGAAGCCCTTTATTATTAATATAAATGCATAATTGGATCTTCGAAAAAAAAAAGAACAGACGTTATAAGACGAACTATTATGTGATAAGATAGGGACAATCATAAATCTTGGGACAAATGGTAATCAAACACTAGTGAAGAAAAAAGAAATTGGATACAGACGGCAAAGTTCTATATAGAAGAATAAGAATAATAAAAGGGTTTATAATATAAATGGGATAAGTGAGATCAACCAGTTGAGCAAAGAAATATAGACGAAAGAAGATCGTCAAGATCTATTCCCCGATAGATTCTGGTGGTTCCATATCATCTAACCGTTTTCCCAAGTCTTCTAAAGTCATATCAGCCAAAAGTTGTAATTGCGTAACCTTGAGACCAGTCGCAGCTCGAATTGAAGCTGAAAGGCGAACAGCGACAAGCGAATCTAGGCCGTACGATGTGAAAGGTACATTGGGCGAAAATTCCTCTGCCGGGATATTTAGCGCTGTTCTAATCAAGCTCTCGAGATCGATTTTGTCCTCGCCGTTAGCATGTTGCATAGTTTCCACCCTTTCACTCACGCAAAGATGTTGAAAGGTCGATAGAGATCCCATGTCTTGACGAACTAGATTCCACCTGAGATCGGGGATATATTGGTTGAACGGCCCATGGCTTAATTTACGTATCCCGTCAGCCAGACAATCGCACAATTCTACAAGTTTGGTTTAAGGGTTTAATAAGTAGGTGGATGATACTGATATCAAGGTTACGTACCCCGAGTGCTAAGACCCCATTCGAGCAGATGACGAGAACGAGATCCGTCATGGCGTTGATCACGTACAAGCCAGCCACTGTCAGTGATCCCAGGGACAACCAAGGAGAAAGCATTAGGATACTTGTTGGTCATAGCCTCGACGGAAGACGATGCACTAATAGTAAATGTAAATGTTATAACAAATCCAAAACAGCTTAGGAAACTCCACCTTGTATAATTTGATTGACCAGCGCTGCCAAATAACGCAGCAACAGAAGAGAACGTGACAAAGAAGTCCAGTTGTGAAATGTTTACACATCGTTCCAAGTTGTGGAATGCCTTGGTCTTGGCGGCGAAGACCTTGTCAAAATCCTCTTTAGTTTGGTTCAGGAATGCTTTATCTGAAAGGATCAACGACATCAAGAAACAACCGCCTAGTGGCTCGCTCAAAGATCTCAGAAGTCGGCGCGTTGCTTTATAGTTACTAGCATCTACGGCCTCAAGACGTAAACACAGACCAGGAAGTCGTTCCAGATATTTCAAAGTACGTAGGCTATCAACTTGGCCTGTACGTCGTAATGATTCACGGCCACGTCGGGAAGTCAGAACAATGTGCCGGGCTCCGTTCTGCAGAAAAAATATCGCCTCGGCCCCATTTTTAATGTAATCGGACACCTACCTCGTACATCCAAAGAGCTATTTGCATACCGATCCCGCCGATCCCGCCGACTAATATATACATTTTTGTTGAATCAAATAGTTGCGTATTTTGATGAACCCGATCACGAGGACCAGGGATTATATCATCCACATAAACAGATGGCGAATTGCTGGTGAAGTCATTCGGAAGGATTTGTAGGGCTGTCTCCAAGGCCAGGGCGACCGACCACCAATCGTTAGTAAGACATGAAGCTAGGTTCTGAGAACGAGAACTCCACATATGTATAAAACCGTTCGGCGAAGCCAGCTGACTTATAGTTTGGGACGATGCTTTGGTCTGAGCACCCGAAAAAATAACGTCGTAATTACCACGTTGTTGAGCAACCCAGACGGCATTTGAATCAACGGATATTTGATTAACAGGTACATGCAATTTCTCGGAGAGTCGGGTCAGGTCCCCTTCGCCAATACAGAAAGTGTTAAGTCCCAACCTCAAACAGAACCGAGCTATAGCAAGACCGACTTTTGTATGAACATCAGTAACGAGGACGCGATTGATTTCGTCCAAACGTCCGAATCGAGTTAGTGTACCCGGACCGAGAGCTAAAGAAACAGTCACAATTCCGGGAACATCGGCTAGAATACATCTCTGGCGAGCCTGAGAAGGGATCACAGATCCACCATGAACAACGAGGAAATTTGTAAGAGGTCCAGAGGTGATACCCATGACCCAGCTATCCTTAGGGAATCTGGCCATCCCATCCCAAGCAACTGTGCCAAGAAATGCTCTAGGGTAAGCGTCGTCGGTCGATGACCAGTAAAGGACATTAACGCCAACATCATTCTTTTTGTGCGGCGAAGGTGATACGTGTACAATTTTCCCATCAATTTGAGCCCATGGACGAGAGGGGTCGAAGGTAATATCAACCGGGGGTTTGGGAAGGGGAACAATACGAGGGACATATATCTCTCCGTGAGAATTAACTTTGATTTCACTTTCATGGGGTGGATCTTTCTGGAATTCCAAAACTGCGCCCATTCGTTTAGAAGTAGACCACGATTCATCAAAGATAATTGTGCGAATGGTCCAGGCCGCAAACTCCTTGATTAATGTGCGCGTCAGTCCAAGTGCACTTTGACCATCTAGCCCGTCGGTAGCTATGATCCAAATAGACAGCTTCTCCGATGTATCCAATTTCGCCAACTTGTTGCGAAGTTCCATTTCACGCTCGTATTGATATGCGAAAACGGGATCAGATATGCACGTCTCTTCTATAGATTGTTCGGGATCGAAGTCTTTCCCATTTGGGACGGGCGAATATTGTGTTACGTCGCTGAAGCAATCAGAAGTAGCATTTCCATTTTCGTTTTCTAAAATTGGAAGGATGTGTTGGGTACCGTTTACTTTTTGAGCAAGGAAAAGCAAAGAGTGATCTTCATCGGGGTGGCTGTTGGAAAACGTAACACAATTGAATCCAGTAGACTGCAGCAGGTGACGCCAACTCTTTAGCGAGACCGTACAATGGGAAACACGATCTTCACCAAAATCAAACCTGATAAATAAATTTTGGAGTTACGAACGTATGGGTATAAATCAAGGACTTACCATTCTTGGAAACTTCCGAAGATAAAGTCATACCAAAGTGTACCAGGTACGCTTCGTTCCCAAGCTTCACCATCGAAGTCAACTACTAACGTATATCCACCAGGCACCAGTAGGTTTGAAATGGAATTTATGGTTTGTGTAAGGTCACTAGTCGCGTGCAACACGTGAAGGGCTGTGACGATATCAAACGATGCTGGCGATATTTGTTGTTCTTTGAGCGATTTGGTGAGATCATATGCCACAGCACGCATATATGGATGTGAGAAACGTTGGGCCGCTTGAAGTGCTAGACCCAGTGAAATATCAGATGCAAAATATTCGACAATAAGGTCAGGAAAATCGGGAAGAACGTCAAGAAGGTGCTGAGTTAGCATCCCGGTACCACAGCCGACTTCGAGCACACGGACGACTTTTTTACCGGCTGCAACCAGCTGCTGAAGAAGACCCCGGAAAAGCTTGGCAGCTTCGTGGCAAGTTGGTTGCACTGTATTGTGAGGACCGTAAAAGTTTTGCATGGTTTCAACGTTGGAATATAAAGCTTGAACTGTGGCCTATATCGATGATAAGTAGCGATCTAGCAAGCACGGAAATTTATTGTAAAACGAACCGTGGATGAAGTGAATATATCCACATGAACCTTCGACACACGATCCGTAATGTCGAAATAACAGGGATACTGACTCTTCAAAAGGTCGATCAAAGACGGATCTGGGACCTGATATGATCCAATTCGTTCAACAACTCTCTTGGCGAACTCCCAATAGCGTTGTCGATGACGCTATATGTAAACCCCTCATAAATCATTGACGATACGATAGATTGTTTATAAACGTACCTCGACGCCCACCACAATTTGCTCTTTCATGGTTTTTGAAATGGTCTGGGCTGCCAAAGCATCAAGCGCCATCCATAAATCGCGGGTATTGTGACTTGGTTCACGGACATAAGATTGTTCTTTAAGGCCCTCAACTGGGATAGCAACAGGAAGCCATTCAAGTTGGTATCGCTGCTTTATTGGTTGACGAATGCTGTTTGAATGACGAGTCATCTCGAAGCGAGACAGTGTGCATAGACGTCCTCCAGCAAGATTGGTAATAGATATATCGACAAATATACCCTCTATAACATAATTTAAATAAATGCAAAGGGATTTGGGAATATAACCCTAGTACCTGGAGTCCAATCTCTCAAAATGAAGTGAGCCGCTATTTGATCCGGCAACCCCGAAAGCATGAGAGCCTCGTGGAGAACAACCCGGGCAACGCGAGAAGGGAGGAAATAGTCACGTGTTTCATAATCAAGAATGATTTGTTCGTGCTGCATGATGAAGAACATGCAGCCGTGGAAGACGGCATCAAGGACTACTGGATCAAAAATGTATCTATGACAGCTAAAAATTTGACATAAATATAAGCGAGAGAAATGATATTGAAGATAAACATACTCAGGTAAGCCAGTAGATCCTTGGAGGATAGCAAATAGCTCATCATCTCCTTGAATACATGACTTAATGCGTTTGAATTCAGTCCCGTAATCAGCGAAGCCTTTAAAACCGTGTTCGTAAAGGTCTTCTATTTGACATGATTGACTGCATCGGCTTTGAATGGCAGCCAAGTTCAATGGAATCGAATCCGTTTCATCGGCCTCAAAGGTTAAAATACCTCTTGAGTGAATACGATCAAAGCTAAGGGACTCCTAAAGAATAAGTAAAATCATATTACGGAATGTTTAATACTTTTATTTGGGACGTACTCGTGGTATACCGAATTTCTCTGGATCGCCTATTAGGGAGGAGGACGTTTTTATGGTCCACTGAGCTCCATCTAATGCAACTTCAACAGTTGTGGGAATATCAGATGAAAGAGGGAGAGCCGCAAGAAATTCAACGTTCGACAACGTCCTAGCACCAAACTCAAGGGCCATTTCAATAAACCCTGCAGCAGGCATTATCGGTTCTGAATTGACAACATGGCCGGCAAGGAGTGGATGAGTTTTGGCATTCAGCCGTAACCGATGATCGTTCAAAGGCCCTTTACGAGTTGCAGTAAGTCGATGGAAGGCGGGGGAATCTAAATGAAAAGGGATTTCTTTCTTGTTGAAAGGATACGGGGGAAGCTTGATATTGGTGTCCCAAGGGGGGGATCCATTTAACACATCAAAATCTACGTCAAAGCTGTTCATAGCCAGCCGTCCTAACGACTCCAAGAAGGCTGTATTCTCAAGAAGTTCTCCGGATTTGGTAGGACGCCGAGAGGGACAGGTGATATTGGAGTCATCGACTCCAGCAGAAGATATATACGACGAAAGGACGGGGTGGGGGGAAATCTCGACATAGCACATATTCGGGTACTGTTCAACTAGCTGGGAGGTGACCTGATTAAATAAGACAGGTTGTCGAGCATTGCGCCAGAAATAATCAACGGAAAACGGCTCCTCCCATTTCCCTCCTGTAACAGTCGAATACATAGGTACAGTAGGCTTGCCCGCCCGGGGGAATCGTCCGAATACATCTCCTACAAGGGTCGTGCATTGTTCTTTGCAAACGTCCATTAGGTAGGAATGAACTGGAACAGGTATACGGAGACGACGAGCTAAGATCCCGCGTTTTTCTGCGAGAACGCAAAGTTTGGAGACGAGGTCGACTAAGCCGGCCACACTAACACCATCAGGAGCATTGTAACAAGCGAGAACAAGGCTCCGCTCCCGATCAACAATATCGAATATACCCTCCTTTGCGAGAATTTCGTCAATGAGAGCTTGAGCTTCTACCTCACCACAGGCAACTGCAGCCATACCTCCTCCAACGCTTTCGGCAACACTCATCATTTTGGCTCTAGCAATGGCGACTTGAACCGCCATTTCCTTGGGCCCGGCACCAGAAGTGTATAAAAGGGCAGTTTCACCTGCACTATGACCAAGAACGACGTCAGGTTTAATACCGAGGCTCCCCAGAAGATCGAACATAGCGATCTGGAATATAGTCAAAGCGGGTAAAACGACAGTCCATTCAGTTGATGTACTAGAAGGGGCCGTACGGCCTAAGAAGAGTCCGGAGCTCTCGACGAGGGAAAAGCCCATGATAGTTCGATAAGCTTCATCACATTCATACACGCTGCGTCGAAACGCAGCGTATTTTGAAAACAATTGACGGCCCATGAGAGCATGCTGAGGGCCTTGACCACTGAATACAAATGCCAGAGGGGGGACAATACGCGGTGCCAGTTGGGAGTCACAAAATGTCATAGGCTTGGGTGTTTCAGCACAAGGGTAAGAAAGTGCGTAAGACCTCCATGTAAGTTGACGACTTTGTCGACCAGCCAATTTGGCTAATAACGGAAGGGATTCTTTAGGCGTACTGGCAAACGCTTCCTTGAGAAGATCCGCCATAGCGGATGAGGAACGTGGGGAAAGCCCGCCGGACATAATTAGAATGGCATCATTAGGGTCAAAAAGGCGTTGAAAAGTCCGACTTCCTTTGGCAGTTGAACGTGCTAATCCTTCCACAACGACGTGTCCATTAGCACCTCCGATACCAAAACTGGAAAGAGACACGAGGGCCTTTTGGGAAGATGCGCGAGGGGTCAGGGGGACAGGTGCAATAACCGGCACCTGCATATTGTGTTCCTTCCATTGAATTTTTTGGTTCGGTGTCGTGAAATTAACCGTGGGTGGAATCGTGTTGTGCTCGATCATATGCATCACCTTGAGCAAAGATGCAAGGAAGGCTGTAATTTCAAGATGGCTACGACCATATTAGGATGAATTCAATTGGTTTCAATTGCGGGAGAAGTCTCACCCTAAATTCCCTTTCACGCTACCTGCAAGAAGGGGACTGCCATCCTTGTGTTTGAACTTTTCCCCAACCCAATTAGCTTCAGTTGGATCGCCAGCGGCAGTACCTGGGAAGTGAAAAAACTGATTAAACAAAAGAGGAAGAGCGTGAAGGTTAAGGTTGACGACCAACCAGTCGCATGCATTTCCACAAAATCCACTTGATCTGGGCTTCTCTCAGCTCGCTCGTAAGCGCGAAGCATGGCTGCTTGTTGAGCAGCGGCAACAGGTGCATTCAATGGAGCTTGATTGCCAGCCGCGTTAATTGCAGACCCAAGAATCTAAACACAAAGTAGTAAAAAGAAAAATCAATAAAAGAATAATTTCGTTAGTACGTAAACTCGGTAAGAATTATTAAACATGACTCACAGTCGCATAGACATGGTCGCCATCTCGTAATGCAGCATTGAGTGGTTTGAGGACGATACAAGCAACACCCTCTCCTCTAGAGAATCCATCGGCTGATGCATCAAAAGGTTTGCATTTGCCATCTTTTGATAACACGCCGGATTGGGAATATTGAATCCATTCGTTGAGTCTGTAGGAAAAAAAAAAGAAAAAGATTAGTCGCGTGCTCAGCGGAAGTAAAACTACCAAAAAGGAAGGTAATTTAAATGCCGAAAAAAAAGGACAATTAACCACCATCACCACGATTAACCATCACGTCACTTTATATAAATATTATATATATTTATATGTGACGCGCAAAGCATTGAATTTTGAAAGAAGAGAAGGTACGACGCACCGCAGATTCAATTGAGCACCACCAACCACTGCACTTTGACATTCTCCGGCTCGGAGTGCCTGCACGGCCAAATGAGTGGCCACGAGAGTGGAAGAACAGGCAGTGTCCAGTGGTAAAGAGGGACCACGCAAGTCCAGATGATAAGATATTCTGTTCGCTAACGTTGCTGGTATAGTGGCAAATGTCCCAGTAAGTGTATGCGGGTCCTTGAACCATCATATATGAGTTGAGCGGAAGCAAGGTGGATAGAGGAGAGGAAAGTGAACTTACAGCCTCACCAAACATACTAGGTTCATGTGCCACCCCTGCGGTGTACACGCCCACGTCTGCACCTCGATAGTTTATGCCGGCATCTCTCAAAGCAAGGAAGGCATGTTCCAAGAGCTTCCTCGTTGCTACTGGGAGCACTGGGGCGTCGGAAGAGGAAATACCAAACTCGAGCGGGTCAAATAAGGTAGGTTCAACGAGAAATGCGCCAGATCGGGGTGTAATCAGGTGAGAGAAACTGTTATAAAATTGTTTCAATTTAAATTTTGTTTAAAAAGTTAAAATAGGTAAAAGTAATAAACGTACGTTTCGTAATTGAACCTATCTTGTGGAATAGGAGAGTAAGCCTCACCCTTTCGAAGGAGGAAAGGCCAAAAAGAGTCGAAATCGAGATTGACGTTCTTCTCTCCGGAGGGGAATTCGGCGGAAACACCGATAATGGCTATCGGTTCTAGTGGCATACAGGTACGGTACGCAGGTGATTATGTTTATATTTGTTTCAGAAGGAAAGGAAGTAGACGAGGAGACAAACTAAAAGGAGAGGGAAAGAGTGACGTTGGAAGAGACGGGGGAAGGTAGCACTTGAATTATATATTGCGGAAATAGATCTCGATGCATGGATAGATCAAAGAACAGCCAGAAGTGAGACGAAAGAGAGACACGAGAGATAACCCTCGGGTGTTCTAAATAAAACAAAATAAATTAAAATAAAATATTGTGCACATAATTTAGTGAAATAATAACAAGAATTCGCATCAGAATCAAATCGTCATGTCGATCCCATACTTGGCTCTACAAAGAATGAAACATGCTCCTCGAAAGGTTATATTATATAATCCTTCCATCCTGTTCTCCCCCTCATTCGTTCTTCCATCCATAGACATATATTTTTGAAAATGCTTGTTCAACGTTCAATCGAGCCGGTTCAACGCGCCGCGCGACCCGCCTCATTTTTATTTTTTATTTACAAAATAAGTTCTCCTTGTGGTTATATCATCTTCCATCCTGTGCATTCGGTTTGCGCTTATGATATCTCGTGTGAGGTACAAAATAGCTCTCGGCATGATCTATTCTTTTTTTTTGTTGTTTCCAGTATAGTAATTCAAGCCGCAACGCGCCTCATCGCTTATGCAGGCACATCGCATGCCGAACCCATGCTCCCTGCGCACTTCAGTCATACCTAGACCACTCACTGATCAGTAGTCTCCTCTCTCATTGCATTGTCTCCGTGTCTCGCAATCTTTCTTTGACTAGATCCGGGCACCCTCCTCGGAAATCAATGTTAAATGACTGCCGCCGTCCAATGACCTCTTCTCTTTTTATTCATCCAATAATCCGTCATTTTATTCCTAGGAAATCAATCTTTTCAAGTCGGTGCTATGAGGATGATCTGGTTGTTAAAATGATTTAGGCTTTTTCCAGACAGATTGTACTTACTACACGCTGGCGTTTGGCAACCCACCAGATCATTTCCTCGCATTTTGGCGCCAAGCATGCAAAATGTCTAAAATTTCTCCGTAATGGTAAATCTATCTTTCTCTCTCTTTCTTCACTGAAAAAAATGTTCCGAATTGTGCGGAACATCGCCTAGTTGTATGTTCTGCTAAAAAAATTTTTTAACACAACTTAGGGGTCTCTTTCGTCGCGCTTTCTCCCGGCTTTCTGAAAAAGATTTTACGTTCTTCATCAAGTGTTCCCCTTTATATGGCAGCCGTCGAAATATTCGAATACAACTCCGTCTGGAAATCACCGAGATAGGTATAGCATCCCTAAGCTGGATACGCGTCGTTTACGAGAGAGCTCCGCGTGAGCTCAAATTTTATCAGGGGGTCTACTAATAGATGACGGAGAAACTCTTTTGGAAATGGCTTTATCCCAACAAAGAAGTATTGGATTAATGGGTCACTGCGAGGGCTTGGTGGCGTTTCCCCTTTTTTTTTTTCCATTTGTGCCTAGTACGTTGATGAACACCTATCGGATTTCGGCTCTTATTTTGAATACTATGTTCTATTGTTTTCACATAACGGGCTCAGTCCGAAGTCTTCCGAATCATGAAGCGCTTATCATATTAGACTGTAGAAGGCTCGCCACCGTCTATTTACCGTGGGTTTTCAAAGGTTTTCAAGTACACACCAGTTACAACTTCTTCATACCATTGACGGGAACAACGAAAAAAGGAAAAGGTATATATAAAGTCAGTTTTTTTTGCATAAATGCACTTGCTCGTTGACTTTATGTCATTATAACATAATTCCAATGGCGGTTCAATTGGAATAGCCAGTGAACCCAGATCATCAACTAGTCTACTCCACGGTGTCAGTGCGCAAGTCTATTTACAAAGCATAGGGACGTACTACGTTCCGAAAAGTTTATTATAAGCATTTTTTTGAGACCAAAGTCAAATTTTTTCTGGCTGCGTAAACCAGTTGCGATCAGGCAGCACTCAGGCTTTAGTAATGGTTTTTCTTTCTGGTAATATGGGACATTCGGATTAAAATACAACCGATATTCTCGATCGACATTTTGAGTTTTCTTTTGTTTCTTTTATCAGGAAATAGTATTGACCGATTTAGCAGAATCATGACAGCTAAATCTCAGATGTTGAACTGGAGATGAGCCATGCTCCCGGGGTGGAATTCTTTCATCCTGTCTTGTTGCAATCACCTTTTCCTTTTGATGACTTTGCAAAGTACTACTACCTCCAAGGATGATAACGTTCTTGTACCTTTTACCTTCCTTTATTGTCCTTCTTCCTTCCATACTACTTATATATCCTACCGCTTCTAAGAAAATGTCAGATTATACCTTATCTCATTCCTATTGGTTGACGTTTACACTTGGCATATGTGGTATCACTTAGTCCGGTTGTATTCCGAGCCAATTTGTGCCTTTGGTTGCGAGTCAACGACTACCACGACTGTGGACCGTGGTTTCATAGAAAGATTTGTAATCCCATAGGGAAAGTTTAATCATTTCAAAAACGGAGCAACGTATATCAACGGGGTTTGCGTTTGTTTGAGTGCCAATAAGTGGGTGGTCACTGGATTAGTTTTTTTTTTCCGGTTCGAACAAAGATATGAACAGGCAGGCGAGCAAAAATAATAATCGTGATCAATTGAGATTTTTCCTTGGTTATGTAAAGCATTTGTAAAAGATAAAACAAATATACTAAATCACCTCATAATGAGCACTACTTACTTCCGTACATTTTTTTATACCGCAGGCCTACGCAGATTCGTCCAAGTAAGTATTTATTTGGATATGTTTGGTGATTTCTTTTTTTTTTTTTAATCTCACCAAAGAGGAAATGTGCAATGACGTCATAAGAACCGATCGATCATGCACATGCTCGCTCCACCTTTTAAACTTGAAATCAGCCTGAGAAGGTGCAATCTTCAACCTCTTTACTACCTCCAAACATGTCGACCGGCTCAACTATGAAAGCGTTATATTACAAGGCAGTATGTGGTAATCATTATGATTACGTTAAAATGGCTCACTGAATTTCTTTCTCCTAAGCCTCGAGAGTTTGACATTCGCCAGGTCCCTGTTCCGCAATGTGGCGATGATGAAATCCTAGTTAAAGGCGAGCATATATGTTATGTTTTGGTACTAGCTAAGTTAAAGCAACATTCTTTTACATAAATAGTTGATTGCTGTGGTATGTGCGGCACCGACGCTCATATTCACGAAGGCGAATTCATTTCCAAGTTCCCTGTAAGGTAGCACGTCGTTAATTATTGTTGCTAAATATTCATGCTCTTCAAGCTTATTCCGGGCCACGAAGGCATAGGAAGAGCTGTTGATATAGGGAAGAACGTTAAAGGCTTTCAAATAGGCGATAGAATTGTGGCCGATGTTGGTATCACGGTATGGGTTATGCTTAACACATGCCACTGATAATAGACAATTAATACTACATAGTGCGATACTTGTTTCTATTGTCGTCGGGGCCGATCCCTTCTTTGTGAAAACTTCCAGTCCAAAGGAGTTATAATAAACGGCGCATTTGCCGAATACGTCACCTTGTATATTTTTTTAATGGTTGATATCCCCCGCTTTAAGACTGAATCCTGTCGTAGCCACCAAATGAAGTGTTACAAGGTTAATAATTTGACGGATGAAGAAGCAACCCTTCTTGAGCCTGCCGCATGTGCCATCCACGGACTCGATAAATTGAACCCTCCCGTTGGTACCGAAGTTCTCCTCCTGGGTGCAGGTCCAACTGGTTTAATTCTGGCCCAATTGCTTAAATTAAACGGTGCCTTGCGGGTTGTCATAGCGGCTAATAAAGGGATGAAAATGGATATAGCCAAGAAACTCAACTGTGGCGATGAATATGTTGAGTTGGATAGAAAGGACGCGCAAGCACAATGGGACAAGTTAAAGCTAGATAATCCCTATGGTTTTGATATTGTTATAGAAGCAACAGGTGTTGAAAAGTTGGCAAATGATGCGATCCATTACGTTCGTCGAGGTAAGTATTACATAGTATATATATTCTTTTCTTTCATGGGGTACATTCAATTCGCCCATGGGAACAGGCGGAACATTAATGATCTACGGTGTGTATGAGAACAAAGCCCTTGTGCACTGGCCGCCATCGAAAATATTCGGTGATGAAATTACGGTATGTATAAAATTTATATTCGAATTTGATGACTTGTAGTGATGTGATCTATCAGATTATTGGTTCCTTTTCTCAAACATATTGCTTCCCACGGGCGGTCGCGTACCTTGATAGCAAAAAGATTAATGTAACAGGAATGGTAGGCATAAAGTACCTAACTGATGGATGCTCACTCTCTATCCATGATGTCTGAATTTCTAGGTTACGGATGTGTTCAAGCTTGAAGATTACCAACTAGCTTTGGACAAGATGAATTCCAGACAATGTTTAAAAATTGCTATCAAGCCATATTGATGCATGATGATGCGTGACAGACTCGGACCTGTTGTACCTGTGTACTATGCTATGTATTATGTAAATAGGTTCAAGTTTTCACGCCTGCATGCAAATCTCATTACTGTCTGCTCTATTACCCATTCTTAACTATTTACCTGGCTTATTACAAATAAAGAAACCTTCAGTTCTAATGCATACAACGGCTGATCAGCATGAAAGTGCCCTTGATGTCGAAAATTATCCAGTTGCACCACCGGAGCTTAACTTAGAGCAAGTTCATATTTACATTCGTCATGGTCTGTCCAGAATCATATTTTTCAATTACTCGGAAATACTCAATCTGGACATACTAGGTGAACGCGCACCTGTTGGTCAGAGGCTGACTTCCAAAGCAGCTGGTCTTCCTGAACATTGGCTCATGTGTAAGGCCGGTCGTGCCATGCGCGCACTAGCTGTAGAGACTGCAACGGGGAAAGGATCCGCCCATATTGGTGCAGGGGTTGTTATAGATTCCAACCTCATTCCAGAAACCAATAATGATGTCAATGTCAATTTTGATCCACATCGTGTCTTGTCGCATGTAAGACGAGCCGTGGAGAGGAAGGACGGCACCACGGAAGAGGGTGAGTGGTGAGTATAGGTACACTTTAAAATCTCTCTTGTCTCACAACTTTCTAGTATGTTGGGTGAATTAACCGACCTGGGTCGACGGGCAAGTTATCACCTCTCGTTCTGGCTTTTTAAGGAGGAAATAATTTAACACGACTTCCTAGTCTACTTTTGACTATGGATCTGCTCTAAGGAAATTATATGTGTCTCGGTTAGTTTACGTATTTTAATTTTGGTTTACTAAATATTTATATCTACAGGCTCAAATTTTTACCCTCAATTTTGTATAATGAAGATACGGCATATTTTAGGTAGTTACTTTTATCTTTTACGCATCGTTCCTCGGACCTTCCTCAATTCCAAACCCAACGCCAGGTCAACAAATATGCCTCGTACAATTGAATCACTACAACATATCATGTATGGCCTTTACCCAGCAACTCCTGGGCAAACGATTATCCCCAAAATTCTAATCAGGCAAAATTTTACCTCAAGCTTCTGACTAAAATATGCTAATAAGATTTGTCATTCGTTAGGAACGCCAAAGATGAAAATATCCTTGGTAATATGTATGCATGTCGAAGACTTGAATTAATGAATCTGGCTTTTGCACAAGGTAGATCGTTATTGAGCGTAACGACATATTGAACCTAACTCGGCCTGTTCAGCTGCTGCCGATGTTTTCAATCCCCTTCTAGCTGAACTCGACCCAAAGGTCTCGAAATATATTGGTGGACCTTTGAGAATCGTAAGTTCATCTAATCAAACGTACTTTACTAAACAGCAAGAGAGTGCTAGGATGGAAAACCTCGTGCTTCCGGGGTTTTAGATAGTGTAAATCATTTTTATACAGTTACCCCTGGTCAACCTACTGACATAATGCGGCCCCTTAGCTTCGTGCAGCGAAAGCCCACAATATCAAGATACCAGGTGCTTTTGAGGATAAAAACGTACTCGATTTACTGGTATGTTTATTTTCATGGTGAAACAAACAGATTTGAAAAAACATTCTGTTCCTAACAGGAGCGAAGCGTGGTTTACGAATGGTTTGAAGGATACAAATATCACGAGTTTCGCAGACTCGCCATGGGAAGGTTGTTGGATGACTTGCAGCGCAAAATGTCTCACAAAGCCGTCTTTGGGGCCAAAGACCCCTTGAAAATATTAATACATTCGACACATGTAAGAAGACCATATAAAACTTGGTATGCGTTGAGTTTGCTTATAATACTGATTTAGGATACGGCCTTAGCAGGCTTGTGTGCCACATTAGACGTATTTGATCACCGGTTTGTGTTATTTAACATCTCTCCACGCACACCCAAAAATAGATACAGATTTCCATTTACCCATATAGTTGGCCGCCTTTTACAGCAGCAATAACATTCGAGTTATTCAGTTCCTCCTATCCCAAAACAGCTTCTAATTCGGAGATAACAAATTTGTCTATTTTGTCGCCATTTACATCACTTTTCGCCGGTTTCTCGGTTAACCATATACCCAACATCTTTGCATCAACTGCTACTCCACAACCCAAATTTCAATATTTTATTCGAATGCGGTACCAGAACCGTACGTTACCCCTGCCGATATGCGCAGAACATGGAAAGCACTTAGAAGGATACCCCGAATTCTGTACATTAGAAGCGTTTAAAGAAGCTGTGGAGGATCTTATCCCATATGATTTCGAGGCTGAATGTCTGGCTGACAATTTTACTGAATTGGGGAATAAATCTGTTCATAGTCCATCCTCAGGCAAGGCTCAGGCCAGTGCTGCTGCGGACTCAAATGGAGGAAGCTGATGATAAATGAAATTGAGGGTACTGTTGTTGGTCTCGGGTTATTTTTGGCAGACGCTTCTAGATTTGCTTTCACTAATTAGGAATGTCATCAGAATTAGAAGCAACCCCGTCGGCGAAAGCTTTGTGCATGACTCGGAATGTTATGCTCCGACTCGTGGATGCTACAAGACGTCGTTTTCGATACCCAGGATATTGTCATTCTCATAATGTATTTCAATTTTGTATTACGATATAAGCACGACGAGTAACAGATTAGGATTGAGCTTTAAGTATACTCGGCATGAATCTTCCCCCAGCGGTTGACTTTAAATAAGCGCAAGTTTGCCTGTTTCAATGCTAAACCAATAATTGGCCTGGGTGTAGTATATCCCCGGTGTATACCGGATACATATACACGCTAGAAGGGACTTAGGTGAGAATTATATGCATATATGTGCATACTATGATCATAACTCCCATACTATCTATTTTCTGTGGGCATATGACGTCCATAAAATGTATATTCTGAGAAGCCAGCACGATTTTTGACAAGACTCTTTGGCAATACTAATGTCGAAGAAGAAAAAAGTCATATGATGTAAAAGGAGAGCACATAATAATGGGCCAACTTTGGGTTCATATTCTTATTTTTGACCGCCCCGACATGTTCGGTGCGAACCATGCAAATACTCCCCGTACTGACGCTAAACATGAAAAAAAAAGTTATAATATTCCATCACTATCATTAATAATTATCCCAGCCGTAATTTGTAAAGATAAGACTCAAAAACCCTTTGGAAGAGCGTACAACATCTGGAAAATTCCCGGAAATAAATGACACAAATTCTCAGTTTATACTCAGCAGGTAAAACCGTATATAATGTGTTCGATTTGAACTACCAAACGTTAGAAAACAGAACGAGAAAAGATCAAGCGAATAAGGAAATCAATCACGTGAAATAATTATTACGTAAGTAATTACCGCCTTTGGTCTTATCAACGGGTGAGAACAGTTGTTAGACTCGGACCCTCATTGGTATTGCAAGAATACTTCTCACAAGTCTGGTATAATTATTGATTGTAACCTTGGTATGTTCGTTCTCGTGGCTGCATGACTTTGAACATACCAATTGAAAATCATCACCACTGCCGCACTGCGCAACTGTCCGACTTTTTAACATTGTAAACAGGCCCTCTTTCCTCTTCGTTTATACTTAGTACGTACCATGACACTACGGAAGTTCAAAACTATAAAGTGCCACTGAAGGGAGCTCAAAAAGTATTATGTGACCATGGTTATTGTAAGATATTCTTATCACAAGCGATTGGCAATTGAAAAAAAACATACATCGATCAAAGTATCACTGGAGTGGGTAATTTGAAAGCTCTTTCGATCTGAATGTTACGCAATGGAGCCTGGTTGCTTGTACCCCCGATTTCGTTTCTTTTCCTGTCGCTTGTTTTGTGTTTAAAATCAGTGACTGGGAAGACCCCGGGATACGTGATGTTAGTCATTAAGAAAGTGAAAGGCCGGCTCTTCCATATATTTAGGCTGTCAAACACTCGCATTGAATATAAAGGAAAAGTAGATATATTTCATTCAATTATCAGCGAATAGAATTCCAAGGTCAAGTCCATGATATCTAAAAAGTGCCAGTGTGCGATATTGGGAGAAACACGTGTGTATGAAAAATACTGGTCGTGCACGAAAAAAAAAGCCGGGCCATCATTATTGAGAGTACAAAAGTAGTGTTAATTTCCAGAGTAAAGGTCGACCAATATAGTTGTAATGCCTATCACTGTAGCGGACATAAGGTAAGTTAAGGTCCGTACTCAACAGAAATTCGAATAATTGAATTTTAAATCTACCTATTTCAATTGCAATAAGAACAATGACAATCTGTTCCAATCTTTCGGCATGGCGACTACCGGCCGATTCTTTGAGAAGCTGTAACATGTCTTGTAATACCTAAGGATTGGCTTAGAAGTGGTGAATAGACGAATGAATGCCGGAACAGTATACTTCAACTCGGGCATTAAGTACCCGTGTGCGTTGCGGTATTTCCAGATAGCTCCTTGCGGCGTCATATAAAGGTTGAAGGTCCGGAAAACTCTGTACAAAATTCAGCAATAATGTTTGCATAATTGTGTCTGAGACTGACCCAAAATATTTCCTTCATACGATATCATGTAACATGTAAACGTGATTGAATCAGAAATATTATCCTACCGGTGCATCCAATACAGATCCAACAAGATTGATATTTATTCGCAACATGAATAGCTGTCCAATTTGACGCATAATTTCCTTATGTCTCATCTAATGAAAAAAAATGAGCAAAAAGATTACCCGATTGAACTTCATGAAGGCAGACTCTGATTTTGCCGGTTTTGGAAATTATACCAGGAATGTCTTTCGTTTGTTCAATAGTGTTTGATATAAGTTCTTCAAACTAAAGATACATCGGTAAATAATGATAATAATGATAATAACTAAAACAAGACGGAAATTAGATTGGCTTACCAAAGATATCTTGACAGATTGGGAAATAGCATGAGAAAGAGAGAGTTTCGTCCTGTTATGAATACGATTGGTTACAATAAGAAGAAAAAAATAAAGACATAAAAGACTGACATGTAACTAGATCCTTTTCGCAATGTTCTGAAATTATTTAATTTATGAATGTTTGGACAAGACCATCCTTTGGGCTTACATGACATCGTTATATATGCTGTATTCACAAATTTTAGTACCTTATTCAATGTTAATTTGAAGACAAAACGAGCTAACCGACTGTAGTCTGCATAATAGAAATTTAAGTCTTCCATTTCGATGCTGTCCGGAGCTAGGCGAAGTGTTCATTCTATGTCAAAACTTGAATAGAAAACGACTTACGAAGTTTCTCCACCTCGAAACGTCGGCTATTCCGACCGCATCAATAGTTTAGAATCCCAGGGTGGAAAAGAAACATACATTGATGTAAGGAATCTTTTTTCCTGAGCTTCTGTCATTCCCCACATAACAACCGTCTATCGAAGCACCAATGTTTACATAAGCCCATTTTAATTCAGCATTCAATTTTTCAAGACTAGAAATTCTCACTCCGTATTCAAAGAGAAAGACATCTGCTTCTCCTTCTGTTTGTTCTGTTTGGAATCGCTTAATTTTGGGCTTCGTGTCGGGACGCCGCGCTGATTCGTTAGGCGAGACGGGGGGTGAATGGTCCGTTTCTGGGGTTATTGAAACAAGGAAATCTCTATCAGTGGTGGTGTTCGCTTCAGGATTAGGGTCTGCACCCGGTCCAGTACGTTGTTGGGTTTTAAGGTCATACGAATAGGGAGTATAAATCACTTCGTCAAAGCGTCGAACTGCTGTACGGTAAGCCGACTTTCGTGCGTGAAAGAATTTTAAGAGATCATCCATGCGATATGAACTAGACGGATTGTTTTTTTTTAGTATATATGAGAGAAACAAAACAATGTTTGCGTTTAGGATTTACATACCTGGCAGTACAATAAGCCGTAACCCGAGGTAATGACTTGGCAGTTTTTTTGGTTAAACGTAAAGCATCCTTTCTTGCTGTTCCCTCCGGAATTTGAGAAATTTGGTTATACACCTAGTATTTATACACAAATAAATATATATTGCAGTTGAAAGATGACAAACTAACAGACAGACCTCGACATCTTCCTGATCTTGAAGCTCTTCCGACTCATCCTCTTCGCTTGTTTCGATTTGCTTGGGAGCCTCAGACACATCTGCTAGATCTGAGTCATCTATTAATTGTGCTGTCCTGGGCCCTGCAGTCAAGGGAGGCTGGTCAAGTTGTTCAGGTAGGACTTTCAGCTTCCCGGCTGCTTTCGTGCTCCTAAAAAGCAGGGTAAATTGTATAAGAAATAGAACTTTAAGTGGTATTGAGTTTTCTACCTATTCGCTCCTCTGGTTCGTTCAGGCATCTTGGTATCGAGAGACATTAATGAACAACGTTGCAACTTGCCGGCTGCAAGCAACCTTACTTGTCATGCATGGTCATGTGCGTGACGTCACGCAGTATTAGATAATGGAAACATTATCCGTGATGAACTTGAAGGGCGCGCGTTGTTTTCTCGCGAATCAACCTTTGAGTTGTTCTCTTCCATAACAGACCGATCACGGGAAGTGTCCTAAAAATGCTTGGTTAAAGGTTATGTTATATTTCATTAGTAAGGTTTTACCTTTATTTAAGAATGCCCTGACGAATGCAATACAATACAGCCTAAGAAAGGAATAGTGAGCCAACTCCCACGAACCATTTATATACAGAATTTATGTGAAAGTAACCTGAAGGGTATCCCATGTTCCGCATGGTCCCGATTTAGCCTTAGGAAGCATAGACCCAAAGTGAATTTGACTTTCAAGTCTCTGCGCTGGCCACGTGGACCGACCGACCTTTGGGAGTATGCCGTCGAACGCTTCGATCAAGGTACAAGAGATTAGGTATCTGCTGGACCAAACGATTTATCCTTATCCATCTTCGATGACAACCTTTTTGCTCCTAGCTTGGTATGAGGCACTATTCTCTCCAACTTTCATAATGTCGTAATTTAGTGTCTCCCTTTTCCTTAAGTCCGCCCAGTCCACTTGAGGGGTGGGGATTCGTGTCAAGTGATCAAATAATGCATATCGAACCTGTCAGACTAAAGCAAGGATCATTATTATTATTAAAATGGTCTCCTGTGCGCAATAACGCCATACATGGACTGTTCGTGTTCCAATCCTGTCCAAGTTTCGAGAAGTTTACCCCACGAAATGATCAAGAAGATACTCGGCATGTCCCCGCAAGGTGGTGCCTTGTTTTGTAGTATATGAAAAACTTTCGGTCTTTGCGTCTTACTATTCCACTGTTGACTCATAGTAGATCGTCCTCATCTTTTTGAATTGGGCGCGCAGTCTGAATGTGGATTGGTAACGTTATGAATGGTTTCAAAAAATTGATAGCCTTTGGACAGAATTCTCAGACCGTTGTTTGGAGGATGGTACATGTTCCATTGGAAGGACGAGTGGCCAATAATGTGACTGGATCTGCCATCCTTATGATAGCGCGTGGGGACGCAGTTACCGAAATTTGCTGTAATGATGTTCTGGCTAAATTAACATTTTCAAAGATCCTGTGATAGTAGCTCCATTTATTCATATCATATTTACGCCTATCTGTTGGTATAAACGTTTCGCCAGGATATTTCTATTGTTTTGTTAGAGCATTTACGTTTTTCAGATGATCTCTCAGGCGACTGAACTTTAAGGGAATTAATGCCCTTGAAGAAGATTATCTGAGCAAATAGATAAATGCTCTGTCATGATGAGATAGTACAGCAAATAGTTTAACAGAGCGTATGACGCACTTTATGAAACCAACAAAAAACGAGAAAAGGAAGGCATGAACAAAATGGGGAAAAGTGACACAAAATGTAAAATATTGCTAGTCAACACAAAGGCGTCCATGAGCGATATAAAACAATTATAAACAAGGTGGTTGCAGATGAAATAATTTCAAAAAAAAAAAAAACCAAAAAAAAAAAAAAGAACAGAAAAGAAAAAGAAGGAAAAAAAAAACAAAGAAAAAGGGGAAAGCGGCAAAGAAAACTGATGAAAACTGGATCTGAGTTAATTGATAGAAGCGAAAGCACGTAAAACAACTTCGTCAGCAGGGCTACGTCTAGGATGGTGTAGGGATTGAAGATAAGAGAGAGGCGCAAGTCCGTTTATAACCTTCCGCTTCTCACAGGTGAATTTGTTAATTGTTATCTGATTTCGGTTTCGTATTGATTTTGAAAGGGAGTCTTCCTCGTTGTTTCCATCATGCTCCGAAAAAACGCTTACGAAAGGGGGCGGTGTCGGCGACGCGACTAGAGAATCAAAAGGAACACATAGTGGGTATGGAGGCTCATCGCCAGATGAATGAGGATCCGAAACTGGACTGGGAAGGTCAACGGGGTATAGCCTGCGGGTTTCTTTTCTCTTTTTGCCACACCGTGAACGACGGTACATTCCTGGAGGGGCGGTAACGCTTTTCATGCATGGAATATCATCCACGGTCTTCATGCTATTGATGGTTGCCTGCGTAAAGTAAGCGGCTGGAATATCCCGTGAAGGAAGAAAAATTAAAAGAGTTAATGAAAGAACGGGATCATTGAGTATGATAAATGGGAATTGTGTCTTACTTAAATGCCATTTCTTCGGACCTGTAGGCAAATTCACCCAAGCTGAATAGGTTTGCTTGGTGAGAACCTCGTTCCCTTCCGCTTTTGTAAATTTCTCTTGATAAAAGAGGAACTTTGGAGAGAGATTTGGTGTAAGTGAATGCCAGATGTACAATGTGGGGTCTAAACACGCACGTCCTGAGAAGAAGGAAAAAGAAAAGAGAGCTCAAAAAAAAAAGCCAGACGCATACAACAATACATACGTCTCGAACACGACTTGGTCCCCAACGCAGACCATCTGTCCAGCGCTCAATACCAAGACCGGCAGCTTCAGATGTTGTACTACGTTCCTCCCATACGAAGACGGAGCCTGGACGAACATAGCGACGTTCCTCGGCATCTAATCGACGATGGACCATAGGGCCCAAAATGCGAAGAACGCCTGCAGCGTGGAAGATACGATGTGCATCATCAGTCGTTCTTTATATTTGAAAGAATTGAAATAAGTAAAAAAAGAGAAAGAGAAAAAGGCATGATACCGAAGGACGAAACCTACATGATACGCGTATTGGTGCAGGTTGGCAACTGCTGCATTGCCGCTGGAAGAGGATATTGAGTGAAAGGGGGTGCTGTAGAGTGTATATAAGACGAGGAGGAGAACTAGATTTATAACGGGATAGACGGATGACTGGTTTTCAGCGTTTGTAGTACATAAAGGTATGAGGGTTCGCGGGATCGAAGAACAGGTGAATACGTAATATGCCAACATATTAAATTATTTACAAGAGTATACGAAATTATGAAAAATAAAATAAAATAATATATATATAATTTCGGTTGCGTGGGAAGGACCCGATGGCTTTGCAATCAAAGATAACCTTTTTTGCCTATCCGTCTTCGGTTTCTTTTCTCACAATAGAGTTGTACTCCACCGTCAGACAGATAGACAAATAATATTATTTTTTCATTCCTACATCGTACGCGATTTCCGTTACTACTATTGTTATCTACCTATCCATCTCTCAATTGCCTTATTAAGTGTGCTATGTATTTTATGAATTTTCAGGTTTTATTTTTTTCGTGATAAGAAATGTAAATCACGTACCACGCAACGGTAATATAATTGGAGAAAGGTCTTCAACATCCACGACGTGAAAAGCTTCATGAAATAGATACTCTATCTTCAGTCGCTTACGTGTACCAGGAAGCGGGTCGTAAAACCCCACTAGTCCCGCCTTTTGTATCCAGTATTTAGTATATAGTATATCCTAGTCATTATTCCTTTTCCACTCACTTTCGATCGTCCTCCAGGAATGATCAACTGGCTATCATGTACTTGAACCTGCAATGGAACTGTGACATCGATACTTAGCATCTCTTCGTCTTCTTCCCCGCCTGCAATATAAGTCCCTTTTAGGATCACCAGTCCTGTTCTCTCCAGTTAGAGAAGTGCCTCTTTGATTCATATATTTCCGGAGACGTACCGCCAATATTCCGTTCATGTTCGACGCGCCGATGTGCGTGATCGGATAGCATATCAATAGTCTGCTCCGTATCTTTCTTCTTTTGTTTAATCCGTTCACCATGTATCTTTAGCGTGTTTTGCAATTGTCTGAAAACCCTCCATCAACCATTGGTTAGACAAAAAAACATCCATCTCACACCCATCATAGAACTACGCACGATAATCGACGAGCACGTAGCCAAGGTCGTATCAGTAGACTGTGCGTTAAACCTGCCATTGCCGATGGTACGAGCATAGCGCACAGACCAATCATGACATCGGCTTCATAAGATAGGATAATAGGGAACGCCAATTGATGTCCAGATATTTGAATTCTTTTAAGAAAAGATGGTGAATATATTTCCCAGTCATGAATTTTATAACACATAGAGATAGCACCCACGATATCTCAGTGTACAATGGGCCCACGTTTCCCGAACCCACAGCAACTGATACAACACTGTCTTGTGGACCAGACCATAACCCATATACTGTCCCCTTCAACCCGAGCAGTCCCCATTCAGCTGCTAATCGGCCTCTTAGTCCACCAGCGATTGACTTCGTGGTGGCATCCACTATCAGCGACGGCAGAGGTGCTGCGCGAACTCCAGCACCCCACATAAACATTCTGTCCGATTCTAAAGGTATACCAATCATCGCTGTAAAAGTTGGTATTCGACCGGTAGTGACTGTCAACGTTCCCGTAGTATGGGAAGTTGGAAAAAGTCTCCGTTGAATTTCCAACGCGAAACGAGGGAAACGCCATGGTAATATCTCGACTCTTGCGGCCAAACTGTTATCATCGTCTGAATAGGCCGTCTTCAAATTAAGCTTGTGCGATCGGTAAAGATTAGCTGATCCCTGAATAATTGCTCAGCAGACAGAAGATATTAAGGAAATAAACCCTCCTACTTGAAATTCAATCCGGGGAGAAAATTGATGCCGAATAGTCCCGATCAGGTTTCCAGCGTTTTGCCCGCTACTAAATAGAGGAGACGCTTGCATCTCCCCCGTCAGGGTCACATCTGTATTATTGCTGAAACGCAGCTGCGAAAGAATATCAGTAGTATTATCAATGTTGATCAACAGTTTTCTTACACCCATCTTATGCTCGACTCGTAAGAGTGTCTTCTTAATTCCTTGTGCCTTCTTCTTAATTCCTTCCGTCTTCAGTGCGCCAGTTGCATCTAGACCACAAGTCAGCTGTCCTTTTGAGATGAATGAGAATGTATCGTTCTTTTTTTTTAAAAGTCGTTCCAGCTCGAAACGTAGCTGCAAAGTCCGTGGATAGGATTATACGTTGTAATATTACTATTTCCGAAAACTTTACCTCATCAACTGAATTAAATCGCTTTTGAAGAGCATTGCTCGCGACTAGACCTTTTTCACCAAGCGAATCATAGACTAAGCAATTGATTAACTCATGTTTCTATTACATGCAATGTAGGGAGGCTTTCTTACTTTGACGTCGTACAGGATCCATTAAAACTATATCATTAGATCAGGCATAAACGTATATGGTTTTGGATGGGAGAAAAATCAGATTACTTTCATAGGCTCTTTGTATCTGACGGAACCGTTCTTCAGCAAGCTTTATTGAGATCCCATCTCTCTGATGTTGACGATCCGGATGAAATATTACTGAAGAATAGAAAGGGGTGATTTCAAGCTCTCAAAATGTTACTCAATAGAAGAATACACATACCGGCCAGTTCTTTATATCGATGACGGATTTCATCCTAGCACAGAGTAAGGACGACCAAGAAGAAACGACCAAAAAAAGTACCTGTGAAGCCGATAGGGGTACGTTTAATAGAGCACTGTAGAGAAATGAAAGCGAAATAGAGGAGCCTCAAGACAGATATCTTACTACAGCGATTCTCTCGTCTCTTCGTGGAACGCGGCAACAGAACTTGGTTCTGGCATAAGACCGTATTTTTGCGTCACGTGTTGTCACGAATTCGCTGCAAGTATCTGTATCCCCAAGTTTATCTTCATTTTTTGCACACCGTTACTCAGTTAAAATATTAGCTGAAAGCATTAGATGAAGTAGAATTTATATCCGTGACTTTTCTGAGGATCCCTGCGAAGCTCGCTGTGTGCCGGTAGACTCGGAAGTTACCACCTTTTGTGAAACTTTTCCATTTGACTCTCCATTAACACTTTTTGTGTCATAGTTCTGTATACGTATCTTTCTCACGAAAGAAGCTTAGGGATGAACATCGAATATTGAATACTAGCGTCCACCCTGTCCAACTGTTGTGATTGTTGCGAACGGCAACGTTTTTTCGAACTTAGCACGACTTACTAGTATGATATACACAACTATCAAAACATTGCATTCAACAGATATCAATTTATTTATTTTTCAAATTGCATTCTGTTTTGACTGATGCATGACTCAGATTGGCGTGCCTAGAAGATTTTAATGCTTGGAAACTCCCATTCTCACCCTACGAAGCTACTATGTAGCATGTAACTCTAATCTACATCAAATGTCACCAGCTCCTGAGATGTCAAGATCTAGAAGCCCCATATAACTTTTTCTCATAATTCAAAAGCCTATCTTCCGCAAGCTCGCTAACTTGAGTGATCATTTTATAATATATAATAATGTAATTGTCACGAGCCCCATCAGCTTCTCAAATATACTCGTACAGATCTCGGATTGGGGGCCCGAGTCCCTGCTATACCGAAAAAAAAATGACGACAGAGGATCTCTCTGTCGTGTTCGATTGAGAATATCGTTCTAGCTTCATGAAATCGCTTCCACCGCGCGGAATTAGCCTACTGCCTTTGTCATCTCACCACATGATTGCGTTTGTGTCAGTATAAAAGAACGGCAATTTCCGAAGGTCTGACGTTCATCACGTTCATTCATCTATCTGCTGTAACGCAAATAAACAATCATGTCACATTCAGCTTTGGAGGAACAATTTTTCTTTTTTCATAAGACCTGTCGACCTTCCCGTGGTCGTTAGTGCCAGTCGTTGCTTCGCATCCTGAATGAAGCTTACTTTCAACTCATTTGGGTAGTCCGGTATTTACCGCGTCTGCCATCCTGGACTTCAGTTTGAAAAGCAATGGTTATGAATTCGAAACTGACGACTTGGCGCAGCCGATCAATTTCTCCACATGGGGAACTGGAATGTATACACTTTATAAAGTCAAAAATAAAACAAACAATGCACAGCCTAACTATAATCTGCCATCGGATGTAAGACTATGAAAAGATAGGAGTGTATATATTCATATTAGTGAACCGTCTTCTTCTTCAGTTTTCCAGTAAGATCGAGCCTTTTTCCATATGTTCATGACACCTGTACTAACACTGACGGAAATAAAACATACGAATGTCGAAGTAGAAACAATATATAGAGATAGAAAGAAATGGAAAGTAAAATTGATATCACCGAGAAGATATGTATGTAATCTACACTCACTTTGCATCTGAAACATCCTTTTCGAGAGTCCATTTGGCGCGCAGTCCAATATTATCTGTACCGATACCGTGGGTTTTTTGCTCCCCTGCCTGGTCCTTCGAACTAGAAAACAGTGGTGGTGATGATCCGCCTTGAATGATTATAGATATTATGCGATACGTCTTCCTTATGTGACTGAAAATGTGGACATAATCTCCAATATAAGTTACGTCGCACTTGTACTCATGCCTGGGCCCGAGGGCCGTCTCGTCTTTCAGAAATTTATCCTTTGAGAATATATTCCCAAATAGATTATTGAGAACGAGATACGGAAGGTGGAGTAGATCATCTGTCTCATCACTACTGATGGCTTCGCGAGAAGGAAATTCATACAACCCCGCTAATAAACCTTTCAGGAATCATGAGTATCTATATGAAAGAGGAAACATTGAACAATATTATTACCTTTGTCGGGTCTACGGACTAATACAAACTGTCTTTCTCCATTTCCCCTCCATTCGATGAGGTTAACAAGATCGGTTTCAATCCTTGATTTTGTTTTACTTGCTCTCATTGGGAACCTGGTTACCGCATTCCCTGGAGGAACCTGTTCACATATTTGGCATAAATCTTCGATATCTGTGCTCGGCCGGCCCGTGACTAGACCCTGATATCGTGACTGTTCAAACTCAAGTGTCCGGAAGAGATAGGATAAAAAAACCTACAGTATATTCAGCATAGGCTCCGCAGCCGGAATTCAAGGGACAAGATTCGCAGAAGGGTTCCTTCACTTTACAAACGGTACTTCCGAGTTCGATCAGAGCTTGATTGACGTCCCCAGGGTTGCAATAGCCTGCCACCATGTCTTCTGCTCCTTTCCATAATAAATCTAAAGTCTTTCTAGCTTTGGGAGAAGAGTAAAGAGCCAAGACACGACTTAATAGCCGATGGACATTACCATCCACGACGGGAACACAACGACCGTATGCTATACTGCAAACAGCACCTGCGCTAATATAAAACAAATGAATGAAAATTAAAAAAAAAATTAAAAAGAAATAAAAGCGATTAATTAAGTAACAGTTATTGTTGGTCAAGCAGATAATGTATACCTATATCGACCAACACCCGGTATTTCCTTCTCCAGTATTTTGACATCATCAGGTAAACGACTGTTGTATTTATCAACAACCTTTTTTGCACCGGTAAGTAAACGGGAAGCTCGGGAATAATAGCCTAAACCCTTCCACAACTTATTGACAGCATCGATATCTGCTTTCGCAAGGTCGTTTATCGTCGGAAATTTTTCCATCCAACGATCATAGTAAGGAATGACAGTCGCTACTTGCGTTTGTTGTAACATAATCTCTGAGATCCAAACCTATAAAATATCGATAATCAATGTCAAAAAAGAAATCATAAAAGTAAGTCAACGAACCTCATATGCCCTTTGTGATTGCTCTTCATAATTATCGCAAAACGGCTTCCTCCACGGCATTCCTCTTACATGGCGAACAGTTTCAAACCAACTCAGCAACCTAATCCTGAAATTTTGAACGTCTTTTAGTGTATGCAAGTGCACAGAATGAGGTCGTCCCACAGCGATGACTTCGAATTTATTAGTAACATCAATATTGGTGGGCACAGTTGCAGGTAATTTTCTCCTTTTGTTTTTCGGTCCATCAGGGTTGAATGAGAGGGTCCTCTTCTTAGACATGGAATAAGAGGAGCAATTATTAGGCTTCCAATCAAGACTCAAGACTCAACGGAGATTTGGGTGACCTTTATGGTGTCACACAAAGTTATAGCGACTACCACGGCCGGCTTTCAAGCACAACTTCAAAATTAATTTAAACTTGCGTCCAGCTTTGGCCTTAACTTACATTCGGGAGTGGGGTAAGTCATATTGCAGCTTACATTCCTATAAATAATTTACTAAGACATTTAATCGACGTTGAACAGGGTCCATTTGTATTCGTAGCTTGGTATTACACACTTACAGTAAGTTTTTACCATAGTTTACCTTGGTAACAGTTCCGTTCGTGTGGTAAATTAAATGTTAGAATAGAAGGGTTTTTTTTCAGCGGTCAACGGGGAACCACTTAAGTTGTATTTTATAAATGCGAAACTAGAGAGCATCAATAACCTTCCCAATACCTTGACTAGCCCATTTCGCTCCCCACCGTCGGAGAATATGTTTCTGGACTTTTCCGCTGGCAGTCTTTGGAAGCTCTTTTTCCACATTATCTTCCCCAACGAACCATAACCATGAAGGTTGATTCTAGACAAAGGTTAATGATCGTGTTCATGCCCAGATAAATCATTTAATTACCTGAGGATTCATGTGCCTACCAACCCATTTTCGAAGCTCTATGCGTGTCACCGGAATCTCTTGCATGTTCCTTACAACCCATGCACCAACAACTTCCCCGTATATTGGATCAGGAACCGCGATCACAGCAGCTTCGCGAATGGAGGGGTGGGTCGTGATAACGTTTTCAATTTGGACAGGAAACAGGTTTTCCCCTGCTCGAATGATAATATCTAAATAAAGTCGCCAGGTAATAACACATAAGTATTGGTATTGATTGAAGTACCTTTTATTCGACTAATTACTAATATAAAACTTAGTTAATGGGTGTGGCTCATGAATAGAGGGGCCAACGAACTGCGGAGATAGCCTTCTTTATCCATCATTGCTTCGTCACCTGTATGCATCCACAGATCTACGTACACTAATATTGGATGTCAGCTCATGACAAAGGAAATATAAATTTACCATCGCTTCCTGGGTGCCTTTTCATAACAGACGCAGTTTGTGCTGGAGCGTTCCAGTACCTAACGTAGATATTTAAAATTATGTGTTCAACAAGCAGACATGAAACATTTCTCACCCTTTTTGAACCAGATATCCTGCAACGCAAAGTTCACCCGGCGTGTTTACAGGTACGACATTCCCTTCTGTATCGATAATCTTTGCCTTGACATGGGGTTGAACGCGGCCTACGGTTTCTATTCGTTTCACTAAGGGGTCCTCTGGTATAGTTTGAAACGACACGGGGCTGTTATACCATTAAGTTAATATAAAATTCCGCCCCTTTTCCCCCGGAATTGCCCACCTGGTTTCAGCTAATGAGAAATTCAGTTACTTAAAGCAGCTTCTAACAACGATGATATGAAGCGCACTCATCCCGTAAGCAATTGTTAATTGGGTAAGATTCAGTTTATCAATAAGTTGTCTCATTAGGTCTTCAGGAATAGAAGAGCCGGCAGCAATACCGGTCCTCCCTTGACTCAGTGTCGAAAGGAATTAGAGAGGGCGAAAGGGATGTACCTTAATTTAGGAAGTTTAATATTGCCTCGCTTAGATATTTCATCCAATATTCCAAGAAAATGTGTCGGGACCTAAATACGAGCAAGTAAAAGAGCCATATATAGAGAGAGGAAATGTCAATACTCCGTGAAGTGCTGTACATTGTTCCTCAAGCAAAGTATCGACTATAGACTGAGGGTGAAAGCTCTCCGAGGGGTATACAATGCAGGCACCGTGAACCCAAGCCGCGAGATTTCCCAATACCTATAGTTGTTCATCAGCAATTCAAACGTGTATTTTCACAAACATTACCAAACCGAAACAGTGGAATAGCGGTGGAACATTGCCTGTATTGTAGTTATTTCTCTATATAAACCGAAAATAATTGCACGAAAACGAACACAATTTGTCATCTGGAGTTAATTTCATGCAACGGCCAATGGATAAACCATTGTTGAGAAGTTGATGGGTTAGCTATTTAGTTATGTTTCGATAGGAATTATTGCAGAGCTTAATCAAAACATACCGATACAGCTTTCTATAAGGCTGGAATAAGTACCCGTAATTAAGAACAAGGCTGCTTAAATACCGGAGCTCCTGTAGTACCACTTTTTGACATCAGCAGGAAACACAGTCTAGCGCCTATTAGAGACGTACCTTGTAAACTGAAGGTTAATGGTCTCGTCGTGCGCCATGGTTTTAGCGACCTCTTTGATATATGTATCTTGCACTGATGTTGACCAAATGAACAATTCACGGAAATCGATAGCACTCTTAACGGGTTTCAATAATTCCTTGAAAGCGCCCTTTTTTCCGGAATTGTTCACTACGACAAGTGAGCGAAGATAAGGAAGAGCCTCAGATGATATATTAGCGGGAGATGAAGATGAGATTGAGGGTATGACAGAGGACAAAAGGGATATGTAATTGGAGTTTCGGAGGCCAGGGACAATGAACAATGTTGAAGCTTCGACTAGTTGCAAAGCAGAAACCTAAAGTATATCAGATGGTGTTATTTAATTGTTGAGAAAAAGAAACACAAATTCATTTGCACGGTACGCAGGATTCATCGTGACTAGCACAGCCCCTATACGTGCACAAGCCCATTGAAGAATAGCGTACGCGCTAGGAGAGTTAGTGAACCATTATATATTCTATCAACAGCTAACCCTTACCTGTTATTTCCCATAATCACAGCCACCCTGTCTCCCTTGCGGACACCGAGAGAAACAAGCCCACGAGACAGAGCCGAAATATGTCGATCGAGTTCATTAAAGTTCCAAGCTAAGTATCTGTCTCTGAAGTTGAGAGACTCAGGACCTCCATAAGGACGAAGTTGTTCGTCAGGACAAATTAGTGCAGGGCGATCACCAAATTTATTCAGGATTTCGGTTTGGAAATATTGATCAAGGGTTAGTCTGCTTAATGGTGGGTCTCTGGAGCCCTCTACGTATGACAACGTTAAGAAGGTTCTGCCAGTAGAGGCTAACAGCCTCGTAAACTTCATGCCGCAAGACTGCTTGTGAACTAATCGATTAATAATGCGCATGTGAGAAAAGTCTTGATCACCGACTAGTCAGAAAGAAAGATGTGAACAGGCCTTATATACCCATAGTTGCCTACTACGCGAGTTACTAAGTAAATTTGTCGCCCTATATTACATAATTTGCGCTGAGGGCAACTGTGCGGTCAAAGCACCTGGTTTGCTGGGAAAGTGGCTATGGCTCAGAGCCATAGCTATGTGACATGTCACTCAAATTCACTCCTTAAAGTTAGTCCTAATGTGAGTCTTATTTTTGATGATGATGAGGATGAACATATTTACCAAATTTCTTGACTTCAAGAATTTCTTTTTTAATTGCTATGAATTTTCAATTTTTAACCCAAATTTTCAATTCATCACAATGCTCAAGCACATACTGCACAACTCTCTATTCATGATTACCTTATGAGACATAATTCAACTACAAAACCAATACCTGCTCATTAGCAATATCAATCTTACATAATGTGTTAAATATGTTTTGATCTCTTGTATGCCACATGCAACCCACCCTCGAATTCACATTGTGCGCAACCTCAGTTCACCAGGCACCAAGGTTCCTTCCAAAAACATTTGCTCTTTTCTCATGAATGCTTTGAAAATTTCTGAAGACACTTTGGACACATGGTAGTTGACATTTAGGGAATTTTCATGGAATATAGACCATGCTTAGCCTCCAGACCTCCATTGTCTGATACCCCTTTTCTTGGAACATGGGCTGGCAAATAACCTTGGTCAGTTCTTTTTTATATAGAAAACATTATTGGATTTTCTGACATTATTAAAAGGTATCTATCATCTGTACCCACCCATCCAACAATGTAACATGGCTGGGTGTGGCAGAACAACAACCAGTATGGAAAAGCCTTTGACACATAAAGCAATCCTATTTACCAAGGATTATGGGGCATTGCTAATACTGACTACATCTTTATATTGTTGCAGTATGTATTTATTATCTTTCAATGTGTACTGCTTACAAAGACAGTTGCTTTAGAGTGTCTTACATGATATTATTACAACTGCTTTGTGTTAAAGGGTATCCATATCTATATATTAAAGTACATCATTAGTTTATGTAATATAAAAGTGAGGTGTAGCCAAACTAGGTGGTGTGAGGCAAAGCCAAACAAATAGATAAAATATTTTTTTTCGAAGTTTTTTTTTTTTTTCTTTTCTTTCTAAAATAAATAGTTTGATCTAAAAATAATAAAACTGAGAACTTTGTTAAAAATTGGTTTTTTGACCATCAGAGGCAGGAAAAAACCAAGAAAACTGCAATTGTATATGCAATTCTTGCACACAAATGGCATTTTCCCACACATCAACCATTCGGGACTTAGAATTTCTCATGTGCATTAAAGTGTTGACAATTGCAACTGTCAGTCCCTGTCACTGGAAAAGCCCACCTGCACCTCTCACAGTGTTGAATGAGGAGTATAGGATGATAGTTTCAACACTAACACTACTGGAGACAGATGGTGAATACTCTGAATAAAGAGTATTCCCTTGTCTCCAGGCCTAACTACACTGGTCCAGAGTGCCTATTAAGCCCCTAGACCAGTTTACTAGTTATTCTACATATATTACAAGAGAGTTGGTGATAATCATATTCCAACACACAGTGGGTCTGGCACATACATGAGGGGAAATTGGAACGACCCCTCTGGCAAGCTCAGTTTCTAAAAGTGAAAATATACAAGATTTAAATGTGTGTGGTTTATTTATTAAATAAATAAAAAAAATTGAATTAATTTTTTGGTCTCAAAATTCAGACCAATCAATCTCAAACACCTGGTTCTAGAATAAAATCCAAAGCAGCTTTCAAATATATACAAAAAAGGCAAGTTTATTAAACCCTACCTAAACATCTAACTCAATGAATATTTCAGCTTTTAGTTTTTAAAAATGTGGGTGGGGGTATATAAACATTATTTATTTTCAATAATAATAATTCTGATATATTCAGGTCTCTGAGAACACTAGAGCATAATAGAGAAGAAGAACATATTAGGGAACATCGAGAGCATCAGATGACCTCTCTGACTTTATGGAGGGAATACAGAGAGATGATGATTCAACAAAATCCAATGCCTCAACCAATACCCTTCTACCTGCCTAATAATGCTAATATTGGTAATGCAGTGGACAACAATATTGTGGGTGATGACCCTTTCTTGGATCTCACTCTTGGGGAACAGATAATAAACTTGCAGGCACAAGCAGCTGCTATACCTGTGATACCTGCTGGTCATAGAGGGTGGGAGGGAGAGTGTTGGAATATGACAGTACAACTCTCAGTATGTAATTAAGCACCCAGGAGCGCTGTAGGGATGCCTTGGCTACAGATTCATTACTCGAGTGAAAGAGATTTGACTGAGTGTTGAATACGGGCTTGACATCAGCATAAGAGAGTTTCTCTTTAGAAAAGAGAGCCAAACTCCAAACATGATCAGAGTCAGGAAGGGAACGAAGCAAAGTGAGTGCCATCAATTCATCATCCATAATGTCCAATGTGTAGCCAGAGGGACGCAAACTTTTGAGAAGAGACATGGATTTGTTCACCCAAGCTAACACAGATTGTAAAGACTCATCAGGATCTTTACACATGTTGAATAACTCATTCATGGTGTGAAATTGATTGGCAGGAAGCTGTTCATTGTGAGCCTTGACAATTTTGTCATACATCACAGCAGGTGAATCACTTTCAGTGACCAAATGACGGACACTGGAAGAAAGTGATCTGAGGATTATTGCAGCTGCCCTATTTGAACGAATAGTGTACTCCTTGAGCACATCACCAGCATCAGGAGGAGACTCTTTTCCATCCAAAATCTGCAAATAACTTTCACCCAGCATAACCGCACGAATGTCATGCCTCCATTCATCAAAGTGCCCTCCTCTAACACAACAAGGGATTTAGAGGATAAAGAGGTCATGAGGATGGAAAGAGAGGGGGAGTAGAACCAGAAACCAAGGGTATACAATACAAATACAAGTACGAAACGAAACGTGAAGGGTGTTGAAATATTTGATTTATTACATCTCCAGATAGTCCATTTCTCTTTGTTTATACTTATGTCACCAAATATAAGGATTTGATCCTGGATAGTACTATCCAGGAAGGCGCCTGTGGGCACTGGGCCCGCACAGGCCAATCGCATCACCTGGACACGCAACATGCGATGGGAGGCACGTGACAGGTTGTGTGTTTAGCTAATCGCTCTTTCCTCCCCCTCTCGTTGTTGCCCAACCCCATGGGGCCAGTATCTCGCTGGCGCCAGTCGTTTATCCCAGATATATTGTTATATTGGTCATAATAAAAGATAAAGAAATATAAGTCTTATAAATTGGGTAGGTATTAATTTATTTTCCTCCTCACAAAATGACATTGCTTACCGGCTGTTGTTTTTTTTTATTTATTTTCAGTCCCCAGGACCATCTGTTGTTCGCCATTGCTAATTCACACCAACTGCCATTTGCTTGTTCCCTATCTGAAACCTTGTGGACTTCTCCCTGGTATGTCCTATCTCCTTCTTTAGGTGGTAAATCACCTGCTTACCACTGTCAGTTTCGCTCATCCCAGGACTGTCATATACATTGACCACCGCTCGCTTGTTTCATCTCATTCGTGTGTCTCCCTTCCAGTATCTCTTCCTCTCTTTTTGGGCTGAAGCTCGTCCACCCAGAACAGTCATCCACCCACCCATCTCTGCCTACTGTCCTCACCATCATACACACCGGTTTATTAATTTGAAACAAAATCCCAAAGGGCTCTTCCTTCTAAATCAGTAGAACATTGTTGTATCTCTGCCTGTTGCTTTTCTCTTGTCAGTCGCTCTAATGCTTTTGTTGGTTGTGTATTTTTTTTTCATCATTGCTGTCACTGTCCATCTCAAGAATTTTTTTAAAAAAGAAATAAAATAACAGTTCTGTCCTATTTACCGCCTCACTTGACCATTTACTGTGATAAAAAATATTGCTCTTTATTTTTATTTTTATAAATTATGATCATAAGCATCAGAGGGTCTTCAATCCTCATAGTTTGATGAAATGAGAGATTTTGATGGTTTCCGTTGTCGTCGCCTGGCCTCACCTCAAGCTACCTGTTTTTGCCGGATTGCAGTTAAAAGAGGTGTAATACCCTTTTTGGCATCTGGCCAACACTCAAGGAAGAGATTTTCATCTTGCGCACAACTAATAAATTTAAATGTGAGAATATTTGAAAACAAGAATTAAAAGTGACTGACCGTTCAAATTCTAATGCGACTGACTTCTGCTGAAAGTATTTGTTCGCAAAGTCTGGGTGTTTTATCCATGAATCCTCCCAATCTTTCAAGGCAATGCAGCATTCATCACCGAAATACTACTGCCTGACAAAGACCTTCCATCGGTCCTCTGAAGCAATATTCGGTAGGTTGGGTAAATAAAGGCCTGGGGGAATGTTTGCGGATGATGGAGATTTAATTATGGGTGTAGTGGGATGAACTGTGTGTGCATTGGATAGATGACTGGGGCTGTGTTCACCTTGACGTATTATAGACTGAGAAGGCTCAATGCTTTTGTTGGATATTTGGGTCTGTAGGATATTCAAAATGTCAGATAAATGACTGTCTTCCTGTAATAAATTCGTAATAGCAGAAGTGACTCCAGCCATAATCATTCCCTCGATGGATGTGAAAATAGTTTTCATGTCTGCTAATGTGACTGGCTGAATTTCACGATGTTTGCCCATGAAAGATAAATGATTTTCTGTTGGAATCGGACAAAGTGCATTGCCATGACCATCCTCATAATAGTGAAGTTTGTCTAGAAGGTACCGGATAAGTGTATCACGCTTTTGAGAGGATTTTAATAATTATAACACTGAATTTAATTTTTACTCACATGTTCTCCTTCAGCCCAGCCTCCCCACCAACGAATTGTTGCCGGGTATGTTGTCATTATTTAGATTTATGTATATACAGAGCACTCACCACTGTACCCAGTGTTGTTTGGTGTAATAGAAGCCACATTATCTGTCTGCTTTAACAGGTGGAGTATGTGACCTGTGAGTTGGCACATTCTCTTCAAGTTCAGGATTCAGTTCAGGTACTTCAGGAGCTTCAGGGAGTGCCGGAGCAACATTCTGATCATCTCCCACCTGATTTGGTACATCCTGAACTCCCACCTGAACCGGCACGTCTCCAACATTCACAAAATCAGGAAACCAGTCTTGAGTATTTGGAACAGGAACAGGAACAGACACAGGAACAGACATAGACTTTTTAAGACCAGGTAACAAACGTTCATCAAATATAACATTGTTACTGATTAAAGTCTTTTTGGTCAATGGGTTGTAAAACATCCAACCCTTGTAATCAGGTGGATAACCAATGAACACGCATTTTTGAGTGTGCGCTCCAAGTCCAGTTCTCTGATCCTTCTGCACATGAACATATGATGTGCAGCCAAATACACGAAGATGTGAAACATCCGGTTTCTGACCAAAGAATTTGGTATATGGAATACCACCACCCAATCCACTTGTAGGACTCCGATTTCTGACATGTGACATGGAAAGAACAGTATGTCCCCAAAACGAAGGAGGAAGATTAGATTCTGACAAAAGGCAAGTGACTCCTTCTGCCAGCATTCTATTCATTCGCTCTGCAACTCCATTCTGATGAGGACTGTTTCTGACAGTGTGCTGACGTTCGATACCATGTGTGATCATGAAATCATTGAAATCCTTGGACACGTATTCCCCTCCTTTGTCATCTCTGAATCACTTTATCTTTCTGTTCAACAAGTTTTCAACCAAAGCTTTATATCGTTTGAATGCATCAAACGCATCACTCTTCTTCTTCAGAAGTGCAATGACAGTGTAATGAGAGGCATCATCAATAAAGCTCATCCAATAGTTGAATCCTTCAGATGTTTGAATAGGAAGAGGACCGTGTAAATCAGAATGCACCAATTTGAGTGGAACGGTGTAACAATGTGTAGCCAACTTGTTCAACACTCGATGTTGCTTTCCAGAGATACACGGCTCGCAGATAGGATCCAGTGATGCGGAAGAAGCATCGAGTGATAGTCCAGTGACTAAATCACTCTTTGTCAGTTTACTCAAATCTCTCTCATTCAAATGTCCGAAACGACGATGCCATAGTGTCAAATCATGTGCAGAGGTATTTGCAACATTGGCATACCGCGTGATAGGGATAGTAATGCCATTCAAATACGCAACATTGTTACGATTGACAGAAGCAGTGAAGAGGAGTTTATTATGAAGAGAGAATCTAAGAGTGGAACCGATAATAGAGACAACAAAACGCTTTCTAGTAGTTAAATACAAGACCGACCACAGATTACTCCGAAGTTGGGGAACATGGAGTACTCTTTGGAATTCCAACACAGGGACACCCTTTACATCTGATTTAAATCTTACAGAACCAATTCCGGCAGACATGACAATGTTGCCATCAGCAAGTTCTACAGGAATAGAACAAGGTTCATAAGTTGTAAACCAGTGACGATGAGGGGTCATATGCGAAGAAGCACCTGTATTGGCAGTCCAGTCAGAACTTGCATTAACAAGAAGAGCACAAGAGGGAAGGGAAGAATGATGAATGAAAGCACTTGCATTTCTGGCAGATTCAACTGATTTCTCAGTCTCATCAATGACAACAGTGGCATTCTGACCGGTTTGCTTCTTTCTCTTCTTTCTGTTATGAACCTCCTCTTTAGCCCTTTTAGAGGTATCAATCTGTTTGAAGCATGTTTCATCAGAATGACCTGTTGCATCACAGAATTTGCACACAAGGTCTTTCTTAGAAGCAAATGACAAAGATTGGGGATTGGAAGAGGGGGGAAGGGATGCCTTGGCTGTAGATTCATTACTCGAGTGAAAGAGATTTGACTGAGTGTTGAACGCGGCCTTGACATCAGCGTAAGAGAGTTTCTCTTTTTAGAAAAGAGAGCCAAACTCCAAACATGATCAGAGTCAGGAAGGGAACGAAGCAAAGTGAGTGCCATCAATTCATCATCCATAATGTCCAATGTGTGTACTCAGAGGGACGCAAACTTTTGAGAAGAGACATGGATTTGTTCACCCAAGCTAACACAGATTGTAAAGACTCATCAGGATCTTTACACATGTTGAATAACTCATTCATGGTGTGAAATCGATTGGCAGGAAGCTGTTCGTTGTGTGAGCCTTGACAATTTTGTCATACATCACAGCAGGTGAATCACTTTCAGTGACCAAATGACGGACACTGGAAGAAAGTGATCTGAGGATTATTGCAGCTGCCCTATTTGAACGAATAGTGTACTCCTTGAGCACATCACCAGCATCAGGAGGAGACTCTTTTCCATCCAAAATCTGCAAATAACCTTCACCCAGCATAACTGCACGAATGTCATGTCTCCATTCATCAAAAGTGCCCTCCTCTAACACACCAAGGGATTTAGAGGATAAAGAGGTCATGAGGATGAAAAGAGAGGGGGAGTAGAGCCAGAAACCAAGGGAATATGATACGAATACAAATATGAGTACGAAACGAAATGTGAAGGGAGATGCTCAGATGAGACCTAGCCAAGTCTCCACTCAAAACCAAACAAAGATGCACAATTGGAGAATTCACCGTAGACAGTGCAAAGACTAAATGCTTATATATGACCTGGAGTATTCACTGAACTGTAACCCAATGAATTTAAACCAAGTTAAGCTGCTTGCACCACAAACTGAGAGAGGTACTAGGCAACAGCGGACTAAGGCCGTGCAGGCGCACTTCACAGTTTATAAGCTTGATCTATCCAACCTTGCTCCTGCCCAACAATGAGTGAGCAGCCAAAATGAGGTTGAAAGGGAAGGAAGGGAGGTCCAGAAACGAGCAGGAAAAGAGAGAGAGAAGAGGAGAGAGAGATTTGAATGCACCAGAGGTGATTCAAACAAATGGAACAAACAGGCAAGAGTACACTCTCAACAACAAACACAACTGTGTAAACGGAGAAGTAATACCGATGGGCTGAAACGTTCACAGATGATAGATAGAAGTGTTATCTATCTTCGGACAGCGATAGGGAGTTGTCCAAGATGATTTCGGGTGATAACACCGGGTTGACCAACAATAACCCAATATATGCTTTCTGGCTGGCAAGTTATGAGACTTGATACTTGAAGAACAGCGTAAGAAGAACTGATAGAGACAGGCTGACGCGTTTGGGCAAGGTAGTATGCACGGGGATGTATCTCCAGGTGACGTGGCAGAAGTATAGGACGATTGGGGAGAGGTTGGGAGACAAAAACACGAAAAATGTGTGTATCAAATGAAGTTGTATATGAACCCAAGAATGCAGAGAACTGATCAGAACGAAGGAAGGAGTGCAGGGGAGGTACTATAACGTCAGGGCAAGGTGTAAGGGGGTGTAGAGAGTGTTCGACGAATAGGACAGATGACTCCAATGAATTGGTGATGAGATGGATGTGAAAACTTGTTCTGAGGGTGGATGGGTGCAAATACTGATGAATGGTATGATATAGATGCAGCAGGAAGATGTTGAATGTATGCTGATAATGATTCAATACCCGGGGCCCATAACCTGTTAAAGCAGACAGATAATGTAGCTTCTATTACACCAAACAACACTGGGTACAGTGGTGAGTGCTCTGTATAAAGAGCACTCTCCCACACCCCAGGCCTATCTACAGCGCTTCTGGGCGCTTAATTACATACTGAGAGTTGTACTGTCATATTCCAACAGTGTCATATGCGAAGAAGCACCTGTATCAGCAGTCCAATCAGCACTGGCATGAACAAGAAGAGCAGAACATGGATCAGAAACAGAAATACTCACATTTCCAGCAAATTCAACATTATCTGCCTTTTCAGATGTATTTGAATCTGGAGCAATCACAACTTGTACATTCTGTTTCTTGTTGGATTTTCTGTTCTTCAACTGCTCTTTAGCATCTTTGGATGCTCTGATGTGCTTGTAACAAGTCTCTTCAGTGTGATTCTTTCCATCACAAAAGTTACAACTCTGATTCTTCTTTTCAGAAGGAGTAGTGACTTTTGCAGCACTTTCAGCACTCCTGGTAGCTTGTAAGCTCCCTTGAGTAGTGAAATGCTTTTGGATGTCAGAATAGGAGAGTTTCTCTGCCATAAGCAAAGAGGAACTCCACACAGCATCAGATTCCAGCAAAGCATGAAGTAATGCGAGTACTGCCAACTCATCATCAAGCATATCCAAAGTATAGCCAGTCGGGCGAAGATTTTTGACTTTGGAAGTGATCTGATCAACTCTGCTTATAAGGGATGAGAGAGATTCATCAGTGTCCTTTCTAATGTTAAACAGGTCATTATAAGCAGCAAAGCGAACAGCAGGGAGCTGTTTATTGTGTGCTTTCACTATCTTTGACCATAACACATTAGGCTTGTCATCTTCATCAACAAGATGTGCTTTTGATGAAGAGAGAGAACGAAGGATTAGAGAAGCGGCTTTATTAGAATGAGCAAGCCACTCCTTAACCTCAATGTCTGGTTTCACTTCCGTACCATCAACAATCTTCAAAAGCCCTTCCCCACGAAGTAAAGCCCTAATATCACGTCTCCAATCTTCATAATTATCCTCTCCAAGTAAGATGACCAGTCTAGCAGTTATAGCAGACATGACATGTTCAATCCTCCAAGAATTTATCCTAACTATTCTAAAAACTATCTAATGTGATCAGGCAGTTGTGACACTGCCGGGCTCAACAGGGTTACCACGATATTGCCTGGAAGGTTGAAATGAAGGCCCACTGAAGTGCACTTCCCCAACAGTTCAAGATCACCTATCTACAGAGACCGAGATTGCAAAAAGAATGTGCCCTGACTGGTAAACTGCAGAGAGGGATACACCTACTTGTTCCAACAATCTATGTAATGTCCCCGAGCTCCTGACAATGATGGAAGGTCAAACGATGCACAATGAATGCAGTACAGACAAAGGAAACCCCAAGTGTGCAATATGAATCTAACAACAGTCAATGACAGACAATGACAGAAGGTCCAAGGAGTTGGGAGATGACGATTGATGGTGTGTACAAGCTCCTAACAGGTGGACAGAGTCAAGGGTGATGTCAACAATGACCAGGAGGTGAAAGATTGGGAAAGATTGGAAAGGGGTTGAATGTGATGTGTAACTGCAAATGACAATAAACACGATGGTGAGACCTAACGACGAAGGAGGGTTGTATGCCGTGTTGTATAGAGGTAGTAGACGATGTAGTAAAGACCCGAACGATGATATAGATGCAACAGATGAGGTGCTGGAACACAGGAAACGAATATATGCGCAAACTCCAAATGCTGATTATAAGTTCTTATGACAAATGTGACAAGGAAACAGAAATGCTGGGAGATAAGCTGGGGATAAGTTTCCGGCGAGTTCGGGGATGGTAGTGGACACGTCTAACGCCTCTACAACGATGGGGCAAAGTGATTGGAGCAATCAGGGGAGATATAGGTAGAAAATATGATGTGGATGAACACAGAAAGTTGAAGTGAGAGAATAGATGAATAGATGGTGTTAGATAAGGTTGAAAAAGACGTCCTGAGGCTGGATTAGAAGCCGGGGCCCATAACCTGTTGAATGAGGAGTATAGGATGATAGTTTCAACACTAACACCACTGGAGACAGATGGTGAATACTCTGAATAAAGAGTATTCCCTTGTCTCCAGGCCTAACTACACTGGTCCAGAGTGCCTATTAAGCCCCTAGACCAGTTTACTAGTTATTCTACATATATTACAAGAGAGTTGTTGATAATCATATTCCAACAGTATCATACACAGATCAACATCTGTGAGAGTCGTAAAGATAAGGATAAACTATTAAGGTCCAGACTCACATCTGAACCTTTGAGGAATGAATAAGTGAATGTTTGGTATGATTGTAGTGGAAAGGAAAATGAAAGGTACAGATGGCAGTGAAAAGGATCAGATCTAATTGTGATAAGTATGATCAATCACAATCGTGTTCTGATTGTGACACTCACTTAGATGTTAAAATATTTGATTTATTACATCAGATAGTCCATTTCTCTTTGTTTATACTTAATTAATTATTACAGACCATAGGTGCTTAAATAAGTGCCCAGGACCACACTCAATAGCCCTGGGTCAGTGGGAACTTCTCTTCATACAGAGTATTCACCACTGTTCCCAGGTAAGTAGCTACAACTCTTAGATATTAATATACAGAGTATTCACCACTGTACCCAGTGTTGTTTGGTGTAATAGAAACCACATTATCTGTCTGCTTTAACAATAATTTGTCTGCTTTAACATTAGATCAATCTGGTTAAGTAATAGGAGTTTCTGCTTTATTAAAACCAAGTCTTTTCCACATACAAGTGTATTACAAGGAATTATATACTTAAAAAAGCTTCTCATTAACTCAGGATAGCTTATATGGGATTTGTTAAACTACTTTCTTTATGGAATAATATTTTTATTAGAAACACTTAGTAGTATCTAAATTCCATTCAAGGGTATACACATTAAAGTCTATTTAATAAGAATGTTTTTTCTAAATAGAACTATATCATAAATTGTGAATATTAGTTATAGGTATACAGGTGTTTGACAATGAATACTATTACTAAGATTTCTTAGACTGTATAAATAATATTTTTACAAGAAAATATACATAATTATGATGATTCTGAACACCCCCCTTTCTTGAATAATCGGAATTCAAATTCTAGGCACCGGAATGTCCTAGTCCTGTGAGACACTTCCCCATCGGCTGACGTTTTATGAGAAAAAAGAATTACTTAAGCTGTCATCACAGTACGTATGTATATATATATATATATGTGTGTGTGTGTATGTATGTATATACTCTACAAGAGAGTGAACATGAGTATAATTTAGGTGTCTAGTAGTGTCTTGTGCACAACGTCACTTCTTTTTTACGTGATGTCCGTCTGTTTTTTTCGATGAAACCCGGAAACATAAAAACTCGATTCCCGTTGCTTTTCGGGTGTCACTTAGAGTCTTCTTCACCTCAGTCAATGCCACTTGTAGATTCTCATCCCCGGGTCTATGGGAGTAAGACTCCGAAATCTTTTGGTAAATTTCGTTTAGCTGACCAGCAGCCTTGGGTGTGACATATTGATATAAGGCCTGGTGCATGAACTCAATTTCCAGCGTAGCCTACAAGTATATAATCTTGTTAGAAGGCTGATTCGAATTGTCTAAACGTGTACATACTCGAAGCATTCCACCCATTCCAAATCTTCTGATTTGTTTGAAACATGTTAGCGAGTTCTCTACCAGGTGTTCAATAAGCGTTTTAAGTATCCGGTCCAATAAAGGTTTGGCCACGTTGCTGACATGTGCGTGCACCTCTACTAGATACATCAGGACATCAAAAATAAAAGAGCGCACTTCTACAGAAATTAGTGTATAAACCATCTCCAACGAGACACTGTTCCAAGTACCTGTTGGACGCGTCATTTCGAACCAGTCAATATTTCGCCCTAGGATACCACATTGCATGGTCTGGTTAACGATTGAGGCCTTTTGTTTGACGTAATCTTCAAACAAAGTCCGATCTACCTCCGACAGAACTGTTGTCAATGTCTAAAAGCAACACATCATTTACTTAAAGAAGGCCGCGATCGACGGTGACGTTTAACTGACCTGTCGCTCTTCCTCCGTGGTATTACCCAAATAACTGTCTATTTGTGCGAACATTTGGGGTATAGTGGTTTCTTTTAAATGATTCAAGTTCGATAATACCAAAAGAAGGCGGGTATGCTGAACACGGGTCAAAAAACGAACAGAGTTCAAAGACAACATACAGTGCTTCTTATGTCCATATCAGGATTGTCGAGAAACGTGTCAGGGTGAGCATCTGCTATTACAGTGGATGCAAAGGCCGGGGGCTTCCAGTCATCCGAAGCCAAGTGAACCAAACCGTCAAGGAAGGCGTACAAAGCATCGAGGAAAGCCTTAGAAATCTTTGAGGCAAATTCTGGCCGAACAACCTTCTTAGACAACGGTTTAGCTGTCGTAGATGGGTCACTTCCTCCTGCAATCTTGTAGGCCGATGAAATGTTATGTTTTTGGAAAGTTTGCATTTTAAGGATATACATGGAAGCTCCTGGCACTTGGGGATTCATTTCCCAGGTCTCGAGATAATGAAAAACTCGTGAATCTAGTAATGCAGATGAGCGGATGCTATGGAGACCAAAGTCCCTTTACCTCTTATCCATGTAAAACTTAAAACATCCAAGAATTTCCAACGTGCGCTATCCAGTAATTCCTGCAATATCGCTGAAAAATCATTGGACATATCGGTCGTCAATAGCTCATTAACACAGTCATTTATCTCTTGTAGGATCCGTGCAAGGTAGAAACTGGTTGTCAACGAATTAGATCCTGGTGGTAAGAAACTCGGTTCAATCGAACAGCCGTCGGCGATGGACGGGGTAACTGCCATATCCGACAAAGAGAAAAAGTCAGATAACAATGCTACGTATGTTTTAATTATATCCGCTGTCATGGTCTGTACTTGAGTAGGACTGCGTCGAGACGGTGTATCCTGGAGTGTTTGTTTAACGTCGCATTCGACGCTTTGTAAAGGGTGGTTTCATTACCTTTCTAAATTTGCCATCGATGTATGATTTTCCTATCCTTAAGAAGTTGGGTAGGCTTGTCAACATGACTTCCGAGATATTGTGAACCAAATCCACAATAGCCAGCCATATTTTTAATCCGGGTGCCTTGGCTATGAAAGAAAAAAGGTATTAACAAAATAAGGGGAAGATATAAATCAACATCAACATACAAATTATATTTTCTGCCTGTGATGTTCCGAGCGCCACCAGGTAGGTCTTGAGATATCCAGCTATGTCAGCATGCTGTTTCAAAGAATCTGATGTCATCACACCAGAAAAGATGTTTCGTCTCGCATCTGGATTACAACGAATATGAATGAAATGAATAATAAGCATATTTATTTCACCTTCAATGCATGCTATCTGAGCTTTATGAGTGGCCTTCATAAGCGCTGTTATATGGTTATGTTGACTATCGAAGAATATCCAAACAGGATCCTCTCCGTTGGCGCTTCCGAAATCAAGAAGGATTCTGTTTGGGAGACGAATTAGAATAGAAATGGTCATAACCTTGAAATATCAGTGTACTCTAGAATTTTTTCTTGTTGCTCTACTGGTCCCGGCCTCTTTAGTTTCTCCAGTAGCTCATTACGCATTAAGCCCATAACCTTCTCGACGCTATTCCAAAGTTTATCAAAAATTCGCCTCTGCTGTAATTCCAGCTGATTTTCTCGCTGTCTGCCATTAGCATCTTGATTGGCAGATACGCTTGAAAGGAGTTGGTTCGGTTTTAACACCATGAATTTGCCTTTCTTATAGTCCCGAAGCGCCGCCTCGTACTTTCCCTTGGGTGTAATTTCAGAGACGTAAAGGGGATGTATGGATAAGCAGATGCTCACCTCTTGTACCGCTTCAAGGAGAGAACCAGGAAGATTGAAGAAAAACTTGGACCGTTCAAAGACGCCCAGCGTTGAACGAACCTTGTTGGCTTTCGAGGCATTTTCCAAAACCGGAAGGAAGACCTGATCTGCTTTCATTGATGCTTCTATAGTGGTTGTGTAAACTACTTAATAACAGATTTTACGTGATGTACGACACTTACGCTTTAGTTGCTCTCTCAGAGCTTTAGAGGCATACTCCGTTTCATCCGCCAGAAGTCCTTCCTTCATCTCAGTATAGACGGCTGAGAAGAATTCAGCATTGAAAGAATGATGGGAGGAAAGAAAAGATTTTACCATCACTGCTGGCCTTGACCGCAACGAACCTGTCAATGTTTTCTTCCACCAACACTTTGATAGCTTCCGCACGGGAATCAATGGAATTCCTCAAGTTGGAAACGCCCACCGTTAGATCTTGATGGGTAGCATTGGGGTAGGCATGAGATAAAAACGCTTTGGGATCAAAGTATTTTGATGAAACCAACACCGAAGCTTCTGCAGAAAAGACATGAGAACGCGTTAGGAAACAAGGAGATTCCCTTATACGTACTTGATTCTAAATCAAGTTTGTCGATGCTGAGGAATTGTTAGAAGAAAGTGAATTCGATCTCATGGACAGCCAACCTACTCTTCAACAAAGGATCGTCTCAAGCCTAAGGGGTCGTTGTCAACGTCGCCTTGTGGGTTAGTCCAAACACTGGAGTCTAAAGCATCATGATCCACAGTCTCCCATTTTCTAGAAAATAGGTCACATCATAAGCACTTGGTTTCAAATGCATCTTTACTTCGGATATAATGTTGAGATTTTGTACGTCTTTAATATTGAGGCTTCGTCACTTGTCAAGTTCAGCCGGCCCATAGCATAGACCACGCCGATGGAAGTTGATTGTATTCTTCGTTCAAATCAGACATTGTCAATGAAATAGCAAACATAAAATACGTGTTTCCAATAGATCTCAAGCTTCCAATGGACTAGGTACAAGAGTAAATGAATAGCGGAAGTTGGTGGAAGCAGTAAATTGGAAGTAGAATGACTTGATGATGACGTAAGTACTTTCAGGTTACATGACAAAAAAGGAATAAATATTTATTTTCACACCAGTCTAATATAAGACTAAATGAGAGGATATATATGGAACCGTAATTGAATATCCTTGCGGTACATGCCCACAAATTCACTAAGTCATCATAAGATCCATCTGGACGATGACCGCTCTTTAGTAAATTTTTTTCTTCTCGTCAACGGACAATCCTCCTGTTATTGGGATGAAACAACAGCAAGAAAAGAAATACCAACAGATACTTACCTGGACCCATGTTGACAAGTAATAACAACCCTCCAACAATAGCTGGTAAATTGAACATACATTTAGCATGGTTACCCCATTTACTGAGTAAATGGAACTCACAAAGTGTTTGAAAGAAGTCGTATCTTGAATCAAATATAAACAAAAGGTAAAGGTCAAAATAATGCAGCTTACTTGAGAAAGTCACGTTGAGGATGGGCAGAATGTACGCTCCACCAATTATTAACGAACACGTTGAATGCCGAAAGTATGAGGACCAAAAACGCAGCCGACCATTTCGCTTTGAATCCGACAGCAACCATCCCGCAAGCAGCTAAACCGACTAAGGAGACAAGGACACGTGAGAATGACCATTTGCCCTGAAGCATGAAACCGAGGAAAAGGAAAATGAGTAAAACACGACCAGCTAATTGAAAGCTGGAATGACGCTATCGATAAGAAGAGAGTGTGACAGTATATTGTTAAACCTTACTATTTTCTGCGGTCATTCTCACTTAACATAGGTAAACCAGCAAAGCTTTTCTTTCGGGTACTCATGGAATCACTAAAGACCATGAGCAAACCTCCGATTACAGAAAGATTTCGGAGGAAGAAGTTCATGTCAAATATGAGACCATAGCCAAAGCCCTGAATAAGGACGACTGCAAGGAGACCAGCCACAGCGTATTCGGAGTGTCTCTTGGTGATGGTCAAACACGATCCACCAAGCATGGTCTAAAATCAACTTGAACTTGACCGGGAGGAGAAAAAAATACACCAGCTCACAACAACGTTGAGTAAAAGAAATAGATGTGAGAGGCCCCAAGGGAAATGCCTGTGTCTACAAGGTAAAATATAAGATTTACGTTTTCAAACAATGGGACAAAAAAATACTTTTGAAGATACCAAAGTTGATCGTTCCATTGGGTCAAAATTCGTAGAGAATCCTCTAAGAAGGTAATAACAATAAGAAATCGACCAATGGCTGGAAGGTGAGGTCTGAGAGGTTGCGAGTAGATGTCAACTATATCTTCAATTTTCGACCCATATTGTCGCAGTTTTTCTATTGGGTCGTCTGGATTAGTGGATGGGGGGCGGTAGGCTGGCCGTGGGGTAAAACTATTGGGATCTGGATTATACTGCTGATTGGGCCTTGCAATGTTAATCCTGGCAGACATAGTGAACGATGAAGACGGGAGCCAGAAAGGTTTATGCTACGTGGCCGAGTATGACCGGGCGTCTATGTTGAGGTAAGCATCTGGGAACGCCAAAGTCTCAAAAAAATCTACTACGGCCTGGTCAAGAACTGTACTCTAAGTTAGTCACCTTCGTACATGGTTTATAGTTGTTTGCGATTCAATGTGTAGGTTGATGCCACAGCTCATTTTCTAAAATTTCGACTGCTACATACCCTTGAGTCTTGAAACTTATAAACTTTGGTTATGCTGCTTCAACAGCATATAGGGTTGGCTTTTCTACTTTGTTTCCCTTTTCCCAGTAGACCAATATTCAACTTGTACTTAAATTTTTTGAAGTACCAAGAGATAAGAAGACAAAAAATTGGGCCTAGCCGGGAATTGAACCCGGGACCTCCTCCATACAAGCATGATCTGTGTTTAAACACGGGCCCTAAGAAGGAATCATACCTCTAGACCACCAGGCCTCACAGGCGTAGTAACGAAATAGTTGTGCATCAGCTAATCAGTATTAATACTTCTTCCACTCTCCTAATAAAAGTACATCCGAACCATTTACGTACAATACCATGGATTGTAAGCTATAAATCTATATTTCACATATATATGATAATGGTTCAGATTCATATTTACAGAGGTCTAGCATATGCGACATTTGAAATATTAAAAAAGTTGAAGTTATGAACACCATCAGAATGATCAGACAAGAGAGTGAAGTTATGATTATATAAGCACATAAGCAACCTGCCACAAATTTTGAGGCCTTGAATTGCACCGGTTCAAGAGGTACGTCTTGAAGCTTGATTAATGATTAATGATTATTTAAGTCTTCAATCAATCTTGAATCTTCGGATTAGAGCCAAGTCACGTGTTCGCCTTGAATACCTAGAAAAGTTGTAAGCATTGGCGTTTTCGCGTGCAATTCGTACACCTTCGGCCTAGGAAAGGTGTCGAGTTCAAGCACATCCTTGATCATTTGGTATTATGGATGATTCCAGCTCGCATAAAGAAGAGCGGGATGGGATGGGGTTCGTTGAGGTTGGAAATGAAGGAGCTAACGAACGATTGAGTAAGAGTGAAGAGGCTGAGGAAGACGTGGGGCTCAAAGAGGGGGCTGACGATGACGACATTCAGGGAGAAGTTCGAAAAGTCTTTTATAGAAAAACAATTGGGAGTGAAGGGCTTGATGAAGATGTCGGCATTGATGATGGCAGTAATGCTGATGACGACGACGATGAGGAGGAAGAGGAGCCCGCCTTGAAATATGAACGCCTAGGTGGACCAACATCTGACTTACTTCAGCGGGATAATGCTTCAGCAATATCCGTTTCTGCCAAATTTATCGTGAGCATTCTGTCATGGTTTCTTTTGATCTATACCTATACCTGATATTTGATAGGCATTTGGGACCCATTCAGGACTTCTTCATATAGTCAATTATACAGGGGATCGAATACGCTCATTTAAACCCCACGGAGCGTCAATCAATGATATAAGTATCGATAGCACAGAAAATTTCATAGGTACGGCCTCAATAGATGGTAAGTTACTCCATGTCACCCTTTTTATTGGTACCGAACTATTTTCAGGCGGGGTTTCTGTGAATTCGATGTCCAATTCAGATTCATATTCATTTGACATTCGAAGGCCCGTGCAAACAATAGCTCTTGACCCTCAATTCGCTAAGAACAGCTCTCGGATGTTTGTCTGCGGCGGTCTGGCGGGGAATTTGATTATATATGAAAGAGGATGGTTGGGTTACAAAGATCGGGTATTACATAGCGGAGAAGGTCCAATCTGGACCAGCAAGTGGCAAGGGAATTTGATTGCGTGGGCTAACGACCTGGTGTGTTGTGTTGCCGTTGTATTATTTGCCTAATGGATGGGTCATGCAGGGTGTGAAAATATATGATCAAGAGTATCAGGCTCGGATAACCTATATAGACCGACCCAAAGGTAGTCCCCGTCCGGACCTTTTCAAATGTAGCCTTTCTTGGCAAGACGACTCTACGTTGCTAATTGCGTGGGCTGACTATATCAAAGTAGCCCGAATTCGTGCACGTCCACGTACAGCTCCGGGATCTAGTTCTCTACCTCCATTATATGCTGAAGTGACGGCCGCGTTCCAACTGGATTGTATGATTTCGGGCATCGTCCCACACCCAACTCCATCATCTTCCACAATTTCCGTTTCTAATGCTCCCAAGTCTTTCCTTGTCCTGGCTTACACGGTTTCAGACAAGGTAATTAATGAGGTCACAGTCGACAGATCTGAGCAGACTCGAAAAGCTGCTAGCCGTCCTGAGTTGCGAATTATTACACGTCGTGGTGAAGAGCTTTCATCCGACGAGCTCAGTCTCCCCGGATATCCTTTATTTCAATGCAATGATTATTGCTTGGTTCAAGCCGAAGGTTTTTCCGGACAATGTCACGTTGTTTTGAGTCCAAAGAACATAGTCTTGGTCAGACTCCGGGATAAGAAAGATCATGTCAATTGGCTCATCGAAAGGAAAAGATTTGAAGAAGCCTTGGATATAGCTGAGTCCTTGAAGGACGAGGGTGTTGAAATCGATGCAAATGCTATCGGGCAACAATACATAGAATATACTTTTACAGAGGGTGAGTTGAAAACCTGAAAGTAGTAAGGTTTGTTTTTTTCATGCACATTAGGAAAGTATGACAAGGCTGCACATCTATGTCCAAAAGTATTTGGTCAAAATGCACTGCTTTGGGAAAAATGGGTGTTTCGATTTGCACAGCACCATCAGCTTGAGGTACGTGGAAAGGCTATAGAGAATAAAGTCTTATGTTGAAGTGCACATAGACAGTTATACCTTATGTTCCTACGGATACCCTCCAATTAAACCATCTAGTCTACGAAATGATATTAGCCCATTATCTGGCTCATAACGCTCAAGTACGTCTTGTCATCAAATCACTTAGAAGGTTTAATCGATGCGTGTTAGAATCTATTGCGGACCATTAAGTCCTGGCCGAACACAGTGTACGACATATCCGCGGTAATTATCGCTGTTCAAGCGGAATTAGATAGGGTACCCTCAACGAGTCCTCGGGGTATCTTGCTGATGGATTGCCTTGCCGAACTGTCAGCTTTTCCATAATGACACTGTTTTTGTTTTGAAATTTTGCAGATACATTGCCAATCGCCAACCAGGCAAAGCTCTACCTTTTCTTCTGCGTCTCCGACGACCACACGTTTTCGATCTTATCCGTGAAAACAACCTTTTTACTGACGTCCAGGATCAAGCGTTACTACTTGTTGAATTTGATCAAGAACTTATGGAGAAGAAAAAAGTGCATGAGAAAGTGCCCGTCAGAAGCGTGGCTATAGCGTTGTTGGTGGATCATACACACTCTATCCCTGTAAATTCACTTTGATCAAAGGTATTTTGTTCATTCTGATAGCTCCCTAGGTGACTCGAGTGGTTCAACAATTGCAACCTCGACCATACTTTCTTTATTTATATCTTGACGCCTTGTTTGAAAAGGATCCTCAATTAATGTGGGACTTTAGTGATTTACAGGTTGCATTTATTATAATCTCGATTGTTCGTCATGAATTCATTTGTATGTTAGGTGAAACTATACGCCGAATTCCGTCCAGGTCGACTTATCGATTTTTTACGGACGAGCAGTCATTACAGCTTAGAGGAGGTATTAATCCCTCACATATCTTCGAGGATTAATTCAGTTTTTCTGTAGGCATATAGTATCTGCCAGGAACGCGACCTAGTCCCCGAAATGGTGTTTCTTCTTGGTCGTATGGGAAATAACAAGAAGGCGTTGTATTTGATTATTGATCGGCTAAATGATGTTTCCCGGGCTAGTAAACTTACTATCCAAGTGAGTTTTCGTGCTAATTTCCCCGACTAAACAGGCTATAGACTTCGCGAAAGAACAAAATGATGATGAATTATGGGAAGACCTTCTGCGTTATTCTGAAACAAGGCCTAGTACGTTATAAATAAGAAATCTCTCTGACTGTGTTGATATTGAAAGTAGAATTCATTCACGTTCTTCTGGAGAACATCGGTGCCCAAATAGACCCAATTCGTCTCATTCGTCGAATCAAGAACGGTCTCGAGATTCCAGGTCTGAGGGGGGCATTGGTGAAGATTTTGCAAGATTTTAATGTGCAAATTTCTCTTTTGGACGGATGTCAAACTATCCTTCACAGTGATTGTGACGATTTATCTCGAAGATTGCAAAAGAATCAAACTAACGGCTTTTTTGAAAATGGTGAGATTTTGCTCGGAATGGTTTTGTATCAAATTGATAGCTATCAACCAGCTGTGTCGACGTGTCCTATCTGTTCATTACCTCTGTATAACTCTTCTTCTTCAATAACAATGTTGTTCCTTTGTCGGCATGTCGTGCACGCCAGTTGCGTCAAATGTGGCGATGGGCTGCCCCGATCATACAACCCTGCTGTCCTTAGCATGGGTAGTTTAGACCGGGAGCTTAACGATAAAATAGCTCTGTATGTCAGATTGTTATAGTCATTCTTATTACAATAATCTCAAATACGTTTAGCACAGCTCTGGTGCGCTCACGGTTGCCTCAAGGCTGTCCCGTTTGTGACAGAATGAATGAGGGACATAGGTCCTCATAAAGTTTTTTTGTAGGGTGGCTTCCTCCCTTCGAAGTCCATCTTTTTCAAACCCACGCATTCTGTCCGTATATATGCCTACCTCGAGTTTCTTGATTAACCTATAACGATTTTGCTGTGCGCCATATTCAATTCGATTGTAACCTTTCGCAGTGAACGTTCTTCAATTGGAGTTTTTCCTCCTGTAACCGAGTTTAAGCTTAAGAAGTACGGGAGGGAGCTTCCAATAAATCCGCGTAGACAGATACCAATATACTAAAATCATCGTAGAAAAGCCGAACGAGTTGACAGGATAAGTTTCATGATAACCCTACTTCTTCATTGAGTCCTGTTTCGGGATACATAAATGGCATTGTCGGGGGGTGGATGAACACTTGAAAACGAATAGATACATGACATACACATAGAAATATATATATATATTATATCGATGCATAGAAACTCGACTGGAACCAGAGATGTGAACTAAAAAACGAAAAGGAGAGCGTTATAATGTGATGTTTTTGTGGTATTCGAATGTCGTGTGCGAATTGTGTAACCAGTGCATACATTGGATGAAAACGTCACTTTCATGAATTACAAAATTCTCACTTATTCTTCCCAAATAACGATTTGAGTCCAAACCGTTGCTTCAATGGTCGAGTAGTCCCTGATACTGTGGGTTGTCCCGCCGTAGATCCCCAGTCATCAATAGTAGAAGTGTTAGTTGTGGTGATAGACGCATCAGGTAAAACGGGGGTTATACTTGAGGGAGAAGAAGTTATATTACCAGGTACGGGTGCAGGCAATTGATTTTGAGACGCCGGCATTGTGAATCCGAAATGGTTAGGTTCTTGCTGGTGGTGGTGGTCTCTTTCTTCATCCGCCTCGGTCTCTTTATATCTCTTTCGGTAGAGATCTTCACTTCGTCTCCCACTAATTGGGTTAGTAGTACTAAATTTCGGTCTGTCATAGTCGAACGAACCACTTCGCGGAGTTTCCCGCTGAAAAACTCGCAAGGGTTGATTTGCGGGTGTAAAGCGGATGTTACTTGATGAATGAGTAGAATTATGACCGAAGCGTGGTGGAGTCACAGTGCTGCCAGAAGCTATGATAGAAGGGGTAGGAGTAGTGATAAATTCAGTCAGTTCGTATCAAGAATAAAGTAAGAGTCAAATATCAAACCGGATTAACGCACCATTGGATTGGACGCTGTCACTGGTATGAGGCCGGCGAAAACCATTGGGACTGAGTCCCTTGGTGAATGGTAAAGGGCTAATACGTGCATCATCTTTTTCGTGGCTGGTCGTCCTTTGTAATATATAACCAAAATCGGTGTCTTGTTTGTCTTTATCTTTGTCCTTAATCCTCTCCTTGTCCTTATCTTTGTTCTCTGCTTTGGCATACCTATCCAAGTTTCTTTGACTCCACATCATTCGCTCCCTAACTTTTCGCCTTCTTTCTTCTTCTTCTACAGCTTTTCGTGCTTCCCACTTATTCTCCTCATCAGGACCGATCGTCTGATCATCCACTCCACTCTCATCGTTCACGTTTTTCCATCTTTGCGCTTCTCCACGGGCAAATCGTCTCTCAATCTGTAGCGTCTCACCGTAGCGAGCCAACTGTTCCGCCAATGACATTTGAGGTATGTCTCCATTGAATTCGTTAGGGTTCGATGCCATCGCGATGATCTCTTTGGCGGCAAGTTTGACCAAAGCTTCTGCTTCGGCATGTGAAGAAACGGAACGGAGGTTGACCCCTACAGAGATGGGGTTTTTCGAATGAGACGGACAAGTGCGATGGCGAGAAGATTCATCTTCAGAGGCAGAAGAACAACCTGCAATGTAGGACACATTTGCTGCGTTCGGATGGGTGGCTTCTATTACCTTTATAGGCATAGGAAGTGGCGGGATGGCGGTGCGTGGACTACGCCGCGAAAGTGAATTTGATTTTCTGCTCCTCTCTTTAGTTGGCTGAGTAGCAACTTTTGAATCGGATGAAGAAGTTCGATATTTGGAAGGCGATACGGTCCGTGGTAACGTCATCATTCCAGTTTGAGGTGTTCTTTTAACAGGACTACTGTCAACTGTTCCCTCTCTTAAAATACCCGAACTTCCTCTCTCCTTCAGTCCTAAACTACTCTTCTTCCTGATAATGGGCGACCGGGCCCCTTCTCCACTACGCCGAGCGACTATACTTTCAAGGCTCGTTTTTGGTTCTCTATCAGGAGATCCTACTCCAAATGACCTATCGCTGGCCTTATGATCTCTGGTGATAACGTTTTTCGTAGTTTCGCTTTGATTAACAGAATGTCCATTGTTTAGCTCAAATCTTAGAGACCCCGATCGACGTAGACCACAAGTAGTGTCGTTACTGTTATGAGTTCGGCTGGTCTTATAATGACCTCCATTATTAAGACCATGTAAAATGGATGGTTGCGTTGGGGATGAGGTAGTTGCAGGAGGTAATGGAGTACTATGGGTCGTTGTTGGTGTGGCCGCAGTTGATGCAGAGATAATATGTTGAGCTTGGGGAACACTCGGGGTACCTGTGTCTTCTGGTGCCGAGTCCATGACATGTTTTGGTGTTTCGATAGATTTATTTCCATTCACATTAATTTCACGGGAATTTATAATAAGTTTTTCATCTTGATGTTCGTCTTCACTTTCATCTTCACTGGTACTAGCCATTTCTTCTTCAGCTTCCCATTCTTCGCTCTCCTCGTCGCTAGCTGCTTCATCATTTTCAATGTAATCATAAACACCACCCCGTCTTCTCAATTCAACACCATATTCCTCTTCGTCTTCATCTTCATCGGCGTGCTTTAAACGCGAGCTACGTATAACAGTGTTGAAACTTGTGCGCTCAGCCGGTGCTGTATGAACTTCATTGACCGTTTCAGAAGGAGGCACAGTTGCGAGCTGTGAGGATCCGGAATTTGATATTGATGTATGAGCTCTTGGGGGTATGGGTATTGGTGAAGGCCTTGAAGGTAAAGGGATGGGCGCAGGTCCTCCATTAGAACCAAAAGCAGAGAAAGACGGTCGACTTAGTGTAGAAAAAGAAGGTCGACTGAAGCTCCGTTCCCGCTCCTTCTCTTTATCTTTTTCCTTTGAGCGGCTGCGATCTCTTTCATGATCCTCCTTCTCATCTCGATTTTTGCCGAATAAGCTTAAAAGACTGCGTTTCATTCGTGGAGGTTTCGCGACAGTAGGGGAAGGTAACGCGGCAGTTGGTAATGTAGCACTATGTGTGTGGGTGTGATGGCTATGCGAATGCCTTGGTGCATCAAAAGATGTCAGGTGGGGGGGCGGGCTTCGGACTGATGGGCTGGAGGTATGGTGGGAGTCGGAAAGCAAAGGTACTGCAGTACTCTGATCGCTTTCGTCGTGAGGAAAGGCTCCTCGGCCGTCTGCACTTCGGGGTCTGGATGACTCATCAGAAGCGGAGAGAGACAGCTGTTGAATAGGCATTTGTGGTTGAGACGAGCTTAAAGTGGAAGAAACGGTGAAGGCATGAGGAAGACTGGGACGGCGTTCAGAATAAACGAATGGCGGCGGGGGCGGCGAGGTTTGTCTAGAAGGCAAATGGGTGGGGGTGCCAATTTGCGTTGCAGTTCCAAACGTAAACTTTGCAGGTGAGGGCGGTGGTGATTTACGTGACGATATTGTGGATACCGCGGTCGAAGACGACGGGGGGGAAATATGCTTGGGGCTAACGGATAATCCCATCGATAACAGGTTCTCGAGACTACGTTTTACCGGCACGCGTTTTGAAGCTAGAGGTATCGAGATCAGCATGTCATTTGGATTGCTGGAACTATTTGCTAGTGTGAGATCAGCCTCATCCTCAAGTCTCTGAACTCCTAGAATAGACCCCGATTTAGTTTGAGACCGTAATGTCTGATTACTCTGGCTTTTGTTAAACTCCTTTTCTTTAGCCTTTTCATTTTCATAATATTCTCTAATAACAGCGCGTAAAGTGTCAGCAGGAGGAGAAGAACCTAGGCTATGTGAACTGGGTACGGCAGTGGTTGGGGGGAGGAGATCTAACGGAGTTACACCTCGTTTGTCCGGAACATGTGGCGCGGCGCCAGCTGCTAGTAGAAGACGGGCCACGGCAGTATTGTTATGAGCACAAGCATAGTGCAAAGGAGTAGATCCAGGGTTTAATAATGCCTCAGACCGTTCAGGTGGTATTGAACTATCTGGTGAGGCTGCTTTTAGAAGAAAGGTTAAAACTATGCTTGTAAAACATTAAGAGTGAAATCGGGGACATACAAATAAGACTACTCGAAGAGGAAACAGCTCTCAGCCTCATTTCTCTTTCTTTATTGGGTTGTCTAGGTAGGATGAGATTTTTATTACAGGGCTGATTGAATTGTATTAGCTGAAACGTAAAACCAACCTTCCGAGATTAACATCAGCTCCATTCTCAATAAGCAAGCGAGCAACATGTTCGGACCCACCCGCTGCTGCAGCATGTAATGCTGATATACCATCCCATACAGCGTCAACGGGCTGTCCTTCAGATAATGCATATTCAACAAGGCCGACATTTCCGGAGAGAGCAGCCTGATGAAGACCTAGAAAGGCATCTAAAAAAGGAATTTTTGTAAAATATGTTGCACAGGATATAATCAGCTTGATAGAGCTCACACTGAGGATCTGGAATAGCATTATTTCGTGTCTCTCTTCTAGACGGCATTCGAGAGATCGTGAAGGAATGTGTGAGTAAGCGCCTAGGGATTTGCCAGACACAAACGTCACATCAGACTAGCTCGTCGTGCGGCTCTAGTAGTCACACTATTCTCACGTTACGTTCCATTTAAATCCCTGTATTAGATCCAGAATGTCGTCCAAACGCAAATGGGATCAACAAGCCGATTCGAAAGAAGGCGACTCTCCTGCAAAAATGCCGAAATCTGAGGAGAGCACAGGGAAGAGTGCTACGGAGGCTGCAGCCGCCGCCGCCGCCATCGCTGCTAAAATCGCTGCTCAGTTCGCGTCTGGCGTCGGTCTTGGTCCGAATGGCGAACCTCTTGATGCAACGTTTGTCCGAGATATAGAAATTAACGATGTTAGGAATCGTTACATGCTTACCAAGGGCTCTACTCAGCAACAAGTTTGTCTTTTGTCCTATTTCTCTAGACGCGAATACTCACTTGGTCTTACACTTTCAGATTCACGATGAGACAGGTGCCTACATTACAACTAAAGGTGTATGGTATCCAGATAAATCGAAAGCGACGGAAAAAGACCCTCCTTTATATCTTCATGTGGCGGCATCGACTCAAGAAGTCTTGGATAGGGCGGTTGAGAAGATTCACGAACTCATTGCACTGGATTTAGGTTCCCTTGTAGACGATAAGAAAGACCGTCGTGAGAGGGTATGTTATATATAACATCATATCGCTACTTGTGGGCTATATTTTTGAACACCACCATCTAAAAGCGTAAGTGGCCCGAAGAAAAGATTCCGGTTGGCCTCGAAACATTGCGGAATTTTAATGTTCGAGCCAAGGTTGTTGGTCCTGCGGTATGTGACGTTCCTTTTGTATTTTTACCATTATTCTCCTTAGCAACATCAGGGTATGTTTGTAAAGCATATTCAGCAAGAGACGGGCACACGTGTACAAATTAAAGGAATAGGTTCAGGTTTCGTAGATGCTGAGACGGGACGGGAATCTGACGAACCGATGCATATTCATATTACGTCTGTTTGGTTGTCCGATACTTCCGATTAAAGCTAACCGTTATCGATAATAGAGGACCCGATGAACTTCAACTAGCGCGCGCGAAAAATTTGACGGAAGATTTATTAGAAGTAGTCCGTGTTGAGCATGCGAAAGCCAAAGTATTGATGCAGCAACAACAGCTGGAATTACACCAAGCACAAATGCAATACGCTTATGGCGCCTATGCAGTGAGTTTCTGAAGCCTGAACCTCTGCTTTATTAAGCAAATCAATTTTTAAGTATAATGCCCCACCCCCCCCTTCGGATGCACCCCCATTACCTCCTGGCGAAGTACCTCCGCCGCCTCCTTCGGATGGCTCACAACCACCGCCACCACCACCGTCTGGTTCGGCTCAAACAGGAGATGCTTACACTGCTTATTGGTGAGCTTATAGTTCAGGTTTTCTCAGACTGGTTTCATATTAGCCTTTCTTTAGGGCTGCCTATGGATATGACGTCAACTCCGCTGAATTCAAGAAATGGCAAGCCGAGCAACAACAGCATTATGCTCAGTCAGTGTTTGTGTTCTTAGTATACACAACGGGAACACTTTCTATAACTTTTTTTATCTCTTATCTAGATATTACGCGACTCAAAATTATCTGGGCCAAGCGACGGATGCGAGCGTTGCCGTTCCTCCACCCGCTCCTGCTCCTGGGGGACCACCGCCACCACTGCCTCCGCCGCCGATGGATCATTAAACCGATATTATACTCCTGTTTGTGGGATGACCAACTAATTATCTCTCCTGTATCGGGCAGTAATTCAAAATCATGCTGGGTTTACATGTAACAGTGCCTTAGTAATAATCAGCATCATTTGGGACCTATCGGTATTGGTTGCATTTTTCATACGGGTTCTCTCCACAGTTTAATAGCAATAGTGCATTGAATTTACCAGGTTATGCTTAGAGCCTTCTATGATTGATCTTTTCTAGTCTAGACTAGTCCTGCCATCATCATAATGCGTGTAAAGTCGTCAAAGCCTATCGTTTTATCAGGTGAATGTGAAAACCATATGATCATTTCAGCTATCTGTAAACCACTTGTGAACTCTATAAGAAGGTGTATACGAGGACCAGTACCTCATCAGACTTCAAGTTCTCCTTCAAGGATTTTGCTACACTCTCCAAATCATGCACCGTCAACTTAAGCTTTGCTGCGTCTGCCGCGGAATATGATGGGAAAAACAGCGCGAAAGCTTCAAGAGCAATTTGCTTCTGACGTAAGGAAGGTTGACCTTGAATGTGGTGTTTTTTTTTCCTCCTGGATCTAGATATGACAGGATGTTCATAGTCTGACTGTGCATCCGTTTCTGTTGCAGATGGTATGTTTGAGGGTACAGTTAGGTCTTCGTCATAGATAAAGTTTTGAGATGCTTGGTGAATGACATCTTCAGCTAGATAACCTCCGTGTAAATCCACCTCAACATCATTCTCCTGCACAATATCGCCGTCAAGACCTCCCATCACCGCAGCGCAAACTGCCCGCCAAACCTTCCTACTGATGCAACCGTTTATAGATCTCTCATTGTCTTCTGCCTTACCTCCATCCCAAGCCTGAGCAGCATCCCGCAAAGCCTGGAATATGCTTTCATCATCCTGAGGCAAGTTAAGAAAATTCAAGGCCTGGGGAACGACAGAATGCAACATTTTATCATTTTTAACATTCAATTTTCCGAAACAGTGTGATAATGGTGACTCATTAGCTAGTCCGCTCAACGTATCCTGAGTGGCAAGCGCATGGTCAAACGCTTCGTCAATTCTTGCTTGAATTGAGGGCAGGAGCGCAAAGAAATCTTTAGACATTGGAAGTTGGAACATGACACGAAGCGTGACCGACTTTTGCGCTTCCGTCTTTGGAATCACGCTATAATCGAAGTATAGTAAGTAGTTTCAGCTAACATTCTCCCATCTGATATATTCAAAATTCATACCATCATTTTTAATTAGAATGACTAAACGTAAAGCGAGTGTTGTCACTTTCATGCGTCTCATAGTATGTAACTTACATTACATACTTAAAGTCTCAAAAAGGAAGGAGCAGCAATATCAATCCATCTGGGTTGACAAGCGATACCAACGAACAATGGATACAAGAGATGAAGAATGAGAAGTTTGAACTATATTACCTTGTACGTAAAAGGTTTTCAAATGTGATGAAAAATTCATGCATTTTGGGTTTATGGTCAGGCTCAAAAGCTAGTTGATGAAGACGAATGGCATCAGTTTCTTGAGTTCCTTAGAAAGCCTTTACCGACCACCTTTCGCCTTTCGAGTAGCTGGGAGTATGCTTGTTATTTTATCGCAATATTATTTTTTATTAACTCGCAACTTGCGCAGGTTATCTCATGATCTAAACAAGATTATTCAAGAAACATATATCCCCCATCTATCTAATGTCACATTCGAAGGAGTACGACTGGACCCTCCCGTTCAGATATCATGGTCAGACAGATATACATCATTTAGTTATTCACTGACACCTCAGGATGTTTCCGTTAATATAGGTATCCTCAAGGTCTGGCTTGGCATCTGAACGTTCCAAAGCCTGCTTTACGTCGAAGTCCGGAGTTCAAACGGTTCCATAACTTTCTAGTATATGAAACTGACGCTGTTTGTCTTTTAATTCCATATTCATTCACCGCGGTTCACTTACATACGATCTCGTGTCAGGGCAACATATCTCGTCAGGAGGCTGTGTCTATGATTCCGCCTTTACTTCTAGGCGTAGAATCCAACCATCTCGTAAGGCCAGGTGATGTTCGTCGAGCTCCTTGCCTCTGACAACCATTTGCTACTAGGTTCTTGACATGTGTGCAGCTCCTGGCTCCAAGGTTTCTTTTTACTTCGGTTCACGAGAATGCAAAGTTTTCCAACACCTTTTTTAGACAGCCCAACTCTTAGAAGCCTTGCATAAAACGCAGTCCCGCCTGGAAACGATTCCTTCTGGAATTGTCATTGCGAATGATAGCGACTTCAAACGTACACATTTACTTGTCCATCAGTCTTCCCGATTGCCTTCCCCTGCGTTCATGGTTACCAACCTTGACGCTAGTAGTTTCCCGAAGATTTTTGTTGATTCTCATAACCATCAAAGTATCAAATTCGATAGAATTCTGTGCGACGTTCCTTGTAGTGGAGACGGGACTCTACGAAAAAATCTTAATATATGGCGTCATTGGCAGAGCACGGACGGAAATGGTCTCCACGCGTGAGTCTGACAAAACAGATTTATGACTTAATACAGATTCGTTCATATTTAGGCTGCAAATGCGTATATTGACGCGAGCTATGAAATTACTGAAGCCAAACGGCAGGATTGTTTATTCAACTTGTTCCTTCAATCCGGTTGAGAACGAAGCTGTAGTGGCAGGTGCTCTGCAGAACCATCCCGAGTTTGAAATCGTTGATGTTTCCTCTGACCTACCGAACCTTGCTCGAAAACCAGGTTTGGTAACTTGGTATCCAGTCGTTAATAAAGAACTTGTTCATTATCCTTCATATGACGATTACCTGACATATTGGAAAAACATCGACGGCCCGAAATCTGTACCAAAGATGGTTCCCACACATTGGCCTCCAAGTAATGCCGAAGATTTAAATTTACACCGATGGTACGTCTTCACGGATATTTGCTTCCTGCAGCTTATGTTTTGTAAGTTTGAGGATATATCCTCATCTACAGGATATGGGTGGTTTCTTCATTGCAGTGTTACAAAGAAAAGCAACATCATTGACCGAAGATGAGTTGAAAAGCATCGAGTTATCAAAAAGAAAACGTACCGCCTCTCATGAGCTAGATAGTAGAGGACACGAAAGCAAGCGATCAAAAGTAGGGAAATAGCGAACCGTTTATAGTTGTTCTGATACTTTTGATATTGATAGGTTGATGAAAACTTTGCTGTAAAGAATGAATTAGGTGTGTTGAAGCAGTTAACCCGTTCTGATTTTTCATTCTATTTCTTTTAGAGTGTGTCGATGATCCTGTCAGAAATGATACGGGAAACTCCAGTAGATTTAAGGAAGCACCGTACTCCTTCCTTGATATAAGTCATCCACAATTAAAGCAGCTGATGTAAGTTAATATTTTCAATGGCGTATCTGATTACTGGAACTCTTATTTAAGGAATCACCTGCAACTATTGCCTTCATTCCCAGTGTCAAATTTATTCGTTCGAAATCCTGAAGGAGCGGGGAGCAGCGTCTCTTTACGTTCCATCTACTTATGCAATGACATGGTAAAATGCATAGTTGAAGCTAATGACTATTCCAGATTGCGTCTGGTTTCGGTCGGCACCAAACTTTTCACTCGTCAAGATGGAGGTGAAAACGATAAGAGTTTGGATACTACTACAGTAACTCGCCGTCGATTTCGTATTTTGGCCGACGGCGTTCCTACATTGTTGCCTTATATACCCCGAGACATGGTCTGTTTGGGAAATAAGGATGACTTGAAACAACTGCTGGAATCATATCACCCTCTTATTAACGACCTCAGTGAGCCCTTCCGATCACAAATTGTTGCTAAAGGTGGAGTAAGAGTAAAATTTCATGAAAGGAGTCCTTACTTTTAATAGACAATGGGAACTTACTCAATGAATTCCCCCCTTTCGATAAAGACGATGCAGTGCAAGTCCTTTTATGTTCTTTTACACTTGTCCAATTGTAACCGAACTTTCAGCCTTCAACATTCGCTGGTCCTGCCATTATGGAAATCAAATGCCTCTGTCTCATTAATGATGGATAAAAAGTCGAAAAGGTCAGCATCTTGGTAGGAGTCAACTAAAACTCAATTCTTGTACCTAGCGCGTTGAGTCTGCGTGTATTTGGAGAAGATATCACCATCTTTGGGAAAGAAGTCTATCACAAGTACATCACTACTCAAAAGCGACGCGAAGAAGCCATGGCTAATGTCACTGCTCACGAAGAGTCGAGCCGAATGGATGACGATGGTAAACATAAAACCGTCCAAATAGAATAACGTGTATTTAAATCGTCTGTAAAGAATTATTACAAAGAATTTAAGAGGTTCCGGCACCAGCGGTTAGCTTCAATCTGGGGTCTAAATCGTTCGAAGCATTGCTTGAGCTGTTTTGATTCGTTTATTGTGCTTAGATCTTCCATGACTACATCATCATCCCCTTCGCTCTGCTCGAGCTGAGCTGTAGAAGCCCACTCACTTAGAAAATGCATGATTAGTTTAGAACCATTGACGACCTCTGTTTCGTCGATTATGATTGAATCGTTTCCTATTACATCGATGATAAGCAACAAATAATCGAGAAGGAGTAGAATTACCTCGAAAATCCTCCAGTTCCGTTGCTTTACATTTTGCCAACTAATTACAATAAGCCTTAAGCGTATAAAAAATATGTTTAGAGCAAGACCTTGATGATGCTATCAGGAAAATGAGCCAATTCGGCCACATGGATACCGAAGCTTTGATCACAAACGCCTAAAGCAGGCGTCGGCAAGCAATACACCATATACAATCTGACGAGCTTACCGGGTTCGACTTTATACAGTAGAGTTATATCCTGATTTTCGCTGAATTCCGATGCTTGGGCGACGTGAGCTACGACATGAAGATTTTTGACTTGAGGCAGCTCTTGAGCCAATGCTGTAAGCTCGTGGAAGTGCGTAGAAAAGAGACAAAAGGCATGAATATTAGTAGCAATATATCTGTTTAAGCAAATGAGGGAAGACAGTTCCGTAATAAGATAACGATGTACTCCGAAATTGCCCACGCCAATGCAAATCCATCTGCCGTGGATGTTCCACGACCAAGTTCGTCAATAATAACAAGAGAGTCGTTAGTTGCCATCTGTGGGGTTCCTAAAAACATGGTTTACAATCAAGAAAAAGCTTACACGAAGGATATTCGCTGTTTCTAACATTTCCGCCATGAACGTCGATACTCCCTTCAGTTGACTATCACCTGCACCAACCCGAGCTAGTATCGAATCAAAAACCGGCAGCTGAGCCTCCTGGCAAGGTACGAAGCATCCAACTTGGGACATTAAAGCTATGACTCCAACCTGTGCCTGATAAATTGGTTTTCAGTAGCAAATACAAAACCGTACCTGGCGGATATACGTGGACTTGCCACCCTAACCATCTCAGGAGTTCAAAATAAAAGGGAAGAATAGCAACATATCTACCATGTTCGGTCCAGTCTACAAGCATTTCAATTCAAGTAATTGAAAATAAAATGACCCATCACCCACTATGATCTGCAATTCACTTGTTCCTAGATTCGCGTGTAAGTGTTTATAAAGCGAGCTACACCTCTGTACCTTTAGACATCTCCACGTCATTTGGGATAAAATCCATATCATCTTGTATTTCTAGACAGGGATGGCGTGCTTCCGTCAACAGCAACCTACCCTCCCCTATGGTGGTGTGAGTTACAGTTTCAATTAAGTATATCATTCACCGACCCTTCTCCAGTAAAGTAGGCCTGATGTATGGTATAGGAGCGTTGGAAGAAACGTGAGAGAAGCTGATGAATCATGAGCGACTAATAAATATAATAGTGAAAATCTTACCAAACGATGACGTCTAGATGAGCGATCATCGTATTCAACGATTCCAACACTGGGACGTATGTGGCTGAGTGAGTAGAGGATTAGTACTTTCGTGAAGTCAAATTCTATGTAGCCTACAAGCGATTTTAACGACTTCCTTGACAAGGTGAGACTGGCGCTTCTGGTATGCGATGTTTAATTCTGAGTAATGTTCCGCCATTTCCTTAAGAACTCTGGTTCGAAAGAATATTCCCCCCTTAACTTGTTTGAGCTCTTCATATTGTCGATCATTCTGAATGGCTTTAGCATCCTAAATACAATGGTGTTAACGTGTATCTCGGCATCAATACGTGAAACTGCAATACGGTTTTGGTAACTCGAAAAACATAACCGACCGTGTCCTTATTCTCCAGGTGAAGTCTCTTATCGAGCTCCAAATTGAGATCCGTGCCAACGCGGGCATGTTCTTGGTCTAAGGTATCTCTTATGTCTGAGATTTTTTTGGCCAACTGTTGTAGACCTTCGTCATACTCTGGTTTTATAACGTAAGTGTGCGATGAGCTATCCGAAAGATCCAAGGTCGCCTCCACCATTTCAATAAATTTGTCCAAACTCTGAGAGTAAGCCTGAAAAAAGAGGTGGGAATATCAAGGTTACACGTAATAATGGACCCTTACCTCAAATTCGTCCGTATACGTCTCCTTTACGAGCCGCTGGAGATATAGCGATTGAAGTCCAACTTCTTTCAACAATCTACTTAACTCCGGTAACTGGAATTATTTGTGTCAATCACGTCAGCAGTTCTTTTTGGAATGTATAAAATCTTTAACCTTTAAAATGGTTTGGTAGACACGAACTATTTCTTCCAATGAAGCAACGCCTGTTCGCAATCGCTTGCTGACACGGTGCAAGTCCGGCATACTGCCCAAGTGTTCCTGTTGTCAATTCATTATATGCGAGATGCTATAAAAACAGAGAATTCATAGCCTACCTGGACGACTTTCCGTAGAATCGCTTCGTTTACAAAAGCTTCAACAAGGTCTTGCCTTTTCCCTATAAAAATGTGTTCAAAAGTCTGTTACTGGATTGGACGAGTATGCTAACTTATTTCGTGAAGGTTAACAAGCGGTTGACGTAGCCATGCATTTAACATTCTATTTCCTTGGGAGGTTTTGCATTTGTTAAGAAGACCGAATAGTGAAGAGGTTTTGGACAAATCCTAATTTCGGAGTGAGAAAATACGACCACTTGTAAATAAAAGCCGTACCTCCACAGACGGCATCAAAGTCAGCGCTTTTAACGCACTCGCATCGAGTTTCATGAATTGCGCCAAGTCATGTCGGCGAAGTTTATATTGCCCGTAATTGGAATCGTCAACTAGAAGACCAAGGTATGAAAGCAAAGCTGCGGTGGCATTCATGGCTGGGGTCCAGCCGAGTTCAGCTAGGGCTAGTTCAGATGAGTGAAAGACGATTGACAAAATCTTACCCAGAGTAGCAGGGCTTGTTTCAACATCCAAAAGACGATTGAGGTCTTGTTCGACATTCTTTGCATTGAAGTCAACTGGACAGGGCTAGGTACGTACGGTTTATTCTTTGTGGCAATTGCACATACCTGCTTTACGATCCGTGATTACAACTCCGCAGCGCTCAATCATGTCCCTCAATTTACTGTAATTAAGGTCGGTCATGGCGGATGTCATTGGTAGAATACATTCTTTGACTGAGAGTTGGATCACTAGGGACTAAACAAGTGCCTCAGAAGAATCACCAGAGAAGACACATTGAAACAATCTTACCTCAGTGTTAGAAAAAAAGTCATTCTCAACGAACTGCGCGACGCCTATTTCACGTAGACTTGTGTTCGCGAAGGCAACGCCAATAGTCGTTGCCTTATCTTTAGTAGTCATCTTGATTGACATAATGATTGGTTCTACTAGCAAATCTGTGTTAACGAATAACAAATCCTCAAGTGCAGTTATATTCCCCGGAGTCGCCTGAACTTCAATATTAAACATTCGGGGGATTTTTCATAATGCAGAAAACTTACTTGTTTACTTATCTTCCATCTATGAGAATTTTTTTTTGTAGCGCCCGATTCAGATACCCATATTTGAACGCGAAGCTGCCTAGCGGTCAACGCTTCTCTCAAAAAACTTTTCCCTTGTTCAAGTCGCATGGTACAAGAAGGCAGACCCTCTCGTTGGCTGAATGTAGTAAATAGAAGGTATCTTAAAAGAACCTATCTTCTTACTTGTCACTTCTGTACCCTCTGCCAAACCATTTTAAAACACTTGTGGTATGATAAAAATTTTGGGCGACATAACGAGCGTCGTTTCCGTGAACAGAATAGAAATCCTAGAAAAACTGTAAGAGCGGATCATTATTCGAGAGATTTCCTACTCCATGGTCGAAAAGACGAATAGTATCATCCCGTTGCTGATAATCTCAATCAGTACGTCTCCCTTTTTCCCAACGAAAAAACCACTAACTTCTAAGTGTTCAAAAAAAGCACAGAATCCCGAATCAATTAGAGACTCTGTGAGTATGATTGACAGGGTGATATTAAACTTTAATGCTAATTGACATAAAGATTACCATTGTCATTGTTTTCTTTATCGTACATCATGATTGAAGTGACTGGAACAACTGTTTTCAAACAACGCGTCCATAACACGCGCTGTCACAAAGCTTGTGTGACTAGTTCCACACCGGGATTCTGAGAATCCACCTGATGTTCCCACAATGGGTGACTTCCCGCAGCGTTCTAAAAACTAAATCCTATTTTCTAAATTCTAAAATCGAAGTTAGCACTCATGAGCCATTTAGCTGGGATGTGCGCCTGTTTTCTAAATTCATGGCCGGAGCTGTAAAGGTCTTTCTAAACCTAAGTTTTTCCAAACCTAAATTTTAGAAATTTAGGAAAAATGCACCAAAAAGTATTGACCCTGCCCTTGCCATCCACTGTGTAATCATGGCTATCAGGTTCATGATATGATAATAAGTTCAGAGTCAAACAAAACAAAACTTACTTCATTTGGTATACCCAAGAGTTAGAAATAGATTTGGGATGAGGCTGATGGAAATGACTTTGATTCTAAACAAAGAGACTAAATTTTAGAACTCAAATATTTTTTTGGTTTTAAAATTTAGAATGTGTTCTAAACCTGCAGGAAGTCATCCAATATCAGACTGGAGCCAGGTACATCACAAGTCAGTCTAGTTAGACTACTGATAGTACTAAAACCCACATCCAGCAAAAAACCCAGCTCCTCCAGCTGATACATGGTATTTTAAGGATAATAAATAAATAAAATACATTATTTTCTGAAAAGTCTTCTCAGTGATCCTGCCATTGTCTTGGGTCTCCAACTATTTTTAGTTTTGGCCTGTCTATCAAGTCCCCATCATTCATCACCTTTGTCACAAAAATCAAAATTGGTTTATTAACTGATCAAAGCCCTAATTTTGAATATCTACTAAAGAGTTGGCCAGGGGTGGTGTCTGTGGGTGGCTTGGTCATAAATATGTCATTAATTAACGTAAGCAGCATTGGTCGCCCAGCTTGCCGGGTATCGAGCTTGCTTGTCCTTCTTTATGAAATGGCATGGGGGTGTCTGTGTGGGTGGCTTATCCAATAAATTTATGTAATAATTAACGTAAGCAAGTCCTGCTCAACAGTGAGAGGGGGGGTTGTGGGTGGTTTCTGGCAATAAGCTGATTCACTGGTGGTTGATGTGATGAACAAAACAATTATACCTTATAAAACTGTGAACTCCAAACTGTCTGTTGTAAATTTAAATTGTGAACAAAAATCAACCTGTAAATTCTAAACTGTGAAACTCACTTTAACTGGGTTTCAAAATAATTATTAAACTTTGAAATTTAATTCTCAAGTTCTCAATCAATTAATAAATTCTAACTTTGAGCTTTCTGAAAATGTCCACACTGTCAAATGTAAATTATAACCAAGTACAACAGGTGCACATCTTCTATCTATCTTTTTTAAATGGAGTGGAAAGTGGAAACCAAGTGTAAAAAACATAAGATAGAAAACAGAAAAGGAAAAATAGGAAACAGAAAAATTATGAACTATTTAAAAACCTGTAAAACTGTCAACATTGGTAATCTATGAAGGGTATGAGTCACTATGGAAGTAGTACGGGTGAGTATGACTGAGTATGGGAGTTGGACAATGACCTTTACAAATTCAGATATTCATCCAAGTCTGAGAATACTTACCTTGCAGTTCCCTATGATGACTATGGGAATAAAATGGGATAGAGGTTGGTAACAGAGACAGGGCCCTGCAATGAGGTTTAAGTGATGAGAGACATGAGGAGGAATATGATCATAAGGATATATTTATCCAAGTCAATTTCAGACTAAAGAAAATTATATTTTTTTGTATTCTACTTTATACAATTTTAACTAAATATTAAGAACAAAGGGAAAATGATTATTGGTAATGGTGTTGAGATCGGGAGTTTACATTGACTACAGATGACTATGCGAGTACTATATCTGAGTACAAGTGGGATTGCAGGGTAGGACTTTAGCCTCAGCTAATATGCTGTACTTACAAAGTCGGATGTGTGTCCCAACTATGAGTATGGATATGTAGATGTTACAGAGACTACATGTGAATACAATGAGGTTAGTGTGAGAGACAAAGCTCTCACTTGGAATAGATGGCATGGGAGTTAATTCAATGAAGGGAACTTGATAGTAAATGATTTATTTATCTAAGTCTATTTCAGACTAAAAGTACATCTTTTTCTATTCTACTTATATAATGGATTGAGAACAAAGGAAAAACAAAATATCATCACCAGTAACAGGAAGAATGGTTCAGACAAAATGTGAAATGGAATTGATTGGATAGTGAGGGTTATCCTTATGTGAATATATGCAAATGGGGTTTGTCATATATCAGGAAATTATTGAAGCAGACAGATAATGTGACTTCTATTACACCAAACAACACTGGGTACAGTGGTGAGTGCTCTGTATAAAGAGCACTCTCCCACACCCCAGGCCTATCTACAGTGCTTCTGGCCGCTTAATTACATACTGAGAGTTGTACTGTCATATTCCAACACTCCCACCTGATCAGACAACTCTCTCAACTCAATCCCATCATCCCTCGAAGTTCTTCAACCTTTGGTTTAGGAAGTGCTTTCGTGAGAAGGTCTGCAGCCATCATATTCATTGACACATGTTCAAGATGAAGTTTACCACGTCCAACTTCTTGTCTCAACCAGTATGTGTCAATGTCCAAGTGTTTCATTCGTCCATGATGATCGGGATCCTTTCCAACTGCAATTGCTGACTGATTATCAATGTAGAGTGTCAAAGGTCCAGATGGAGGATATCCAAGTTCTGTCAACAAGTTGCACAACCATAGCACTTCTTGTCCAGCCGCAACAGCAGAGATATATTCTGCTTCAGTTGTAGAAAGCGCAACAAGCGTTTGAAGTTTGCTTCTCCAACTGATCGCTCCACCACCCATGATAATCAGATATGAACCCGTAGATTTCCTAGTTGACATATCTCCTGCATGATCCGCATCTGAATAAGACAAGAAGCACTCTTTGGAACTGCTGGAAGAGTAAGTGATTCCCAAGTCCATAGTTTTCTTCAAGTAGCGCATCAGATGTTTCACTGCATTCCAATGAGCTCTTCCTGGGTTGGAATTGAACCGAGCCAGTACACTGACAGTGAAAGCAATATCAGGTCGAGTAGAGACCGCCAAATACATTAATGAACCAACTGCATTAATGTATGGCACAGATTTCATCTCTTTGACTTCATCCTGAGTTTTAGGACAGTCATTGACACTGAGATGCAATCCAGGCTCCATCGGTGTACTGACAGGACTGCAATCTGACATTCCATATGTATTGAGAATATCCAACACATATTGTCATTGAGAAATGGTCAGAGTCCGCTTTTGTCTGTTTCGTTCAATTCCAACACCAAGTAGATAGTTGGTAGGTCCCAAATCATGAATCTTGAAGTGTTTCTTCAAATCTGACTTTAACTGATTAATGGCCAACTTGGAATGTGAGGCAATGGTAATATCATCAACAAAGACAGGAACGATCACTTTCACACTGTCTTTGTCAAAAATCCATACGCTGTGTTCACAGAGCAACTGTTTATAACCCAAAGACAAGAGAACAGAGTTCAACTTCTTATGCCAAATTCGAGGTGATTGCTTCAGACCGTAAAGGCCCTTCAGCAGCAATAAGAAGTCATCTCTAGCTCCTTGATGAAATCCTTCGGGTTGCTCCATGTACACTTCCTCTTCAAGTTCACCATTCAGAAAAGCAGATGAAATGTCCACACTCTCAAGTTCCATATCCTCAATTGCAGCCAAAGCCAGAATTGTGCGCAAAGTTGCCCATTTCGCTGTAGGAGCAAAAGTGTCCTTGAAATCAAATCCAGGACATTGGGAATAACCTTTTGCAACAACTCTGCCCTTGTATCTGTCAATTGTCCCGTCCTTGTTACGTTTCACAACAAAGACCCATCTAGAACCGATCGGTTTATGATTGGGAGGTAACTTTGCAAGTTTCCATACACCGTTGTCAACCAATGCCTTGATCTCCTGATATGCAGCATTGTACCACTCTTCAGCTTGTGGAGAGTTGAGAGCTTCCTTGAGTGTGCGAGGGCATTGTCATTTGCTGTTACTTTATATGCAAACTCGAATGCATCCTCAACATCAAGAAGGTACTCTCCAGTGGTAACAGTGTCGGCATATTGAATTTCAGAAGATGGTTCAAGATCAGAGTCACCATCACTGGAGTCAATGATGGGTGATTCTCGAGGAATGTTATTATTATTATTCTCAAGAATCCACCACTGACAAGGAGGTTGTCTGATACGAGGAGGAGGACACGACGTTCAACAGGAGCAGAAGGGAATCTTTGACACTTGGGTGGTGGTGGAGAAGGAGATGGTGGAGTATGTGACCTGTGAGTTGGCACATTCTCTTCAAGTTCAGGATTCAGTTCAGGTACTTCAGGAGCTTCAGGGAGTGCCGGAGCAACATTCTGATCATCTCCCACCTGATTTGGTACATCCTGAACTCCCACCTGAACCGGCACGTCTCCAACATTCACAAAATCAGGAAACCAATCTCGAGTATTTGGAACAGGAACAGGAACAGACACAGGAACAGACACAGACTTTTTAAGACCGGGTAACAAACGTTCGTCAAATATAACATTGTTACTGATTAAAGTCTTTTTGGTCAATGGGTTGTAAAACATCCAACCCTTGTAATCAGGTGGATAACCAATGAACACGCATTTTTGAGTGTGCGCTCCAAGTCCAGTTCTCTGATCCTTCTGCACATGAACATATGATGTGCAGCCAAATACACGAAGATGTGAAACATCCGGTTTCTGACCAAAGAATTTGGTATATGGAATACCACCACCCAATCCACTTGTAGGACTCCGATTTCTGACATGTGACATGGAAAGAACAGCATGTCCCCAAAACGAAGGAGGAAGATTAGATTCTGACAAAAGGCAAGTGACTCCTTCTACCAGCATTCTATTCATTCGCTCTGCAACTCCATTCTGATGAGGACTGTTTCTGACAGTGTGCTGACGTTCGATACCATGTGTGATCATGAAATCATTGAAATCCTTGGACACATATTCCCCTCCTTTGTCATCTCTGAATCGCTTTATCTTTCTGTTCAACAAGTTTTCAACCAAAGCTTTATATCGTTTGAATGCATCAAACGCATCCCTCTTCTTCTTCAGAAGTGCAATGACAGTGTAACGAGAGGCATCATCAATAAAGCTCATCCAATAGTTGAATCCTTCAGATGTTTGAACAGGAAGAGGACCGTGTAAATCAGAATGCACCAATTTGAGTGGAACGGTGTAACGATGTGTAGCCAACTTGTTCAACACTCGATGTTGCTTTCCAGAGATACACGGCTCGCAGATAGGATCCAGTGATGCGGAAGAAGCATCGAGTGATAGTCCGGTGACTAAATCACTCTTTGTCAGTTTACTCAAATCTCTCTCATTCAAATGTCCGAAACGACGATGCCATAGTGTCAAATCATGTGCAGAGGTATTTGCAACATTGGCATACCGCGTGATAGGGATAGTAATGCCATTCAAATACGCAACATTGTTACGATTGACAGAAGCAGTGAAGAGGAGTTTATTATGAAGAGAGAATCGAAGAGTGGAACCGACAATAGAGACAACAAAACGCTTTCTAGTAGTTAAATACAAGACTGACAACAGATTACTCCGAAGTTGGGGAACATGGAGTACTCTTTGGAATTCCAACACAGGGACACCCTTTACATCCGATTTAAATCTTACAGAACCAATTCCGGCAGACATGACAATGTTGCCATCAGCAAGTTCTACAGGAATAGAACAAGGTTCATAAGTTGTAAACCAGTGACGATGAGGGTCATATGCGAAGAAGCACCTGTATCGGCAGTCCAGTCAGAACTTGCATTAACAAGAAGAGCGCAAGAGGGAAGGGAAGAATGATGAATGAAAGCACTTGCATTTCCGGCAGATTCAACTGATTTCTCAGTCTCATCAATGACAACAGTGGCATTCTGACCGGTTTGCTTCTTTCTCTTCTTTCTGTTATGAACCTCCTCTTTAGCCCTTTTAGAGGCATCAATCCGTTTGAAGCATGTTTCATCAGAATGACCTGTTGCATCACAGAATTTGCACACAAGGTCTTTCTTAGAAGCAAATGACAAAGATTGGGGATTGGAAGAGGGGGGAAGGGATGCCTTGGCTGCAGATTCATTACTCGAGTGAAAGAGATTTGACTGAGTGTTGAACGCGGCCTTGACATCAGCGTAAGAGAGTTTCTCTTTAGAAAAGAGAGCCAAACTCCAAACATGATCAGAGTCAGGAAGGGAACGAAGCAAAGTGAGTGCCATCAATTCATCATCCATAATGTCCAATGTGTACTCAGAGGGATGCAAACTTTTGAGAAGAGACATGGATTTGTTCACCCGAGCTAACACGGATTGTAAAGACTCATCAGGATCTTTACGCATGTTGAATAACTCGTTCATGGTGTGAAATTGATTGGCAGGAAGCTGTTCGTTGTGAGCCTTGACAATTTTGTCATGGTGTGACATCATTGGCAGGAAGCTGTTCGTTGTGAGCCTTGACAATTACGGACACTGGAAGAAAGTGATCTGAGGATTATTGCAGCTGCCCTATTTGAACGAATAGTGTACTCCTTGAGTGCATCACCAGCATCAGGAGGAGACTCTTTTCCATCCAAAATCTGCAAATAACCTTCACCCAGCATAACTGCACGAATGTCATGTCTCCATTCATCAAAAGTGCCCTCCTCTAACACAACAAGGGATTTAGAGGATAAAGAGGTCATGAGGATGAAAAGAGAGGGGAGTAGAGCCAGAAACCAAGGGAATATGATATGAATACGAATCCGAGTGCGAAACGAAACGAAACGAAACGAAACGAAACGAAACGAAACGAAACGAAACGAAACGAAACGAAACGAAACGAAACGAAACGAAACGAAACGAAACGAAACGAAACGAAACGAAACGAAACGAAACGAAACGAAACGAAACGAAACGAAACGAAACGAAACGAAACGAAACGAAACGAAACGAAACGAAACGAAACGAAACGAAACGGGAAGGAGATGCTCAGATGAGACCTAGCCAAGTCTCCACTCAAAACCAAACAAAGATGCACAATTGGAGAATTCGCCGTAGACAGTGCAAAGACTAAATGCTTATATATGACCTGGAGTATTCACTGAACTGTAACCCAATGAATTTAAACCAAGTTAAGCTGCTTGCACCACAAACTGAGAGAGGTACTAGGCAACAGCGGACTAAGGCCGTGCAGGTGCACTTCACAGTTTATAAGCTTGATCTATCCAACCTTGCTCCTGCCCAACAATGAGTGAGCAGCCAAAATGAGGTCGAAAGGGAAGGAAGGGAGGTCCAGAAACGAGCAGGAAAAGAAAGAGAGAGAGAGAGGAGAGAGAGATTTGAATGCACCAGAGGTGATTCAAACAAATGGAACAAACAGGCAAGAGTACACTCTCAACAACAAACACAACTGTGTAAACGGAGAAGTAATACCGATGGGCTGAAACGTTCACAGATGATAGATAGAAGTGTTATCTATCTTCGGACAGCGATAGGGAGTTGTCCAAGATGATTTGGGGTGATAACACGGGTTGACCAACAATAACCCAATATATGCTTTCTGGCAAGTTATGAGACTTGATACTTGAAGAACAGCGTAAGAAGAACTGATAGAGACGGGCTGACGCGTTCGGGCAAGGTAGTATGCACGGGGGATGTATCTCCGGGTGACGTGGCAGGAGTATAGGACGATTGGGGAGACATTGGGAGACAAAAACACGAAAAATGTGTATCAAATGAAGTTGTATATGAACCCAAGAATGCAGAGAACTGATCAGAACGAAGGAAGGAGTGCAGGGGAGGTACTATAACGTCAGGGCAAGGTGTAAGGGGGTGTAGAGAGTGTTCGACGAATAGGACAGATGACTCCAATGAATTGGTGATGAGATGGATGTGAAAACTTGTTCTGAGGGTGGATGGGTGCAAATACTGATGAATGGTGTGATATAGACGCAGCAGGAAGATGTTGAATGTATGCTGATAATGATTCAACACGTGGGGCCCATAACCTGTTAAAGCAGACAGATAATGTGGCTTCTATTACACCAAACAACATGTTGGAATATGACAGTACAACTCTCAGTATGTAATTAAGCGGCCAGAAGCGCTGTAGATAGGCCTGGGATGTGGGAGAGTGCTCTTTATACAGAGCACTCACCACTGTACCCAGGTATGTTGTCATTATTTAGATTTATGTAAATACAGAGCACTCACCACTGTACCCAGTGTTGTTTGGTGTAATAGAAGTCACATTATCTGTCTGCTTTAACAACAATAGCCCTGGGTCAGTGGGAACTTCTCTTCATACAGAGTATTCACCTTCCTTGTATCCTGCCAATGTTTTTCCTAGCTCAGCTCATTGAATAATATAAAGTATGATTTATTGTTTAATTGTTAGACAGTTTTTTAAGAATCTTGGTTCCCTTTCCTTCGACGTGGCTTTGTGTCACCACAGGCAATCTGTGCCTGTCAGATTGCTTTTACAAGAGGTGTCATGCCCTTTTTGGCCTCTGGCCAATACTCCCGGAAGGCTGTTTCATTCTGACCGCAACTATGGCAAGTGGGTAATTTACAGTCAAAATGAAGTATGTAAATCAACTGAACAAATGAACCACTCAAATTCTAGCACAACCATTTTTCAGTCGTTATACTTCATCGCAAAGGTTGGGTACTTCATCCAATTGGCCTCCCAATCTTTGAGAGTGTAGTAGTGCCCATTTGAAGGATTGGTGTAATTCCAATCATGGATGAAGACTTTCCATCATTCAGCATGAGGGATGTTGGATATGTTAGGTATGGAAAGTCCAGGTGGGAGAGAGTTTTGAGCGGCTGGTGAAAAAATCGCATGGTTAGTGGGAGTTGTACCCTTGGTATTTTGACAAGCGTCCATAGGTGGATTGTGTTCACCCTTACATATAGAAGTGCTAACATTAGCTGTATTGTCAGTAAATAATTTACTCTGTAAGAGATTTAAAGTATTGGACAAGCAGCTGTCATCTTGTAAAGCATTTGATATAATTGAAGTGACATCTTCAATGACCTGTGTCATGATTGTCCCCTGGATTGATGTGAGAATAGTTTTCATATCCGCTACTGTAATAGGTTGCCCATCACGGTGTTCACCCATGTTACGCTACGCGAACCATCCAAACTAAGCAAACCTCGGTATCACCCTTGCAAACTGAACTTCATTGTTTCAGTTCCACACACCTTTCCAAACCCCGAACTTATGAACAAAAACCCATGTGAACTATATGTGAACCTTTAGTCATCCATACCTATGAACCATATGACTCCTTCCGCTTATCAACCTCGCGTAACCTCGCTTATGCTTCGCCCCTGTACTTTACCTTATTAGTATAGTTTACACCCACGATGTCAACGGGCTGACTAACTACATCCACTAGATATATAAACCCACATCATGTACATAGTTCTTCAGTTCTGAAATTGAATCAACTACTCAACTTCCTTTCTCACATCTGAATTCTTCTCTTGTCCGAACCTATCCCGAACCTCTGTCCAAATTCAGGACGAGCATATTGAGAGGGTGCAACACATAAGTTGAAGCCAAGTCCCGCCTCGTGAACCTTTTTACCCGAACCTTATGACCTCGGAACCTCGGGTCGTAACAGCCCATGAACAAGATGTGGTTTTCTGTTTTGATTGGTCTGAGTGCATCACCATGACCTTCTTCATAATAATGTAACTCATCGAGTAGATAACAGATGAGTGTATCACACTGAATGTGATATGTTTAATTAAAAAAAAAGTTCTAAAACTAATTACTCACATGTTCGCCTTCAGCCCAACCCCCCCCACCACCGAATAGTCACCAAAGTCCATCTCTTACCCACAGGCGTATACATGAACTGGTACTGTGCGCCACCACATTGAAAGCAATGAGTTGTTAGCCATGCTTCAGATATATCAATTCCAGCTCCTTTGACAAATTCATTGAGCCATTTTTGGATAGTATTGTGTGACATTGATGTTTGCTGTTGAATGATTCCATTACTGCCAATGGATGGGAATATAAAATCGGTGGGTAACAGAGTCCGTCCATAAGCATGTTCAAGGTATGAAATCCAATTACACATATGAAAGTCCAAGTTGGTAGCAGCTAATTCCAGTTGCGGATATATTTCATATAAATGCCCTCAAAGTTCTTGGTCTTTCCCTAATTTGTTTTGCCAGTTCTTCCATTGTTCAAGTGAAACCTTCCAGTGCGGGATTCAGAACTCATCGTTTGTGACACAATTGAAAATAAGGTGGTGATGGCGAAGTTACAGTGTTTTAAAATTTCTGTGAGTAAAAATGAGTATGAAATAATCAGAAACATAAACAAAACTCACCTCGTCCATAGTGTCCAACCAAAAGAAGAAAAAACACACCATCCAAGATGTTTATGGACCAGCAATCTCTCCTCAGAAGTCAGAGTGAATAAATTGGGTAGGTTTGGGCATTCAGGAAAGACTTTGAGTGACCATTGGTAAATACGTTGAAGAAATTCAAGGGACATTGCACTCAAATGCGACCTTTGGCTTTCAGCACCATGTTTCTTCTTGACAGCATGTACTGTGTCCATAACATCTACAGAACATGCAGGATTGCCAAAACCCCTTGCTTTTTCCTCACCCCACTTCCATTCCCCTCAGTAGATACCTTCTGTATCACTACATCAAAGGGAGCAAACTGTGAGTTTAATAAAGACATTTATAAAAAAAAAGAACAGTGCATACACATTGTCCCAGTATTTTTTAAAGGCGGCCTGTATACCATCAGCAGTGAAAGCACCTAAATTTTCCTTGAAACATTTAAAGGTGATAAAGCTTGAGATGGCCCATGGGGAGGCTCGTGTTGGTGTGATGTCAAAGGTGTGAATCAGGTCTATAGTCATCCATTTCCATGTCGTAACCTCGCCACTTTCGAAACTGCCTTGGGGACAGTCAAACGTACTTTGGTTTGCCTCACCACTTACAAGGTTGGCCAGCCACTGTTTTCCACACTGGATATAACCATTGTAACTTGTGGATGTGTTAGCGGCAGTTCCGTGCTTCTTCCTTGAGATTTGTTTTACATGTTCGAGCTCGGTGATTGAGAGTGAACTCTTGATTGTAGGTTTATGTGCCTTCTTTTTGCAGATGTGTGCTGGCATAGAGGTTTCACAGAGGGAAAAAAAACTTCCACTCGCTGATTAAAATTTGCACCTGTTGAGAGCCCTCTGTGTTGCGCGCAACACATCAGAAGCTTGATCATTAAAAGAGGTAGGGATCTCTATACAGTTAAAAAAACATTACGGATCTCAAAGTATATGACTCCTTAATGCTTATCAAGGTTGGATAGTGACTGGTTAAAAGTTCTGAAACCTACTAGTTCCAGATAATATGAGTACAAACACAACTATCAAATTCTTTTTTTTTTAAAAAAAAAAAAAACATACCACTGTACCTTAAAAGAAATTGTGTTGCAGTCTGTGTATCTTCACAAGTGGTTGTATGCTGAGAGATCAAATTTTGGGATGTAAAATGAAAACATGTATTTAACATGTAAACCACTGGGAGGCAGTAGTGGACTCTGTCCTACAGAAACATGTATATCTGCGAAAAGTATTAAATTCTTTATCCTGACAAGAAATTAGCAAACAACTAGTCAGTATGTCAAAAAACACTTACAACAACAATGTGTTCCAATGTTACAAGTACATCAAACCTACAACTGTGATTGTTGGAGTCCGTCAACCTGGGAGTAGTTGTTAGGACACGAATGTTCAGTATATACCACATAGTTAACAGAAGTATAACTTAAGGTTCAGAAAGATGGTTTAACCCAGTGAACCAAGTCTATAACTGATCTAGGGAACTACTCCTAGATAATCTTGCATATTTATATACATTAGAGTGCTAAACTACACCAATAGCACAATGAGACATTATCTACCAATAAAACGATGGTAGCCAGTGTTAAAGCAGACAGATAATGTGGCTTCTATTACACCAAACAACATGTTGGAATATGACAGTACAACTCTCAGTATGTAATTAAAGCGGCCAGAAGCGCTGTAGATAGGCCTGGGATGTGGGAGAGTGCTCTTTATACAGAGCACTCACCACTGTACCCAGGTATGTTGTCATTATTTAGATTTATGTATATACAGAGCACTCACCACTGTACCCAGTGTTGTTTGGTGTAATAGAAGCCACATTATCTGTCTGCTTTAATACAACACTGGGTGCAGTGGTGAGTGCTCTGTATAAAGAGCACTCTCCCACACCCCAGGCCTATCTACAGCACTCCTGGGCACTTAATTACATACTGAGAGTTGTACTGTCATATTCCAACAGCCAGAAATGATACAAAGAAATAACTGAATAAGGAAAGTTATGCTAAGTGGTCCATGTGTACAGTGGGAAACATGGGAGAAGCAATACGGATCTAAAGTACAGGTGACACTAGCAGGTACTTACCAGGTGCACCACTGAAGGAGCTAACCACAGAATGGTTAGGACATCGTAATACCTACAGCTAGGACTAAGAATTATACTATGCTATGTATTGTGCTAGTGAGCCCTGACAGTAGTCCTGATAAGAGTTTGAAAATAATAGATATTATTGAACTGGAAAATTCAAGTCATGGTTACAATTTATTAAGATAGATAAGAATGCATTATACTCACCTTTTAACAAAAATAAGAGAGAAATAAGGAGAATAACATTGGCTATCAGAAATAAGCAACTTCATCAATGCCAAGAAGATATTAAGGATAAAACTAACCAATGGTAAATGTAACCCTACTGGCTGTATTGATTTTAAAAATATTATTTTGTTTTGCAACAGGTGAAATGCATATGATTCAATGATATACTGTAGTTAAATCAAAAAAAATGATTATAATTCATAGCCAAAAACTAAATAGGATTAAAAAATCAATTAAATTAATTCCAAAACTCACTAGTACTCACTGCTGATAATTGAAAATGTTGTGATGTTTCCTGAGATTTTGCACTTGATATATGCAGGTCTATAATTAATATAATTGGTAGAAATTAATTATGTGTGTGTTGGAACACGAGCTTTGACCAAAACGAGACGCAAAAGTGGGAGATTCGAAGGCTTGTTGTCAAAGTTGAAAGATTCGAGGATTTAACTAAATTAAAATGAGTTTTAGACTTAATGCTTTGCAACACAAGTCGAGTGATGGAGTTTTAGTGTTAAGAAGAACAGAAAACCGAGAAAAACCAAGAAAAACCAAGAAAAACCAAGAAAAACCAAGAAAAACCGAGAAAAGCCGAGAAGTTGAGCCTAGGGGTGACCATTGTGTGATGACACAAAAATGTATTAAGTTAAGATTGATTAATTACATAACAACTGAGCCCATTACATATACACAACTGGGGCTAAACTAATTTAGAGAAAAGGAAGCAAATGACATAATAAGATGAAAACACTGGTGAGAGAGAGACATAAAAGGAAAATGATTAAATAAAAGAGATGAAATGAGTTCAAAAAGAATAAATGATACTTTTGGCTACTGGGGGAAGTGGATATATAACAAATGTCTATGTAACAAGGCCCATCAGGCAATCCAGCCAGAGCAGCACTTCATCATTGTGCTGACCTTGGTTATGGGAGTATTTTCGGCACAACAATTGAGGTTTGTTCACATATATTTAAATAAGGAAAAAAAAAAAGGGAGAATTGGTGTAAGTGTCCTGCTTCGGCATGCAGTGAATGAGAACACTTATATAAACTATCCCAAGTATCCTACTGATAAGCAACAGGACAATAATAACACCATACGATCTTATATTTTACAGTTCATAGGGACTTATACCTTGGGGTCCCCAGTGTGTGAATAACCCTCGATAGGGAATGGATGCTATTCATTATGAGAAGTTCAACTGTACCTACAAGTATCCTGCCGATTAGCGGCCGACTCACCGGTCACTATCGCGGAGGCAAATAAAATTGCCGTTAGACGCTCAGAGGGGACAATCCCCCGCGTAATTAACGTCTCGCAAATGCTACAGAGTAGCCACCGCAATTATCGTGTGTACAATTTTATCTAATTAACATTTGGGCAGGAACAGCAGAATGCATGAACAGTTTGTGAGACATCTCGTGAAAATAAAAGATACGTATAACATGGCGAAGGGAACAGCTACTGTCTATCTGGAGCACTGAATTTGACAGGATGATATCTTCAAACTCAAATTGTTTTCAACCCTCCCTTCCATCCATTTATATCGACGCTTTGAATCCATCTTGAAAGTCCCTGGATCCTTTCGTTCACAATCACTCTATGTTTCGTAATTACATCCTTTGGATATTGCCAGTATAGCATATCCTCAGTGTGTGAGACGAAGAACATGCGATATGTTCTCATACAGAATCGAGTTTCCATGTGATTACGTGTGAACAGCTCCTTGTTGGTGGGGGTGAGTTTATCCTCTCGGAGAGCCCTAATTGTATACGAATGTGAATCAATGTATTCGGCTACTAAACTTTCCTGTTTACCTTCGTAGAAAAGGGTATCGTCCTCTCGGTATGAGAGCAGAGGGATCTGAATCCTATACCCAAACCACTGTTACGACGGTCCAAAGGCTATAAAAAAGCAACTTACGGCTTGGAATGCATCAATATACTTCCTCCATTTCTCCACCATTGCCTGTGTATCCTCATCTTTCGAGTCATCTTTGCTGAGAAGTTGGATTGTGAAGCTGCGTAAATCCAGGAGCTGATGAAGCATCGAAACAGAGACGGAAATGGAATTGATGAGCATTATGTCAATTAAGGAATTCTTGAAAAGACGAACGCACATAATTGATACGGTAAAAATGATCATCCGACCCAACAATGGCTCCTGCTTTTTCACGGTAATTATTCTGATCTTGGAGGGACATGGATGGATTTTCCCTCTCTTTCTGTAACAATTGTACTAATTCCTTGCTTTTGTTATCAAGAAGGATTAGCTGAACCTAAGAGCCAAAGAGTAGTGTCAGGATATCAAAGGCATGAAGAGGGACTCACTTGTTTGATAACTGCCCCAATAACCTTATCAATTGTGAAAACAGTATAAGCTTTCATGCCAAACATATACCGCGCGGTATCCTCAAATGTAGCTTGATCAATCTGATTGTCAAATAAGCGTTCACAACATTCTAGGAGATGACCGTAAAAATGTTCGGCGCCAAATGTGAGTGTCGTATCAAGGCCAGTAGTGCTAACATTGGCGAAGACCGTGGGGCTCCCTGGGAGGGTACCGGGTACAAACGCGGTGTCGTTGGGGTTTCGTTGCTGGTCAACAGCTATTGTTGCTTTCTCAGCCTCGGCGAGTTCAGCTCCCAGCCTTTTGCAAAGTAGGAGACGGGCGTAGAGTAACTAAGCAAAACAGGGACATCAAGGGATAATCAGTATTCTCATGCAATTAATATGAAAGCACTCAGCATGCTCACATTCAGTAATCTCAACAAAACGTACAAAGGCGTGTTTGCGAAAAACAAACCGCGACGCGAATGTTGCTTGCGCAATCCGCTTGTGGAAAGTTGAAATCCGACACTGGCGTTATTTAATAACTTTCCAGATGGAAGTGAATTCACAATCGACGGTCCCGTCAAGGTGAGGGCAGGCTTTTTAGCGCCAGTCGAACCATTATCCCGCATTTCGACATCCGCTAGTCCAGGAGCATTAGGTGAAGGAGCCCTTGATGCAGGCACGGAGGGAGGTGCAGAGGCAGAAACTGAGGCAGAAGCAGAAGCAACACTCCTCGTTCTTCTTGCCGACCTCTCTAACTGTACTTGTAAAAGCGATTGGGATTGAGATTGCGAAGCCTTTAAAACCTTCTTCCTGATGTCCCCAGATACGCGCTTACCGTTTTTTGACCGTGTACTTCCTGCCACACTACTTGAAGAACCAATATTATTACCGAATCCGAATCCGGATCCATCATCATCAGCAAACCCAAACCCATCACCGAGCACAGTGTCTTCCAGGTCCGGACCTCCAACGGTAGCGCCACCGCCAACAACAAATGCGCTATCGAACTCCCGTTGGTAGAACATAAAAAACAACGGAGTAAAGTATCGTATAAACTGTTCAATTTTCTTACGATCATATACAGGTATCGTCCCGTGTGAGCGGTCAAGAAAGGAGAGGACAAGCTTAATAGCATCCTGGAGAACTGAAATATCTTCAGTTGTGTAGGCCAATTGATACCGGGGTCGAGAATAGTTGTGACAATTAGTCTGGGCTTGAGGATGTGCTATCTGCGATGATGATGATGACTCAGACAACGCAACCGCAGGCGGCGTAACCTGTGGTGGTCCGCGTCCAAAAGTGGAATCAATTAACGAAGCCCGTTTGGCCATCTGCTGCTGTCTCACCAGCTCAATATTGGTCACAAAGGCCTTCGTTGTAATGGTTTTCTTGTCGCTCATTTTGAATGTCACGCCTTGATGATCCAAACTCTTCCAGTAATTACGCGCGTCCACCTCTCTCCACACTTTATTCCACTCCCTCTGAGCCCGTTTCCATTCCTCTTCTTTCTGCTTTAGTCTCTGGAATACAATTGGAATCGCCAGAGCAGGATTGTCTTGTATAGCTTGTACAACTTCCATTCCAGCATCACGTCCGTAGACTTTCTTCAGCAATCTTTGATGGATCGTTTTGAGCATTCCATTCCAGTTCGGTTTGAACTTATAATTCGTCCGATCTGGATCTGACATTTGGAGGATTTTGATATGAGATGGTTCAAGGGCGCTGACAGTTTTGTTCATAGCCTCTAGGTAAAAATCATACTCATGACGTTCTTCTTCGCTGCGATGTAAAGCTTCTTCGTACACGTTCTTCTTGTGGGCTACAAACCCTGAATCTTCGGAAACCCAAGATGGATGAGATACCCATTCATCATTTAGGACTGAGTTGCAGAAAGCATCACGACCTGAACAGACCACTTGGGTTTCCTAAAACGAAAGCAATCAAACCCCACTCCCATACAACCATAGAAAAAGACACTGACACTAGGGGGAAGCCTTCTATAACTAGGCCCATACTGAATACTCAAATCAGCCTTATTGGGTTTGACAACCTGCCCTACATTGCTTGCACTTGTGCTGCTCACACCATCAACATTGGTCATCCCACCTCCGGTGTCATTATTTCCTCCACCCCCGCTTCGCTCCTCCCATCCAACCATCTCCCTAAATTGGGTCATGAGGTCAGAATCTCCCAAAAAGCTTTTCGCCTGAAATACAAGCGTCCGTAAATTAATAAGCTCCTGTGTGAACAAATTAATTAGTTTTAAAAACTCGTCGTATGTTTCCCGGTTTTCCAAGAAATGATGAACGCGGTCAAAGAAAGTCGAGTCTTGCAGTATTTGGGTTTCTAACTGCGTTTGGTAGTGCAGGTGAGAAGGATGTTGGATGGGCGGGTGAAACTGGGCTTGAGAGTAGATATCAGGGTGCGAATGCGCAAGTTGCGGTTGTTGCTGATATACATCATTATAAGGTAGCCCAGCCACCTCCCGATCACTATCACGGTGTGAAGCAGGAGTGTCATGGTGAAGCTTGGATTTTTTAGCCTATAAAAAGATGAAGAAATACACCTAATGAAAGGAGCAAAAAAAGATAACAAACTTTACTAGGCCCCATTCCGGTAGCGGCGCCCCCAGAAAGAGTCTTCAAAATCGAACTGGCGATTCCCCCCACATCCTTCTCAACAGTTTTCCTTTTTCTCTTCTGGGGCGACGTCGTCGTTGCCGACCCCTGCAGTTGCGTTCTCTCTTTATCGTCGCCGCGATCTTTGTCCTTTCTCCTCACTTTCGTCGGTGCATCGGGTCCTTGCGCCTGAGTTCGTGCTTGTTGCTGTGCCTGCATTTGAGCTTGGATAGTCTCAACGCTTTGAGTGAACATTTTCATTAGGTTCGATTGGCCCTCTGCGGTGCCGTTGTCACCTGCATTTACACCAAACCCTGTCCCATCTTTGGGTAGAAACATTTTGAACTCTTCTAGTAAATCGGGAGCGTTGCTGAACAGAAATACGATATGTTTGAGGACCTAGATTGCAAACAAGGATATAAGAAATGAGGTCTATAGTCGCCTAGTATGTAAAGAAAGGGAATGAAACAGAGAGGAAAATGAATATAATAATCTAGTCAGCGGATACACCGCATGTGATACAGGGAGACAGAAAACGGCGAGGTTCAAAGCAAAAGAAAACGAAGAAGGAAAAGGTGCGGGACGACTTGACTTGTAGCCCTCAGTCTTAAAAAGTACACTCACTTCTTCGGGGTTCGTGTTAAAGTCCCGCAACAGATCCAAAAACAATTGATACGAAGCCGGGTCATCAGCATATCGTTCTTTAATCCGATTAACGTATTCAAGTGCTTGTTCGGTAGGTTGAAGTTCGGAAGGATGGGTTCCTGGCGGAAATGAAGACGTCGAGTTCGAAGTGGCAGAGGTAGCGGCCGCGAATAGGGAAGCACCAGCGGGAATAGATGCATTAACACCGTCAATGCTTGAAGCAGCAGCACTAAGAGCGCTAGGAGCATCATTAATAACAGTGGCACCGACAACAGGAGAGACAGGCATAGGCGTATCAACATGCTCAAGAGCGAAGTGGCTCTCGGGTGGGTGAAAACGTGAGTGTCCAAGCGATAAGTGCACATCGCCAGCCTTCTCACCACCACTCACACCCCTGGCACTCTGCATCATAGTCCCCTGGGGAGTGGTAACCCTAATCATACTATTTCCTCCGTCATTTGGATCAACCATACACTCAATCCTATATCCCGGTGGTAAAAAGGTATTAAACCCCTGGATTAGACTCGGATGTCCTGCGAAAAGCAACGATACGCGTTCAATCACACCGGGGGTATCAATCCTACAAGTGCGAATTACTTCCTTCTGATAAAATGTTTCATTTTAGGACAATACCTCTGACTCTTAAAGTCCTTCATGATCTCCAGAAAATGATTATACACATCGGGGTTAGTTTGGAACCGGTTCTTCACTTCATCTAAATAGCCAAGCGCATCATTTACATTTAACGAGCGCGTGGGGTCGAGGGACCCAAACACGGCCGTCGATGTTGTAATGGCTGTTGCACTTGCAAACGAACCTAAGCCCATGCCAGAAATATTTGCGGAACCCCCTCCCGAAACAGATGCCAAGACTGAAGCAGGAGTAGAAACTGAGGCGGACATTGCACGATAAAAATGGGGAGGGGGAGGTGAAGAAGAGGGGGAGGAAGGCGAGGTGGATACAGGATTTGGCCTGAAGTTGGAATCATTTGGGCGGGCCGATTGTTCCTGCTGCACGAGTAACGAAGAAGGGTGAGGTACCTCCCGCTGGTGCTGTTGTTGCCTTTGTTCATCGACTGGCTGGGGATCTATACCGACAGGCAAATTCGTATTCAACGAATCTGGGTGGGAAAGCGGTAACGCTGAGGAACCATGTGGCTGACATGATTCTTCTCCCTTACTACGCGTCCCACAAATGTCTTCTTTCTCTTTCTTCTCATCTTTGTGACCATTCTCAACACTTGCCCCAACAATCCACGTTGTCTGAATCTGGGAATGCGAAGTACTGTCTTCACCAGCTTTCGTGTTCTGACTTTGCATCATCGTCCCTTGAGGTGTCGTAACCCTGATCATACTCCCCCCATCTTCACGATCAGTCATACACTCAATCCTATACCCCGGTGGCAAAAACGTATTAAATCCTTGAATTAATGTCGGATGACCGGCAAACAGCAATGAGACGCGTTCAATAACTCGGGGTGTGTCAATCCTATATTTTGAATATGGATTTGGTTTTATGAAATGATGGTAAGGATAGAAAGAACGGGTCGCGCATAGTTTTAAAAACTTACCTCTTACTCTTGAAATCTTTCATAATCTCTAAGAAATGATTATAAACATCAGGCTTAGTCTGGAACCTATTCTTTACTTCGTCTAAGTACCCAAGGGCGTCATTGACGTTCAGCGAACGGTTTGGATCGGGTGATACTCCGGCTGTAATGGCTGAGCCCCCACCAGGACTATCAGCGTTCGCAAACCCTGTTCCCGATCTTTGGGCATAAGAAAGAGGAGGGAAAGGAGAGGTATCACTAGCATTATGAGTGCGTATATGTTCTTGTTGTGGAAGTTGAGGTGTTCCACTCCGCTGTTCACCCGCAAGCTCTAGATCTGCACCTAAACTTACATTTACATTTGTGTTTAAAATTGATCCAAACTGAGAGTCCGTCCCTGGCGCTGGTGAAGCTTTAGGAGAGGGTTGTTCTTGTTCTTGTCGAGATAGGAGGGGCTCCTCCACAACACCCAATTTATCTTCTTCTGAGTCACGCTGATCCTGAATTCCAGCTATTTTATCATCATCGAAACGTTGTTCAGGGGGGGGAGATAATGATGAGGCGGGCTTATGGCCTGCAACTTGCGCATCATGCGTGGGGTTTTCGGTCCCGCGTGGAACTGATGAATTGTCATCAACTTCAGGTTTAGTGTTGCCTTCGTCCTTCCCATGTTCGGTAATTATTTGGGCCCATTGTGATTGTGTCTCAGTATCAGGATAAGAAGGTATGTGATTGTTTATCGACGCGGTTATGGATGTCACTGACAATGGAGCGAATGACGATGGAGGAAGTTGAGATACGGGAGTAGAACTACGAGGTGAATTGGGTGATTTCAAGTCCAATGTTACGCTATGTAATGGGTTTAACCTGGATACAAGCTCGTTGGAGTCCATACTTCTATGAATGAACGATACTTGAGCAAGCAATTTATGTTCCCGGCTTTTGAAAGCCCGACGCAAATTTCCCGCGCGTCACATTCTGACTGGACTTTGACTATGGCTGGACGGGTTCCGATGCCAGAAGCTTTAAAAATGCTATATTCACAATTTCCGCTACGTTATACGGCTGCTATTCTACCACCGCCCTTGAATGCCTCGAGTTCCGCACCTGTGTTGTGGATTGCTCCGCCATTAGCAACATCTAAATATCTTAGTACAGACGTTGAATGTTTAAAGTGGCAGGCTTATATTGCCCTACGGGGTCTCAAAGATATTAATATACGATGGGATATTTATTCGTCCGGTGGAATTGATGGTAGACTTCCCTGTCTTTGGATTCCGCCTTTAGATTCAGAACGACAGTTGTCCAGGGGTGAACTGTTGGGCGCAAGGACAATACCAGGATGGGCCGACGAGATTCAGGGGGAACATGTGTGGAATACTGAATCGGAAGGATACATTGACGAGAATGCCAGGGATGAAAGTCGTGCGTGGGTGGCACTTTTGGAAGGCGTAGTTCATGCAGCCCTCGTGCGTCCGTTTCCTGTTTCATTTTCTCCTACTGATGATCCTACGCCCCAAGTTGATACACCAATCGACACCTTCTCCACTTTCGGCATGGCTTTATTCTCCTTCTCCAGCGTTGTCTCATATGTCAGCTACACTATGTCCACCTCCGGCACCTATGACTGGTTACAATTCTGTTATTCCCTGTCAAGGGACTAATATACAAGCGTTGAGTTTGCACCAACGGTATCAAGAAGCCATTTCGGCCCTTTCGGAAAGATTAGGGACTGACAAATGGTTCTTAGGATCATCGTAAGCTCTCCTGAATCGCAAATGGCCGTTGATTGACCTGGCTTTACAGTGGTCCAACACCACTCGACGCCCTTATTTTTGCGTATCTACATATAGCTTTGCATCCCCAGGTAAAAAATATGGAACGCGCACGAACAGAAATCACACACCATGTAAATTTGGTCGCTTGGGAACGCAAAGTGCGATTCATTGTTCAAGGAGCTTTTAAGGCTGTTTTTTCATGAAAGGAACTGTGAATTTGTTGACCTAAACGGAAATAATACTGTTGCCGAAAAGGACGGAAGGAGATAGACTAAAAGGTGATATAGAAGAAGTGCTCGCATGTGAAAGGCAAATAAGTCACTTTAAAATACATACTTATCGTCACATCATCAGATTATGCATCTCACCAATCAGTCAGTCCACCCTGAGGAGGTCAAAAGCATTAAACGAACCATAATCTTGAGTACCGCTATTGGTTCATTTTGACGTCTCCACCCGAAATTTGCCGCTAGCGGATCTAAAACATCTTACAAATGTATCCCGTAAGTTGGAGTAACCTCTAACAACTAGTTTTTATTCTAATTGAACTAGTGTTTTTATTTTATTTACTGACTTTGTCTGCGTTTGATGATACTTCTGCTTATGTTCCTGGTTTATGTCCTGGATCTTCAAAATTCCCATCGCTGGCCCTCCTAGATAACTGAGTTTTCCCACCATACCTATCTTGTTCTCTAACGTTATTCACATTTCGTTTGTTGTTTTTTGTTACTTAAAAATCAAAGTCAGAGTGAGATGACGGCACAGGCTATTTGACTCTCTGCTAATCGTGCTACCTGTGGATGTGGCTGGCCACTTTCAGAACCGTGCGCTCTGTTAAGCGGTAAATAATAGTTCCTGTGTCGAAATATCAACTTTCGTCCCCTCCTCGAAATTCTTGTTCGTTCCCACACAATACAAATATAAAAGAACAAGACCTCTTGTGAAGGCACTCCTCCCTTCCTCACGGTTTCTCGCCTGATCTGATTCCCTCGTGGTTTCGCGCCATGTCCGACACCGAAAAACAAGGAGCTGAACACGGCTCTCAGCATAGCGAATACTCTGAAGATCTTGACCTGAGTCTCCTTCACGAGGCCCATGCTGGTCGTCTCGTTGTTGATCCTGAAGAGGCAAGGGTCGAATTTGGTACAGTATTTGATGATGTTTTATTGTTATAGATGGATTACCTATTTTTTTTATATCCCCAGGTGAAAAGGTTGCGGCACGTCTGAAGCTCAACAAACGAGGGAATAAAGTCCTCTGGCCCCAACCTTATGACACTCCCGAAGATCCCCAAAACGTATGATAAATGAATTCACCTACATTCCCCAGATGATATATTTATCGTTGTCTTTTGCAGTGGAGCATCTTCAAAAAGAACTATCTCCTTCTGATCATAACATTGGCGGCCATTACTCCAGATTTTAATTCTGGTGTCGGTATCGCAGCTATCTTTGCCTTGGCCACTCAATTCGATACCTCGACGGGCGAGATCAATAATCTGACTTCTAAGTATTACAAGCTTATAGTAATTTTTTCTTTGTTCTAGTTTTTGACTTGTCGTGTAGTTGGTCCATCTTCCTCCTCGGGTGGGGAGGTCTATTTGCTGTTATGCTGATGCGCCGTTATGGCCGCCTGCCAATCTTATTCTGGTCTCAGGTATGTTCCGAGTACGATTATGTTTAGAATACACACCTTAATTATCAATACCGATTAGCTTATCTCCGTCGGATTCCTTGTTGGTTGTACGTTTGCGCCGAACTTACGCACATTCGCAGCCATGCGGTGTTTAACGGCATTTTTCGGGTAGATTGTTTCGATATTAAATTCCGTCATCGGTCTCATGTCATCGATTATCTCTTAGGACGTGCCCGCAAGTAACCGGTCTTTATGTCGTGACCGACCTCTTCCCATTTCACTTACAAGCCCGTAAGCTCAATTTGTGGACGTTTGGTTTTATTAGTCCGTAGAATTTTCTGTTTCTGAAATATGGGTTAGACTGATGAGTATCAGTTTCACCATTTCTTTCACCTTTTGCCTTCGGTTTCCTGGTGGCTCGCACAACATGGCGCTGGGCGTATGGCATAGCATCTATTTATGGCATCATCGTCGTTGTTCTTATCGCACTTTTCATGGAAGAAACGTAAGGATAATATAAACTATCTATTCTAATTCTCATCATGTATTAGCATCTTCGACCGCGGTATCAAACCCCTCCCCCAACGGCCTTACACCGGTCTCAAGTATAGATTTCATACCCTCATCGGCATTACTGGCTGGGAAATGGCGAAATATCGTGTGTCCCTTTGGGAAGCTTTCATTAGTCCCTTTCGTGTCGTATGGAGGCCACAGCTTTTAATGGCTTTGATCTACGAAGTATGTATTTTTTTCGACTATGTGCTTTGAAGCCGGGTCCTTACTTCATGGTATGATAGGGTGTTCTGTTTGGTTTTTCTATTGGTATAAACGTCACGTTTGCAGTATTCTTGGGTCTACCCCTCTCCATGGGTGGGTACAATTTCAAACAATTCTCAATTGCTGGTTGTTATGCAACTCCAATTATTGCGGTTCTTATTGGCGAAACGATTGGACGATATGGAAACGATAGCATTGCCAACTTCTTCATCAAGAGGAATCACGGTGTATTTGAAGCTGAAATGCGTCTCTGGTAGGTACATCACTTGATTTTACCTGTGTTGCACTGATTACGTGTCCCCTATTTATAAGGATGTGCTATCTCGCTTTACCTCTTTACATATGTGGCTTCGTGGTCATTGGTGCTGCTTTCCAAAAGCATCTTACCATCGGCGCATTGGTAAATCATATACAAGATCTTAAAAATAACGGTATAATTTTATTTTCCTCTTAGATTATGGGATGGGGAATTGCTGAAACCGCTGTGATGATGACCACTGTCGCAATCTACGCGTATGCGAATGATTGCTTCCCTCGCCATCAAGTGAGTCTTTCATTGCCGGTTGGACTTAAATATCTATAACATGCAAAAAAAGGGTGAAATTTCGGCCTTAATTAATTTGGCTCGTACGCTTGGTGGATTCGCCGTTGCTTATTTCCAAGTTCCATGGGCAACGAGCCGCGGCGCCCTTCAAACATTCGGTGTCGAAGCTGCAATCGTTGCAGCTTTATTCATAATGTTGATTCCCCTGTTGCAGATCAAAGGTCGGGCATTCAGAGAAAAATACTCGATATAAAGTGTCATGGGAAAGGATCTTGTTTCTATGCTTCACGATGGTTGATGTATGATAGGTAACTAACGATGACAATTTTGATATTTCTTTTCGGTTATTCGTAATCAAAAGTTGTATATTTGAAAACAAGTATCTAGTCGATTAGTCTGGCAAGTCAGTACCAGATCTTGTCACACCAGGATTCTGAGAATATAAGTGTTTAGCAAGGACTTTGCCGAAACGGGTTGGGCCAGCGTCCAGACGAACAGCGGAGTTCACACTGGATCCTCTCACCAGAGGTGCCTGGTGCACCGGAACCCTTGCATGTGGGAACAAGTTGAAGAAAAGAATACCCAAGCAAAGTTCCCCAATTTAACCATCCCCCCCCCTGTTACTTGTATGTTTCACTTTTTTTATCTTAGGCAAATTGCATGTAGACCACTGATTATCTCTTTAGTGACCTGGACTCATATGGTGATATGTATTTGAACCCCCCAATCGCCATCATCAAGTCAAAATCTCTGTCCCTTCTAAAAATGTACAATAGTAATACCACTATGTAATAGTCACGATTTTCTAGAAAGCTGAAAGGAATCCTTTTTTTTCTCAGCTAATCCATATGCATGAGAGGTAAAGAGAGAAGATAAATGGTTATCATTGTCCACAGAGGGTGCGAGAGATGCAACAGACATGAAGCATCAAAGACCAAGAGTAAACTGTCATGTCAGACATCACCCACACACAGTATAACCACCTGAAAGAGTCTGTGCAGACCTTTACCCATACCATCAACAAAATAACATTCTTGCAATAGATGTCAACCACTCCTCACCAGTAGAGAGCCTAAAGTGCAGTGATGTCAAAAAATGTAAACAATCAAGCAAAATAAAGTATAACCACTGTTATGCTACGCGAACCATCCGAACTAAGCAAACCTCGGTATCACCCTCGCAAACTGAACTTCATTGTTTCAGTTTCACACACCTTTCTGAACCCCGAACTTATGAACAAAAACCTATGCGAACTATATGCGAACCTTTAGTCATCCGTACCTATGAACCATATGACTCCTTCCGCTTATCAACCTTGCGTAACCTTGCTTATGCTTTGCCCCTGTACTTTACCTTATTAGTATAGTTTACACCCACGATGTCAACGGGCTGACTAACTATGTCCACTAGATATATAAACCCACATCATGTACATAGTTCTTCAGTTCTGAAATCGAATCAACTACTCGACTTCCTTTCTCACATCTGAATTCTTCTCTTGTCCGAACCTATCCCGAACCTCTGTCCAAATTCAGGATGAGCATATTGAGAGGGTGCAACACATAAGTTGAAGCCAAGTCCCACCTTGTGAACCTTTTTACCCAAACCTTATGACCTCGGAACCTCAGGTCGTAACAACCACCATCCAAAAAATGTCATCAGGAATTAAGAAATATGTCGCAGACAGGAAGCAAATTGCCTGTAAGAACAGATGAAGATTGAAAGGGATGCTGAGAATAACACAATTGGGATTGAAGGGGTATCTAAATGAGTAATAGCCCAAATAACAACCACACCATCATTATGTTGCTAGCACATCCTTTGCAGACATTGCATTGCAACAAAGAGAAGGAGGGACAAAGTAGCTGGGAAATGGGAAGGACAGAAAAAGAGGATATGTGGTCAGTGAGAAGACACATACAGTGGTACCTTATGGACAGTTACCGGATATACCACACAACACAGTATTAATAACTGCACACTTATGAGTATAACCCACAAACATAAACAAACAACCATTAGATGGAAGCATTTTAAATGGCTTTCTGAGCCCTTGCATACATGCAAGGGAACTCATTCCTTCTCACTTCGATGCACATTTGCACTTTCTTTGACATCCCTGCAAATAACCCACACTAGTAATTCTTTCATTCCCCCCCACACCCATACCCATTCACATTAAATATACAACATTAGAATAGCCCTAGCTAATCATCCATTACACACCCATAATAATACAAATAAACAATCAGCCAGTGAAAGGTAAAATAAATAGAACACAGAATCAGGAGACAGTGCATCAGAGGACCCGCCCACCCGGCAGCTACCTCTGACACTCCAACTGAGCTATGCTGACACACTGGGGACCCCAAGGTATAAGTCTCATGTATATTACATAAGATATGCAAATAAATAGTTCAAATATTTAAAGACCTTTAAAACAGTCTTAAAGTTCTAATATCATAGTCCCTATAAAAATATTGTTTATTTATACTCTTTTACAACTTAAAAATTACCCTATAAGTCTGTTTTCAACTTGAAGTATATCTGTTTTTTATAGGACTTTCTATAGTCAAAGTATACTATGGCTTAGAAAATTAAGCTATATTTTTGATGAAAAGTAAACTTCAAGATTAAAGAATCATTGAAATATTTAAATACATATAAAACTGTGATATTTGTGAATGGATATTACAACTATTAAGTTAATTCATACAGTGTAGTTTGTTTGAATTATAAAAGGTTTTTATAGTGATTGCCCACTCATTGCCTGCTGCATTACCCATTCATCACTCATTCATCACCCACTGCATTATGTGCAAATTTCATGTAGATACAAACTGTTTACAAGGAAAGAGGACTGCATGATGAAATTTGCACATGATGCAGTGGGTGATGAATAGGCAACAAATAGGTGATGAGTGGACAATCACTATAAAAACCTTTTATAATTCAAACAAACTACACTGTATGAATTAACTTAATAGTTGTAATATCCATTCACAAATATCACAGTTTTATATGTATTTAAATATTTCAATGATTCTTTAATCTTGAAGTTTACTTTTCATCAAAAATATAGCTTAATTTTCTAAGCCATAGTATACTTTGACTATAGAAAGTCCTATAAAAAACAGATATACTTCAAGTTGAAAACAGACTTATATCACAGGTTTTCCCTGAGTCTCATGTATATAAACCCTCATGTAAATACAATGTAGACTCAGTTTTGATATCGACCTTGGTCGATATCTAATAAACAAACTATTATCTGTTCTTCTTTGTCACTTATTAATCTATCTCTGACTTCAGCTGTCGTCGACTCAACCTTGACGGTCTTGCTCATCGTTGACACTAAGTCACACCTCTTAATCTACTCCTACTATAGTCATTGACCTCAACTTCGTCTGATTCTATTGTTGACTAGTATAGTCAGCATTATCACCATTAAATTGGGGACATACACTTGGGGTCTAGGAAGAGGGCACAGCATATAAGCTGAGGCCACGTCCCCAACTCAGTTGAACTTCCAATCAATAATCTCGAAAGAGTTATCAATTGTGAGATCAACTACAAACCTAAGGTATCAGACCTTGACAGGGTGGCAGCAGCTACAAATGATAGAAGATGATAGAAAATGATAGAAACAGATAGAAACAATAATAAAAATGAATAGAAATAAAAAGGAAAAGGAAAAGAACACAGAAAAGAATAATAAGAAGCATAAAAAGATAATGTTTTGTAGTTTTGAAGTTATGAGCTGTTTTTGTTGATTGATGTTGCACTATTTAATGTTTTTGTTATTTTGGAGTCAAGGGTGCAGGATACATAACAGTTAGTATAGGCTTAGTGCAGTATTACCAGCCCTGGCTGTTGGAATATTTATATAAGGATATGTCAGGGTTCATTTTTACTTTTTCTTATTCTACCCCCTATATGCCCCTATTCCTTTACTTCTGTTTCTCCAGTTTTTATTTTCAGAAATCACACTCATTACCACTGACTATCCATTTATTCTATATTCAATTCCATAGTCAATGTCTCCCATTTTCATATTCCACTCCTTTTCCTAATTATGCCACCTTCAATGCATTCAACTATGTTGATCTGGTTGATACTAGCACTAAGCCTCCAGCTTAGCTTGGTCTCTATTCCTGTGAGATATTGGTGATAACACCGATGCATATATAACTATGTAACCACCTAGTGGGGGTTCCCTAAGTGTCAAGGTCTGATACCTTAGGTTTGTAGTCGACCTTGCAATCAATAACTCTTTCGAGATTATTGATTGGAAGTTCAACTGAGTTGGGGACGTGGCCTCAGCTTATATGCTGTGCCCTCTTCCTAGACCCCAAGTGTATGTCCCCAATTTAATGGTGATAATGCTGACTATACTAGTCAACAATAGAATCAGATGAAGTTGAGGTCAATGACTATAGTAGGAGTAATATTGAGAGATGTAACTTAGTGTCGACAATGAACAAGACCGTCAAGGTCGAGTCGACGACAGCTGAAGTCAGAGATAGATTAATGAGAGACAAAGAAGAACAGATAATAGTTTGTTTATTAGATATCGACCAAGGTTGATATCAAAACTGAGTCTACATCATATTTACAAGAGGGTTTATATACATGTGAGACTCAGGGAAAACATATGATACATGAGTGTTGTTACAATCATTAGTAATCAGTGAAATGAATGTATGGAGAAGGTAACCCAAGGGGTTACCAGAGTGAAAGTATTTCCTATGGAAAATACTGAGGAGTCCGAGGCAATCAAATTGGTATTGAGTTGGTGAATCGAAGGTGGATCAAGGGTGTTGAAGCATAGTAATGTAATATAATGAGTGAATACGAGTATGGGGAAACTTCGATATATCCGATAATGAATGATTATATGTTACGTACGGATGATCGTGTGTCAGTTCCTGACACCCTTGAGCATTTTGACAGCGTAGGATCTGATTTTTCAGAGTACTTTGTTTATAGGTAGCGTGGGTAGTGGCATTGGTGCAGGGAAGAAAGAATAGAAATGATCTTCTGGATATAGGCAGGGTGGCATGAGGAAAAGTTCTTCAATGGGGATGAAGATGTAACGAGAATGATAAGGAAGGGAGGAGTACAGTTGTACACATTCATAAGGCACATCAAAACCAATGTGCTCGAAGGCGAATTCTAAACTAGCAGTTGCAATGACTCAAATAACTTAATAAGGAGGGGTGCAGTGTGAGACAGTGAAGAAACAGTTAATGTGATATTGCCCCTCGAAACCTAGTATTGTGATAGCATCTCTATACTTGATGGTTTTGAGGAGACTGAGATTTGAAACCTTACTTCTAGTTGATATGTCTTTGGACATGAGCGGGTATTGAGGCCATAGGGTGTCAGGATTGATTGGGAGTTGACTACTCAAGCTTTGATACACATAAACTTCTGTTTCAAGATCTTCAATAGAAGAAGGGAGAGGAGTAGTAGGGTGAGTAGGGGGTTGATCATCCATGTCCGATTCAAATGGAGGTTGATAGCGAAATCGGGAGATATAGGAAGAAGAGGAATTAGAATTAGTTAAAGTGTTTTGTGTAGTTATGTTAAAAGAGAACATTTTGGAGTTTTGCAGTTAAGGCAAGATGGCGGTGTGGAGGTTTGATGAGCAATCATGGGGTTTCTGGAGGTTGTTAGTTATATGAACCCCTTTTTGGGCTCCAACAGCTGGATTTGCTCTCAGGAGTAGTCTTGCATGTCGCTAAAGGTCCAAAATGCCAAAGAGGGAACATTAAAGGTGATGTGAATGAATTGGGGCCCATACTTTTGGTGTGCAATCACCCTTGTGATTCCAACAGGGGTGTAAGGGCAATGTTTCCTTAGGCTGTAACTATTTCCGATAACAAAGGCTCCTTGAAATCCTCAGATTATGATAGGTTTGGCATAGTGCAGGGTTTCTATTATTTCCAAGTCTTCTAGCTCCTTATGATAAGTCTTCATGGGTGTTGGGGCTGGCCATACAGTAGTGGGACTTATCCTAATATTGAACTTTTCTCCGAGATCAACATATAATCAGAGTTCCGTTTGGAACAGATGATAGCTGGGTCAAGTCAGATATAGGATGGGAATGAAGTTGGAATCCTTGGGAATGGGATAAGGGGTATCATATTCTGTTTCATCCTCTGACGAGTATGTAGGGGAGGGTGAGGGGAGAAGGTGGTCAGGGTGAAACTGCCGGTCAATAATATTGTCTCGATCGTAGAAATCACATTCCCAGAACATGAGGGGAAGAAGGGGAAGGGTAAAGGGATGAGGGAAAGAAAAGTCTAATTGTGTTTTTAAGTGTTTTTAGTGAATATGAGAAAAACGGTGAAAATAATCAAAAAATTTCTGGAAGGTGTTACACCGGGTTATCCTTCCTTTTATTTATTTTCCATATTATTCACATTCATTTATCTTGGTTTCTATGTTATTTTACATTTCCCTTTAGAACCTAAACCCATTTCCCTCTTTTCCACATCCTTCCTTGTGATCCAGGTATATGTTGACCTGGTCATAATCGCTGTATCACCTATTTCTTTATTTACATTCATTACTCTTGGTTCTAACTCCTTTTCATCATTTTACATATGATTGTTACTTATTCCCTGCTTTTCCCCTCCCCATTCCCTTTATTTTGATATGTATCGTCTCGATTCATCTGATCCTGGGCACTAACCCTTTGGGCAACCTCAGGCTGGAGCCCCGAGAGTTTCAGTGATAAGACTCAATATGGTGATGAGCCTATTGATGCATATATAAGCCCGTAGCACCTAGCAGAGTTTCCCTAAGCTTGATCTCTTAGAAAAACCTCCTGCTAGGTGAGTATTATATTTACATCGTTGATAATATACTTAGGAAAACCTCCTGCTAGTACTATCTACTCTGAGCAGTCGCCCTAACATCTTCATTCACATTTGTTACCCTCAATTTTAATTCCTTTCTATCATTTTATACATGATCACTATTTATTTCTTTCATTCCCCTTTCCCATCCCTTTATATTTTGATATGTATTATCTTAATCCATCTGATTCAGATGCTAATCCCTCAGACAAACTCAGGTTAGAGCTCCGAGGGTTTCAGTGATAAGACTTGATATGGCAATGAGCCTATCAATGCATATATAAGCCTGTAGTACCTAGCAGAGTTTCCCTAAGCTTGATCTCTTAGGAAAACCTCTTGCTAGGTGAGTATTGTATTTAGATCATTGTTTAATATACTTAGGAAAACCTCCTGCTAGTCATCTACTCTAAGCAGTCACCCTAACAAGTTCAGGACTACCACACCCTCAATGAGATCACTATCAAGAACCAGTACCCCCTCCCCCTCATCTCTGAACTCATCAACAAGCTTTGGGGTGCAAAGCTGTTCACTAAACTAGATGTTTGGTGAGAATACAATAACATTCAGATCAAGGAGGGAGATGAATGGAAGGGCACATTCCAAACAAACTGAGGACTCTTTAAATCTCTTGTTATGTTCTTCAGACTCACCAACAGCCCAGCCACCTTTTAGACAATGATGAATGAGATCTTCGAAGACCTGATCACACTTGGAGTGGTCACTATGTACATTGACAACATTCTTATTGTTAGGGTGACTGCTCAGAGTAGATAATTACTAGCAGGAGGTTTTCCTAAGAGATCAAGCTTAGGGAAACTCTGCTAGGTGCTACAAGCTTATATATGCATCAATAGGCTCATTGCCATATCGAGTGTTATGTATCCACTTCTTTCACTAGCTGGAAACACCTGCTATTCTTTTTAAACTCTTACATCCCTTGTTTTCATTATTTTTATTTTATTTTAATCATTTCTCTCTTTCACCAGTGTTTTTTCAGTTTATTACTTCATTTGCTTCCTTTTCTCTAAAATAGTTTAGCCCTGAAATCTGTATAAATAATGGGCTCCTGCATATGTAATTAATCTATCACTTATCTTAATACATTTTTGTGTCATCACACAATGGTTGCTCCTAGACTAAACTTCTTGGCTTTTCTTGGTTTTCTCTTCTTCTAAACACTAAAACTCCAACACTTGACTTGTGCTGCAAGGCATTAAAGTCTAAACTACATTTTATCTAGTTAAATCCTTGAATCTTTCAACTTTGACAACAAGCCTTTGAATCTCCCACTTTTGCATCTTGTTTTGTTGTATTCTCATACTCTGGCATTCACACAATTAATTCCAATCAATTTTATTAATTATCAACAAGTATATATTGAGTGCAAAATCCAGGAAACATCACATCAAGTCTTATCACTGAAACCCTTGGGACTCCAGCCCAAGGTTGCCTGAAGGGTTAGCACCTAGGATCAGATGAATTGAAATGATGCATATCAAAATAAAAGGAATGAGAAGGGAAAAGAAGGAAATAAATAGCAATCATATGTAAAATGATGAAAAGGAGTTAGAACCAAGAGTAACAAATGCAAGTGAAGAAATAAGTGATATAGTGATCATGACTGGGTCAACATATACCCAGATCACAAGGAAGGATGTGGAGAAGAGGGAAATGGGTTTAGGTTCTAAAGGGAAATGTAAAATAACATAGAAACCAAGATAAATGAATGTGAATAATATGGAAAATAAACAAAAGGAAGGATAACCCAGGAGCAAACCCTGACACTTATCTTCACCCAGACATAGGAAGAACATGATCAGATCACTCACCAAGTCCTTGAACATCTTCAGGAAAACCAGCTCTACCTTAAATGTGAATTTTCAAAGTCTCAGATTGAATATCTGGGACTCATCATCTCTGAAAATTCCACAGGCATGGATCCAGCAAAGGCAGCAGGTGTTAGGAACTGGCTGACCCCCTCCAGAACTTGAGCATTTCTGAATAATTGGAGTGTCTATATTCATGACTAGAAATGCCATAGCTCAAGAGAGTGCAAGTCCTTTTTTGTCAGTCCAATTCCTGACTGGAGTCTCTGAGTCTCTGAGGGTTCTTGATGGATCATGAAATGATTCAAATGAACATTTACTATATTTTTTTGAATACAATGCATCCTCAATACAGCAAAAGAAATTAAAGGATAGATTTTTATATTATCTTGCATGAACAATTTTTCCAATCCTTGATTCACTCAATTTCACTCAGATTCACTGATGCACTAAAACTGTCATGTGACTTTGTCCACAGGCCACACCGTGGACACTTTCCCAGTGGATAGAATTGCGAGTCCATCCAAGTCATGTTGCATTCATTTAACTTCACCGTCTCTGGAAAAGTTCAAGGTTTGCGAATTGTGATATTGTGTAATTTATTTAAATAAGGATAGGTGTCTATTTTCGCATATTTGCCAAGGAAATAGCAGATACTACCGGCTTAAAGGGATATGTGAAAAATGATTTTCCCGTGAGTCCGAGCCTATTAGCAAGAAAGTTCAATATGATGTTGTACTCCAGACAGGCACAATATCTGGTGTAGTCCAGGGAGATCTAAATGGTCTAAAAGAATTGTAGGTAATAGATGCCAAAAGACCAGTGCTTAGCTATCTACTCTATTCTCCAATTAGCAAAGATGCAATTAATCGAGGCCCAGCTGCTGCACAAGTTACTAAAGTTGAAATCACCAATGAAAGGCCAATAACTGAATTTGAATATCAAGATTTTGTCGTAATACGCAGACAAAAATAGTCATTTTAGATTTTGAGGAGGGTGGTTCAACTGCATGCACTGGCAGTACAATAGATAGACATTCAATATTTGCTTCCGACTTAGTAATCATTAATCTGTACCATGTCCTTGTTGAGTGATCCAGAGTAAGTAAATCAGAGATTTGGCAGTCTGTTCTAAACAAGTAAACTGTCTTTAGTTTTTTGATTCATCAATTACGATTGTCATATCTTCGATATGTGGATGACCCCTACGGCCCACGCATATTGTCTCTGAATCCGGGATATTCAACCAACCCGCGCATCATAGCTTCAGGCCTAGCAGATACGGAAACTTGGCCAGAGCTCGTGTTACCGACAACGCCTACATCCGAACACGGCGAGCTAACAAACGGAGACAACAAAAAAAGGCAAAATTCGGGGTTTCCTGGTGCAAACCTGAAGTACACTCAAACCATTGTTGGTCAGAACAGGACGGGCGGGGTGGGTATGCGCGTCAATGCGAAGCGTGTATCTTCAATAAAAGATTCGGCTCCAGTCACTTTCAGGCGAGAGGAGATTGAACATTCTAATGGAAAAAGAATACGCTCCGATAGCGAACCTACACCTATCGCACTTACTCCTTTTCAAGGACCCGACCCACACCCGGACAGGCCTGCTCATAATACATTGTTGAAGCGTAACAGTATGGATATGACTGCATTAGAACAAGCACCTACACCGCCCGCAGCGGAGCATCGGGAAGTTGAGCCCTTCATGCCACCGTTTGCCAGAGCCGCAGAAATGGAAGCCCGTAGGAAGCAGAGATTACGCTCACGGTTTGCATCAACGGAGGCACAAATGCGTCCAATAGTACCGAAAAAGGAACTCTTAAACCCAGAAGTATCAGATGACGATGATCTGTCGGCCGGCGAAGTATCAGACTTAGATGGTGCCGATCTTCCTCTCGAAGGGGAAGAATTCTCCGATCCGTACGTTTGTTGTTACTTTCCCTCTTTAGTTCGTAATATTGCAGCAGTGATGAATCTTTTGGTCCTCGCATTATTCTTGATGGCTCAGTTTCTGACGGCATGTTGTCGACAAGCAATTCTGGGGGTTTATCAACTTCGCGCTCGTCTGGTGCCACAGGAACCTACGATCACCTTCAACCAAATGCTACACGAGTCCCACCACATCCTCTTCATGCCATCGAAAGTAGCCGATTTGGAGAGCCCTCTGAAACAGATTCCGCCCACGTAGAACGGGGTTCCACGAATGCCAAACACGACGTAGCCCCGCAACGTACGTTTAGAAGCGAAGGGTCCTATTTTGAGCTCGTTGTTCCTCGAACCCGCAATAACCAATCTGCTGAAAAGAAGGCTACCACGGAACAGTCGTCACCCATTTATGCCACACCTCACCCAGAACTTTCCCAACCCAAGCTTTCCTTTAGTCGTGTTAAAATTCCTCCTGTCCCCACTGCAAAGACCCCTTCGGCCCTTTCATTAATATTAGCATCCCATGGCTCCAAACCGGAAAATCCTTTCTCCGAACTTTATTCTCTCATTTCATCACGCTCAAATCCACTTAGAATACCAATCATATATCCATTTTCTGATCATAAAGATCCAGTGACGTTGGAAGTCCGTTCGGATGCGACTATAGAAGAGGTCATTGGATTCGCTCTTTGGACATATTGGGAAGAAGGGTTCACCCCCAAGCTAGACGAAGGTGATGAAACCAGGAAAAGAGACCGACTTTCGGCCGCTGGATGGAGCTTACGGATTACTGAGGATGGGGAAGTCGACGATGATTTCCCGGGTTCGTTTCTCAATCATATTTGTTTATTCTCCTGACGCCAACTCTCGGCATGAAATAAACAGCTTTTGATAGGATGGCAAAAATGTCAAAATTCAACTTCGAGGGTTATGCGATTCTTCCAGAAACCCCTGCCCAAGGTTAGCTCGCATGCACCTTTTCCTTCTCCGTCTTTCATGTTTAATTTAGCTGAACAAAACCGATTAACTGAGGCAAAGATCGTTCGTCGGTCCTCTCGTGTCATGATCGCAAAGAAGAAAGACACGACAACAAAGTCTTTGGCTCCACCTGTATCAAACGTGCACGCTGGAAGTTTAATTTCCCATGCCCCTATGTCTGCTTCAATTGGAGGAGGTTCGAGCATCTCTCAAGGTCCACAACAACTACTTCGTGTCCGGATTGCCGAAAAGGCCGATGTCCAAACTACGATTCCGGTTTACAAGACTATACCTGTGTACGTCTGGATTCTTGATATATCTCCATATTTGATCCCGTACAACTGCTCAATAGAAAGGAAAGCATGTATCTGGAAGAAGTCCTTGAAAATGTGTGCCGTCGTTGGAGAATTGAAGATCCCAAACAGTGGTGCTTGGTGTATGATATGAAAATTCTTGCTCCATTGGACCGTACTGTTGCAAGTTTGCAAGGAAAGACAGAACTATATTTAGTCAAGGTTGAGAATCTATCTCAGTATGATATCGAGAAACAGCAGACTAGAAGCACCGATCCCAATGGTTCGTTTCTGTGTTTTCAAGGGCGCATATCGCGGCTGAATCGTGACAGCTTCCATCTTTAGTGGAGCCCCTGATGCACCTGAAAGAGAAAATAATGGTGCTCTAGATTTTACAAAAGCTTATAAGGTACATACGTACTTTTTTGTTAATAAAATATGCTCATACTTTCGGTAGAAATATACAGTTTATCGTAAAATGCCCATGTTGGTTGTCAGACATGAACGAACACTCGCGATCGATGGGGATTATATTCATGTCAGTCTGTTGTGAAGCTACTCAACGTTGTCAACTCTCTTAAAACCAAACTACTAGATCATGCCAGTATCTACTCGAGCTTTCCTGGATAGTATGAAGACGTCGTCTTATCATATCAAGTCAATCGCGGGATGTACCCAATCAGCTAAGTCTTCTTCAAATTTCAAGCTGATCGTCACGAGAGACGGTGGGAATAAACGGTACGACTTTGAGGCGGAAAATGCAAAGGCAGCAGGTTAGTGACGTCTCCCCTCTATTAAGACCCACTCCTCTCATATCTGATACAAGCTGAAATTGTGCGTACCATCCGGGAATTGCGCAACAAGCGTCTAGAAAGGTCTTCAACAGTAGTCCGTTCACGCCGTAGCCGACCGCCGACATAACTGGGCTGTTGAAGGTTTACGAGTGCTCACTAGAACCTGTACACACAAAGCTGCATGAGTGTGTCAACCAAATTTGTATATATTGTTTTGTCAGGATTTCCTGTAGCTTAAGAGTGACAAGCGGACACCCGTAAAACCAAGAGTATTTGTCAAAGTTTGGCACAAAAGTAACAAAAAGATGACTTCTAAATTTCTGGGTTGCTCATAATCGAAGAGCCGACATTCCATTTCGTAGCATGTGATTATTATCCTTATACATAGAGCCGAAACATAGCTAACATCATAATGATCTGCGTATGATAGAAAGACATCGTACTTGCCCTTGCCAACAATATGCTTACTGAAAATAAATATTAGTATGTGAGTTTTTGAAAAAAATAAAGCACACTTACGAATACCAACGCGGCACCTTTGGTTTTTTTGTCCCCGCCCAACTCGAAGCTATTGCGTGGTTAGATAGATAGACCAACGATTAGTGCAATCTACGTACTGCTTGCAACGTTTCAAGGGTAATTGCATCTTATACTTGCATACGGTGCATTCTAACCTTAAAACAACTTTTTTGGTAGTTTTGGCCTAAGTTTGAGCCCATGATATCAACTGGAGAGATCTTCCTCATCGAATTGAAGCCACAAACCTTTTTATGAAACACTGGCTTCGTCTGGCCACCGTACCCGGACTGTTTTCGATCATAACGACGTTTACCCTGTGCAGAGGTTGAATCCTTGCCCTTCTTGTATTGTGTGACCTTGTGTGGACTATATGACTGTCAACGAAGCTCACACTGAGTGAGGACAGAAGTCTACGTACGTGTGCTTTTTACATTGCTTGCCTTTGCAGAATGTTCGACGGGTTCTGGTAACCCTATCAAAAGTAGCTTCTAGTCAAAATATACACACACTCACTTGGGGATGTTAACCATCTTGCGCTGAGAAGTGTGGTTTTTTTTACTTGCAGTCAGACGCCAAATGTATAGTTGCTTATGTAACAGTCGGCGTTTCAAATTGACCCATAGTCAAATGGAGTACAACTTTGACATCGACATTTTACGTCAATTTAATTTTGAACGAGTACTTGATGATGGTACACATTTCTTTTATTTTTTGTACTATTGGAATAGCTGAGGGTTGGATCTCATTGCCAAAGATCCATTGCTACACACGCTGTGTCTTCTCGGTACGCTCCCGTCCAAGGTCGACGAGACGAAGCAGGAGCCAGCTATCATATCACTCCACAGAAATCATTTGATAAACGGCTTTGTCGAAAATTTAATTCAAGACTTTCTTGAGGAAATTAAACCGATCGAATCTAACGATATTGTAAAAACGTTTCCCTTGACATAATGTGCACTCCACCACTCACTGCACGTTAAAGTATCATTGGGCCTTCGGATGGTTAAAAAAAGATGCAGAATTACCAGATTTGAAGCTGAACATTATCTTTCCAGCTACTGAAGTTCACATCCAGAAGGTGCAGTTGGGTCCATAAACTTATTTTACATGTAAGCTTACTCCTTATACGACTTTTTTTGTTAACAGTATACTAAGCAGCGCCTTCTTATGGTGAAAGAAACTCCTGAGCTGTATGAGACATTAGTTCGTCCATATATTGCAAGTTTTCCTCCCTCCCGCTTTGAATGGTACTATCCGGGCTCTTCTAGTTCATTTCAAATTTAACTACACGTTTTCAAGGGTCTTCAATATATTATCCCACAAAGTCGAAAGCGAGAAAATTCTTTTTGAAGATCCTTCTCCAGAAACAGGGTTCATTCTGATTCCGGACATGAAATGGGACCTTAAGACCGTATCGTCGCTTTATCTTGTCGCCATAACTCACTCGCATTCTATTTCGACTCTTCGGGATCTCAAAATAGAACATATACCAATGCTAAAGTCTATCCGTCGTGAAACTGGTAGAATCGTTAGATCTAAATGGGGTCTTGAAGGAGAAATGGCATTGCGATTTTATGTCCATTATCAGCCGTCATACTGTGAGTGCAACATCAATCATAGGTGATGTATTGAGTCAAGTGTTCATAAGATCACTTTCACGTTCATGTGGTCAATGCGAACTATTCTGGGTTCAAGGGAGTATCAGCTGGACAAGCTCATCTGCTCGAAGATATAATTTCGTTAGTAAGTATTATCTTTAATCTAGTGTCTGCTCTGTTTATTATAAATTATAAATTCAGTTGGAATTATCTTCGCCAATTGGTCCGACATTAATCTCACAGATGTCACTGACTTATCAATTGGGGGAACATCATGGGTTATTCAAACTGTTAGTAAAGGCACAAGACAAAATAGATGAAGAGACGAGAAAGGGAATTTTGTATGTGTGACAATATTGTTTCTACGTCTCCATCAAGCTGTAAAGCAACTTTAATTTCTTCGAATAAACATGAATGACCAATATAAGTAGTCTATAGAGGTCCGAACTCCCTATTTAGTGTAAACGTAACCCAGAGGAAATTACAGGATGGGCTGATTATACAGATAATAGTCCACTTCATTCCTAGGCATACTTACGGTATGTTGCAGAACGTGCATAACATGTAGCTCACTTGAGTTACTACTAGTAAAAAGCAGCATACATTGCTATGTCCAGTCTATCACTTGTAAAAAATCTATGAGAACCGTATTTACTGTACATCCATATCCTAGTCACTACGTATATCAACCTTCAATTCCGGTTTGGCACTATAGAAAACGTATAGAATACAGCGTCCGCAGATCGAATAATGTACATATGTCCTTCAAACCATTGTGCTATGACTTCCCACCGGTGGATGATGCACCTGACTTTCGACCATTTTCATTCTCTCCGTTGCTATCGTCATCCTTTTTTGGTCTGAAATGGAACACGTCAGGGTGACCTTCAATTCCAATTTCATGTACGAGTGTCAGACGCTCGAGGTTCCTGAACATATTCTCCATAACGGTATTTTTGGTACTTCGCTACGAAACAATTGTAGTTTAGGAAGGCTATGTCTCTATTCAAACATCGACAACATACGCTTTTCCGTCCAAGATTATCCAACCATTTCCAGCGGTTTAGGATAATATAGACCGTAGCAATGACAGTTGTCACGAAGAGGCTGTAAATCCAAACTTTGATGACTGTGACAATATCGATCCACCTATTAAAGATAGATTAGGTTTTGAAGCATTTGCCGAAAGTGAAGCATACCCTCCATGAGGCGCTGGTCCTGAAAGCCAACCGAACAGAGCAAACATTGTTGCTATTACGTCCAATCCAACGACTGCGACCACCAGTTGCCAAGCAGGCCATGTGTGCTTGACTCCGCGAGCCCCACCTGAATTAACGGTGAGATGAACGGAGTCTAGGATGTCAAAACATACCGTCTCCTTTTCGGGTAATGAAGATAAGCCAATTTTCAGTCAAGGCTACCTCTAAAAATAATATTTCTTGAACACTGTTTAGAAGTATTAGATGCTGAAAGTACAATGGTTCAAGAACTGGTCACCTGCCGAAGTTTTGAATAACACCGCCGTGATTCGTAAACATTGTCCCTCGTAAGATCCAGGTTCCAGCGGCCAAAAGAATTCCTACTACCCATGAAATAACGTTATTCATAGTGAAAGAATAATATTACCGAGTATAACTGATATAACCCATATTTTTGGCAATTGCCATTCTACTGGCCGTTCGGCATATGTGGCATTGTCATATGCGATAGCAATGGTCGCTAAATCGGCGAAGATAGCCAGAAAAACGATTAACTCCACATATATGGTTTCATTTAAAATTATCATCGAGAGCGTCTAAAATACATTCAGATTCAAGATAAAAAAGAAACGATAATGGATTTACAAGATAAATCTCAAGATGGAGGCAGAGGGCGATTCGATACTGAATATATGCCTTCATGCGATGAAAAATTTGACGGGATACTTTAACGGCTGTAATGATGGTTGCTAAACCAGGATCCAGAAATACCACATCAGCTGCACTTCGGGCGGCATCTGATGCACCTTCGACGGCGATCCCGCAATTTGCCACTGCCAAGGACGGCGCGTCATTCACCCCTACAATAGTATCAAGAAACTGTTAAGTTTCGGGCAATGTTTCCGAGCTTACCGTCGCCTGTCATTGCTGTTAAATGACCGCGAGATTGTAGCATTTTGACGACTTGGTATTTATGCTCAGGAAAAACTTCCGCAAATCCGTCGGCGTTCTCGACGAAGTCATGAATCTTCAATCAGGTTCGTTATTGTCGTAGACCGCGAATCATGAACACTACTCACATCCGACCCAGCTAATGAACCCCCGATCAATCTCTGTGAGTCGTATACATTGGTACCTAGAAGGCGCTTCTTCGAATGTCGGTTACATAGACACAAGCGTAAACATACCAAGATTAAGCATACGAGCAGTTTCTTTAGCAATGGCCACTGCGTCACCAGTGAGCATTTTTACTCTAATTCCGAGTTTCTGAGCCTCGCCAATAGTCTTTAAAATGAAATGAAATAACATGCTAGATAATACATAATCAATACTCACAGCGCTGGTGTCCTCACGGGGAGGATCAAACATGGGAAGCAACCCCAAAATTTTCCAAGGTCTATTCTCCTCTCTTACAGCCACCCCTAATGAACGGAAACCCCTCTGTGCAAAATCCTGGCTCTTCTGTTTATATGTCTTCACAATTTCTTCAGGTGGATTGCAAAGTTTCAAGATACTAAAGATAATGCATTCACAAAATTCAGTTTTTTTTTAAAAAAAAAAAAGAAAAGAAGACCAAATAAAAAGGAGAAAAAGAAAAAAGACAAAACAATAAGACTAACGCGTTCGGAGCACCCTTGGCGCAAGTGTAATGTTTCCCACCTTTCTCAATTTCTGCGGTTATACGCTTGGAAACAGGATCAAAAGGAGTGAATTTGAGAGTTTTCCATCCTTTTGCCAGCATCCCACGAGCCATTGGATAGTGCTTCAAGCTGCTGATGGTTACACGATCAATGGGATCGCTGTCGAGGGCATTTATTCTAGCTTCAACTACCTTATTAGGAAGACAAAGCGACCTACAGAGCTTTTATATTATGCGAAGACGCTAGCGCTGCCACGCACATCATCCTATACAAAATAAGCATCTAGTACGCTGGACGATATAAGAAAACCTAGTACCAATTGACATCAATCCCTTGAGAGACATACGGTTCGTGAAGAGAAAGCTTATTGGCGGTTAATGTACCGGTTTTATCACTGCATAGGATGTCAACCCCTGTACGCAATCAGAGTCTGACAATGGTTCAAGTCAAATGTCTCTAACCTGCGAGAGACTCGATCGCAGACAGTTTTTGTACAATAGCCTTATGTTTAGCTAGATACGCAGCACCTACGGCAAGTGTAGTCCTAGATGCATGCAATATTTTAGTATCGGCAAGTGATAAGCAAACTTTCTTACGTTGTGACACAGGGAAGGCCGACGGGAACGCCGATGATCTATAGAAAGTCGTCATATCGGGAGCAATCCACTCACGTTACTTAGCTTACCAATAAGATCAACGCATAAACAAGCAAATTGTTACGTCCCGGCGTAGCAATTTGTACACGGCGAAAGAAACCGCCAATCCAGGCTATAGATATCCATACTATGACCAGGGCGAGAAGTACAGTTCCTATAGTTCCCATAATTTGTTCGAAATGGCCTTTCTGCTTGCTGGAGTTAACAAGTGACGCAGTTTTGCCGACGAAACTTTGCTTTGCTATTTGCGTAACAAGTACGTAGCATTTCCCACGTTTAACACTTGTGGTGAAATAAATCTATAATACAATATTAAGACAGTTATCTCTTCAATATGAGAAAAGACCTGCTGTGTCTCCCAAATACTTGTCCACCGCTAGACTTTCACCCGTGATAGCACTTTGATCGACGCTAAGAATTGAAGGCCCCTTATCGTCTTCGTCACCTTTCTCCTCGTCAGCGTTTTTTTGAGTGCTTGAACCACTTGTGCTATCTCCTTTTCTTGAGCTGTTTTGATTATTTGCGCCCTCCTCTCTCTTCAGTCGGGCCCTCTCGATCTGTTCAGCAATAGCTTTGGCTTCGCCCCGGTCTTTATCGTTGAAAAATGTGAGAATCTTAGTAGCCTGGCTAAGAAGAGACATATACAATAGTAAAAAAAACATCTCGTACTTTACCGTCAGCAGGTATGGTATTTCCTTCTTCCACGATAATCTGGTAAAGCAGGAAGAAAAACACACTGGGGGATAAAGATGATAGGATAACGAACGATGTCACCAGGAACAACCTCGCGAGCTTCAATTTCTTGTTCTCTACCATCTCTCACCGCCTGGCAGCGGTAATTTAACGACAGAAACACAATTGAGAAATGGCATCTTACAGTTGCTTTTAGGGCTATGGATGCCTTTAGTTGTGCGACGATATCACCTGCTTGTTTTTCTTGATACCAGCCTACAAAAGCATTTAAGGCAAGAATGCCTATCTGGAATACAGTTGAAAAGGCAGGTGATTCGATTGATTAATTCTGCTCACGATAACGCCAAAATCAACCCAGTCTCGTAATCCGGCAGCAAGCAGAACGGCAATCTCCATTACATACAAGATAGGACCTTGGAAATAAGATATAAATTTTAGCCAAGGATTTTCATGTGCACTGCTCAATTACATTAATAGTATCACAGAAAAGTAAACTTGAGGTATACCTTTCAAGCTCGTTATAACCAAACTTCGCTCGTCGAACATTAACTTCATTTTCATCTAGACCCTGTAGCATATCGGTTTTAAGCCCTACAAAGCCTTAAAACAAACCAGTAACAGTGATAAAAAGGAGAAAGATACAGTTTTCGGGTACTACATCTCCTTCTTCTGCAACGGTTCTGCAGCGCCATGGCATATACCTAGTAGAATGATTAAAACATAAAAGGCAAGACAACCGGTTTTGCATACCAAACGCGCTTTCGAAGGACGTCGTCGTGACTTTCTTTTTCAAGACGACCATTATTTCCCAGCTCAAGATCAATAAAAGTTAGCAACGCTTCGTATTCAGCTGAATCTCCCTTAGATGTCTTCGCTTCTTGGAGTGGTTTTGGAGATGTCATTGTTAAGGATTTACGATAAACCAGAACATACCGTATAAGACAGCTTCAGGAGTTACTGATTTACCTCACCGATGGACGCAGGGCTTTCGCCCACATGCGTCCCTCACTAGCGTCACATCTGCGCGCATCGCCGATAAATGGACAGTGCAACAAGTCACATGTTCTGTTCCGACTCGTGTTGTCACAAGGATCGACGCGTTTATATTGTATCTAACTTTTAGTTGCAGAATCCCGCAGCCCCAACGGTGTCTTCCAAATAATTATTCTTAGGTCTTTTTGGATCTATATCTGATGCGTATTGAGGAATTGGTGATAGAGGGTATGTGGTTTTCTCGTATAGGATATTTATCATTAAAATCCTTTTTATAGGCTTTAAATCATATCCCGTTCGTACTCAGGTTACTGGTTGGGACCCGTCCTTTAATGCCATTACGGGGCTCAACGGATCGGGAAAGAGTAACATTCTAGATGCTATCGTGTTTGTTCTTGGAATCAATGATGTCAAACAGGCAAGTTCCCCTACATGAATGGGACTCTGTTTCTAGGCTTAATATCTAGTCGTAGATGCGTGTTCAGAATTTGCAGGAGCTCATATATAAACGTGGCCAAGCTGGTATCACGAAAGCTAGCGTGACGATCGTTTTTGACAATTCAGATCGCGCTCTCAGCCCTGTCGGACTAGAAAACTGCAAGCAAATAACTGTGACACGTCAAGTAAGCATATTATACTTTTTACAATCATGATATCTTTTTAACTCTATTTTCAGATCGCGCTCCCTAATATCTCGAAATATCTTCTCAACGGTCATAAAACGCAAATGCATACTATATTAACTATGTTTCAAAGCATTCAACTCAATATCAATAATCCAAATTTTGTTATCATGCAAGGGAAAATAACCAAGGTACGTCCCCAATCAATTTCTTCCACGATTCTTTATTGACAAAGACAGGTTCTAAACATGCGTCCTCCTGAAATTTTGACTTTGCTCTCGGAAGCTTCTGGCACGCTAATGTTCGAAGATCGCAAGTCGAAGGCTAACAAAACTATCTCAAAAAAATTGATTCGAATAGCAGAGCTCACGGACATTCTCCGTGAAGAGATCACCCCAAAATTAGATAAATTACGTTCGGAGAAAAGGGCCTATCTCGCGTACCAGAAAACCTGCGAAGAGATTGGACGTATAGGCAACCTCTTACAGGCATGGGATTGGTGGGAATCTTCTGAGAGAGTTCATCGAAGAAACGTTGAAATCGAAAGGCGCGAAAATGAGCTAGAGTCCACAAAGTCAGAAGCAGAAAGACTGAAGCGTGAGATCGAGAGTGCTGAAAGACAGAAAAGGGATTTAGAGAAGGAAAGAGAGGATGAGCTACGCAAAAGTGGGAGTTTCGCAGAGAGAGAGAGAGAAGTCAAATCTATCGAAAAAGACGTTGTAAAGCTTCGGACCCAAGCAGAAATCAAAGCACAAACCGTTACAGAAGAAGAAACTGCTATCCGGAGCATTGAAGAGGAGTGTAAAACTGTGTGTAGTATAGCTTATCGTCCGGACCTTATGCTGACAAACTCCTTAATTAGCTTCGAGAAGCTCTTGAAGAGAAGCGTCGTGAAGTGGAAAAACTGCAGAAGGGGCATGATGCTCTCAAGGAACAACAAATGATACTGATGGCAACACTGTCGAAAGACGAGGACTTACTGCAATCGCTCTTGACTGGTCTCTCCAACAACTCGAATACAAATGGCGGTGGTTATTTAGCCCATCTTGCCAATGCTAAATCCCTCCTTGCACAAGCGATCGCAGAAGAAGAACAACTTCGACGAAGAATATCCATGAAACAGAAAGAGATGAAGACATTGGAAGAAAACTGGAAAGCTATAAAAGACGAGGCGCGACAAGGTCGAATAATCGTCGAAGGCAAACGCAGTGAAATGGAGCGGCTGAAGATAAAGTTTGAGGATTTGGCATGGAACGAAGTGAAAGAATGCGAGATTGTAGAAAGAAATGCGCGGCTTAAACACGAAATTAAAGCAAAGACGGAGGTATGTATCTGTTCAAGTATCTTGCCAATCTCATTTTACTTGCAAAAGAAACGTGATTACTTGCGAACATCTATTCCAGCGCTAGACTTCCAGTATACACCACCGTCTTCTAACTTCGATGTAAAGGCCGTCAAAGGTCCCATTTCTGGCCTTATATCTTTATCGCCGGAACATCATCATAGGGGTACAGCTCTGGAGGTAGCTGCCGGGGGACGCTTATATCACGTTGTCGTAAAAGATGAAGATGTCGGGAAGGCTCTTCTTCAGCACGGAAAGCTCAAAAAACGTGTAACACTCATCCCTCTCTCAAAGATATCCCCATCCGGCGCTTCGGGAAAACAACTTCAGCAAAGATTGGCAACCGCAAAACGCTCTGGTGGCACGGAGAATGTACACTTGGCGTTAGATCTATTACAATATACACCCGAGTTGGCCAACGCTATGGCATATGTATTTGGCGACACTGTCATTTGCGATACACCAGACGCAGCTCGGGCGGTCTCCTTTTCTGGTTCAGGAAGCAATGGAATGAAATGTGTAACTTTGACGGGGGACATATATGATCCATCTGGAACATTGAGTGGTGGCGCGGCACCATCAGGCTCAGGTTTGTTACTACGCGTACAGGATTATCGCGTCGCCCAGGACGACTTGGATAGATCCATTCGAGAGTTGTGTGCTTTACAAGATGAAGAAACGTCAACCAAGGCTATACGAGAGCAATGGTTGTGTCTCAAGCGAGAGCTAGAGATTAAACGGCATGAGCTAAATTTAGTGGAGGCACAAGTGGGTACAAGCAATGCCAATCGGGTAGGTGATTGTTCCCACTAATTTTGTATATAAACTTGAAATCTTTAATTTTTAGTTGAGTGAAGAGATCGAGGCAGCTAAGAAATCAATAGGGGAACTTCAAGTTGGCATGCACACATGTATCGAGAATCAAAAATTGGCGCGAGCAGAATGCGCTAAACTCGAATCCGATATGTCGGAATTTAAGAACGACAAGGAAGGAAAGATCAAAGAGCTCAAAGAGGTTATCACACAACATAGAGGAGAACTTCAAAAACAAAATTCGTTAGTTAAAGTTTGCGCAAAAGAATTGCAAATGGCTAGTTTAGAATTTGGTATGATCCTCTGAACTTCTTTATTATTTGGCCTTACATTCGTCCAGAGCAACTCGAAAGCGATATCCTGTCGTCAGACTGTAAATTATCAAATGCCAACGAGTCTGCTGCTAAAACTCGAAAGGAGCTAAATAAGTCGCTTAAGGAACTCGCCTCATTAGAGGTATATCCGTCAAATCTCCATAGAAGCGTGGTTCTAAGTTCTACTACAGGCTGCTTTTCAAGAACGGGATCAAGCTCTGCAAGCTGAACGCCAAACTCTCACCAGGTTTGACAACGAAATTGGCGAGCTTGAACGAGCCATTAAGGAGAAGGCAGCGCAAAAATCCGAAACTGAACTATCTTTCAAAAAATTCGACCATGAAATTGTCAACTTGAAGAAAGATAAAGCCAACGCCCTTACGCGGATCCACGAGTTAGAGGGTATTCATCAGTGGATGAAGGAAGAGAAAAGGTGGGGGGAAGTTGAGAGGATTATGTTATGATTACTGATGTTTCTGCAGTAAATTTGGTCAGCCTAATACCCCTTATGACTTTGCTGCCCAGGATATGGGCCAAGTTCGAGAGAAATATAAAGAACTTGAAGAATCTCACAAAGGCTTGAAGAAAAACATCAATCCCAAAGTTCTTAATATGATCGATGGGTGTGCCTATTGTTTTCTACCCTTATCTGTTTGTAATCTCTTTGCAGTGTTGAAAAGCGTGAGGCCTCACTCAAAAAGATGTTGGCAACTGTGATGCGTGATAAAGCTAAAATAGAAGAGACGATCGCCGAACTGGACCGATATAAACGCGACGCCCTATATAAAACTTGGGAAAAGGTCAATAGGTAGGTACAAAAAGGAGCCTGGAAATTCATTTCTGATAAATTTCTAATCGATCCTGTTTTAGTGATTTTGGTGGGATTTTTTCGGAATTACTTCCTGGAAATTTCGCAAAGCTCCAGCCTCCTGAAGGCAAAGATCTTACAAACGGCTTGGAGGTTAAGGTGCAGCTCGGCAGCGTATGGAAGCAGAGCTTAACCGAACTCAGCGGAGGACAACGGTGTGTTGTGATGAGAATCATAAAACGTATATAGCTTCACAGTTTCTAGTTCTTTAATCGCACTTTCACTGATAATGGCTCTTTTACAATTCAAACCTGCGCCAATGTATATCCTTGACGAGATCGACGCGGCCCTCGATCTTTCACATACTCAACATATTGGGCAGCTTTTCCGTACGCGTTTCAAGGGGTCACAATTTATCGTTGTCAGTCTGAAAGAAGGCCTTTTCACAAACGCGAACGTCTTATTCCGTGCTAGATTTAGAGATGGAACGAGTGTTGTTGAACGGACGGCGCAACGAAGTACGAGTGGGTTATATGTTGAAAATGCCCAGCAATACCACCAGAATGAAAATAAAGAGAATTACCGACATATAGACAGAAGTGGTACCCAAGGAAGGCGAGCGAGAAGGTAGGCCTCTCGCCTATAGTATGTATACCTATCAACTAGGACCATTCTGTAATACATATGTTGTTTAAATATATAAATTTTTCGTCGGCCGGTGACCTATACATACATATACTCTCTCAGACTGCGGCCGGCAACGTGGGCTCGGTGTGTCCCTCCGAGTCAGGAAACTAGAGTACACACAGTAAAAACGCCTTATAAAAGCTCAAGTCTACACAGGGACCTCACGTTACGTAAGCGTGAAATCTGGCTCCTTCGACTACAATGACAACTGAGGCGTGCGTGTGTTCCATTGCGTTATCGATTTATAGTGTTAAATGATTGAACGTATATTAGGACTCCTAAAAAATCCTGGGCAGACTATGACGTCGATGAACCAGGTACTTTTACACACCTCCAAAACTGAAACCTATGTGTACTAATTATTTCTACCTCTTTTTTTTTAGAACAAACACCTTCCAGAATTCCTGGAATAATTTCTGATACTGTTGATGAGAATGGTATTCGAACAATTGTTGAATATACTGTTGATGATGAAGGAAAAAAGGTTAAGGTATGGGTATATCATTACTACTGGCGATTTTACCTCCCAACTTCTTCACTCTTAGGTTACAAGACGCATTAAAAGGACATTGCAGAAACAGCTCGTCAATCACAGAGTTGCTGAACGAAAGCACTGGAATAAGTTCGGCCAGGAGAAAGGCAATAAACCTGGTCCCGATCGAGCCACTACAACTGTTGGAGAGTCTGTTACTCTAAAACTTAGTATAGGAAACAAAGTATGTCGTCCAGCAACTTATAACGCACGATGTCATATTTATGTGAGACATTTTAGACAAACGAACCTGAGCCTACACAAGAGCAACAAGTAAAGAATTCTCTGGCAAACAAGAAGATTTCTTGTCGGCTATGCAAAGGAGATCATTTTACATCAAAGTGTCCTTACAAAGATACTTTGGGCGTTCTAGATGGAGCAGGTCAGTTGATTACCCTTTTTACGAGAGTACCCGCTTAACAAGCTTTAGACACACCACCTGTTGGAGATGATGATGGTATTGCACCTGCGACAGACGCACCAGCTGCCCCATCTACAGGTAAGTACGTTCCTCCTTCCATGCGAGGCGCGGCAAATGCCGGACGTGGAGGAGAAAGCATGTTCCGCTCAAGGTACATCCCTTCCGTCTTTGATATTTAAGAATCATAAAATGGATCTTACTAGGGAGGATTTACCAACATTACGGGTCACAAATGTGTCAGAAGACACCACCGATAACGATCTTCGAGATCTATTCAGTAACTTCGGTCGTGTGGTCCGTGTATATATCGGTAGAGATCGGGATACGGGTATCGGAAAAGGATATGCCTTTGTTAGTTTCGAGGACCGAGCTGCTGCTCAAAAAGCAATGGATAAAGTGCACGGAATGGGTATGTATTAATTGTTCGTTCTCAACGGGTGACTCGGCACCTCACATCAATTGTCAGGCTATGACAATCTTATTTTAAATTGTCAATGGTCACGTAAGTCTCCTTGATCCTTTCGCAACGTCTTTGATATCCTAAATGGATCTTTTTAGAACCGAGAGAACAACGCGGGGGTGTATGAATTGAAGTTCCGTATACTTGTTATTTTGTTCCCGCCGGGACATAGCTTTAAAGTCGATCGGATTCCTGACACTAATGAGAATAGTGTTTTACATAATATGGCATTTAATCTTTGAAAAACGATCAGGTTCTTGATGGCTTATATGTTCTGAATGTTCTGAAGCATATAAAATACAAAATAAAGTATTTTTGAAGTTTTATATGCTCTGCTTTAGTTTAAGTATAAAGTTGAGTGCTTAAATTCAAAATCCCGGTGTGTGACATCGAAATAACCGGAGGTTTTGGCTTAGTGCCACCGAATAGACTCTTTTTTGTCCCGGAGTAGGAGTGATTTTGATGTTTTGGTGCCAAATTTATTCTTGGTGCAGGTTGTTGCCCGTGGTTATACGTGTTATTTTTCCCCTTGAGCGGCAGTGCATATCGGTTTTGAAACTCGGTTGTGACGTATAGACGCCTTAGGTTTTCCCCATCTCGTCCGAAAAGAGGAAAAACGAGAAAAGCACCATTTAACACGAATAGGGTTCTATTTCTCCTCTGGTTAAATAAAATTTGAAACACTGAATTTAATCTTTGCCCGTGTTTAGGCACTCGAACGAGCGCATCTGTTCAAACCCCAAAAAGTCTAACACGTGCGGAATCAAAAATATTAAATTTGGTCACCCCAACCGCTTTTAAAAAGACATAATCGAACGACAGTTTCTCATCCTCTTTCTCCCTAACCCGTAATGTCTTCGAAAGGTTTGCCTTACACTGATTTTAGTCGTATCTCACATTGATGTTTAATCTCAATAGCTATTGCTGAATACGATGCCAAGCTCCTCCTTGCGTATTGGCTTCCCCGTTCACCAGCACCTTCAGATTCACTTTCGTTCAAAGTTTCTGATACTTTTGTCTACCCATCTCCAAAAGTAGCCCAAGTCTCTTGGGACGAATCCTCTAATACTATCACTCCTGATACTCAATTACCTTCATGGGTGTTCAGCACTAAATTAGTTGCAAAACCAGATCAGCTCATTAAGCGTCGAGGGAAAAGTGGCCTGCTTTTGCTAAACAAAGATTGGCCCGAAGCGAAGAAATGGATTGCTGATCGGGCTGGCAAACAAACAAAGGTCGATTCTTATATTCATTCATTCACGTTGCGATATCTGAGAGTGTACATGGTTCTTTTAGGTCGAATCGGTCACGGGTCAACTAACAAATTTTATTGTGGAACCCTTCCTGCCGCACACCCAGCATACGGAGTACTACGTTTGTGTAAATTCTGCTCGTGAGGGTGATTCAATTTTATTTACCCACGAAGGCGGGATCGACGTTGGTGATGTTGATGCAAAGGCCCTTAAACTGGATATCCCCATCGGATCCGAGTTTCCGTCCCGTCAAATTATCAAAAATGTTTTATTGAAGAACGTTCCAGAAGCCAAGAAAGAGACGCTAATCGACTTCTTGGTACGCTTGTATGCAGTTTATGTCGATCTCCACTTTGCGTATCTGGAAATAAATCCCCTCATTTGCCTCGATGGGGCCAATGGCAAACCACCGACAATCCATTATCTTGATATGGCTGCCAAGCTCGACCAGGTAAATGGTGTTCTTATTTTGGGTGATCGACTTTCTTGCTGAATAACTTCTCTCTCTCAGACGGCTGAGTCTATATGTGGCCCCAAATGGGCAATTGCTCGAGATCTCAGTGTTTATGAACTTGGTGTCACTCCTGCGACCTCTAAAGCTGTTTCAGCGGACCGTGGACCTCCCATGGTTTGGCCTGCTCCTTTCGGTCGACACTTGACCAAAGAGGAAGCTTACGTTCAAAAATTGGATGGCTCAACGGGTGCATCCCTAAAATTGACTGTTCTGAATCCGGAAGGCCGCGTTTGGACCATGGTTGCCGGTGGCGGTGCTTCTGTCGTCTACTCAGATGCCATCGCTGCTCATGGCTTCGCTCACGAGCTGGCCAACTATGGTGAATACTCTGGTGCTCCGACGGAAGGCCAGACTTACGAATATGCGAAGACCATTAGTAAGTGTCCTTTCGCTTCTTGAGAAACATGCCGTGTGTTTAATTTTATTTTTCAACAGTCGATCTTATCACTCGTGGTGTGCCACGCGAGGACGGGAAGATCCTCATCATTGGTGGTGGTATCGCTAACTTCACTAATGTTGCTGCTACGTTCAAAGGCATCATTCGCGCGTTGAGAGAATATCAGAAGCAATTGATAGCCCATAGAGTGCGAATTTTTGTTCGCCGTGGTGGTCCAAATTATCAGGAAGGGTTGAAAGCTATGCGACTTCTTGGGGAATCCCTCGGTGTTCCAATTAAGGTGTATGGTCCAGAGACTCACATAACCGATATTGTTCCCCTTGCCCTTGGAATAAAGAACAAACGTTTGAAACCTGGAGAGAATGGGCGTGGTGAACCCGTTTCCATTCCTCCCTCGACACCGGGCACTCCTCCATCTAATGTCAAAGCTATTGATGCCGAGATAATTGAAGTTGGAACTATTGGTGCTGATGGGACACGCATTCAACCCAATGATCAAATTGTTCATTTTGATGAGCCCAAAGGCACCAGAACTCGCCCGAGCTACCGCCCATTTGATGCTACTACTCGTGCATTTGTATACGGTTTGCAGCCACGCGCTATTCAAGGCATGCTCGACTTCGATTATAGCTGCGGACGTGCCACTCCCAGTGTTTCAGCTATGGTCTACCCCTTTGGTGGACATCATATCCAGAAGTTCTATTGGGGTACCAAGGAGACCTTACTTCCCGTGTACACCTCGCTTGACGATGCCGTCAAGAAGCATCCCGACACCGATGTTGTTGTCAACTTTGCTAGTTCCCGAAGCGTCTATAGTTCGACATTGGATATACTGAAGTTTTCTCAAATCCGTAGCATTGCCATCATTGCAGAAGGTGTTCCTGAACGACATGCGAGAGAACTGTTATACTTGGCCAAGAAAAAAAGCGTTCTGATCATTGGTCCGGCCACTGTTGGTGGTGTTAAGCCCGGCTGCTTTAAGATTGGTAACAGTGGAGGGTGAGTCTGCCATTTTATTCAATTATTGTCCCATAAACTAAGGATTTCTCAGCATGATGGACAACATCATCGCATCGAAACTCTACCGACCCGGTTCGGTTGGCTACGTATCTAAGTCTGGCGGTATGTCCAACGAATTGAACAACATACTGTCACTTGTCACAAACGGCACCTATGAGGGTATCGCCATTGGTGGAGATCGCTATCCTGGCTCAACATTCATTGACCATCTCTTGCGCTATGAAGCTGATCCGGACTGCAAAATGCTTGTCTTGCTCGGTGAGGTAGGGGGTATCGAAGAGTACCGTGTCATTGAGGCTGTCCGCAAGGGTACCATTAAGAAGCCCATTGTTGCTTGGTGTATCGGAACCTGCGCCAAGATGTTTGCCACTGAAGTACAATTTGGACATGCAGGCTCCTTAGCTAATACAGAATTAGAGACCGCCGATGCAAAAAACAAAGCTATGCGTGCAGCTGGTTTGATTGTTCCCGAGACCTTCGAAGATCTCCCTGAGGTCCTCAAGGAGACGTATGAGAAACTTGTCAATGCTGGTGCTATCGTACCCAAACCTGAACGTGAACCTCCAGTTATTCCTATGGATTACAAATGGGCGCAGGAGCTCGGCCTCATTCGTAAACCCGCTGCGTTTATTTCTACAATCTCGGATGAACGAGGGCAAGAGCTTCTCTATGCTGGCATGCGCATTTCCGATGTCTTTAAAGAGAATATTGGTGTCGGTGGCGTCGTTTCGCTTTTGTGGTTCAAGAGACGTATGTTTTTTTTTCTGACCTCAATCCAAGACTTTTTAAATACGAACTAATCAGTAATCAGGTTTACCCGAATATGCTACTAAATTTATTGAGATGGTCCTTATGCTTACCGCCGACCACGGTCCAGCAGTCTCTGGGTAAGCTTCATTGCACATGTTGTGAATGTATTATAACTAAGTCTATGAAGTGCCATGAACACTATTGTCGCTTCGCGTGCTGGCAAAGACCTTATCTCATCGTTGGCTTCCGGCCTCTTGACAATTGGTAGTCGTTTTGGTGGTGCTCTTGACGAAGCTGCGTCCATGTTCTCTAGTGCGTACGACCGAGGGTTGACCCCGCGTGAGTTCGTTGACGAGGCTCGTCGTGCAAACAAATTAAGCAAGTGTTTTTAATTAACATTGTTAAGCTTATTTTCTCATCTGACAACGCCAACAGTTAGTGGTATCGGTCACAAAATCAAGAGTGTAAACAACCCTGACTTACGTGTTGAGCTTGTCAAAGAGTTTGTGCGCAAGAACTTCCCAACTCATACTTTGCTTGATTATGCACTTGCCGTCGAGAAGGTTACAACGTCCAAAAAGGATACTGTAAGTGAACAAAACGTAAAGGTCCTGCCTAACAGCACCACTAATGACCGTATAGCTGATTCTTAATGTCGACGGGTGTATCGCCGTCTGCTTTGTCGACCTTCTTCGCGACAGCGGTGCATTCACTCGTGAAGAGGCTGAGGAGTACACTAAAATCGGTACTCTGAACGGACTTTTTGTTCTGGGTCGCAGTATCGGTTTCATTGGTCACCATCTCGGTGAGCCTCCATCGATTCTTTTTCAATCAAAATCTTTTGCTGATATTTGTTGTAATAGACCAGAAACGTTTGAAAGCGCCTCTTTACCGTCACCCAGCTGATGACATCTTTATTGAGATGAATGAAATATCGCAACAGCGTATATTGGGCAAAGTTCATTAGAACGCACCGTTGTGTTGTAGGGTTGTAGCGAAGAGAATAACATCAAATCAATCTCGAAAAATGTGTCTTTTTTTTGCGTGTTTTGTTAATAAGTTTAGAATCCGGTTTTATATAGGCCGAACATAATAAAATAGAATTTCCCAAAGTCTCCAAGTTGCTAACGCAAGTTACTCAACATTTTTGAGCATGGATCCGCTTGTACAGTATAATTAAGTAGTGTTGAAATATTAACCGGGACCCTCTTACATATCTTCTTCGCAATCTCAGTGTGCCGTATCTCCTGTAATATAAATGAACAGGATACCGAAAATTGAGCTCTGATTGATTACAGCGCTTTGCAAGAGTTAGGGCGGGTGAGTTGATAAAATTTAATTTTTAAAACAGGAATTTCTCAGTAATTACACAAGATAATCATAAACTTCTTTTTGTAAAAGATTTATATAATAGTTATCTAGCACTGGCAGGTTTTAAACTCAAATTATCTTTGTCAATTATTTCGGAAATTCTGGTTTCCCAAAAACAGTCACCCGCCTTAACTTTTGCAAAGCGCTGTAACAGGAAAGTTCGTCATCAAGCTGATTCGTCTGTCTGATCACGTTACTGTATTTCAAGTCTAATTATAAAACTGTATTCGTACCTCTTATCTAGAATTCGCTCCTACTACTTAATCACTTTATGGCATCCGATACAGGCCTCCGAGCAAATCTAACAACGTACGGCGATCAAGAATTTGCCCTTTTCCTCCGAAAAGCTTTTATTAAGGGAGCTGGATGTATGTGTTTTACCTCTTGCTTTTTTTTTGCACATGTCATGTTTAACAACACATAAAGACACTGACGACGCCCTTGACAGACCGATTGTTGGAATTCTCGAGTATACTTTCCACTCCACCTCTTATACCAATATATTAAATTAAACTCCCGATGACAGTACATCCTCAGGATACAACCCCTGCCATGCCAATATATCTCCACTTATCGAAGCAGTGAAGAGAGGCGTGTTACTGACTGGAGCATTGGTGGGCACCCAGACTTTCTGCCAACCTCTTCCGACTCCGTCTTATTCCTTCCGGCTTTTAGCCAATTTCATTCCCAACAATATCACTCCATGAATCATTTTCACACCCAACTTCAATGTATCTTCGAAAGTCAGTAATTTCAAGTCCATTAACTTGTCAGAACTACCAAATTAACACATTCCCTACTATTGATCTCGCCCGAACCTCACATCGCACGCTAGTCTGATGTCCATGGACGTAGAAGAAATGATTCGCGCTCAACCTATGGATTCCGTAATTTGTGAGTCTTTATATTTGTTCCTCTAATTTTTCCACCTCCCTTTCTTAGTGATAGGAGGATGCGATAAGACAGTTCCCGCAGAATTAATGGGAGCTATATCAGCGAATAAACCTGCTGTTCAGGTACTAGAAATATTAAAAACATCATATATCTAACAATACTACGCTCACACATACATCCAAACTAGCTGGTAACAGGTCCGATGCTTACATCTACTTATGTCCCCATCGACCAAAATCAGCCTGAACCACAAACTCCCATTATTCCCAACCGCCGAGGCGAGAGAATAGGAGCTTGCACGGATTGCCGCCGTCTTTGGACTAACTACAGGGCGGGGGAGATAGATATCGAAGAATTGGGTAGGGTGAATGAGATGCTCGTTCCCGGTCCTGGGGTGAGTCCAAAACCCGTGGATATAAAAATGTTCTACAGATCCAATATCATTCACAAAACACGTAGACGTGCAGTGTAATGGGCACAGCGTCTACAATGGCCTGTATCGCCGAAGCATTAGGAATGGCTCCCTTAGGCTCATCGGCTCCTCCCGCTGTATCTGCCGCCCGACAGAGGGTTGCTGAAACAGTAGGAAGGGTCGGTGCTCGGTTAGCTGGAGCTGGTGACCGACTCGTTCAAGTCGGAGTCGGAATTAAACCAACAGACGTGCTAAGGAGGGAGAATTTCGAGAATGCTGTTACGTGCGTTAACGTTGAATCATCTCTTTTAATAACTTATATTGGGCTAGTGTCCTGCAGGCCATTGGGGGCTCCACGAACGCCATAATCCATCTACTCGCTATCGCAGGTCGTGTGCCAGGTGCGAGAGAGGGAATGATAAACCTTACATTAGATGATGTTGATATTATCGGACGTCGGACACCTCTAATATTGGATTTGAAACCTTCCGGGATGGGGTATATGGAAGAGTAAAAATTTCAACTTGGAAACTGAAATTAAAGATCGGCGAAAAACTCATTTTTTTTTCCAGTTTTCATAACGAAGGAGGTCTTCCCGCTCTCTTGCGCGTTCTTCGCCCTCTCCTTCACTTAAATGCGATGACAGTAACCGGACGAACATTAGGGGAAGAACTAGATTTATACCAACCTACCCCACAACCCAATTTTTTAATCCGTCCACTATTTAACCCTGTTTTCCCCTGCGCCTCGCTTATAATTTTAAAAGGTAATCTTGCACCAAATGGAGCGGTCCTTAAACAATCCGCGGCGTCATCCAAATATACACAACAGGAGGTCGTGGGCGAAGCAATTGTATTTGATGGCGTAGAGGATATGACGGAGAAAATTGATGATCCTAACTTGGATGTGAATGAGGAGAGCGTATTGGTTCTAAGAGGAATTGGATTGCTTGGAAGGGGGAGGCTGGGCGAAGGCAAAGGCAAAGGCAAAGATGCAGGATTGGGAATGCCAGAATCAGGACTTATTCCGATCCCTAAAAAACTAGCTCGGAGAGGTGTTAAAGACATACTCCGAATTTCGGATGGACGAATGAGCGGAACGGCGTTTGGAAGTGTCGTATTACATGTTTCGCCTGAAGGTGGTGGTGGACACGATTCCTCTGATCCGGAGTTGCTGCCTCTGCTTGGGCTGATTAAAACAGGCGACCGTGTTCGTCTCGATGTTCCAAATCGCGTTATCGAAGTACTTCTGAGCCCGGAGGAAATTGAGAAGAGAAAAGGAGCGTGGGTTAGAACCTGGCAGCAGCAGGAAGAGAACACTAATCAGAAAATGAAAGTGAGACAGAAAGCTCGAGGGTATGAAGCACTGTACCGAAAACATGTTATGCCTTCCCATTTAGGCGCCGATTTTGATTTTTTGTGTGGACTAGAGTCGGAGTCAGCTTGAATGTATACTACGTACTCTACATAGTACCCAGCACTGGCAACAGCTTGAAAAATGAACTCGAATTCAACTAACCCGATATATGGAAACTACAAAGGGTAAAACAAATTCTCGCCTTTTAAACATGTCTTTTCTTTAAAATATTCTATTTTAATTTATACAACCGAAAATCTTAAGATATTATCAATCCAAAAGACCAACAACTGCGACGCTTGACGCTCGACTTTCGCTTGTGTTTCAGGGTGCTGTCGGTGATGCATTTCTTAACGCGAAATGTATCTTGGATGTCGGATGTAATGAAGGATGGGTTACATGTGAAATAGGTTTGTGTTCTCTCTCTTTCAATCTTTTCTCATTTCCTACTAGTATGATGATGATAGCACAACGTTTCAACCCGCAACACATCACGGGAGTAGACATTGACCCCGAATTAGTACGCTCAGCTTGGAAACGGAGGAGGACAGTTTGGTCGCTCCAACGGCCATGGTCATTACCACTACCATCTTCGGTAAATGGCGTCGACATATCGAGGGAAAAGGAGATAAGCCAGTTAAGGAAGCGAAGGCGGATTACTCAGGCTGAGGAACAACCTCAAATGGACGATAAACCAGACACAAATCGGTTTGACTTTGAGTACTTTCCCTTTGCAATGGAACACATGTTTGGACCTATTTTAATCCCAACTTACGAGAGGAATAGTCCCTTCACTTTCCCTCATAACATAACATTTCGAACTGCGGATTGGGTGAGTCGAGATATACCAGAGGACAAAGAGGGTTATGACATCGTCCTTGCGTAAGGCTTTTTTTTTTTTGATGAAAACAGATGTGAAAATAAAAACAAAACAAGACGTTTATCGCTATTTTCCTCACAGGTTCTCAATATCAAAATGGATCCATCTCAATAAAGGAGACAACGGTCTTAAGCTATTCTTTCAAAAAGTGTTTGATGTCTTAAAACCGGGCGGCTCGTTTATTATAGAGCCCCAACCTTGGAATTCGTATGCCAAAGCAAGGAGAACAGATGGGGTGCGTATTGCAGTTGCAAAATGTCATTTGATGTCGATAAGTCCGATCATAAAATAGAAACTAAAGCAAACATATCATACCCTTCAACTTCGACCTCACAATTTTCCCAGCGTTCTCTTAAACGAGATTGGATTCAACTCCCGAAAGGAGCTCGGGCGCACAGGTGAAAGGGGTATGTTCCCTCCTTTCCTTACTTCTTAGGAGCGGATCTCTGTATTCAGCCTTTCTTTTATTAAAGGTTTTGATCGTCCAGTCGAGATCTATACCAAGGCATCATCGCCTAAACTTGTTTAAATCATCCGCAACACATCTTCCAACTGTTTTATCAATATCTTATTTTCCTCAGACGTTCCAACCGTGATACGAAGACACCCATCGCAACCAACTTGATCGCCACGATAACGTACAACAACACCTCTCCGTTCCGCTAGTTCTTCATATACCTGAGAAAAAAAATCGAATTTTTATATATATTTCGCGTAGAATAAACTCAAACCTTGATAGACCTCTCACAACACGGTTTCTCACCACCTCTCTCCGTAACCGGGATTAATACAAAATTAGCGTCATTCCCCCCGAGTGGCTGTCCTAATCCCAATCCCAGTTTAGCGAGCCTTTCAAATTCAGTAATTAGTTCCCCGCGTCCTGTAATGAGTGTCTTTACTTTCTGGCGCATTGACATTATTGATGGGGGAGATAATGCTTCTAGAGCCAGGAGAGAGGATGGAGTTGAGATGTTATACGGTGCTTTAGTGTTAGAGAGTATTTGGATGAGAGGAGGTTGCGCGAGTGCTATTCCGAGTCTGTTTTTTGTTTATTCAACGTACGGCGTAATGATAGTAACAAAATATGCAAACATACCGAATCGCAGCAAGACCGAAACTCTTGCTCAACGTCTGCATAACACATATATTCGAGTATTCTTTAATGAGGCATACTGCGCTAACTGCCGAATCCGAGTCATAGTTGCTATATGGGTCTGCGAAATCAATATATGCTTCATCGACGACCAAAATTCCCTTAAAGTTTGTATCCTCCAATAATTTGCGTATATCCGAGAGAGGTATCAATGTTCCCGTTGGGTTACCAGGTGAACAGAGAAGTATAAGTTTAATGAAAGGGTCGGATTTAATGGTTTGCTGAATCTAAATGAATTCAGTACTACTTTCATTTTTGCCTTTTTCTTTTCTAAAAAAAAAGGAGAAGAATATATACTTACGGCTTCAATATCAACCTGAAACTGCTTTCCCCCTCGGTTGACAAGTGGAACTTTGACAATCCCAACGTCATTAACGTGCGCACAGACAGCATACATGCCATAGGTAGGCGGCGTTATTAATAATTTTTCCTTAGCGGGTACACAGCATATCCGAATCAAAAGATCGATGACTTCGTCCGAACCGACTCCGAGAAAAACGTGCTCTGACTTGAGATTTCGGAGGTTGGCTATGCGGGATTTAATCTCGAGTTGTGTGGGATCGGGATAACGATTGAGATCTAGGGATGAGAATGAATGCAAATAGTCATTAGCGCTGCCTCTGTCGGGTTTCAAGACATGTCCCAGAGCATTTTCATTGGCATCCAAAAGAATACCAGATTGATAATCGTCTCGTGCGCAGCGATAGGGTAACAGAGAAAGGATGTTTGGTCGAATGACCTTCTCAATATCAAAGTGCGTTGGGTGAGTGTTTGACGTTTGATGTTGTGAGGACAATCCATGGATTGGCATAGTTGGTTAGATACTCTCTCAGGCTCACCGCACTGGTCAGTGACCACACGAAAGTCACATCGATCCTGACACTAAGTACTAAGTCGTAATGGGCTAAGTTTCCTATTTATCTGAAAAAAGTCCAGTATATTTCTTCTCTATAACCCATATTTATTTATATTCAGCTAAAAAAAAATTCAAGGATAGTAACGGAATCCTAAGCCTTCCTTCTCCTAGTCGAGTCTAACGTCGAGGTTGAATCATCATCAGTGGAATATCGACTCAAGTTGCCATTGCTTGTGGGGTCATTCAAAGCTGTGTCTTTCTTATCCTTGCCCAGTCTTTTTGCTCGTGCAAAAATGCCGACTTCTTTGTCGCGAATGAAATTTAAAACAATCATCGGCCAACTTGGATGGGATGCCATGTGTTTGTAAAATTCTGGGGCGAGCTGGTGAAGAAGAGGAAGACGTGTCCAGGGAATGGAAGGAAAGTCATGATGTTCGTTATGGTAGCCGACCTATTAAAATATTGATATGAGTGCTGGGATAGTCTATTATCGCAATTTTTGAAACTCGCATTATAAGCTAAAATATTGAGCGGTCCATAATATGAATATGTCTCCTGTTCCAGTCCATCCCAAAGATAATGTTCGGCGATAAAGTGTCCCGCAAGAGGATGCAGACTTCCCGCAAAAAAACTTGACATAAGCAGGTATATCAATGGTTTAGGTCCAAAAAGGGTATACAAGGTGGCATTGAACAATATTTGGACGGCGATGTTGACAAAGTGCCAGCCATTTAGACGTTGAGATCTCACTAGGCCCGGTCGGAGTGCATAGAAAAATATTTGAAATGTGCTGTAGCCAGAGTTATAAAATTATTTTGATTAAATAGGCAATAGGTTACAAACCAGAAGAATACTTTGCCTAGTACATTATTTAGGCACAGGAGTTCCAAACGAGTTGGCAAATCCGTATCAACGCCATCTTCACCGAGCTGCTTGTGGTGTTCCAAATGATATCCCTAGCATAGGGATCAAAAAAACAGTTCAAATAATAGTGCATCTTATAGACAGACTTCACTTACTTTGAATGTAACAGCATACGGAATCCCAATAGGCAAATTAGCCATTATGGCGAGTAGTTTATTCAAAACAATTCCTTTAAATGCGAGGTTGTGAGTGATTTCATGTATGGCAAGGAATAAATTGTGGTTTGCTGTTCCTCCTATTACATAGGCTACCAAAACGAATGGCAGTGAAAAAGGACTTGTCTGGCGGAACCAGATTGCTATAACCAGCTGAAGAGCAACCACAGAAAAAGTGACGTATTTGGTAAGGGGTTCGTAGCCCATTAGTTTCTTTACCTGAATGAAGAAGTCAGTAAAACAAGCATTGATACTCTTTTACATTGAAATATATTTACTTCTGGATGTTCTTTCAAAATCTGCATTCGTCTCGAACGATGCGGTTCCTCCGTCATTAACCATAAAAAGTCAGAAGGATCTTGAGGAGGTTTCATTTCGAACGCTTCATTTTTTGACAGTTCAAGGATCGTCGTGCGACGTGGTGAGCGCGTTTCGAAAGACCATTGATGCCGAGAATCAATTGTTGATGTTTCTTTTGTTAATGTTGCAGGAACACTTTCAGCACCACCGAAGAGGCTGAAATCTGTTGAAGGATGTCAAATTTTACATAAGGGCACGGTGATAGACCCGAGACCATCTGACCTATTTGTTGCGGGGACATTGTTGCTCGACCCTTGAGCTTGAGTAGTTGATGGGGGTATTTTATGTACTTTGGTAGCGGATCCAACTTTAGCCTATTAGGGAATTAATATACGTTTTCAAGGAAGACCCTAGGCGTACTGAATGGGACCTTACCAGTACTTAATTCATCAACGGACCCGGCATTTACGCTGCCATTTGAGTCTCTGGCAAGTTGACGCCAAAAAAATTTACACAAACGTGAAAAACGCGACTGAATTTAAACACAGCTTCACTTTGTGTGGGATTAAATCTTGGGAGGGTGCGCAGTTTACTGTGCATTGGGTTTACTCGGTATTCAAAGAATTAATACAAGATGTGAATTATGTAAATGAAAACGTATGTGGTAAATAAAAACAGAATGAACAAGTCCAAAACACGATATAAGGATAGACTATTTCTAATAGTAGCGGGATTTGTTTAATGTTCACTGACTGGCTGGTAATCCACAACACGTTCGTACATACAGAGATAAGCCTTCGCTTTCAGTACCTCGTCCAGAGTTACTAATTTGACCTCGGTATCACTGATATAACACCACTGTCGCTGAGAATGTTGACTCCCAGAATGCTGGTGACCCTTCCCGCTTTCCATCGTCTTAGACTTGTCTTTCCCTGTATCCAGTGGTAGAGTATCACTTGGTGGTAAAGCTGTATATGCAACATAATGCCCACCAAGCTGAAAGTGCGAGGGGAGGTGAGATTGGAGAAACGGACGAGAGAGAAAAATGTTATCAAAGACATACCATATTTCCAATATGCACAACGACAGCATATAGTCTGTAAACACATGGTTTATCCTCAATCCTGGTTCCTTTCTTTGCAACTTTCCCTTCCATCTCCCCTCTTCCAAGGCCATAATCCTCCTTCCGTGGCGCGAGGAAGGGCTGAATATTCAAGTGCTCGGGGAAACTGACATAATCATCCAATTTTTTCAAGTTACCAAATAATGTAAGGGGAGATTTCGAGACTTGCTGAAATCGTTTGAGGTGGATGACGAGAATGGGTGGGGGCATGGCAATGAGGTATCGTTTGAGGGCACGACGGTAAATGACTTGCTTCGACCGTGGAATTGAGATGGAACGAGAGCGACGGGGCGAGCCTGGAACGATTAATCCCGGTGGCGGACCTGCAGAAACAGAAGATGCATCCGAAACATTCGATGCTTCTTCATGTTCGTCTTCCGATGCAGATGTCATACTACTCTCTGAACCGAATTCATCCCTGAACTGTCCATATCCAAATCCATGCCGAAAACTCCGTTCTGGAAGACGCAATGCGTCTTTTGCATCCGGTGGTACCCCGCTCGGCAACGGGATAGAAATACCATACCCCGGCATCTCTTCTTTTAAATTTTCTGGAGGTATAGGTGAGCTCATTGTCATCGCAATAGTTGGTATCTCGCGAGTCGCGGAGCTCGATGCCGTCCCCGATTCATCACCTTTACTGTCCCCCGCACTTTCTGGCGATGTGCATATCGTCAATGTCTTGTGCGATGCGATGCTTGCACTACTGGGAGGTGTGTCTATAGTGATATCAAAACTGCTACCGCCATCGACACTGTTGGCACTGGCACTCGATGTGGAACTCTCCTCCGATGGCTGACGAGTTTTCGCTGTTACTGACATTTCAGCTGGCGTGAACGAAAATTTGCCATTCTTATCCGCGTCAGACCTTATTTCCTCAGCCTCAGGAACTGTCGTGCGGATCCCGCTCTCCGAGAGCGCAGAAAGGGTGGATATGCTGGAAGTAGTTGACTGAACACTACTGTTTGTCATAACAGACAAACTAGTATTCATTCGACCACCTTCGGACAACATAGGTGGTGGTTTGACTATAAATTCCGAGTCTGCAGCTTTATCCAATGGTGTACTCTTTGTTTCTCCCTCGTCAGATGAATCATCACTATTGACTGGTCGACGTGCCGTAATCTTTCCGTGCGCCATTTTCCAACACTAAAAAAGTATGATAGAAAATGAAACAAGATTTATCATTATCATTATATAGTAAACCTTACAGTGTGACATCCGAACATATTCTCTCCATCCAAAGCTTCAACAGCGGTGAATGTTCGGAGACATTCTTCGATACTTTGACTCGTTCCACCAATATTCAATCGTGGTAATTGTCCCATCAGTGTCTGCATGCCCGAACCAGAACTGATTGTAATGGTAGAACTAGCCCCAGTTGAGTTTCCAATAGAACCGGTAGAAGCTTTTAACAGCTGCAATGGATTCGAATATGCGGGTCCGGTATCTTGCAAAATCCTTGTTAAATAGATGGCTTCTAGTGTTTCACGACCTAAAGCAGGAGTTTTGTTTTTTCGATTTAATTCGTGTTCCCGAAGGCGATGGCGAAGTGCAAGGGCAGAATGCCGTTTAGACTTGGGCAATGTCGCGCTTGAGGCAGTCATTAAATTTGAGTCCAAATGTGCGTGCAGCTCAGGACTCGCACTAATCAGCGGCTTAGGGCCCACAGTAGGGCCTCCTGTAAGCTTCTCCAGCGCAGCGGCAACCCCTCCTGCGTCCGTATCAGATTTCTCCCCATTGCCACCGCTAGCAACTTTCATCATTTCCATCCCCAGTTTCGCACTTTTCGACATGGTCATGCTTATTCGTCTGGTTATACGATCGCCGACTTTTTTGGACCATGTTCCAGAAGTAGCAGGTGAGATTACTGGTGTGGCAGGTGCACTTGCAGGAATGGTATTGAGAGTGGCAGAAGGGACTGTCGTAGTGGAGGAAACCCTGAAAAATTCCGGCGCTGGAGTTGAAGTTCCAGATGCCGACCCGTTGACATCGGAGGCAAGAACATTAGCAGCCATACTGCTAATCTCTTCGAGAATCCTTTCTCTTGTTTTCTCCACATCCAACATGTTGTCCCCTTTATCTACTTTTTCCGTGACGTCAGCATGCATTGACACTGCAGCCGTCGCAGTTGACTCGAAGCTTCTCCGCCGTATCATTTCGGGTATATTACTCAACTCCAGCCCTAAACTTTGCTCTAATTTGCTGCCGTTGAGGGGCGGGGAGGGAGGTTGCGAATGGGCACGTGGCAGATTATATATATTATACTTATGCCAGTGGGATGTACCACCGGACGTGGTCATGAATTTGGATGCGAAGGCGCGTAGCCTGTCGCGCTGTAATCGTTATCATCAACCGAAAGAAACGTAGCTATCAGATGGAAATGACCTTTCGCTCCCTAGATTCATCATGTCGAATAGATAAAGATAAATCATCGAAATCTTCATAGGTATGTGATACCTTTACAAAAAAAGTTGGTCGTCATTCGTAGTCAAATTGTGAGGGGCAAAATAAATAAATCAGATCAGCAAACGCTCACATGTTTGCAGGTTGTACAGATGAGGTAACTTGTAAATCTTCCACCCCAAATCATATCTACAAATGAAATTAACCTCTCCTCTTCGGGTATTGATTTCAGGGAATGGGTCTCGTCGCTGGGGAAATCTGGTGTTGCGGTATTGGAACGAGGCCGGGTTTTGTCCTTGGATAGAGATGATTGCCGTTTCTTAATGATCTGAGGGCATATATCAGGTAAGAATGCGAATAGAGGCGTGAAGAAGAAGAACCGCACATCAAGTTCTTCCATCCGCATGCAATCAAGGAGATGAATAAAGAATTCATGAGCATCTTGTTGACGGAACTACATATGAACCTTTACGGGGGGGAGACACGAGAAGCAGAAATAACGACATACATCCAAATATTGGTCATATTTCTTTCCTAGATGAGTTAGCAGTTCTCTGACATTGTTGAGAAGAAAAAAACCACATAATCAAACCAAGATGATATACGCACTTAGGGCTCAAACTCGCTCTCTCTTTCTTATCCTGCGCCATCCAAGCTCTTTCTAGAGTTTGAATGAAAACATCTCCAACAGGCAACCCTCCGGACCATTCCTGCTGTACATCCTCGGGACCTCGCCTATTTGTCAAAAGTGGACTTCGCCGCGGAGAAAAGACCGCGGGCAAATGACTGTCGCCATTCTGAGATTGGAATTCGACCATTTGGCGTAAGATATCAGTGGCAAAAAAACCTTGCAAAACGGAGTTCATAAAGCAAGTACTATAATCGAGTGTTTCAAATTCAGATATATACGACAAGGAATAAGCAATAGGTCTCACTTCCCGTGGTTCACCAGGCCTGGAGGCGGGTAGGCGATTCGCTCCTGCTCCTCCTTATTTTTCTTGGCCCAATACAGCTCCTAAAAGGATGTCTCATGAGTGTGATTCGAGAAGAGAAGATGATATAGCTTGCTTTGGGTGTCAACTTTTTTTGTTTAGGCATGAGGGAATAGAAACAAAGAAAGGATGGGTATTATAGCGATACTGGTAATAAATTGAACGATTAGCTAGTAAGTATTCCCTCTTTGGGGAGCCTGAGAAGCACGTGGCCTTCCGTTCTCGCAGGGCAACGCTGGGAGTTCACACGGGGTACCTGGCATCTTATGGGATGAGTTTACTACTTATTATAATTATATTATAACAAGCATGTAATTGATTGATACGATACGTATATACGTATCACAGCATTTTAGAAACACATATGATCAAAGTTACGGCTGTGCATGTGGTTAGATTGATGCCCCAGGGTCAACGCGTAAAAAACTAAGTATTACTTAGGTTCGAACATGAATTCAAATACCATACATTACAGTAAAGCCTCGAGCCGTTTGGAGTTAATTTTGGGTTGTCAAGAATCATTTATGCATTACAATACCTCTCGTGATATAACTTCAAGTTAATGCTTGTGACGTTACATAGCTACTAGTAGAAGCTCAAACATACAGTTAGACGGTTCCTTGCAAGTTACGTAAATTGTTTAAACTCATTGTACGTTTATGAATACTTGGTCAATTGCACATTTTAGATGTTGCAACTTGAAGCAAAGCGAACGTCTCCACCAGAAAGGCTTGGGCTAAAGCAGTGACTGGTGTCCAAGCGCCTATTGTCAGAGACGAATCCAAAGTCTATCCTCAAATGTCACATTTCAAGATAATAGCAATAGCAGAACTCACAGGTTACGTTAATTAACATTCCGGTCTGCTATATAAAATTATAATAATGAGATCACATGTAGGCCATACTGATGTCGTTTGGCAAACAGCATGGAATCCTACAAAACCACTTCTTGCGTCTTGCTCTGCTGACAAAACCGTACAGTTATACAGCTATACATTCACCTCGCCTCCACTATTCTCTGTAGCAACAAATATATCCACCGATCATACACGTACCGTCCGATCTGTTGCTTGGGCACCATCAGGCAAAGCTTTAGCGACTGCCTCATTTGATTCAAATATTAGTATATGGGAACCCAGTCGAGACGAATCCTGGGAGGATATTGATGCAGAGCATATCGAATGGGAATGCGTCGGAACACTAGAAGGACACGAGACTGAGTGTAAAAGTGTAGCTTATTCTTCTGACGGCACTTTACTTGCATCGTGTAGTCGTGACAAGACAGTTTGGATTTGGGAAGGTGTGTCAACACCCAAGTTTATCTTATTTATTCCAACATCTAAGGGAAAAATTCTAGTTCAACCTGATGCTGAATTCGAATGTTTGGGTGTTTTAATGCACCACACCCAAGATATTAAACATGTAGCATGGCATCCAAAAGAACAGGTCCCGTAACCTCTTCTTTAGCCGTAGTCGCAACTTATAGTTTGTAATTTTCCCCCACAGAATAGATTCTCGCCTCAGCCTCTTATGACGATACCATAAATCTCTATGTGGATGATCCCGACGACGATTGGTACCCGGTGGCTAAACTAATAGGTCATACCTCCACCGTTTGGTGTATTAGCTGGAGTCCATGTGGGAATTACTTCACCTCGTCGAGTGATGATTTAACAGTTCGAATCTGGATTCGTGTCAAAGAAACTAGAGGTGATCGCTGGGACTGTATTAAAATATTGAAGGAACACGAAAGACCTATATACTCTGTGACTTGGGGGAAGGGCCAAAGTGGGAAAGATTCCCTTGGATGGATTGCAAGTACTGGTGGTGACGGGAAAATCATTGTATGGAATATCATGGTACGTTGACGATTGCAATATGCCTAACGTTATCTAAAGTAATTCTAGGGGAAAGGCGCCGACATTGAAACAATCAAACTTGCCTCCTTGGAGGCAAGTCACGGCGTTTCTGATACGAATTCCGTCTCGTGGTGTCTTCACGAGGGAATGGAAAATATTCTGGCTTCAGCAGGTGATGACCATACGGTTCGTATATGGGAAGTGATTCCAGTCTGATATGCGATAGTACCACAAAATATAAGCTTTGAAATTTGACCATTGTGAAGAAAGGGGATGAACGAAGTCTGAGTACATCCATAATATGAATATTTAAATGTATAGACATCGCGGTACGTAACGTCGAAAACAACTTTAATATAGTTCTTCATCCGTGGGTCTCCAATTCTTGGCTACATCCCAGTGACCCGCCAACTTTGCTCCAAGTGACTCCCTAGCAGATGCATCTGTGGGACAGCTTTTGGGCTTAAAGCTTCTAAATGCTCTATCTCCTATCTCTCCTTCCCATATCAGATCGCATCGGTTATCTTCCAGGGAAAGAAGGCCTTCATCGGGCAATAACCCTTTGCCATCTCCCTTGCCTGCTTCATGTTCCTCGTTGTCTATTTCAATATTTTCCTCTGCTCTAGGACGTGATGCCTCAGTCCATTGGATACGATGTAACATAAGGCGCTTATACTGTCTGATGAATTTCGGAGCTCCCTCCACATAAATGAGATTAAAATTGGGATTGAATAAACAAAGACCAGTCAAGCTCATCTGCTCCGCGTTCTTTCGAACTTTGAATCGATGAGATACATCGGAAAGCATTTTGATTCTAAGGGAAAAAAAAATGAGATAATTGAACAAAAGAATGGCCAAAGAGGGCAGCGTACCTAAACACGGCACCAAATAGTCCTTTTCGTTCCTCTTCCAGTTTTTTATTTTCGGTTTTCTCTCGACGTTGTTCATCTGTAAGCTTACGCTCCACATTCATCTTCTCATGCTGATGCTTTCGCATAGCGACTTCTCTACGAACACGGGCTTCCACCTTAGTGGGATCTTGTACTGCATCGCTGGTAAGAACCTTCATTAAATTAGAGAGTCGGACTACAAGAAGTTGAGTCAATGAATGTGAGCAGCATGTATATGTATACAACCAACCTTTTGGAGGATCAGGAGGCATGAGTCCCATTCGAATTCTGTCACGTTTATCTTGTAACTCTGCTTGCCGACGTTGTTTTCTCATTTTCTTCTGCTCCTAATATTCCATCGACAATCTGATTGATGATAATCACAAAAGAACCCTCTCACTTACTTTCTTTGTCAACATTAATGGTTTTAGGGTCGCTTTGTTCTTATCGCCATGTCCGGGGATAGGGATGGGATGCTGTACATAAATAGTAATGGGAGATCCAGGGTTTCTTATGTTGCAAGCCGAAAAACCTTTCTCAATATCACCATAGTTCTTTGATGGTAAGAGCGTTGCGTCCCACCATTCGATTTCAGGAGGCGCACCGCGCTAAACCAACAAATTTCGACTTTGAACAGAGTGGTTAGTGGGGAACTATCACGTACTCGAATATTTTTTTCGGCGACCTCAAATTCGCTGTCCAAACCGGCTTTCTTTGCACTATCAGCAATACGTTGTTTAAGCCCCTCAAGCTTGGCCTAATGGAAAAAGGGACATCAGCGATACAGGAGGACATATGGTCGGAATCTGAGACACGAACCACTTGTCTCATCTGTTCCCCAAGCGCGACATATTTTCCTTTAGGGTTGAATCTAAATGTTCGACCTGTACGTTCCTTAGGAAGTCCATCGAAATCATTATCCTTATTGCTTGCAGAAGCTATTGCACTTGAATATGGGTTCGCTTTCACTTCTATGGGCACCGCAGGAATAGTGAGAGGTAGTGTCGGCGCATTACGAGTGTTTGCCTTAATGGACGCAAACTTCGGTTGCATTGGCTTATAGCGCTCCTTTTTGGATTGGGGTGCGGGAGATGTAGTATCTAGCAACAAAGGATGGGCTGCCATCAGCAATCCCACACCTTGTGGTCCAGCATCGGGACCCGGTTTTTTAGTAATTCGCTAATGAATATATGTATAAACTAATCCAATACCCCCCAACTCCAGGACTTACAAGATACGGGTTATCCTTTAAAGCAGCTTTGTTCTGTACTTCAGCCACTTTGCGTTTGGCCTCCGCAACTCGACGGGCTAGATCGTCAGACATAACTGGGGGTATTGTTACTCCAACTCGAGACACGACTGTTGAGGGTGCAGAGGAGAGTGTATTCGTGGCGCCTCTGGATGAATTTATGGCAGCGATTTTAGCTGCTATCTCAGCTCGTTTCTGTGCGATGAGAGCATCTGCTGATAGCTGTATGAAAGTGGCGGATGATGTTCTTTAACGAGAGTAATAAACGGCTTGGAGAAATTTGCTTACAGAAGTTGAATTAATGGTATTTGATGATGTCTGTATGGAAAATGACGGTTATAGCATTATTGGTTAGAGAGTCGTAAGTATATTCACCTTATGGCGAAGGAAAGGAACTCACTATATCATTACTAATAACAAATTCAGTGCTTTCTAGGAATAATATACCAAGAGTCAAACAAACCTCTTCAGTTTCTTGACAGCAGATATTGTATCATCCTCATGAGGCCGCTTGCTACTCATCTTGAGTGGATGTTGAAAAGCTTCAGGTTTCAAACTCCGCGTAAGCTCCTAGACGAACATGCTTCTAGGTTCTCTACTCGCCCCTCTACGGCAGGCGCTATACTCGTCGATTTACAACCATGTACAATTCCGTGGAAGAGCCCAACTTGCCCCTAAGGCTGTTAAATATATGAAGCGGCACAAGGGAAAACTTCCTATCCCTATCGGAGGTTCCACCAAAGGCACGACCTTGGCCTACGGGGATTATGGGATTCGGATTCGTGGAAATGGCCTAAGATTCAGTGCGAAACAATTGACTACAGCACAAGATGTTTTGAAACGGAAATTAAAAGGAATAAAAAATGCCAAGATATATCTTCGTTTGTTTCCTGACGTTCCCGTCTGCGTGAAGGTATGTGAACGTTTATTTTACGTGTTCCCTTCGGTTCGGTTAAGTAGTTGACTGCAAGGGAAACGAAACTCGTATGGGAAAAGGAAAGGGCGCGTTTGAATTCTGGGCGACCAGAGCTGCTCCAGGTCGAGTGATTTTCGAGATTGGTACACCCTCCGGTACGCTCCCTATACGTGAGGAATTGGCACGAGAAGGTGACTATATATGTCATCCTCAAGGTGGATTTGCTAACCCCTTTCCAGCCCTCCGTCAAGCAAGTGATAAACTTCCCTGTACAACCGAATTCATCACAAAATACACACCTCCCCGCCTAGGAAGCTTAGATATTCTGCCTGAACTACCAAACGTTTCAGACAAAGACGATTTACATGTATAATTTTTATTCCAATGTGTATTTATATATATATACGTCATTTAAATACACAAACGGTCTCTGTATCTAAAGTGACTCTGAAGCACAAAGCAAAGTCCATGAAGGCTCAGTACTAGCAGTACTCGGTATTCGGCTCGGGTTTAGTGATGGGGTCATAGTATACAACTTGAATACATAGGGATTCGACTTGATCAATAATTTGATACTAGCGTTTACGGCCGTCGATACACACTTTCAATTAGTCTGTCCCCAACTTGAACCTTTTCAATTGAGCTTCCGAAACGGCAAGCGCTCGATCCTCGAGCCAGCAAACTTTGATTGCTACAATCCCGCCACTACTTGGAGGTTGATGAGCAGTACTTTCAAACTCGATCCTAGTGTCGAAGAAGTACTAACTCTTCTGACATTTGAGGTTCAATGATCCTTTATAACCACGATTTAACTTATCTGTTCTAATTGAAGGATCTTTAGGACAAATTTGACGTCAAGGATTTTGTCTCCTCGATCTCAGAAAAGTTGATAGTGCAGTCCAAAGCACAACCTGGACGTATGTCATTTAATTGTGCATTCATATAACTGGCTGAAACAATTCAAGCTTTCGACCCTAAACCTTTCATCCAAACCTTTGAGACTGCAATCGACATCCTTCTGGATATTCGCAAAGAAGTGCAACGGCAGACTGATGGACTAGAACGTAGTGTTAAGCCCGCTCAAAGAGATTATTCCAAAAAAATGAACGAACTACATGGTGGATTCGAGGTTAGTTATATTTCTAGCATGTCGTTTACTGGTCTCATTTTAATAGGCCGTAAGCAAATCCTTTAGTGCAATGGAAGCAAATATAAGTGATGTCGGAGGGACGGCCGCTCGTATAGGTAGCTCCATCTTTTCCAGATTTGATAAGATATAAAATACCGCATAGGCGAACAGTTAGAATCCGTCCATGTTTCAAGGCAACGTGCTCAAGCAGCACATGATCTAATTGACTACTATAATCAGTTCTCGAAGGGTGATACAACACGTTTAGACAATCTCCAGAAGGAAGGAGGGAAGGAGGGACGTCAACAGGTTGCTGTCATACTCCGGAGATTAAACATTCTTGCCAAAGAAGTTGATATCCCTAGCGCAGAGAAGGTATACAAACATCTCAATAGAATATCAAACTCTAATCTCCTTTTAGGCTCGTGAAAACATCGATAAATATTGTGAAAAATTCGAGAAGAGCATGCTGCGTCTTTTTGACCGTTTCTACAGAAAAGGTGATCCTAAAATGATGCATGTGCGTGCTTGCACCCTTTTCCTAATCATTCATTGATGAAGAGGTTTTAGCATTGTGCCCAAACATTGCTGGACTTTAATGGAGGAGCCTCGTGTGTTCAGATATACGTAAATCAACATGATTTCTTTATATCTGGAAGTCGAGTGCAAGAACTGATTCAAGTGGACAGCGGTCGAATGTATGTACTGTTTTATCCATTTTAATCCGTTTATACCTATACCTTGTCTAGGTGGGATTCAATCTCAGATCCAGAGGTTAGTCCTCCCAAGAGGGAGCCCGGCATAGAGGCGCTGTTTGAGGAAATACGTACAACGGTGGCTCAGGAAGCCGAGATTGTTCAAGCCGTGTTTCCAAATCCGCCCATGGTTATGCAGGTGTTTTTACAGCGCGTTTTTGCTCAATCGGTAAGGGCTTTCTGACTCTTTAGATGTTATTGCCAATTTGGTTGTTTTGGACAGATTCAACAATACCTTGAGGTATTGTTCAATAAAGCTTCAAACATCTCTCAGTTGTCCTTCCTACGAATGTTGAATCTGGCTCATTCTAAAACATTGGCATTAGTGGAATCTCTGAAAGCATACGATTTGGCTCATGTGACAGCAAGACTTGCGTCAGATAGGGCAGCTTCTGACAATTTAGCTACTACTTCAGGACCTGGACAGGTTGTTTCAGTTGCAACTATGCTGGAGACTGCCACCGATGAACTTTTTATGCCGTACATCGAGGGCCAGAAATACCTCGAACGTGAAAGTAAAAGCCTTGCAGAGCTATATAGCAACCTTTTGTATAAATTCAATCGTTATCATGTAAGTCGGTATTTTATTTAGATGGGAAAAGCTTGCCAAACCCTGGTCAGGAATCTGTCTCCAGAACCAAAGGGGTTAATTTGATCAATAGGGTTGTAAATCAAATTACTACGACCACTGCATCAACTAGTGCAACTACTTCTGCTACCACGGCTCAATCTAGTGCTCTAAAAATTCTTGGGTTTGGGGCAACAGCGACGACAGCAGTTACAGCTGAGAAAGAAAAACCCACAGAAGAAATATTGCGTGAAGAAGATGGAAGGCCTAACCTTGAAGTTTCAGAAAAGATGCTGAAGTGGCATGCTGAAGCTGTTGGACGATGTGTGGAATTGAATTCGACTTCGGAGATGTATGTAAACGGTGGTTCAATCTATATTCTCAATTTGAAACAGACTTTCAGCCCAAAAAATGTGTTTGCGTTAATGCGTGTCTTGGCTGAAGCATTGGGACAGTCTTATGTTGAAGCGGCTTTAGAAGTGTATGTAGTATTATCCTATGAATATTGTTTATTGATGTGCATCCAGTGCCCTCACTCGATTGGAATTACGAGATTCCAAACTTGAACCAGACCTTTCGCCCCTGACGGTCATCCGAACTATGGACATGATATGCCATCTATGGCAGCAATATGTTAATATTGCCCTTATGCCGCTGGCGGGTTCCTCGGTCACAGTGCGGAGAGAAATGCTAATATTCAATAATCAAACCATCAATCGCATTGAAGGGACGACTAATTCTCTTCTCCAGAAGATGGCCGATGCAATTGTTGCCTGGCTCGGTCTACAGCTGAGCAAGCAGAAGCGCAATGATTTCAAGCCTCGTAATGATGACCTGTCGTTTGCTCGAGTCAATACTGAACCTTGTGGGGCATGCTGTGATTTACTTGAAAAGGTTAAAGATGTGGCCAAGGTTAATTTATCCGGGAAGAACCTTGAGACTTTCTTGATGGAAATTGGAGTTGCATTTCACGCGTGTGTTACTTTATTCTCTCTCTAAGTCATCTCTTTATACTGGAGTATGCCATGCAGTCTACTATTGGATCATCTAAAGAAGTTCCCCGTCAGTGCCACCGGTGGTCTAATGCTCGCCAAGTGAGTCGTACGTTATTTTTCCATATATAAACACTGAATATACTCGCGTGTAGGGATCTGAAGTCTTACCAAGATATTATAACTTCATTTCGTCTCCCTATCTTGTCCGAACGGTTTGAATTCATCAAAGAACTCGGAAATCTCTTTTTGATTCAACCTGAGATTTTGCGCACGTATATTCGAGAGAACAACCTTGGTCGTATAGAGCCAATTCTCCTTCGGCCATATTTGGCTCAGCGAGCTGATTGGAACAAAGAGGAAAAAATGTTTGAAGGGTTTTTCGGTGACGAAGAGACCGAGAGTGCAAAGGGTTTAAAAGATCGTCTTGGTGTCTCCCGTATGATGCGCGAGTTAGAATCTCTACGGATTGGAGACGGACCAACCTCATTTAGCACAGGTTTCAGTTTTATAAACTGACGGTAGGATATACACAGATGTACTTTAATATTAAAATTTAAAAATGTAATTCAGTTGGATACATAAATGGATAGTACTTTTGCTATTAATCGGTATTAACTATTCTTATCGTTTGGCTTTAGCCTTGCCCCTAGCAGTAGGTTTTCCTTTCTGCGAATTCCTGACTAGAGCCGAGGAACCTTTTCCTTTACTTAATGAACGGATAGCCTTACGCACATTTAGAACATCGTCTCCTCCAGGTTTGGGTTTCTTGCTTGAACCGTCCAATTTTGACGCAATAGCAAGTGCTGATTTGCGCTCCTGCTCTGCTGAAATTTCATTCGGTTCAAACTGGATAACATATAAATGATAAACGAGCTTTGAAGTGCGCATCACTTGCCTTCCTTTTCACACCTTGCAATTTCTTTTCACCATCTAGATGCTTCTCAAACCTAGGACCGAAAATGAATCAATGATACAAAAATCTGAGCTAGATTTGACTCACTTGCCCATACTAGCTGTACTCATTCTACTAACGGCAAGTGTTTTTTCGATGGTACGTTTCCGATCTTCAGCAGGAGTCGCTTGGGCTCTATCCGCATGTTCGATATTACGCATACGCTGTTTTTCATTTTTGGCAATGCGATTCTTTCGTTCCTCCCTGCTTGCTTTTATAGGATCGTAGTCAACATCTAAATAAAACAAAAATTCAGTCCTGGAGAGGTGGAGATGAAACAACCCGGATACAGTACCAGCATTATTGGGTAATTCAGTGAGCCATTGTTGTTCAACCTCACGGTTTTTACCGTCTCTACCCCACCTATTTAACCATTCCTGCTTCTCTTCATCAAATACTTTTTTATCACGCTTAGTCTTTTGGATGCCTTTAGCAGCAGCAAACTTCTCCCACTTGGTAACAGCTTTAGGTTTGGGTAGTGGTTTTGATCGTGGTAACTGCGTCTGAGGTTCAGGAAGTTTCGCTAAGGGACCTTCCGGAGTCGATTCCACAGGTAAAGAGAACAACGATGTTACCAAGATCTGGCAACCGTCTCTAGCCGTTGACCGCAAAAACTCTTCTAAATTTTGTCTAAAACAGTTTGTTGTAAAAAGAGATAAACTCTCAAAAAAAAGTATGCCCTACTTGTAAGTATCATAGTCAAGAAGGTTCAGGTCTGTTACAGTAAGCAAACCAGGATCGACTTCTACAGGTATTTCTTTCTCAACAGTAATTGACTTTCTAAGAAAAATTAGTTGCAATTACTTGTCAAACAGGAGAATACTCACTGTTTAGTTTGTTCACTTGCAATAATGGATGAGACGTCCATCATGGATGGACCCTTCCTAAGCGCCCGAATAACTAGCGTTACGCGTTTAGCGTGGTCTTCGTTCGTTTCTCCACTGCAGTCTTCTTCTGTTTCATAGCGAGTCGTATGGTCGCACAGACCAGACAAGGGAATACCCCCACTGTTTTAAAGAAACTTCAATTCAAAGACAAACTCACTGTCAAAGGATCTACTACGGATGCTTTACTCAAGAAGCTCCTCACCCTGCAAACAGAACTCGCCAGTTTAGAACAGGAACATGTCGATGTCAAGTCATTGGCCTTTATTCGTAAAGAATTAATTCAAGTAACGATTCTTCTTCATAAGGATAAGGGGGTCAAAGCATACGCCGCCTGTTGCCTTGCGGATCTCCTTCGACTCTATGCGCCGGATGCACCTTACACCGCTGACGAATTGCGCGATATATTCCAATTCTTCATTCGACAACTTTCTACTGGACTAAAAGGTCCAGAAGCCCCTTACTATAATCAATATTTCCAGCTTCTGGAGTCTCTTTCCACGGTCAAAAGCGTGGTTCTTCTATGTGACCTCCCGCAAGCAGATGACCTTATGACCGAAGTTTTTCGGGAAATATTCTCTATTGTTCGGAACAATCTCGCGAAAAATATTGAACTCTATATGGCTGACATACTCATTGCATTAATTGACGAATGTCAGGCCGTCCCGCATTTAGTAACCGAACTTATCATGACACAATTTGCCCATGTCGACCATCCTTCCCCTTCATATCGTCTTGCTGTTGAGGTCTGCAAAGCAACATCCGATAAATTACAACGCAATGTATGCCAATATTTTACCGATATTATCGTTCAGCACTCAAAGCAGGAAGAGGTCTTGTCAGAAATCCAAGCAGCTCATCTTGTGATTAAGCAAATTCACAAGGATTGTCCTGCGTTGTTGCATAATGTCATTCCGCAGCTTGAAGAGGAGTTAAAGGTGGACCAGCCCGAGCTACGTTTGCTTGCAACCCAGATCCTTGGTGAGATGTTTGCGGATAAAAACGGCGTAGAAATGGTCAAAAAATATCCTCACGTTTGGGAGACTTGGCAGCTCCGAAAGCTGGATAAGGTCGCCGCCGTTCGCGTCAGCTTCGTGGATACTTGCAAAGGTCTCATAGTCCATCAACCAGATCTACGGCAATCAGTTGAAGGTCCGTTTTCCATGTTTTTCTTCTTCTTAGCGATCTAATATGAGTTGTCTTAAGATACATTACGTATCAAGCTACTGGATCCCGATGATAAAGTACGAGCCGCAACTTGTAAAGTTTACGCTCAATTGGATTTTGAAACGGCCCTCCATCACGTCAGTATGTCTCAATTAAAAGCAATAAGTGAACGCACGCTAGATAAGAAGGTGAGCTGCTTTTAGTGCTTTGTTTTTTCCTTGTAACTCCGACTAATCAGCTTAGCTCAACGTTAGATTGGATGCTATGCACGCTCTCGGAAGGCTCTACAGCAATAGCAAGTCTGATATGTGAGTAATTGTCCTACTTGTGCGTATCCATAATATTAATTTTGTAGTGAGGACAATGACCAAGCTAGTATTGCCCAATTTGCTTGGATACCTAATGCTCTTCTTCATGCCGCTCATGCTAATACAGAAAATATGTAAATCTCGTACTATATTCTCCTAATTAATTGACGTTCCTTCTATTCAGGACCTTGATTGAAGGCATATTCTGGGAATATATTCTTCCTTTCCCTTCCAAAGCAGAAGATGAAGCCTTATGGACAGACCAATTAGTCACTGTCATGGAATATTTAGATGACCGAGCAACTAATATGTTGTTGAATATGAGTAATTTAAAACAATCGTATGTTCATATTTACATAACACACTTCGTTTGAATAACTCCTTTCAGCCGACCTACGTTATATGAAAAATTTGTCGATTTCTGCGAAAAATACAATGTATGCTAATGCTTCCCTCTTTAAATGTATGTTTCGACGGAGTCTCTAGGGCGGTGTCATCGATGCTGATGAAGTTGGGGTCACAAAACGACTTAACGCAATCATCCAGCATTTATCTTGTGCATTTTTTCTTTACCTTTTTGATCTATCACTCATACAAACCTAGCACAATTTCCTGACCGGACCAAGGCAGCCGAAGATTTGCATGCGTTCGCAAAAGTTAATGAAAATAGACTATACAAATTGCTCAAACTATGTATGGACACTCAGGTTGATCTTAGAACATTGATCAAAACATCTGTAAACTCTATGTCTTCTTGTTTAGCGCGTTCTTACCTTCTTCAGAACGAATTCCTTCGTCGCGTCGAACAAATATCGCCTGGCATTGTGTCAACAATGACTATTATTCTTCGTAAAGCTACCTTGTGGATCATCAACGTTTCTTCAGTACCGTGGTTATTGAGGCGTATTAAGCAGGCAGATAACCCTGATCGTGAATCGACCAGTATCGTCCGGGAGTGCTCAAAGGTCAAGATAGTGCTCATATTTGCATCTAAATATTGTTCGAGTATTTTCAAGCCTCATATTGAAGATTTAAAGAGATCTTTGGAGAAGGAAAACAGTGCTGTTGTTACAGAAGTGACCCTTCGGGCACTAATTGCATTAGGAACTGAAGTTGATAAAGAGTGGGTATATTATATTACCTGTTTTCTGTTAGTCACCCCATCTTTTCACCAGGACGCGGGATTCAATAATCAAATATTCCTTGTCAGCTCATGGCAAGCTAACAAAGTTTTCAGCCCGTTTGATTGCATGCTGGATAGATGCAGAAGCAGTGGCGTCGAACCTTGTCATTGTGCGTTTCTTCTTTTCTCCTTCAAAAGGGGGTCCACCAAGTTTTTATCTTAGTTGATGTCGGAAGCGTTACCCAAAGTCGATCCGTCCACTCTGGTTGGGCATCTCGCATTTCTGGCTGAGATTGTCAGAGTAGTTCCGAATGCTTTTGAGCAAAGAAGCGATACCATCGTATCGTTTATAGTCCAGGATTTATTGATGCGATCTGTACCTATAGATTCCGTATAATTCTTCTTTTCTTCTTCTTTTCAACCATTGACTGACCTTAGCGGCCTAGAACGCTATTATAATGGAAGAAATGGATGAGTGGGCCTCGGATGAAGAAGTATCTGATCTCATTGTTGCCAAGATACTTGGAGTTAAAATCTGTAGAAACCGGTGTCTCGTCCATGCTAACTCCGAAACCGCTCTGGCCAACGCGTCACCTGTCTTAACTATGCTTCTCAATATTTTAGCTCATGGTGGCTCAATGGAAGAAGATGTCGCAGACAAGTATATCTTGCCAATTCGAACGATTGCGTCATTACTGAAGTACTTCTTAGTCCGAAAGTTAAGTCAAGGATACGGCTAATTGCAGCGACTTCATTGCTCAAAATGGCTGCTGTTCCCAAATTTTGTGAGCGAATTATGCCACATTTTACGTTGTTAGCCGTTACGTTACAGGTTTTTACGTTTCATTCCCGGCGTTCGCAGCCTAAAGCGTTGATTTGATTGTCTTCTAGGATCCTTGTTATCAAGTTCGGTTTAACTTTCTGACGAAACTGGTGTCGTATCTATCGACGAATAAAACAGATGTACGTTTCAGCATTGCCGTGTTTTTGACGGCCCACGACCCGGAGAAGGAAGTTAAAGACAGAGTAAGTGTACATTGCTTCTACCCATCCCCCTATAGCTGTTATTGGAATTGGAATTAAGGCTAGAGCGTATGTTACACTGGCAGCCAACAGACAACCAATTGGTAAGTAATGACAAGAAAAATAGTCACGGATCTAAGAATGTAATGCAGAACAACGGTTGGCGCTATTCGAGCTGAACTTCTTACGATTAATCTATGTCCTTGCCCATCATCCCGATTTTTCTGTTGAAATGCAGAACTTAAAGGAAACGGCAAAGTGAGTTTAGTTTGCTTATCTAAATAGAGGTTATACTGACGCTATGTTAGGTACATAGAATTTTACCTTGATAACATTGCTACCCCCGAGAATATTTCGCTCTTATATCATCTTACGATGAAGGCCAAAATGGTTCGTGATGCGATGCCAGAATTCACCGAGGTAACGACTTGTTTGTCACGGGAGCAATTTTTATTAATAAACTCTAGAATCTTTATTGCGTCAGTGAATTGGCTCATGAGATTATTCGGAACCGCGCCAAGTTGCGCAATTGGCAATTAAATAGTTATACTCGCAAAGTCAAGGTGCCTAGCGACATATTCAAACCCTTGGAGAACTCTGATGCTGTTAACGCTGTATGTTTTTTCAAACAAATAGGATGACTGATGCTTTCGCTGACATAGAGCAGAATCTTAAAAAAACATACCTACCTGGGGACACCTCTGTATGGCTTCAAGAACTAGGTAAAGCAACCCGCTCAGCAAACGTCAAAGTAAGCACTCTTATTTAGTACTTATGGCAAGATAAACTATACTTTCCTACTCAGCCCAAAGCACGAGAATCTAACCGCAAACGAAAATCCAACACTGCCGCCAATGCAAAGCAAGTATATAAAGTTCCGTCCCTGATTGTTCTGACATTTATATCTGCAGGCCCCGACGAAAAAGACGCAGGAGGTCCTATGAGGAAGACGCTGAGAAAAATAACGATAACAGCAGTATGGAAGATATCGACGAGAGTAGTGATTCGGATGCTGAAAGGAGTGGTTCTGATGAAATAAATACATCAAGTTCAGAATCAGACGTGCCAGAGCAAGACACCAAAGATGAACTTGGCAGAGGTGCTCGTGGTCGGGCGAAGGTATGGATAGTTATGTCTGCTTATGATGACGAAATAATGAATCAAAAACAGAAACGCGCAGAACATGCAGCGAGGAAGCAAAAGAGAGAGAGAAGGTAAACTTTGGTTTTGTTAATTACGTGGATAGTTCACTTTTTCGTTGCTGGCTTTCTGTGCATTGTAATGCTTGTATCAACAGTCATCATTATTATTTTACTATCATGTATGCCGGATTCAAATTTATAATTGTATAACCCAAGGCGCGGTGTTCTGTTCGTACTGATTTAAAAATTTCTTTAACTAGTTTATGTAACTAGTATATGAAGGGATATAATGGTAGTGAATGTTAGAAGAATAATCATCAGAATTGATCCATTATCTGATTCTGATCATCGGGCCCTACAAAGAACTTCTCCTGGCGTGTTTAAACGTAGGGCTTCCCGTGCTTCTAACCATTCGTTTTCCTTGTCCTTTGTTTTAATTATAGCGATCTCCCCCATGCGTAATGGCCTGATAAACTGAGCTCTTCTTCCACTAACAATAGCTCGAATCTCATTCATAGTCATAAAGATCCTTTTGCTGGGCATGCTGATGAGTTCCATTTCGTTCAACACAGGTCGGTCATCACGATACTTGAGAGTAGCCCAAATACGCCTTTGAGCTTCCGGAGTTGAATGGAACGCGATAGGATCTGATGACTGGGTTGTTCCTCGAGTCAAGCTAATGAGGAATCCATTACGAAGTAGTACAGAAAGGATTCCTAGATTTTGTGTTGTGTGGTCGAAGGAGACTTGATGATGTCGAGCCCTAAAGGCGTTTTGGAGTTTGGAGCATAAGTGATGTGGTAGAGGCATTTCCTATAAATTTTCGGCTTCAACGTAGAAAGAGCATCATTTTGATTCTTCCTCACCTCGGTATGCTTACTAGTAGTTTAGTCTAAGGTTACGCGTTACGTCGGAGTTTGAATACCAAGAGTTGCCGGCGTCTGTGATCCTTCCAGCCGGGGAATGTTGCATGCTTTATCAGTAAACTCTTTCTCTAACTTCAGGCAGTGGAATGAGGTCCTAATATATAACCAAACTTCTGACACGTCAATCTTTGTGAAACTATCCAAACTAAGTCAGCTGCAGTATTGCTGCGTGACACCACGTGATTCTTCTGGGCGAGCCTGAAGGCTGAGGACGTCAGTCGCCATGCATACTGGTTATTGCTTACAAGGATACAGGTTTCAAGACACATACATATTCAATATAAACGCCTCTAGCCAACTTTCTACCTAATGTATGTATTACTTGCCTCGTTATGAGCAATTTAATGGCTTACGATGTCCTATTAGTTAATCGCTATGGCATACTCTAATTCCAAGCCATTGCCCGATGTTCCCGACGTAACCTATGTTCATGGTCTTTGTGTCGAATCAAATACTCTCCTAAACACTCTTTTGCATCAAGCCATCATTGAGCAAGGGCTCGAGGATTACTGGTCTGAATCTATCAGAGAAGCTCTATGCGAACTCGGCCGTTATATAGAGTCCAATGATATTATCATTGGAATCTGTTCGCTTCTGAAATTAGGAAATCAACTCAAACGATCATTTACAAGCTTTGATTCAAGGTGGTTTTATCAAGCGCAGCAGGATCGCACAAAGTCGAAAGTGAAAACCGGTACCGACAGGCCCAAGGTCATAGAACTTGATGCCACCGAAAGTCATATACCTTCTCTCTCCAACGAATCCAAACTGAAAGAAATTCAACAACGCATCTCTTCACAGAGCCTTCTTCCGCCATTGGCGCCGATGCACCTATTAATTGCTGTCTCCTCATTGACTACTACTACCATCAAACAGGACTTTAATAATAATGCATCAGTGAGTAGCGATAGCAAGCCACCCGCGATTTCATTTCAGAAAGATGTATTTCATCTTTTATCCCATGGTCATAAAGACCCCGACGCTGGTAGTGTTATATACGGTCTAGACAATTGGCGAAGTAAGTGTCAATCATTCTAACTGCATTCTTTTCACGAACGACGTATAGGTGACCTTCAATTTGCATACATTGTGGGCGGAACTTTCACATTCAAAAATATTTCTTCCGAATGTTTGTTCGAGTCTCTGTTATCTATTCTTCGCGTTTCTTTATATGTCTACTTCTCCCTTCTTCTTGAGCAAAAGTTGTTACATACTTTTCATATTCCTCTTCAATATCCTCCTCTTGTTCCTCTCACCTCTCACTCATCTCCGAAACTCCCTACTCTACCCATCTCCATTCCGGATGAATTTACACCCACCGTGGAAAATAGTAAAGCAATAGCCAGTAAATCAGGTTCTCGTATTTGGTCTTTCATTTCGAGAAAAACCGAGAATATATTTCACCGTATGTCCGGTTCCCCATCTTTGAATACGGAGGATGAGGATGCGGCTCTCGATTTGATTACTCCTGACGAAACTGGGCCTTCTAGTCGAAATCCAACCTCGGAGTCTCTCCAAGAAAGTCAAGTTGGCATCCCTGAATTTTCCAACAGAACGGAGTGTTTTGAACGTGAGCAATCCGGTCCTTTTACAGCGAGCGTCCAACGCTTGCTCGACTCGACATGCATACTCTCTACCTCTTTGGGGGTACGTTTCCCTCCACCTCCACTCCTTCTCCAACTGGCAGCAAGGGAAGAAGAACAAGGATTTCTTAGCATCACGTCAAACAATAACTCGAGCATTTCAAGTTTTAACACAAGCGCGGCGACCCCTCATAACAACATCAGAATAACAGGAATTGAGAAGACCGGACTTTCAAGCATCATTGGCTGGGAGAATCGCGAATCCCGAGGGATGGGAATGCGCGGCATCAAAGGTTTTATAAGGCAACAAGGTCTAACTGTCCTTTACCGCAAGTATTCACGGATTGGATCTGTAAAACGACCTTGTGGGAAACCTTTCTGCATGATGTATCGTTATTATTTCCGGAATGGTGACGATCACACGACACCTGATCCTTGTATAGGAGAAGTGATCGAAATCCTCTGCCACGATGGGCTGTCGAGTGAACAATGTCCTATCGAAGACTGCAAGGAGTTGCTTTGTAACCATGTCCATAGTTGGACCTGCGATGATGTTACAGTTGAAGCTTATGTGGACAGAAATGTAGAACATTATTACGACCGAGAAGATAAAGATATCATCATATGGCAGAGTTGTTCAGTTTGCAAGGAAGAAACTCCGCGGACGAGAATAGATGCTGGAACATAGTGTGTATGCCTCTATTATGCGATCACAACTCCTGATTATTCTCTACAATAGCCTTTTTTCTTTCGCCAAATTTCTAGAAATACTCGTATGGTCGCCAATAATGCATTCTCTACCACTATGTTCACATGGAACTCGCGGCATCAGCTCCCGGTATTCTAGTCACAAAGATACAAGAAATGTGCCTTATAATCTAACTTGCCATTTTTTACACAACGACCATACTTTATCCTTATCTATAAAGCCCACGTCTCATAGCATGTTTGAAATACAATTTCCTCGAATGCAGGTTGTATCTGCAAATAATCCTGGAGGAGATAGAAGTTCCAAAGTGAAATGTGACGAGGAAAAGCAGGTTTTGGAGGCGGAAATTCAGGATTGGTGGCAGACAATCGATGAGCATGTTGATAAGTTGGTAAGCCACCTCGCTGATTATGCATATATTTGTGGATGTTGAAAGATTCCTCAAGGATGGTTTTCTGCAGTCATTAACAGAGATAAATAAAGATTTACCGCCCCTTCCTGATTCCGATGACGAAGATGAGGAGGAACCAGTCAGTAAAGGAGTTTATCTATCCCCTATTTTCTCCCACTCCACCCCTCCTACCGCACAGGTTTCAAACGCCCTTCCTTCATTCTCATCAGGTTACACGATATGGAATAATTTGAAAAACTTTGCCAGAACCGTACCCTATCCTCCATCGGTCCCATGTCGAGCGGTGGAGTCGCGTGTCCTTTTAGCCCGGCTTAGATCTTCTTTTAAGGAATCAAAAGAAGGGTTGAGAAATCAAGTAGTCGACACCCCAGTATCCTCTTTAAATGATGCCCGGCAAAAATTTCGTTCCAGCGCGCAAGGTGCTTTGAAACGTCTGTCTGTATGGCAAAAGAAACACGTCCCCGGAGCTCCAGAGTACCTAGCAATTAAAAATCCTGGATGGTGGAGTAATTGTCATGCTGTTCCGGGGGGACGCGTGTTAGTTAGGGAAGGCGAATCTGGGAGTATTATCGCATTCACCTTAAGGTAAAAGCTTTAGTCCTTCTATGACTCGTAGTTTACTAATACATGGCTTGACATTCTACAGTTCTTCAGTTTATCAGCGTGAATTAACCTATCTCAGTTCACCTTCAAGACATACTCAATCCAGGCCATCCAACCCCAGTCTTTTCCAAAGTCAAGATTCCATCTCCCCTTCCCCGTCCCCTAGGCCTGAAACCTCAAAAACTTTAAATTTTGTCATTTCTCCCGATCCCGACTTGGACGATAGTGCACTTTGGTCACAGCAAGAAACAGAAGCCTGTGTTGTCACAATTGCACGATGCGAACATCCACGAGAGGAGTCTATTTTGGGATTGCGAGATGTTTTTCGGGCTGCAAATGCCTCTGATCCTTCAACGTCAGCTCTTAATCCCCGTTTCACGCAAGAATCCAACTCAAGGGGAACACCTGTATTATTCCCTCTTTCGGTTCGGGCCCAACCTCAAGTCCAAGTTAGCTTAAACGCTGCAGACGGAGAGTTGATGCAGTCATTAAATATTAAATCAGTAGAAACATTGTCGGACTCGCGATTATCCCATGATCATATCTTCACATCTGCTTCGAGCCCACAGGATCATGATCGCGCTCCAATTCCTTTGCTCTCTCAAGAATATGGTAACTTGGGCAGGAACAAACAGAAATACTCGTCTGATATGATGATATCTCAAGATATGAAACACGAAGTGTTTTTAGCGGCTCCCCAACCGGTACCAGTTTCGTCCAACCTTCAGATTGCTAGAGCTAGCACGCCCACTCAAGGTGGTTCCTTGACAGAGACCCTGACTAATGCCATGCGTTATTTACTTACTTCTGGAGTCCGACCTCCTTCTCGTGCGCCATCACCAGCACCATCCTCGACTCTGCATTCACTTCTAGCCTACGACACTCTTTTCTCGATTGATGAACAACCACATATAAGGTTAGATTGCACCATTGGTCAAAGATTGAAATTTAGCTGCACCGTTTATTACGCAAAACAATTTGATTTACTTCGCAAGCGCTGTGGTGTGGACACGGATATTATCAAGAGTTTGCAACAGTCTGAGAACTGGTCCATGGACGGAGGGAAAAGTAAATCCAACTTCTGGAGAAGCTTGGACAAAAGATTTATTATTAAGACGCTTGTGAACGCATGGAATGTTTCAGACCTGTTAGTCTCAAAAGCAGCTCATTTAAATCTACTTCTGACACATGTTGTAGTCAAGTCCTCATCGAACTCGCTCCATCATACTTCCGATACATTGACTCCACGGCTACGAAGGCTTCTGCCCTTGCAAAACTATTGGGATTTTATACTGTAGAGGTAAAGAATCTGGACACAGGCGTCGTCCAGATGAAGCATGACGTATTAGTCATGGAGAATCTGTTCTATAAGCATACCATATCTCGCATATATGATTTAAAAGGCATTAATAGTCGGAAGGTAAAGATCAAAGCAGAGCAATCAAGAGATAAGACATTATACGATGTCGAATGGAATGAAAGTGAGCATCGCACCGTTAACTGCAAGCGTAACTCAAATATCGTTCCTTAGCGCAAGAGCAAGAACCTCTCTTGTTTCGCAGTTATTCGGCATATATACTTCAGGAATCACTTCGAGCAGATACAGAGTTTTTGGCTAGGAGCAATATTATGGATTACTCGTATGTTTATTGTTCAAAATCTGAAGCCAAGTAAGAGTTTTATTAGAAGTCTAGATTACTACTCGGTGTGGATGAAGAAAAATCCTGCATTTCTTGTGGACTCGTTGACACAATCGGTACGATTAGAATCCATTATCTCCTTGGATGTATTCATTGGCCAATAGGCAGCTATACGTTCGCGAAAACTCTAGAGTACAAGGCGAAGCACAATCTGATCACTAATAAAGGGAAAGAGATTACGGTGATACCACCAACGGAATATCAGCATCGCTTTGTGACAGCTTTGGGGGGTTATTTTCTCGCCTCTCCCGGTGTGTTGACTCACCCCTCAATAACCGAAATGATCTGAATTTTTTTAGACAAGTGGACGAAACCACAACACTATGTTGATCGAACTAAATCACATGAGTTACCCGACGTTTTCTAACTACCCCAAACCAACATCTACTTTATCCATAATGAAACTGGATGCATCTTTTCCCCCCCGAGACCTCCACCTACTAAGATGCAACTATGGATATTACATTAACACTAATTGGAGGGGCAGTAAAAGAAAATCTTTTCCCAGGAATTGCGATACTGGTAGTTTGAGGAGTGATGGCATCAGGCTCTTCCGGTGTGTTGCTTGCCGTGGCTGGTCCTGTAAGTACAGTGACGGTGCCGGTGGGGGCAATCTTCTTAAATGGCAAATCGAATGTCAGATTAGCGATGGCTGTATCGGTATTTGAGATCTTTAAGAAGATTTTGTGATTATCAGTTATTCTTTAATTCTTTTCAGCCAAATATATACCTTGATTAACACTTCTTTAGTTGAATTTTTGCGCGTGACGCTCCAGAAAGTGAGGCCAGTAGGACTGGGCAACGTGCTTGGAAGATACTCGTCCCCACGGTTAAGGCTGAACAGCTGCAAAAATTTAAGCAACTCAAGCGAGTCGAAATTGATGAAGACGCACTTGTTGGGTGTAATAACTCGTAGAACGTATAACTGAATCGGCATTAAAGCCAACTAAATTCGGTGTCTTGAAAACCCTTTAATTCCTGACGTTTAGAGGCATATGGATAAAACTCACCCATTGGTTGTTTACAACACTCTGAAGTTAATAAGTGCATTACGTCCGTCATTTCAATGTACAAAAAAATCCAAGGACTCACCCCAAGAAGAGGAGCATATGAAGCCGCAAATACAATGTCGGCATTTCTTTCAAAACCTGTCATGAATGCAGCTTCTCCAGCGGAACCTGGAAAAAAGGGTCAATGCATCTATGTCTGCAAAGGGCTCGCCAATTATACTTTGCATGGTAGGAAAAGTCAATCTTCCTTCATCAGGAGTTCCAAACAAATTGGCAGCGTTGGTGGAAATAGCTGCGTATTCCCCTTCAAAGTACTTGGTTCCGTTGCGCTGAAAGTTATTGTCTCAAAAATAGGATTATGATAGATTTTGACTGTAGAATTTTTACCTCAAAACCATCATATATGAAAGCGTTTTGGGCAAACCATTCTACATTACGAAATATTAAGTATGCGAAAAAATAGATATATGCATATTGTACATGCCAGGGGTTTGATAAACATGGATATCCCAAGCTTGAGGATTGGGTGTTAAGGGAGGGCTGAACGTAGTTCCGGTGGCAATGAATGCTATGTCATCGAATGAGGACCGAAAGAAATGACTACAAAGAGATGGGGAAGCTGTACTCACTTATGGTTGGATATGCAGCAGATAGATTTCCAACAAAATCACGCCAACGGTAAGGATATCTGTAAACGAGCATTACTAAGTGACTAGAATTGTGTTGCACTCTGGGTGATGGGGACGTACGTTGATGAGAAAAAGTCTTCGTTACCGACCTGACACGAGTACGGTTCATAATATAATCAAATCAAAAAGGTTTCTTGATCTCACCTCCACGTAATTCAATTCGAATGGGGCGGGATGACCTAAAGCAGCTCGTTTGGCTCCCATCGCGTTCGTTTTGGGATTGCCGATGACAAAATCAATCTGCAACAGAGATAAAGCACATGAACATCAAGTTATTTTATACCAACCTGATCCTTTGCTGCTTGAATATAGGGGGCGAGATCTCCTTCTGGAATAGATTGTCCGTTCAAAGAATATCCAGCCCACACGGCCATTATCGGCTGCATTTCCATATCCTCGATAAATTGAAGATACTCCAAAAGACCCAAACCACTTAAAAAAAAAAGATCATCTTTGTAAACCAGCGCTTTCTGAAGACAACTCCTGTAATATATACTTACTCGGTGTTGACATATCCCCAATCGCCCAAACGACCAGGACGGTCTGTCAAGGGTCCAATGGTATTATTCCAGACCCATCTTTGGGAAGGTTCTTGTCCCTAAAATATATATCATTTTGAGATGAAACCCAAGTTTAAAAAAGCGAATCATACCTCCTGCGATTTTGGTTTAAATCGATTTTAAATATTTTTTCTCATGAATAAAGTTAGACCCAACTTACCAAATTGTTTCCTCCCGGGAATCTGAAGAAAGAGGGACCCGCTTCCTTTAATGTCTACGCACGTTTTAATTTAATGCACGAGATATGAAATAGCCGGAGACTTACCGTTGCAATATCAAGTCTCATACCATTTGGTCTGTCCTTAAATGTAGGAGGGAAAAGGGAAAAAAGAGCAAAGAAAATGGATTGCCCCGAATGTGAGGCGCCGTCAACAGTAACCTCAAAAATGTTATTTGTGTCTGGTGCAGTTGTCTTGGGCTTTAATTTCACTGAAACCTGGGTCCATTTTTCAGAAGATTCCTTTATATGAACCGAGGCTGACGCAAAAGTTTGACCAGTGGTTGAAGACTTGAGAGAAATGGTGAGTGGTCCACTGAAAGTCGATCCTTGTGCGAGCTTATAGTAAAATGATGCTGTGTATGTCCATGAGGATTGAACGTTAATACCTTTCATTCAGTTAGATGTCAATAGGATTTTCAAATTGATTCTTTTGTTTACTTACCAAAATAGCCGTTATTCTGCGCCCCTACAGGTCCTGTGGCATCTTCGGGAACTGTGAGTTGAAGAGAGTTCGGAAGAGCTTTAGACAGAGAAGGAGTGTTGTCTACAACCGCGATGGATGCACCATTGACGGCACTCCACGCGTTAAGGGCATCCGTGGTATCTGTAATAAATGTTATATATATATATAGAATTATTTTTTTTGAAAGAAACACACTCGGAGTAACTTGCTGAAAGGCTCTATTTTGCAACATCTCGGCATATAGTCCACCATCACCACTCTATGAATGTACATAATCAATCTAAAGCGTTTGTGTAAAGAATGGAAACATACATGCTAGAACAATTTTTGGAAAAATAATTAAGAGTTTAGATGTATGGAAATGTCAATTTTAATTAGACTGACGCTTATATCCTAAAACAATATTAGTAAACTAATAACTATCAGCAGGTCCAAATACTCGAACTCACCTCATACATCATTCCATCTGAAGTCAAATATAGATATAAATATAAAAGAATATCTCTTCTCTTTTAATACTTACAAAGGGTAGAGGGAATCGGGTGCGAGGCAGTCTCATTGACGACAATTGTGAAGCTTGCGGCCATAGCACGGGTGAGTAGTAGAGCGCCCAGACTCAAAGCTGGGAAAAATATTGATTTTGCCATTGCTGGTTAGTGATTTCATAGAAAATATTGACTAGTTATATAAAAACCATGTATTGATGTAAAATTCTCTTCCTTATTTGTACTAGTTTTGGAGCTTTGAAATAAGAACATCTTCTCCAACAAAGTCACGGGCAGAGACTCGGACAACCTGATCACTTAAAATGTGTTAATGGGTACTTCGAATTCGGTTAATGTTCAATACAACGTCACGAGTTAGCGCAGGGGATCTCCAGAATGTTCGGACCGGTCTTCAGAGGTGTCTTGACTGGCGTCAGCAGAGTTCCAACGGAGTGATAAACAAACAGGTGATCCCATTGATATTGATCATCCATGATGAAAGAAAAATTGCTCAAAAATCATGCGGCCACTCTTCTCCAAACTTCTCGTCATCAATAATAAGAAATAACCAATAAGAGTAATCAAAACATACACACAAACACAAAAAAAAATACATCATAAACTATGAGTTCCAACGTGATTGCACATTCAAACTGCTCACACTGGCCGTCTTTCTAAGAGTCCGCCCCGAGGTTACACCTACTTCGTTTCCAGTTTTCTTTGCGGCTTCCTCGAAACATTTGACCAAATCTCTCACGCTACCACCACTATTCTTCCGGTCTCTTAACAGAGGGTTACTTGTGGCCCTTGGGCGAACTGAGGGAGGAGGTTCCACATGATTTAAGTGTACCATATCTTTGAGAGGCTGCAACTTGTCGAATTCTTTAACAGAGATGGGACTGATCTCGTTCAAATGAACTATTTCTTTCAAGTTCGTTGCTTGAGGTATCACCACCTTCGCAGGGGTGCTGACGGGTCCTCTTAATTGACGCATTTCAGGTGGAGCTGGCAATGACGGGAGGGACTTCGCTGGAGGGTTTAACCTCGATTTAGAAGAACTATTTCGACTAAAAAGGGAACCTAAATAACTTAGAACCATTTTTGTCCCAGAAGGTGGTGGGTCTCGAACACATCGTTCGGGCTCTGGTGTTCGTGGTACGGGGAATGGTATTACACTGCCTGCCTGATATCGACCTGGATCTTCTAATGGTTTATCTTGAGCTGCAGATACTCGTGTATTTGGCGAAACAGAGTTTTTCGTCGAGCGAAGTTCATTGCGTAAATGAGCGTACCGAGGAGCAAGCAGCATGGAGGGAACAGATGTTACTGATTGTACATTATCCCCCCTAGACTTTTGCTGTACGGATCGTGGGGCTCCACGTCCCGATCGCTGTCGTTTCGAAAGAACTTGGACGCGACGAAGTAGCATTGTCCTGTACGTCAAGATCAGTTTGGGTTTCTTTTTTTTTCTTTAAAAAAATCAGCGCAACTAACCGATCCCAAGTTGAGTCATTACATTGGGTAATGAATCTTTCCACCACGGATTCGTACCGGACGTTATCTACACCGGCCATTGTATTCAATTTGCCCGCGGCCTCCGCCACAGCAAATCGCTCCTCAGTGAAGCAGGTGTCGAGCGTTTTCCAGCACGCTTTGGTCCATTCTTTTCCAGACTGGTAATCATCAACTTCCGGTAATGACGCATAACTGACACTGGGGGATATGTATTGATCCATGCATTGATTGGATTCAGATAGAACACTCCCATGGCGGCTGAAGGATGGTGATCGATATCTAGGTTGTTGGTTGCCTATGCCGTCAATAATATAAGAATGATGCTATAAAAACACCAGTGTCAACGAAGAAGTTATTAAATGAAATGTATGGTACCAATTTAAGGATAGCAGCCGCGCGTGCGGCAGCTCTGGGGTCATTGCTAGAAACCTCGACAATACCGGGCAAGATGAACTCGTCATCAAAGGCCGTAGGTTCCTCATTGTTCATTGGCACGTCCTCATTTATTTCACCAGAATCAAACAGTTTGTCGGGAGGGTTGGTTTCAAGTGACTCGTCCGGGCTCGATGCTAAAGGGTTGGAACCATCATCTTCTTCATCAGAATCACCCCATGATTGATCCATCTTTCGAGGATGCGGACTGATTGGACGACCCCAGCTATCTCGACGTAATTTGGTCGCACTACTAGGGGGATCATCTTTCACGGGGGTTTTATAGTACTTGAAGCGACCAGTAAATTCTCCTTCAGCTTCACCAACTTCCTCCATCTCATCATCAGAATGGAAAATATCTGTCCCCGCACTTTGATTAGGGTCAAAAGTCACTGCATTTGATGTGGAGTCGTCGAACATATTATCGTCTACGTCAATTAAATTGTTAAGACGCTTGGCCGTAAGCGGAAACTCCATTAACAGAAGGGGATCATCGGTCGGACTTGGAGGAGGAGGAGGTTTTGTCAAGTCAACAGGAGGGAGAGGAAAGGGTGACATTGATCGTTCGCGTTTCACGACAATTTTCCGCTCTGCATTTATTCTAGAAAGACCAACAGGAGTAGATAATCGAGTTTTTGTAGATTTAACGGATGAGATGTCTAGAACTACATTTCGGGGCGGTGTAAATTTCTCTGAAGGGGGTTCATAACGAACATCGGGAGTCGTAGATCTTCTGCTACTACCACGACTTCTGGTAGACTCGCGTTCCGGGGTATAATTTTCAAGATTCATGTCCTTGCGTTTCTTGCGAGTTGGACTTTTCAAACATAAATCGGAACATGGTGACCGGGTACGATTATCTTGACGATCACTGGATACATTATGTGAAGAAGATGGAAGTAGAGGACGACTTCGTTTCAATGAATTAGCATTTGAGTTGAAAGGAGTGGACATGTGCATGAGTTTGTAATCGTCAAAGCAGAAAACGAACGTGAAAGTTCAAAATACGATGCGTGAACCAAGGACATGTCACGTGGTTATGACGTAAGGTGATTTAGGGCCCTCTAAGAGACATGACTAATCAATGAGGGGAATCGCTGACGCGTCTTGAACAGAAAGCATTTCTTAAAAGTACCAACTAACTACTACTTTACTACTACAACCATGTCTGAAGATATAGTGCTTCCCCTACCCAACCTCGACCTTCCACAACACTCACTCACACTCTCTCTATCGTCCTTGGCACATCTTCACGACAATGCTCGAAAAGAATTGCTCCAAGGCATTCGCAAAGATGGTATGTATAATCCATTTTATTTCTCCAAAGTAGACCTTTTCCAAGACATTTTTTCGGAAAGACATGGCTCCCTATTACCGTGCTTTGACATCTGTATTGGACCCTTCTACTTCAACATCACCACCGACGAACACAACCGCGCCTATACCATTCGATACAGATTTATACAATGAAATGGTGGCAATTAATAAGGAAGCACTAGACAAGTTTGACAAACAATTGGAAGAGGCTGAAAAAACTGAAGGAGAAAGCGATATTGCCGATATCTTACGAAACAAAGCTATGTATCTAGTTAGAATTGGGGACAAGGTTTGAAGCCGAGTTAAAAATTTGTCGTCTTCATTCATTTACTGACTTTTTTTAAAAGGAAAATGCCTTAGCTGCTATTACTGTTGCATTAGAGAAAAATCCAGGATTGGGTTCTAAGATTGATCTTGCATTGACCCTCGTCCGGATGGGTTTCTTTTTCGGCGACCAAGAGTTAATTAAAGAGAATTTAGCCAAAGCCAGCGAGTAAGTTTCCGTATTAACTTTTCAATTGCTGTTGAATGTACACTAGATTAGCTGAAAAGGGTGGTGATTGGGATCGTCGTAATAGACTAAAGGTGTATCAAGCTCTTCATTTGTTGTCTATAAGGTCTGTTGTGATTCTTCATGGTCGATCAGAGTATGTATTGAGTTCAAACAGACAATTTGCTCGTGCCACGCCACTACTTTTGGATTCACTGTCAACGTTTACGGCGACCGAGTTATTATCTTACGAGCGATTGGTCTTATATGCAGTAGTGGCGGGTACATTGACATTAAGTCGCGTTGAAATGAAAAAGAAGGTATTTATGACATTTGCTGGTTCTTGGTATCATGATGGACACAAGTTTGTTTTGTATAGATTTTACAATCACCCGAAGTGAATTCGGTGATTCATGAGATCAAAGATCTTCCAGACTACGCCAAGTCTCTTTACGAGTGCCATTATGACAAATTCTACGTCGCTTTAGGTAGATTCACTAAATGCTTTAACGTGTGGAATACTCTGAAAAAAAAACAACGTATGGTATAGCTGCACTTGAGCAAACTCATTTATTGCCTTCGCAAACCCTTCGCCCCCACGCAAGATGGTACGTTCGGGAGATAAGGATTAAGGCGTATGCCCAATTGTTGGAGAGTTATAGTTCTTTAACTTTAAAAAGCATGAGCGTCGCTTTTGGTGTTAGCGAAACGTTTGTTGACAAGTGAGTCCCCTGAAAACCAGAACGACCTTGCGTTTACTGAAATTGATATGAAGTGACCTCTCACATTTCATCTCTTCCGGACGGCTCAATTGCACTATTGACCAAGTCAGTGGTATCGTAGAAACCACTCGTCCACCAACCAAATCAGCACAATATGAAGCTGTAATTAAAAAGGGTGATGTACTGTTGGGAAGTCTTCAACGACTAAGTAAAGTCTTGCATTAGAACTAGCTGGATACCTTCGATACTCCTATCAATAAAAATAAAATAAAATAAAACTCTAGTCCAAGTTATTTGATTTAGAGACCAAGTCAAAAGTAGTGATATTTAATTCAATTCAAGTTGCCAACTACACATATCCTCTGTCAAAAGTTAGGGATATCTCTTCTCGACAACTCTCTCCCAAATCTTTCGACAATCCACGCTTGCACCTAATCTCCCGGCTAATAAGAACGCACCACTTAATTTCCTATATAATGTTGTAACACGAGAAAATATGGTTTTACATCAAACATACGATACCTGTTTAAGCTGTAGGTTTCTCGAGGTGGAGGAGTCAGACGATTGTTCAGCATAATCGGCACCTGAGATCGGATTTCATCTGTAATTCTCGTCCATTCCGAACCTCTTGCAAAGGGAAATGGTTGCACAGTAGAAGGACGGAAGGGTGTGCCAAGTAATTGCATAGATAGTATGTGGGCATTTGTCATTGCCTGAATAATGATGATTCACATTTCCCTCTCCATGAATTCAAACGTTCCACTATTACCTCGTTTTCGCCTCCGATGAAATATTTCAGTTTAAGGCTAGCCTCGATGCATTCTTGACGATCGCTCGATATTGCAGCTTGAAGGAGTCTTAACCAATTGTCTGTAAACTCTGAGGAATATTCTCGGGTAGCTCCAAAATCGATTAACTCGATCTATTTCCCCAAAGGGGAAGGTGAATAGAAGATGATATGTGTTTTTTACAAATCACTTAACTTGTCGTGTATCTTTATTCCATAAGAAATTGGACCAATTAGGATCTGTTTGCATCATACGAAAATCAAACAGTTCCCTCAGACATAGTTCAATGACTCGTTCTGCAATCTATAAATGCTCAGCTGGGAATGAGTCGGTTCTCAAATCTGATATAGACCTCATTTCTCTCTTCTTGAGTTAGAGTCTTTACAACATCGCCGCCAACGCTAACTCCCTTCATACGCTCCATTACTAGTACCCGTCTAGTGCTCATCTCCCATACCCATGGGATTCTATAACGCGAATCCAGATGCTTTGGAGATAATGCGCGGTATTTATTAATATACTCTGCTTCTCGCTTATAATTACACTCGTCGGCGAGTTCTTCCTTAAATACCTATAAGAAATAATATAAACAAAAATGGAAATGGAAAAGGGGGGTAAAAAAAAAAACCTTGATGGTGCTATCCAGGAATAATCCTTTGGGTAATAACATGGATGCTCCCAATAAGAGTTTGAGATAACCGAGATCAGAAGAAATAGAGTTTTCAATATTGGGAAATTGAACTTTAATCGCAACTTCTTCTTCTTTTCCGGTTGGAGAAGATTTGGCAGAGAGAATGGCCAAGTGAACTTGTCCGATAGATGCCGCATGAGAAGGTATCCTCGGAAAAAAGGAGAAATGAGACTCCCAGGACTCCCCCAAATCTTCAGACATGACGTTCTTTAGGGGGTTAGGTTTTTTTTTTTTTTAAATATTATACAAGAGAATAGTTATTAAACCTCTTTACCTCTAGTTGCGAATTAGGCATGTAATGAGCTGCGTCTTGTACTCGGCGAAAAACACGCTCAAGATCTTCCGATAAAACTTGAGTATCTATGAATGAAATCATCAATATCCTTAAAAAAAAGTCTTATTTACTTGGATACAGACCTTGGATACTCATGAATTGGCCCATTTTCAGGGCAGCACCTCGCATTTTAGACAATTTGGAAACGAGCCGGTTGAGGTTCGCCTCAGTCATTAATACTGACGTATTTTGTGTGTCATTTGAGACTTGTCCTCCAGATGTACGGCGAATGATTTCTGTAGCTGCACCAAAGCTTAAAGAAGCAGCCAAACCTAGTGAAGGATTAAGATTATATTATATTATCTGGCTTTTGATTTTGTAGTACAAAGAACAGACCTCCATAATGAACAAACCGACCCAGTCGAGATGAAGGCACTCTAGAAGACCGCAATGGTGGTGGAGTAATAATAGGTAATGATGGACTTTCACTTGGCTGAAGAGAGAAACAGAAATATAACCATTATTGATATTATAGTCTAACGAGAAGGAACTTACTATTGGGGAAGCATCAGACGACTTTTCACCGACTAAAGAGTCTGGAGAACTGGAGGTATCAATTGATAATGCCTTTTCTTTTTCATGGCTGATTGCAAGAAAAGGTTCAGAGTCCTTATTGGATGTCTTTTGGGATTTAGGAATTTCTTCTGAGGGTTTAGATGGAGTCGGTGGAGTCCAATGAAGGTCAAACTCTGTATCGAGTCGTCTACGTTTATTGTAAAACGAACTGGAATAACTTGTATTTATGCGAATATTGGCTGCATGTCGTGTTATAACTGCTAGAGAATGAAAGACGCAGTACCAATTGTAAAATTCGTTTGGCATAGATTTACATAACATGAAAATCACACTTTTGGTCACAAAATGGTATACCTATTATACAGACTTCAAGTTTTTATTCAATATTTGCCATTGCAGGCTCCCCTGCCCACGCCCTTCTTATCACTTCTCGTAGTCCATTTCTATCAAGAGGCCTTGGATTCCAATAAGGATTCTTAACAGCCAAATCAGCAGCTTTATCAATTCCAGTTTCCTCCATTCCAAAATCTTTAAGAGCCCTTTTGACCTTCAATTTTGTCAACAAGATATTCAATCCTTCAATAGCATCTTCCTGACCCAAAGCATTGGCGATTCGTTTCATAACATCTGGGATGTTAGGGGCATTATATGAAAGAGCATGAGGTAACACAATTGTGTGCGTTTCTGCATGGGGGAGATTGAAAGTTCCTCCTAAAACATGGCACAATTTATGATGGACGCTCATGCCGACAAGACCAAGTACGGTTCCGCATAACCAAGCACCATATAGTGCGTCGCTCCTGGCTTCTTTATCGATTGGATTCTCGACAATGATAGGCAATGCTTTTGCCAGTGCACGTATGCCTTCTTCCGCCATTAAACTGATAACAGGATTCCCATTCTGAGCATATAAACCTTCTATTGAATGCGCAATGGCATTGATACCGCTCGTAGCGCTCAATCCGACAGGAAGTGAATATGTAAAATCGACATCATAAATGACGACTTCAGGGAGAACTTTGGCCGTCACTTGAGTAGTCTTTACGCCATTCTCGGTCTGTCCAATTATTGGTGTCATTTCGGATCCTGCGTATGTCGTGGGTAATACTATCTGCGGAAGATCCGTGCGCAGGGCGATTGCTTTACCCAGTCCGATAGTCGACCCACCCCCAACCGCAACGAGTCCATCTACATTCAACTCGGTGACAAATTTCATAGCCTCCAACGTCACATCCAACGGTGTATGCATAGTTGCTTTGTTGAATTGACCTGCTACCTCAATTCCATCGGCTTTTAAAAGGCTTTCAATTTGTGCTGCATGTGATGATTGTTCCGGGGTGCTCAAGACAAGAGGTCTATGTATCCCCAACCTTTTGACTTCGTCAGGAAGATGGTTGATAGTCCCGGTACCAAATATGATACGGGCAGGATTTGAATTGTATACGAATGGTTTCATTGAGAGAATAGTAATACTATGTAGTAGTAATTAGAACGCAGTCGGTCCGTACTCGGTGCGTTTACATAATAAGCTAGTAGCTCAGTAAATATGTGTGTGAGAACTTGGAGCATGTTTCATGGGTCAAAACTCTGGACAATCCAAATATTCCGAATAAAGAATTGCGTCCTCTGGTCCTGGTTGGAGAGGATTGCAAACAGGGAGCTAAAATCATATTGTGAACGCACAGCTGATAATATAAGTATTAGTGCTTACCCTTTCCAAAGGACCGATAACTGGTTCGATAACAACGGGTTCTAATTTGCATGATTCTCCGACATCCCCACTCACAACCGTTAAATATGGACACGCTTCGGTAATACCTGCGGATTGATCGGCATTCGAAGGTGAATCACAATTCGAAATGGCATTTGCTAATGTATCTTCATGCCATCCTCAGTGAAAAAAAAAAAAGGTGTGTTTTACTTTCACATAATAGTACCCAGGCGTTCGTATTAATACCATTCATAAAATCTCCATGCCAGCTATGTCCAGTAGGATCACTATTATTGACCAGTCGCCATAAAGTTAAAATCTTGATAGGACTTAACCTTACCCAGTAGAATACACAAAGGGCCAGCGTTCCGTTGCAGGATTCCATCTATCAGCAAAGTGGTCGACATCCCAAGTCACCTACTTGACATGTAGAATTGGCAATTACATCTTCAGAGATTCTTACCTCATAAAGAAGAGTAACAAGTCCGACCGGGGACTTTTTGGGACAGATACCTGGTAAGAAAATGACGATAAAGGAAATACAGTTAACATGGGGAGATCCTACCATTATCCAATCTATCTAGGAAAGCAACCTAGAAATGATATATGTTGGTTAACTCAGAAATACATCCTGGTCAGCAACCTATCATGGTGACATATTACATGGCTCTTATGATCCGGAGAGTCGACATTAATGAAGGTTATAAATCTAGGATCTAAGGATCCACATTCGATAGCGAGCTTACCAGCAGTTAGGAAAATGTAACCGGGCCTATATATATTGAAGGCATCAATTTCAACGACTGCTCAGAAAAGCGCATCACTCATGCATTGAATCCTCCAGGGCAATTACTGTGAGGAAATCTTTCTCCCTACACTCATGTTAAGCGAATTAACGACACGTCGGGACTCGGGAGATAGTAGACGTTATACATACAGTGTCAGTATTGCGATATTCCCCCAGTGGATTTCCCAAGCACACCCATTCAATGGCTCTCTGTCGTAATTCATCTTGATTGGCTGACGTTGTTCAGGAAAATAAAATAAAATTCAGAAGAAGAGAGAGACTACGCCCTTACCCATACCCACAGAATATTTTCTAGAACGGCTAACGGAAGATCCAGTGACCATACGAAATCCAGGAGGGAAGGGCTGTTACAAAGGATAGTTTAGAAGCACTTCACTTTTCTGGAACGGAAGGAAATATATTTAAGAACACCTTCAACCCTGGACCACCTAAAAAAAAGAATTCATAAATCAAAACATGAAGTTTTTGAATCATGTACAAACCATTTATCCCCGCGAGATCTCCTCTGTTCTGGTAATACAGGAGTAGTCTCCCATTGGGGACTATTTCAAATGTACCATTTTGCCTATCGTGACTATAAACTGGTTAATTACTGGGGGTTGGTTGGAAAGTTAACCCACTAATATAACGTGGTGAACCCTTTTCATAATAATCATGAATAATTTAGTAATATCTCTATCTCTTGATGTAACCGTCATGATCGAGCGCTGAGCACTTACAATAGTTGGATTTATCCTTGAATATTGCAAAGATAAGTGATTGAGCGGAAATTTGAGGTACGTATATATATACTTGTATCACTTGGCAGCTGGTACAATTTGATTCTATTAAACTTTGATAATTTGCATTAGCGGCATAATCTCCATTAATATTAATTAGGTGATAAGGCAAAGATGCTGAGTTTTAGGATATAATAGTATTTACTCTGAGCTCCATGGACATGGTCACTGGGGATAATGCCATACTGCATAATTGGATCGATGCGTTCCGACACCGACGGTGTCGTACAAGGAACACGAAACCACCCCAGCACGAAGGGGAGAAGAAATGATAAAGCAAGGAGGGAAAACATGAACGATAGTGTAAGTGACTCAATATTTTGAAACCATAAATACAAGAACTAAGACTTGAAAGGGACTGTCAGTACCTGTAAAAGATTTAATTACTAAGTGTATGCTCCTTTGATGTCTGATAGTTTTCTCTTTTTTTTTAAAAAAAAAGAGTTTATTGATGTCCAACGGTATTTGCCTGTTCCGACTTTCGTAAAATTATTATCCCGGTGTGATAACCAAGGATACGGTAATAACAAGTACGTATACACTTAATTTAGTGGCGCGGGACCAATGGAAACGTATGCACATGCATGCTACATGTCGCAAAATTACAACGGAGAGTGATAACCTAAAGACCTGACCGACTTGAATAAGCCAAGTTTGCACCGAGTCAGAGACATCGAACATTATCAATATCTTCGGGTCACATCAGGCCAAATTGGTTTTTTGTTTGCTTGTTTGTTTTTTCAAACACTCGGCGGTTATCGTGGACCTCCCAGTTCCTGGATGTTGCAAGTAATATTAATATGGGCTATCGTCATCCTTCGCGCCGATATGTCTCGCATGAAGAAGCATATGCATACCGGTATTACTACTAGTACTAGTAGCCACAGAATCTTGTTTACTTATGTCTTATCATGGAGCTCACGGTCCACGGTCTAGCGACTAGAACAAAAAGTGGAAGAGCATATATTCAATAATTGACTAGAAACAAGGTTTTATCAAGATGAGTTGTCAAAGGTCCAAGAGAAAACAATATGTAATATGTCCCGGATCTTTTCTTTCAGAGACTTATGGGTGTGCACACGAGGGGAACCTGAAAAAAATGGTTCAAGTCAGTCAATAATGTCGTATCATCAGAAGATGTTCAAGCTGACCAGACCGTTAGATTGATTATTTTCGCAGCAAGCTGGTTGTTGTGTACAACTGGTGCCAGAACCGACACCGCTGTGTGTTGTGGAGTCACTTTTGGGAAAGGAAAATCATATTCTGTCAAGAAACTTACACAACACTGATGGGGGTGCAACCAAATCCAAGTTGCACAGGAAGGCCGTTTAGTATCCCCAGACCAAGCAGACCATCAAGCACATTAGTAGGCACGCTATTAGAAGATTGAACGGAATTGCAACAGAAAATTTCCCCTACATTTCCGTTAGTTCTTCTGTTCCGTCGAGGGTTTTGAAACTATAAACCTACCCGTATCACATTGGGAATCTCCCCAAACTTCTCCTGGGGCAGGAGCTGTCAGAACAACCGAGAAGAGAGTAACGAAGGTAAGGTAAAAGACTTTGGAAAACATTGTAGGAAAGGATCTTGGAAACGGTTTACTTGTCCTCTTTTGTAACGGTTCGCACTCTGAACCCTTCATAGACAATTCATGAAATAATTCCACCGATTTGGAGAAGCGAAGATGTCAATAAATATTTCAGAGTGATATTAATTTCCGGTTCATTCCACCATGTGTAACAAAAAATTACCAACCAACCGCCAGGTGAATGCAACTTCCTTTGTGGCACAACAGAACAGGGCTTGAGATTTGATATTACACCAGTGGAGGGGTTTTACCTTGACATTTGTAGGGCTCTCAATAAAATGAATTGAAACTACATTCCGCTATTCCGTCACTGTTTTGAGAGAGAGAAATGAAGATCTAAAAAGTGATAATTAATCAAGGGTGTTTTTCTTTCCTTGTCTTTGCAGTGTCTTGATTCTTTATCACGCGCAATAAGGGATCATTATTGCCGTCTTGCCATGGGCGGATGTTTATAAGAGAATCCAAACACACCTCTTCTAAATAGCAGTCAGACGCTTGAAAAATGTGCAGACGCGTCTGGTCTTTTGTAATAAAACATAGAAACAACTAGTCATAAGAGTTCCTAGGAGTTTTAGGTATCCGGCAACCACCCGAAGAAAGTACTTGACCCCCGATAGTTCATCTACAGTTCCTTATGTAGATCAATAAACACACTAATATAACTCCACATACCAGCTGAATGTGATATATACGTACAGCATACTTACACGCTCAGGGTATCATACATTTCGCTTGAATAAAAGAAGTTGCTGTGTGGTGAGAAAGACGGCCGACTTACCGACTTATTGGTAAAATACTCCTGATAGCTGAAAACACCGCCGTAACAATCTGGATCATCGGCGACTAGCAACTGGTGAACATACTGAATAGATATTAGGTTGAGCAATACTAAACACTCGGAACTTGCCAAATCCCCTTGCGTATCTGTGTGATTCTTTCAGGAAAGTACTTCACGGACTTTTCCTGTTTTAGCCGTCCGTCCAACTACCTGATCCAAATCTAAATCTTTCCTAAGAGTCAGACGAGTCCTTTGTAGATGGGTGTTATGTATTCGGATAAACACCTACATATACGGATCGTTCAAATAGACAACGGGGAGGGGTTTTCTCCCACATGAAATTTGAAGGCTATCTCTGAAGGTTCCATTTTTTTAAACACTGGTTCGGATCAATGTCCTTTCGAACTTTGACGACGGCGAAGACAAGCGATGGCCGTTCATTGTCCCTTGCTTTTTCTTTTTTTTTTAAAGTGTCAAGACGCGTCCATACCTGACAGCAGATAAAACTTCTCTTCATTTCGAACGACACGCTCACTAGTATTGTGGTAGCGAATGTATACTCCTCAGATATCCAAACTCGCCCTAGCGCTATATCTAACGCTTTTAACCCAAACGACCAACGCTGACTCTCCAGCATTCGGGAGGAATATACATTTGTTAACAAACCCGACATGTCCAGATAATTCATCGAGTTGTCAGGGCTTCTAGTGAGTTGAAACCGGTTTTTATGTGGAAAATCGATCACGAACTATTTGATATTAAAAGGTGAAAAGAGCAACGGATGAATTTTCCGAATAAATTACTCAATAGACAATTTCCAAGTGGTACGATGTAGAATGAGATAGTATCTGACGTCCCTCGTATAAATCAAAAAATGCAACTCTGATAGCTGCGGAGTTAGAACTGCCATGTTTCATCCTAAACATAATACGACCTCTAAACGAGGTCTAGCTTGGGAAAGCCAGGCTGTTGCTTCAGATTTCTCTTCCTTTAATGATAATAGCAGTATTCTCTCCTGGGCGTACAACTGGAGTCCTGAGCCTGGGGTGCTTGCAGAGTCATCCTTAGAATTTGTTCCTATGCAATGGAACCATGTGAACATTGAAATGTTATCTACTAGACTGTCAGATATCAAGTCAAATACTGTATTGGTATGGTTTTTTTTTCATAATAATAAAACCCGATTATCTTCGGTGTTGCTTACTTATTAATCATGCTAGGGTTTTAATGAACCAGATTATAGTGAGGGACCTTTCATGCCCCCCTCTTTGGAAGCTTGAACGTTTAGGCTAAACATTCATTTCAGTCACACAAAGTAATATGGACCCACAATTTGCTGCCTCTCTCTGGAAAAAGTACTTCCATCCACTCAAAAAGTTAGGAGTTAGGATCGGCAGTCCCGCAGTAACTAGTTCTGAAGCTGGTCGAGCTTGGCTTCGTCAATTCTTAGCTGCCTGCGATGGTCATGAGATTGACTTCTTATCGTTGGTAGGAAATAAACAACTTTTTTTTTCATTATATATTTAAGGCGGTACTGTAGCACTGGTACGGCGAATCAGTTGGTTTCTTCCATTACTATCTATTCTGTCTTGCAATTGAATGCCGAAGATATTTAGATCGGACATTTCTATGATTATATTTGGTCCATGAATGGTGAATTCGGCCTGCCAATATGGATAACTGAATACGCTTCCACTTCCACTAGTATGGAACAGGTTGCTCATTTTATGAAAGAGACTACCAAATATCTCGATGACCTTTCATTCGTCGAACGATACTGGTAAGAGCTTGATCTTTGAAATTTTCTTTAAAATTTCATTCTCATACAGTTGGTTTGGTGGGTTCCGACACGATGGCGTGCACAATTATGGTAAGTCTTGACTACACTTCATTCAACTCCAAGTTCCCAATGCTTAGATACATAATCCTAGCTTTACTGGATTCATCTGGGAATTTGAATGATTTGGGTCGTATTTATTTGAATATGTCACCACGTTGAAAGATAAAGTTTTAATAATTTGCTTTTACCGACCGAGTCATTGCCAGCAAGACGAATTATAATCCCAATTTATCTTAATATGAGCAGCATTATCACTCCGCATGGGTTCTCAATATAGAACGGCTGTGGGTAACGCCGGCTTCTGTTCAAGTTAGTTGGATTAATACTCTCTCAAGCCTGTCAATGCTAAACTCAACCTCATGCTTTTTCCTGATGATTTCGGGTTATCCTCTTATCCTCCGATCGATTTGAGGCATTGATGTTTGGCCTTTTCATTTCGAAAACATGAGCAATTTGCTGTTATTATTTAGATATCCTCTTCAGAGATCCCATTACGACATTCTCTTGAACAAAAAACCAACTTGGTCTCCTGGTAGCTGAACAATTCCGGGATGCATGGAGAAACCCCCAAAAGTCCTTACGCGTACGAATGAGATTTTCTTATGTAAACGCCTCGCAAAGTTTCTGCAACCGATTCGGACATGGCTTCTTTTGCCGTATCTTGAGAGTTTGTATTCCGGAATTGAATCAATTGGTCTCGCTCGGGATGTGGAATCCCGATAGAGTGAAGTTTGCTTCCATCCTTTAATTGACCTTACATAAACGCTCGTGAGAGCAAATTCAGGAGAGAAATGCTTCAGCCATATGAAGAGAAATTCAAGAAGACAGGGCCCAACTCATGCCCGACCGGGTTTTGATCGGACAGCAGAACCATCCCAGCCTTTCCGCCCATTATTCATCGGGCCCGGGGAAAACAACATAACAAACGTCATTTTTGAAGATGTATGATTTTGAAGAGTCTGAATCTTAGTGAAATATTTGCTGGGATTACAGGGTGAACTGAAGGCAATGCCAAGGCCGCGGGGAGAAAACATATTTGATTTACATTTACCACCTATCATCCACGGCTGAATGTGGAACCCTTATATAATATGGCAGGGACCATGCCATCGAAGCTGTCAAAAACATATGTATATGTGTGTAAGTAGCTCCAAAATCTAGTCATCACTTGATAATTTGAACGGGCACGTTATCTATTTTCGTCTCAGGAAATGCGAATTCAGACAGGTCTAGATTTCTCGATCGTCGAGACTCGTTTCTTCGCCCGGATCACACAGCATCCTAAATAAAAAGGTCGGTGTTGTATGAGCGTATACGTAGGCTGTAACGAATATGTTGTCTATTAGGATTACTAGTAGTACAGATTAGTTATTGGTAGTTCAAGAGACGAGCATATGTAAAACATCAAAGAGGCTAAAAAATACAATAGAATAATAAAAAAAAAAGGTTAAATATGATGACTAACTCGTGACTCATGGACAGATAGTGCCCGCATAAGAAGTTGAATTCGTGATCTACTATGTATGGCTATAGATTCATAGATGAAAAGGGGATAGATGCTCCGGAGGGCCTTTCGCCGGTTTTAATACTGTGACTCCGAAAGGAGACAGGACGGCGTTGTACATCGCGTCCGATGCCAGGACATAATAAATCTTTTAGTTGAACATAACGAGCCATGACATCTTGCGAGACGAAAACAATACCCGTGTCGGATTCAAAGTGACAAAGAGGGATAGAGTATGGATCTGATGACTCTTCATCTTTGTTGTTGTCAAATAGTTGTAAAATGCATTTTCCGGGAATAGTAGACGTTTGCATATAGGAGAATAGAGAAACGAATGTATGACGCTATAATATATCCATAACGGTGTGAATAAGGTTGAAGGGGGGGAACCAAAGTACAATACGACATACGAAAATATGGGCTTCATACATCTGAGGGACAGAAGAGGCCGAGGATGTAACTAAAAGGCGTGTAAGCACAGAGACATGGTGGAGAACTAGTAAAAACCACTGACATTGTACTAGACAAAGATCGTTTCCAACCAGAGCAAAACCATAACGACCTTGGATTTTCTGAGTACGGGAGGGATAAGGATAAGTGTTTGACGAGGACATGTTTGAATAATAATGAATAGGAATGATGAGTTGTCTTCTTCGTCAAAAGGACTCCTTAAAGGCTTTTATATAGAATTCGGGGCCGTCTACTAATCCCTGCATGGTCGATCACACACTTAAGAAAACAACAGTTTGTTTTGTCATCATTATGGTCGAATCAGTGCAGACAAACACGAGCTTGACATCTTTTCATTGGTTAGGATGTCTATTTATTGTTTGCCTCTGTGTTCTATTTCCGAAGTCGAAGACGCTCTAAATTTGTTTTTTTTTGCGCCACCGCCAAATCCCTTATATAATCAGTGCACCGACACGTGTCACGTGCTTATTCCGCTTAGATAACCACCATCCTTTCGGAGCCTTAAAAAAGATATCCTTAACAAACGATGTCTTCATCAACCAGCAGTGACCCAACTAAAGTTCCTCCCTCTCTCAGTAAAGTTAAGCTTCCTCTTCCATCTTTGGATCAACTCGCTGCTCGTTTAAGTCCCACCGCCTCCCCTTTATCCGGTACTGGTAATTTTGGCGGTAATGGAACAAACGCTGCTGCAACGCGCTCAACTCGTTTACCTGCCACGTTGCTGGCAAGAGCATCTCCAATAACCTTGGGACAATCTTCTAATAGTAGTGAAATCAGTCTCGCTGACTCCACTAAAGCAAATCCTCCTAGTGCTGATGACCGTTCCATCTCACCTACCCCTTCCTCTAATACTACCAGCACAAACACCGATGCACAAGATGATACAATGGATGATACCAATGTCTCTGTTCCTGGTCCTGGTTTGACTGCCGAGCACTTGGAACAACACAATAAGGCTACCGCTATCAGCCCTTCCAGTGCCTTATCAGAAGATGCTTTTTCGCCCCTTAGTCGTCTGTCTGCCACGTCTTCTAAACCTATTAGAGGTTACAAGAATGTTCCTACTCTGGATGACATCACCAAACGATTGCACAAAACTAGATTATTAAGTGTAGATGGCACAGACGCTCCCCCTCCCGGAGTACCACGGACCCAACCGTCACAACAAAATCAGCAAAATCGCGTATCAGTTGGAGAGGCTCCACATCCTTTACAACATCCTTGGTACGAGCGTCCTGACGGCTTTTTATGCTAGATCAATTCTTATATTTTTCTTTCTTTCTAACAATAACGCTAATCTCGCCTGTAGGATATTATACCATGATAATAAAGCAAGACAAGCACCGCATGATCCATCCATTCCATATGTCCCTTCCAATACTGAAACAGATGCCTACGAGGCTAATTTAACTTTAATAGGTGAATTCGATACTGTGAGTTAGGTTCGTTTTTCCTCTTAGGCCATTGAAGTTGGAGCCGTGTTTTTTTTAGGTTGAGGATTTCTGTCGTTACTTCAATTGGCTCAAGCCCCCATCACAACTTGAACGCAACTCTAATTACCACCTCTTCAAATCAGGGATAAAACCAATGTGGGAAGATCCTGCCAACTCAAATGGAGGAAAATGGGTCTTAACCATGAAGTCCAATCCTCAGTTACTTGATCGGTGTTGGTCGTGGCTTGTATTCGCGTTAGTAGGCGAGGAATTGGACGATGCCCAAGGTCAAGGAAATGACACCGATGAGATTTGTGGGGCAGTCGTATCACTGAGAAGTAAAGTGGATAGGATCCAAGTATGGACGAGGTCGAAAGATGTAGAAAGAGTTAATAGGATCGGAAAACGATTAATCAAGTTGCTTGATGTTAGTGAGAAGGATGGGATCGGATTAGATTTCCAGGTATGTTAGCAGGTCCAGTAATCCGAATCGAGGCTCAACCAACCTCTGAATCCTCTCCTCACCTAGTTCCACCAAGATGAACGTCCGACACCATCAAAATACCTATCAATCCAAGCGACATTCCCTGCTAGTAGCTTCCGTAATTCATTTACTGGCACACCTTTTGCCGGAGGCATCAACCCTTACAGCGGTCTGCCGCCCAATGCTTATGGTGGTATTCCAGGTGGCGCGTTCGGCGCGTTTAACCAGCCTATACAGGTTAATCCCAATATAGGTGGGAACGGTGTTGTTAGTGGTGGTGTTCCACTCGGTTTTCCGCAGGGTGCTATGGGTACTTTCGGAATGGGCGCAGCCAATACGGCATTCGGAAGTTCGAATACCGGTGGTAGTTGGAGGCAAAGTGGGGGAAGTGGATTCAGAAGATGAAGCGGTCGTGGATCGTGTGATATCGAAACAATAAAACCATTGGTGCGTAGCTATTTCGTGAGATATTTTTTGTCCTGAAAAAAATTTAAAGGATCTTTTTTTTTTTTGCCGGGTCGCGTTTACTATTTTCCCTACTATGAATGTATTGTTTCTTATTTCAAACTATGTTGCTTTAATTTTTATCGATTGATTCCGCATGAATGTATGTACACAAATTGTATATCATCAATTAAAAAATTATCGCGTGGGGGGTGAATGATTAATGCACAAGGAGACCTATTCCAAGTTGTGTTCAAACTAGAAGTCAACTTGTAATAATCTCCACGGTGTGATCATGATCCCTTTTACCAGACCCTCGTCAGTCAATTGGCCGGCTGGTCTGATTAATCGGGGATCCGCTGAACAGTATCAACTCGTGCTGACGTTGGGATTTTATATGATCATAAGAGCAGCTCACGTTTACTATTAGTATACGTGTGTACATTGAGAAGAAAGGCGCACAAGTACGCGTAGTATGCATCAGCACATGAGAAAGAAAAATAGGTATACAGAGATTTCTACAAAACAAGCTTTTGCGCACCTCCCGTATCGAGGATTGGGAGTTCTCATCCAGAGAACAAAAAAAAATAACTGTAAGAAAAGGGCACAAGTACCAACATCGATAAGGCGCAAACAAGAGACGATGCCAGATCATTCATATGGAGAGAGAGTAGTTAACAAGTGAGAGGAAGGAGATAAAATGAAAGTGAAGGTGTGTGTATACCATGGAAAAATGTTTAATGGATGTTATTACGTTTTATGATATTCTCGTGAATGAGCCAATTTGTTTCTTCTTGAGATGAGGAGAGGATAACGTGAACACATCGTAAAAATCAGAATGAAAGCACCAGTGCGTATCATCAAGACCCTCGAGAGCTTCTCTCACAAACCACCGATAATGGCATCTAGTAACATGTCTTTCTCATCACCGCCAGCCTCCCACATGGAGAAGCCCCTCAAATTTTTAGTCCTGATGAACTGTCCTTTGGCTGTGAAGGCACGTTGGTCATCGAATGATACCATGACTTGACTTTGCGGGTTGTAAACATATGCGGTTTGGGAACAAGTGTCGAAACGATAGTCGATCCCTGGCGCATTCTGGCCAGTCGAAGTGAGGAAGCCATTGGCGATGAGGCCCCAGTATGTGAAAATACCTAAACAAAAACACATTTGACAACTAAAACGAAAAGAAGTTTTTAATCGAAAAACTGACCTCCTTGCGGCGTCGCATTACCACAAATATCGGTTCCCGGAGTAGCATCCCAATTATCACCAGCAGGTTGATTATTCTTATTGAATGCTGGGTAGGCGACTAAGGATTCACCCTGAAGAGCATTCTGGGGGCTGACACTGAAACTGTGTCCGTATGCCGCAACACCAAGAACAAGCTTATCAGCAGGCATACCGGCGGCAGTCCAGGCTTGAATACCGCTTGTGGCTGATCCTTGTTGATCTGGACCTGGAGCACAAGAGTCGGCTAATGGAGCATTAGGGCCGACGGCAGAAGACCAAGAACCCCATATGTCATAATTCATCATTTCGATCCAATCAATGACTTTGGCGAATGCAGAAACATCAGTCATTGGAGCACCTGATGAGGAAGCGAACGGCAAGATGGAAGTAGCCACACTCAGGATTAAATCTTTGGTAGAAGGAGTGCTACGCAGGAGTTGGAGGAGTGATAGGAAATTGGCTGAATCTCCAGGAGATATGGCATTACAACCAATTCCTTGTTTGTTCGGGTATTCCCAACTAATAAAAGCAAGTAAACAATTGCTATTCAAGCAAAGCAAATAAAACTCCTCACGTACTCGAAATCAATACCATCGAAACCATATTTATTAACAAAATTAGATAACGTGGTGACAAACTGAGTCCGACTGGCTTGCGATGCAACTGCAGTGCTGAAATATCTTGATCCAGTCCAACCACCAACAGAGATGGAAACAGTGACATTATTGTTATGTGCAGCGGAAACCAACTGAGGGATTACCTCTTCGTCTTGGGAAGATATGGAGATGGAGGTTGGGTCGGGGGAAGTAACAGCGAATGCGTAAGTCATGTGGGTATATTTACTCCAGCTGATCTGGTCGACATTAAAGCTTACTCCGGTAGATGAATCAACATGGTATCCAGCAAACCAAGCAGATTGAACAACTTGGGGAGCCTTGGAGCTAACTCCCGAGCTGGTACTGGTACTGGAAGGCGGGGAACTACTACCGCTGTTTCCAGAGCTAGAAACAGGAGTAGAGGAAGAACCCGAAGCTGAAGACGAAACTGAACCCGATTTTGCTCCTCCTCGAACAGCGCATCTTCGTACTTTGGTCCCTACAGCAGTCGCGGAAGAGAGAACAGTAGAGAGAGTGACAAGAGTCGTTAAAAATGATGAAACACGCATGGCTACGTTAACAAGTAAGATTTAACGTTGATTAGGAGAGGTTGAGGAAGGAAGAGATATGTAGGACGGGAAAACGGAGGAGATGGAAGGAAGGAAGGAGGAAAGAAGGCGATGACGGCGATGGCTCAAACAATTAAATGGTGTGGTGAATGACTGCAAAAAGCGTTGTATTCATTCATTAATTGTCACATTATTGTCACCAAGAAATTAGTATGGTGGCGAATCAGAGATGTTCGTTTCTATAGGGACATTTAAATTCGCATCAAGATTAAAAGCGGAATCATACACGGAACCAAAGTTGTATTAAGTTCTTGTGTACAATAAAAGTTATTTACTGTCGTCGAACTCTAATCACTTTTCTCTTTCCTTTGCCTGCCAGAGCAGGGTTCGCCGCTCCTTCTCCAGACGCGGGTGCATTCATACCAGCCTTAACAGTTTCAATGAGCAAATTTGCTTCTTGAGCAGGGCTATATTGTGAGATCCGGGGTGGACCAGGAGGTGGTTGAGGTAAATATTTTCTTTTCCTTGTTGAGACAGGGGCTGAACGAGTTGCAGCTGTAGTTTTAGCCTTGTCCTTGCTATGACCGGAAGGTTTGGGTTCCGGCACCGCTACAATCGTTGGAGAACTTCCATCTAAGCGAGGTATTAAATCCGGATGGGCCTTTTGAATCTCCTCCGAGATTGCTAATAAGAGTTGTTTCTCTAATTAAGTGTTAAAACCGTATGAAGGAGACAAATGATTAACATGTATACTTGTTTTCAGATTAGGATTTTGAGGACGACCATCAACTTTGAAGCATACTTTTACTCGGCCCGGGTTTTCCCAGTCTCGCGGATGCTGTTTTGTAGGCTAATAAAATAACATTATCATTCAGATTGTTTTGTTTGTATCAGAGATCCATACCTCATGGAGGGTTTTTAACCTTAAACGACTGCATGCTTCAACAATATCCATTGACAACGGCCACCATACGCTTTTATTTCTCGCTATCCTTCTCTCCGAGTTATCATATGGTTTCTTAGCATCAATATAAATCGGATATATGGACGTCCACCTATTTAATAACTAGTTGATATTTTCTTTTGTATAAGTGCAATAACTTACGTCTTAAACGGAGTTCCATCTTGAACCCAAATAGTTTTCTTACCAGTGACGGGGTCAACGGTCACTGCATCTCCTGAAGCAGACGTTTCTCCTACGCTGGACGCATTCGTCGTCGGGACAGAACGTGGGGTTGATGCAACAGGACGTTGAGTGGGTGATTGAACAACATTCAACTCTTGAAGGATTGGTCCACGTGCACCTGTATTCGGAAGTGAGGGTAAAAGAAGATCTGTATCGTCATCGAACTCATCGTCGTCGACTTCTTCTATGACGGCTCGCCGCGACATTTTGTCAGTATAAAAGGTATCGAGTGTGACCTCGTTCCCGTCACGCTTCCCACTGCGTCTCCTTTGGTTCTTTTTTTATTCCTCTCTTCATGTTTTTCCCTTAAATTTCCTCAACTACTTGGAATTTATCCCGACATATATCATTATTTTAATGGATACTACGTATTCACCACCGTCAAATGCGACCTGCGAGCCATTCGGGAAATGTGAACGTTGTCCTGAAGAAGAGGTGGGTCGTTTGTTAGCACTATCCAATGGGAAACTTTTGTGTGGACTTTATTTTATTTTTTGTAACAGCTGTTAGAACCATTCTGTCAACCATTTGGGAATCGTCAGCTATTACATTGCCATACTCCCGGGTCTATCGGAGAGATACCAGCTTGGGGTTCGTGCGGTCGGATAATTCATCAAGAAAGGATAGACTTTTTCGAATTTGCCGTATGTAGTTGTTCTTATAAACGTTTATAGCTTCCATTATCCTCATTATTTAAGAAAAGGCCTGTAATGCCACATTTGCAGTTATAGGCCTTTTGGTGGTAATTTTCCGTCTTCAACATTCGGCAGATGAACGTTCTCGTAGATTAGCCCGTCGAATAGGTACTTCAAGGTATCCTCGTCCTTGAAGTCGTTGAGCATCATGTTCAAAGGTCAATAATTCAAGAAAGGAAACTTATTCACCCAGCTGAACCCGATTCTACTCCATTCAACCATTCAATCAATAATTACGGTTTTACTCCCGTAGTTACCACCTACGATTCAGCATCACGTATGGCACGCCCTTTCTTGTAGATTTATGTGCTCGTGCCTACCACGACTTGAACAGTTAACTGCCACAGACAGGAGCTTATTTCGCTTCAGCAATAAAGATTTCTATCACATTACCTCCGCCTACGCTACTATACTTACTGCTGCCACACCAGTAAACATCACTGCCTTTTTAAACTTTTCATAATGATATTATTATCATCACAAAACCTTTTTTGCTCTTTAGTCACGGGTTGATACTATACACATTCTCGATAAAATCATACCTTTGAGCTTCTTTCACATTCAATTATCACCGCCACCTCTGATAATCTTCCAATCACACTATCCACGTGTTGAGGTTCTTCTCAAGATTTCCTGAGTTCTTATGCGGCATTATCGGGTCGGTCAATTAAACGTTATCTACTCGCTAAAGGCAAGTTTTAAGATCTAAAGCACTAGAGCGCTTCTTTCAGCACCAGTGATTCAAACGAGATCTTAAATTGTCATGTATAATAATAAAAAAGTAAACCCGCTGATATCGGAAAAAAAACTATAATCATGGGGAATTTATAAAGCCCACTTGTCAATGGGTGACCAGTATGTAGAATATTTTTCTCGCGAGGTTAACTTCTATTAATGTAATTCCTGTCTTCTCATACCGCACAATAAGGACGATAGCATAAGCATATCCGAGGCGGTGTCGGTATTACTCTATTAGTGGTTCACCCAATGATTCGATGAAGTACCTAAATTCATACACAAATATGAGAACGGAAGGACATCTCCGTAATTATTTAATTAATAAAGATACATTTTACATTACTTCGTATGCCTTTGAAGTACATATTAGTTCGACAGTAAGCACCTTGCGGACAGTAAAGCACAGACACAAGTGAACAGAAACGATAGCGTACGCATAAGACGATGGAGAACAAATTGAAAGCATGAACGACAGAAAGGGGAAACCGATCCATAGAAATGAGCACGGGGAGTTGAGCATGTAAAAAATGCGACCGAAAAAGGGATGAGGGAGAAAGAGAAAGAAAGAAAAAAAGAAGTAAAAGGCTGTAAAAAATAGTTGAACCAAACTAGAAATACAATGAACATATACATAAAAAAATCTGTATCAACTGAATACCGAAGAATGAAACCAATAAGTTCATTATCTCTCCATTTTCATCTGTGCTGATGTGGCGTACGGCAAGGGCACTGTTGGATCATTACTGAACATTCCCAGTTGATCCATAAATGTATGCCACTGATTATCCCAATCAGGATAGCCCCCCATCATACCATACGGTGCCTGAGTGTCAGAGGGAGGAGGGACATACGCCGGGGGAGGAAGATATGTTGAATTTGAATTTGAGGGCGGAGGAGGGGGTTGAGAATGTCCCGTATTATTACTCCATGTAGCTTCTACAATCGGTTGTGTTCGAGCTCCATTTGTCGATGGGGGCATAGATGTCACCGGGGGTTGTGATTGTGTTCCAGCCGAAGATGCATATTTCGGTTGAGAATACATCGTAGGATCATATCCTTGATTATTAGACATGTGTGGTTGCCCATGAGGGTAGGGGGGCACTTGTTCGCATTCTTTGGTGGTTCGTAAATCGGCAAGCAATGCGGGATGAGCCTTATCCAGGGTTTCCGGGGTGAAACCTCGATGTCCATTATTTTTCGGCGAAGACCGATATTGGCCCTCGGGCGAATTGGCCGAGGCAGGAGAATGAGTTGAATTACCTGTTGAGGGACTCGATGAAGCACGACCTGCTACGATACGTGTATGTCCGCCGAGAATGTGTAACTCTTCATCATCAGGGTTGTCCGGATTCTCAGTCACAAGGGAATGTTTGCCCGAATGAAGCCGTGTAAACGCTTGATGCGCACGGTAACGTAAACGTGTTATGATAGCCTTTTTTTTTGGTTTTGGGATACTTTAAACCTGGGAGAGAGAAAATAATAGTAATATAAACTTACCAATGCTTTAGCTGGTCGTCCTATAGGCTCTTGATGTTGGGCCGCTTTCTCGAATAATGCATAAGCTGCGTTAATTTGATCAAGGGCAGGTTGCGCCAAGGGACAATCTGGGGCCTTCGCAACTATGGAGCCGACGACGATCTAACCAAAGGTATATTAGTGCCTAAGCTAGTTTTTATTAAAAAAAATTTTTTTCCAAAGACTTACAGCGGCTGCCAAACCGTGGCACCAATATAACCAAAAACGTTTAGCAAGCTCCCCGTTTACCTTCTCAAGGGCTTGCAACATGGCAATTATAACACAAGATGTTCGGAAAATGGCTAAGACCGAAGGAGCATAACGACCCTCTAATAAATTCTGCGACGCCTGGTGTTCACTTAATGCTCGAACAAAGTACCCTCGATGCAAATATAGCAAGGCTATAGAAACAAAAAATGTTAGACTAACTCCAATTGTGGAGGAAAATATGAAATTCCAATCGGGAAATCACATACTCAGATGGGGCCAAGCCACAATCATAAATTTTTGCATCGTCACACCCAAACTTGGGCCCGTCAAATCAACTATAGGAGCACCAGGGGCTCTTCCCGTGTCAAATTCGATCAGAGGGGCCACATCTTGATCCCGTACCCGGCGGTCTAAAGCTAAAACAGTAGTATAATTTGCTGTCTTTGCACCCAAAATGGCCTCAATGACAGGGGCGAGATACACTGAAAAGAACCGATATTTAGTGGAGTGGAAGGGTGGGTCTAAATCATCATTAGTAAATGCAAATTGTGTGGCGTCATCTGGCATTTTGCAATCAATGGTTGATAACGAAAGTGAAGGCGGTCGACCGAAGTTCAGTGCCTATCAAGTAGGAAGTAACCCGTGAAAATTAGCCGATGATCGGATGGTGGAGGAAGCACGAAATTGAACACACCTCCGTCAATTCTAGCGAGTATAATTCCCAGAAAAGTAATCTCTGTCTCTCCATCGTTTTAGGATCCAGTAATCGCCACGCAGCGCTATCTCGGTCTTGGAAATATTATCACTGAGTGCCATTTTTCTAATTTAAAATTGGCAGGATGATTAGACTCACGGAGACCAATCTAAGTTATCGTAATAATAAGAAATTAGTGTTCTGACACAACAGAAACTGATACGAAACTTGAACGCACATTTTGTGAAAGGTTAATGACCAAACCCATGATACCCCACGAGATTTGTTCACTATGTTTTCTGTTTCCAAGCCAATGATAGAACGACATTAACAACTGAATAGAAAATTTGATTAATGCCCAGTCACAATTTGAAAAAATGGACAAGCCTAACCAGAGTTTGTATTGCGGGCACCGTAGGTTCCACTAAAATGGGATCGCAGCTCAATCCGGCTCTGGCGAGTTGATGATAGAATTCAGCTTCGACGTTATTCGGTGGTAAAGACATGTCCAATAAAGTGGCGAGTGAGAAAACCATGAAAAGTAGGGCAAGTTCGTGGGACTCTGGGCGATCTCGATGTGAATTTCCTCCGCCATTCGTATTTGATGAATTAGGACTGTAGATAGGTTCAAAAATTTCATTCACAAAGTAATCTCTTGTGATAGGGTGGACTCTAAATGAGGGGGAAAGAATTCGTTACTCAAAAAAGAGGATAGGTACTGAAGAGGACGCACAGCCAAGCCGCATGTTCGAAATATATTTCGCTCAAGGACCAGGCTTTCTCTGAAGATGGTAGATATGAACGCATGTGGTCCATCACAGAGACCTTGCGCTCTGAGAGGTTTGAAAAGATAACCCAAGTTGGCAAAGTCTCTGATGCGATACCCTGCATTATTGGGGGAAGAAGATCTGTTACTTCTGGGTCATCTGACTGTTGAATTTGCAATGGGTCGTTGAGCTTTTAAAAAAAAAAAGTTCTTGAAAAGAAAAGGAAATGGCTTTACCTGAAGTAACATCTAATCAAAATTACAAGTTAGGGCAAGTAGTTGCAGAAAATAGAATTAGAATTGAGGATAAGATATGAAGAGCAAGAAACGAGACGAACATGCATGCCAGCAGTACGGCCCAAAAAGTTGGCCTTTCCACCATCGATAGTCAAAGTACCGAGTGAATCTTGGACAGCGTCAAGCTCGTCCTGATCTTCGTCATGATGAGAATGATCATTAGTTGGAGTTACAAGTTGTTCGGCGTGAGAAGATGTAAGAAGATTTGAGTCGAGAAGAGGATGACATTCGTTTGAATATTTGGCTTGAAGGGTCCGAAGGGCTTCTTCAAGCTGTCTACATCGATTAGTTAATTCTGCTATAGTTTTGCTGAGCTTTACAGCGTCTTCGGCAAGAAGACTATAATAAATATGATATCGTCAGAAGATCGGTAGCTGTTGTGTATGGGAGGGAAGACGAACCGTGGACGAGGAGGAAGTGAACCTTAGAAAGGGTAAGCGCATTGTTAACAAACCCCTGATGGATATTTGAATATGTAATATAGAGACAAACCATTAGGACATAAAGTGGCAACATTTCTCTTTCTGCAACTCTCGCATGGAAAAATACGGTCGCATCTTAGTTTGAGACGACCTGGCAGAATGATTGAACCAGTTAGAGACTCGACAATGAAGAATGAAACAAAAAGGTATGTATTGTTACTTACGACATTCTGCGCAAGAATGTGGTTTACCACTAGTTCTGACGGCTCGATGAGGAGTAGAAAGAGGTGCTGGGAGCGTGCTCGCCATCCTCAAATAGCGTCGACGGAAGTGAAGGTGAACCGATTCCCTCTGTCCTTCGGTGCTCGCGGAGTTTATTACACCGGCAGTTCCCGCCCCGCGGTCAAGCGTCTAATGGGGGATCATGCAGTTCAACTACCTTTTTGAGACTGGCTAAGGGTAAGTATTAGGGAAAAAAGGATCCTTGTTTAACAGGTTTCCAAATTTTTTATTATTCAAAATGTCTTTTTTTACATTCTCGTTTGCTCACAGATTTACGCTTATGTAAGAGCTAATTTCCACAAAAAAAAAAAAAAAAAACAAAAAATATCGCGTAAAGGTATTCACACAGTTTTGCCGATTATAAGCGACCGTCTTAGGTCCTCTTCCCCTTTTTGTAAATACAACTCCGAACTTTGAAACTGAGTTGATATGTGCGGGATCTTTTCTCCGCTCATCTTTCCCATATTTTCGAATTCACGTTTTATTTGTAAATGTTCTTTTGGGAGATATTCACGATTAAGACCCTGCTGGCTTCGGAAATAAGCCAACAATAGCCAATATGGCCACCGGGTAGTTCTTAGAATGATGTCTTCACATTGGAAGGCAGGCCCAGCTTCTTCTAAATTCCTGGACCAATTAGTATTTTAATACCAATTGTGACAGGATCTTTGATTAAGGAACCCTTTTTTTGATGGAGGTGCAACGGGTCCATCCATACATAGCCCTATAATATGCGTGTGGCTAGTACTAAGTTTCACACTAAGGCTGTAAACGACTAACAATCTAAAAATCTTGACAGGTTCTTGAATAGTCTTTAGTCAACCCTTCAAAAGTATCACATATATTGTATTTCATCCCATTCAGAGTCAAGGGGATTAATTGACCACTTCTTCTTAGTGCATGTATGTAACATGTATTAAGATTTTTCGTACTAACCTAATACTACTAGTGTGGTCGGCCAGATTTCAAATTTTTTTATTTGAACTTTTTGCGCATTCTTTACGTAAGTCATATGTACTAACTAAGAATGGAAACCGGAGAAGTGTTATCCGACATCGTTGTCAATAATCACCATATGGAGTAGAAGTTCACTGGCATCGGGTAGGAATTGAGCTATAGGCTCCCCACGGTGACAAGGCCGTACTTTTGATACACACACTCATAGTTTTCTTCAAAAGTTCAGTGAACAAGTATGTAATTGCCTCACGATATGTCAACTGACAGGACAGCCATGCTGCAACTGTCAATTAACATGGTTACACAGCTGCCGTACGCTGTAGCTAGAGTTCACGTAACTCGCGTACGGTCTCAAGTAATTATATCACTGGGGTCAATGAAATGAACGCGAGGGCGTCTGCCTTTACAAATCCTTTTTTCATACACTAAGCACCCGCTATACTAGTCGCGTAACCGTTCCGTAGATTCCCATCTACATGTCATACCAACTGGCCCCGAGACCGCTTTCAATCTATTGCTTTTCTGGCACTATTAATAAAACTATTGGGTCTGGTCAGTAAAAGTTGTCTGGAATCATGATATTCACTGTTTGTCATTTTAGTAAGTCGGTCTCTCAAAATCAAACTTCAAGCTTAGTAAATACACGCGTAAGTAGTATACGTATCAGATGACATCGACAATCCTTTTCAAAGTGGTCTTGTGGTCTGCTTACTTTAGGCTAAACCTTCAATTCTGTCTCCGTCGCTTTATTTAGAAATGACCGTGTACAAGCTCCAAACTCTGAACTCTCTTCTACCAGTGACCCTTCTGATTACTGGGCTATCATTCTTATTAATCTGGACGGATTTCAAGTCGACTTCTAAATCGACCTAAACACAAAGAAAAAAGGATGCGATCCACACATCTCCATTTCGAGAGCGATATTTCAGATTTGGCGACGTTGACTTGTCATAACCCTAACCCACCTTCCCGAAACATCATTATCATCTCTGCACTCAACTTACAATAATGCAAACTCTAAGCGGCCCGGTGTCATCTCGCAAACGGGCCGGGAGGTCAGACGTCACTTTGCGGGTATGCACGACTCGTAAACGGGTATTAGTCGAGACAGGATCCCCGTCCAAGTCAAAACAAAAACAAAAACAAAAACAACTGACCTGGTATATTTTTATACTTTTGCCGGACAGTATATAAACTGTTTGAAAGTGTCGGTACGAAAGTTTCCCAGCTTTTTGAGTTCTACGTGTTTCTGTTCTCAGAAATGGTCCGTTTAGCCGTTAACATTGGTTTCATCCTCGCTTCTGTCTCTGTGCTTAAAGCCTCTTTGGATAACGCGTCAGGATCCCTGACGAAAAGACTTGCTTCATTTCATCCTCCACTTCCACCCAAAAGTAATAACTCATGGCTGACTATAACCGGAAATACATGTCACGTACGTGCCAAGGGAGCAGCACAAGATGATGGTCCAACTATACTAGATGCTTTCAGTTTATGCAATAATAACCATGAGATATTGTTGGATGAGTACTATGTCAGTCCGCAAACTTTTTCAATGATGTATATTAACGTCGAACATTTACTCTTCTTCGTTTCTAGGTCGTAAACACTGTCATGAACACAACAGGTCTTTCGAACGTTCAAATTCAATTAAGTGGAACGATCCAATATACTCCAAATATCGCATATTGGAGTGCCAACTCCATCCCTCTCATTTACCAAAACGCGTGTGTATACGCTACTCTATTCCTTAGCCTCTTTTTCAACTTGTCCTAATTATTCGTTTGAAAGAACAACCTTTTGGCTTTTGGGTGGTACCAATCTTCACTTATTTGGAGGAGGGACCATAGATGGTAACGGTCAAATATGGTTAGTGGAAATAAAAGGAATATGGAGTATTCCTGTTAATATTATCTCTCAGGTGGGATACATTCGCTAGCAACGGCGAGGCGGGTGTCGCTGGTGGATCTTCCACTGTTTTTGCTCGACCTGTTCCGCTTACCATCGGCAATACCCATGGTGCTCTCATTGAGGATCTCAACATTGTCTATTCACCTTTTTGGGTACGTATGCTATTCATAGACAGTGTATGGATGACTCATAACATAGAATGAAGAATAATTTTGTGATTAATTCGACTAACGTCGAGTATCGTAAGTCCGTAGAGACCTGCTGAAAACCAAAAGTTGATTATTCTTATTTTACAGGGAACATAAGTTTACGTAGCGTGTCATTCTCCTCTTCGGTTGCTGCCAACACTGGTTTGTTTATAGATCTTCTTCGTTTTTATAAACTTGTTCTAATCCTATTTTAGACGGATGGGACATTTATCGATCGTGTGTTCACCCTCACCTCTCGTCAGAAATTTCGTTAGACTTATTCACGGCTCTGTTCCAGCGATCATGTCACTATAAGGGATTCGGTTATTGTCAAGTAAGAAAATCAAACTTTTTTTAGATACCTCAATTAACCACCGATCGTGTCAGTGACGATGACTGCGTTTCTCTCAAACCCAATTCCACCAATATCCTCGTTTCAAACCTGAACTGTAATGGAAGTATGTTTGCCAAATCTTAGTCTTTTTTTTTTTTTTGAGATTCTTATTATTTTTCTTGTGGAGGTCACGGAACCTCTATCGGTTCGCTAGGGCAATTCGCAGGAGAGACTGACATTGTCGAAAATGTCCTAATCGAAAATATCGTCATGGCTAATGCTCAAAATGGCGCCCGCATAAAGGTCTTTGGAGGTAATCCTTCTCCGACCAGTGTTTCAGGCGGAGGAACAGGTTTTGTTAAAAGTAAGTTACCAAAACAGAAGTAAAAGAAATCATTTTCACATGACTTCTTATAACCATAGATGTAACATTCTCAAACTACCGTGTCGATAACGTTGATAATCCCATTTTAATCGACCAATGTTATGAGACCGCTGCCAGCGTGTGTGCTGAATTCCCCAGTCAACTTAGCATCTCCGACGTACATTACAAAAACATTACCGGTACTGCTAGTGCTGCTGAAAAGGGGGTTGTTGTTAGTTTGGAATGTTCACAGTGAGTCTTTGTCAGTTTGGAATGGTCCTGGTGTTCACCCCGAAAACAGACCTTGTAATGATATCACTGCGCAAGGTATCAACATTGTCCCCCCAGCGCCGTTTCATGCGACATTTTTGTGTTCTAATATTACTTCAATTAACGAGGTATGTATCTCTACTGTCTTTCTCTCGCTGTTACACCGTTCAATCTCTTTATTAGCTCGACTTCCCTTGTCAAGGGTCATGACAACATGCTTTACGATAACGTGCTTTCCTCATTTGTGTATACAAATAAAACGTAATAAAAATTTATTGAGAAAATGAATCCCAATAGTTTATCGAGTACACGCTTCCGCCATTCAAGTTAGTTATCTCAAAAAAATCAAAAATTCTTCAGGTCCAGCCATTATCTTACTATACATATCAAACCGAGTAATATACCACCGTCAAGGTGAGAATCGTCAATGACATAGAACATTTGCCAAAAGTTCTTGATGCTGAACCTGATAAAGGCGACTCATCGGTAGGGGAGGGATTCAGACTCGAAGTGATGGTAATTGTTGCAACACCATCGTCAGAAGAGTTGGATGCCAGTGTAGGTGCTGGAGTGGCGTTACTGTTCAACGTTGAATTAAGAGAAGTAGTAAACGATAAAGACGATGAATTTGAAACAGAAGGTGTTGGCAGTGTGGTTGCGCTACTAGTAGTAGTTGAACCGAACCCTATGGCAATAACCGGAACCGCCGATGTTGTTTCGGAAAAGAGACTCGTTGTAGTAATTGTTCTTTGCTGGTCAAGTGCCTCGATGATAATATTCTCGCAGATGGACGTTCCTCCTTGATCGATAAAACACTGAACATGACTGTCTTCTCTGATATCGTTATTGTTAATTTCTCGATCAAATTCCCCAGTGAGGAGAACAGCGCTGGGTGCTGATACCAACGTAACTGTGTACAACAAGTAATGAATAAATAAATAAAAAAGAAGTTTTTCATGAGATTTGGAACACTAACATGTCGCAATTGTCCTTGAAAGCGATCCATGAATAACCGTCGGTACGGAATCGAACAACCTGAATGTGGATGTTCCATCTCCCTGTACCCACTAGCTCAGCTTCAATGACTTCTCCAGGCTCCAAACCTCCTACTGATGGAACACTGGGTATATAGATGGAGCCATTATTAACCTGTTGTGCAACTCCGTATATAATATCTTAAGCATAAAAATAAGAATACTCTGTCCGGTAAGCACAAAGAGCTAATGTACGTACAATTGACACCAAATAAAAACACGATAAAAACTTGGATTGGCGAAAACATTACGGATTTGCGCTCCAGGCAGAACTTTTAAAAGGAATGTGAAACCCTAAGGAAGGAACGTTTAGCTGGAGATATTGGGGTAACCCTTTGGCAGATTCAAGTTGAATTCACTGCTTTTTGTTGTCACGCAACAGAGTCGCACGAGTAATATTCCGGTTTAAACGTGACAAAGAAGAAACCGAGCTAAACGTTTAAACCTGCGTGTATGTAAAACCTTTGAACTTTGCCCCTGGGATCAGAGACGCAATAACATCGCAAGAGGATTCGACGTTGACTACAATATTTTTTTAGACGGCTTTCTGTTCCAAACTACGTCCGATGATGAACTAATTACAGTATCCTTATTCACTTCTGTTCACATTTAACTTAGGAAACAGTGATGATAGCGAAAATATAATTATGAAAGTGACCACGTATTCTCAACAATGTCACCCGCCTAAACACATCGAATTGAAATGCGATTTTAGCCTGAAGTTCTCTCAATTTCTGTCTTGTCGCACTCTCACCCTAGTCTCTGATGAAGTTTCATGAATTCATACTAACAAAGCCCACACCCACTACATGAAAGGGTATACAATGTCCAAACACCGCAACACAATAAAGATACACCGTCCTCGTACGTCCCAAGCGGTTCTTCTTATCTGAAATGATGTCTAATATCGCATAGTTAGAACTTGGACACACTATAAAAAATACGATCTTTGATACAAACAATATTCGAAAATCTTGTTATTTGTATGGAATGTCCTCGGCACATACGCTCCTATCGTTTTTGTTCCATGATAATGTTTTAATCCTGATTTCGGCTCCTTTGAGTTGATTAATAGGAGTAAAAACTAAGTATATGACTTACTTCCAATTAGCATTAAAGGGCGAATTTAGTGTCCTCAATTTCGTGATCCATCGTTCTATCAATTTGAAAGTTGCGTCCTCTTAACCCATGTTGCACCCAGATAAACCCTCGCCACACAAATCACCATATGTTAGACCAACTACATTTGACGAAATTAAACCTAATCTTCGGTCCCTGCCGTTCTTGTCAGTCCCGCCCATCTAGTAAAGAGGGGGTCGAAAAATAAGCGTACGTAAGTCAATTCCGTGGGGTATAAGTTTCCAAAATCGACGTGAAAAAGAAAAAAAGAAAAAAGAAAAAGAAGAAACGATGCGCTATGAATGAGAGTCAGATATATCGTCATATCGTCAAAGCATGAGGAGATGAAGAAGTACCGTTCTCGAATAAGTCCCAGTTCCTCCCCGACAGACCCAAGCATAACGATATCGGGAAATTAAAAATAAGTATCATAAAAGCTGTTTGTTTTACACTTACCTTCTCCTACACCATCACCGCCGCCCATCCACTCAGCTTCAAGATACGAGTTAAAGTAGTCGGAACAACTTACCCCAAACTGTACAACGGAATCAGGTCAAAGCAATTCGAAGATCGGTCTCCACAGTATGCTTGCACATACGAGCCACGACCTCCTACAAAAAGGTTGGCAGGAACAGTCTTCATAACGAGGGTATCAGAATGCTCGTGAGCATAAAAGCTCCATAACGAACAACCGGACACAAATGCGAGCCTACACCGGCCTGGTCTGTTGTATAAACCTTTGGGGGACAGCTTTGATCTGAAACAATGTACGCCTGGAACAAATATGAATCCGGACCGACTTTAACTTTTCTCTTGAACCTCAATCCTCGTCGTCGGAGCTGTAGGAAAACAAAGTAAGCAATAACTCTCGAAGTATACGACTAAATAGACTCAAGCATCAGCCGCAAAAAGGGATTGTTCTTCTCGGGCAGAGGATCTCGTTTTTGGCACGAATTTTGCAGCCAATCTGTAGGAAAGAATTCATCACATCGTCGTCCATACAACGCGGTTGGGGTCAGAATCTCGATAGATTGGGAGTCTGGTCGATGTATGGCCGGTGGAGTGGAGGTGATGCCTATCTTCTCGGGCAGAGGATCACGTTTCTGGCGGACGTTCTGCAGGCAATCTGTGGGAAGGAGCTCATCGCATTGTCGTCTAAACAACGCGGTTGGGGTGAGAAATGGGGGGCTTTCCCAGATTACGGGGGCAGATCGGATCGGGGTGGAGGTGATCCCTAGTGCCGGTAGGAGGGGTCCATCGTAAGAATCGTCCCTCGAGCAGTCGAACTTGAGAGGTGGCATTGGTTTCGGCTGGGGGAGGCCAATGCGTTTCCGCCGAACCGGTGTCTTGGGAACCCAGGGATATTTCGGGGCGGGGTTCTGGTTCAGTGGAGCAGGTACTACCATGGACGGGGACGGGGACGGGGACGGGGACGGGGACGGGGACGTCTGGGGAGGTGGGGGGTATATTGAAGAGGGGGTGGTTCAGTGGAGCAGGCGCTAGCACGGATGGGGACGGGGGATCGGCCGAGGAAGTGGGGGGTATATTGAAGAGGACCAGAGGGGGAGGACCGGGGAATGCTCAGTGAGGAGGTAGGCGGGATGATGTTGATGGGGGAGCCAAGGACCGGATGTGGGGATGACCGAGGGATCAGTGGGGAGGTAGGGGGTATACTGAAGAGGGTGTTTGGGACCAGAGGAGGGGACAACGGGGAGGTAGACGGGATGGTGTTGATGGGGGAGCCAAGGACCGGATGTGAGGACGGAGAGGCGGTGGCTGGTGGGAAAGTGGGGGCAAAAGTAGGGGATTGGATGGAGGTAGGAGGTTGAATAGGGCCGAAGGAAGTGGCCAGATTGGAAGGCGGGACCAGGATAGGTGTAAACGTGGGGGCTATGGTTGGGATATCTAGGTGAACACATGTACAAGTCTGGACACGTCGTGTGGTCTGTGCGAGACGGGGAGTTCTGTTCCTTTGGCGAGCCGTTCTGTGACCGAGGTAGCAGAAGAAGACGACAAAGACGATGAAAGATATGTACATTAGTTCGGTAGGAACGCAAGCGCAAGACTCATGAGTAGGGTCCTCATTTGCCACAGGTGGAGTTGCAGTTGCGGAAAGGGCAGTCAATGTTGAGACAGTCGTATCCGGAGTTGGTATGGGTATAAGGGACGGGTATACATCTGCAAATTGCAATTACATAAGTACATGTTACTTACAACAAAGTTGACTTACGGAGAGTTGGCCCGGGTATAAAGAGAACGGCAAAGGAGGAGCGGACATGTCCAGCCGCTGGGAGGGAGGGAGAAAGGAACGTGAATGTATTTGGTGTAAAAGGGACAATCAGAAAAGGAACAATAGCCGAGAATATGAAAATGAGTATGGGAAGCATGTTTTAATATTATTGTATTGTATTTACAAGTGATGATGGTTGAAATTAAAAGAGAGAGTGAGGTTGGTCGCGACGCGTCGGTCACGTGAATTTAAACAATTTCGAACAATCCTGCACGGACCATGCTACAGTAACGCCCGTGAGCACGTATGTAAGTATGTTAGTATATAGGTATGTTTTTCTTGAGAGAGATTCGAGAAAAACTTGTAGGTTTTAAAAGACGGAGAATATGTAGTTGTATTTGACCAAAGACGTCATGCGACTTCGCTTGCGAAGATCAATCAATCAATTCCTAATCGGGTTTAGGTCAACTTCGCGAAGCGAGTTTAAAAAAAACTATTCCCGGGTGCAGTATTTTATTTACTGAGGCACATTTTCAGTAGTGTTCACTTTCTCTTCTCCACCATCAAGTTGGATTCGGATTTAACAATCTATTTTTTTTCTGCGACGTAACGCGTAGTAACTGGCGTTGCCTGTATCTGCATGCCTGTATCATAATATCCGCTTAAGGTCAATTTGAAAATCCTTTAAAAAAAGCGCCAGACAGACTTCCGATCTTCCTTTCCGACATCGCATCAATATAACTTCCTTTAATTCTACCGGCAGATTGACAGGTAGCTTAATCAAGAGTCAGAATGAGGTAGGAGCTCTAAAGCCTTTCCATCGATAATAATCATGTCGCTAATTAATCCCATACGTAGTTTTTGATCAAATTCCATTAAAATAAAATCGGAAATTTGAGAATATGCGCACATTTTTTTCATATCCACCGTCTTGAGCTTTTGAAAAAGAAGAGGAAGAGCTCCAAAATTGATATCGGTTGTTGAACGAGGCTGCATTCAATGACCAATTGTCAACGACCATTGAGTGCGGATTTATCATCGCTAAGACCGATATGGGAAGATCACGGTCATGTGCATGATCAGGGAATTTTAAGTTCTATTCGGCTATGTATGGTTAATCCCGTATCATACATCATGGTCGAGTAGCAACACCCAACTTAAGTTTTTTTTCTTCTTTCCCCCCATACAAATACTTTTCCCTGCTAATTTTTTTTCTCTTCTCTCACCTGCCTCCCATGGACAATAGTTCCACCGTTCCTCCTGATGTTGTCCAAATGCTCATTCAGCAAGTTCAAGATGCGTGGGTGGCTTTATCATATTAATCCTTATCTCTTCAAGTAATCACAAAAATCATGTAGTAACACAGCGGCTTATGCTCTTCTCGCAAGCCTAAGTGAGTTTTACAGCCTGTCTTTTCTCCCTCCGGTACGATACTGATCTTATCGCCAGCACTTGTCGTTTATAGTACAACACTAGCATTTAGTGATGAAATAGAACTGATGTGGATAAAAAGGCCGAGCATTCCGTCTATCATGTACTTTTTTGCTCGTTATTCTCCCATCATCTTCTTCTGCTCGGCCATTGTAGAAACCTTTCTACCACTGACGGTGGTGCGTATTACTTCCAAGCTCACACAGGGGCCGTAACTGATACACCTCTCTAGCCAATAAGGTGAAAAAAAAAAAAAAACTGACTCTGAGCCAGAACTATCTCAGTAACTGACCTTCACAATATCAAGCACCTGCAATAGGTTTGCGAATCTTGGAAACGCAATGGGAACTTTGGCCTATGTTGGTATTCAAGGTCCGTAACGATGGTTAATAGATTCCACACAATATGAACATGTTCGAATACTAGGTCTTCTTGTTGCTCGAGCTTACTCGTTATCCCAATCATTCCGAGGCAAATGGTTTGTCATCGGATTATCAGCTTTAAGCTACTTGTCCGGTGTAGTTCTATCTATTTACGGTTGGTATCCCCAAGTACGCATCACTGGTGTAATTTTCTTCAACTGGTTTTAGAATCGGCCGCATTCCCCGGGTGTGTTGTCACAACTCAAGAATCTGTTGTATTACAGCGGTGAGCACTAACCCCCTGAGCTATCCATCCACGTTTTCGCTGACTAGTAGTAGGAGTAAGGATAAAGTCAAATAATCAACTGCAATCTTAACTCACCCGTTAAAACAGTCAATCTCGCACAAGGGTGTTTGAGCATTGCTACGGATTCAACTGTCTTTGCTATAACAACTTATCAGCTCTGGGGCACATTCACTTTACAACAAGATTTAAAACAAGACACGAGTACTAGTATCACGGCGTTGCTGTTTAAACAAGGTATTTCTTTGCAAACCTAATGTGAAATTAAATATACCGACATGACATTCTTAATTAGGTGTCTTTAGATATTGGTAATGATCATTTAATCATCGGCGGATCGTCTCTCATTTCAACTTTAGCTTCGTACTTTTGTTCACTTTAACCAACACTGTTCTTTCTTCGGGTGTAAGTTGGGTTCACAATTTTCAATCATCCAACTGATTCCCCCCCCCTAATAGGTAATAACTGTGAGCTGGATATTCACTTGTCGTAATATTATTCGTCTTCACAAGTTCTGTGTAGACCGAGCTATCTATTGCGTTCACATTTTTACAAGAAGCGTGCGTCTTCCTCAATTCACCGTAAAAAAAAACTAATTTGATGGATGGTCCCCGCAGGTTATCCGCTATTCTACTTTGTGGATTCTCACTGCACCTCCGTCGACGAAACAAGCCCAAGATCGAGGAAGTCAATGTGCAAACTTTATCATGGTCTTTCCATGGTGTCCAAACTGCGTTCCGGCAGGTCCATGACACGATAACTGCAGAACTCGGTGAATTTGATACAATGAGTACCTACTCGTTAGAGTTGGATCCGTTGGAGACCGGAAGCCTCCAAACAGAAATACTTCCTGCCCTTGCCCCTGCCCCCAATCAAATGGATTTAGAGGCCGCTATAGTTATCGATGGACCTATGCCTGCAACGGCTCAATTGTCACCAGGCGAATTTCCTTGGGCTGTTCCTGGAGTTTCTCCACATGATCCATCACCATCAGGGAGTGGCAGTAAGTCCTTTATTTTTATATTCCAATTTTGATGTATTATCACCCCATCGCAGGCTATAGCTGAGTAATTGTTGCCCATATCCTTACTAGCGAAAATCTTTTTCTCTTCTTATGTTAATGGCGAATTTGTTTGATTGGATGCTATACCTAGTATATGTAGGAAAAGTCTCTTGATTTTGACCATCAGATTGATTTATCTTTACCCTATCAAGATACTCTTCACAATACATATATACCGTCCAATCACCAGGTTAGGATTAATCAAACCCACAGCCACACTCATCAAAGAATCAAAAGTGTTTTAAGTTAGGCCATTTCTCTCAAACTCATCTAACAAAAATAAACACATCAGATGAGAAGGAATAGTTGTTATCTCGACAGCATCCATTATATGTAGGTGAGTCGTTGGAATTGCAGAACGGTTTTACTCAGCTAGCATCGCTTACCAGTCAAAATGGGCTTTAGCCAAGGAAAGCTGTTTTGCAAAACGGGAGTAAGCCGATCTATTGCTGAGCAAGAATTATGGCCATAATGACAAAAGACGGCCTTTAATCTTTATTCGTCTACCTAATGTGGATCTCCCCGGATTCCCAGATTTAGAGATATTAAAAATTGAAATCAAATCCACGATAGAGCACTGTTCCCCGAGGCGCATGATAGTATCAGAGAATTCAATAGTTCTGAAATTTTCATGAACGTCCACTAGCGGCAGTTGGATTGACAGATCTAAATCCCCCTAGTAACTTTGGTACTAGTTTATAACAAGTCTGTCTTGATTTGATTCATCAAAGTTCAAGTCCTTGAGCCTTCCATGAACAATAGTACTGCAGCTTCTAATATTGCGGAAACCCAGAGTCTTATCCAAGAGATTCAAGACGGGTAAGTCATGTTTACTTTTGTTCAAATAGCTCATTTAAAAACACATATTTATAGTACCACGCTAAGTTATGCCATTATAAGCACCCTTAGTGTGTATTTTTCCTCCAGTACACCTGCTCTGGTGGTTTGAACGTTTGTCAAGCATTACTCGTTTATAGCACATTACTACAATTGGACGCCGAAGTTCAATATATGTGGGGTAAAAGATTTACGATCCCATCTCTGTTGTATTTCTTCAATCGTTACGCTGCGATCCTTTTTGTTTGTTCCTCCACTGTAACAACCTTTCTACCAGTAACTGCGGTATGTAGTGCATTCCTATACAACAACAACGGCACTTACAATAGATGACCTCAAAAAAAGCCAATCAGGTATGTCTATTTGTTCAACCTTTACAGTTTTACTGATAATTCGATAAAAGCGCATGTAATGGGTTAGCCACTTTTGGGAATTGGGCCGCTGTGTTTGCTTATTTTGGTCTCCAAGGTTAGTAGTCTAAACCCTAAACTTCAAGTCAAACTTCACAGCATACACTCCACAACGTAGGCCTTTTGATAGCTCGAGGTTATTCTTTATCAAAAGGCAACATCCTCGTAACGTGCGCATTAGGGTTACTCTATCTGAGTGGTCTCGCGTTGTCAATATATGGTAGCCATTTCTCATACTCATATACTACACACAAGGTTTAACTGTTTTATAGAATCAATTGCATTTCCCGGATGCATCAGCGCTGAAACTAGCGTACTTCAACGGTAAAAGTTCACTGTTTATATTTATAAAGTCTCTAACCCGTTTGCAGAGGTATATTACACCCTCTTAACGCTTCATGTATCTCATTTCACTTTTCAGTCAATTTCACCCAAGGAATTCTAGTCATTGTTACAGACACCTTAGTGTTTCTAGTTACCATAATCAGCCTTGGGTCAACATTTCGACAAGGTTTAAGAATAAAGGCTTTTACAAGTGATAATTTAATTCCCCTTTTGGTTAGACAAGGTTTGTGTGAATTTCTTTACTTAAACACAACTTATGTTTGTTTGTTTGTTTTTTATGGAAAAGGAATATTGCGATATCTGTGAGATTATTTTCTCTTCATGGCATACGAGAAATAACCTTTGACTTACGGAATTAATAAAGCTTTGTGATGGTGGTTACAATCACCAACACGGTGGTGCTGAGTATTGGAGTCAGTTATAATCATGATGTTAATCTGTACCGTACTCTGATTCTTTTTCTTTCTATAGTCACTAAACGTGAGTATTGACATCAGCATGACTGAAAGTCCCCTCACGGCTTATACATAGGTCGAATTGGCGGACGCTTTCACGTACTTACAAGAAGGGTAAAAACGTTTCTCGTCAAGTACTAATTTGTTAATACCGTCGACAAGCTCTCCGTGATTATTATCAGCGAATTTTTTCTGAAACTTCGTCAACAGAACGAACAACAAATTGATAATGCCCGAATACACACTTTGTCATGGTCCGTAGCTGGAGCTCAGAATGCCCTGCGTCGCGTTCATGATACTATTATTTATGAACTAGGAGAGTTCCCAGAGTCAGGGAGGATTGACGGGGGGTCGGGAGTGATAGAAGCTCCTTAAACTCTATTCATGTAAGGATGTATATTTAGTATGTAGTAACTCAACAGCCTAAGTGGAAAACAAATTTTGAGAGTTTGAGAACTTCTAATCCAATAGGTATATCATGTACACGAATAACAATTCATCTCCAGGTATTATAGGCGGGTGATACTCCAAATATGGTGATACGTCATAAATGGCTTCTCCGTATCAGTCATCAAGATTTCATGCACGTCTACCGTGACTTCAACTTCATTGAATTTGAAAATACCAGTTCTCACTCCATAATTCTTTCAAGTCCGTCGCTTGACCAGCGAGTACTCTGATTCGAGGATCCATCAGCCGCTATATGAATTCCGAAGATTACGCCTGGAAGTGGTGAAAGTAGAGAAGCGAATATGACGAAGTGAGATTCTCGTGCAGCTGAAGTTCGAAGTGAAAAGATTGAATAGGGAAGTCACTCAGTTGTTGGGCTTCAAGTAAGCGCTCTATACTACTTTTATAGGCGGGCGCGAGTTGCGCTGCACGACATCAGTGTCACACCACGTTCGTGCCTTCTGTGTTCCGTGTTTGCGCCACCTTTTGGGTGTGTGCCATCTATTTCGTGTTCTAATTACAACACTTGAACTGATATTATCACATAAATAACGGTTTATAATAGAAAACATGATTTCTGAAAAAGGGAGTCGGTAAAACTGGGGCACGTATGTAATAGTCAGGAAGACGTACTTGCACTTCTTGCTCTATAATATCTTCAAAGGCGGAAACAAAGCCGGACATCACGCTGTTCGACAAATAGAATGGTGACATGACAACTACCCTGAGCACAAAAATTTCACCTCCTCCCTCTAACCCACTCCTCCTTTTAAGACTTTGCAAACATTCACCTCCGTGCTGCGCTTCCGTCAAAACCGTCGATGAGGTATGAAATGGTATTACGTCCCGGGGGAATGCGCTGGAGTTGATTGTACATCGTCCGGAAATACGCTTGTTGAGGTCATTCGCTTTGCGAATGTCCTTGTTTGGTACTCCGTTGACATTAAAATTGCAAATGAAACAATTGACATTGAGGTCAGAACCCATAGCAGTAAGTAAATTCATTGCCATTTTGTCGTTTAGAATTTCTGTGTTATCTCTGTCAAGAATATGCCTTTTTATGAAATCCCTTTCATTATAAAGATCAGTCATGCGTGGTCCGGCAAGAGTGGGTTTTAGAAACGTAATGGAAAATCCATTATCTTTGCCGGTCATCAAATATAAATGACAACAAAACTGATCCTAACGTTTAAGTAAGTAACGCAAATTTGAAGCTACAACTCACACGACGAAAATTCCAGGTTGCTTCGGATAATATCGCTCCTATTCCGCGATCATGCAAGCCGATAATCTTATGGGATAACCAAACTGAAGCACATGCTGCACCTGGCTTACTAGAATCAAGTCAAGTCAGTGAGCATTGAATACTGGGATTTTGTGAAATTATTCGGTCAGATATCTACCTTCCTTCTAATCCATACATACCCACAGGGGCGACTTCTGATTGAATAGTGTAAGGCGCCGTCCACCGAATTAGCTCTTTCATTCTTCTATCCTTGTAGCATATGACTCCAGCTGGCAAGGGGACGTACCCACTTTTGTGGGGGTCGATGGTAATGGTATCGGCGCCTGACATGCTATTTAATTGTTTGATTACTTGAGGATGAAGTAGAATCGAGGCTCGATACTCGTTTTCATTTCCAATACCCGTGGGCTCGGGATGTCGAAGCATAGATGCAAAATAACCACCCCACGCCGCATCGACATGAATGAGAAATGTGAAACCATGCTTCTTTTCCATTTCATCTCTTAAAGCCAGAACCTCATCTAGCGGTTCTACCACTCCTTGTTCCGTAGTACCCAGGATAACCATAACGGCATATATGGCGCGTTTCTTCGCGATGCATTTGTTAAGTTGACACTTGAGACTATCGAGGCTCATCCGGGCCATTGCATCAAGTTTTACTTCGATCGCATTTCTAAAGCCAATTCCCGTAAGATCTAAATAAAAGTACGTTTCAATATTCTTTTTGGTAGCGTGTCAAGTTTACCTAAACCTTTGGGCCAACTGTAATGTCTCGCGGTTGAATAAACATACCCTGGTGTCGAAATACTTCGTTGCCTCTCCAGGTATTCTTTCCCCAGACTTTGGACCGAATATCGTGACATGATATCGGACAAGGTACTATCTGAGATGCCATAAAGGTTTCTTAAACGGTTTGGGATATCGAGAATAGTGGATGCTCGAAGATTCAAAAGTTCCCAAGTGGAAAGATATTTGAATAATTTTTCACAGCCTTGGCAATTAACCACTTTAAATGACTTCCGAACGGAATTGAGTCGAGAATCAAAAAACATAGCGTTTTGCAGTGAAATCGGGAAAAACTTGAGATTGCGAGCTTCGTCAGATAGAAACATTCATTAGTATAAGGGCTTCGATAATTTAGCATAGCACGGCTCACAGATCCTAATTCAATAAGACGAGAAGCATTGAGCCGAGTTTATCAAAAAAAAGACACTTACCAAATGGATTCAATGTTGGCGGAGGTTCCCCCGGAAGTGAGATGCCCCCAGCTTAAGTCTGAGTCGAGTCCTATCATCTCACAAAGTTGCTGAACAGCTTCAACTTCCAACTGAGTAGTGATTGGGGCCGTGGATATCGTAATATTATTGGGGTTGCACAAGAGACCCTAAAGCGAAAACTTGTAGTTTGTTCAAACTGTGATGAGTAAAACAAACCGATAAATAACCCAGGATAGACGGTATGCTATTATCACTAATCATATGTTGGTTATAACGAGGGGAATAAATTGGAGTAGAATGTTTCTGCATAACAGCAAAGAAGTCATTCATGGTTTTCTGCATCAATTCAATATATTGCTGATAGCCCGAAGAGTTGATAATGCTAGGAGTGATTAGTGACTAATGTTTTAGGGAACAACTCAATCAGCTATAAATGGTTGAGCAGAGAGAAAATGATACTTGCTGGATCGTTAGGAAACATATTTGCACGATTGTCTTCCATATGATTCAATAAATTTTGAAAATTCTCTTTGACTAGGTAACAGTTCTCTGCTTTAGAGCCCATAAACCAGGCTGATATAGCATGTTGTAAATTGACAGGAAGCGCAGACATATTTCAGGGAATGAGAGGGATGTAAAGAGTAAGGAATCTAGGAAACGACATTGTGAGAAGATGACTATGTACTGTACTGTGCTCACGGAAGTTTATTAGCGTTACGCGTTACGCACCCTAGGGCCTAGGCTCGCACGAGATTAATTACATAAACAAAAAATATGCTAGTCTCAACTTACGTTTCTGCCTAAAGAACCACAAGCCGAATTACGACACCCCAGCCTTGCAAGAACCCAGTAGACAATATGAGATAGATGAGTGTCACACATCTACTGAATATTATGGTATCTCAATATAGATAATAGATAAAAATTTATTGTTGAATCTAGTAAATTTGAATGTCCATAATTGCATAATAAGCGTTCCCACCCTTGCACTTCAAGTTAGAATGGAAGGAGAAGAATAAACTTACGTACCCAATTTCGGGTCATTTGAGCGAGGCCAAGTGAAGACGAAACAACTCCAAAGTTGCGCCACATTTTCTTTAAGACACGGGTTGTTAATTTTGTTATCTCTATAATCGAGAAGTTTATGGTATGTCTCACAAGTTGACTGGCGTGGAAAATGTATGTGCATTTAGGTCCTGCAGGAAGTTCTGTGATACTCCCGAAGGGTTGATCCACTAGATTTTTTCCGTACTCATGTGCCACCCATGGTGATATCTCAATCATGAAATTGAGAATCCTCATTCATTCGATGTTTATTTTCGTCATTTACGGAAGAGATATCACCATACATATCAAGGGCCCGGGATTCTTCGGACACCCTTTTTTCGCCGAAAGAAGTGGAGACACTTTTGTTGATTTCAAGAAAAACTATCGTGACACAAGTATTATCTTGGGACAGCTGTAACTTCTGAAGGAACCCATCTGGGGTCGGGGAAAGGTACGGCACGTGAGCGCGAGTGTGAGTGTGAGTGTCCGAGCTTTAAGTTTGGATCATCACCCCAGAATTAATCATTTTATTCTACAGTCGTCAGGTATCTATATTCCATTCCGGAAAAGATTTCTCAGATTGCTCTCCCGAGGGCCCCTAGATAAAACCCCTCTTATTTCGTCTCCAATTCTCCTCCCCAACTGACTAGTAAATTCTTAACCACTCCAAAGTTCAACACAATCAATTATGACGACCGTTACTTCTTTGAAATACTCTGCCGACTCTTCCTTCAAGATTGAATCACCCGGTACCAATAAATATGTTACCATTCAAGATGGTGCAATCAAGATACAGGCTTCCGCCGCAGGAGACTCCGCCGCCTTGGTATGTGTTGTTCTTTCTCTTTTCAGAGTTCCTCTCGCACTTCTGACCATTCACTCACTATCAGTGGCAATACTCCCTTGACACTGGGGCCGTCAAGAACGTCGCGACTGGCCTTTACATCGGAAAAGACGGTGTAAGAATGGATTTGATATATAAAGCTCCATAATCTAGTAACTAACTCGTTCACAACAGTCAGGTTTTACCGCTAGCTCTTCCCCCCATTCCTGGACCATTCTTGATAACGGTGACGGAACATACTCGTCAGTATTACGTTCCTTTGATTGATATGTATCTTATTTACCCGTTTTTTTCCAGTTTCCAAGCTACTGGAAGCGCCCATCTTGCTACGTACTCCTCCGGTGCCGATGCTCTCAGCCTTTCAGTAAGTCTTGTAATAATACTTTTACTTTTCTTAAAAAAAACTGACTCATCTCCGTCTCAAGGCCAACAAGTCCGGTGGTCACACCTGGAAGATTGTCATGGCCTGAGCCCCCTCCCTCCCTTTTCCTTGAAATGACTTTAAAAGAAGTCAGAAATATTTTGTTTGAATTTGTATAAATTTTCTGTGAAATAAAATGCTTATTTGTTTGAACTTGTGTGAGAGAAAGGCATTTGAAAAATTTCTATAAAAGTCTAATGATGGGCTGAAACTGTTCTGGAGGGAAAGTGCCAGATATAAGGCAGGCGCTGTAAAAATCCTGGTTTAAAGCCGTTATATATTATATCTCGCCGTGTTCTTCACATATTACTTAACAATCTGTGAAATGTCGTACTTTTTTTTAAATACCTAAGAATTGAGCATAATCAAATTTAGTAGCCTCTGACAATGTCCAGTAAATGTCAGCGTTATTTTACAAATATTTATGTGACAGGAATTTGTTTGGATTGAAAGGAAGATTATTTTTTTTCAGAAAATGCAACATTTTACCGATTGTAAATATAGGACAATCTGAACGAGATAATTTTTGGGCGAGTTGAAAATAGTGCCTGCCTTTAAGTAATGATTTTACCTTGGTTTGAGCTGTAACTAGCCAGGCTAATTTAGGTACGCACTATCCCTTGGATTCATTATTTCAAATTTACTAGTATAGTATATATAAAGCAGTCACAAAGCTGCATTTACTTCATCCGCTCGCCTTCCGAGCTCACTGAGGACAAAGGGAGCACATTTTTTCTTGTTGGATAAGCATAGTTTTAACTCCACATCAATAAACACCCGGCACAATACGATACTTGACCGCACTTGCCCACTGGTCCCACTCCTCCCCAAATCGAGCTTTCATTAATCTATCTTCATGGGCCGCTCGTGTGAATAAATTGCACATCATAAGGAATGTTATGCAATACCAACACACCGCGAGGATTTTCAACGGAGCGAAACCCCAGAAAACGGATGATTTCAGCGAAGAGTGCGTATTTCCGTACATAAGGAATAACCCGATGGTGAACAGAAAGGTCCCTGTGTAACTGGGGTGGCGAACAAAGGAGTAGGGTCCGGTCGTTACTAGTTTGTGATCTTTCCTAATAGAGAGTTCGAATGTGAAGAGGGGGCCAAGCGTGCGGTAGCAAGACCAGCGGATGAAGGCTGAAAAAGTGACAAGGATACTTCCCGAGACAAAGCTGGGAGAGAGCGTTGATAGAGGGGCTTCCTCGCGAACTCCCAAGACGATGGGGTAGAAATGGGGGGAGAGTATGTCAACCAGCTCTCCGAGCGTTATGGACCAAATGACCATCTGTAAATGGGTATGTCAAGGTCAAGAACATGAGTATTAATTGCCTCGATCCACACACACCTCGGTCAAGAGGTATGACGCGATTGTCGCTCTCATGAGTGCCTCACGGGGAGTGGTTGATTTCACCTCTTCATCAGGCGTAGGTGAATGTGGTGCCGTCACAATAATATGTGAACTTATGGCTGCACTAATGACGAAGGGCAGGCGCAGGAGAGACATGGGATAGTCACCGTAACCCACTCGGGTATACGTCTGAAGGGCAATTCACCCACTATCAATCCTCAATTGATTGTCTAATCGTCACGATCGATGGCATCAGACGTTGGAAGCAGTCTGTCACTTTATTTCTCATGATTGCGCTGGTCTACTTTCCGGATAAAGCCTCCCTTCTTAAGAGCCGAACAACAATGGAATTAGCCGCGAGAACTACTGCGACCTTGGGAACAGATTCTTGGAAAGGCAAATTTGTGGCTGCCCGTAGCCACAGTTTTATTTCGGACACAAGCACCATAGTCCCACTTGGCTTCGAGAACGGTATTAGTGTTGTTCCGTCGGAAGATACTTTGATTCAGTCAGACGATTAGTATCCTTACCCCAGAATCATTGGGACTCAGAATCTGATTAGAATGGGTGTTTGCACTCAAGTTAGGAATGTTTTACATAAAGTCTTAATGACCGCATTCCCGATGCTCCCTGCAGGCATCTGTCATGTCTGAGTCACAAAATGAAGCCCCTCCCAATTCTATTTCTCACCTGACTCCCGAACTGTCACAGAAGTTGAAGCAACACTTCGAGATAGCACTCTCCGACACTATCCAGAAAATTGGTGTTTCTCGTTTTGCGACCGAATCTCCTTCCCTTCTTGCCTATCGAAACTGTCTACCAAATGATGAGTCTGACAAGGTGGAAGTGTTTCGGAACACCGTTCCTCTCTCGACCTATGCTGCATATGACCCATTCATTCAAAAGTTGCTAGAACAGCCTTGTAGCAAGCAGCTGGAAGTAGAAAATCTCCTTGCTCCAGGGTACCCTCTCTTCGTTGCTCCCACAAGTGCTACTACTGGGAAAACATTGAGATATATTCCCAAGTATGTTATGGCAAACGTCAACCCACAGGAAGGTATTTTAGCTACAAACAAGTACGCATGCTTCCTCATGCACCTTGGGACCAAAGGAACTATCACTGTCAAAAAGGACGAAACTGGTGCTGTGGTTACCAAGTTTCCTCTAACTCAAGTTTCAGCTGGAATGGCTCGATTCAAGATGGGACTTGGTCGTGATGAAAATTTTATGGGAATTAAAGGTAGGGGGAACTACCTTGATGCTTAATCAATTTCGATTTTGTAACGTTTGTTCACTGTGTTAGTTCCTTACTTGACATCACCCCTCGCGGTCTCATTCATCAATAATTACCGTTCTTTCCTTCTTATGCATGCACTTTTCGCATTAGGGGAACGCCATCTGGAAATTATGTATACGACATTCGGCACCATATATATTGACTTCATCACACTCATGGAAGAAGAATGGGATAAACTACTCAACAGCATCGAGACTGGTATTCTACCCGACTTTGACGACACCGAGCATGTCCGGTCGTATTTACAGGTAAGCGTTCCTGCATCCACCTTAACAAGGCTTATCTTTTTCCCTTGGAAGCAACACTTTATCGCAAATCCAGATAGAGCGAAAGAGCTTCGATCCGCGAAACCCATGAAAGAATCACCAGGATGGTTGAAGAAGATCTGGCCTGATGTTAAGGAATGTACTGGCATTATGAGTGGCGTGTACAGCGGCGTGCTCTCGAGGGTAATTTAAAGAATGACCATATTAAAAACAGGGACACTTCTCTAATTCCATGCTTAGATGCAGTCTTATTTTGGACCCGATGTAAAGCTACGTAGTGCCGGCTATGTCCTCTCGGAATGCTGGACTGGTATCACATATAACAATGCTATAAATTTGTACAAACTTGCTGGAGACGACTATTATGAGTTTCTCCCTACCTCACAAAGCGAAATATCGGAGGAAGAGTCGGCTGAACACCTGGTTCCTGTTGTATGTGGTTATTTCCCCCTTTCTTGTAGTCAGCGTCTCACAGGTTCTAGTGGAAAGTTCAAACAGGCAAGACGTACGAACCAGTTGTCACCACTCATAATGGTCTTTGGCGGTACCGGTCCGAGGATATGGTCAAGATAATGGGCTTCGAGCTTACTAACGGCTTTCCAATCATAAGTTTCGTTCAAAGACGACAGTAAATGTTTTACAAACATGTATACAACAAATATCCTCAAATCAAATGTTCTTTTTTTTCCTAGGGACGAAATACGCCTGACTGATGACATGGTCCACACAAGACTTCCCGGGACTGTCCTTACCAACGCCATCTTTTCCACCACTGAGGACACCATCGGTCGTGTTGTGGAGTTTACTTCGTACTTGGACACACGACCCGAAGTTCCTACCGTTGGCTATGTAGTCGAGCTTGATGGTGATATTGGTGAGTGTCCCTGTTGATTTAGTTGGACTTTTGTGTTCAACCTTCCATGCAGGCCCCAATCCAGCTCTCGCTCGACAGCAGGTACTTGAAGTGCTCAGGGCCCAGCATGTGAACATACCGCGTTTAATAGACACGAACAAAATGTCTCTACCTACCATTCGCGTAGTGAAGCACGGTGCATTCGCAGATTATCGACACTGGAGGGTTGAAAGCTTGGGTATTAGTGTTACACAAGTTAAAGTACCAACAGTCATCAAGGACGAGACATTGCTGGAGCGACTTTTGAAGGGGATCGTTTATGAAGCTTGAAAGTACTTAGTCTCTTTGAACCCAATACAAAGCTTGTGTGGTGTTTACGGCGAATGTTACGTAGTATTCTGAAACTCTCTCCTCTGGAGACCTTCCACCTACAGGTTCCATGGCGCAAGCAAAAAATTAGGAAAGACTACAATCATTACAGATATATCGAGGTAACTACAAGGTTCCCCAATATGGGGGTACGAAGTGCCTATGGAACTAGACCACTCTGACGTTCAACGGTTAATCTTTGGACTCCCTTACTAACGTCTCAAACTCCACAGATCTAGGAATAATTTCGCACATGAACGGTGCAGGACGACTACAATTCGCAAATGAAAAGTTATTTAATCGAACCATATAAATGCATAGGGGTCACGCACATGACCTGTCCTGGGGTGAATTTGAGTGCGACCTCAATATCCTCACCATGTTCATTCTTTGCTTTTCCAATTTTAAAGACAGAGAGGATGGTAGCGATCGCAATCCACATGGATGCTTCTGCAAGATAACGTCCTGGACAAACTCGTCGACCAAACCCGAAGACATATTGCATATTATCGTCGTTTAGATTTTCTTCTGGTGTGAGAAAGCGAGATGGGTCAAAGGTGTGTGGGTCTCGATACTTGGACTCATCATGTGCCAAGGCCCTAATAGACGCAAAGTGCGGAGTAAGAAAGTGAGCCTACGTTTTCGAATTTGTGAGAAAACAGACCATATATTGACAAAAACGGTTGTTTCTAGGATGGGCACGGTCAAACGGGGGTCAAAATAACGACAAGAGGACTTACTCTTCGGGATGAAAAAACCATTGTAAGTATCGTCATCTGTAGTGGCATGCGGAGCACCTGGTCGTGCCATCTCACGTCATTCAAGCTCATAGTTTTAAACGCATACACTTGCCCATTGGTGAGGCCTGGAACCACCTTACTGTCTCACGGAATACAGCTTCAACATACGGGAGAGCTGGCCTGTCATCAAAGTTTGGAAGTCTTCCTTTACCAATAACAGCATCAATTTCCGTTTGAGCACGTTCTTGAACCCCAGGGTGCATTGCCATAGCTAGGAAGAATGCTATTATAGAAGAGGAGGTCTAAACAACGGTCAAAAAACGTCAATGGTTTACAGGGTAGGTTGACGCACGGTTTCGATACCAGCTGAAGAGTGATTTGTAATCTCCATGGACGATCACTAAAATTGCTGCACTTACCCGATAAACCGCTGGCAGCAGCTTCTTTAATGATCTGCTCGTCTAACAATTTACTTTCTCTATCTTCCAGTGGTTTAGTAAGGATTTCATATACCATTGATGGCTGCGCTGATCCATTTGTCTATATTAAAAATTTAGTCTCATGAATGAGTATAAATAACTTGGAGCACATACTATAGACTGTTTTACGAACTCGAATGGAGTATCCATCATTTCTCGCGCAAGTTCTCGAGAAGTTGCTGCATTGCGATAGAACTTGAGGCCCGGCAACCACGCTGGAAAATGTTCCACTCCATAGATTTTTAGACGGCGGAAACTAAAATTGAACAAGGGAAATCCTACAGAATGACAAAGCAGAGAAGATGAGGATATTCAACGTTGAAGTGCTCTCGACAAAAATGCTGATGGCACGAAGTACAATATCAAGTAAAGGATCATCATTTGGAAGAGTAGTATATCCATACAACGCAGCCATGATTGTGGAAGCCGTAAACCTGCAAAACAGAAGTTACCACTCTGTAATTTTTCTAAGGAAAAAGCCGACAGACGTGACGATATGCTCTATTATATGCTCAGGGTTATTCAAGAGGTTGAGCGACAACGTATGAGCACTTTGCAACTGAAACGGACGCCATTTGAGTACCCCTTCTGAATGAAGCCCGTGTTGATAAAATCGACGATGTTGTCTCCACTTATCGTTATAAGGTAAATTTGAGGTAGTAAAACCCCAACCATATCTATTTTGTAAATCAATTTAGGCAGATCTAAAACGATGAGATGTACATACAACGACATGGTAGGAGCTTCGGGCCGACCAGAGTACTTCGACGAACGATTTTCCATCAGCTCTCTTATGGCATTTTCAGAGTCGAGAAAAAGCACTCGCTGGCCTGGAAAGTCAGCGTATGTCAGGCCGCCTGTGTCGAAATATCGTTAATTGTAACTTGTGGAATATAATAACCCGTACCATATCGTTTGGTCCATTGCGAAAAAAGAAGCCAAGGCTGAGAATCATCCATGGTTAGTAGGTCCTTGATAGCTTGCCAGCGACTCGGTCCGGGTGGCAGTGTCAATCCATGGCGTTTGCCTTTTCCCTTCAGACTATCGGTAGTAGTGTAGTTCTTGATTACTATGATACTAATAGCAGCTACGGGTAACACCCACACAAGTCGTACGGCGTCCATTGCAAAAACAAGAAGTCGGCTATGAGTTGAGCTTGTTCATGCATGGCCGCCGTTTGAGAAGATTTCGTGGGATCAGATGATGGAAGTCTGGCTCCATAAGGAATACGAATACCTAGACGGACGCACTGGCACTGGTGAGAGTGTAGAGAAGAGAATCCTCGGGTTATTTGTATTTGTTTGTTCGTGTACATTTGATTAGGTTGGAGTTCGGATCACATTTATTTAAGTCCATTCCGCGCATCGTTCCCCCCGATCATGGTGAGAGCGCAGAGAAGAGATTCCGGGCACCGCCACATCTTACGGTTCGCACTCCGTAGCTCCTCTCTTAGCAATTTCCTAGTTCCCTCGGATAAATCGGATAGATACAGCTGAATACCTATCTCATAATGCATACCGTTGGGAAGGCCCCTAATTGTAACCCCATGCATTAAGCTATTTATGCAGTACCATATCGTCATTTATATGTAACAGTCCACATGGAAAGTCCCCAAACCCAATGCAATACTTATTCCCAATTTGAGAAGACCTTCCATCGTTATTATGGCGCCACAGCTCAAAGGTCGTTACAATCACCAAATTCCCAGGACACGCTTTGCGCCTCATCATCCCGAGCCATCCCGGGGTATTTAATGAGAAGATTGCGTTCATGTGGTGCAACAGTGCACAACTCAGCATCTCTTCGATGTCACTTTCATTACTCACGGAAGAGGCTGTCACCACGACCGAGATCCTCCGAAAATCCCAATAAATACGACATAGAAGCCCTTGGCCATGGTGACTCCAAGAAGACTGACCGAGCCTCCCGATGCATTTTTTTTTCTTAAGAAGGTCATGTATGGAAAAAGATATTACATTTCACCACTTTTTATACTTATGAGCTTACCAGATATTTGCAGAATAAGGAACGGGAGTGGGCTCTAACTACAGCCGGGCGGATTTTGGTCCGTCTTGCGTACCCAGATATAACTAAAATAGAAAGAAGAGCGGGGTAGAATTGAAGAAATTGATTATCTAGCTCAAGTACGTAACTATTAATAAGCTCTCAAGTTGCCATTATGTGATACATGTGAATCGAGAGGTCTGATTAAAGAAAATCAGCCAGTCTATTTCTGGATGGTGATCTAATCTCTAATTAACGCGAATCAGAACACCTGTTCGAAGATGCTAGCTTTTAAGTTAAACACTTTCTTTCAGGGTATTAGTATTTAGCCTAATAAAGATCTAGTTAGAGTTCACTGCTTGGGAGGTAACCTACTCCTGTTCGTACTTCAACAAAACGGGTTTAACTTTTATAGAACCCTTTTATAGGATGATATGAGGATTTCCCAACTTCCCTGGATAACTTTCTATGTTGACAGGCTCAACAACGTTCATGGTTAAATTTATTTGAGCCAAGAGAATTAGTGAATTTATAAATCTTCCCTTCGATGTGTCCTGAAATCCGAATCCGAATCCGGGAAATATGGGTAATTTTTGCACACACTGATTTCCTGATAAGCGATGCATATATACACGATGATTCGATGAAGATGCATATACACAGTAATTCAACTGAGATGATGGCATAAGCTACCCTTGAAGAAGAACGTCACCGAATAAGAAAAAAGCCCTCGATCTGACATCAATAGGATATTGATTGCTATGATTGATTGATGGTGCAAATAATCTCGAGATAGTTTTAACATCTTTTATGCAGGATACGTACTTCTATCTTCTACGATACATACGCCCTTGGCACTACTGAAAAGAAGAACATTAGCCTTCTCGATCCAGAAGGTAAGCGTAAAGAATGAAACCTGAGGCTGTCATATGATGGCCGTGTGAGTTTATGCACGAATTGACGATTTTTTGGGTTTAGTGTTACATAAACAGGCATTTTGTACTTTTAAATCAACAATTTTAGGCCCTCGATTCTGAAATTTCGTTGTAGGAACGTGTATTCTAAGAAGACTGTCTCGTGAAAAGTCCTATGGAATTCCGGTACATTGCCTTTAAGCATTAGCATATGTATATATCAGCGTCATAAGGACAGTACTTAGATCAGGAATGCACCAACCATGGGTGAAATTCTATGTTATGGTAAGGTTAGGGGGATACCCAACCAGTAGATATAATATATAAAGTGGTCTTGAAGATTGCTTTGAGAGTTTGTTTACCCTTTGAGGTTTTTCTCTGAGTGTTGTTTACGCATGACAAAGCCGGCGCCCAGTTATAGCAATCCAGACCCGCACGCAGTGGCGATCATAGGCTAGTGCAGCAACAACAACCAGCTTCTAACTCTGTTTTTCTAATTTTCACCGACATTAGGTCTTTCCATATGTGCTCCCGGTGCCACTGGTGGGCTCGATACCAAGGAATTTCATGAATTTCTCAAGAATCGTGGGTCGGGCATCATCAGAGTACCACCATACCGCTGGAATGGAGACGCATATCTTGGAACTGCACCTGGTAAAGCTTGTACTGTAGGATCGTTTTTTTCAGTTCATTTGTTGGTCCGGTTAGCTGACTATCTCTTCTTGTAGATGAATGGTGGTTTCATCCCAAACTTCGAGTACGCAGATGTTCAAGAGTTTGGTATCACCGCAACGGAGGCTGGACAGGCGAACCCCGTCCAGTTTATCCTGTACGTTATATATCTTTGGCCATTAAAGGAGGCTTATCGATGTCATTTAGCCTTCATCAAGCGTTCAATGCTTTACAACGCAGTGGAATAGATTATCGAGCAACGAATACCGGCGTGTTTGTTGGATGTTGTTGGTCTCTTTTGTTCATCTTTTGATATTACACCATTCAATACAATATATTATAGCTTGTGGGTTTACTCCATACGACATTGATGTTACCCAAGTAGGACGTACGTGATCTATTATGTGCTCGTGCCTATATTTACTTTTTTTTTTTGAAAAAAAGCTTATTACATGACGGGAACTGCGATGTGCCTTACCGCCAACCGTATCAATTATGTCTTTGACTTACTTGGGCCTTCCACTGTCGTCGATGCGGCCTGCTCTGCTACACTTACTGCAATGCATCTCGCAGTACAAGCAATCCGAAATGGAGATTGCGATCAAGCAGTTGTCGCAGGAGTCAACATGGTTGCTAATGCCGCAGACCACATTGCTTTCAGTCAACTCGGTGTTCTCAGTCCAGATGGCATATCCAAATCTTTTGATGACGATGCCGATGGTTATGCTCGTTCAGACTTAGGTAGGTTAAGCTTGATTTATATCTTCCCGTAACATCTATAGTATCTATGACTTGTATTTCTTCAGCTGGTGCCGTGGTGATCAAACGGCATGATCGTGCTGTTAAGGATAACGACGTCATACATGCAACGCTTGTTGGGACCGCTTTGACCTCTTGTGGTTCCCTTATGGGCTCTCTTACAACCCCTAATCCGGAGGCTCAGGCTCAAGCGATTCGCAGAGCGTACCAAGACGCTGGTCTTGAACCACACCACGCTGATTTCGTTGAGCTTCACGGAACTGGTACCGTTGTTGGAGATTCTCTCGAAGCTAATTGTGCAGGGGAAGTGTTTTCTCATGGTAGAGAAGGAAGAGAAATCTTGATTGGATCTGTTAAAAGTAACACCGGACATGGAGAAATTAGGTGCGTTGGGTTTCTCCAATTCTGTTGCTTGTCCGTTAATGGTGGTCAAAAGTGCCTACATGCCTTCGTTGACGAAGGTCAGCTCTGAGATTCTCGTACAAGCTACCTGCCCGAACATCCTTTACAGATAATCTTAATGCTATCCCATAAAGAAATTCTTCCCAACGGCTACTTCAAGAAACCTTCCAAAAGGATTCACTTTGATAAGTACAAGTTACGCGTTCCTATCGACACTGAGGAGTTTGTTCCTCAAGATTCCCAGCGGGGCCTTATCGCTTCTATTTCGAGCTTTGGTTTTGGAGGTTTGATAAATAACTATTTGTCGTATATTCTTATCCCATGCATATTCTTTTTCAGGAGCCTGTGGACATACCGTGTTACGCCAACATGAAAAACGCCCCATCCGTGCCATCCCTGGCTTCGGAGCTGCCAAAGGCCCTTATCTCTTCACTATGGGTAAGTAAAATGTTTCTTATGTCAATGATGGTTAGCTTAATTGATGCATGGCAGGTGCTCTCACCCAAAAATCATGCAACATACTATTACGAGAATACAAAGCAATCCATAGCGAAACGGATCCTCTTACTCTTTGCGAGCATCTAGGCCGCCGCACTCGTCAAATGGTTAACCGTACCTACGCTGTTGCCAATTCCTTCCAGTCAGCGACATTCCTAGATCCAGTGCCAGTAGGAAAACGCCCCAATCCTCTGGTATTCTGTTTCTCCGGACAAGGACCTCAGCATTGGAATCAAGGTCGGGACTTGATGGCTGCGTATCCCGCCTTCCGCGACAGTATCCTTGCATGTGACCAAGCATACACCGCGTATGTTGGAGAGTCGTTCTTGAAAAAAACTGGGTTGTTTTTGAGCGATATTTCAAAGTCATCCCCACTCGAGAAGAGCCTCGTTTGGCCTGTAGAGACTATCTCTGTGTCGATTGCGTTGTTCCAAATCGCCATGTTTGACCTTCTTGTTTCTTTGGGGATCCGACCTACTGCCATTGTCGGTCACTCAGCGGGAGAAACTGCAGTTCTGTATGCCTCTGGCGCTACTTCTCGGGAGGCGAGTATCGTCCTTTTATGGATTATTGCCCACATTGACTAAAGAATACCTTCGTCCGTGTGATTAGATGGCAGTCAAGGTTGCTGTCGCCCGTGGTCGTGCTTTAGGACTCGTTGACAATAAGGGAGGATCTATGGTTGCTGTCTCTGGCTGCGATGCTGACGTTGTCTCCAACTATGTCGATGCTGTATTGGCTCTAAGTCAAGAAGAAGAAGACAACGAACAACTTTATCTGTCCATTTTCAACAGTCCATCTGACACTGGTGTTTCAGGGCCCGAGGGGCTTTTGCAAGCGTTCGCAGAATATATCAACCGATGGGTGGATGGAGCCACTGCTCGCAAACTTCGTGTTAACACAGCTGTGCATTCTCCTTTCTTAGCTCCTTGCGAGGAATCATATCGTCAAGAGCTTCACACCATTTTTTCTCAGCATCCGGGCAACTATCTGCCATCAATCCCCGTCATCTCAACTGTTACTGGCGAAGTTGTGTCCGAACCGTATACAGTCGACTATTTGTGGAAGAGTATTCGCCAGCCCGTATTGTTTTCGACGGCTATTCCGTTGATAGTCGACCGATACGGAGAATTGACGACGTTTGTTGAAATATCTCCTCATCCTGTCTTGTCTCAGGTAATAGTAGTGCTTGTTTGTCACCGTCGCGTATTACTCATCAGATTTGCAGTATATTAAGTCAATGGGCGCGCATGATTCCGTTGGAACTGGGTATCGACCGCCATCCTCAAAGCATCTTAAAAGTGGTGCAAGTGCGAGGACGGAGGTACATGCAATTTTGGACACAATCGGGCGTTTGCTCTTGTTTGGGGTAAACTCTGTAAGAGGGTGTTTTCCGCTAAGTCTGTTGATTTTTATTCAATCTTCATAGATAGACTTTTCGTTGCTCAATGGATATCCTTCCGAGACACTACCCGACATCGATTATCCTTTCAATAAAAAGTTATGGTTATACGCAAATGTCACCGCACCACCGGCGTCCTATCAGCGATGGCTTCTACCTCCTACTCGGGCTTTGAATTCGACTCGTCTCCGGGTCGGTCCTAGTAACCCAGAACCATGGATGGCAGAACATGTTGTTGATGGTTCTGTACGTTCATTTAAACGCATTTTAATACTTTCCACACTTACATGAACTAGAACCTTATCCCCGCCTCTGCATATGTTGAAATGATTCTAGAATTTCCAGGCGTCACGGAAGTCTGGGACTGCCGCTTTGAGGCAGCCTGCATTCTAGATGAATTCGTACCACCCGTCACATTGGAGGTCTCTAAAGATGGGGTTGATTGGTTTGTCAGGTCTTCGACAGCGCTTCAAAACATGCAGGGAAACTTTGAGTGGGCACGGGAAGGTTCACCTCCTTTCGACATTGTACACGCCTGTGGAAAATTAAGCTACGAAATTCCCAAACTTAGTCCTAATCTTATAACGCACCTAAACAAGGACGAATTCCTGAAACGTTCTCAATACAGTACCAATGAAGAACTGTACCGGAAACTTGAATCCTACTCTCAGTTTGGTCCCCAGTATGTGACTTACTGAATAAGTCATTACTCTGCTAACTCCTCGTGCCAGATTTATGCGAATTGAACGATATTATTCGAATGGGAAAGAGGTCCTGGCCTGGATTCGGGGATACGATGAAATTACAAATAAGACTGACTATAATATCCACCCTGCAATCTTGGATGCCGTCTTTCAAGTGGGTAGTCTTTTCAGATGCTCCAGGTTCTTTGTCTGATACACTCATTCAAAAGCTGCCCTTGGTATTCGAACAGAATCTAGCCCCGACAGGGAGCGTTTATGTACGTTTTATTCTACTATCTTAAGATATTTACAGTCATTTTACACACCCAACCCAGTTGCCTCGCTCGCTCAAGAGGGCATTCCGGAACGACGGGAAACCAGAACCCCTTTCTCTACCTGAAGAATTCTGCGCGTACGCAGTAACGGTAGAATGGACGCCCACGTACTGGTCTGTTGATGAATACATTTTGGATGAAGATGGGATGGTTATATTCACAATCGAAGGTAGTTACTTCTCCTCATCACTTCAACTAGTTTCTTAACCTGTCGCAGGTCTCCGGTTTACTTGGGTCGAACAAGAGGATACTTTGCCCGCCACTCGTTTCACAGATTGTTGGCAACCGCACGCGCTTCCCGTTGCATCACAAAAAGATTGTCCGATTAGTGTAAAAACATATACTCTAGAATCGGATGTAGTCGAACTTTTAAGGGGTCTTGACAGGCTCGCTGTTTCGTATACTAAGGCAATGCTTGCGTGAGTATTTTCGTCTTTCAACAAGTAGATATATCTAAAGAGTATTCATAGTTCTCTGCCAAAAGATTTTATTCCAGAGTCTCCTGCTAGCCGACACTACTTTACCTGTTGCAAGAATCTAGTTGTCAATATCGATTCTGAGATCCTTCGAAGCGTTGACGAAACTCGATTTAAAAATATATTGCAATCGACTCACACAATTGGTCGGAATCAAAAAGGCAAGAGTTTTTTCTTCCTTACGAGTCAGCTTTGCTGACAGCTCATTCAGACCTGTTGGTTTCACCTCAGAGTGCCTCGAATTTGTTTTCTGAGGACGATGTGATTAATAGAGTATACGACGGTCAATCTTTGGTAGACACGGTGTTAAGCGGATTTGTCACACAATTCTTGGACCTTGTCAATGCTGCCATTGCCGCCGGTAAACGTGTAATACGTGTCCTTGAAATTGGTGCCCGTCAAGGTTATCTCACTAAACTTCTTGGTCAAAAACTTGTCGATACTTCCTTCAAGCCTGGTTATTATGTTGACTATGTCTGCAGTGACACCGATTTGAAATCTGCTCAAATCGCGACTGCATTGTCACCATGGATGACAACGTCCCCTGCCGTTTTTGACCCCACTATCTCAGTCGAAGAACAAACACTCGAACCGGCAAGTTTTGATATCATCGTGGCACTTGACACTCTACACAAGTATTCGGATACTCCAGATGTCCTTACCAACCTTCGTTACATGCTTGTACCTGGTGGTTATTTGGCGGCGGTTCAATGGGATGCCACTTCGTTTTCGAAATCCGCTATCGGTGCAAAATGTAAGCCTACTTATCTTCTAAGTTTTAACAATACATAAGTGTTGCTTTCAAACAGGGATCAATTTTATATTCGGCTCTGAGATGGAGTTTTTGCCGCCATTTTCAGAGTGGGAGGTTACGTTAAACTCATCCGGTTATGCCAACCACATCTTCCTCGCTCAGAAAGGCGACTGCATCGGTCACATTGCTTTCATCTCTCAGAGGTCAAAATTCATAGAAAACAGAACACCCAGTGCAATATCGAAGCAACATCACCCCAATGACTTGACTGTCATCCGTCACTTTTCTGCGGGTGATGAGCCTACTCTTGTCGCATTTTTATCCGATCTTAGTCTGACGGAACCCTATTCCATCTGGTTGCATACCGACACGACGCCCAGCAATGCCGCCCTCGTTGGTCTTTCTCGTTCTTTAAGTCAAGAGTTTATCGATTGGAAAATATCGACGGTACTATTCCATCCTTCCTGGGACGTGTCTCGACAACGCGAGTTTATTTACGAGCAATTGATCCCTCTCAAATTCGTTCACGCAGAACTGACAGTTGATGAGTTGGGTGCTCTCAGCGTCCCTCGCGTCATTGAAGCTCCAGCGTATCCCACCACCGAACCACGAGGATCAAAGGCAGTACGATTTGATGAGAGCAAAATCTGGCGCCATTATCCTTCTATTTTACACGAGAAAGATGTTGAAGTTGCGGTGTCTTTCGTATCTATGACCCCTTTATTCACTGGATGTTCGGAATTCTCAGGCGTGGTGACTGCAGTTGGGAAACTTCTTGAAGAAAATGGCAACCTTATAGGAAAACGGTGATACTTATTATTTATAGAACCATAGCCAAGTCCTCATTATATTTACAGAGTCGTTGGGATAGTGTCTGAACACAATGGGAACGTCATTGTCTGTCCTCGGTCCAAAGTTGCAGTCATTCCAGATGATCTATCTCTGTCTATGGCTGCGGCCTTGGTTGGACGTTTAGCTTTTATATCTTTTTTGAAAACAATCCCATCAAATGGTCGTCACGCCATTCTGCATGCTGGCAACTGTTCGGCGGTTTCGCTCACTACCTTTGCGTTCCTTAAAGCTAGCGGCTTTGAGATCCTGGTGACTTCTACGCAATCCTCAGATTCTTGTGGCGGAAAGGAGATTTTTGACGCAACCTCAACATACCTGTCTAAGGACTACCGAGATTGGGTAGCGACTGTGCGCAAGTTCGCGCCGAGGGGAATTGACCTTGCCATTAGCTTTGACTCCGACCCGAGTGTGGGTGTAGAGACAACGCGAATTCTGGCAGCAAGCGGCACTTTCGTGCAAGTCGGGGCGGATTTGCCTAAACAACTCAGTCGTGGTCAGCGGTATATCTCTGTCGACTATACTAGCCTAGCGGAAGAGACAGACCTCCAGGGATTGGATGTTCCTGCTGTAATTCGCACCTCTTTGTCACCCAAAGTCGAGATCTTCGACTTGGGCAATCTCTCCACTGCACATGAGAAAGTGCTTACGAATCCGCTGAACACCTCCGTTCTCCTAGGTTTAGAAAACATCGATCCCGAACTTCCCATCACTAGACCAGGATTAATCCACGGGACGGTTTCTTTTAACCCTCGTGCAACTTACATCTTAATTGGTGGTCTTGGGGGACTTGGTATGAGTCTTGCAAACTTTATGGTGCTTAATGGAGCCAGGCGCATTGTCGTGACATCCAGGTCCGGAGCCAAGGCAAGTTGTGATCTTGTGGATCACAAGCATGTGCTAACCCATATAAGACAGTCGTTAGAGGATATTAGTTTTATTCGAGAAAAGAACATAGTCCAATACCTTCGAAGTCTGCCAGACGTTATTGTCGATGTTATTTCGATGGATTGTCTAGATGTAGCAGGAACCAAAGAATTATTCGCTAATATGGAACATCCCATAGCTGGTGTTTTCTTCCTCCCAGCAAGATTGAATGATCAGCTATTCGTCAACCTGAAGACAGAGGAAGATTGGAATACCGGTAAGTTTACTTTTACCGGTTTTGATAACACTTGAGGATACTGAAACCCTTATCCAAGTGTACGATGTCAAAATAAAAGGATTGAGGGCCCTTTTAGAAGCCGTCGATCCAGCATCACTCGACTTCCTCGTGGTTACAAGTACCGCAGCTATTTTGAGTGGTAACGCAGGTATAGTTACGGGTTCAAATCAGGGGTAAACAATACTGAAGCTGAAGTAGGGCAAACAAATTACACCGCCGCACAGTATCAATTGGCCGCAATGGTGAAAGAACTTCCTAACACTGTTTGCGTGGCCGTGCCACCTGTTGTATGTGCATTTCCATCCTTTATTAACCGCTTCTCTAAGTTCATCGCATTGTAGCTCGACTTTGGTATTCTAGCACGCAGTATGAATAGTCTCGCTGGTGCTAGGGCTACCGCGTTTGAGAAGGTTTGTGGGTATTAGTAACATAGAGAGTCCTTGATTAACCAGATACCAGCTTAAGTTTTTCGGTGTCGGCTCAAGACAGGCAGTTCAGCAATGCATGGACGCAATCTTAAGCTTGGGTACTAAGCCTACCAACTCGCTTTATATTCCCCTCATGGACTACAAATCCATTCTAGATTGTGCGTCGATGAACTGCTAGTCATATGCATACTGTGTCACTGACCACCCTTTTTTCTGGGCAGTTGGTTCGGTTCCTGCGAAAACTGCTGCTCTTATGCGTCATTTAGTGGCCAAAAATGAGACTGACTCCATCGTCAAGGACGGAACGTATGAAGGGACAGTTCGTGCAGCTTGCGCAAAGGTCCTCTCGATTTCCGTTGATGAAATAGAAGAAAAGGTCTCTCTCTCCAGCTACGGTCTCGATTCTCTCACGGCGGCCCGACTCAAGGGAGCCTTGAAGGCAGAATTCAACATAGAAGTAACGCAGCTCCAGCTACTTAGTACCTACATGACAGGTGGGTTTTGCAGTATTTCTATCTGTTAATTCGGATCCTCGTACTGATATATACCAGTGGAAAGGCTGCTTGCAATACAAATTGAACAAGCATCGGCTGCCCAACGGGCACGAAACTCGGTCAAGGAGCAAGATGCTTTGGCTAGTGATGGAGCGTCTATGGAGAACGTTATGAACGAAACGGTCGTTCCCCTCAATGATATAAAGGACGGGCAGCCGGCGTTCTTCATCCATGGCGCTGGAGGGGGTGTCCTAGTCTTACGCAAGATTATGCAAAAGGTTCAGGTCCCCGTGTACGGCATTCAGGATACTCCAGAAGCTCCTCTTACGGGAACTCTGCTTGGTCTGTCAGCTTTCTATCTTGAGAAGATACGACAGAAGCAAAAAACTGGGCCATACCGAATTGGCGGTTTTTCTTTCGGTACCGCTACCCTTCCTACTGTTCACATAAATACTTGTTGTGCTTATAACGGTTAATTAGGAACGGTGGTCGCGTTTTTTATCGCTCAGATGCTTCGTTCTGCTGGGGAGACTGTCGAGATGTTCATCATGCTTGACGGGGCACCTATGCTATACCGGTCACCTGAGATGCAAGAGCACGTGCGCCGCACGATTAAGGACGGGACGGTATCAGAAGACGTAAGTGGCATTGTAAACCATTGGTATAAAACCCTGCCAATACTCCAGCAACTACAGATTTTGGACCTTGTCAAAGATATGGCGACCAGCGGATCGCTCGATGATGCAGAGGATATTCTCCTTCAATTTGAGGAGCATTTTAAAGCAGAAAATAAAGGAGCCAAATGGGTCGCAAGATTCTGTCAAGCGTACGTGGCCCACGTTCTTATGAGTATTCGCGAGAGCGTAAACATGAGCCGACGTGAGCAAGAAGGGGAAGCTGTATTTGCATGGTCGGTTAAGCGGACGGTGCTGATGAGGGCGGAAAATGGCATCAAAACCAATCCAAGAACACATAAAGCATCAAACGCATGGGACATGGACAAATTGACGGACAACGTGGAAGTATATGAATTCCCGGGAACGCACTTTGGCTTCTTGAATCCCAAGTCGGGCCTCGGAGAGGCTTTGAATGATTTATTGATGGAACTACCTGGTTCGGTATAAGAATGATTCAGTTTAGTGAATGAAACCGCGTTTGTATTTTTATTTGTGAAATAGTAGTTTCTGCTAAGTAAATGCGTCAATGTCTCCAAATGATAAATTAAAGTTGTACACTGGTATCGTACCAATGCGCTTGTGAGGATAGAATAACCCATTGATCATTATCCTCGCTGCGGATATGGTGCTTCAGCCTGCCCAACCGGATTCGGACGCAGAGATTGCGGTTTTCAGCCGATTCATCCGATCGCCATCTCAAATCGGATCCAACCCGCCTAATTCGCTCAGCCGGATAGGATCTGTGCAGAAAAATTTAAATGTCATGATCTTCTGATGGACATTGCATTTACAGCCGAAGAACAATGGCACAGAACTCTGAATCAGATACTTCACAGTACTTCACAATTTGATGACCATCGGATGAATCAATTGAAACCCGGACCATGAACCTACCCCATCGGATCCATTCCATTCCTTATGACTTAAATATCGGCTATAGGGATTCATATATATTCGATGATTAAGTAGACGGAAGTGAAAGGATATAATTGTTTAAATTTATAACGTAACCAAACTAATACTTTAAATCTCATGTCCTTGTTTGTACATATGCGTCGACATGATATAATTCATAGGCTTTTAGACAGCAAAAACACATGGATATTAAACATCGTACGCCAATTTTCAGGAGTGCTGCTTTAAAGGATAGTAGGTCCTGAAGGTGTCTCGGGACGAATAAGGCCTCGCCTGACATCCAAGATAAATCGACACAGTAGTAATATCGATAACCTGTAATAAAGATACGATGTCATGACGAATATCTGATGAATGAGTATCTTCTTACGCATTCTGAAATGGGCTAATTGCGACTGCAAAGCTCGAACCCTAGGTAAATGAGATCAGAAGAATCAAGAAGAAGAAGAAGAAAAGTCGACTTCCTACCATACCATCAAACTAGAAAGGGACTATTTATTAGCAGAGCAGACAGATTTTACGTGAGAGATCTACCTGCGCAATGGTGTCGAGAATAGTTATCAGAAGGACACATCTATCAAGCAAGTGTACATTGTCAGCATCATCATAATCGACTTGGCAATTGAATAGTTGGTAACTTACGAATACCTCAACAACCCTGCCAGACGTCAGTACTAGTTTATGTAAATACAACACTCGGAAAGCATTACCTCCTTGGATTAAAAGGATTGAAATACTTTGCCCTCTTCGTCGGAAAGGTAGAGTCCTTGTCGACCTCAATATCGAAAAAACAGGATAACAAGTCATAAGAAATATCAAGCTATTGAAAACCAGAGTAATCACGTCTGTTAACTTTTCAACTAATAACGTTGAATCGATTACACAATTGTTCAGTAAAAATCAAAATGGTTTAAAACTTACGCCTTCATAATAGTAAGCAAGTATACACAGAACGAGAAATTATTGGAAAATACGTACATGAGCAAGATCTCTGTTTGTTGAACAGTCGATGGTGATTCCGGTCCACAACCTGCACCAGAAAACCAGCCAGCTCCTATAGACATTTACTATCGACCCTTTTGTAGGACTAAGATGACGTACGAATTATCATACAAACAATACACGCCAATGACAATGGAATGTAGGGATAAAGAAAAAACCTGTTCGAGGTATAAAGAACATAAGGTAAAGCCACTAGTAGACCTTGAACACCGATGAAAGCTGGGATGGCGAAAACATTGCTTATTACACTAGTAATTAAACATGCCTTCGGGCTTTCAATAGCAGTCACATTGCTCTATATGCTGTCAATATACTATTGATTTTAATGAGTTGATGTTACCTTACCAGTAATATTATAGACACAAAAGAAGTAGGAAGAATAGCCAAACCACCATAACGTGCGAAGATATAGAGTATCGTCCCAAAGTTACATTTATATCTCCAAATGAGTTCTTGTTCGTCTCCGAATGTTAGAATAGTGTCATAGATGTATAATGCTAAATGAAAAACTATCAGACTGGTAGTTAAGCTAACTTTTGCTTTTGGCACTCACTTATGGCAGCTAAAAAGGCTTGCGTTAAAGGCCTATAAAACTGTTGCTAACTACCAAGCAGGATTAAAAAAAAAACAGTAACCTACTGTGCAAACGTGAGGAAAGCAATAATGTCATTGAGGTAACTTTGACCAGACATTTGCACGAAGCAATAGATGGGACCGCTATTAATGTAGGGGGTCAAGTACTTATTGAGGACTGATAAAGAGTAGGAACCAAGCAAGGTTTTGATCACATCCCTTTTTTTGAGGGGGGAGGGTGGATGGGTTGCTGACGGTCACGGTTTACGGCCACTATCACCCAGTAGAATCGTAAGAATGGCATCATCAAACCTTGGAAATTTGTGGCACAGATTCAACAACTGCCAGGACGACAGTGTATTCAATAGAGAATTCTTCTGAAAGCCTAATCATCAAGTTGACACCATCTTTTGTGTCTTTATCGGCTTTTACTACCAATTACGCTATTTAGAAAAAAAAAAAGAAGAGAGAAATCAAAATCAAACTAAAAGATAAGGTGAATACGTAAATATTTAATTCCCGATTTCCTCCTCAACCGGACGGCGAAAACCAAAGAAACAAACTCGAAGTCGCGTCACAAAATCGAAACATATAAGCGACTGGTGCGAGCTCAATAGGTAGCAAAGAATAGGAAATAAGCAGTTACTGATAGGGAAGGAACAGCAGGACCGGTTGGGCATTCGTTTGACAAGAGACAAAGGAGAACAAAAGACGGTCCAAGAGGATGTGAGGGAGGGCTTTCCCGGGCTAAACTGAATTATGATGACATCCTCGGATGCGCCATCTTGATATCTCGTGCCTTTGAATGTACCGTTCATTGAAATGATTAATTCATTTGCTCACGCTCGGAAATTTTTATCCGAGCGTAGATAACACCAGGTTCGTTTGAGAAAATGTAAGTATAATTGGCATACGAAGAACAAGCATGCGGGTCAACCTGTTGAGGGTCGTAAAAGCCTTTACGATTAAATTAAACAAACCTAAAAATTTATATTTAAATTGCTACAGTGTATCTGACCGGGAAAGGACCTAATAATGTTTTAATCAACTGTTGCGCGAAACAATCAAAAAAAAACATGCCTCCATTATCTTCAAAAGAAATCGCTATTTTTCGAGAAAATATGTCACAGAAATATTACAGAAACAAAATACATCAGTTGGCTGCTCAGGCGACGACGTTTGTTAGAACGGCGACTCTTTTGTGTCCTTCAAAACACGCGTCTAAAGGTGTAAAATCACTGAGCCCTTGAAGGTGCTCAAGGTGGAGTTTTTGACCGTGGAGATATTGCCACTCCCTTCTAAATGCCATGATGGCATAACCTCTCTACATAATTGAATACGAGGTCTCAGATATACGGAAAAAAACTTACCCTGGCGTCGACGGTGATTTCTCCGTTAATCCAAGCGTCCGCGACATCCGAACGCAGGAGCATAGCGTTCTGAACGGTTTGCTGGCTATCAGGCCCCACCTTGGCATGCGGATCTTTAACAAGTTGAGGGATACCTAGTCTTTCCCACTGTGTAAAATTGAAATCAACCGCAGACTGAGAATAGAACTCCAGGCATACTAGTTGATAAGAATTGGTTGGTATCATGTTCACTACGATGAAGTTATGACTGTTTGCCTCCGTAACCTTTTCGCCGGTTATTAAACATAGATTGTCGCGGCGTCGAACCTGTCCGGCACATCTGTCGGACTATATAAATCATTTTGGTAAGTAATCGAGCACTTGAATCCTCTAGAGACCAAACAAACTACGTTTTTTACTAATTCGCCTATAGGGTAGCCAAAGCAACCGAACGCCAGCGTTGAACGGTCTAAACAGATACATATCAACAAGGATATAATGGAAGAGATAGACAAAAAATACCTGGCTTCAGTAGCACATAGATACCTGGACTCGCGGATGAGTCAGAGGCGGGTATTATATGGTGACTCAGCCTCCAATTTTCAAGCCGAAAAAGTGAAAAAGGTGTTTCCCAAAGGAGCTCTTTGCAAAATTCGTAAATAATATTCCATTTGAAAACTTTCGAATTCTCGTCGCAATGGAAGGCTGTTGTGCAGTCAGCTACAAATGTCAACACACGTTACAGAACGCCCCTATGCACCTAACATTATGTATGCATTGTAATCCAATATGTAAAAGTTTGCATCTCTATCTTCGAAATACAACTTTCCTAGTCGATGTTAAACAAAGAAAATATCAAAGACACTTGATGCAAGCTTACTATCCTCAAAAATTGCCTGAACGCGATCTTCAGGTGGAGTCTGTAACATTAATGTGTTCTGCGTACGGAATAATTGTGTAAACAACAATTATTTAACAAAAGAGAAGATACGACTACCTTCGGGCATTCTGAATACAACTTGAAGGACGGACGTAGGTTTGACTGTTTACTTGCAGTTAGACTTCGGACCTTGCCAAAGAAAAACAAATCTCCCGTGTGGCGTCAAAACGTCCACGGCGAGTGCCGGCAGACCCGCCAGAAAGAAATCAACCCATTGTATGTTTTTTTGAATTGTTCCTAAAGCAATGTTTTACACCAGATTATTAGGATCAAAAGGTTCGCGACTATGTCCGGAACCGGGACAACGTATGTTGCATATCTGGAGAGCCTGTAATCCCCCCGGATTACACTCGCTTTCAGGTAGCCCACATCTTCGAACGGGCTAATTCAAATAAAGTATATTGTATCAAAATAATATATATAGAACTAAGATTTATTATTTTAACAGTTCGAAGCTGAGGGATAGAGTGTCAGGACTCAAGGTCCTAAGAGGGGGAGCTCGGTGTTTCCGAAGGCTTTGGGGCCGCGCGGTGTCGATTCACCAAGAAATCTAATGCTCCTGCGCGCCGACGTCCATTTGGCATTCGATCATGACTGTATCGGGATAAATGGGCAGGTGAGATAAATCGATACATACAAGAAATTTTATCTAATAAACAAAAAGGGACATCAAAGTTTTTGTCCAAGGATACAACGAGCTTCGCGGGAGAAACCTGATATTCCGCGGCAGCAAGCGAGCGCAGATTTAAGGGAACTGCTAGAAGACTCCTTTGAGCAGAAAATACTAAAAAATTATATCACATGCAGGACTATCCCGATTTGATGCATGTTATGAAGGGACGATCTTACATGAGCGTCACCGCTATCATTATCCGGGACAATCGCGCAGCAAACCCTTTCATCTCCAATAAATATTGTCATTCTAGTCCCCAAGTCGCTCTACAACCTCCAGGTGAAGGCCGAAGACCATCCACTTCATCCCAGCATGTGATATCATATACTTTGGACCTAGTGTTTACGATAAAATCCGCATTTTCCAGTTTATTCATCGACAAGTACTTATCCTACAAGAATAAAAGTAAAAAAAAGGCAAGACCTGCCAGTTCAAAGAACCAGTAAACTGGGCTCCACTATATAAATATATAGACTAGGGTTTCATGTTAGCTATAGAACCAGAAATCGAAAAGATCAAAAAGATTGGGATGGAGTTGGGGGAAGTGGATGAATGACGATCGAGACGCTGTTGAACAAGGAAAGGAGGGAATGTAAAACGAAATGTGGTTGAACAAAGCTGGTATGAGAGCGAAAAAGAGAAATCATAGGAAGTAAAATGAGTGGCATATTACGATGGACAAAAAAAACAGAATATTACTTTTATAATGTACAATTTATGCTTCAGGTTATTGGATGGAGGATAGAAAATCGTAAGCAAAAGTTAAGTGAAATTGTAAAATAAGAATGATCGTGAGCGTCCAAATTGCAGTAGAAGAAAGAAAGAAAGCAACAGCACAGGAGAAAATGGGAATTAAAGTTTGCAAACCGGCGCATGGTTTTCACGGTTTCTTTCCCATAAAAGCTGCTCTTGTTCTTGATAAGCAAGATTCTTTCTCTAATGGAGATCCCGAGTTTAAACTTGGCGACCCGGACGTTGCCGCAGTCCTCCCAATGGAAAGTCGTTTCATCGAAGCCTCAAGTGATTCCGTTGTGTCCGTCTCGTTTTCAATATCAACAACCTTGACAACGGCCTTACCCTCGAGCACACGACGAACCTTGTCGTGATCCCAATCGGTGCGTGATCCGCTTGGCCCGGCGTTAGATGATGCGGGCGGTCTTGCAAAGGCGTCCCAAAAGGCATTGCCAAGCTTCGACAGAAGGGTTTGGGAAGCAATCGAGGCAAGAATAGCATGTGTTTGTGTCGTAGAATCGGATGATGAAAGTGATGGCGGTACAGTAGAAGACAAACGAGGTGAAGATGGGGGTGACGGGTAGATAGCAGCAGATGATGACAACGTGGTCGAGGGCATAAGTTTGCCAGAGAGTAGAGCCGTCAAAGACGAGGAGTATCGTTGGTTAGACAACGTATCTTTCTCCTTAACAGACTCGCGCGTCGGCGCATTGAAGAAGGCAGGACGAAGAACAGAAGCCAAGCCTTGAGGAGTAGCTTGATGTTGAGAGAGACCTTTTGTCTCTCTGGCCTGCTTTTGTCCTGCCTCGCGGGCCATACGACCCCAAAGTTGCATTCTATATGCATCAAGCGATTTGAACGTAAATGGATTCGTCTCGGCAAATGCATCGAAATTCGATCCTAGACCTGCTGATGGCAATTTGGTTGGCTCAAGACCGGATCCAAACGATCCGAGACCGTGTATTCCGATACCACCAAAGCATGGTAGGTTGAGGGCAGGGTTGATGTTCTCTTGCTCATTAGACCGGTTGTCCTCAAATAGATCGTTCCTAGCTTGGGCGAATAGATCCGGTACGAGGGTCGCATGAACGGAAGTAACGCCACCGGCTCCGAATACGTTGTTCCCACCACGACCTCCCCAGAAAGCTCTCGCAGCGGAGGCACGGGGTGAAGTAGGTGGCAGATCCTTTTGTGTATTCGGTTTTGAAAGACGAGTTGAAGGACGCTTGGATTGAATTGTATTTGCAATTGCGGCGGGAGTAAGTGGAGCTGGAGGGGGCAAATCCGGATTGGCACGGCCCTCGAGCATTGCACGCTTCAAAGCCTCAACCTCCTGACGAAGTGCGTCGTTTTCCAACTTTGTAGATCCTAGTTCGGAACGAATGGCTTCAATGAGACTATCACGGTCTGCGATATCACCTTCAAGCGTAGCGATATATTCTAACAATGTTAATTAATATATGCCATTATATATAAAGAGAAGCCGAATGAATTACCTTTTCGTCTAACGCGGAAGTTTCTTGCCGAGATCTTGTTTCTCAATTGTCGTTTTTCTTTACTACTCATCTTTTTGTACTCTTCGGGACTAGGTCTCCAATCTACTTCGGGAACACTCTTCTCACGGACAGCTCTGTCTTTGACTGTAGCGGTACTGGAATTATTGGAGGTCGAACGTTTTGATACGCCACCAGAAGTAACTGTTCCCTTTCGAGCCTTGCCTTTACCACCGACTTTTACAGGTTGAGTGATCTTTTCATCTAAATCGAATTCGGCATCAATCTCATTATCAGAATCATCCGAGTCTTCCTCTTCATATATGGAGGGAAGAGTTGTGGTATGAGACTGAAGACGAGGATGGGATTGGTTGAATGAGTCGGGAGCGCCAACGAGACTGGGATCAATAGCGAAGACGGGCTTAGGAGGTGACAGGCTTGTGTCGGTGTTGCCATCATTTGTCATAGGGGTTCCAGGAGTTCCTGCTCCAGAAAAGGACCCAAAAAAATCGTACGGAGTAGGTGATACTGGAGACGTAGAAGCGCTTGCAATATCTTGTGTGACCATACCCATGGGCATTGCGAAATTCATGTGAGAGGGTGGCTTAGAAAAATCCGTCTCAGGCAGTCCAAAGTCAAACAAGGCGCCATCTAAATTCGCACTGAAAGACTCTGGAGCAAGAATAGTCGGTGGGGTCGCCGGAGGTAGAGAGAAAAAGGATGTGCTTGGAGAGTTGGACCCAGCTCTGGAAAGTGAAGGCGAAATGGTACCGCCGCTTGGCTGAGAGCCGGTAAAAAGCTCCATATTGAAAAGCTCTTCAAAATTGATAGGATTTGAGTTTGAGGATGAGTGAGCATTATGTTGCTCAAAGTCGAGCACGGTAGCCATGATTTATGTTTTAGAAATAGAGATGAGTCAGGTTTAAGAGTAGGAGGTGAATGTGGATTAGTATTGAAAAAGAGAAAGAACAAAGGGCGCCTAAAAGGCAGATGGGCCACGCCAGTCCCGGCAGGCCAGGTTACGTTGAGCGCCTAAGTTCCTGCGGATGGAATCTTCCAGTCCATGACTATGTAATTCACTGGTCCCAACCTCAGTTCACAAATGCACATAAAGTTTCTCTCATAACTTGTTTTTGTTGTGAACGTGTATATCATATACTATCTTTTTCTCAAAGAAAATTGGTTACTTCAAGCATACTACCTTCCTAAGCCGGGTTATTCCGATGAACTTACTGTTGTTTTTGATTGGGTGATTGCTTTGTCACTCCCCAAAAGTTCTCGACTTTCCCAACCAGCTTATACATCACCCTGCGGGTGTCGCTTTCGACCGATTCCATGACATCTTACTCCGAAATTACACGCATGCTATGTACCAGTAAATCTCACGCCAAACTGACGAAGTGAATCCTTTTGGGAAGTTGGGTACCTAAGCAACCCTTTTTTTAAAAGGGGTAGATAGCGTAGATAGGGATAGGAGTATGAACATTGTATTCTCACGAACTTGCCAATTCGTTCGAACTCATTATTCATGGCAAAACACATTTAGCATGATCCTCCCATTTACGTCAATCAATACTCGATTCCGGTTGGCGAGTCCTCCCTTTTCCCTCGTGTTGGTTCAAGAAAGTTAAATTAAAACCAAATGATAACAAGTACATAGTCACTAGTCATTAGACTCGTCAAGACTGTAATGAATTCATACTAATTAGATTACTATGGCTCCAAGATACAATACCCAATCAAATCTCAATACACATTACACTCGATAAGGTTCTGAAGAAACACTGGAACGTGCTATTTCTCTTTATGCATATATGTAGACCGTCGACTGGAGCTCTCATTAATAAAGGATAGCCGTCGGCGATCTTCCCAACGTTGATATCTTCCGAGTTTTTTGAAACTTCGTTGAACGTCCTGGCACGAACAACGATTGGTCGTACACATTAAGGCCGCTGGGTTGAAAACTTCGCAAGTACGCCTAAGCAATTAAACGACCGAGTTTAATTTATGTAGCGTCTTATCCACAAGAGCAGTAGTAGCATATTCACTTACATGTGTATTTAATTACGAACATGAATTCACCTCTCAGAAAAGATTCATTATTTATGAGAATGAAGTATATCTAACGGTGCCTCGGTCGAGAACGTGTGGTGCGGTAGCTGAAACTTTATTATGTTTATCGAAACATGTATCTAATGAGGGCCCCTTTGATATTTTCTGGGTACAGCTTGCGGCCATGAAGGTACTGCCAGCGGTTTTGAATGCCATAAGAGCATGATCTCGCTACATGCTGAGTGGATTCTCAACGGTTGTATGAACGATTCTGTGGGAAAGATACACTTTTGTATCCATAGTAGTTCCACCTTTATTCCAAGCTTCCGCTATATCTTAACGCGAGAGGGAAGCATTTTGTATGGTTTCCCTTTGAACAGACTTCAAGTTAGAGGATTTGGAAGTACAATCCGAATGGCGACTATAAATCCTGTTTTCACCCATGAGACATTACCGATTGCGTTCGCGTACACGCTCAGCATAGCCTAGGTAATTAATCGTGTATAGGGTAAAACTGTACCGCGTTGTTTATCAGTCCACCCGTCGGGACGCCGTAACGACTAAATTCAGCTTTGACCGCTCTGGAACCCACGAGGATATTCAGGAAATAGGAAGAATAAAAACATACCAGGTTTCAATGATGCATGAACTCCTCCTGACCTGACCAATAAATTTCATCGAGGGCGAACTCGGCCCAGCGACCAGCTGGGAAATAGGCCGTTCCAGCGGAACCAGGATTTCTAGAATAATTTAAAAGGATACAATCAGTAAAAAACCTGTCAGTGCTAGATTAATATTATAAAAAGCTGTTCCAAAAGAAAGTTCATGAGTACCTTATACGGTTATTAAGAAATCCTTGTTTAAAAAATTGAAATTCATCAACTCACCCGCCTTAACTTTTGCAAAGCGCTGTAAATCGTAGAGAGTGTTCCGCCATCCATGATCTTAAAAAATCCACAAATTACCTCCAATTACATCTCAGCCTAACACATTTTTGAGTCTTTGCCGCAATGAGATGCTGGAGAGGAGCGTCAAATACGTTCACTCTGGCAAAAAGTAGCTTATTTAGCTAGCCTTCTGCGGCTCTATGACTCACTACACGTATATTAATATTTGAGTTCATAATCAAGGTTCTCTGTTTTAATGAAAGCGCAGGTATGACCGTTCTCGATTCGCACCAGACCATTGTAGATGTATGCAATCCAGAGAAACGAGAGAGGTCTCGGCAAGCTTCGGCCCCGGTATGACACAGTTTCACGTGATCAAAATGGGCTGGACCACCATAATCGTTGTACATAGCTCATGCCCAAGCCCTCAAAGTCGTCAGCGACGTCTGGTACCCGCAAAAAACATGCAAGAAAAGCGGGGGGAGATTCAGAGCCACCAGAGTTGTCACAACCTGTCAAATCAAAACCATCCAAAAAGCAAATAAAGAAGGGCCTTGCCCCTCCTCCTAAAAAAACCTACATTCCCCCTTCCAAGTTAAAACCTACCGCACATGAAGTTGATCCATTAGATGGCTTGGACTCCTTACTACCTTCAGAGCTTGTTCTTATACTAAAGAGACTAGGGAAAAAGGATGCTATTACTAAGTCCAGGGCGTTGGAAGAGCTCGAGAATTGGATTCAAGAGGCTAAGAATGAAAAGATTGAATACGTTAAAAGTGATTCCTTGGTTAACATGTTACCTGTGTGGGTATGTTAACTTTCCCTCATAATCTCAATGCGTTTTTGATAGGGAATTAGCTATACCGATATCCTGCCCTTAGTATTCATGCTTCTAGGAAGATACGACACCTCGCCGCCGCAATTCAGGCATTATTAATCGAATTCCCTCGGGTTAGAACGGAAATTGTCTCATTCATGGACTATGGAGGATCAGAATCAGGTATAACGCGCGTTTTAGGTTGCTGGTGTCTGAGTCGCTGGGATGTTGATAGATCCGTCGGTCTAAAATCTCAAAGAAGTTGGACTCGTATCATCCTCTCAGAACAGCCGCGGGATGTTGATGATGAAAGTAGTAACAAACCCTCATACATTATCCTGGACATCAACCGGATGGTCAATGATCTGTTACCCTTTCTAATTACTAGTGTGATGGATCCTGCTGCGACACATCTCGCACTGTATCCCTCGGCTCCGCATGCCATCCCTCCCAATTTTCAAGCACACCATTCTCAATCCAAGACGTTGCCCCGATACAAACCACCTGTGGAATTCTCTTCCAAGAGCGAAGAAGATCAAGAGTCTGCCGAAGATCGTAACGCCCGGATTAGGATAAGTGCTTTGAATGCTTTGAGTTGGATTATCAGTGAGCCGGTACATTTCTTCATTGAAGTTATTGTGACTGATTATGTAGGCACAAGTCAACCCCTGCCCTCTCTGAGTGCTATATTATTACCTCTCTTCTCATCGCCTACATTCTGGTCAATACTATACTACAGTGACAACGCACCCTATCTTCCACAGCAAGAAGATAGTGACCCATTGACTCATTTTGGAACGAATCAGCCTGCAGTTCGCCGTGCTGGATGGGGTGTAGTCAACAACCTTTTCGCCGACCCAGGTCTTTCACGTCTTCTCGCTTGGATCAATAAACCCGACCTTAGACACGCTACCTTGAGTGAAGATTCTGCTCTAAGGCTCATTTCATTCGTCATCTTGCGATCTGCTTTTGTAGAGCCAGATCCTCTGGTTAAATCCACAATGTGGGAACCCTTTCTGGTGTATATAACAAGTGTGGCTTCAATTATGCATTACTTTATTTTGGAAAAGCTAATTTTTATTCTGCCTAATTAGAAGTGGACAATGCATGGATACTGAGTAGCGAATATGGGCGTTCGCAACATGCAGCCTTGGAGGATAACAGCGATAACGAACAAGGCCCCGAAGCTTCTCAAGTCAAGTTCAATGATATCCCAATGCCATATGTTGAATTTCAATCATTCCTTAGTCTGGGATGTAATGGTTCACCTTTACAAGGCTATCCGACCGTATTGGTTATTCTTTCTACCATCCCCCAAGAAGTGTGTGATTTTTAATATGCCGTTTTACATTTGTTCATATAACAATTTAGATACTTCCGCTCACCATAGATGCCCTATCGGGGTTTTTTGATGCTCTGTGGTCCGCTATTGATGGTCAGGCACTGGTTTCATTGTCTTCTGAAAGAATAAAGGCTTCACATGCTTTCATCGAAGCGTGGTCCGAATGCCTTCTTTGGATTACTGGGAGGTTAATAAAGGGATCTTCTCCTAGCCCGAGCGCTACGGAGGGCAATGTCCCCAAAGATATCATTGCCAATACCTTGGTTGACACCCAATTCAAGCGACTTTTTTCAGATTTATGGGGTAATCTGCGCGTCGATGCGGAGGTTGTAGGTCAGACTCTGGCTAATACCTTGCAAAAATTAGAGCTGACATCCAGCGGTATGGTATTCTTGAACAAAGCGCCTGATACGTATTTACTGATGAATTCATAGGTCTACTGGGCACAGCGTGGTTACATGTCTCAGAGCATTTACAATCAAATATGGAGGATTCTGAGAAGCGGGTTCCTGAGCAGATACTTTCATTTTTTGCTTCCCTATATCATCATAGTAAAGCTTCAAGTGTAATTCAAACCAACATCGAAGATCTTATCACCGGGTCTGCAATAGATGCAGTTTCTAGATGGACTAGTACAATCCAGGAAGAGGGTTATTCAGCCAACGAAGAAGTCCCTAAGCCCGACAAGCATAGAGAATCATTGCGAGCATTATTGGAACACTTTGGAGAAATCTTGAAGACAAACGCGAAGTTTATTGAGGTCTGTTTTCCCTTCGTGATTGGAACGTTCTAAAGCTCATGTCGTATCACTTAACAGATGTTCAATGATTTAATCACAGCATTTCCGATAGCATTTGCTTCTGAGCCGTCACTGGTCCTTGCTTACTTGAAACATACTAACCCGGAACGACGTGTCACGATTTGGACCAATGTACTTCAGATTTTAGGATGTTCCTCACTACTTTCCATTCAATCAAAGATGTCGCTTTTGAACTCGTTCATTCACTCTGATCAGACGGTCTTGCAGACGTTGCATGAGCCGGATGGGCAAGGGCTGTTAACCTTGATTGACCAAATAATGGATGAAGCTCTTACTGGCGATCAGCCGTCGTTGGATCTGATTGTTACTTTGTTACGCCAACCAAGTAAGTCCTCTAACGCCGTAAATTGTGCTGTTACTTACTTAGTCGACCTTCGTAGAGCCTTTTATTACAATGGATGCCGTGCATTCGTTGATATCCAGTACTGTCATTGCTCTTGATTATCAACTCCAGCCAATGATTCGGGGATCATCGCCTTCAATTGAAATATTGACTTCTTCATTGAGACTACTGCTAGAATTAGGAGAAGTTCTACCCGTGGATGATTTACCTGCACCTATCAAAGAGAATACGCTTCCTCATCTTTTCGTCCTTGGCTTTATTTTGCCTGATTGTCGTTCTTTTGAAGAAGCAGAGGAAGTTATTATGAATTTGGCCAAGCGTTTATGGGAAATTTGGCACAGTCGTGCAGACAGTTCCATACGAAACGCGGTTTTACTTAACACAAAACGGTGCCTAAAGGATCTGATCACAGATACCCGTAGCAAACCTCAGTACGTACCTGCGTCTAACTACTCTCGGTTCATTGTTATTTAAATTTCTCGTATCTTTTAGGCCCATTAATGTTTTAGAATCTCTCAAATATCTTGATATTGGAACGGATTTTCAAGATGTACTTCCGACAGAAGAAGAATATCTTCTTTTGTTGTCAAATACACCTTCTGAACCAATTGACAAGTCTTTGGCCGTCTTGGATTTCTTTGTTTCTTGTTCGCAAGCTTCCACGCTGCAAGGTTCCGATTACGACCAATTTGGGTTCTCCCCTTATGCTAGAGCGGTAAAAGCATTGCTTTATGTCGTACAAGTTGACCGGCAGTTTGCTCGCTCGAATATTTGGACCCTGCAACACATCATTACTTTGGCCAATTTCGCTACAGAGGCCCTGCGGATGCCTCATATCACTCATCCGGTGTTTTTTAACCAACAGATTACGACACCGGATTTGAAAGAAATTGTGCAAGCCAGTCACCTGATTTCAGCTTACATTCTTGCGTCCGCAGCCGAAACATCTTCATGGCATATTGACGTCGTGAATGCTGTCTCACAAAACAGAATTTCCAAACAACTGGATCCTATTGGCCAATTCGTTTATTCTTTATGTCAACAGACCCAAGAAACGGATACTTATCGTGAAAGCTCAGTTCTCTACAAAGTTTTACAACATATTTTGCCAAATGCAGATAAGACGGCCGCGGATAAATGGGTCGATTTAACTCGACAGATAGAACCACAAGGTTTGTTGCTGATTTTTCCATGACCATGAGTCGTTATTGAAGTTTTATTATATAAGCTTTCAGAACTAGCCTAGTGATTTCTCGAGCGATCTCTGAATTTGCTTCGGAATCTCAGAAGTTGGATCGTTTACGAAATGAGCTCGCAAGCAAGCTTTCGGCGGTATCCCCATCTAAAGCGAACACCAATGGAGTCAGGCTACTGCGTGGTTTGGCCGCCGTGGCGCCACATCCTGATTCTGATGTTATCTTTTTACCTCAACAAAGGGCTGTCTATGTTGTTCAAACTCTACAAACCTGGTTTGGTTCTGATGAGGATATGAATGATGCAGTCGAATGCGATGCTACACTTGTTGTGTATTATCTCGCACTCTTACTTCAAACAGTTCAAGGTTCTCATTGGGAATTTATACTGGATCTTCTCGAAAATAATCTGGAAGTGAGTGCTAGACTAGTTTCTTTATCCTGGTCTGATTTTTGACGGGCGTAGAGTTGCTCCTTTCAAGACCAGGAATCACTCGTACTTCTTTCCCGGTCTTTACAACTGACGAATCTTCTCCTTGATATCACGAAATCTAATAAATATCTTCGTGAACTGTGGAGTGAAAGGTCGAAAACAATTTTCGGACTGGTGCGAAATCTATTAGAGGCGCCTACTGGTTAGTGTCGCCATATTTTTTTTGATGTTCTCCCTCTTTAACTAAATTATAGGATTTTTACAAAACGCTCCTGTCTCTGCTTGTAGAGAACAAGCGTTGTCTCTTGTTCAGGAATTACCGACATCCTTAGTGGACAGAAATACGCTATCTAGTGTAGGTTTTACATTTCTTTCTGTAAATCAATGTTTATGTCTCTCCAGATGTGTCACCTCTTGAAAGATTCATCAGTAGAGAATCAGAAGCTGGCTTATTTCTTATTGCAACAAGCGGCTTTCAAGCGAACGGAACATCTCGTCGTTGAAGCAGCCGTTGACACTCAAGAAAATGAAGCAACTATTGTTCTACCTCAGGAGCTTCTTTCATTGTTGCAGACAAATGTCGGGCTAGATACATCCGTTATAAGAAACGAAGAAGCTCTGAGCTATTTGTTGAGCTGGATGCTTTGCTTCGATTTATTTGTAGATGCGGTAAGTTGCCAGAACTACCTTCCCCTATTTAATAGCCCAGGCGAACCATGATTTTTCTAGTCACTCAAAGTTAAGACGGCTTACATTGACCATATGCGGGAATTGGATTTGATTGGACTATACTTCCTTCCAAATGTGCTTGGTATCTTGGACGTGGCGAGCAATACCCAGGCATTCAAGCTCGACCATTGGACAACGGACGAATATTGGTTGCCTAGTGCGTATTTTATGAATCACTTATACTTTCCTGAAATAACTTTCTCAATTCAAGTGTACGATGCGGATGTCCCATATAGTCTTCAATTATTAGCTGCGCATGTCTATTATCGTGGACTACTGACGGTCCCATCCTTGATTCGGACTTGGTGGGAAGATCTGAAAGATCGGCAATTATCTTCTGCAATCGCGTCCTATACCTCGACGTACTTTTCTCCGGTTCTAGTGGCCTCTGAATTCATACACCTCAACCCTACAAAACGTGCCGAGGCGGGAGAAGAACCATTAGGAGATGATACCTTCAAGGTCAAAATAGCGCAAGCTATTAATGAAGTGACTGCCACTTTCCTGGTCGACGAACAACAGATGGAGATTGGAGTCAAACTTCCTGCTGGTTACCCTTTACGTACTATTGAAGTCAAACCCATCAAAAGAGTTGGCGTTCATGAGAAAACTTGGCGAAGATGGTTGTTTGCCGTGCAGCAAGTTATTACAACCCATGTATGTTTTCCGGTCGTCTCGGTTTATGGTTATACTTACAATCTAGGTAGAATGGACGCATTGTCGATGGGCTAGTATTGTTCAAGAAAACGGCCAATCTACATTTTGAGGGTCAAGCAGAATGCGCGATCTGTTACTCGTATGAATATAATTACTTGTGTCTTTGAAACTTTTGGCTTATGAACCTTTCAGTATTTTGCACGTTGCTGATCACTCGCTACCTACGAAGCCATGCAAGACTTGCAGGAATCGGTTCCACGCAGGTTGCTTGTACAAGGTGAGTATTATTAACCCTCCGTTTAACCGCGTTTTCTTACCTTAACCATCTCATAGTGGTTCAATACGAGTCACTCTTCAAGTTGTCCTTTATGTAGATCCGACATAATGTAAATAATAGCGAGGAGGGAATACTTATTCTACATTATAGATAGACAACTAATAAACACTGATAATATGTAGCAATACACCCAATGAGAAAATCTTTAACATTGATGGGTTGCGGTTATGTATACTTCGACAGGTCTACACCGGCTTCCAAAGGTTCTCCCAATAGTCCTTGTAATAAATTTCTGGCCGCGAGAGTCGCCATTGCAACTCTAGTCTCAGTCGTTGCACTACCGATGTGAGGTATTATGACGCAACTAATTTGATATATTCGCATGAGTTTTCTCGATTTGAAGTTGTGCACTTACTTCTGTTCGCGTATTAATGGGTGATCCTGCAATACAAATGGTTCCCCTTCAACAACATCCAGACCTGCGGCGAATATTTGTCCTTCTTTCAAAGCGGTAGCAAGAGCATCACTATCGACTAAAGCCCCTCGAGAAGCATTTACAAGTACGGCAGTTGTTTTCATTCGCTTGAGGAAATCTTTGGAAATAATATGATGCGTTGATGAATTGTGAGGCGCGAGAATAAACAGCACATCGCTGTGTGCGGCTAATGTTGCCAAAGAGACTGGGATCTGCGAAGACTGACTAAAGTCGAGAACCTTGGATTCTGGCTCGGTGTTGAGATTTGGGGAATTGGATGTGGAATATATAAAATTCTTTAAACCGAAAGCTTCCAGGCGGCGAACCGTTGCCTGAGCGATTCGACCGAATCCAAGAAATCCTGCGACTTTGCTGGGTTGCGTGCCAGACGGGACAGAGGTTGCTGATAATTGGGGTCCACAAAAGAGGAAAGGACTCCAAGGGGCTTTAGGCCACTTCAAAAAGTTAAATCTAAGATTTAAACGTCCCTAAATAAATAACGAACAAACCTCTCCATTTTGAACTAAGTTGATTCCAATCCGTGCGTTGCGGGATGCCATAAGGGCGAGCATGATGCATATATCGGCAACTAGATTGTACCAATCAATTCGTCTGTCATCTTACAATGAGGTTGTAATAATCACCGGCTTCAGTTAAGACATCTGGAGTATATCCGAGTACAATCCCTCGTTTGGCTACGGCTGGAAGAGATATGTGGTCTAAATAACAGCAGTTAATTATAGGCTATATAGGTTAGAAGGATTGTATACCGTATCCAACAGACATTGTTGAAACGACCTTTAAGGAAGGCCCAGCTACGCAGATTAGTATAAGACGCAAAGAAGAGAATGACAAGATATCCTAACCGGCTTCTAGAAGTTCTTCGTCCACCTAACATACAAATATAAAGATGGTGAGATGAATTTTTTCCAAAGTAGGGAGATAGGAGAATTACTTTCTCGAACAATGTAACTAATAAACCTGTGGCCCCCTTGACATTTTGAAGGAGCCATGATCGGTCTGCGGGATTAGGCTCTGACCAGATTTGAAGCTATTCCATAATGAACTGTAGACGACATGATATTTTTCAAACAAAACGTACATGAACTCTAAGATCGGAGCGTTCCTGCTCTAGGATTTGAAGAGCTTCTTCGCCAATGTCTCTCGAGATAAGGATTTTATGGGTATTTGACGTATTTCGCATGCCGTTTTCTATCCTGCCAAGAAGAGACGACGTTTTAGAGGATGGTTCAAAACTATAAAACGCTGAGGTGTTGTCCTGGGTCGATTCAACATTGGTACTTGAAGAAGTAGTAGACATACGAGATACGGTGATGTCAGAGACGATCTCCCTTTTATTGGGCTACCCCGGGTAGATTTATTAAAGATCAGAAATAGCTGCTTTGACGCTCATTCAAGTCGAGACTTTGTGACAACGTGACTTTCCAAGTCGATTTACAAATTCTATGTGTATCCAATGTGTATCCCCCACTTCGTTTGAGAACTTAATTCACATGCAATGGGCACTATTATATATGAGGCTGGCTACTAGTACTGAACGTCGAATTACCATCGGACGCAATTGAAACCGGATGAAAATCTCGCCCGAGTCCACTCCGAGTCACGTGATTTACCTAATAATTTTTTTTTATTTGGGTTTGGGTTTCATCGATAATCTTTTTTTCCTTCCTATCCCCATATTTTTCTCTCTGTAATGCCAAAATACATCGTTGTTTCTGGTGGTGTCATAAGTGGAATTGGGAAGGGTGTTATTGGTGCGCTGCACCTCTCTTTTCATATAGATGTGATCTGACTTTCATGTAATTTTGACTCCTGTATATTTCGTCTCTCCATCTATGCTCATGATTCCATATATACGTGTTTTTAACTATACTTTGATCAGCCTCGTCGACTGGTTTGTTGTTGAAGACCGCCGGCTTGAAGGTTACCGCAATCAAAATTGACCCATACATGAACATAGATGCTGGCACAATGAGACCAACGGAACATGGCAAGCTCGTCGATAATATCTCATTCTGTTATTTTTGACTTTCAACTTCGGTTTTAGGCGAGGTATATGTCCTGAATGACGGCGGAGAAGTTGACCTTGACTTGGGAAACTATGAACGCTATTTGGATGTTACACTTTCAAGAGACAACAATGTAACAACAGGGAAAATATACCGAGAAGTAATAGAAAAGGAGGTAACTTGTGTTTAATATTTGATAACATCGCTGTATGCACTCATTTATGATCTACAGCGTAGAGGAGATTATTTGGGAAAGACGGTTCAGGTCCGTGTGTTCAATACGTCTTCTCTGTGGTATAAATGACTGCGTTTTCAGATTGTTCCTCATCTCACAACGGCTATTCAAGATTGGATAGAGCGTGTTTCAAAAATTCCGGTAGACGATACTGGCGAAGAACCTGATGTCTGCATAGTAGAAGTAAGCTTCATTGAACGCCACAGATTATCAATTGCAACTGAGTCCCATAGTTGGGTGGTACAGTTGGAGACATCGAATCCGCACCATTTATTGAAGCAATGCGACAATTTCAATTTCGTATTGGAAGAGAGAATTTTGCTCTTATCCATGTTAGTTTGGTGCCTGACATTCATGGCGAACAAAAGACTAAGCCGACCCAAGTGGGTAAATCATTCTTCCATCTGTTTCACCACTGAAAGTGCGTAACTACATAGGTTACTATACGCGATCTTCGTGGTCTCGGGATAGCCGCCGACATTGTAGGTCCTTTAGCGCGCTTTTGCTGCTATTAATTTGGGATCACTACGTTCAGGTGGCATGTCGATTAGTGGCACCACGACCACTGGACGATCAAACAAAACAAAAAATCTCCATGTTTTGTCATGTTGAGGTAGAGCAGGTAAGTTAACCGCGAAATGATGTGAAATATCCGTATGTTAAATTCAAATCAGGTCATGGGCATACATGATGTATCGTCGGTTTATCATGTCCCGCTACTTCTTGAATCCCAAGGACTTGTCGGGTTCCTAACCCGACGGTTACAGCTCAATAAAATATCTCTCAAACCCACAGATATCCAACGGGGTCTAAATCTTCATCAGAGGTGGAAAGATCTAACACGCAGGTACAATTATTGATGCGCAATAAACTACCCGTCATCCTGACCTTTGGGCAGACAAGAACGGTTATTTGATTCAGTCAACATTGTCTTAGTAGGCAAATACACAGTCTTAAAAGACTCGTATATGTCTGTTACCAAAGCGCTAGAACATTCGGCCTTTCGCTGTAACCGCAAACTCATTCTTCAAGTAATGTTTTTCTTTTACCGTTTAATTAAAAGAAAGCTAATGGAGACCACTTAGTGGGTTGAATCTGAAAATCTAGAACCTGATATGCAGCATATAAATCCGGCGAAGTATCATGATGCATGGAGAGCGGTAGTTGCAGCACAGTAAATTCTTTTCAGCTATTTCACCAACCTTTCTCGCTGATTATCAACGTTCAGAGGTATATTGGTTCCTGGAGGATTTGGGATGCGCGGAACGGAAGGCATGGCGCTAGCCATTAAGCGGGCACGAGAACATTCTGTCCCATTCTTGGGTATTTGCCTCGGGTTTCAAATAGCTGTAATCGAGTGGGCGCGGAATGTATGTGGATTGAAAAGTGCGTCTCTATCTGTTGCTTTCCCCAATAGCAAATCAACCGTTTTTTCTATTTAGATGCTAATTCTACGGAGCTCGATGAAAAGACCCCGAATCCCGTTGTCATATACATGCCTGAAATATCCCGGACACACTTGGGCGGTACAATGCGACTTGGGTTACGTGCCACGGTATTTTCACAACAATGGTCTGTTCTCAAAAAAATGTACGGTGGTGCAGACAGAATATGGGAACGCCATCGTCACAGATACGAAGTCAATCCCGAATACGTTGCCAAATTAGAGCAGAGTGGTTTGACGTTTGTCGGTAAGGATGAGTTAGGCGTGAGAATGCAGGTTTTAGAGAAAAAAGGTCGAAATGTTTTTTTTTGTTTTTGGCAACCGTAATTACAAAACTGACTAATTGAACCTTTCAGATCATCCGTTCTTCGTCGGATTACAAGCACACCCTGAATTTTGCACTCGTCCCTTGAATCCATCTCCTGCTTTCCTTGGATTCATTGCTGCTGCTTGCGGCGGCTCAGTTCTCGAAGAGCAAATAGCTTCGCAAAAAGCTACATATAAACCTCCGCATCCTACCGCCGCCATGGTGCCAGATAGCGAACGCAGTGCGACTTCAGAAGAACATCTCACCAAAGGTGATTCTTCTGATCCTAAGAAAAAGGAAGCCGGCGAACAATCGAAGGAAACTCAAATTGCCAAACTTCAAGAACGCATTTTGCAGTTGGAGGGTAAGCTCAAGGAGTTGCATGATGAAAAGGATACGAAATCCAAATTCGAAGGTAACGGATATGCACGATAGAATTTTATTTTACTATACCAAAAACACCTGGTGGACGGGAATTTGAATATACATGCGTTTTACGTAGTCTATGAACATTTATTACTTTGTCGCCACCGTTCGCTTTACGTTTTTAGTGAGCGATAAAAGTTAATAAAATCCATTACTGTCAGAGGTATAACCAACCTAACGGAACATAAAAACAATAATGGTACAGGTTAATAGTACAACGGAAGGGCTATTGTTAGTGGTAATAAATCATACAAATTTTTTTTAAAATATGACTTCATCCCATGACCACCACTCGTTTTCTCCTGTTCGGCGTAATCGAATCTTTTCACCGCCGTCACCAAAATAATTAGCATTATACCAGCTGAGAAGCTCTTCTTCTCTGTACGGACCATACACCTGTACCTGAGGAGGTACATGGTCGTGGCTTTCGCCGTTTTGATTTGTTTCACCGGAATCATTCACAGCCCATCTATATTCATAGATGGCAGAATGATTTGGAGGAACCCAATCGGGCTCAACATTACCAGCCGCACGTACGGAACGAAGAAGTTGTTCATATGTCCATGAATAAATGTCGATATTTCCATGCGACATGAGGATAGACGATAGACTGGTAATGCGGCCGATGGCATCTTGGATTTTGTTTTCTAACGAAGGTGATGTTTGAAGTGCTTGGTCAACGTCCATTCCCGTATTATTTTTACGTCTACAAGACCGTCAACTGGTTTAATACGCAAGAGAAAGACGCCACATACTTCAATGAATGATTTTGACTTGATTTACGCTTCTTCGCAACAGTCCCCAGACGTTGTAGAGCTTCTAATGTAGTCTCACTCTTCTTCAAATAACCCACTAGCTCTCTTTCAGCTTCTTCTTTTGACATCGTCTCCTTCTCCTCCTTTGCCACCCTCTCTCGTTCTTCCTTCTCACGTTGTTTTTTGTTTTTTCGTGCTTTTATGATCTCCTTTTCACTTAATCCTTCCATCCATCGATCGTGTATTCCATGGGGGTCATGAGTTCTTACAAATGTCCCGTCAGCATCAAATTTACCCTCTTCCATCTCCTCTCGCATATTGAAACTGCTTAATTCATAACCCATTCCAGCTTTCTTTCGACGCTCTGCATCATCCTCATCTTCCGGCTCTTCTTCCTCATCGCTCAAACTCTTCTCATCATCAAACTCCTGCCCTTCAATGTCTCCCAGTTTGAGATACTCCGTTTTCTTCTTTACAAACGTATCTTCGTCTTCTTTATCAGCATTATCATCTCCAGTAGCAAACATATCAAGATCTTCATCTTCTTTATTGCCCTTCTTTCGTGACTCTACAACCCCTTCGCCATCATCCGTAGAATCCGAGTCGTATCCGTCAACATTGACACGATTTCGTCTGGAACTTGTTGTAAGACCATCTTCAAGTGAGGCGTCTACTTGCTCTTCGAATTGAGCCATATTGGCACGTTCAGTGGTTTCATTCCCGATAAATTCTGCGTTATTCGGTGATACGAAACGGGTTCGTTTAGTAGATGGTCCGGCAGCAGTTCCCCCGTTTTCGGCGAAGGGTTTTCCAGTAGGAAAGGATGTTGAGGCTGCTCGTTTTGGAGCCATTTAATTGTTATGTCTGTGAGAGAATAATTGTACCAGTTTGAACAGCGTAGTGAAAACAAGACTTGGTGTGGTGCACTAGTAGTGGTGGCGCTCGTAGTTCATGAGAGACTCGTTACCGTCACGCAATTGCCATTGAAGTTTTATTGAGCTTATTTTTGACCTCTGAGCTTCGACTATACTATAAGATGTGTAAGTCTTTTTTCTTACCTGCTTGAGTTTATCTTATTACTTTTATATAAGTGTAGTGAGTCGAAAGTGACAAGCTTAGACGTGTTCTTTCGAAAATTCAAACGAGTTCAAACTTCGAGTAAGTAAAATAAAACTTCTATGAGGATTAAGGATATGACAAATCAACTTTATACTAGAGGTCGACGGAGGGACACCGGCACGGGGTGAAACAGCAACGATGACCTCATACGCTGCTGGGAAGAACTCATTAGCGAACCGAGTCTACTATGTACGATGTCAATCAACCTCAATCGAATTGGACAAAAGAGGAACTCGCCGGTTTTAACATCGAAATTCGTGAAGTGACAGAGCAAGGATTCTTTGGAAGAGGATGGCCATCGGAAATTTCCTTCGATGCGAATGGCACGAACCATTTGGACGATGGTTCAATTCTCGCTGTTATAGGTCGTCTGGACTACCTCATGCGACATTACGTGGATGAAGAACAATGCCTCGATAATATGGCTTCCGATCTTCACCTTATACTTGGTTCTGAAACCGATGGGACGATTACTCGAACCAGAGAGAAACTTTGGTTATCAATGTCTCGCGAACTAGTGGCCATTAAGACAGACGCATGTATTCTAGATGCTAATTCCAAGGTTCTTCTTATTGTCCAGAATGGTACTTTATCACGGGAAACACCTTCAGATCCAGAAGCTCACTTGATTGCTGCGTCTATCGCGGCATTCCAATTGAATAACCGTAAACGACAAAATGCGATCTTTCAAGAAGTTTTGACCGTTGAAACGATACCTGGAATTATTATGGTTGGAGGAACACCGACATTCTATAAAACATTAGTGTCAAATACGTTGGACATGGCTGTTCAAGTGGGCGAGTTACCCTCTCGGAAGACGGTTGTTTATAAATATTGTCCCATTAAACCTGTCTACCCCGCGATGCTGAGAAAGGAAGAAAAAGAGAAAGTTTCACTGGCGTTCAGGGCTTTCATGCCATTTGTCTTGCGAACGACAACCCAAGGCGTGGATCCCAAGGATGTAATGGGGTCCACATGTACCAAAGCTCGCGCAATAAATTATATTTAAATAATGTGTTTCAAGTTCGTTAATTCTAAAACATAGTGTACTGTAGAGGCGAATCTACGAAATAAGTAAAAAAGATTGATTTTCAAGAAACACCCATTTGTTTACATATATGCAAATGTCATTTTCCGTTTTGTTGTATAAAACGTCTACGTCGTTAAATATCCGCCACGACTTTTTAGTCTTGTATGTAGAAAGAGACCATGTCCCGGCATCCGTTGTCGTATTTTCGTCGTAAGTTGCGCAATTCACTTTTTGGATTCCATTCGCGTCGCGCAGACGTTGATAGCGCTGTTCGTCCCGTCATTTGAGGTACGCAGAATGAATTGTTTATAAAAGCTAAAACAAGTCTTGTTCAACGATTATTCTAATACATACTTTTTCGTAGATTCTTTTGTCACATGTGAACATTAAACCGGATGCACATTGAATGGTATGGTTTGAAAATATCGTACCTATATTGTCTGTTTTGAATTGGGATGGCTTTAGTGACATTGTTATTTATTGAGGAGCGAGGACTATCGTTCGTGATGGTAATCTGTTTGGATTCAAGGAAAGCAAATGGGTGCAACGTTCTCCAGGTTGACAATGCAATCAATGTCAAAACAAATGGATCATCTTTGCAGTTGTCGATTCGTCGAACGCTCATGGATGGTTTCGATCCGTTCGCTTATTCTCCAGAAGTAATTGTACCATCGCGCTTCCATAATCACGAAATCCTTTTCCACGATGCAGACTGAGCTGAGTTAGAGGCCCGAACATGTGCAAGAATGAATCAAGACTGTGGAGTCATGACCAGGATGAAATCAGACAGAAGAAAACAAAGAAACAGAACCTAAACTACGGGGTCAACAATGGCTATCATAGTATCGAACTCCCACGTATTTGTGGGGACATGAATGCAGAATGACAACGGTTAAACGAATAACAGCGACCCATAAAGTGACGACGGAAACAAAAAAAGTCGTATTCTTAATATGGAAAATCTTTCCTTTTCCAAGTGCCCATTTAACGTTCTAGAGCCACTAAAGGCAAGCTTTGGTAAAAAAAAAAAAGGCTGAGACGAAGCGATTTGCGGCGGGACGGGAGAGTCAAACGGAAGCATGACGGTCACGGTAACGAAGAAATTGACGCGTTAGATAATCAATTTTCGTCCAGACCAAGTAAAACTTCACCTCCCTCCAAGGTGGGATTTTTATCCCGCTTTTCTTCTTCCCGTCATCGCCCATGGCGTTGACGTTAAAAACTTTGACAGGCGCATGTCGCCCTGTCTCGTCCTTTCTTTCTTCTTCACATGTCCCATTTTCGCCTGCACGACTTGGTTAATTTTGACCTTTTACTGTGTATCTTATCCTGTATGCTAACTTCAGTTCTGTTTTTTTCAGGAAATATTTGTCTTCGATATGCTACGACTGCCACTGCCACTGCCACTGCTACTATCCCACAAGCCCACAAAAGCTCTTCGCGGGGCAGTTTAGAATCTGAAAATGCAGACCAAGTTCCTTTCGCGACATTAAAAGGGACAATGTCCTACGAGACTTTGCAAGCCATTACAGTAAAACCGTTTAAACATCAGACAATGACCGCTGTACAATCCCGGGTTTTATCTTTACTCCCCGACCTCATCCGACCACATAACCCTGAAGAACAAGATAAGACATTGCCGCCTCGAGATATGATGGTTAAAGCTCGAACTGGAACAGGCAAAACACTCGCTTTCCTCGTTCCTGTCATTGAAGCACGTCTACGGGCTATTAAGGCTGCTGGTAAACAGGCTGTTCAGGATGCTGCTCTCGTCACAGATAAAAACTTGGAAGGACGGGTGAAACGCGTTTTCACGAGGACAAATATCGGCGCGCTCATTATCTCTCCAACCAGAGAATTGGCGACTCAAATTGCAAATGAAGCTTTACGTTTGTCATATCATCATGATGGTTTTGAAGTCAGGTTATTTTCTGGAGGATTGAGCCGGAGAACCCAGATGAGGGACTTTATGAAAGGTCGACGCGATATCGTAGTTGCTACAACAGGGAGACTGTTAGATTTGGCTAATAGTGAACCTGAAATAAAAGCTGCGCTTGCAACAACTGAAATGGTCAGTTTTCTTCTTTTTATTATTATTGATAAGCCTCAGTACTAATTGATTTTAAGCTTATCTTGGATGAGGCGGATACGCTTCTTGAGATGGGTTTTAGAGAAGATATAGATCAAATCAAAGAGTTTTTACCTCCCTCTCCACAACGACAGACTTTTTTGTTTTCCGCTACAATCTCGCCTGCTATTCGTCAAATTGCTCGGTCTACTTTATCCCCCGGTTTCACTTTTATCGACACAATTGGTGCAAATGATGTTCCTGTACATGCACGCATCCCTCAATACCACACTGTCCTTCCCTCTGCAGCCGATCAAATCTCTCATGTACTCCGTCTCGTGGCGCACGATCAATTAACTAATCCTGGGAAGTCTAAAGTGATGATTTTCCTTCCAACGACTAAAATGACACAGTTGTTCTCCACCATGATTCGCGAACTGAAGAGTACAGCACTTCCGGGACGAAGTCGCACCAATGTTTATGAAATACACTCGAAACGTACCAATGATTCGCGTGTTTCAACGTCGGAACAATTCAGGAATGACAAGTCTGGTGTATCCGTCCTTGTAACCTCTGATGTGTCGGCACGAGGCGTTGATTACCCAGGGGTGACCCGCGTAATTCAGGTTGGAATTCCTCCTGCTCCTGAGCAGTATATCCATCGTATTGGAAGAACGGGTCGAGCCGGCACCGGTGGACGTGGTGACTTGGTCCTCTTACCCTGGGAAGTCGGCTTCGTTACATGGCAATTGACAGACATACCATTAAAGCCGATCACGACAAATGAATTGAAGAGTCAGCTTGAGACATTAGCTGAGAAATACGACGAAAATCCGGCAGTTATTGAACAGGACGAGTCATCCGAACGCGTACGACATCCACGATCATCCGGACGAGATGCAAGGACGAACGAGAAATTAAGACGTATCGAGGGGCTTCCCAAAGGACAAAAGGATATCGCTGTCTCAATAAGCTCCAATGTCGAGGCCTTACTTCCCAATTTAGAGGAGGAAGCTATTAAAGAGACGTTTGCTTCACTGCTTGGATACTACATGTCAAAATCTCCCGAACTGCGCGTGCAAAAGGGCGTCATAGTTCAAGGGTGCAAGGATTGGACAACCGGTGCCTGTGGTCTCGAAGTGCCGCCGTACGTATCAGCAGCTTTTCTGGAGAAGTTAGGCTTTTCGGATGGACGTACGAAGCGTTTCGGACATAGTTACGAAGATCGTTCGGCTATGTATAGTGCTCGTGAACATCGATGGAGCGGTCGTGGTAGTCAACGGTCTAGAGATAAAGCCAAGGCTCCTCCAAGATACGCGAACGCCGAGTCAGAAGAACTCGACCCTGAAGATCCTGTCTCAGATCCTTCCGAATTCAAAACCCCACGATACGGTCGTAGTCATAAAGAAAGGAGTAACTATGGAGAGAGTCGTGATTTTAGGGGAGGTCGTGATTTCCAAGGAGATCGTCAGTTCGGAGGGGATCGTGATTTCACTAGAAAGGACCGTGATTTTGGAGGGAACCAAGATTTCAAAAGGGACCGTGATTTCAGAGGGAACCAGGATTTTAAAAGGGACCGGGAATTTAGGGAGAATCGTCAACCTAGGGAAGACCGTCCTTTCAGACCTCGGGGTGGTGACCGAGATCAATGGATGCCTGAGCCAGGAATGGAGTCGAATCGCCGAAGAAAAATAGAACAAGAAGGATAGTTTAAATCACCGATAAATGTCGAATATTATATTACATTTTTTGAATCTTATTAGCACGAACGAATGTATTTTTTTTTATGCTGATCCATGTAATTACACACCACAAAAGCCTCGTATAGATAGAATACGAAGCAACTTAATCCTGCTCTTTTTTCGTGCTTATCTCGAGCATTACTAGGTTTACAACAACAATTGAACATGCCATTTAGTGTAGTGACATAGCACGTGCGCGGAACCATATAATTTTCACTGGGACAAACCGGTCAAAACTTTCTCCTTCTACTAGAGGCTGGTCTTTTATCATCGTTATCTCGTTATTTTTTTGGGTTTATTTACGGACGGCACAGGTTATTCGGGGCCCTTCCACTTAGTATAGGGAACAACATCGGTAAATACAAGGCATAAACCAGCTCTACACATGCCCACTACACATAAATACCGAGGCCAGATATTAATGCGACTGTCGTATAAGTCTTAGTGGATGAGCTCTTTGGTGGGCTGCGAGAGGAAACTGAAATTTTTGGGATTCATTGTGGATGACTCGCACTCCCCAGTCATGCCGGCGCCGCAGATCACTCAAAGCTTCAAAGTTGGTACGAGGAGAAAAAATTATCGATGGACATACTTACCTTTTTCAAGACGATTACCACTTTTTTTTTACTAGGGGTGCAGTTGTTCAATAGAAGTTGAACACTTTGATTTCGGAAAGCAAAATGGGAAATTTGCGATTTACATTCGATGCACACTTATGTACGGGCCTAGACCTATTTTCAAAAACTTGCAATTGCACTGGCCGAATAACCAGAGTCCAAAGGGTGTTGTACTCTAGACGTCTAGACACCCGAATGCGAGAAGAACTCTCCCTCCGTACAAGAAAGAAAACAAATCGAGGCTATTGTGAGGTGAGAGACCCGTTACTTGTTCGATCTGTCTGAAGAACATGCCTGTATCTTACACAGACAAGGATTAGACGTTTTCGGCGAGGCTTGCTCCCCATCACTCTCGCTAAATATGAATACGCGTATCCCTTTAGAATATGGCATATAAGGAGGTTAATCTGAGAGAGAAATTGAAAGGGATTAAGTTCGTGTTCATCAACTCTGGACGCAAAAATTAGTGTTGACTATATTTTTTGTAACTTGCCTAATGGTTAGTACAGTACACCCGCAATATCTTGTTACCGAGGAATTGTCATTAATTGAAGCTTCGTACCTTTCAAAAGCCGATGTAAATTTTGCGAGATTAGGTTATGTAACAGATTACTTTGGAACTTTTATTACAAAGCGCTGGTGAACACGAACTGTGATGAATGCGACAAAAATCATCGATTTTCGATCATCCCACAAGGCAACAATCACTGGAAATGCTCCTCCAAAACACTATAGTTTCTTCAAACGTCTTCTCTAGAATCCAGTGATCTTACACAGGCTTAAATGTGAATGTACACGTTTTGAAGACGTTGTACAGTCGCAATCGATCACAAGGGATAATTAATTTTCAGAACGTTTATAAAGACGCACGGAACAAAATCTGAACATGGCTATTCATGATCCTGCTCAAAGTTTAAACCTTATGTTTGCAATGGGTATGTGGGTTCCTTTTTGGCAATACTCACAAAAGTTTATAGACAATCGAGGGCTGGCCCCGCTTCAGTTCCACAGCCCAACCTGTGGAATGAATCAGAAATTGCGTCAAAAGCAGAAATAATTGTACCCTGACGACCTTTCCGCCATTACGAGGCATACATTAAATTCTATACCGAATTATTAGTGTTTATTCGTAACTCCTTTTCTAGAGCCGTAACGACAGTGCTACTGGGATTTTACACTGCATCATTTAATTCTCCACCCTACTGAAACACGAAGACCTTTTGAGTTTTGTGAACGCAATTGAGACAGCAATCTTGTGTTACGTTGCACTAGCAGCGGTGATTTGCACCAAAGTTTCCGGGCCCCGAGAACTAGCCTATGAACAAAAGAAATCAATTTTGTCGTCGTCTTTTCTAACTCAAGTTTTGCATGAGATGGCAGCTTCCGAGTCAAGAATCATCTCAAACAGATTACTATCTAAAAATTATTGTTAATCCATTCTAATATGAATGGAGAGAACTGTTATTATTCTGTGAAACATTTCAAACGTGTAAGTTTGGATTGGTTATCAGAGCTACGGATATCGAATTGAAGGAGTGAAATGAAACATGGCTGAGACCTGACCTGAATGGGGCTCCATGGTATCCTGACAGTGTTCGTCCCCAAGCCGGTAGGTAGGGCATTTCATACCTGTTGGATGACACTTGTAAATATAGCAACTACTACTAGTAAATGACGTTCAAGCCCCAGTCTTTGTTATGCAAAGCACTATATTTAAATAATGACGCTACGACAATTATAAGAATTACTTAAGAGAGTAAAATAGGATCTCACCTCAATCTTTGTTATACCAACTAAGGTAAATTTTATAACAAGAGTATCTAAGCTGCAAATTAAATACATAGAAAAATAGGTACAAACTAGAAATAAAGCGGAATAGAATAAATAAAGAGGCTATCAAAGTACCTGAGCTTGTGCAGTGCTTGTACAATGATGCACGATTTCCGCATATATTCCAACAATAACGTCATAAATATTTAGTTACGTATATCTATATCTATATATCATACATACGTTTTCTTTCGGGAAGAAAATTAAAAAAAGGCTATTTATCATTTACCCAAAACTTGCATTGCGACAGCAGAAATTTTATGTTCATCGAAATATGCATCCAAGGGAGTGGATGCAACTCCATCAGTCCTCTTGAGATGCTCAAGGTACAGCTTACGACCATGAAGATGCTGCCAGGGTTTTTGAAATGCCATAATCGCATAATCTTGCTGCATAATTTTAAATTGAACATTGCAAGGTCCGCTACAACTGGTTTGGATAAAGACACTTGCCTTGATATCAACGGTAATTATACCTCGTTTCCAAGCTTCTGCTACATCCGAACGTACAAGGAAAGCATTTCGGATGGTTTTCTTTGACAAGTGAGCGAACTTCAAATCGGTATGCGGGTCTTTGAGAGTTGGGAGACCCTTCATTTCCGAATGCCACTACGTGGAAAAGGATTATTAGTATTGAAAATATCAAACAGGGCTAATGATAATCAAAACAAACCATTGGGTGATTATCAGGTCTCGCAATGTTGACGACGGTAAACTCATGTTCATTTAAAGCAGTAACCTTCGCCCCGGTTATGAGACACCGCTGATCACGTTCTCGGACACGTTTAACACACTCGGGAGGCTACATGTATATATCAAATTTAGTTACGAGTGTTGCCCATAAATGTTTTAGAGATCATACGAACCACATTTCTTATTAGCTCGCCTATTGCGGGATCGATGAGATTAATACCCTTCAATATATATGGGTCTGAACGGATTTTCAGCCAGGGGTACATAACGGGGAAGAAATGAGAAGAAAGAATCGTACCTGGGCTTGCCATTACATAAATTCCTGGCCGAGCAGGTGAGTTGGAAGGAGGTTGAAGTGGGCCCAAGTCCCAGTTGTTAAGCTCAAAGAGGGCAAAAGGGATCTTGAATAGAGAAATCCAACAGAATTCATAAATTACATTCCAGCTGAACACTTTTGAGTCTTTGTCGCAATGGAAGGCTGAATGCATGTGGTCAACTGCAAACGTCACGCAGAGGGTAGAGTAGATATATATATGATACCCAATAATATGCCCACATTATAATTCAGTATAAAAAAATTAGCATTTGGATCATAATGTCGCTTTCCTGGCTGAAATTAGATGGGACAGAAGGCTATTGGTAGATGTTTGATCTTACTCTGCTCGAATAACACCGTGATAAGGTGCTTCGGTGCTTCGAGGTCGGTTTTAGGAATTGACATTTTAAAGAAGGAGGTCCAAGAGTAGTTAACTATTGGCGTTTATACAAAAACCATCAGCCCCCTTTATCATTTATGTAATAGACCTACTAGTAGCGCGCGGTTGCAATGTCGCATCTTTATGGAGTCAACCCTTCCATTCCAAACATTTCAAGTTTCAGGTATTTTTACAAGTAACCCTCTTTGGATGCTCAGTGTAACAGTAATTATAAATGATACTGCAAGACCCGCGCTTTAATCATACGAAACCCGTTTATGGCAGTAATTGTAGAAATTGGAAATCCTTGCTGCTGCTGTATTTGACACTGGCAAAAATTGTTTCAGCAAGCCGCCCCTCCGTCACCGGCACCTGTTACCACTCTTGGGGCTTAATAGCCAAAATGAAGAGGCAAGGTCAAAATTTTAGTTGTATTTCTGACTTTCTTGCACAGGAAGCCAAACATGCTTTAGTGCCTCTACTAGTAGTCAAGGTACTACTGTTAACGTTTTACACGAAATACATAACCTGAGCGAATTTTCTTCTTTTTTCGTGTTTGTATGATATCACACAATATTTCTTGGGGGTTTGGTCTACTTGTGAATATCAAGACTCAAGAGGGACATTGAACATGCTTTTCGCATCGTGCAGACGGTAACTCCGGAACAGTCTGCATCTAGCCATCCGGATTCTGGTCTAGATGCGACATATTCTATTAGATAATTTGAGGCAACTTTTTGCAGCCAACACCATAAAATATGCAATGAGAATGAGTGATTTCTGAATTTACTTGGGTTTCCCGTCCTCCTATTCAAAGCTTTTCGATGCCCTCAGCTGCCAATATTGCACACCAAAATACCCGTATATTAGGTTATTCCAAACAATTGGAGATATACAAGCCTTTATTCGGTTTGTTCTCGATATAAAATAACTGTAGAGTTCTTCCATTCTTATGCATTCTCTTGAATGGTCATGGAAGGATATCATCCCCACTGTAACTCGTTTTGTAGGTCAGCACCCATCGAGTGATGCGGCGAACTATGCCATTCAATAAATGGACCTCCCATCTGTGAAACACCTTTCCCAATTACGCCACACCGCCTTTCAGGTTTCTTCAATGGCCATCAACAAAACCTCGACTACCGAAGGTCCCTGACAACCAAACGCGGTGTACATTTTAACAATTTGTATGTAAATTTATTACCAGAATGCACATTCTGATTTCTTGATAAGTCAACGTTTCAAATATGAGGTTGGTACCACTGGAATTTGAGCTCACCGGTGATTGACCATGGAGCTGTTATTCATCACGAAGACATGAACATATCGAACTAGTATACATTTTTATACCTATCTCTTATCCCTCGTCTAAAGCAGGGTTAGACTGACGCGATGTGGGACTTTGTACGCCATCGTGATAAGAACTGTTACATCAGTAAAGAGGTGGTCAAACCTCCTGACTTTGCACATTTCCACACATATATTCCCAAAAAGCGGCGTCAATGAGGTTTTCGGTAACAAATTACATATTACAGCGCTTTGCAAAAGTTAAGGCGGGTGGCTGATTTTGTGATTCCAGAATTTTCGAAATAATTGACAAATATAAGTTGAGTTAAAAACCTGCCAGTGCTGAATAACTATTATATAAATCTTTTACAAAAAGAAGTTTATGATTATCTTGTGTAAAATACTGAGAAATTCCTGTTTAAAAATTAAATTTTATTGATTCACCCGCCTTAACTTTCACAAAGCGCTGTGACATCACATTATTGGTAGTTTATGGCAGCCGGAGTCGATATTCCAACTCGGTCCCTCGTGAACCAAACATGCAAAAATTGAAAACGATTTATTAACCTCTCTATGACTATCAATTAGAAGCATTCATTAAACTTTTTAACACTTAAAAATACTATAAAAATTGGCGAAGAATGATATATTAAATGATTAATAAGCCATCTTTTGCATAATTAGGGTTTTAAAGCCTAATAAATTGATTTCGAGTGACAGTTATACAAATATGTAAATCTTGTGCTGAGTTCATCGGCAGGACAGAAAACTGAATATATATTCCCCTGAAATATTCAAATGAAGTTTTAACCCCCATTTCACCCACTCGAAAGTATATTTTCTATCATACAGATGGAAGCCTACTAAAAAGGTTGCATCAGTTAGGGGAAAGAGGGTGGAATCCAAGTTGGTCAACAATCTATTTCAGAAAATTCTGAAACCCCTCCTGTGCTGTGCTAACATACGCATATACCCATGTATCATGGGTCTATAACTGGTTCTATGAGCATGTGGTGAGTTCTAGTTGATTTATCTTCCTCTAATCTTTTCGTGTATACTCATGGTATTTTAAACAAAAAAATTGCTAAAAATCCACTACTAGTAACAATTTACACCTGTATTATGCCAGCCCCACAATTCATCCTACTACGCACAGGTATGCAGGAGGTTCGACTGCATCATCCAACAGGTCAAAAAAGTAAGAATACTATTCAATAATATGTTGAAATGTTGTTTACAGACATGATTCTCTAACCCCCATCCAACCATGCACAATCTAGACTTCCAGCTGGAGTCAAACCATCACACTATGAAGTGGTTTAGACCTGTCAAAGCAGGGCAAGTGGTGTCCATTGGCCTCCAAAGCACCTAGGGTGACTAAAGTCTACCATAGTCCATGTAATCATCTACCTGCTGAAATTAACTGAAAAAGCTGTAGTGAGCACCTTGTCTTTACCTATATGCCGATAACATACCCTTCTTCATCAAGGAAGCAAAGCAGTTCCAGTGCACATCGCAATGGGTCAAAGAAGTGGGTATACTACACATTGATAACATGTTGGAGTGTTGCTTATGGGCATGAAAGTGGTATAGATGTTTTAGGCTTCGCCCAGCCCGGCAGTTTCGGTGGGCCTTCAAGCAGCTTCTGCTGTGGCTACTGGTTTGCCAGTAGTCCACTCAATTATTAATTTACTCAAGTCCACTTTAAACTTAATTGAAAAGGCTGTAGTGAGTATAGTGAGTATGTTGCCTTCACCCATATGATGATAACATACCCTTCTCCTTCAAGGAAGCAAAAGACTTACTCTTGAAAACCTCCAAGCACTGTCAAAACTTGCTCTGCGCCTTAGAAGACGCCCCAGTTATTCCTGAGGAATTTTCAGCAGTCCAGCGACAACTTTTGGCTATCGAAGGGTATGTCTGAGCCTTCTTGATATTTTCGTTTACTAACTTTATGGGATAAAATAGCCATCTTCGAGAGATAGAACACGAGTTACCGCGTGCGATTCTGTCCAACACTACTGCGAGTGATGCCCCGCGTTGATTTCGCTCGCGGAGACCATTCGGCAATGGGAGAAAAAATACAACAGTCCTGGGAGGTTTTGGACGTAAGAAATAGCGTTACATACTTAAATCTGACCAAAAGCTAATAGGCCTCTTGTATGCAGTTTGTCTTCAAAATGCATACACCGGCAGTAACCCTCGAAACAAGCGACCTATTAAGGGATCCCCGTAAGGTAATACAAGAAGTTGTTCTAAAATTAAAGAAATAAAAATCACAGTCAGTTGCTCTTTCATTACGCCAGTGTTTTCTATTAATGAATAATGACCTTAGGATGGCATGCCTTCTTTTTTTGTTTTGGGCATCTCAATCAGTACACTTTTTATATTCATTTTATTTCTAATAAATATTCTCATACCTAGAATAAAATATTAAACCAGGTTTTGTGCCGACAAATGAAAAGTTGCTCTCAGTTTTGGCAGGAATCCCAGCCATTCTCATGGAACTTCCAGCTGTCTCGTATTTTCATGTACTGAACTTTATGAGGTAATGTAGATGTCTTCAAGAGATGCAAGCGGTTTTAGATCTCGCGATTGCTTCAAACGCAGTTTCCCAATGGATCGCATTGCTCTCAACAACGAAGACAATCCAGATACGAGATTAGAAACTTTGGTGGTCCTTTAAGTTTTGAATGTAGATGATAGCGCTACTTGGATTTAAAATTTAATAAGCCTCTTGTATGTAGTTTTTATTCACAATTCACACCGCAGAAATAGTTCTCGAAACAAGGGATTTCTTAAGGAATGTCCATAATATGCAAGAACTTGTTATAAAACAGAGAACAACCCACACTGCAATACAAGACATGGTGCCACAGCCGCATGCGCTCTTTTATTGCACTATTTGTTTCTATTAATAAATTCCCAAAAATAAAGTCCTGACCATGACGGCATGACGGGTTTAATTTTTTTAAGCATCCTAGAGGCTAGTCGGTGCTTTCGCAATTTTTATATTCGGAGTCGACTCCAACTTGAACGTTTAATTTCTACGAATGCGATTTCACTCGATACCACATAATATTACTTATATAACAAGAAAATAAAGTAAAAATTAATACTAGATTTTGCAGACTGAGCCTGAGACTCGGACCATGGTACTTACGAAAAAGAGGCGCCCGAGACAAGAACTGTAGTACGCGTTGATATGCTTCAAACCAACCTAATCCAAAATGCACACGCAGATCTTATTTGCGACGCGTCGTACAACTTTTATGGAACTCGTCTTGCTACAGGTGGTCTCGACCAACGGTAAGTTCTGAAAATAAAAGGTGATATTAAAATCCTTAATTATTTTTTCTTTCTTTCTACTCAGCATTAAAGTTTGGAGACTGGATGAACAGTCAGGTGAATGGAGCGTAGAAGACGAATGGAAGGTTATGATGTTTGAATCCGACTTGAATAAACGTTTACGGACATACATAATCCGAGATAGCACCCAAGTGCTCAACTTGAAAGCGGATTATCAATGAACTCAGGTTATAGCTGAGTCCGAGAATAGACAAATATGGCAGGTTTGCAACAGTCGGTCTTCAAGTCTGTTTTTCCAAATTGAATCCCAATTTAGGTTTTGACGGTCTACAGTCCCATAAAGCATGGAAGAACAACCCACTGTAATAACGTATCATGACCTTCGATGTTATTCAAGGAGCGGATAAGAAGTTGACTCAGTAGAAGTGAAGTCCTAGGGTTTGGGGGCTGAAGGGACGGTTTCTGTATCATAAATTAATTTTCCGAAATTGTTACTTTACAAAATAGATAGATCTTCTCTTCGGGTTACAGTATTAATTGCACCGCGGACTAAGGATCTAGAAGCGGGGGATAAAATAACCATCAATCATATGTACTTTAATAGAGTAAACCTTACTCAGTTATTCCATTGGTTCGCGCAATGATTCGACTATTTCTAAAGAGGATGTTTGCACAACATTCTGTAAGAGCCAGACATGACAATTAACGTTTCGAAAAATTTGGAGAGTCACATACATCGAATTCTCGAGCATCTGTACCTATTTCGGTGACTTCGCGAGTGGCGACAACATCGGTTGATTTGTCAAGTGCTTTGGCAACTGCGCTTTTGGCTCGTTGATAGGCTATCTCATGATCGGGAGGGAGAGGTTGTCGTCTGAATAGACTATGTATGGGGGTTTAGCTGGTCAAACGACGCGAGCACGGTAATTAAGAGTATTTACTTTTGAAAACGTCGCCGCATGGGACCATCGCGTCCTCCTTGAATACACCACCAGCTCCATTGCGTGTTTGCCATCGTTTTTATTATTATGATGATGAAAGAATCCTAAAGCTTTGAAAGTTTGAACATTGACATTCTCTGCTGTCGTTGTATGTCCCTATGTTGCAGACGACGACAATTTCGTTAATAGGTGACGTACGAGAGAGAAGAAAGGGAAAGAAAAAAATAGTAGAAAAGAAATTTACGAATGACAGGTCCTGCCCGATTTGTTTCTTCGTCAGCTGATACTAAATGTTGTTAGGCAGAATAGTAGCCGCCAACATCTAGGACATAGAGTGTAAGAATTTTTTTTGTTCATTCAAAGCGACTCCAAGGATCTTCTCTTTAATCGTCTGACAGGTTTCAGGCGGAAGATATTCCCGGGGTGAGTCCCTTCCTGGTGCCGTGTGTTTTCTTGGGTCAACAGCAGCTAAGTGTCGAATTTATTTAAAATAAAAGATAAGCGGCCTGCCATACGGTCATGAATAAGGAAATAGCCCTCACAGTGGGTTCAGGTGAGGTAGCAATAATCTCAAAGAGGGCTGGGACGCATCAAGGATCACAATTACATCTTGCGCGAGAGTAGCAGTGGCCTAGATCAAATAATGTCCCAGTACTTTACATTGTACAATTCATGATTGAGTGGAAACGTACAGTTTTGATGATATTTGTATCAGGTCCTGGTATGTGGCTAGTCGTGAAGAGGGAATATGGAATCCTGGCTGAAAAGTGTGTCCTTGATTGCTTCAAGCTACTTCAATAAGCTCGGGAATTGGTCCTAGTGAAAAATTGAAAACATCTGACATATTACAACTAAACAGAGCAGGCAAGTTACTTTTTACCTTGTCATAGAGGCATGCTTTAATTTATTGATTAGATACCGGATATGGTGGCGGAGGTATGGCAGAAAGTAGCAAAAAGGGTGTCGCTTTTCAAGGATAAAAATCAAACTGGGATAGTTGTAGTATGTATTATAAAGGCATGCCACAATCATTGGTATGTGGTCTCGGAAAGAATATAAATGTTTTGAGAGACAGAAGCGTAAAACGTATGTTTAACAAACAAGAAAGAATTCCAACACATATTCAGTCAAGAAACGTTGCGAATTCGTACTCTTTGATGCCTAATACATTCGATGAGTTTAAGTGTCAAGCAATTATTATCATCAATTCGACAGCATACCCGCTTCCTTAATCAACTCTTCGGCATGCACGTCCTTCTCGCCTGGCTTAAACTTCGGAATTTCTACCGGGTCCATATCCTTATAGCCATCGAATTTCTCACATTGAGTGATCAACATCCAGTGAACATCAGGAACCTCTCCAACCTGTCTGAAGTTTACGCCAAGGGGATATGTTTTCTGAAGTACAGCCTTTCTGATAGAAGCACTATTTCTAACTGGGTGTAGTTCTACTCCTCTCAACTGCGACCCCCATTTGGTTGCGGCATCGTTGCTGATAATATAGCCACCTATCCGATAGTGGCGAGGCAAAGCTCCCGGCGGTTTATTGAGAGAAGTAGCAGACATAAAGGGCTTATTGTCGACTATCGGAACTTTCAAAAATATAGATACAGCAAATATATACGCACTCACGACAAGGGAGTCAAGGAGGTGAATGTTCACGGGTCACGTGATACCCGTGCCACAAGCGTCGGAAACAGCACGTGATGTGAACCTTTCTGAACCCGTAACTATCCATCGATTATACTCCATATACTCAATATAACTTGTCGTTGACCCATTAAAGCATTGGAATTTACGCATTGCTCCTTGGCTACCCTTGACTCCCCTCCAGTACTGCCTCCTCCATTGTCGTTCGAAACACCACCCAGTGTGAACAACTTGAAAGCCCAGATCGAGCATTGGGTCATCTAGCACCTGCTGAGGACCATAGAGTAAAAGGTTCATTATGAGAATCATCTCTACGGGCCAATAGCCTCCTTCCTTGCATCAATATTTCCAACGAGGCGGCGATATATGCTAATCCCACAAGCTATACTTCGTAGAGCTATGAGTCAGTAGCAAAAAACAGAGGTAAAAGCAAATAGAAAAATAAATTTTTTGAGCATTTCATGGGATCCTCGAGCAGAATCTGAGGTGAGGACGTATTAACTAGGAGTGTCTGGGCCCCTGAGCATTTGCATTATGACTAACCGGATTTTCCAAATTTCGCATCTGGGTACAAAAGCTCAGAGGGCTTCCGGTTACGTGACGGAATGTCTATAGTCGTATATTCCTGTCAAGCCGTCCTTTAAACTTTCGGACCACTGTCAGGAACAACTCAGAGTAGTATTATTGAAGTTGCATTCAGAAGGATATGTTTTCGGGGATTTGCGCAACCAAAATATTCTGGTAGACGAGTCAGGCGGTAAAGTTGATCGATTTTAATTGGTGCGGGGAGTATGATACTGGAGAAAAGAGTAGTTTGAATGGCGTTTCAGAAGAGGTACGAAAGAAATTGAAAGGACATCTTAAACCTAGACCCGAGCCTTATACCCAATATCCTCTCTATATCGATGGGTTCGATTAAATGGGCAGACGGTGTAGGACCGCTGGAAGCTATTTTACCTGGACACGACTGGTTTATGTTAGAAAGGTTGAGTTAGGTTTTGAAGATGTTTATGACTCCTTTTTTTCCATACCGTCTTTACTGCATACTGTCTATGATCTAGTTATGCAATAAAGACTAAAGTCGATCAAAAAATGATTTTTTCGACCGACTTAAAAAACTGAAATCTAACAGGGTCTAATGAAGTACCTGGTATTCGAAACCAATATTTGATGGTACTGGTACTGTCAATGAATTGATAACCACTTGTGGCTGTCAGTTTCAAATGTTCTCTTATTCTAAAGTACACTCACACCAAATCGTTTATGCGAATCGAAAAACCAGGCAAATGATTTATCGCCAAGATTATAAAACAATGTTATATTTTTTCACATATACAGATGAAAAATAAAGACGCAATCTTCTATATGTTAGTTGAGGAGGAACAGTTGACAGCGCGACTACAAGCTTTTTCTAACCGTCGCATCTGAAGTTCAATCTTTTTTTTTGAACGTCAGGTGCGCAGCATTTACATGTAATAGTTTCGACTATATACACTAATAATATAATCTTCTCTTGCTGTATTTTCGTTGTCGCAATCTACACATTGCTATCTTAATCATTGACATTGATAATGGTAACTGTCCCCAATCGTTGGTTTCTGATATATATTAGCCGTAACACCCATAACTTTAGCGATAGGGAGACGCTTCATCGACATAAATAATCCTTAGCTAATAAGTCTTACCACTTGTCGACAACCTGGCTTCAACAGAAGACTCGTTTTATTCAAAGATATTGAACCCCTTGTCTCTAAAAGCAACAACTTCATCAAGTAATTATTTGTTATTAGAAAAACAAAAATATAAAGTTATAAAATATAAGCAAGGTTGCATATTTCTTTACGCCGACCCCCTTCTTGTACTTATCTCTATCCAGTACCATAATAGGGATAATCTGTCATCGGTAAAACCACAAAAGTTTTCCTTCTAATCATCACTGGACGAGTCATCTTTTGGTTATCTGGCTTAGGAGAGTTACGTAGATACGAGAAACTCTTGGAGCGGCGTATTCGTCTAAAGGAGTCTTCTGGTTCAAGCAGCACTTTACGCCTGTGTTTAACCGGTGATCTAGTTAACGGTGGTGGAAGATCCGGCATGTGTCCTAGCGCATAATGTTCAGCAAAGGTCATATCAGAGGGATAAAATGGTCTTCCTTTCCCCCAGTGCCACCCGATTCCTTTGCATCCAAACTGGAGCATATCACATACCTGCCCCATATCCAAACCCCAAGGCGCGTCTTCACCAACAGGCAAAACCATGCCATCCACAATCAGTTCCTCAACTTTGAAAAGACTTTCCCACAGTCGTGCTACACCTATTCGTGGAAAAACACCGCTGACACTAAGTCTTTTCAAATGATGGGGGGTGGAAGGATAGCGAATTGGGGTCACCCTACTCCGATAAAACAATGGCCAAGCGTTTTCCTCGGGTTCTGTGAATGTGTAATCTATATGCACGTTTTTAACAGTCTTTGGCATAAAATGTGGAAATAACGCTCGATAGGGATCTTTAAACCAATCGTTTTGAATGTTAATGAAGAGGTCTGTGAGATTGGGAAATAGCGCTTTGAGGTGAAATTGCTTCCCATTGTTGAAATATGCAAGACTATCCTCTGGATACATCATCTTTTGCATTTCTATGCAGTCAACATAAAACCGAAAAGACCTGCATCGTGTATTAGCCGGATGAGAAGGATGAAACCTTCGAATGTGCGATATATAATATTCGTAAAATCCTCGTGAGGTAAAACTGATGTCCTGCGGCGAGACTTGATGAAACGCCGACGCGATGTCTTTGCAGACCAGTGGCAGGCGATTCATCAGGCTAACCTGTTCGATCTCATTAGGTGCGGATGCCCATACTAGAACCATAATCTCTTGGAGCAATTCAGGTGGCAGATGCAAGATGTACGGCTCTCCGTGCCCGATATCGGACAATGGTAATTTGTGGCAACCTACATAAGACGGTGGGCCACCCAGGTTAAATTTGAACCCCAAGAATTTCCAAAAGGTGGCAAAGTCGTTCGTCAGTCTAAATACCAAAGAAAGAAAACAGAAGCCTAGAAAAAGGAAGCCGAGCATTAATTTGAATGAAGTGGGTAGTTGACTTTGACTTGACTGAGAAAGTGTTACTAGTAGCTTGAATGCTTGTACTAGTAGGCTCAGGCAAACAGTTTCACCGTTGCCACACGGATTGTCACTAACGCGACATGTGACATTTGACATTGGACGATGAGCTTATATTTTGTCGAATCTGTAAGCGACTGGGACGAGGGCATACTAAACCCCAAAACTAGATGTAAGTATTCAAACATGTCAAAATAATAGAAATCGCGTCTTATCACACTATTCGATAGAATATTAGGAAAGTTGAGATATACTTATCACGTTGTAATTGGTGTCGGAAACATAATACGACACTTGTGTGGGTATGATATCTAGGTGTGTTGAGCCCTTGAGCCGCTTGGGCAATAACGGTTGAAATACAATTCGGGGTGTCAATTCTCAAAAATACTTCGATTACTTATTTCAACGTATGTATTACTATGTTGGATTTTAGGTAATAAATTCCACTTCTCTTTATATGCTATTTCCTAGTTGTATTTGCGGCTGCTACTGCTACTTTACGCTTCCCAGGTTCCCCTAACCCGGAGGCAAAATCTAGGTGCACGCTTTTGTATGAACAGGACATTCTCTTCTCAGACTTTGTTGATTCTCCGTCACTTCCTTCCTTCGCGCACGACGCTCACGCTCTTTTAACATCAACACATTGCTAATACAACAACAAATTGTCAACCACACATTGCTATTAACACATTGCCAACGTATGCACCCCTATGTATAATGGTTCCACGACTGGTCTTGCGAACGCGTGAAAAGTTCCAGCGCACGTCACAACGAGTCAGAGAAGTAGGTATACTTGATAACGTGTTAGAATGTTACTTATAGGGGTGAAAGTGGTACAGAGGTTTTAAGGTTCGCCCGACAATTTCGGTGGGCCTTCAAGTAGGTTCCGAAATGGCTAGTAGTTTGCCCGTAATCCACTCGGTCGTTAATTTACTCAAGTCTATCCTAGACTTGATTGAAAAGGCTGTGGTAAGTACATTGTCTTTACCCATATGCTAGTAATATACTTCTCTCCGTCCAGGAAGCAAAGGCTCTCCTACTGTCAACCTCGGAGCACTGTGAAAAGTTGCTCTCGGTTTTAGAAAGGATCCCGGCCATTTTCATCGTTCTTCCAGCTGTTCAAGAACAGCTTTCGAATGTTGAAAGGTGTGTCTGGGTCTTATTGGTATTTTTGTGTACTGAACTTTATGGGCTAATATAGATGCCTTCGAGAAATGGAAAGGAATCTAGCTTTCGTGATTACTGCCGGCACAGTTTCGCAATGGATCTCGTTATTATCGACGACGAAGAAGATCGAAATGTGGGAAGGAAAACTCCGACGGTCCTTTGAGGTTTTGGACGTATGTGTTCAGCGCTATTTGGATTTAAGATGAAATAACCCTCTTGTATGTAGCTCACGTTCAATGTCCAAATCGCAGCAACGGCCGTCGAAACAAGGAACTTACAAAGGGAGGTCCATAACTTGTTGCGAGAACTTGCCATGGAACAAAAAATAACTCAAGCTGCAGTAAAAAACGCGGTCAGTTGCTCTTTCATTACGCTAGTTTTTCTATTAACAAAACCCCAAGAATGATGACGTTACAACATGCCTTCTCTTTCTGGTTTTTTTTAAGCGTCTCAGTCGGTGTTTTTGTATTATATATTTTTATTTTTATTGTTGTGTCTGATTCGGAGCCATATCCAACGTTCAATTTCTACGAACAGGATTTCGCTCGATACCCGACTTAATATGTATATTCCTTTCCTTTAGAGATACCTAAAATAAAATATGCAGTAAAAAAGCTGGCAAGCGGTTCGCGAACCGAAGCTCCAGAAATGTATTCTCTACCAAAGCTAAAGCTTCGGTAATTATACCAGGCCCTTTTGTGCCGGCAAAGAGGCGCCCGAGACGAAGTAGTACGCGTTGACTCGATATGCTTCAAACCAACCTAATCCAAAATGCACACGCAGATCTTATTTGCGACGCGTCATACAACTTTTATGGAACTCGTCTTGCTACAGGTGGTCTCGACCAACGGTAAGTTTTGAAAATAAAAGAGTGATACTAAAATCTTTAATTCTTTTTTCTCTCTTTCCACTCAGCATTAAAGTTTGGAGACTAGATGAACAGTCAGGTGAATGGAGCGTAGAAGACGAATGGAAGGTTAGTTTTTAGACATCATTGAGAAAAAGTGTTATCATCTTTTTTTTCAATTTCTCTTTCTAATAGAAGCGTGTTTTTTTTTTATTTACTTTTTTTAGGCTCATGATGCAGCAATATCACGTTTGGCATGGGCACACCCTCAACATGGTCAACTGTTAGCATCTGCGTCGTTTGATAGAACAGTGAAAATCTGGGAACGAGTGGGTGATGTTGGGACTAACCCTGGAAGCTTTTCGGGTGTGGGTTCTGGAGCCGGAGCTAGTTCAGACAGATGGGTCGAGCGTGCCCTGTTAAGCGAAGCCAAAGGCAGCGTGCGTTGTGTAGAGTGGGCACCCACGGCTTTCGGAATGAAGATAGTGAGTCGTATAGGGTTTGATTTTAATAACTTTACTTAAAGTTTTTTAAAAGGCAACAATCGCATCAGATAATCACCTTCGTATTTACGAATGCCTTGAATCGGCTACTGCAACTGCTCCAGGTGGATCTGGAGGATCTTCAACTGGTCTTAATGCAGCTGGAAACCCTTCAGCAGCGACACCTCCGGATTCAGTACTCGGTATTAACATGTCTACGCCAGGAGCTCCTGTAACAACACCAGGTCCATCTCAACCCTGGGCACTTACATGGTCACTTATAGAAGATATCGACGTATCTGCAATGCCTTTATTCACAATTTTGCCTACTACTGGTGGTGAACCAGCTTCTCCCGCTCCCGGACAAAGTGTTCCCCTGGCTACTACTACTGGATTGGGAGGAAGTGAATTTACAACAGTATCAGGATTTGATACCACTGCTAGTGTTTCGGCAACTGCAACTACTAGTGGTGGTGCTGGTAGCTCTAGTCCGTTTATTGGAGGAAAACAAGTTTTGGGCTCTACCGCTACAACTCTTACATCAACGAACGCTGGAAGTGGGAGTAACATAGCAGCTCTCGGTAACTCCTCTTTTGGTCTCTCTTCACAAGGCGGTTCTGGTATACCCAGTGTTGTTGCTCCGACAGGTGGAAGTCCTGGAAATACAGTCAACTCGAGCTTTGGTGTTTTGCTTGGTTCTCCCCCAACAACATCCGCTTTTGGTGGACTAGGTGGTGTAACTGGCCTTGGTAATGTACCGCCAGTGAGCGGTTCTTCTTCGGGAACGGTTCACACATCGAAAGTTGGTAATAGCACGGTTTCAAATAGAGAAGCAGATGGTGGATGGGATCTAAGTTGGTGTAAAGATCCATATTGGGGTGAAGTTTGCGCGGCTGTCGCTGGTGGTAGTGGTATTATTAAAGTGAAAAAAAAATCTATTTTCCATTTTGATTGTTTGTTTAACCCTCGCTCTAGATTATTCAGTTACAAGCAGGTCAACGTCCTCGGGGTGTTCTATTTCTAGACCCTCGTCCTTCCTCGAGCGGTAGTGGCGAGACATTAAACTCTAGAGGAGCCACTCCAACTTCAACACCCCATCTCCGAGCTCAACAACCGGGATCTCAATTCCTATCTCCACATCATCCAACATCAGCGGCGGCAGCAGCGGCCAATCATTCCAAACCGGCTTCACCTAAACCTTCATCACTTGCCACAACATCTATATCATGGGCTCCTTCCTGTGGGCGATCGTATCATCTAATAGCAGCTGGTTCAAGGGATGGGAAAGTACGAATATGGAAAGTTCGTCCTCCACCTCCCAAGATTTTGGATGGTGAAGATGAAGATGAGACTGATGCCGATGCTGATGAGTATGAAGACGAGCAACGATATGGAGGAGGAGGAGGACCTAATAATAACAACAAAACTAGTTGGTCAGCGAGTATTGTTGCTGATTTTGAAGATCATGCATCTGCTGTTGGGAAAGTTGCATGGAATATTACTGGGTTATTTTTTTCATTATCCGTCTTAGATTGATATCTCATCTTTTTTTTATTTAGGACTGTCCTTACTTCTGCCGGTAACGACGGCCGTGTCAGACTGTGGAAATGTACGTATGGTAACGTGTGGCGTCCGATGGGTTCTTTAGATGTTATTCAGAGTGATGATGTTATTGATGGAGACAGAATGGAGGAATAATTTGATTTCTTATATATATCTTTGTTGCTTTCACATGTCATAAAAGTTAATGGCCGATTCTTTAACATATATTTCTATTTTAAAGCATCATCAACTCCTTTGTCTTTTCCAGGAATTTATCTGGCTCGTCCCAATGCAACTTGACGCAACAAATTAGTTTATTGTAAAAGCGAAACTATTTCTCAAGAAAGCACTTACAAAATGATTTCCTCCTTCAACACAAATCGAATCATAAGGCCGAACCCAACGTCCTTTATTTTCCTCATTTATACGAACTACCCATCTCTCCGTTTCTCTTAAACTGAATATAACCGACCAAGCTGTTTCGCTACACCAAAGAGATCTAGCTGGAACATTTGGCCATGCAGGCGGTGCCGGTGAATCATCCTGTTGTGTAAACGCATGTCGTAAGATGTCTGTATTAACTTGCGGATCGATTCTAAAAAAGAATATATCTGCACGGAGGGATGGTTTGTTGTCTATGATCGCTTCACGTTCTTCATCTGTGAATTGGGAATAGCTTGAGGGTTTGGTGGTGGATGGGGTAGTTTGGTTTAATAACGTTGGGTCACCGGTAGCGATACCTTCTGGTGGATGGTCGAAATATGAACTAATCCAATGACAGAAATACGTTCCTCGTTCTTCTTTAGGTACTGATTCATCTGCTAAGGGGTGATAGACGTCTATTGGAGGTGTGAATACTACCGTTGTCTCTGTAAACAGAATTCATTAGTTTGACCATAAAAAGGGAGAGAACAGGAGAGAAGTTCACCATAAGAGATATAACTTCGGAAATACGGTGTGAGCTTTTCAACAAGATCCGGAAACCTATTTCCAAAAGCAAGCACCGAAAACCCTTGTAAATTTCCTAACGACCACCCAGATAACGAAAACCCTCCACCGCCGGTGCCGCTGTTAGGGGGTATATTATTCTTATCAATAAACTCTTTAATAAACTCCATAATCTCTCCAGCTCTTTCCGTAAAAGTTTGAATTCTTTGTTCAGTAGAACCATGAGTGACAGCTTTAATATCTTCAGAAGTCAATAATGATGAACCATGATAATCTCTTCTTGTAATCGCTACGAATCGAATGTTGTATTTATGAGCAACTGCAATGGCGCGATTGAAAATGGGAGAATGGAATGAATGCCCATGTAACATGAATAATGTGATATAAGCCTGTTGCTGAGTGTCATTTGCCAGTGGATCGCCGGGTGCACCGCTGTCAAGATAAAATAGTGAAATACCGGGTTTGACTTCAAGAGTAGGCATTTGGAGAGGGAAATCGTGGGGTTCTCCTGCATATTATACTGGAGTTTTAATAATAAATGATTCATGAGCCTGGGACCGTAAGGCCATATTCATACCAAGCTTATACTAAATTAGTAAACATTCTTCGCCGATTCCCAAAGTCATCCTGTTAAATCTTCATCCCGAATTGGGTGGGTGCCCGACATTTTTTTTAAATAGAAACAGAGTGCTTCCTTTCGATCGAACACTTTTTAGGAGCATGTGTGTGTATACATCGACATGAGAAATCTAAGAGGAAGAAAGCACGGACAATCGAAACGTCAAGGGATCACACCAATGCTTGAGGCTCCGACAAGTCGTACATATGTTGATTAATTTTTATTCTGTTTAGTAATAATAATGACAGGTTTGGATGTATACAAAGGATACATGTAGTACACTACATACTACAACACTGTTACGCGCATAAGGTGAGAGAAGAAAAAAATATGAAAAGATAAAAAAAAAATTGAATGAGTGAAAGTTTTTCATGGATTAATTATCCCATAATTCCACCAGTAGCACCCGTAGCAGCAATACGCGAAGAGGCATCACTCTGAGTTGTGCAGGCAATACTCGTACCAGGTTTGTTAACGAGAGGAAGAGCAAAGCATTGAGTTCCACCAGCGCATTGCGTTACAACAAACTTGCCGCTGACACACTAAAAAATGGGAGGATCAATATACAATACAGGGTATTGAGAAAATTACATACTTGAGCAAACCCGCCATCAACGCATGCATCTTCACCTTCAGTACAGGAGGAATCAGCAGTAAGGCTAGCAAAGTTGGAGCTGGGTAGAAAAAACGAGTAAGCTTAGTAGAACGATAGGAGCAAGAGGTTTTGGGAAAGACATACTTTTGACCTTGAGCTGCTTGGCCATTTTGGAGTTGGAAACCACTTGAAGAGGTAGATGGAGTGGGAGTGGCGGCATTATCGGCAGGTGCAGGATTCGAAACAGCAGACGGAGTAGTACTGGGGGCTGTGGCGGGAGCTGAAGACGCACTCGAGCTTGAACCTGAACCAGTAATTCCTCCAGTAGCTCCAGTAGCGGCGATACGAGCAGCCGCGTCACTTTGGGTCGTGCAAGTAATACTTGTACCAGCCTTGTTAACGAGAGGAAGAGCGAAGCATTGAGTACCACCACCGCATTGAGTCAATACAAAGTTGCCATTGACACACTATCAATACATTAACCTCAGACAAATAGGGAAAATGGAGGCAAACAAACTCACTTGAGCAAAGCTGCCACCAACACAAGCTTGTGATCCTTCAGTACAAGAAGAACCGGAAGTCAACTGCGCGAACTTGGCACTGTTGAGAGAAGTAAGATTAAATCATTTCAGTTACCATCAAAATCAAGATATCCACTGATGTGCTTACTTTTGTTGCTGAGCGGTCTGACCGTTACTGAGCTGGAAGTTTCCGCTAGATCCGCTGGATGCAGAAGAGGAGCTGCCGTTAGAAGTTTGTTGGGGTGGTGGGAAGCTGGTGTCGCCTGCATCACCAGAAGAGCCTGAATCAGAGTTGGATGCGGAGGAGGAACCATTGGAACTCTGCTGAGGTGGTGGGAAACTGGTGTCGCCGGAGTCACCGGAAGAGCTTGAGTTAGATGCAGAAGAGGAACTGTTCAAAATTATGGTCAGCTATGATAACGTATACCAAACGGCAATATGTACCTGGCGGCGGGTGAGGCAGAAGAACCCGAAGAACTAGCGGGAGTGCCTGGACTCTGTATTAACGTCGAAATCTGTACACCATCCGGAATAGGACCGCTGGGGTTTCCAGGACAAGAGCCCAGAGGACTAACAGGGGCAGAGAGACCGAAAGGAATGGTGCCCGGTTGACCTACTGTTGCACCATTCGTGAAGGTGTTTTGATTAGAACCTTGGAATTGACATTGGAAAAACCCGTTCAGTTCTTGATTTTTAGGGGCACTCTGACAGTATATAACGGCGACACTGTTTGGGCTATTCCTTGGTTGCTGAGCAAAGATCTGAGCAGCGGTTATCATGGCTTGATTATTGTTCAGAGTCTTGGCAAGGTCAATCATGCTATCAGCAGAATCCTGTTGACCACAAGCATCTGCAGCTGCAAGTAACTGAGCAGCAGCATTAACAGCAATGGGATTACACTGAGTTTCTCCACCAGCAGAGTTACAAGCGTTTTCCCATGGTGTAACAGCGTCAATAGTAGTTTGAGCGATACGCTTGCTCAAATATGGTGCTGCGGAAGCGGATGCCACAAGGAAGAAAAGAGAAGCAAAACTACTGGAGAATTGCATTTTTGTGTGGTGTAAAAGGTTGTAAAAACAAAAAAAACGTCAAGTTTTAGGAAGAATTCGTTAAGAAGTGAAAGAGGAAAGCACCGGGCTTAACTGTAGTTGGACTGAGAGGAGAGGGGAAGTTGTGATAAAGACATCGATTTGAATTCAGCTGCATTTATATAGACGTTTTCGGGCTGCTGTGGAGTCCATTTGTTGAGACGCCGGACGAACAAAGAAGAAGACTTGGATACGGACAATTGAATGAAATGAAATCACGTGTCCCTCTGATGGTGAATATGTTTGTTGTGTCCGTTAATTGGAAAAAATCTAAATGGACCTTTATTCTGAGCTGAATGATTTCCACATGGACGACAAGTTTGGATGAATCAAAAGTTGTCATATCAACGCTGCCCACCACCCTGAACCCGGGTTCATTAGAAAATCTGTGGAGGGTGGAATCAAATCTTTTTTACCCCATTTATATCTCCGCTAGTGCTGTGTACATAGAACATTCTTACCATGCTCGTTACCAAAAAGACTTGATCGCAGTTTGACCGGGAACCGCCTTAAAAATATAAAAAATCAAAAGTCTTGTCGGTGAATGATATTGATTTGAAGTTGCATGGTAACTAAAAAGTAACTCCGCGGTTGCCAGTTTATGATGATCCATTACTATTAATGCTACTTAGTACTTATCCCTTCATGCACCCTTTCATATCGAAACAACCTGGATAAAAAGACTACTAGGATACGTTCAAGCTAAAAAAAACATTGAATAGGGAACTGAATTACACCCACCCTCAAGGATTCGATTGTAGGAATGCAATTAAAAGATTCCAAAGCGACGCAGGGTCGACTTGTCCTGCTCGTCTTCGGGCTTAGCAGCCCCGCGCTCTTAAAAGCACCTATGTAATAGTGTAATAGTGGTATTAAGAAGATCATGGATATCGACATCGATATCGTTGAACATACCCTTTCAACGTCCACTGAAACCGGTACTATCGGCAAAAAATCAGTTGAACTGCAACCACTGATCATCCAAGATGACACGACATTACCACCACCAAAAATATCACTCTTCGGATTGATTCTAGTTATACTGTACGTCTTTTTGTTCAGATACTCTTCGTGTCTATTCTCAAGTCTTACCTAGGGGACTGTTTGTGTCTGTGCTCCTCGTAACATTGGATCATACAATCGTATGCACCTCCGATCTATATAACTAATCTAGAGGAAGTAAACCACGACTTTTCTAGGTAGCGACAGCACTTCCTAAAATTGTATCCAGTTTCTCCGCGCTGCAGGATGCTACATGGATCGTAACTGCATGTAGGTCCTCCTTTTGTGAAAGCATAGACCACAATGTCTGGATATATATTATTTCTAGACTATTTAGTTCAAGGAGGCTGTATGTTAACCGTTGGCCAGATACTACGACTATCCTCCAAGAAAGCCGTTTTCCTTTTCTCCATTGCAATTTTTGAAATCGGTTCGCTCATATCGGCGTTGAGCCCGTCAATGCCTGTGCTAATTTTGGGACGTGCCATCTCGGGCTGTGGTGCTGCCGGGTTCGATACACTATTCCTGTTCTCATTACTGCAAAGTCTAATCTAAGGCTGTGTTCAAGGATTCAAGTTACAGTGGCGGTTATCAACAATGATGTAGGCACCTGTACCTTCCCATTACTACGCGATACGTAACTAACTGGGGCAGATTATTCCGTTGGATAAACGCCCAATTTACTTTGCATCATTTGGGGCAATTATCGGGATTTCTACTGTGGCAGGCCCTTTACTTGGTGGTGTCCTAACAGGTAGCGTAACAAGTACGAGTTGCTTTGCCTATCGGATGAACTAAACACTTGGAATAGATAAAGTTTCCTGGAGATGGTGCTTTTGGAGTACGTATTTCAATATCTGAAATCTTCGATTATACTAAGATTTTTGTTATACAGTTAATCTTCCTGTAAGCATAGTACAATCTATACTTTGGGGTTGATTTGACCGATTAGCCTAGTGCGGTGGCCTGGCTGCTACATTGGTTTTCTTCTTTTTGAGGATTAAATCAGCGACTCGCAGAGGTCGAGAAAGGGGCTCGCAAAGTCTACTTTCTCTCTGGTTAAGGTTGAATCACTTTACCTCTTATAAAGGACTCATACATATTATCGTAACAGATTGGATTGGATTGGCGCTATACTTTTTCTAGGTGTCTTTACATGTCTTTTATTGGCCCTCCAATGGGGAGGAAATCTAAAAGCTTGGAACAGCCCCACGGAAATTACTCTGTTTGTTTTAACACCCATCTTCCTAATCCTTGTGATAGTTTGGGAAAGATATAAGGGAGACGAAGCAATGGTTCCACAGGCAGTTTATTCCCGTAGAACTAGCATTGGTTGTTCCATATCTGGGGTGAGGTTTTGATTTTACAAGGCCCCCGATGCATCGACTAATCATCATCTAGTTTATGGGCTATGTGATGATGTTGATTGCTACTGTGGGTCGTTTCTCCATGATCATTACTGGTGACAATGGCTGACTTGATGAGTTCCAACACCTAGTTCTTCTTGCCATTATGGTAAGTACAAAAACTGTTCTTTTTATTTTTATTGCCAGCCAACTATCCGGACAGGTACCAGAGTCTTGGAAGTAGTGCTACACATTCTGGTTTACGCATTCTTCCCATCCTTATTACCCTTATTATCGGTAAGTTTTCACTACAACGGTAAAGTGACTTCACGTATATACTAATACACACTACATTAGCTGCCGGAATCAGTGGAGGCATCGTTACAGTGAGAAAATCACCTGATCCCTTTGGATAATTCTTATTCTGAACTATTTTTAGAAAACAGGAAATTACTGGTGGTTCCTCTTTCTATCACCTCTCGTGACATGTATAGCGGCCGGTCTACTTTTTACTATCGATAGTTCTACAACCACGGCTCGTATTATAGGCTACCAGATATTATGGGGAGTATGTACCTCATTTTTTGGTTTCTATTATAAACTTTTTACATGGGACTGAAGTTACTTCAATTAAGATTGGGGTAGGCTGTATTTTCCAAAACGTCCTTGTGGCGATCCAGGTATGTACTTGAGTAATGATGATGATTTATGTCGATCGTGAAGTTACTGAATCTTTGGACGAAAAGGCAGAGTTTGAGGATGACGAAGAATTGGTCCCGCAAGCTTCCTCTCTCGTTGTGAGTCTTTCTTATCTTACAAATTTCGTGTCGTCTTGTACTCAAAAGGATCCTAGTTTTTCTTTCAAAACCTGGGAGGAATCGTAGGAGTGGCGTGAGTGCCTAAGTTTATTTGAGACTAGAATTCTTCAGCCATTTATTAATCAACCATATAGTATGGCTGGTAGCATCTTTGCTAACCGATTACATTCAAACTTGAAAACCTACGCACCAGGACTTTCCGACGAAGCCGAATCGGCAGTGATTAAAAGTGTAACAGCCATCATGGATCTACCTGCCTCTTTTCGACCTGGAGTGATTCAGGCGTACGCTAAAAGCCTTGCACCTGTGTTTTTGTCAGCCTTGCCAGCTGGTGTATTGGCTTCACTGAGTGCTTTGTGAGTAAAATGTGTCTTTTTTTTTCTTTTTTTTTCCAGCGCTCTGCTCACAACCGTCTTTTCAAAAGATTGATAGCGAATTATAATCTAAAAGTCCGCGGTGCAATTAATACTGTAACATGAAGAGAGAATTCTATTTATTTTGTAAAGTAACAATTTCAACGCGTTAATTTATGATACACAAAACGTTTTCACCCCCCCCACCGAGTTAACTTTTTATCCGCTCTTTTGATAACATCGAAAGTCATAATACATTATTATTATTAATCATTTACGATGAGTTTGTTCATGCTCTATGAGATTATCTTATTAGACCGTCAAAACCTGGATTGGGATTCAGTTTGGAACAATAGACTTGAAACCGACCGACGGCTGCAGACTTGGTCATTGTCTACACTCGGATTCTGTTTACCTGAGTTCATTGATAATCCCGGGCTTTCCCTCAAAATATATCCATAAACGTTCACACAAGTTGGGCTTAAACTGTTGAAATCTGGGAGGATTAGGGCCAACACGCCGCGAAGCGTACTTCAAAGGAAATGTTAGGCCGGTCGCAAGAGGTGAACCGGTGTGTCTGTGCTTAATTCCCAGATTTATACCTGATATGATTATATACAATTTTTGATCCTAATAATGGTAGGACTCAGTGCATCGATAATTATCCTGAACATGTTAATTTTTTGTAATTTACTATATACTATTTATTCGTCACATGTATTCAAATGTGATAACCTTTTTATCGTCTCTTTTGATATTTCAAAAATACTCTATCCTTGCGCCCCGGCTGACATACTTTGAAAAGTGTGTCGTATGCCGGAGGTGGAATATTTTCCAGGGGACTCCCCTTGCTGTCCACAAGTGTAAAATCGTAGGTGGCAAGTTGCACCAGTACCATTTTCATCAGCAGGATGGCAGATCGCTTGCCAGTACAAATATGCCTAGCTGCTCCCCACGCAAGAAATGTAAGACCAGCTTCTTTCCTTTCTTCAACTACTTGTGGGTCAAATCGCATCGGATCAAATTGATAGGGGTTTGGGTAAAATCTTGGATGGAAGTGCAAGTCCGTGGTGGGGTACATCAGGTAAGTTCCATGTTGTATTCGAACTCCATCGACGATTAACTCATCCCCGATGTTTTTTCTCACAAAAGTTCCGTTGAGGACCAACCGTAATGTTTCATTGATGCAGGGCTCGATACTCGGAGTTGCTCCCTCAAAGTCTTCCATATAAATTTCAGGATTTAGAGATAATTTCTGTAGTTCTTGAATAACTTGATCCTTTACATCAGGATGCTTTTCTAGGTGAACGAGAACCCATCCCAGTGTGTTGCCTGTATTTGATATAGCGGCAAAAATCAGGGTTGCGATGAACTATGGAGTATAATGTTACTAAAACGTGTCGGGCCCAATATCAATGCTAACTAACCCGGGTAATATCAGTAGGTGAGTAGTTGCCGTCAATAAGAGCTTGCAAAGTATCATCTTCTCTTCTGTCATGTCTTTTTCGTGCTTGGATAACCTCGTTAATCATATTATACATTTTGATCCCTGCCAGCGTTCTGCTAATCCTTGAAGGAGTCGGAAGCGAGGGGAAGAGAATGGCACTTGGTGAAGATCCAGCCTCCAAGTCTTTAAAAATTTGACGGAGCTTCTTGATCTTTTGTGAATCTTCACTGAACTCGACACATGAGCCTAGTCGGACAGCAAGTGCGAAGATGATCTACATTTTAAGGGTGTTAGTTCAAAATCGTGTAAACTCGTTAATCTTCCCATACCTGGTCAAGGGCATCGAATAGGTCTACTGTTCCATGCTCACCCATTGAAGTCGTCATTAGGGTGGCAGTATCTCTCATCAACTGCGGATATACTAGCACAAACAAGTGTCAAGATCAAATGGGAGGAATTGAAAAATGTCAACTTATTGGAGCTTACATCGTTTGAGAACCTCATATCGTATAAATTTGGTGATGAATCCTGACCAAGTCTGGTCACCTGGAAGTACCTTCAATGGCATTACATCGACTAACAGCGGATTCTACAAATGACAACTTCGATGAACACAAGTAAACAAGAGGTAAACAAGGCTAACAAGTAGTTTATATCCGCTTATAAAGTCAAGGCCTAAAAAATGTGCTGTTTGAGTGTGTCGTTACTCTTTCTCAATTGCTTTCTTTCTTCTTACCTTTGGAATAAAAGGCATCTCGTCCTGCAAGGCCCCGCAAGATGATTATATTGTTCTATAACAATCTCAAAGGATATATTTTAAAACTATTGTTAGAATTGACACATACCGAGCGGATTTTGAAGGCAACCATTGCGTCGCAAGCTGCTTCAATGGCCTCTGAAAGAAAGTAAGCTGGACGATAGAAGAATCTGAAAGATCCGAAGTAAACATCGTGTTTCAAATGCACAACCCCGAAGGTTTTTGTCGATGTTTCGGTCTGCCTTCGACCTTGTTTCATCAAGTAACCGAGAAAGACAACAGCAGAGGTGACCGCGGCAGCAAGGCCAGCAGTTGATAAAAGGAGATACATAATTAGCTGTGAATGGGCCACCTTACCCCCCATCAGTATATATATATGTAAATCCAAAATTGGACTTTGTTTAAATTTTTTTTGTTAATTGCACAATTTCCTAATACCCCAGAGAAGAAAAGCTCACTCGAGTCCATCTTTTGCCACGCATGGTTGTCCGTTCTTTGATAATCGCACAGCGGTTAAATCTAAGACTACACATTTGTGGCGATAAACCTTGTTAGGTATCCTGTCATGATAGTCACATCCGGCTGTACGATCGATTTCGACATTGATCGATGATTGAAACTAATATTTTCTATACGAAATACTCAATAATTTCGAAAGTTTCCTGATACTTCTAGTGGTACCTTTATTTACGTGTAAGTTAGGAATTCGTGAGAGTCGAGACGTGGACTCAGAGTCGGCAATGGTCTTTATTGCTGTTCTTAGTGTTCTAGTTCAACAGTTTTAATCAATCATATTACCGGAATATGATATTGACAAAATGTTTTGATAGAGCTTACGTTTGACTTTCTAAAAACCGGGAAAAGATGGTGGAGCTGTCAACACACCAGGCCCAGTGAGTCAGTGACCACAAGTTACCAATTTACGCGGCCGCCTTACATAATTCTGTTCAGACTACTCTGAACTTACTACCTCATCTCGTTTCCGATAACATGCGAAAGATAACTTGCATGGAGTCATGGGCTCGTGATGCTTCAATGTGGGAATTGCAAAATAACCCGCATTGTTTTGCAATTATACGGAAGAATAAGTCTGAATAACTTCAACCGTTCAACGGTTTGAGGGGGTAAAAGCCAAACAACTAAGGTGATAAAATTCCCGCTATGAAAATATAAAGTACACTGTCTCAAGTCAATCAAGAACCATTTACCAGGAGTATAAATGATAAACGTCGACCATAATGTGAACTGCTATTTATTGATCTCAGTGCCTGATCTAGCACTCGCAAATCAATCCTTTGTACAATATCACATTATGATTATGTAAGTAATTACCTACATTGATACTGTTTTCGACCTAAGGTCGTGTCTCATTTCCGAGGGGGCTGGGGCAAGGGGGTTGTAGGAAGATCCAAGTCCGGCGGCTGATTCACAAAAAGACCGGTTATAATATTCCGAGGCTGTACTGAGTTGAGGTACTCAATGAGAATAATGACATAATCAGGAATAATGTCAGCCAAACTGACCCCTCTATCTTCAATTGTGTATCAGAGGATTATTTATAAATTGGCTACTCACCACTGACCAAAATACAAACTATCAATGGAGTTATATCAATCGATAGACAGATCCGTTTTCTACACTTCTGAACTCGAATTCTATTTATTATTATTCTCAATGAAAAAAGGAGATTAATTGATTATCTAGAAGCTAGGTATCGAGTTTGAAAAGATACCATCACTCAATTCTTTGGGAAGGTATCTATCACAGTAAAAAAAAAATTATAAATAAAAATCCGCAATGAATAATAATAAACGTTCATAGGAGTCGTTTTTGTTCCTGAATAACCATATCAGCGCATTTTTCAGCTACCGCAACGGTAGCTGCTGCAAGGTGCGTGCCCAAAACATCTGGAAAAATGCTTGAATCGGCCACACGAAGTTTTTGAATACCGTGAACATGTAGGCGGTCATCTACGACCCCCGGACTTTGGGAATCATCCTCGGGAGCCATACGACATGTCGAAGTATAATGATTCGTGCTTCGACATTCCGAACGGGCGAACCTGTCGATATCCTCATCCGAGTTACTATCAGGTACATGGGCATCATCGATAGGGTATCCGTGAGCCACAAGTTGATCTTTGAGACGTAAAGAAAATCGTATTCCTCGACGCATAGCTTCACAATCATTCTCTGTAGAGAAATATTGTGGATCAATGAGAGGTGAATCAACAGGATTTTTAGAAGTTAGTCGAACGGTTCCAGTGGAGGAAGGTCTTAAGGTGACAGCGAAAAAAGAGAGGCCACCAGTGCCGTATTTTTTTGAATCAGCCCATGAGATCTGTTAAGAACCAGTTAGTATTTAAATGAAAAAGTTAAACTAGCAGCTTACAGGCATTATCTCTATATCCGGACGATTCTTAGGAAGGGAAGCGTCGAGATCCTCTTCTTTAATAGACCGTAATCGGTAAGTTTCATCTAATAAACGAGATTGAAGGAAAATAGAAAGTTCAAGGACAGGTGCCAAAAAAATGCCCATTCCAAAAAATAGATAGAGAAATAAATATTTCAGGATTACCCAGGGTCGTAGCTCTATCTGAGTAAGTGAGTCCCATACGGGCACTTTAAATTGGAGGGGTACCGAAAGGTGATCTTGCTATAAAAAAGAGTACTTTTAATACTATTTATGTGAACGGAATGTAAATGTAAAATAAAAATATTACCAAATTAGAGCCTACACCAGGCATGTCTTTTATTACTTCGATGCCGTGCTGGCGTAAATGGTCAACAGGGCCGATACCACTAAATAGATGTCAATATATTTGCAAAAGTGTATAATAACTAAAAGTTACCTCAACATAAGGATTTGAGGTGAGCCTATGGGACCGGCAGCGAGGATCACTTCCCGCTTGGCTCGAACAAAACGAGGTTTATTCAACGACGGCTGATCTTTTTTCTGAATCCAAACGCCTTCTGCACTGAGACTTGTAGCTTTTTCTCCGATAATACCAATTTTCAGCACAATTGTCCGGGTGCAGATATGCAATCGACTTTGGCGTTCTCTAACAAGTTCTGGTGGAAGGAATGCAGAGAGCGTAGAGCTTCTCCGCCCTTTCGAATCAATATTATAATGCATTTTAGTACAGCCATGAGGAGGTTCCAGGGGAGAATTAAGATCCTCAACATATGGAAGTCCAAGTGCACTTGTCGCCTGCACAATACTAAGAGGGCATAAATATTTATACTAGCCCTCACGAGTATTTTTATTTTACTTACTGACGAGTGTGTTCCCAGAAATTTTGGGGATGTGATCTATTCAACCAGGGTCCTGAAATTTTATTTCCCCTAAGTGTGGTGTTCTTTTCAAACTTAAAAAAGCCCTCCATACCTGAAACACCGTGATACTCTGATTTTTTTCCCAACTGACAATCAAGGTCTGTTTCCGACTTGATAAAATATGGTAGTAAATCATCGTAGCTCCATCCACTTCGTCCAGCAGCTGCCCAGGAGTTGAATTCTCCTGGTATACCACGAGTATAAAGCATAGCGTTGATTTTGCTAGACCCTCCGAGCGAGTTACCTCCAACTAACTCTATCGCACGATCATCTACCGATTTTTGAGGGACGGATTTCCAAACTCGTGATCTAGAACCGTCTGAGGCAAAGTGAGAAGAAAGAAGAGGGATGTTTGCCATCCAGTTATTGGAAATGTCGCCACGTTCAACGAGGAGGACAGAAGTATGAGGATCAGTTGCACTGAGTCTATTTGCTAGGACACACCCGGATGACCCTCCACCTGTAGAAATATTAATATTTAGGAAGAAATACAATAATATTCTAACGAATTACCCAGTATAATGTAGTCATAGGAGTCCGCTACAGCGTTGAAATCCGTTAAAGGATATGAGGAAGTAAATATCATTGAAAGGGTAAATAATACGTAGTACTGGAAAGTAAAGAAAAAGTGTAGGGATAGTGTTGATTTGGGCGCTGGGGGAATCCCGTCGCTTTATGTGAAGGTGACTATTCAATGTTGTCCGGGCTCTGGAGACTGGGTCTACATACTTCTATTAGTGGCACACTCGGCTAATTAGCCTCCAATCACATGTCCAATTGGATTTTGTTCATCTTTCTTCTCTTCTCAAGTTCTAGTCGATGTCACCTCTAATTAAAATAACGCCAACCTAACGATTTCGAGTTGCGGGACCTTGTCGAGTTCCGGAACGCGATCTCATATCCGAACAAAAATCTAGTGGCGTACAATAATTTTCAATTTTCAGGTCCTGTTTCACATCGAAGGCGGTCATGTCATACTAGCGTTATACGACGTATGTAATTAAATTGATCTGACTTCTAGTGAGTAGGTTAGGATAACTTTAATTATAATTTCTACAAATCAAAATGAAATATAAATACAAATTCTTACCCACGGTCTTGACACCTCATTATCATCAAAGTTCCTGATATAAGTCCCTATCTCTATCACATCTCGTGCAGCAAACCAAAGCTAAACTAAAAAAAAATAAAGTTCAAGAACAACATCCAGGAGTCATCTTAAGCGAGTTACTTCACCCGGAGTGACCGAGTCCGGAGGCATACTCCGAGTTTGAGTAGAAACATGATTACAATTTACCACTCTAAATGAATCCAAATTCTCTCAGCAACCAAATTATGGACCGTCCCAATTTATTATCCACAGAATTGAAGACTTTTCGCGAAAATTCAACCCTCATACCAAAAGTATCAGTCGTCGACATTCAAGAGGAGCCTGAGGACACAGCAACCTTACCCAAAATATCACTTTTTAGGCTAAGTCTTGTTATACTGTATGTTCTTCCAAAAAATACTGCACTTTGACAACCCAACCTCAAACTAATATATTTTGCAGTGGGCTGTTCTTATCTGTGCTTCTTGTAACGTTAGATCACACAATCGTAGGTCTACATTATTCAAGTAGGAAATAGACTCAATGTCAACGACATTATTTAGGTAGCGACGGCGCTCCCTAGAATTGCATCGAGCTTTTCAGCACTGCAGGACGCCACATGGATTGTAACCGCCTGTACGTCGGGCCACTGTAATTCCAAGTATAATTAACGTACAATTATAATACTTATATAGATTATTTGACCCAGGGAGGTCTTATGCTCACTGTCGGCCAAATCTTACGATTGTGCTCTAAAAAATCTGTCTTCCTCGTTTCCATTGCAGTTTTTGAAATTGGTTCGCTCATAGCGGCTTTGAGTCCGTCAATGCCTGTGCTAATCTTGGGACGCGCTATCGCTGGCTGTGGCGCTGCTGGGTTCGATAAAATTTTATTCTTACTGTAACGACGTCTAAAATCTCGTTTCAAGGATTCAAATTACGGTGGCGGTTATCAATAACGATGTACGGCCTCTTCCCATAATTATTATATAATACTAAACTGGAGCAGATTATTCCATTAGATAAACGTCCAATTTACTTTGCGTCATTTGGTGCGACTATCGGAATCTCCACCGTAGTGGGTCCTTTAATTGGCGGTGTCCTAACAGGTATCGTAAATATATTATTTAATACAGTTGTGAGCAACTTGACATGCTAATAGATTATAGATAAATTATCCTGGAGATGGTGTTTTTGGAGTATGTATAATTTATTTACTATTTGTCGTTTCCTGATCTATGACTGAACAAAACAACATAGTTAACCTCCCGGTGAGTTGGTTGTTTACAGCACTACTAGTACTAAGGGAGGAAAAACCAACTAGTGCGGCGCCTTGACTGTTTTATTGGTAATATTCTTTTTAAAGACCAAATCCACAACTCGTACCGCTCAGACGGAACATTCGCAGTCGAGTCTATGGCTAAGGTGAGTAACTTCATGGGCACATATAGTACGCTAAGAACTTATATCACAACAGATTGGATTGGATTGGTACTATTCTTTTCCTAAGCCTTTTTACAGCTTTTTTATTAGCTCTCCAATGGGGAGGGAACGTGAAAGCTTGGAACAGTCCTACCATTATTAGTCTGTTTGTCTTGACTCCCGTTCTGCTATTTTTTACAATCCTTTGGGAAAATTACAAGGGGGATGAAGCAATAATACCACCAACAGTTTATGCCCGAAGAACTAGCCTGGGCTGCGCTATATCTGGGGTGAGGATTTTATTCTGTAGAGTTTAAAAGTCCTGAGGCACTGTCGACTAATCGTCTTTCCCCCCTAGTTTATGGGTTTCGTGATGATGTTGATTGCCACGGTGGGGTTGGTATTTCTTAATTGATCGCTGCTGACGAAAATGCCATCTAGTTCTTTTTGCCAATATGGTTAGTAGAAGCAGAAACATTCTTTTCCTGTTAATATCAAGCCGACTATTTGTATAGGTATCAGAGTCATGGGAGCAGTGCTACAGGGTCCGGCTTACGTATTCTTCCTCTTCTTATTACCCTCATTGTTGGCAAGTTTTTCTTGCAACGGTACCATGATGATGCATCCCTTGAAAACTTATATGTATTATTACTTAGCTGCAGGAATCGTTGGAGGAATAGTTACAGTAAGCAGCATATTTGATTGCCGTCCATCATCACATATCTTCGGGGCTAAAATCTTCAAACTTTTCAGAAAATAGGAAATTACTGGTGGTTCCTCCTTCTATCACCTTTGGTAACATGTATAGCAGCGGGTCTACTTTTCACAATTGATAGCTCTACGACGACGGCTCGTGTCATAGGTTACCAAATAATATGGGGTGTACGTGCAAATTTAATTTTATAATCGAACCCACAAATTAAGGTGTTTCGTCTCTCCTAGATCGGGGTTGGCTCCTTTTTTCAGAATGCCCTTGTAGCGATTCAAGTACGTACTTAGAATCAATTATTGATTGACTGCAGTCTACGATTTTGAACAAGGCGGAGTACGCGGATAATGAGGATCTAGTTCCGCAAGCTTCTTCCTTCGTCGTGAGTCTCTCTCCTTCACATATACATAAAACTCTTGGGTATGTAAAATTGTCTAGTTCTTTTTTCAAAATCTGGGAGGGATTGTTGGAGTGGCGTGAGCATTTCTTTACTCAAGTATTAGTTTCCAAAGCATTTTTATCAAATCAAAACTATTATATAGTATGGCCGGTAGTATATTTGCCAACAAATTGCACTCAAACGTCAAGATTTACGCACCAGGTCTCTCCGCTGATGAAGAAACCGCTGTAATTCAAAGTGTAACAGCGATAATGCAATTACCTGCGTTTTTTCGACCGGGGGTGATTCAAGCATACTCTAGGAGCCTTGCTCCTGTGTTTTTGTCAGCCTTGCCAGCTGGAATATTAGCTTCACTCAGTACTTTGTGAGTAACAAGGATAATTTCATAGCAGCTAAATATTTTCCCTTGACAAGAGTTCCTTGATAGCTTGATTAAGAATTATAACTTGAAGGACCGCAAAGCAATCAGCAGTTGAATTATTATATATTCTTCACAGGATTCCGATCAACGTGTTTCCATGGACAGTTTTTTTTTGCCAATTGTAGTACACCAGACATAACTAGTGCTTCGGCTATATATTATGCTTTCCCGTCGTTAATTTTTCTCCTAACAAGTCTCGAGTAGTAAGAAGTTGCCACATTCGGGGCTTTCCCCATATTTGTTCCGGGATTTAGCTTCATTGTTACTAATCCTTGGGGCATGTGGCTTTTTTAATTAAAGTTTGAACATCTAAGATCCATCGCTACACCCGACGCGCCTCCAGGTGCCAGCATCTAAATCATTTAAAGTGATCGATCATCATTTATCACCATCTAACTTTGAAAAAATATCTATTATAACAATAGGTCTCAGTGGCCCCTTGGATCAAAGGGTCCCTGTGCTAGTTCCTAATACCCAGTGATGGGCAGACGAGTGGGTTATGAGTTCGATTGGGGAGCAACTTGAACTACGGTAGGAACCCTGGTGGGGCCTATTCTTGAAGATGGCCACATGGGTTACAGGATAATGTAGTCCCTCTGCAACAGCCCTCTATGTAAAAAAAAAGAATGAGTTCAATGACGTTGTCGACTCGACTCTTCTGGCCACATTTACATACACTCTATACTAACCTTTCATGGACTAGGTAAAAACTACTTTCTAATATCAAAACGTTGATTGTAATTATTGCGCCACACCAAAATGACAATAGTAGCATGTCTTCTTCAGGCTTCACACACAATTTTTATGTAACGTATTCACTGACAAGGGGCTATCAAAACGTTAACCGTTATCAAAGAAGACTACAGGTAATTTTATTACATGTGTCGGATCTTTAGATATACATCTGATTATTCGGTATCATCGTTCTCTTTCTAAGTCAAAGCCCTAATGAAACGTGGGCTTATTGGGTTCAATGAAACTCGACTATATTCCTTGGTTAACGAATCCATTTGTTCAATCAGGGGTTTGATAGATTACTCAAACATAACTTAATTCGATTGAAGGCTCAGGCCCACGAGTTAGTCTAAGTACGGAATTTTTGGCGACAGCTGGTTTGACTCTCCGATTGGAAACCACAACCACAATTTTTATAATGAAACACGGATAGGTCTAACAGCTGAGGCGACGAGTCTGTTCTTTGTTTATCGGTGGCCACCGGCACGAACTGAGGTTTACGGTCGGTTCCTATAGATGCCCGAAGTTTGAAATTAGAATTTGATCAAGGTTATCACTTGACATCTTCCAAATTCTCGAGGAATTACTAAATACCGGTGACGGTTAAAAAATTATCTTTTTAAAAGGAAACCTGTCACCAACTCCTGCCAGTGGACCCGCCCGCCTATTCACGGTATAACACTCTACTAGTAGTCCAATCCCCTCCAACCTCTATCATTCTTTTTCCTAACCTTTTGAAAGATGAACGTTAACGGAACATCTATCCCATTTCCCAACGGAAGCTCAGTTGAATTCCCCCCGCCTGGAGTGGAACCCCATATCAATCTTGTCCCTTTAATTGGGGCATTAGAGATTTGCCTCGTAATTGCATCCGTGTTGGTCCAAATTTTTTCTTCGTGTGTCTTGGTTAACAGCCCCCTCTGATCACATGGCAAGCAGCTTATACGGAATTACTTTGCTTCAAACAATACACTATGTATGCCCCCTCCCTACATTGCTTTTATCAGGCTAATAAACTACCCTATCACCAGTATCGGTTATATCCCAAGGATCCATTGCGGCTAAAGATTTTGGTAGGTTGTTTCGGTCTTTTGCTCGACGTTACGTATGTAATATATACCGATTACGAAACAGGTTGGATTTTTATGGTAATAGGGTTATACCTAACTCGCCCACAGCAGAAAAACCCTCCCTTTACTAATTACTCTCATAATTTAGTTTATTGGACACCACATCCACAGTTCTCACTGCTCATGGTGTATTTACATATACCATCCTGGATTTCGGAAACCTTGCAAGAATTGGTGATTTGGTATGGTAAGTATTAAGAACTGGTATAAACTATTATGAACAAAAAAAAAAACCTCTGATTACTGCAACCTCCTTTAGGAGCATCTCGGTGAGATAAATTATTATTTTTTCGACTAATTACTGCTAAAAATCAAATTATCTAGTCAGAGCCAATAGTGACGGTAAGCCCACTCTAGCTTGTCAACAGCCAGTGTGTCGTCCTATGAACCTGACGTTTCATGTAAAACCCTCATAGGCAACGATAAGCCTGTCGGTACAATGGTGTGTGTCAATTCCATCAGTCAATACTTTAACCGATTAACTGTTTTTCATAGGTTTTTAATCCATAGAATTTATACTCGTAAGGGTATTCCTCCAAAGCGCAAAAATTCTATTACTGACCCCCCCTCCCCCAACTTTTAGTGAGACGCACTTGGGTTTGGTTTGTGGGTGTGCTAGTGAGTATATATGTTATATTTACACCAAAAATTAAAACTCGCCCTAATATCGTCAACCTAGTGGGTGTTAACACTCTTTCCATTTTGTAAGTTATTAGTGAATGAAACATACTTGAACATTGCTTCTGACTCGGAACATTTGAGTATAGCTGTAGCAGCTGGTAAAACTATTATTTTTTTTCCACCTTCATGCATAATGCTGACCCTTATTAATTGAAAGTAACCATATATACCATGTTTGTGTACTCTTTCTAACGAAACATAATACTTAAGGAGAGGTTAATTGCAGCAACCATGGCCTCCAAACTCTCGGGGCAGTTAAAGAATTGCACGTAAGCTGTATTATTATTATTTAATAGTGTCCACGATTTACTTATGCATTTATTTAGTGGATGGCAATAGCGGGAGCCGGGGGTGCAAGCGGTATCGACCTTATAATCGCAGTCAGTACTTGGTACGTATTATCCACAAGCAAGACAGGTATTCGCAGGTAATAAATAATTTTAATTACTTTCCTTTTTTCAAACTTGAGTTTTTTTACCGACTGTTTATTTATATAAGGACCGATCGGCTAGTCAACCGTATTATTTTTTATGCCATAACTAGTGGTTTGACGACAACGTAAGCTTTCAAACTAATATTGACACCTGAAATTACTGACCATCCAATCATAAAAATATAGTATGTTGCATATTGCCGAGACGACTTCTGTATGTGTGGTAACCCATTACAAGTGCTATAATGCCTTTATCTTTAACTGGAAAAATAGTATCTCGTAGCAAGTGATAAGCTTATTTTTCAAGGCATTGGCTTTACCGAGTCAAAAGGTTTGGGGAAACATATTTCTTTGTAGAATTTCGTATTCACTCTTGTTAACTAATAGCCTACGTCAACACCTTGCTAGCCAGTTTGAACGCGAGGCAATATTTTAAAACCCTTGAAATAGCCAATTCGACGATATTACCTACCCGCGTTGAATTTCAAAGGCCTCAAAATATATCAATCACGGTCGAGTCTGAAGAACACTCCCATACGGTGGGTCTATGTTTGTTTCTTGAATATCAACATGCTCCTTATTACTGATTGATAGGCTAATTCGACGCACACTCAATTGGAAGAAGATAAGTCAGAAATCTTAAATTAAAAGTGTGTTCTACCATAAGAGAATCATTTGGTTCAAAGCACAATTACCGGTGTTTTTTTCCTTTAAATTTCTGAATCCCCTTGCTCTCGAACGTGAAGCGATGTGTCATATATTTTTATATTGCCTTTTACTTCAAGAATGTTTGATGATATTATGTCTAAAGAAATTATTTATTGTCAATTTGTATTTTTTTGGGATACTTGATAAAATTTGTGGACACACCCTTTCATTCTACTAATACTTCTCGTCGGGTCTGGCGAATTCCGACCGGCATCGGTCCATTGGAAGAAGATCAAAGAAATTCGTGTGATATTATTTGGAAAAAAGATGAGCCAATACTTTGAGGATATTTGCTCACCAGCTGAATACTTTTGAGAGGTTTATATGCTGTATCTTTACAAATTATCTTTTCGGAATTCGGAACCCGGATTCTTGATTGGATCGAGATGACCCCAGAAGATTTGGATCCATGAGTATATACTAATATAAATATATCATATTGAAGCCTTAGCATCCTGGTCCTAGTAAATGTTGAGAACTTTTGGAACCCGTGACTTGGGCCGCATTGACAATCTTTGGCTTATTCTCACTTCATCATCATCATGCATGGCCTCACAGTCACCGTTAACGACCATATCTTGGATTTTTATTATCTAGACAGTGGGATACCTGAGAACGATAAAACTTACACAACTGTGATCTTATTTCATGGCCTGGCCTTTCACAGCGGTCGGTATACCCATTACTTGATATAAACGTTCTCAACTTGTATGGGTTTTTTTTTTAGGTATATTCAGTAAAGCAATTGCCTTGGCACCTAGTAAAGGAATTCGATTGATATGTGTGAATAGACGTGACTATGCCGATACGACCTTATTCTCTGCTGAAGAACTGGGTATTATAGCCAATGGAGATAAAGAAGCTCGACTTAATTTTATAAAAGAGAGAGCATTGGAATATAGCACACTTGTGACGGAATTGATTGAAAAATATTCAATTCCTGCTCCAGATGTTGACAAAACTCGTGGTGGAATAGCTTTGATGGGATGGTCATTTGGAAATACGGTCCCTTTGGGTATAGCTTCTGCTATTGAGACATATCCACCTTCTATCAAGGAGATCCTACAGAAATATTTGATAAAGATTATAATCCATAGTAGGTTGTTTACCTACCTTGAAGCGACAATTATTAATTCATAATTATTCAGATGCACCGGCTGTCGCGTTAGGAATTCCTCATCCATCTGATACCAAGACTTACCCCCCTTACGCTGACCCCAACATCCCACCCGAAAAGCGGGAGGACGCTTTCATGCATTGGGCAAGTGGTTATTTCGATAATGGAGACTTGTCTCTTCAAAACGTTCATGCTCTACCTTATGACGTGTTCCCAACCGAGACAACATTTGCACACATGTCAATTGATGAACGTGCTTCAACAGTGGATAGCCGACCAATGTTTCGTTCAGAAACTATTCTAGGCGGCCGATTCCAGAACGAGTTTTTGGAACAGACTCGAAGGACATTATGTGATCATACTCTGCGAGTCTCATTACCTCTCATGGAAGTGCGATTATTGTATGGCGATTCCGTGAGTTGGTCGATCGTGTACGCAGTGTGGGAGGTTGAGAAGATGGCGCGAGAAGCTGATGTGAGAACAGTCGAGTCTATTGTCCTCAATGGTAAAAATACATTCGTGAGTATTTCTTCGTCCGCCAGGGCGTCGCTGCTTCTCCTTTTTTTTTGTTGAACGGAAAAATTATACCAGATGTTTTGGGACCATCCGGATGAATCGCTGAACGCGTTGGTTTCTTTATGCCAGAAATGATATAGTACAGGTACTTACTTGATTTGAAACGTTTTTTGAGCCATGTGATATCATTTGAAAGTTTTTGGTCCGGTCGTGTATAGTATATCAAATCCAAATGAGACAGAACAATAAGAAAAAAATGGTTGAAACTCCTGGAAAAAAGCAGCAACCAAGAATTGCTCGCCACAGCTGTAGGATGAGATGATTACATGGGTATGAAAAAAAGTAGCCTGAAGAATAGACGTACACCAAGTTGAATCGCTAACGAATCAAGTTTCGTCGTAAGGTGGGAATTCTCTATCTGTCAAGGGGGGGTAAGTGATTAACCCAGCTTGTCAAATCAATCAGGTCCGAGCGTTCAACAAAAGTTGTAATGAATACACATTCAAGTCCTAAATCATCATCGGATCTTCACAAGTTCCTTTTCGGTTTATTGTATGCTCCAGTATGGATTGTAAAAATCTTGTAATCTGTTCCCAGTTAAATAGACAGGTGTTTTTTTTTTAATTGTACCGTTTGAAAGTTCATTTCACAAGTTGCGACACCATTTGAATTAAACATCCTTTTATCATCATAAAAAAAAGAAACAATGGACGCCTTCTCCTTCGAAATCCTTCCAGTATCTTTTTCTTCTTCCAATGATGACACCGAAATGGTCAATGTTGTCGATGAAGATACTGTTGACAATAATAACCGTGGTAGTTATTGCACAATCGCCTAAATGACAAAAAGGGGGGGGTTGTACATATGTAAGTGATTTTCTGTGTATCTAATCTAAATTTATGCAACGTACTAATTGAGATCCGAGATCCCTAACCGACGTTATTTAAAAAGGGACAGACCTTCAAACTCAGAGCATACCTCAATAATAAACCTTTATAAAACCCAATTCGTCATTCATAGGAACACTTTCCTTCCCCCTTCGACTTTCCAAATTCGCCTTCACACAGATATTGTACTCCCCTTTTCCTGTTTTTTTTTTTTTAACACTGTAGAACTGTAGTTTTTTTTTTTGTATACATTACGGGTTTTCAGGGGAGATCCTAGATTATAAATAAAGACCTTGTATTTCGAGTAATGTCCGAGTGATAATTAAAGGCGTTAGATTTCAATGTCAATTGGGCTCAAAGTCGGAAGCTTAGAGCTAAGCGCGCGCTGACTGACGTCTACGGTGTTTGACCATTTGATTACGCTCTAATTCTTCTCCTTGTCTATCGCGGATAACGTACATATATTCAAGGAAAAGGATTTACTATTTTTTTCCCACCGCAAGCGATGGATATAGTAATTAAGCAAGTGATTTTCCCTGGATTCACATGTCATAAACTCAGATTTCCCAAATCCTTTTTGAATAGACAATTAAGTATATAACATCGCTTTTAATTTAGGGACAAAAAAGCACCCTGAAAACAACAAATTCTACCATTTACGGCACAAGTTAAAAAAAACGTAATTGTCCAATTCCTCCCGACATCAGTCCCAAAATGGAAGGTGGACAATAACAACAAAAAGGACAGAAAAAGGAAAGACAATTAACATGACACAAGTTGATATGCAACAGCCAGACCACGAGATTATTTATAAATGTAACGTCTCAATTCCACATGAATGGTTCGCTGGTCCGACTTTGATAGGTACGGAGCTCGAGGTTGGCCCACTGTCGTTACATTACATTGTACGCCTTATGGAGTCAACGCTTAAAGATGTTGATATTTTCGCAATTTAACTAAATTGTGATATGCGTAGGTCCGCTCTTCCGAGGTACATCATTACATCTTTATTGTCTTATAACCCATAATTCTTCCTTCCTTCCTTCCCGATGTGAATGGCGAAAAAAAAAACGAAATATAAGAAGCCTCCAAGTGTTCTCGATGTGAATAGAGAAAACCAAACACCTTTCTTCTTCAAAGAAAACTAAAAACCGTCGTTTTCGACATCCACAGAGATCTAGAACGTTCATTTTCAACCCTATTACTGGCGGGGTCAGTAGTAGTAGTAGTGCATCACACACACACCACAAGACCAAATTAACAAAATCGAATCTTTTGATCTCTAAACCTCACTCTTTCTTTTCCTTTCTTTTTCTTCAAATATACGAAATGATGGACAAATTCTCCTTCATCTTCACCGGTCTTAATGGCACCCCATTCAACACTCTCAACTTGACACCATTCAGTAGCATCGATCAAGATTCATATTACTATTCCCAATCACAACCTTTACTCAATACGACTACTACTCAGTCATCATCATCATCATTATCATCGAAATCTGACTTGGATATCATTCCAGTAGAGAACGATAACCCTCAAGTTCTCTCCACTTCAAACCGTTACTCGTTATGTACTATTTGTTAAAAAGAGTACAGTTTTTCAGCGGTGTTTCCATCGACGTTGAACGTCGGTGAAATGAAGGATTCGTATAGTTGTGTTTCGGTTTTTAAAGGCTTTTATCTTTCATCATATGGACTTGCATCGCATTGTATTAACGTTGAATACACTCTGGGACTATATACATTTTTTTTACGATTATCATATTAATTTATGCAAAAGTTTTGAAATATTACATGTGAAAGATTTCAGAATAGTGTAAGAAGAAACTTGGACACAAAGAGAAAAGAAAGAGAAGAGAAACTAACACACGATACGTTTGATTTCTGGAAAAAAACCTTTTGAAGGTTTCCGATGAAATGATTAAAAATAAATACATAAAAAAACATCTTCATTAAAGCCCATAAAAAAAAAACCACCACCACTTCGGAGTTCGTATCGTAATCCCATGCATTTGACCGTTGTCTTATAATCCTGCCCGTTCAAATAACACAGGTGCAAATTCGGCAGAGACAAGTCCTATTGAAACGTATACAATTATTTTCGTAAGGACTTGGAGGGAGTGTAATCAGACTTGATGAGAAAAGACTAACAAAAGACATACCTTCAGCATCATACCGCTTTCTCAAAGGACGTCCAGTTTCCACAATCGTCATATGTGAATTCTTTTCAAAAGGACCACCAGAAACATCAGGTTCTGTATCCGCAACACTACCAGCATCGTCGTCGTCGACGTTATCATCGTTATCAAACTCATATTCATGTCCTACAACCAAGGTCGTTCCATTAGGGAAGGTTCTGGTCGTATCGTTCTTCTCCCTATATCCGCCGTTATGATGATGATGATGATGATTCTCCGTATTAGCAGAATTATTTCCGAAATATCTGATTCGGTTTTTGAGTTCACCTCCACCTTCTACATCTCTCATTCCTCGACCAGTTGCACTGACGACTTCACCTGTACCAGAGCCAACACCTAATTCACCCAAATCGACAACACTAGGACCTAGATGTTCCCATCCTCTTCGAAGTGGGACGCGTTCATACTCTGTAGCAGGTGTATAGAACCGACGATTGGGGAGTGAAATGAGTTTCGAAAGTGTACGATAAAGTGGAGGAAGTAGTAAATGAAGTGTTGATTTGAGGACGAGACGGAGGGCGAAGATAGATGCGATACCTTGAGAAAGAAGGATTGAATTAGCATACTCGTCCAAAAAGGAAAAAAAAAAAGAGTGCCTTTACCTAGAGTAAGTCTAGTACTAGGTACTAGAATCGTGACGGGATTTGAGAATTGTGGTGTAGGCATCTTCTTAAACGTTCCTCCATTTCCTATACCAGTACCATCATCCTCATGGAACAATCCACTCCACCAACCATGCCACATTCCCAACATTGTACCTAATAGAGCAGCGATACATGCCACAGCATCTTCAAAGCAAGGACAATCATCGACGGGTTGTGGATGATAATTAATCAATAGAAGCGATAGTAGAGACAATGTCAATGGCACTAAAAAAAAAAAAGAGAGAAATTGGGACATGCGTTTTTTTATCGGAATAGGTAGACATACCCTCAAGACCACCTGAACGAGCCCATACATCAACCCAATCCTCAATAAACCAATGCACGAGCCAAATAGCAGCACCCAACAAAGAACCAGCTACACAATCGGTAAAAGAATGCATTCCGCAATAAATACGACCGAATACGATAGTACAAGCATACCATGCCAAGGCGAGTTGGAGGAGATGAAAGGTGATGGGACTAAGACCAGGAGTGGCTATATCTGATTCAGCAGTAAAAAAGGGAAAGAGAGAACCGGTTGTGTAGAATCTGTACAATAGAGTGTGAAGGTACAGTGTGAGAGATATGGAGTTGGTGGAATGTGTTGAAGGAAAGCCGTATTCTAAATGATGTGTTCCCATCGCTAAAAGAAGAGATAGTTGGTACTTTTTTTTTTTTTTTTCTTTCTTACTTTTCTTTTCAAACACATACCTAAACGGGCGACTGACGGTGTGTATGGTCTGGGACTACAGATTAAGTCTTTGAAAAAAGACGACCAGTATACACCCATCCCGAGCAACGCCATTAAAGCTCGACCAATGCGATCGTAACCGAAAAAGTAGCATGCGGGTAAGAGAAGGAGGAAGAAAGTATGTGTTCCCAATGACGAAGTATACAAAAAGTACGTGTCAAGTATGGGCATACGATACCGCTGTAACGGCCATGAATATAAATATAATGTTATTTAATTTACTCGACGACATACCTGAATACGACCAATCAACGCGCTCTCTTCTTTCAGTGACCGCATTATCCATCGCCGCGCAGCAGCACGCCACCAGACTAGGGCAGAATCATATACGCTATCTGGCAGAATACCAACATGCACATTGGCATCCACCACATTGTTATTGTTATTATTATTATTATTATTATAGTCTTCTACTTCATGAGCAAGACTAGCAGTGGATAAAGATGGAGTAGCATTATTATTAAGATAAAACTTCGTATCCGTCATTAAGGTGAAAGAGAAGAGGGCCCTTTGAGGGAAGGAGGAGGTTTGAGGAAAAGAGGAAGGACGAAAAGAAGGTTTATATTAATAATGTAGTTTGGAGATGATGATGACTGATTCAGTCCTCGGCAGTGGCCGTTCCCCGGCGAGTATGACCAATAGTATACATTGCACTCCGTTGGAAAATGTAGCGCTATACCGGGATTATTGCCCCGTAAACGTATACAAACTAAGATGAGAATATTTTCTTATCTTTTTTGACATGGAGTGTACTTATCCAGAACAGTGTCTAAAAGTCTAAAATGGAATCATTTATTTTTCTTGAATTCCTATTCGTCTTCGCTTAATAGTTGCCAGTCCCTTTTTTTTTTTCTTGCGGTTTCGGATTTCCTACGTTTCACGTGCACATGCCACGGTTGCAACGTCCACTTCGCATTGAACGTACGTTGTTTACAAAGCGTACATCTAAACGCGTCAACAGGTTTGGTTTGCCAGCTATAATAGTTGTTTACAAAGCGTACATCTAAGGAAGATCATAGATCTAGGGATACATGTATCAAGGCCTGAATCAGGGTCATCTCCACTGATCGAGTATCTCTCGAACCCTTTTTCACCATTTGCACAGCCACCGGTAGACCTACACCATAGATTTGTTCTGAACTAAATCGACTCGGAATCCTACAACTAAACAAATTGCAAGAGCATAAACTTTATATCTAGAATCTGAACCGTGAGTAAAGTTTCAATACTATACAATAATTCTGTCATATCATACCTCATACTTACAGTTCATAACTAGATACATACTTGAAACCCTATCATCCCCGCAGTACCCGTGAAAATGTCCCTAAAAGCTATCCAAGACTATTTGAACACTCCGGGAGGTATTCAATATTCCCCCCATCACGACAATCATCTCATCTATGAGCAACTGATCCGTCATTATCCGCTCTCGTCCGAGAACATAACCGACGATGGTGCAACTTGAAAATGATGGTGAACAATCTATTGTTTCATACTAATCGTCAAAGGCCCCATATATATACAAGCACTTCATGCAAATAGTGTCCAAAAAAAAACGAATAATTTACACTTGGAAATAAACTTCAATCAAAAATTATATAAAACGCCGGCATCCTCCCCCTATATCCTCAACCTCTTCAATGGTATGAGTGTTCCACCCACTTTCCGATTTTCCATTGTTATTACTCCTATTTCGAGGTAGTGACCTGTATGTGTAGTCGAAATCTTCCCCGCCGACCATCGTTAAAGGACGTAATCTATTCTTCTTTTCTTGTGCTTGTATTTCTTGTCGTCTTCGGTGATAACGCCACACGAAATAGATGGAGACGAGAAGGAGAATGGTTACTACACATGAAAAGCAGTTCAAGAGATGACGTTGAGATGTGATATATATATATTTCGCGCCTCTCACCTACGACGACAACGGCAATGATGATTGCGGTCAAGTTTATAGATTTAGGACATTGAATTGCGTTTCCACTTTTTGTAAAGTTGAGTTTTTCTTAAAATCTCATACTAGAAGCACGTACTCTGAATCGAAACAAGTAGGGCTAACTGTCAATACCCGTCGTTTCGCAAGTGCAATAAAAGTTTTTTTCTGTTTTTCGTTCGAGTACTGCGAGGAAAAGAAGGTAATGGGGGGCATGCCAGTAAAGGGGGAATAAGAATTAAAGGTTGATGTCTGCCCTTTCTTTTTTTCTTTTTTTCATCGCGCCCTTATTATATCACTCACTGACTGCATGTGTGATGTGCCATAACGGTAACCGCCACCATGCGCTTTTTGATGATAATTGGGTTGTTTACTACAAGTTACCTTTGGCAAGTTTGTCCTCATCAGAGTTGGGACACAATGCTGTGGCGACTATACAAATACTTTGCTCACATACCTACAGCGCCATATTTATAAATTGCATTTTTCTTCGCGTCTTTTGAAAAGAAAAGAAAAAAAAACAATTACCGAGGAAAACGTTTTTCAACCATAAAACGCGTGAAGGCCATGCGGATGCAACATGGATTACGCGCTCTCCATTTGTAGGGTCAGGTAACAGTATTCTAATATTATGTATGTATTATAACCCATGCTACAAAAGTACATCACACTATGTAAGAGACCAAGAAAAGAGAACCACCAACGGAAGGACCGACGACTTATATAAATTTCTCATCCGGAAATTCATGACATGTCCAACCTTCATCTTTAAACCATAACCAAGTAAACCGACTAAGTAACCGAATTTCTTTTAAAGATGGATGACGTCGCTCTCTTGGTTCATTCCGACGTCCAATAGGACATTCGACGTTTTCTTTAGTGAATGCACGGTCTATGTCTGTACGAGGAGAATAGACGTCTAGGACGTGATAAACTTGTAAATGGTAAAAAGATGTGCGGAGGGGGTACCATAAATCCTGTAAAAAAAAAAAAATTAAATAATATTAGACCCCTCGCGTATCGCGGAAAACGAACTAAGCTTACGGAAATAGCGGAACACCGTTCACCACGATAACCACGAACAAATAAAAGAGTGAGAAATTGAATATGTGGAAAGGCTTGTGATAACGCTTGAAGAATATCGGGTCGTAACAAAGATGAACAATCCAATGAAACTTTCCGTACCATCGCGGTTGAAGGTTGATCTAAAATAAAACTTGAGGGTAGGATAGGATCCAATGGACAATATTTGAAATGAATGGATGATATTGGACGATCACTGATGACGGTACGAACGAAACTGACGGTTCCAGCTGCGGTGACAAGTCCTGGAGGAATATGATCTGCCAAATCTGGTAAAGCATCATCCATCCATCCTAATACAACCAACTTTTTTAATTTGTTACAAGAGTCTAAAAGCTCATATAAAGCTTCCGCTTTCGTACTATCCATAGGGCAAAATTTGGCTTCGGTAATAGTCAAGTGATTGAGAAAATGTGCCGGGGTGTTACCACATATTAAAGCCGTTACTTGAACAATACATTCCATTGGAAATGTTAAAGAAGATAAAGTAGGAAGGGAACGTGATAATAATTGTCGAAATGAACTTGGAGCGATTTTTTTGGGATAACGAGGATCATATTCGTATGTCAAGTCTTTTAGACGAGTCAGAATTTGTGGTCGACGAATGGTGGAAGGTGTTAAATCTATTTGACAACCATACAAGAAAATCTTCTCCAAACGTCGAGATAAATAAAACGTATGTTGAAGTGCTCTTGAAATAGGACTGAAAATAATGGAAAGTGTTTCGAGGGATGGCAAGTCGTCGCGTATGAGACCTCCAAGAATATCATACGCCGTCATCCATGAATCTTGAACGAGACAAAATTCAGGACCATGACAAATATCCGGATCCTCGTCCATTAACGCGTTCAAAGACGACCAACCGCGTATTTCTAAACCAGTTACATAGTTTAATAAATGTGAATTGTTTTTAAGTCCTTCTATACGCTTGTAAACCCGTCGATAGTTATTAACGAGTGATTGAAAAATTATATCATAGTTGATACCAATACCGATACCATCTTCTTCTTCATCTGAACGAATAAGTTGAGGATCCGGTAGCATCCCATCGAATCGTAAATAACGAAATAGGAATGGTAGAGTGACTTCCCGGAGTAACTTGTTAGTTATCGAGAGTGCACATAAATCCCTTCTTGACGTGACATATCGCTCTACAATCCGTTGACAGATTTTCCGAGAGATGGTAGTAGGCATTGATTTGAAAAAAAAAGAGAGGGACAAGTTTTGAAGTGACGAACAAAAATGAATTTTTTGACTGGAAATTTTCAGCCTCCGCTTATGAAAAAAAAACATTACAAAAAAAAAATGACCCTTTCGCGGCAGAACCCGTTTGAATAGTCTTAAGGTTCATTTTATACTTCACCCTATGTAGGTTAGTTTACAATATATTGGACTTGGCCTCCTGATCCTTATTAGAAAGAAGTAATAAATCTCCCCCCTTTTTTTACGTCAAGGCTTGGTATATTTTCATTTAGATCCATATTGACGATAAATTGACAAGGAATTCGATCAGGAGCCGCTGTATTGCTGTCATGCAATAGTGCACATGATGATGATGATGATGACCCCCCGTGTCAGTCATAAATCAAACCCGTGCAATTCAAAATCCAAAAAAAATCCAAAGAAACAAAAAACCATACACAAAAGAAAAAGAAAAAAAAGAACAACGAAATACAACGTACAAGGAAGAGAAAGAGAGAGAGAAAAAGAAAAAATTGTTTATACCGGAGTCTCATCATCAACATTCTCAATAATTTCCTCTAACATGGAAATAGCATCAGACATATCCCGCCTACGAATACCAGGTGGCGTTCTCGGACTACGTTGTAGCGGATCTGAAAGAGGTGTTCGAATATTGACATTGACTTTAATAGATGGTGGTGGTGAGGGTGATGATGTCGATGTCGATGATGGTGATTCTTCAAGTTTAGAGGATAATGGAATGCTCGCTGTTAAAGCATCAATACTCGCTAATGCAGATTGACGTCTTCTCTCTGTATCAGTGGGAGTTATGGGTCCATGAGTATCAGATGATTGAGAGGGTATTGATGCGGTTTCTTCATCATCCATAGATTCTATTTCCATTGAAGATAATCGTGGTGTTGGTGGTAATCTTTCGTTTTCAATATCTGACTTTCGACTATAAAAGAGAAATTAGTAATTTAGGATGGTATAAGATCAAATCTTGACATACGCTTCTTCAAAGCTAGTTATTGCATTCCTAATACCTTCCGCACCACTAGCTAAAGTCCCATATGGTAATTTCGGGGAACCAGAAAGACTCTTTAATTCCGATACTCTTTCAGATTCCTCTCTAGAAGAAAAAAGAAAAAAGTTAGGGTGTTGAAAATGTGATGATGGACCATGACACAAACCGAAGGAGTTGGAAAACCCTACTCATACGACCAATTACCCTAATCTTGTTAATGATAACATGCTTTCTTTCAGTCAAATCCACACTAGTGCAGACTGGAGACTCTGTTACAACGACTTCTTCAGTTTCGGTTCCGTCGCTACTCTCTAATTCTTCTTTGGTACAACAGTTGAGCACAGCAACAAGCATCTCAGTGACTAAAAAAAAAATGTTAACACAATCTATAACAAAGGAGGAGGGAACATACTTTTCAATCCAAGAAAAGGTAAACTCCAAGTAAATACATCCATAAATTCCGGGAGCCAATAAGGATGAGGTGAATGATTGAATTGTCTGATATTCATAAACCCTCCATCATATTTGAAAACAGCCGCCTTATTGTTATACGCATCTAAATAATTAGGTGCCGAGAAGACTGTCATGACGGCTGGAAAACCTGTTGTTAAAGTTTTTCGATAACATCGGTAACCGGCTACTTGAGCTTCGTGAGCTCGGATGATTGACAAGAGATTATTGCGTTCCAGGAATTTGCAAGCGGCGCGATAGCTAGATGAGGTGAATCTTTTTGTTTTTGAAGAAAGGTGAGAGAACGTACGTATAAAAATATGAACAACCTCTGGTATAATTATGAATAAAGGTTTCTTCAGTGTTGGTCTCTTGCCCGAACGTCTCGATAGGATCCGACCATAAGATATCACACATGAGTCCCTTCGTCGGTGGTTCACGGAAACGATTTAACTAAAAAGAAAACATTAATTAAGGAAAGAATAAGATAAGCGGAGTTGGGGGGCATACATTTCGTAAATCATCTAATGTTTCCAAATCGGGAGATAAACCACCATGAATACACAAAAATTGACCATTCATAATGGCAGCCAATGGTAAAGCACAGAAAGATTCGATACATGCATCATAAACTTCGGTTGAATATTTATGCATGCATTCAAGTTTGAACGTAAAATATTCCGTTAAATGTCTGCATTCGTGGTTGCCGCGTAAAAGGAATATGGAATTTGGGAAACATATCTTCAAACTCCAAATGTAAAGAACACACTATTTTTGATTATGATTAATATATTTTCCATGCTCTTAAATGGATGGGTTACCTCTATGCTAAAGTAACCTCTATCCACATAATCGCCTAAGAAAAGATATCTTGTTTCAGATGGATCTCCTCCAACGCCATTTTCAAATATCTTCATAAGATCATACTAAGGGAAGGAGATCAGAGTAGAGCGTAAAAAGAAGTAGCTTTTTGCTAACATATTGTCCATGTATATCACCGCATACTATTGAAAAACGTCAATGGTGCATCAGAACGCTAAGACTCTCCCCTCCCATACCGGTTAACGGAATATCCAATTCCAATACATTTGGTTCATTCTTCAAGATCTCTGTAGCGGTCTTGATGATATATAAAGCTTGTGATTCGGTTAACCTTCCTTCGTTAAAGAAATGATCTTTCAAGAATGTAACGTTTGGTTTCGTCCGATCTGAAGATGAGAAGAATTCGTCATCAGTGGGACGGCGTGATTCCGGAGGTTTTACCTTAAAAGATACAGCAAGAGTTTTTATATAGGTAATTCAACAATCCTGAAAAGAGAAAGAAAACTTACGTCTTTAATGCACCGTTCCTGTGTAGAAACCTCAGCGCCCAGATAAGTTTGTTGTGTAAGATCAACATTTAAAGATGATGTCGAGGCCGATGCGGAATGACTCTCTCCAATCTTGAGTGAAGAAGAAGAAGAATTCTTTAGCTGAGATTCCATGAAAAAGAGAAAGAAAGAAAGAAAGAAAGAAAGAGCCTTTTAGGTTATCTGAGACGCTCTTGATGACAGCAGGTGCGGCAGCATTGGTTGGTTGGTTGGTGGGTCCTTTAGGGCAGTGCTGAGTGACAATAGAGGATTGTCACACAAATAAACACAACAAAGAGACCTGTTGGTGTGAGAAATTTCGTGCCAGCTTTTACAGCCTTTTGGGCCCCTTGCGGAATAAGCGGCACCATATCTCAATGCTGTGTCATTATATATACAATCTGTTGATGGATTTCCACTATAAAATTTCTCTTCGATAATGAATCGTCTAAAACCGCAGTGTACTGCGCATACTTAGTAGTAGTAGTTTGGAATCTATGAGTGAGGTTCTCCTGCTATTTGCAAACAGAAGGTCGTCGGACTCAATGTATTTATAAAATGAGACACGCGTATATGATTGGATGCTAGATGTTGCTGTGTCCTATTGATGATATGTCAAAAACAAATTGCTTCAACCCGGTACGACGCTTCGTTACATATAATTACTAGATAGTTCTAACTGAAAACCACGTTAGTAGAACAGGTTAAAGAACATGTTTCAATGCGGTGCAAACGGATCTTGTACATGTGTTCTGACTCCTGAGCCAAGTCATGTTTTATACTATTCAACTGCACCGATGAAACGACGTCAAGAAACGAAGCATCGACAGCCTGAAGGACTAATAATGTATTTGTTGATGCTGCGGAGCCTATGCAACCTTCAAAGTTGGGCGTCAATTGTTCCCATCTTCCACATCTCGTCTCTTTACCCATATCTTTTTCGTATTCCATACTCTTGAGTATTCGTATTCTCCTCGGTCGTTTTATATACTTATCTTGAAATACTCGACGATTCGAGTCCAAAACTACAAGGTAGCTTGGTTTGTAATTGGACTGTTCAGCTGACGGTACTAACTTTATTATGTAGCGCACAGTGATAGTAAAGAAAAGTTCTTCGGCTGTACTTTATTTCAACGAAGACACAAAATAATGGAGCATTCCCGGCATTGATTTAGGGACCCTCAGCTGATGCAAAGTTTTTTCTCGCCATGCCCCATTAAAAAGGTCTTCTAGTAACATTATCAAGTGGAAAATCGCATCGCTCGCGCTAGATGTTGATATGATATGATTGAGTTCACCACGTGATTAAATTGGATATTTAATATGAGGAACAAGACGGCAGGGGAGATTATACGCACTCGGAGAGTCATTTGGTGATGATAGGGTATAATGTCCGTTTCATCTTCTTTCTTTTATATGGCGTTGTTTTGGCCCTCCGTCATCACTTGACTTGCCTTTGGTCCTTCTTTTTTTTCCCCTTCTGGGACGCTCCCCATTATTATTCTTCCTGCGCGAAGGATTCTACGCAAAAAGAGAGGACCTTTGTAATCTGAGGGTGAACTATAGCTGAATTGAAGATTGATCATCAGACGATGAACGATGACCGCACTCTCCATAGCTAACCACATCCCTTCACGCCATACCTACCATTACCGTCCTAAACACTTCTGCGTTTTTTTAACACTATCATATCATTCTCTTCACCATGTTGCTGAACGACACATCACTTACTCTAACGTCATTCTTTAAACAGGTGAAGATCTGGTGGCGATGTACTTGACCGACAAAAAAAAAAGAACAAACCATGGATCATGAAAATCTAGAAGTTTTACTAGAATCATTCTCCAAACAAGTGAAAGAAATTGTGAACGAGGCAGAGGATATTTCCGTACATTTCGGTCCTGTTCTTTGTTCTTCCCCTGGCTTGTAATTTGTGAACGGGTCCTGGGCTAACTTATGGCTTTTTTATTGATAGTGTAACCTCCAATCGACACAAGAGATCGTGGAGCTTATTTTGGATCCGAATAAGATCGATTGGGACTTTAGGGACCGGAACGGGTGCGCTTGTGGCTGGTTTGTTTGGGATGAATGTAAGTGTTAATAAAAGGATTACGTCTCTTCTTTTGTTCCGCTTCTGGATATTATTACCGTTCAGAGGAGGAGGAATCGGGAAAACGAGTTGAGGTTGGGTCATTGTAAAAAGCCGATTTCTTTATGCTCTAATCTTGCTTCAAATTTTCACGGCATCTACTATCGTGTAAAGTCACACAGAAATTGAAATCTGGATCCGCTTTAGACAGCACAAGAAAACTATATTGCGTGGATATTGTATGAGAAGCGAGAAATAGCCCGAGTCTTATTAGAGTAAAAATATCAGTGTGTCAATCTTTGGATAAGAGATTGAACGGCTGCTGTGAGTCCTTAGACAAACCCTCCAGCCACAGTGATACCCGCTCAATAGATTTGCGGACAAGATTCTCGAACACCTCCGGATTGGCATCATCACTACCGTTGGTACTAATCAACCTGTTCATTTCATCCCCGAAATATATTTCATATTCAAGACGAAGATCTTCCTTCTCCGCTTCGTAAGCTATCCTTTTTTCTTCACTCCAGGTTTCTGCCCATAGATCCCTAGCACTTTCGGAGGGGTTTGGTGTTCGCCACTTTATATTTGCTATTCTTTTATTGTATTCTTCCTCCCACAACAGAGTATCTGAAGACCATCGTAATTCATCCCACATCAGAAGAATGTGCCTTGAATTTTTGAGAATCCGTAGCAATGCCATACCAAGTCGTAGCCTGTCATAAATCCAGGTGGTGTCTGATGGAAGGTTTTCCCAAGTATCTTCTTCATGTACAGACATTTCTACTGACGTATGGAATTCGATGCTGTCAAGGACAAGAGATGAAAATTGAGGAGAATTATTAAATGTTCGTAGGTTTGGTGAAGTGGGATAGTGTGCAATGATCGTGACTTGCTTTGGGTCTACAACAAGGCTGAATAAAACGAGCCAACATGGAAACGGCTCATCCACAGAAAGGCCGTTTTGAAGACAGTACTGGCGCCATCCATTAACAAGAAAATACAACGAAGGCTCCGTTAATGACGCAAGAGATTTTAGAATGCGCTTCTTATTCAGTGGTGTGAACACCTCATTTTCTTCAACCATACCTACTACCAAAGCTGGATGGGTTGGCGTAATCTGCATGAAAAACCCCCGATAGAGACTTTGGTCAGCAAGACTTGGTGATGAATGTTCATGAACATAACCACAGATATCGTCACGAGGACGTGAACCATAACGATTGATCATGACCGCGAACTCCAGGTCTGAAGTGTTCCTAGAACTTTGATCTCTGAAAGGCCCCTGTACTATTGATCTTTTTCAAAAAGCATCAGAAAAAAAAAAAAGAAAAAAGTAACGCCAAAATAGGGAGAATAGTGCTCACTCTCGATTCGTTACCCCAGAGAAATTTTTGAAGAAAGCCATAATATGCATTGCTATGTGTGATGCCGATGACCAGTCAAAGTTTGTACGCACACCAAGCGGAAACCTCATGAGGAGAGCACAACGCAGGAATGTTCGAAAAGCATTCATTTGAACTTCTCCCTCAAGATTCACAGGCATCTTTATGGGCCCAATGAACTCTGGGAGTGGATCATATGGATTCAGCATTCGGAGGGTCTGTTCTTCCGAGTTGACAGGTACAAGCTTTATCTGTTCTTCTCCTAATAACTGAAGTAAACCCGAAACTGGGTGAGAGGTGTAAAGCTCCGAGAGCAGTTCATCATCTGAGCGACCCTATTTCAAAGTATAAGTGATCATCAATCATAAAAATAACAAGGGTTGCATACAAGCCACTCAATAGGAACTTCGAGACACCCTGACCACGCTCTACACATCATAGACAAATAACAACAAACCGAGTGATTGAGATTTGGTTTAGACATAATACTTATACTTTCAAGTCATCTAAAATACTAGGCATGCCAAACACAATGTAGAAATGCGAAAAAAAGATAAAAGAAAAAGTAATGATGAGAACTAGATAGCTAGCACAAGTGAGACACGGGGAGTGTGGACAGGACCCCGATCGTCTGCAGCCCTTCCAATTGGTCACACTTGTTAGACCTCTCTGTTTGGAGCAAAGAACCGTAAAACTGCCACCAGGTCCTGGACGCTGTCCAACTACTACTCTTCTTTTATTTGCCTTGGAGTATGTTGGATTATGTTGTTGGGATGTCAGGCTATGTTTGGTAGGTGTGTTACACATTCTCTCTTTTTTGTTGGACCGTTGTGGGTTAATACATTTCCAATTTTCCATTAAAGGACAGGATGTTGTCATGCGGTTTTCAGTTTCAAAGCGATATATTTTATCGCTAAGTTCGATACCTGAGAGTTTATATAACCATTTACTTACATTTTAATATCGCAATCATTCAATCTATCTCTCCGGCCACTACTTTTGGGATTTTTGTGGCAACTTCAGTGTTTATTCATTGATAAATGCTTTAAAAACCTATAATGGTAATACACCACATTACAGCCGTTTGCAGGTAACTTTGCACCTGTGACTCGCACACTGTTTTAGTCTGAAAAAATAGAACTGAATTATACACCACAATGACAATTGTAGTTTGCTTAGCTTGATTAATAAAAAATGTTCTTAAAATACTAATTTAAATTACTGTGAGGAAAAAAACTTTGAATTCAACTTTGTGCAAAGATGTAAAAAAAAGGTCAAAACTGAACCTATGTGAATTTATTGGATTCAAAGATTTTCTCTTCACAGTAATTTTATTTAGTATTTTAGAAATATTTTTTATTAATAAAGCTAAGCAAACTACAATTGTCTTTCTAGTGTATAATTTGGTTTGATTTTTGAGACTGAAGTGACGCATGCATCACAAGTGCACAGTTATCTGCAAACGGCTGTAATAAAAAAAAGTATCAGATTCCTCGACATGCAGCTCAAAATGACAGCTGTTAACAGAATCAAAATTCTGATTTTTTGGAAATTATTTTATTTTACAATTTCTTTAGGATAAAATCATATTAAATCATAAGTAAATATTATTGTTACATATCTCACTGACATAAATTGATTCTTCCTTACTCACATTGTTGAGCAGCATGTGATTTAGTGTAGGCAACCCTCAGTTTCATTTTCGGGTCAATATCTCTTAAACCAGGGCCGGGGATAGTAAATGTCAGGGTTTGTTTCCACTTTTTCCTATTTACCTCCTATATGCCCCTATTCCTTTACTTCTGTTTCTTCAATTCTTATTATCCCATGCTCATTACCATCGACTACCCATTTATTCTATATTCAATTCCATAGTCAGTGTTTCCTGTTTTCATACTTCTGTCATGAACTGACACATGACTATACATAAGTATCACATATTCATTCAAGACTGGATATATCAAATTATCCCTGTACTTGTCTTTGGTCATTAAACTTCATTTCAATCCTCAACTCCCTCGATCCACCTCAACACCTTCAATACACTGACTCGATACTGATCCGATTGCCTCAGACTCCTTGGTATTTCCCACAGAAAATACTTTCACTCTGGTAACCCCTTGGGTTACCTTCTCCATTCATTTGTTTCACCAATTACTAATGATTGTAACGACACTCATGTATCACATGTTTTCCCTGAGTCTCACATGTATATAAACTCTCATGTAAATACAATGTTCTCATGTAAATACAATGTAGACTCAGTTTTGATATTGACTTTGGTTGATATCTAATAAATAACTCATTATCACTTCTTCGTTTCTTTCTCTGACTTTGTCTGTCCAACTATCTCGACCTCATCAGTCTTGATCATTGACAACACAAGTCTGTCTCTTACTTTAAAACTTTACTCTTATCTTTGTCATATACCTCAACTTCATCCATAAACATTGTTGACTACTATAGTCAGTTGTTGTCACCTCCAAATCAGGGACATTTCTTGATACTAATTATTGTTTATGAGACTGACTAAACAACCCCAAGGTACCAACCTTGACACTTCACTCTCTTTCCCATTTATTCTGTCATTGACATGATCAACTGCATTGATCCACTTGACACCAGTGCTAAGTCTTCGGCTTAGCTCGGTCTTTATTCCCATGGGATATCAGTGATAACACCGATGCATATAACCATGTAACCACCTAGCAGAGGTTCCCTAAGCTTGATCTCTTAGGTTATCTTCCTGCTAGGTGTCATGAACTGACACTTGACTCTACATAAGAATCATGTAATCATTTATGATCGGATATATTGAAACTTCCTTGTACTCATCTACACTCACTAAACTCCATTTTAATCCTCGACACCCTCGATCCACCTCGATACCTTCGATACACCAATTCAACACCGATCTGATCACCTCGGACTCCTCAGTATTTCCCACAGGAAATACTCTCACTCCAGTAACCCCTTGGATTACCTACTCCATTCATTCCTTTCACCGATTACTAATGATTGTAACAATGTTAACGTATCACATGCATAGCCTGAGTCCAGATGTATATAAACCTTCATGTAATTACATTGTAGACTCAGTTTTTGATATTGACCTTGGTCGATATCTAATAAACAAACCTTTATCTGTTCTTCATTGTTGCTTCATATCTTTCTTCTGACTTTAGTTGTCGTTGTCTTGACCTCGATGGTCTTGACTGTTGACGACACTAAGTCACCTTTCTCTTTATCCATAACCTTTACTTTGGTTGATAACCTCGACTTACGTTGTTCATGTTGTTGACTACTACTATAGTCGACATTGTCACCACTAAATTGGGGACATCCACGAAGTCTAGATAGAGGGCACAGCATATAAGCTGAGGCGCGTCCCCAACTAGTCGAACTTTGATTCGATAATCTCTTTTGAGATTACCGAAGACAAGTAAGACAAACAACCCAAGGTATCTGACCTTGACACTAGGTGAGTATTGTACTGTAGTTTATCTTAATATATACTTAGGTTATCTTCCTGCTAGTATCTACATTGCACAGTTGCCCTAACAGTAAATTCTAAAAGAACAAATTGTCTTTATATATATATAGTTTTCATACCTCAAAATATTTTCCCTCAGCTCCCTGATGTAAATAATGGTAAAATCTGAAAACTCTACCCTCTTGATTGATACCCTTTGCTCCTGTCTGTCATGGTATGGCACTGATCTCTCTCCCTGGGTCATCCAGTCTGTCCTATCATGATTAGTCCTGATCCCTCTACCCCTGCACTGATCTGACCCCTGAACTACTGGACACAAGGGAGATCCCCAGGATGGTGTGTGGGAAGGTGTCTATCTGTCACTAGGAGGGATGATCATAATTGACAATATATCTGAAGTATTGAAGGTTTTAAAATCCTTCCACGTCAAAACTTATTTAATAGAAACTAGATAGACAACTTACTAACTTTAACCATACTAACTTATCTATAATATTAAGGTTTAAGAAATTTATTACAACTAGTCTAAATTATTCCAATTCTCATAACTTGAAAATTTTACTGTTTTTAAATGTTTAGTTAATTTCATATAAAATGTCAAAAGTAGTTATTTATCTATGAGCCCATAGAATAGACTATAACTTGTCTGAGAGAGTCTAATCATTAAATATAGAGTAAACAATCTGTTAATGTCACCTGTATTAATCTTCACGTAAGTTCTGAGACTGCATATACTTTAGATAAGATATTACCCATACTAATTCCTATGTAAGTTCTGAGACTGTATACACTTTAGATGTGATAGCATCCATGTGTATCTATTTGTAAGTTCCAAGATCACATATACTTTAGGTATGATATCACCTGCACTCATCTTATCTATAAGTTTCGAGGTTACATACACTTTAAATATGGTAGTACCCGCACTTACTTTATCTATAACTTCTGAGGTTACATACATTTTAGATGTGATGACATCTATGTGTGTCTATTTGTAAGTTCCAAGATTGCATACACTTTAGATATGATATCACCCACATTAACTTCCATGTAAGTTCCAAGATCATATATACTTTAGATGTGATGTTACCCACACTCACCTTATCTATAACTTTCGAGATCGTATATACTTTAGATATGGTAGTATCCACATCAACCTCTATGTAAGTTCCAAGATTGCATACACTTTAGATATAGTAGTATTTGCACTCACCTTATCTATATGTTCTGAGATAGCTTAAACATTGAAGCATATATCCTTTTCCAATGTAACCAAGTGTGATGAAATCTCTAGTTCTGTTACAATTTACCTTATCAAATTAATTTAATTTAATTTTTTAAAACCCATATTTAAGCTTGGGATTTGAAATGTATTTTAAAATTAAACTCTATATTCCAACATTGATGGAACATTCCAAATTAGAAGTTTTGGTCGGAATTTGGTAGTAATTTCAAACTGAGAAATTCCCACAATGGTAACATAATCCCCTAAATCTTGAGAGAATATAATCTCTGATAAGTTCCCATTGAGAAATACAGTCAACTAAATATCTTATTTTATATGTCTTTTTATATCTGTTTAATAATCGCTGAAGTTCTAAAATGAGTATGTTATTAGATAGTTACACGACTATTAGTATTAGATAACAATAACCATTTAAAAAACATGATAGGAGATTTACCAATATCTTATAAATAATCTATATTTTCAAAATTACGATCATCCTCTAGCAATGGCTAACACCTGAGCAGAGAGTTAGATACAGTTATGCATCTAGTATATATGTAGTTAGTCCCTGATAGAGAAATTCTAAGTTTGATCTCTTAGGATTCCTTTTCTTAGGTAAGGTGTACTTAGATCCTTTCTTGTAATATACTTAGGATTCCCTCTCTCAGCAAGTCACCCTAACACTGTCACAAAAATTGAGGGCACTTTTTTTTAGCTAATATTATGGTTTATCAATCCTTAATATACTCAAATATACTTAAAAATTTGGTACAAATAGTTTATTATTAGTTAATAAACCCATTCAATTCTTGCAGCACTAAGCCTCTCCTCTGGAGACCAAGTTGCTTCACTACACAGGAGACATAGTAGAGTCTATCCAAAAGAAAAACTATATTAAAATAGTATCCAGTGAAAATGATGATATAAGTTAGAGTCAGATTAAAATAATATAGAACAGAAAAACAATAAAATTGAGGTGATCTAATCTTAAAGTAATACTCTATGATATTAAGGTTTTTCCAATATTTTTCTAATATTTTAATAAATAGAATATTTTTAATTTTTACACTGTTTTCATTTTTCTATTCAGACTTGCAAAATATTGAAAAGACTTTAATAAGCTAATAGAAATATCAAGAATATTCCATTTGGAAAAATTTTAGAAACATGTTAAAAAAATCTAGATCTAATAATATATTATTCTAATATTACATCAGAATTATTTTACAGTAAACTATGTAGTCAGATTGTAATCAAATTAAGAGTTATATCACCTCTACTATGTCCCCTGTGCTAGCTATAAAAATGTTATGCTAGGTGAACTATCTAAACTAAGCAAATCTCAATATTAACCTCATGAACTAAACTTTATTATTTCCCATTCTTGACTTCTTCAAACCCCAAACTTATGACAAATCCATAAATAAACTCTATGTGAACCTTTAGTAATCTATACCTATGAATCATATGATTCCTCCTACTTATCATCTTGTATAACCTCTACCCCTGTACTTTGCTTTATTAGTATAGATTACACCCATGATGTCATTGGGCTGATTAACCATGTTTACTAGATATATAAACTCACATTGTATACATAATTCTTGTCAGGGTTTGTCCTCAGTTATCTTTCTCTTTATTTATTTTTCCTATCATTTAGATTTATTACTTCAATTTCTATATTATTTTATGATTTCCTTTAAGATCTAAACTCATTTCCCCTATTTCTGCTTCTTTCCTTGTGATATGGGTATATACTGATTCAATCATAATTGTTATGATCATTATTTCACTTATTTCTTCATTCACATTTGTTACCTTTAATTTTAACTCATTTCTATCATTTTACTCATGATCACTATTTATTTCTTCTATTCTCCCTTCTCATTCCTTCATATCTTGGTATGTATTTTTTCAATCTATCTGATTTGGATGCTGATCCTTCAGGCAATCTCAGGTTAGAGCTCCAAGGGCTTCAGTGATAAGACTCAATATGACAATAAGCCTATCAATGTATATATAAGCTTGTAGTGCCTAGTAGAGTTTTCCTAAGCTTGATCTCCTAGGAAAACCTTCTGCTAATTATCTACTAGTGGTATAATGCTATTGCTAGAGTACTCCCTTACAGTCATATTGGAATATGTCATAGTTTTTTGGGGATGAAAGTCTGTCACAAATCAATGAAATTGCATTGGTCTCTCCTTTACATCAAACAGACATAATACAAGGCTTATCAGAGATAGAAGTAGAAAGAAATGTTGGTAATTTTTTCATGCAGATACTCCAAGGCTTGGCTCAATGTTTGGGTTTTATAATGTCAAGGTAATTGTTTCCAAGTAATTTGTACTCCTAACTAACCAGATGTCAGTGTCACTGAAATCAAGTGTTTTATACTATTCAGTGCTTTTAGGATTTGCTCCCAGCCAGATTGCATTGTACAGATCAGGATGCTTCACCAATTGCTGATGCCAATCAGTATTGTATCTGAGGCAAAAGCTCATATTAAAGATCCTAGGCCAATCCAACAACTTACAGCACCTGTTCATAATACTCTATTATTTCTAATTTTTACCTGGAATTTGAGGTATTCTAATGCATAATTGCTGCAAAAAGCATTCCTCTCTGGAGTTGCTTATTCAGAGGGCTACTTTTATATATACTGCTTTTATCCCTTTTCCAGTAACAATCAAGATCACTGGTCCTTCAGAACTGCTGTTATCCACAAGTTGTCAATACCACTCACTCAAATGACTTCCTATCAGAAGCTTGTTTTAATGAGTCAGATCATACATATTCAAAATATTACACACAGGTTTGCTCAAAGAATGAAGGCTCTGGTTATGAACACCTATATTATTGACGAGGAACAGAATTATTCCCTGCCCAGCAGTGTTCTTGAACAGTACCCAGAGGGGGACCACTCATATTAAGGAGGTCATGAAGGTATTTACACTCTCTATTAGGGCATGGGAGACTCTCTATAAATTGGAAACTTGAATCACTCCACCAAGTCCAATTTGTTTGCATTTGTATTTATGCAGGCCCATGATGATTATGTCTTTTTTCACTTACTAGCTAACTCAGTAACTAGTCTTGTATCAATTTTTCCTTTATTCTCCTCACACATGCTTAATCCACTATCTGTTGTTTTAATTTAGATATGATTTCTGTATCTGAGTTAGAGCAAATTGAATATCTATATTCTTTCTGTATTTTTGAACAGGTATATTCTGCTGCGTTGTCTACGAATTTGTCAGGGTTTGCTCCCAGGTTATCCTTCCTTTTATTTATTTCCATATTATCCACACTCATTTATCTCAGTTTCTATGTTATTTTACATTTCCCTTTAGAACCTAAACCCATTTCCCTCTTTTCCACATCTTTCCTTGTGATCCAGGTATATGTTGACCTGGTCATGATCACTGTATCACTTATTTCTTTATTTTGTATTCATTACTCTTGGTTCTAACTCCTTTTTATCATTCTACATATGATCACTATTTATTTCCTTCTTTTCCCTTCCCATTCCTTTTATTTTGATATGCAATGTCTCGATTCATCCGATCCTGGGTGCTAACCCTTTGAGCAACCTTGGGCTGGAGCCCTGAGGGTTTCGGTGATAAGACTCAATATGGTAATAAGCCTATCAATGCATATATAAGCTTGTAGTGCCTAGCAGAGTTTCCCTAAGCTTGATTTCTTAGGAAAACCTCCTGCTAGTTATCTACTCTGAGCAGTCACCCTAACAGAATCACTGGAACACAACTGCAAGTATAATCCCTAATAGGCAATGCAAAACCCTGAAAAAACTATAGATAGATACCTTGTAAGTACACTTCAACACTGGTTATGATCATCATGATAAAGTCATTTTGTCAGTGTCTACATAACATTGTCAAACCTTTTTGTGTCTTTTCAAACACTCATTTTTGTGCTTTAAAAACAACACATTGTTTAGGGTGAACATGGTAGATTCAAGCATTATGAGTGATTTAATTTGTTTTTCCAATCTTCTTTTTCTTGCCTGCATCTACCCATACACCAGGTTCCTGTGTTTATGATCATTATCTAAGTAATTGGAACAGTGAAGGGCTTAATGAATTACTTTACTGTGTAATAAAGTCCTCCAGTGGTGTACTTTTCAAAGTACAATCTCATATTAGTTGCATCTGGTGTTCGGTGACTATTTGGAGATTGATTGTGGATATCTTCCATTTGTCGGTATAATCAGTGACCAGGTCTTAAACCACGTGGAAGGGGTAAAATCCCGGTAACTCTCTTGTTACAGCCCTAAAACTGAAAAAATAATTTGCTTTTTTGTAATTAGGTGCATACCATAGGGGCCGTGACAGACACATGGTCCCTGGTGTTGACACAGTTCTCATTTTTGTCCCCAATCCACAGGGTAAACGAATATCTGGTTTTAGTTGCCTAACACAGCCTTTGAGTATTTGAGAAGAGAAGGATGGGATAGAATAGATATACACATCACGAGCAAATGGTTGGAATTTTGGAGCAGTTTCACAGATGGCCTTCCAGAATTTCTCCTTTACTTTTCTGATGCTTTCGAAGTGGTTTTCCAAGCTCAAAACAGAATTATCCATATCAAATTCTTCAAAACGACTGTACAGAGTGTTGCAGAATTGATTCACTAGGTGCACAACTTGAAAAAGAGGGTTCGACGAAAATGCAGTGGGGGGAAGTCCTTGTATTTGATCCCTTATACCTTGGATCATTTTTAACAGTTATTGTATAATATCATGAATCTTTTCGAATTATTAGCTTTTAAATCTCGAAATAAAACCAGGAATATATACCTTTCAGATATCACGCTTATAAGAGGTTCATTGGGTTTGGCAATTACCGCCTTCGTACCCAGACGTTCTTGACGTAGAACAGCATCTAGAGTATTCCATGGAACGGTCTTATTAAAGAATTTTTCGCAAATATGACGAGATTTCTCGGGGGAATATCCTTTTTGTAGTTCCGCGGTGCTTAATTGTTTCGCGCAAAACAAACCGTGCTGGAGAGGAGAAATTTCGTTATGGATTAGTTTGAACCAACGGGAATGTTCTCCTTCCGGAATGCGGTCAGGCTTTGTGAGCGTGCCTAATTTTATATAAGATAAATTGAGGTCAATACTACAATGACACGTACCGATGGCTCTAATTCCTTCGGGGTCGCATTTCTTGGCAAAACGATGGCCCCCCTGCGTTTCGGAATCAACTAGGAAAACTGTCATTTCCTTGGGGAATACAAAATGTAAAGGAATGATAAATCTTAAATACCTTCGCAGGCCACGATTTAAAGAATATGCAATTTTGCTTTCAATGCATGATACGACCAATTCAGGAATTTCTTCATCTCTACCTCCTTCGTGAACACAGGCAATAAGACCTGATAGAATGGAAATCCCGGAAGGTCTTTAAATCCGGTAGTCTTGCAGGGGGATCGCAAAATGTAAAATCGGTAACGCTAAGATTTTTTATCTTAAGGAATACAATATTGCTTAGCGTTCGTATTGGAAAGTAACGGTTGTCATTAGATAATTAAGTGAATTTAGGCCGACTGCGCGGCAAGCTTAAGGTGCTATACGGGGTTATAGTGAGAAATGGATGTTGGTATGGTATGTCAAAAACCAAATTGCTTAAGCTTAAGCCTTCAACCCGGGTATGATGATGCTTCGTTTACATACCTATATCCAGATAGTTTTTACACTCTGCGGTGCAAACGGATCCGACTCCTGTAACTTCTGGGTTAAATCGTTCAACTGTACACCGACAAAACGACGTCAAGAAACGAAACCGTCCTTTGATTGGCAGTAAAACGTGAAAGGACAGAACATGGACTATGGTGTTTACCAGTGATGCTGCGGAGCCTATGCAGCTTTCAATGTTGGGCGTCAATTATTACCATCCTCCACATCTCTGTCTTTTCTGTATCCCATACTCTTGAGACTATTCTCCTCAATTGTTTTATATACTTATATTGAATACTCGACGATTAGAGTACCAACTACAAGGTAATTTGGTTTGTAATTGGACTGTTCAGCTGACAACTGTACTAACTTTAAGTAGTGCGTGCATGATAAGAAAGAAAAGTTCTTCGGCTGTACCTTATTTCAACGAAGACATAAAAAAAACGGAGCATTCCCGGCGTTGATTAAAGGACCCTCAGCTGATACAAAGTTTTTCGCGCCATGCCCCATTGAAAAGGTCTTCTCGTAACATAATCAAGTGGAAAATCGCGCCGCTCGGGCTAGATGTTGATATCGATATGATATGATTGAGTTCACCACGTGATAGATTGGATGTTCAATATGAGGAACGGGACGGCAGGGGAGAGGGGAAGAAAGTCACGAGGGAAGGGGAGATCATACGGACATTTGGTGATGGATTTACCAACAGCTCAGGTGATAGGATATAATGTCCGTTTCATCTTCTTTCTTTTAAATGGCGTTGTTTTCGCCTTCCGTCATCACTTGAGCTTCTTTTTTTCCCTTCTGGCACGCTCCCATTGCTACATTCTTCCCGCGCAAAAAAAGAGAGGACCTTTGTCGAACCTAATTTCCGTTTCAACTTCCATAGTCCCCCATAACTTGACCGGGGAAGGCAAACGAGAAAAAACGGGTTCGGGTACTCGAAGAAAAGAAGTCTTTGTCATTGACACGAAGACCATTTTCGAAATGAAATTGTGTCGTTGAACGCCACGCAATCTTAGACTATTCAAATATTTCGTGGTGCTATACACTACACCACTGTGGGGTAAAATTGAATTGAGGCTGAATTATGGCTGAATTGAAGGAGGAGAGGGGGATGATCATCGGGTCTCATGTTTCACGTGAACGTGAACGATCGTACTATGTTTTTGTTTTCATTCATTTTCACCGAAACCCCGTACGTCTTTGAAAATATAAGCCCTCTCTCCAATCTCCCTCAAAAGTAGAAATCCAGACTACTGCCCCGCGAAGAGAGCTCTGCCCATTCTCCATTCTTTTATGACTTCTCTCTCCCTTTCTTCTTCGTATTATTGGAAACTGCATCTTGCGTCTACCCTGCATTCCTATTAAGGAAAATGCCACATGGAGGGGGGACGATAATAATCGTAGACCAGCTCAAATATTAATGGACCGGATGGATAATAATATGATGATGGCTATATATTAAATGGGAGGGGTGCGTAGAACCTGAAGTCGTAGATCTGACAATACGCGATTAGATTCACTTATGATCATGTTTTTTCCCACCACCCATTTCCTTTCGCTGTCAACGGGAGAGAGGGGAGGGGAGGAGACTCTGGTTATTATCTGTTTATTATCGCATCATATGTCATCCGTCTACATGGCAATTTCCCGAATCCTTCCCGAAATTCTAGCAACGAACTCCTAAACTGAGGACCGCCCGCTCTATTACTCCAGCTCAAAGTAGCGCCTAAGATCCATCGACATCAGGTTACAAGGCATATTATACTACTTACATGGCGCATGGGCACTACGAAACTATTCCATATAATGCTCGTCTCTCATTCCGTGATCGGGCGTACAACCATTGGTTCTGCTCCAGGTTGCGTTCCTATCGCTGTTCTGCTTTCCTGCTACCTTTGGCCTTTCGGATTTCCCCCCGCTCCTTCGTCTTCTCGATCCGGCTGGCATATATATATATATATCAAAGTCTCCAAGGGACCATATATGTTTCTTCGCTTATCAAGTTAAAATGTCAGTAACCGTAACCAAACATGGTTTGGCTAAAATCTCACACTGCACCATACTGCAAAGGTATCAATCTTCTTTTTCTCCCCTCCACTTTCTTTATCCATTAATGACAGTCATTAAAACCCGCTTCGAAAAAAAAAGGGGGGGGGAGAAGAACTTATGTTCTTTTCAAAGGACCCCACGATTTGGCTTCCGAGGCAGGCAAGGGTCGTCCTAATCTGTTCTTGTTTCTCTCTTTTTGATCAAGCGCGCTACACACACACACACATACAAAGGAAAAGCCATTTTTAGTCCATATATCCACCACATACCATCAAGGACCTCGAACACCTTCTCATATTATTACGTCATTCATCTGCATTCCGTTTTTCGTTGACTACACGGAGTCTCTACATAATCGGTGATCATTTTTTTTTCAAAAGGACACCCAAAAATGTGTGTTCGAGGAGTAATTATAGCTTTTTGCCTTCCTTCCTTCCTCGTTCCTGTTCCGGTTCGGGTAAGTTTGTTGTCAGTGTATGCCTGTATAACGGAGCAAAAGAAAAAAGAAGCGCGCGCGCACTGCATGGAAAATGAATACATATCATACCGCATTGCACGCTTCCAAATGACCTGTTGTTATTGTTTTTTTCTCAGCTGGTTCTTCTTTTCCTGCACAGTGATTATTTCTGAGGGAATGCTTAAATTTCTCTCTTTTTCGAGATTAAACGAGACATTGACATTGATCTTGGCTGGCTTTTTTTATTATTATGAATGGCGCCGACGTGAGTTTATTTACCGCTCGGGCGAACAACACTTCCGATTTCTCGTGAAGTTTATTTATCCTCCCCTTGGAAAAAAAAAATGCTGCAACCTTCTTTTTCTCGTAATTTTGTTCCGAGCTTTTGAAAGTACTTCATTCTTTCATTAATCCACTCCATCTGGCTTGCATTTGTTACTCCACAGAAAGAAAAGGAGAGAAGTTCTCTTCTTTTTTGTTATTAAGGTAAAAGTAATTCGGACCGCCTAAACACGACCTATACCTTCGCCTCAATTTCTGACTAAAAAAATCAAATGATTTGAAAATAAAATAATAAAAAACAATTGCTGCGCTGCGAGATTCTCCGAGCACGAAGTACACGAGTTTTCAAGTATGTCCAAAAAGCTTATAAGCTGGTCATTGTTATACATAATAAGCGGGAAAAAAGGGATCATCTTCGGCTGATAGGAGACTTTCGGGGGCTTCTTCATTTGGAAACAAAACATATTTTCATCGAAAAACCCTTAAGCTCTCTCTCTCCTAATAAGTTTTACGAGAGAGAATATGCATTTCATAGAAATTTCCAATACAGTTTTTTAATTTCGTTCCAAGTATTATTAATTAATAATAATAATAATTATTATTATTATAGGTGGTAAGCCAAGGACAAGGGAAGTTCTTGAGAGTAATAAATAGCGCCCGAGAAGACGTTCAATCCCCCCCTAACTGTTACATGAAAGAAAATACAATTACTTTTCTGAAATTTCTGCTGCTGAAACTGCGCGCGCGCAACAGCTGTATCGTAAATAATAGATCATAATAAACAAAGACGGGGATCTTTGCCCTTAAAATTGCCGAACCTTTACGTGTACGTACTATGCTGCCCGTGCCCGTGCCCGTGCAGAAAAAGAGTAAAAAATCTTACTATGTAACAAGGGACAATAACACTTTTTTGTGGGGCCCCAGACAGACCCCCAACCTCCAAATCTCAACCCTGAGTTTATTTTCCCCAAGTTTATTGTTGACATACACTCACCATCCCCCCTCCCCGACGACGGCCGCCACTCCCCAAAGTAAATAATATTCAATACTAAGACCAAACTTTTTTATAGCCCGGATTTTTTTTTTAAATAGTAAAAAAATATAAACCTTCCTTCCCTAATCCCCTTCCCAACAAAGGCCGTATGTCTCGGAGTCCATCGATTAATGAGCGGGTTTCATAAAATCACAAGTAGGAAAAAAAAAGTCAAGAAACTTTTTCATCATCTCATTTCACTCAGGGGGTGTTTTGTTTGAAAACCGAAATCAAATAGATTAGTTGGAATTATTAATTTAATATAATCGTCAATTCAAAACACATTTTGCTTCTGGATCTCTTATTCCTACAGATGAGCACAAAGAAGAAGAAAAAAGCGGAAAGTAGTAATTGTTAGTTAGTAAAAAAATGAGGTTTTTTTTTCACAAAACTTGATAAAAGAAAATACTACAGAAACGAGAGGGAGATAGAGAGTGGGAATGAGAGAGTGCAAGCGAAATGACGAAAAGATAAGGTGAGCAAAGAAAATTTGACACAGGCGATAAGAAACTGAGACATTGAAATAAAAGCCATAAAATTCCTCCCAGGAAGTAAAAAAGAAAAAAGAAAAATAGAGAGATAATACAGGGGGAAATGAACATGAGAAAAGATAGAGAGAGAACCCCTTTAAGTCAACAGTGCAAAAATTCGTGTCTTGTCTTGGCCAGCTATTACTCACGGCAGGTCCAAAAAAACATCTCCCTCATCGGTAAATATGCGCGATGAGGTTTCATCGTAAGAAAGAAAAGAAAAAAAGAGAAAAGTCGTTGGAAACTTCATAAACCTTCCTGTAATAATAAAGATATTCGAGGAATGAAAGGATGATCAAGAAGGATTTGTAGTTAAGGGCGTAGGAAGACGACGACGACGATCCCCCTCTCGGCTCTCCTTTCGTAGTTCTTCCAAATTCCCAAGGATTATTGATAAGGGATGGGAAAGTGAGATAGCGGAAAGACGGAGATACGGCTTGCTGGCGGGTACGTGTATATCGCTTCCTTTTGATTCGTCATAATTATGACTGCGATATGAGTTGAATGAGAGAAATGGAAATATGCTTGTGCTTGTGGGGGGAAAGCCATTGACGGTGAAAAAAAACGAAGGCGAGAGAAGAAAGGAAAACCAAAGATAAGAGAACAGATTATGCCCTTTTTTTTCAAATTCCGGGATATTTTTTTTTCGCAATAAGGGAAGGATATAAAGATTTTTTACTCCTCCATGCCCATATCACCTTCCTCATCGTGAGGCTCTTCTGTCTTCACTCTGATTTCTTTCGTTCCACGACGCACACGTCGACGACCTCTTTCTTCCTCATCTCCAAATAATGTACCATTAGAATTTGGGATAGCATCACTTCGTCGTCTAGCATGCTGACGCGTTTTATTTGCCGTATCCAATTCGTTAGGCGACGCTGAGGAGTGACCGTGAGATGACCCTTCCGCATCGTTATCATTGTCCAAATCATGAGATCGATCATCCCCGTCTTGTTCTTCCAATTCTTCTTCATCACCTTCCATTGGATCATCCATCAATCCAATTCCACCGGAATGTTGCTGTCCGAACATGTCCATGCCCATCAACATATTCAAATTCATCCCGATACCTATATTATGCATGATTCCCATATTCATCCCCATATTCATATTCATATCGCCCACATTAAATTCTCCGTTGGGACCAATACCAACGTTAACATCGAATCTACCATTTGAGTTCGGATTGGTAGACCCAGTTTGACCCTTCTCGCCGGTTACACCGTTAGTACCGTCAGAAAGACCTCCTGTTCCTTTAATTTCTTTCGACGACGAAGACGGTGTATCATCTTTATTCTCCGATTTTTGATCCGATGTTGAAGGGGATGGTGGGTCACTGCTGGTAACTGCGCTGCCATTTCCATTAAAACCGGATTTTGAGGCAAGCTGTACCTCAAGTTCTCGGTTTCGGGTTGCTTGGGCGTTTACAAGCTGTTGGAGGTATCTAAAAAAGACGCTGTTTAGAATCACTATATGGAAACACAATAATTGCAATTACCGTATGTACTCCACACTTTTCCTCAATATCATACCCTTATTGGCTTTTACGGGGCCTCCCGCAGCTGCTGAATTGGCGGCATCCTTCTTGTCCTCTGCATCTGGAATAAATGCTTCCGCCGGATCTAAAAAAACCGTTGGTTATAACAAATATAGACTCATGGAACATATATATTCACCTGTCATAGCGGCGGGACTACCCGTATTAGGGTCAAGCATACATTCCGGAATGAGCGTTGCCAATTCTGATATTTTCTCATTAATATTGTCTCGTCGACGTCTCTCAACGGCGTTATGTGATTCCCGGCGGCGGCGTCGTTTCTCAGAAGCAAGCTGTGCTCTAAGAGGAGGGGGAGGCATGTTACATGAGATTTTCATAATACTATAAATATAGACCAAAAAGCGTAAACAAACTTACTGTTTGGCTGCGGCATCTTGGGTTTGCGGAGGCGGTGGTGATTCCTTGGCGCTAACGCTCTTCGGACTGGCGGCAGGTAAACTGCCTGGACCAGAGAAAGAATGATGAACAGGAATACTATCTGGCGTCGGAAGGCTAAAGGGGGAATCTGTTGTCCTAAACGAATCGCCGGGTGTTCCGTTGTTGGTGCCACTGCCACCTCTAAATTGGGAATCAATAAACCATGCAGATGGGGCTGTATGTGGATGCATGTGAAGACTAAGAGGAGAAACCGGATGATGATGTTGTTGCTGGTGATGGTGGCTAGATCCATTAGTTGGTGGAATTAATATTGCTTGAGGACGAGAATGATGAGAAGAAGAATGATGATGAGATGGAGGAGGAGAGATGGGACGAGGGGAGGAAGAGGAAATGGACCCCCGTTTATGCCGCTGAACCCTTCCACCATTATTACTGTTATCTACTTTTGAACGTGAACGCGATCTTGAATGACCCCTAAAGTTTGAATAACTAGTATCAAACGTTGGGCCAGGAGGGCCTCCACCACCTGTAGTAGGTAACGAGAAATGATTCGGGAATGGAGCTGGACTTGAAACATCGAAAATGTTATGAGTTCTGTACGAGTTTGTAGTTGCACTTGTATCGAAAGGATTATGAGGACGTGGTATTGCATCATGATTACTAGTAGCCATGATAGCAGCTAAATCATCTGCGAAATCTGTTGGTGGGTGTGGTTTTACGTTATTATTATATAGATGATGACCAAAGAACATGGCGTTATTAGGGTCAAATTGAGATGGAGAAGGTGGACGATGTTGTGGTTGAATATCAAAACCCTCTTGACGAACTTTTGGTTGAGAGTTTGAAAAATATGCCATGGTCGCTAGTTTTTAGAGGAACTGAAGGAAGGAGAGAAGGTAAACAGATGAAGGTTTGTTACGAATCGAGTCACACCATACCAGCCTAGGTAAAGATTGTCACGGGCAAAAATGTTACTGCTGTCCGAGGTCCTTAAACCGATGGTTCGGCCCGATCTCACCGGCCTTATAGGCGCTCCGGTCACTAATCCATTGTTTCAGGCACCGGCCAATCCCTCGGCCATCCTTTCCCGCCCCCCAACGCATAATCGTAATCGCGTCGGTCCGCGCGTACTTACTGACGTCAAAAAATAAAATAAAAAGAGTTGAACTCGACTTCCGAGTGTATACACACACATGGGTGAAAAGAAGAAGTTTAGAATATTTTGTTTTTTTCTCTCTCGAAATCGGATGTAATCACCGAATTTGCGTAAGACTTTCTAACCACACGGGCGAGGGATATATGCGTATTACAAAAATATTAATACGCTCTATAAAAAAAATTATTTGGTCGGTATTTCACAATATCCTACTTGCGACATGCGAAACGGATTTCTGCAATATATTTTTTATTTTTATTTTTACAAACCCGGTTACTGCTTATTCCGACCTCAGTTATTTTAAAACACCATCTCTGCGGGAAATATGTTACCAGATAGGGTAAGAAAGGGAATCTACTTTGTTTTCATATGACATATATCGTTCTTTGCCCCACTTTGAAACTGGAATGCTAAGCAAAACTTGTAACGTCAAATAGCTGTCATAAAAAAAAACATTTCCAAGAATTTTTTTTTCTTATACGTCGTCGTTCCTCGAGGTTGACAGAAATGCCAGCCTGGCAAAAAAGGAGGTCACTTTACGACGCGTCGACCTTTCAGTCCTAAACTGGGCGTAAGCTTCCATTTGTTGGTAACTGAACAACACAACACTTCCAGCTGTTTTGAATTGGCAATGATTCACTTTGGAAAAAAAAAACGATCTTTCCCTTAAACTGCGTCCTAGTCAAACATAAATGTCTGAAAACACCACATCAGGAAAAAAATCCGTGCGCAAAATGACTCAGAACGATAGCGATACCAGTTACCAAATGGGGTTTCCTGCGCAGGGACAGGGTCGATGATTATCCAACAATCCTAAAGTTACTGGAGGCTTAGGTGTTGTCTTATGTGTTAAACTGGATTCAAAAATCGTTGATTTTCAAAAAAAGATGAAATATATCAAACAGTTTCAAAGGACATCGATATCCGAATCCGGATTTAGAGGACGATCGCACTGACCGTTACCATAAATAAATAATCCGCTATTTACGTCGAAATAAAACGCCATCAACCCTGAGATCTTTTCTAAAATTGGCCCCTGTCCTTATGAATATAAAAGCTCTAAGCCAATGATATTGCTCAGTTCTTCAAACCGTAAGTATGCATATTCAAGGGTCAAACTCAATTGAAAATCTCATCATGAGCTGGCAATTCGATTCGACCTTTCCCCGTTGGAGAACTAACGAATGGACGCATGGTTTCGAAATGAATAAGATCCCGCTCACCCGATACTTTTTTGAAAAAGATAAAAAAGTAAAAGTAAAAGATGAGATATGGATATGTTAAAAAAGACACGTCTTGTGTCTTGTTTTAGTTTGTGAGGGTGGGATCTACTAAGTATCAGGTCATGAGAACAAGGGACAGGACAGCCATGGAATACGGCATTGAATCGCGCATCTCCGAATCAGGTTGGTCTCTCTTACACTTATCTTATCACCGCGTTCAAAACCAGCCAGCTCTTTTCTTCTCCGGCACCACATTGAAAAGAACTTCAACCATTTTCTTCGGCTAGCATCTTCTCGGACGGGGAAACGAGCGTCTTTTTTTGCTTTTGTCGATGATGGTGGGAAACGTTCAGCGGGCGCGAAGGCAAGGAGGACAGAAGACGAGAGAAGACTAGTAAACAATGTGGAAATATAAATTTATGATTGCTGAAAAGTTTACCGATAGAAAAGAATCAATTCAATTTTTCAGCCTGTCGTATTTTCGGATCTTAAGAGCCGGAAAATATATGATTTAGCCGTTCGAACCCATAAAGAAGAAGAAGAAGACAGTTGAAGACGATCGTCATCTGCTAGTGACCTTTTCCTCGAGAAAAACTTTGACGTGACACACCCTCTTAAGTATTTATTTCTGTGTAATCATTGACTTCGATCTCCCAACCAGGGGAGGGGGTAAAGTTCAAACTTCTTGTCCCTTAGTAATTATAACTGAATAGCTTGTAATGATATTGTAGATGTCAAAAAATCAAAGCATCATCTGATATATGAAGCACGAAACTAATCAATTAAGAAAGGGGGGTAATAATTAAAAAAGGGAACTCGATAAAACCTAATTCGTGTGGGACACCATGCGTACGAGGGTAAAAGAGCGCATGCTAATGATTTCGTTGAATATGTAAACGTGATTCCTTGTGCTTGGATTTTACGAGAAGATTCTCCAACTAATATAAAGAATTTATTTTTTCTCCTTTGCCGAAAGCACTAGATGATTCAAGTGTAGAAGATTCGCTTGTCACCTGGGGTAATAACGCACATTTATGAAGTTAACGTCCACCCCATGTGAGGAAATTGACCACCTGGAAAGAACCATTCTGTCAATGACATAATATATAACAAATCTCTGTTCGAAGAAAGAAGATCACGGCAAAAAAAAGCACACTTTAAAAACAAAAGATGAAAGAGGATGAAAAAAAATTAAATTCGGGATTTTCCGTTCAAAAATATGTGTGGTTTTTTTTTTTCGGGATGACAGACAATTGAATTAAACGAACGAACAACCAGGGGGAAGGGGACTGCAATATACTTGCCTCCAAAATGTTTAAACGTTACTAATTTTTTTGGTCTCCCATCCGTTCTCACATTCCGGGAGACACTTCCGGACAGCCGTACTCTCCTAGAAGAATACTGGCAAGCACCATCAAACTCTTAAACCCTGGCTTCGACGCTTCCTTAGCCGAAGTTAGTACCATCACAGAAATGGGTGTTTTAATGGAACGCCGCTTGCGTTATTAGATTGGTTTTTTTTGGGAGGGTAGAAAGGAGAAGTAATAATCAGGGGAAGGGGCCGCGTAAGTTATTATGGCACCTGGGGTTGGGGGCATAAGCTTCACAAAAGATAGTTTGAAAAAAAGAGAGGTGTCACTGTCGTAAACGTTTTGCCCATTTAAACTGTCATGATTGACTCCGAGAGCCGTCTCCGCTTAAGCGGGTGAGGTCGGAGGTGTGAACTGGCCAGCATGATCTTCGGGAACATCGATAAAGCGGAAGCTCATTCTGAATTGCCGATTTTCCTGGATTTTCCATTCATAGTATGATATGGGATCTGACACACACACACACACACATGGTAAACTCGGGATCGCAATAGCGAAATGAGAGAAAAATCGAAGATTATAATAATAATTTATGAATGATTATCAACTGTTGGTAGACATTCCATTCCTTTTGACAGTTCAAGTCATTTTTCAAAATCGAGGGGTAAACTGTTGTAAAGGGTTCTACGGAGATCCAGGCGCGCTAATCAAGTAATGATGAGGTGTCGCCGACCCGTGTTGAACGTGGAAGGGAACCACGTGCTTCTTCCCCAGATTTCCTTTCCCCCCAACCCCACCACCACCCAATGAGTAGCGCTGAGCCCTCCCGGATGTGGCGTCTTTTTTTCTAAGATGTAACGTGTAAAAATACATACTGGTATCATCATCGTTTAAAAAAATCTATCATATCATGGTTTATCAACAACAGCAACAACACATTTGACGGGTTCAAAAACAGAGGGATACCATCAAAAAAAGAAAGAGCTACCCTCGGGTCTTTTAAATTGCTGTGGGGAAATAAATATCGTTTCGAAGTTTCCCTACAATTTATTTGAACGATCAGATCGCTTTTTCATTCATACGGGGTGTGATGAAATCTGGCCATTGTATGTTAGTAACAAAAGCTCCAGCCCATCTGTCCGGCCAGCGCATTCCATGGATTATAATTCAACGGGAAATTCCTAATTCATTTCAAAGAAGGTTCCCTAAAAACAACCCTAAATTGCGTAAAAGAAAGAGAAAAAAAAGAAGCATATCTAGACTCCACCATGAAATGGTAAATGGGTTAGTTTAGTATGCAAGGCAAGCGGCAAGCTGCCTGGAAAAAAAACTCCGTTTATGAAATATAGGCCTTCTCTTTGAGAAGACATGCCAAGGCGTAATCGCCCCCAAATTATCCACTAGAGCGATTTTCTTAGATAGATAAAGGCCCAGCCTGAGAGAAGCGTGGCAGGCGAGGTATGCGCTGCATGTGCTAACAGTTGTAATCATCAATATCCACGAGAAAAGAAACCCCGATCCGGTAAGTTTGTATTGCATATACTGATGGTCGAAGCACCTTTGTTCAGGAACGAAATCGGAGCGCTTCTTGTGTAAATCCGAGGAAGCAACGCTTGCCGTATTGTTGACATATGCATACAATATGAAATGAAAAACCATTATAATAAACTGCACAAAATGGAGGATAAGGCGAAGACCTCTTTTCCTTATCAGTGTGTCCATGGGAGTAATCACTGTGAATAATGCCTTTTTCAGACTCATCTTGCAAAGTTGACTTTGAAACGGAGACCATCAAGGCAACATCCTTCTTCTTAAAGTATAAATTTGTAATCTAAAAGGGGAAGTCGAGAGAAGCTTCTGGAAGACGATTTCATTCATTTTCCGTACGACAATAACACTCGCTTCAGTTCCTGGTAAATTTCTGTAGAAGAGTGACTGGGGGGTAAACCTACTCAACGGCCGTTTTATGACACTGTCAAGAACTTGAGACTTATTAATATACAGTATGTATATGTTTGCTTTTTGATGCATACCTTCGGACCGATATTGACATCATATAACCATATACCGCAAAGATATTTATATCCTTTTGAAGAAACCACGACTTCGAAGAGGTTGAGGGAAAGGGCTGGTAATGTAATGAGGATAATCACATTATCGCGCTTGTTCTTATGGAGAAAGTAACTTGAATTGAGTCTGTGTAGTAGAGTATATTAAACGCTACAAAAAAGAGAATTGCATTTTATGATGCGGTTCCGAACGAATTCGGTGAGATGAGCATCGAATAATACTGGTCATGATTAGAAATAGAAGAAAAACGGGCCGACTAGATGAAACATACAAGCATGGTAAAGTATACGTTATTCGTGCTCGGACCGTCCTAAAGATGCGTAGTATGAGAAATCATTGAAGGTGTAGATCCTTCGACTTCTTCGGAATATGACACTAGAAGGCATCTTAGCGACCAACTCCAGATTTTGAAAGAAATAGACATTGCAGGTGGGAACTTTCCGGCGTTTCGCGATCCTGCTTGAAATAGTATAATCTGATAAAGCTGCACGGCGGCCGGAGAAGGTAGAGATAGATTATCAATGACTATGCTCCAAAAAAGAGTCCATATGGTGATAACGTTGGTCTAGACGCGCACGAATTTTTTGCATACGGTATTACGGAAAGACTAGAATCTAGAAGAACATAAGCAATAAGTCACATTTTTTGCTAAAACTACAATACCTAGAGAACCATAAGAGTAAATAATGAACAAAGAATAGGTTTATCGTCTACGCTGGTCGATAAGAGACGTTACAACGATAATGAAAGGTTTTCGTCAATGTCCAAGGGTTGGATCGCCTGGCGCCTAGTGTACGAGCTATGGTCTACAACCGCCTACATCGCTTGTGACAATGCTTATATAAGATTATACTTCCTATTAGCGCTCTTGTCTTTTTTCTTTCGCCTTCACCGCGGTGTGACGACTCCCTCTCGGGCTGCCATGCGTCGTCTAACCCTTATAGGCCAAATGGTAAGCTTGTCTAATACTTTTATCAATAATGCAGACCACAGTCTGTATCATTATGATGAGCACTTCAATCAGTTCTGCTTCCGAATGGCTTCGGCCTTGTGGATAACCCAAAATACCAAAAAAATCTTTCTGACTTTTCTCATTCACGATGTCCTTTCTTCTAATCGTTCTAACTTATTCTTCAGTCAGTTCTCCCCTTCTATACCATCATCACTGTCTATCTCGCCGATTAGCCGTGAGTATCCTGTGCGATTTTCTCCTAGTCCAAGATGAAAATGTAGTCAATCCATTCGTTGAAGTAAAGCCATTGAGCGGCGAGCTGCTTGCGCATCATTGTCCAGGTTTTTTCCTGGAATATTGTTGCTTATGGTATCGGTCGTGGAATGGTGGATAATGAAACACCCGGCTTGCTGAATCACGAACCTTTTTTACTTTATTTTCACCTAGCTGATATATACTTTTTTCAGGTCTGTATTACATTGACGTTTGGTTATGTTTCCAAAACGTGAGTCGCGGGCCATGAATAGTGCTAAGACGATAATATCTCAAGAGTTTGGTGACTCGATGAGATGAGCCTTCTACTCACATGCACTACCAACTGAGCCTTTTCCTTTCCAACACTGGAACGTTTTCTTACTTTTTCTTTCTCAGGTCTAGTGTTCATTGCGCTTCCTAACTTTACAGTAAGTTGGGATTCCAATTTCTTTCTATGATGTTATTTTATACAAGCATATGTCCGAATTATTGTTGAGGACAAGTTTAGTCATAAAGACCTCCTGACTTGTTGTAATGTCTTCCAAAATATAATGAACGCTGACCTGTTTTCGTAGGTGTAAAAGCGTCTGTTGAGTTATAACGAGTACTTACTGAATGGAATTCGGTTTGAGTCGAGTCAAATGAATAATTCTAGTTTCCAGCGGGAAGCTAGCGGTAGCGGAGTGGATGCGAAAGGTCTTCCACTTAGTATTAAACTGCCCTTTTCGCTTTAGTTTCATAGGTATTATACAGGATATTGCTGTTATGAGTGAACGTCCGACTAAAGAACTAGTGTTGTTTATTTGGTGCCAACTTTAAAGTTATGTGAAAATACATACCCCGGTACTTCGCCAGTACCATCCCTGGTTCGCCTATACAACTCCAGTCAAGTTGAGCTAGAGACAAGCTGCGACGTCTTTTTATGTAAAGGTCATAGTTTAATCTACAACATCCTGGGGTTTCACTCTTTTGTTAAGAAGTATTCTCGTTTCACTGGTTCAAGCCTTCAATGCTTCTATGTGCCCACAGAAACCGTTCGCCAATAACTATTATGTCAGATATCAAAGATCGACGCATAAATCTAATGAAGCATATCAATAGCCATTCCTATCGACGGACTATCAAAAGGTATGCTTTGTTAACATTAAGAGTCATATATTTATGTTCGTCTTTGATTCTTTTTCTCGGTCCAGGAGAGATGTCAATACGAGTCATGAATATTGTAATTACATAGAATGATACCAAACTCGGCGCCCTAACTTGCGTAGTAAGGTCCCTCCCCCCACTGACGGTTTGTCTCACCGGTTTGTATAAATATTCAAGTTGTACTTGCAATTTGTTCATCTACGTAGTTCATGTTGGGGGTACGCTTTCGACGTCATACAACCGTTCTTCAACCACGATCGTTTTGAGTGATTCAATAGTTGCTGTAGCTAAAATAGAATCTCATTTAATAGAAGACGGTCTCGCCCGAGAGCGTAATACAACAGGCAGAACACAAACTTGGTAGAATTTTATTGGAGAGTTATAGCTATATAAGAAAACAGACAATTAATATTTGATGTTTACTCAGTCAACCAGTAAGGGATGAAACTGTGCATCCTCAGATAACCGTTCAAACCATGGCGGTTTCGCTCAATAGATTCACGGACAGCGTCCTCTGTTCAGTTCAAGTGGAGATGATTTTTTTTCTTTCTTTAAGAAAATCAATCCAAGGAAATTCATCAGCTTGTCAAAGAAATGCTATTATTGGTCCTTTCGCCTACGGCGACTGCAGAATACTAATCTTTACAGTAATCGTGCCAAACAGCCTGTTCATTCGTGTTTGAATTTCATTCACTGGATAAAACCTTACATGCAGATTTCTTGTGCAAAAATAATTATACTGTAACATACTACCGAGCCAAGGAGAATACTTCGATAAAAATGCTAGCATCATTCAATCTTGTGCGATGACTGGATGCATTTAATGAATGCCCCACCGTTCTCTGAATAGCCCTCTGATCATCTTCTGTATGATGTTTAAGAATAGAGCCATTTATGGTATAATATAATCCACTTGTTGTTATGTACCGCCGACATAAATCCCCTCAATCATCGATGTACATATGTATATGCCATTTGCTTGAGTAAGTAATTGCAGGAAGGAGTGCTGTCTGCAGTAATTTTTGTTCTATGATTTCTCAAGTTCCATGCAAACACTAAGAGTGTTGAAATACTGTAAGCTGTGGCTGCAAGTTGTCCAATCGGCCCAGGATAGGGGTGTCGGCTTTAGCCTCACATATAATGTTGATTGGCATCAGCAGTGGATGGAGCGTTCGAATTCGAATCATACAATCCGGTTGAGGGTGAATTCTGAAGGCACTGAAAGGTATAAAATTTGGTGACACTGGTACCGGATCAATTATGAGGAAAACTTGTTTTAAAGAGATTATCTTGATATTTGAAGCACCAGTTCCAGAGCTAAACCTTGAAGTATTCGCATAAGCAAGCTTCCAACATTCCTTATTCTTCATTAGTTTTCCAAATTTGTACGCGGTGTTCTGAACGAGCAACATCTGGTTCCTTTAACCCAAGTTTGTCATCTGATGACATCTGAACAAGTGCCTGGTACAAGGTAAGGCCTCTGAGGTCTCTCTCCTGGCTGTGTAATAAATGCTGTAAATATAAACTCAACAACTTGAGTATGCCACCCCGGATAAAACCGCCTCGTGTGGCAAGAAAAGTTTGAAGTCTTTTAGGCCTCAGGTAAGGATAAAAAAGTCAGGGTGTTGTGTGAAATCTCCAATTTTATCGGATGCTCTCATCTTTGCTATGAAACTTGGCATCCATAGTGCATAACCCCCAGGCCGTCTTGATTTGTATGACACAATCTGGCCGAGGTCGAATGCCAAATGTGCTGAAGGACATAAATTGTCATATTTCTGTTGCACTAAAATCCTGGTTCATCAATTGTAACAATCAACTTCAATTGAACAGCACCTTGACACCTTTGTCTCTAGTTTGCGGGCGGAATCCTAGAGAATTTACATAAAATGATTCCCAGCAAGCCTTTTGACTCCCATCTTTGAAGTTTTTTTGTATTACAGCGTGTTGAGTAAAAAGAGTAAGCAATGAGGTTTCATTGATTAATGAAGATGATTTCGTCACCAACCTTCGAGCTCTTCGGTATCCCAGAAAAGCCCTCCTTCACATTCTGTTTGAAGATCTTCATCTTCGAATGTCCTTGAAATATATGTACCTCATTACACAGGCGTCGTAGAATAGTTCGTCGCTGCTCTTCTGTGATTTCTCTGTCAGTTCACAAAATGGTCAGCTTTGCCTTATTTCATATAAATTTCGTGAGCAAGTACTCGTAAGTTGTTATTTGGACAGAATCGACCTAGGTAGATGCATCTCTACATTCTCCACTTTCAAGAGAGCGCATAAACTATTTTATGGACCATTGTAAGTCGTTCTTCAACCTGTATGCGTACATCAAGTACTTAAGTTCTCATTAACTCCATGTCCTAGATTGCTATACACGGCTTGTTAACAGGCTTGGAAAAGTGCATTATGTGCTTACTTTGCAGTTATATATGAAACATGATGGTAATTAGAGGATCAGTTTCCTCCTTATTTACTCTGTAAGGTAGCATGTGCAAAAGTGCACCCCCAGTTTCCAAGCATCTACACTTAGCAGCGGTTGAATTAGCAGCCTTCCCAGCTTCGAGCTGGGATTTCTTTTATCTATCTGGATCGTTGAAGATTCTCTTCAGGTGTAAGAGCATTAGCTGGATGGATGTGGTTATGGAAGAAAGAGGGGAAAGAGGGGAAAGAGGGGAAACTGAGAAGGCGACTTTTATCAAATCTCAGAATGAAATATCTGTACGTAATCCAATATATGACAAAAATTGGTAGACTCAAACCCGACCCTATATCCTCACGATAGATGACAGTCATTTTATGTGGGGACTACTGCAACTTACATAGAGGCTAGTACGGACGGTTGGAGCCCACAACCTTTGTGAGCACTAGAAAAATCGGCCTGCTGGACATTAGACGCTTATATCAACAGGTGAACCTTTACAAGATAAGCCCTCCGAGAACGCTTTGTCAATAAGTTTTACAGTAATGATTTATCGCTATGGCTCACGGCCGCGTGCTTCAATGCTTTTCAATTTCAATCACTGCCATACGTTGCCATCCTTGATGGATATATAGAAACCTCAACTACGCAAATTTTATGCGAATTACGCCAACACATCCAGCCTTGCTAATGATAGAAAATGAAATATTCACAGCCATTAATGGGAAGTACTTTCTTGATTCTCTGACTCTATCGGATTACAATATATTGTCAACACATGGCGTCAATATTGTCTTCAAAACGGTTCCTCCATAGACGAGCGGTTTCCACCATACCTCATTGTCTTCAGCCTCTTCGTCGAGAGCAAGTCACGATTATTGCGCATTATTCGGCCTCGCCACATTTGCGAGCTTTTACAGATTCTCCGGAGATTGCATCTGTCCTCCTTAATAGTATTTCTTATGAGGATGTCACCAGGAAATATTTGGAAAGATCTTCCCCCGGACAATATTTGGATTTCTAATAGGCTGAAACTTTGCATGGTTCTTTCAAGGACCACGAAGCATTCAAGACGCATCCTTCTAATGTGGGACGAATACTTAGCTGGTAATTTCACCTTTTTAGCGTTCGTTTAGGACGTTATCATGTCGATCCCTGAGCAATTTTGCATAGACTCAGAGTGCATCCATGTACCACTCTAAAAACGGAACTAGTACCAGCTTGAATGCGCTCTACGGCAGATTTGTGCAAATGTCCCCAATACCCAATCACAGCGAATTATAAGTATTACATAACGTTATGTTAGTCTATTTTGCTTGTGTGGTTTTGATAATAGTACAGGAATAATTGATAATGAATCAATAATAAATGCGGGGGTACATAAGACCTGAGGCTGTCTGATAGTAAACAATAACGCTAACCCAGAGAAATGAATAATTGGGTTTTCTTTCATTCAAAAGGCAAATTATGCAGGTGAAAATGAAAGGAGCTACTTGTTGGTGTAATCGGCATCCTGGAAGTGTCAGTGATGATAACGGATGAAAATATGAAAGTGACCGTCGGGCGTATTTTGCAGTTCATATGACTCGTCTGAAACCGTACCATGTGATGGGACATTACTCTTGAGATTAAGAACTAATCGGCCTGCCTATCGAAACATGTAAGAATCTAATCAATTCGACTTGATGGGAAACTCACTGTAACAGAAATAATAGCTGCGAACCAGCTAAAAGGTACAAGAGGCGAGCTTTTTTAGTCATTATCGATAATCAAAATAATCGATGGCTTACTATCCACCTATGACTTCTATTGGGTTATCGGGAAAAAATCGGACAAAAAAGACGTTCAGAATATATACAGCTTAACCGAAAAGAAAAAAGAACAAGGTTAGTGAAACTGCAGTATAGAAAAAGAAAAAGGAACTAACCTAAAATGCTAAGAGGGATTAAGACATTAAATTTGCCCAGGGCAGAAAAGAAGGGAACCAGACACCCACTTGAAACAGTACAGAGCTCCATCCCTACCAAACAAAAATCCTTTCAGCTGGCTGCATTTGACACATCTACAGTCCTCACCTGAAAAATGTTCTCAAAAGTGGGGTCATACTTCGTACTCGGAATTCTCTTATTTGACGCGCCATTTTGTACATTGCGAGGCCCAAATAAACCCCTGACAAGATATTTATTCAAAATCTTGGTTTTTTTTTTAACCAGAAGCCTGAGTTCTGCTTACCTTGGCACACAACTGCGACTATCCTTTTGAGACATGAAACAAGAAAGTCAGCAGATCTAAGATATTTGACAAAATGATTATACTACATACCCTCCCTTGATAATATTGCGACCCGAGAACGGTTCTATAGGAAAACAGCCTGACAATATACCCGGTAATGGGTTGTCTTTCGCAGTCGTAATGGGTCCGAATCCTGAGGCCGCGTAACCAACAACGGTCTATATCCAAGCGATTTGAGTTCAAACAAGACGGCTGCGGGGGAGACAACGTACACCGGTCTCCGCTATGGCATTTATTCATGTAAATGGGAGAGGCTTGTAAACCTAGAGAATATCAATATCACTCACCCAACCAAAATAACGCCAAGATAAGCCCAACTGATTATTCATTAGAAATATTATTTCATGAAACATTCTGTAACGCACTCCATTTATTCTGTTCATATAAAACATAAACTCTCATTATGATAAGTATATCTATTGTTGGAAGGAGAACTATGGGTCCGCTGGAATGTCTTTAGTGAAAGCGAGAAAAAGAAGAAAAAAAGGCTACCCGTACAGAACTTGGAATGTATCGAATTTTCCGCAGCTACAATATAATTTTCAAATTCGGATGGAAAATTGATAAAGAGTCGAACTTACAACTAGAAAAAAGGCAAAGTTCAAATCAGAGGAGGTTTGACTAGAATGGGACCGGCCCACCTCAGCAGATAAATTAGTGTTGATAGTAACTGATGACTTGGTGATTAGAATACAAAAACTCAGTACGCTAAACTTGAAGTCGCACCGTATGCATTAAGGAGAAGAAAGATGAACGCGAAGTATCGAATCAAAGCATGTAGGAAGGTGATAAATGACCATGACGAGCTATCCATGACATCAGGTTTTCTTTTCAATGTATGGGTGAGGACACATACCGCCATACGTAACGGAGTTCGTCCGGGAATGTAAGCACCATTTCGTAAAAAAGTAAACAGGTGGCAGACACTGGAAGGTGTGATTGGCTTGAGGGTTATTATCGGTTGAAGAAGGTTTGAAGGTCCACTCACTTGTATTGTAAGAGACAATTTGGTTCGGTCCTACTTGGTTACCTAATAATTGAATCGACTGCCCGAGCTCAGACATCGTTCCTGGGAATCTAAAGCGTTGATAAAAGTAAATATTATGGCCTTGTGCAGAAAGGAAGGGAGAGTAGAAAACATACCAAACCTGCACATAAGTAGGGTTATATAATATTGAAAGTTTGCTGGTATAAAGTGTCATCGGAATATCATCAATCACTAACACTGGCACACTGGAGAGCTGAGATGAATGTGAAGCTAAACTCGTCAACAAAGTTGGAGCCCAAGTTACCGTGACTCACCTTAGTCACTTGCGTGACATCACGAATAACAAGGATTGAACAAGGACCCTGCTCGTCTTTCAAGAGACCGAGTTCAATTCTCAGAACACTTCCATGCGCCTGCTGTTCCAGAAGGAGAAAGGACTGAAAAGGTAATCCTGGATCCGAATCTTCCGATAGTCCCTGTCAACAATTGTGTCAACGAGGTTTGAGTTTGTTTTATTTTGGGAACCGTGCGGATGGAAAGGAAAACCAGAAAAAAAAAATTATAAATAGGTTTTTTTATTGCATTTAGTGATATATAATGATATTCTCATGAATGTATGAATAATCCGTCGCACTTGATACCTTTACATGTATGAAGATGCTAATTGTTTTACTTATGCAAGCCAGAAATGGGCGCTGCCCACTTGTTTAAAACATCATGCACATTTTAATATGAACATATGGTTGTAATGATCGTTCAACAGTGTACCCCCTTTCTTAAACACATACTTATTGATTACTTGTCTTAAGGATAACAGAACTGAACGCTGACAGGCGCGGTGACTAAAAGAGTGTATATGACTGATGATGATCAAGCCCCCTTTTTTGGCTTTCATTTGTTGTTATATTACGTAAACGCTCAGCGTCGACTATAATAAAGAGTACTAGCGTAGTTTTCTCTATTAGCATATAATTAGGAACTGTACACAGTCTCGGAGTATAATATTTTAGCTACTTTTCTATAATATAATAACTTTTATCCATAACTAATATGTCTACTCCCGGTATTACAACAACATCACTATCGTAATACACTGCCTCTGGGACGACCAGTAACTTGCCACACATTTCTACACCCCTCCGGCATCATGAAATCGCCTTCCGAAGTCACCTGGGACTCAAATCTGCATCATATGGCCTCATCCCCCACAAACTTGTCAACAGTTTTTCCCCAATGACACCCAACCAGCGGGACACAACCGTTCTTCTTCGAGCTTTTTTGGAGCATATAATAAGTATGTTTATCTGTCAACGCAAATATCCCTTCAATGTATGCTATGTCTTGATAGAAGTTTAGTTTAACCCTTGAGATTCCAGGCTGAGAATACCCTAAGTCTGATTATTTAGTATTATATGCATCTCCATGGGTACGGGGTTTACGTTTCCTAAAGGCTTCAAGTTATTGTTGATTTTGGTCTTCTATGTTAATATTAATTTCACTCGCCAGAACTGAATCCGCAGTAACCGTGTACGGTTTTTTAAACAAAATTTGATATAAATATTGATCTTCCATAGGATGCTGCTGCGGCGAACCATATTAATAGTATGAGATTCCAACTTGACCGTCGAACTGAGTCCACCGACTGAACCAGACTGATAATCATTCCTAACAAAAGAACATGATAATATCTTTCGAGAATCACGAAGAATTCAAAAAAAAAATAAAATGAGATGGCGGCTACCGAGAGAGGAGTACGGAATTGAGAGGAAAACAATCTATGCTGTGTATCTTGCTGAAGAGGATGATGAAGGAGATGGAGACGAAAAGGAGAGAGGATGTAACCTGGTTCGTTCCCACCGGCAGCGACAATGATGACTCAAAAGTACGAGAGGACGCTGTTCGTGAATCTATCGAGTGAATATCATCGTGGTTTGAACGGTTAGTTGGGGATGCACAGTTTGATCCGGTTCCATTTTGACTGAGTAATGAATTAGCACCGACTTGTCTATCCGATCCAGAGGTTTTTCTTTCTCCTTTTTTTCGTATAACCAGCGAGTTTACGGTAACAGTGTTACCACCACCGTGTCAACTAGTTCCCGTATGGCTAAAATTGACCCTCCGAGAAGGTATTCCGTTTTTCCTGTTCAAATTGAGACGATGGCCGGGTTCAGGGATGTTTTCAAGCACCAGGGCCCGACCACGACCCAGGACCTGTTTTCCGAGGTGCTACTACTAGGTTTTTATCAGGCGGGACGGTCGGCGCTTATCAAATGAGGTTCTATTAGCCACAATAACTCACTACTGAATCAACCAAAATAATTGTGGTTGAAGCACCTGTATTTTGCTATGACGCCGAAAGCATACTTACCCCAGCAATGAGTATGAACATGATGTACGATGCCAGGTCTAAACAAGGTTTCAAGGATGTATCCTTGCCAGCGTGCTTAGTTATTTTACGTCTTGTTTTTGATGATTTCGGTGCTAATTAAGATATCATCCCTCAGTATGATGTGTCACGGTTCCAGAACGGGCGCTAAACAATTTGCGTCTTATACAGTACCCTCCGGCACATGGACAATAATATGATGATCTTTCTTTCAGCGTTGCTTTCGATCATTCACACGCAAACCAATGGATTACCTTAAGAGTTATTGTCTCTTACGCGGCCACACCAGAATTATACGGTATGACAGCCTGCGAATTTTCCAACTTAATACACTGACTGACTCGGTACCGTGCCATAAGGTATGACATCGATGAAGCTTGAAGGAGAATGTTCAAGTATGTTTCAGTAGCGTCTTTTGAAGTCATACTTAATTTAATCTATGACTTATTCTTCTGCTAAAGAAGTGTCCACGTTTCGCTGTGGCGCTGGTTCATGCTTCTACGTGCCCCACATAGGAATCGTTGGCCAAGAATTATCAGATCTCAAGGATTGACTCATAAAGAAAAATCTAATGAAGCATCTCGATGTTTATTTCTATAGACGGACTACTCAAAAAAGGCATGGTTTGTTGATATTATGACTCATATACAAAAATATATTCACATTCTTCTTGAAGAAATGTCAATACGACTCATGAATAGGTACCATAGTTACCAAGTGCGTATATGATGACTCGGAGGCATACTCATACATAGAAGACATCGAAGCACTTATCTGGATGGCACGTGTTTCCTTGACTCATTCGCTGCCGTAACTTCCTAAGGTTTCCTAATGTTCTCCAAGTTCATTAAACAGGACCCCTCTATACAGCGTTTTTTTGAAGTTCTGATTTTCAGAGTTCATTCTGGGTATAAATACTACAATATTTGGCCACAACTCCTTCACCAGAACTTTAGCTCAGTATGTTCAACCCAGTTTTTGAGGAGTATGAAGGCATATCGACATCCGGCACATCTTCATCATTGGAATCATCTCAGATCATTGCACCTCCTGGTCCTGTACAATCCACCCAACTCCTTGACCGAGAGGTTCCCGCCACGGCACCTCAGGCTTTTTCCGTACCACCCGCACCGTACGTCGCATATCGCAATCCTTACGCATCTCAAAGGAATGGAATCTCGATCAATGTTAATTCTAAACAAATCAACTCGGTGGATCCTGTTTCATCTGACATTCGTAAAATGAAACTGAACATGGTTAATCAGAATGTTTTTACATTAGCAACTGGCCCAACCGGCTCACCGTTCGGTCGAGATATATTCATGTCACCTCGAACAGCACCTCCTGTACCACCCACCAATACTCCCACTTATTCTCGCGCATTTCAAGGGAGTGGCGTCTCAATTAACGTCAAGTCCAAACAAATCAACTCAGTAGGGTTACCAAATTTCTTTATATCTGACACTCGTGAAAAAGCATCCGACATGGTTAATCAAGATGTTCCTATTTCAGCACCTCAATTCGCACCTTCGGTGCCAGCCGTCCCACCCCCTGATAAAATATATGACTATGTCCCGGCGCCCCGAAACGTATCTTCCGTAACAGCCGTGAGTCCACGCCCAAATCAAGAGCATTCCCCACCTGGAGATGCCCCTCGAATGGTATCTCCTATTCCAAACGTCCCATCCCCCGGTCAAGAAGATCTTTCCCAAGATTCATCTCGAATAGGATCTCCTGTACAACTTCTATCTTCTGTCCGGCCTTCTCCAAAGCCATCTCTTGTACAAACATTTCTATCTTTCAGTCAGGCCCCTCGCATAGCATCTCCCATGTCAAACGCCGCACACCCAAATCAAGATGTTCTCTCTTTAGCGTCTCGAAGAGCGTCTCCCACGCGGCCCATTGTAACACTTAGCCCAGTCCCTTGCGAAGATGAAGAGAATGTTTTTTTTATGCCAATTATCTCCGACTCTCGCCCCCGTCATGAAGAAGTTCGAGAAGCGGAAGTTCGAGAAGAGGAAGTTCCAGAAGAAGTTCAAGAAAATGATCTCGCTGTGTTTTCCGAAGTTCCATGTCCCGATTTGACCCAAATTTACGAAATTCAAGAAAGTGAACTTCCCGCGCCACTGCGCCAATGCTCCTGTGCATGTCTTCAACCATGTCAAGGGAACGAGGCTACCCTGCCATTTGTCTCAGAGTCATACACCGGTCCCCACGAGTTTATTGCTGCTTTATCCTCCAGCCCTCCGGCACCTGCAGTGGAGATAATCTCAAATAACGTCAGGTCTGAACAAATACAAATGAAGTCGGTAGGGTTGTCGGATCTAGTTCTATCTGATACTCGTAGAAATAAATTGGATGTGATTAATCGATTATACAGTCTAGGGTAAGGAGATTACTATCAAAAACATGTGATTGAAAAAATTGAATCCGCGTTTTTTTTTCAGAATCCAACGTCATATTGATTTGCCTTCTATCGTCGTTATTGGTTCGCAAAGCGTTGGGAAGTCTTCGCTTATAGAATCCATCTCAGGGATCAATTTACCTCGCTCTGGTGGTGCTTGTACTAGGTGTGTATTTAGTTTCATATGATTGCAAACAATATTCACTGTCTAGCAGATGTCCAATTGAGTGTCGTCTTGTCCGGACAACCGGTTCCGAACCGTGGCAATGTACTGTCTCCTTGCGTTTTCTAACTGATGAACACGGGAACCCCTTGGATCTGGCGAAGAATATCACATTTGGAAATATCATAAAAGATCCAAAAGATGTTCAAGAGCGATTGGCAAGAGCTCAACTCGCTCTCCTAAACCCGCTCACTCCTCCCGAAGTACTTTTAGATAGCGATAATCAACTCGAACATAATTTAATCGGTTACTCGAGCAATATTGTATCCATCGAAATAAGAAGTCCCGATGTAACAGATCTTACATTCTACGATCTCCCGGGTAAGCCTATCATCATGACTCCCCTTTCAGCTGCAGTTTCTAATAGATTGTTGTTCTATTAGGCCTTATTGCCTGTGTTCCCGAAGGAGGCAGAGATGAAGATGTGGAAGAGATCCGTGAACTGGTTGTATCATACATCCGAAAACAAAATTGTATCATTCTTCTAACCGTCGCCTGCGAAGGTATTTATTCTTACTTTACTTTTTTTCTATTCCTTACTAACCCCTTTTTCTTCAGTCGATTTTGAGACGCAGGGCGCATACCGTCTTGCAAAGAAATGCGACCCCGAAGGGACTAGAACCATAGGTACGTGTCGTCGTGTTGATCTCAATGTGTCTGTCTTTTTAAATGTTATGTAAAATTAGGCGTGCTCACAAAGCCCGACCGCATTCCGGAAGGAGAACATTCCCGTTGGTTCAAACTAATCCGTAACGAAATTTCTCCTCTTCAACACGGTTGGTTTTGCGTGAAACAATTAAGTACCGTGGAACTACAAAAAGGATATTCCCCGGAGAAATCCCGTCATATTTGCGAAAAATTCTTTAATAAGACCGTTCCATGGAATACTCTAGATGCTGTCTTACGTCAAGAACGTCTGGGTACGAAGGCAGTAATCGTCAAACTCAATGAACTTCTTATGAGCGTGATATCTGAAAGGTATATATTCCTGGTTTCATTTCAAGATTTAAATGCTAATAATTCGAAAGGATTCCTGATATCATACAAGAACTATTAAAAATGATTCAGGATATAAGGGATCAGATACAAGCACTTCCCACTGCGTTTTCATCAAACCCTCTTTTCGAAGTTGTGCACCTTGTCAATCAATTCTGTGACACTCTGTACAATCGTGCAGAAGGATTCGACGTGGATAGTTCTTTCTTCTACTTAGGGAACCACCTTGAAAGTATCAGAAACGTGCAGGAAAAGTTCCGGGAGGCCATCTGTGAAACTGCTCCAAAGTTTCAACCGTTTGCTCGTGATGCGTATGTCTATCCTATCCCATCCTTCTCTTCTCAAATACTCAAATACTGCGATAGGCAATTGAAAGAAAATATCCGCTTACCCTGTGGATCGGGGACGGAAATGAAAACTGCGTCAACACTGGCACCAGGAACCATGTATCTTGACGATGTGTCTGCCATGGCTCTACGGTATACATCTAATTTCCAAAACAAATTTTGGGAATATGCTTATATATATTTTGTTTTAGGGCTGTAACAAGAGAGTTACCAGGATTTTATCCGTTCCGCGTGGTTCAAGATTTGGTCACTTGTTATACCGACAAATGGAAGATACCCGCGATTAATCTCATAAATGATGTATTTCAAATAGTTACGGAACACCAGATGCGACTCGTGGAATTTTACTTTGAAAAGTTTACCACTGGAGGACTTTATCACACCGTAAAGTAATTCTTTGACGCCTTCGCTGTTCCCATTATTTAGATACTAACCATAAACACAGGAACCTGGTCTACGGGTATATGCAAACAAGGAAAAAAAAATTAGAAAAGCAGATCAAATCACTCATAACTCTCGAATCCAGCGCGTTCACTTTAAACAATGCGTTGTTTTTAAAGTACAAAAATGAACGTTTGAAAGAGCACGAAAAGGTTCGACAATGTTATGTAAACGCCGACAAAGACGACTTTGCCATGACGATTATAACCAGTGTTGAAGCCTATTTCCGAGGTATTTATCTGTGATTTCTCCAGGGCTCTATCACTTATTAATATTTATACTCGCAGTTGCATATCAGCGATTCGTGGACAACGTTCCCCTGACAATTGATCACAATCTTGTTCGGATAGAAAAAATATCTCTGCGAGAGGTTCTTTATAAAGGATTGGAATTGATGGGTCCGAATGCGTTGGAGCATTGTAGTAAGTTAATGGCGGAAGATACTCAGTTATCAGGATCTCGAGCAGAGCTTGAGGGGCGGCTTAAAGAGTTGGAAGCTATTCAAACTGAGTTGTTAGATTCGGATTAAGAATAGAAGCGGAGTGCGTGAAGGTGCTGGTGCCATTAGTATTAATACAAAAATAGAATATATGTCTGTTGTATGATAATCGGTAGTTGCGACACGGTTTTGTACATAAATTCATTGCTGCATAAATTTCAGAAGTTAAATTAGACCAAAGTCCGTGACATTGGTTAGCCCACTAATTCGGTTTGTTTCAGAAAACGAGTTAGGATGTTTTGGACTCCGCGGCGAAGAGATATATTATGTACCGTTTGGCACACTAGATACCTTTTGAAGGCATAAGGCACGATACCGCTACCCACTTTACCATCTGGAATCCACCATATAACTGTTATTATGTCAGAACCAAATCCTAACTCGATCCGTCATCATTTATCTATGATGCGTAAAGCTTGGTCAGGGTGTCTCGAAATTCCCATCGAGTGGCTTGTATGTGAGTTTATCTTCATGGATGACTACCCTATATCTTGATACTTTGAAATAGGGTCGCTCAAATTCTGGACCACTCTCAGAACTTTACACGTTTTACGGGGTTTCGGCTTTGCTTCAGTCATTAGGAGAAGAACAGATAAAGCCTATATGTGTCGACTCGGAAGAACAGACCCTCCGAATGCTGAATGTATATGACCCACTTCCAGAGTTTCTAGAGTCTACTAGTATACAGCTACCTGAAGACGTTGAGGAACATATGGAAATCAATACTCTTACAACGCTGAGACGTTCGGCTCTACTAATGAAATTCCCATTTGGTGCGTGTACGGACCCGAGCTGGTCCCTGGTAACATCCATGGCAATGCACGCCACCGCGTTCTTCTCAAATGTTCCTGGGACAACGAATCGAGAGTGAGCATTATTATCTTCTCTTGGCATCACTCTGTATTTTAATGTTTTAAAAGATCAGTAATTGGTGGGCCTTTAAGAGCTAAAACCTCCGAGAACACTTCAGGGATGGAGTTTGCAGTGATGATCAATCGTTATGACTCACATCCCCATTCAGTAGGCTATGATTTCGCTCGTGAACATCGATCACCAAGTCTTGCAGATCAGAGTCTCAATCAGGCATTTTGCATGCAAATTACACCAACACATCCAGCTTTGATAGTAGGGAGGGTCGAAGGAGATGAGGTGTTCACGCCCATGAATAAAAAACGCATTCTCTAATCTCTGGCACCATTAACAGAACCTTCATTAAAGTTTCTCATTGATGGATGGCGTCAATACTGTCTTCAAAAGGCCCTTCCAATGGACCAACCATTTCCACATTGGCTTATTTTGTTCAGCCTTGTTGTGGACCCAAAGCAAGTCACAATCATTGCGCATTATCCCACTTCATCAAATCTACAAGCATTTGACCGTTCTCCTCAATTTTCGTCACTCGTCCTTGACAGCATACATTCACATTTTTCAGTACAAATGTCACCATATCAGATTTGGAAAAACCCTCCATCAGACACTACCTGGATTTATGACAGGCTGCGGCTTGGTATCGCTTTGCTACGGATTCTAAAAAATGCAAGGCACATTCTTCTGATGTGAGATGAGTTACGGTGGTCTTCGGATACTCTGATGTCGGAGGAAGAACACGATAAACAACTCGCAAACATTAAGTGGCGAACACCAAACCCTTCTGAAAATATTGACGATATATGGGCAGAAAGCTTGAGTGCAGAAAAAAGGAGAGCTTTCGAAGCGGAGAGGGAAGATCTTCGTCTTAGATATGAGGTTTATTATGGAGATGAAATGAACATGGACACGTTGACTACTAACGGTAGCGATGATGTCAATTCGGAAGTGTTAGAGAATCTTGTCCGCGAATCTATTGAGCGGGTATCACTGTGGTTGGAGGGTTTGTCTAAGGACACACAACAGTTCAATCCCTTTTCCAAAGATTGATACACTGGTGCTTTACTCTAGATCTGGACTATTTTTCACTACTCATACAATTTCCACGTAAATATAATTTTCTTGTGTTATCTAAAGCAGATCCAGATTTCAAGACATACGTATGTCTTCCACGATAGCAGATGCTGTGAAATTTGAAGAAACATTAGAGCATAAATAAATGTGATATGACCGAGGTTATCTCTCAAAACCCATTTTTTACAGCAGCCCACATCCATCCGCCTAGACATGACAAACCAACTCTTTCACCGATCTCACCCATTTTCCCGATTCCTCCTCCTTAACGGTAGTAATATCCGACGCTTCTTCACAGATGAGCCAGAGGCGGATATAACTGCTGATAAACCTATCTTACCAATCTTCGCCAGCCTGAGAGAGGAAGAATGAGAAGAAATAAAGTGACCGGACAGAACGAGATCAAATCAAAATAAGCAATTGATTACTTAACGCATGAAACCCTCAACCGTGGAATCAGAGGAATACAAGTAATCACATGAACATTATATTGGTACGCACCTTCTCAATTCGCCAATAGTAACCCACATGCTGACCAGGGCAGACCCCAAAGTATACGCGCTTGATTCGAGGTGAGAAGTTAACTACATTAGAGTGCACATTAGAATAAGAAAAAAGGTAACAGGACGAAACCCTTTGGATTAGAGAGGACATGTAATGACTGACACAACTATATGCAGATTTCGAGACCGACGACTTGAAGAGTTGAAAACGGTTCAAACTGAATTGTTAGATTCCGATTAAAGACAGAAGCATGGTGCGTGAAGGTTTTTCGAGCCGAATACAATGCCCGTTCGATGGGTTAGACGGTGTCATTTACATTCGAGTCCAATCAAAGTTTTGACAGTCAAAATACCCTCGAGAGGTCATACGAATATGTATATTTTTTCCTGATCCAAAACTTCAACTTCCTTTGAAAGAGGACTTTTCAGAACAAAGTAAGTGAAACAATTTATGCAATCCGACAACTCACAAGTTCCTCCCTTCATTTGAAAAAGTCCGTATGGATATCGATAATAAGAGGAGATCAGCGGTGCGACGTTGCCTTTATATATGCCCACAGAATCGGTACAAAGGCTCAGAAACCTTGCATGCCGTTGGTGTTTTAATCGTATGATACTGTACTGTGCATCCTGGTTTAATGAAATGTTTTTGAGTAGCACAAATGGCAGTGAAGTCCAAATCAGTTAACTCCATCACATTGTTAAGAGTTTGGATGGGGGTCCCCATAATCGTCGTTCAGAAAACGAGCAATCATGGATGTTCTTTTTCACGTGAACTCGAAGCATGAACATGCGTACAACATACTTTATCTTACACGCCAGCTTACTACGCCAGTGCCAGAGGTCGCCGGATTGTGCGTATGTTTCGGTAGTGAATTTCCTTTCTATTAGTAGGGTATGAACCCTTTTTTGAAAATGTTATGTGACGTGACAAACGTGACTCAAATGGCTTGTGCTTATGCAAATTTGAAAAGACGACCCTAAACGATGTTTTGATATCACCACCACACACGAGGACTAGTCGCTTGCGAGCCTTTGCGTTATGTGGCGGGTATTACAGCTGCGGATTCATTGAATATTGACATGGACACCTTAACATCGATCGTTCGTCATATAATATCGATACATATCGAGTATTTGCAATCAATCAGTGCTCCATTTTGGCTGACGAATTTGCATTTCGAAAACTCCCGGATCATCATTCAAATTTAGAAGGAAATTTAAAAGGCACTACTTATCTTTGCATTGCTTCCTTTTTACCGCAGTAACTGATATGGCGCGATAGGATGGCTGTGCTCCCGCAGGCAATCGGTCATGTTCGTCACAAGAAAATCCGATGTTTATAATAGACCGCTCAAGATTTACATAGACAACATCTTCTCTCCAAGTTCCTTGAATAATGCAGAATCCTTCTTGGTCTACTGACAAACCGCTACCTTACCAACCCCAGACCTCCTCGCAAGCCAATACACAAGAGCTTCCACCTTCATACGCACCTCCTTCGTATCCTCCACATAACTATCCCTCTTCAGAAAGTCCATATGCCGCTCCAGCTGCATATGGTAATCCCGGTCCAAGCTCTGATGGGCAATATCAATGGCAGCCCCCTCCACCTTCGCCTTCGTATTCTCGACCGGTACCTTCCATTCCTGGTACGAGAGAAGTCTTCGCTCCCCCTCCCTCTCATCCATCATCGTCCGTGACGAGACCTTGGAGCGCACCAGTGCTAGGCTCGGACCACAACTTGAAGCGCGATCCTTTGAACCCTCCTCCGCCTTCCTTCTCCCGCCTGGCTCCTCCACGCCCTCCATTGCCTCCTTTCCCTCCATTGATATTGAGGAGTAAAGATACTTCTCTTGATAAGGGATTTCCCCTTATCCTCCCTATGCCATCATATCCAGGGCCACAAGCTGCTAATCCCTATCAACAACAAGGTTTGATACATCCCTTTTCGCAAAGAGATGTGCTTGAAGCAGATTGGACAAGGTAAGTTCATTCATCTTTACCTCTCGTTTTCATAAACTGTGTTTCTAAACAAATCCCTTCAATCAAGACTCCTTGAAGATATATACATTACCGCACAACTTTCTGGAACGCAAAGGATTGCCGCAAATGTAATTCCACTCGCTGCCGGTGTAAGTTTCATAGGCGGTATCTTCCTCACCAAAGGCATCGAAAAACGCATGAAAAAGAAGAATAGTGAACCAGCAGCGGATCTCGTTGATGTCTGGAATCAGGTAAATAACTTTATCAACCGACACTGCCTTCCCTCGTTAATTAAACATGAAATATATAGCATTTCTTCCATTCACGTGGATTACATGTTATTCTTGCGCATGGTCCAGAAAGCCTTAGCGGTGAATATGACGGACCAGCCCCTGACTGGGCTGGAGGACGTGGTTCAGGTGCAGACTTTGGTTCGGATTCTAGTTCAGATGACGATTCGCGCCGTCGACGAAAATCTGGTGGTCTAGCTGGCGGTCTTCAGGGACGATTGGAAGCTCGCCTCTCGGGACGAAGCGGAGGAGGAAGAAGGGATAGGGATGCGAGAGGAGGAAGAGAGGAACGAAAAGATCGTCGTGCTGCGCGTAAAGCGGAAAAGTTTGAACATTATAGGCTTGTCGTGGTTCCCATTTAAAGTAAACGGCCGGTCGATGAATTCTAACTTGAACGAGTGATGTTTAGACGAATTCTTGTATTATGCATACCAAATTCATCATTGATTGCTGATATTCACATGCGCAGGCTTAAATCATCAATTTTCCACTAGCACCGTTTGACTGCCGCATCCCCCTTCGAGTAGTAATGATACGAGCGATATTAGAATGGCGGTGCAAAAACTACAGGTCATCAAGATTGAGAGAAGCTACCGCTTAAATATTTTCGTATATAGGAGATATCGCTCAATTCTCTCTCTTCTTCTTCACTATTTGAAAATGATAACTGATCATTCTGAGGGCCCTTTGTCGTCTAACGACGAGAAAAAATCTTACGATAAGGTCAATGCACATGATCATTCTCCACCTTTATATGCGCCTCCCCCATACCCTCCTCATAGCTACTCCTCTTCAGCTAATCTAACTGCTGGTACAGGCTCTCAAACATCATCCGTGATCATAACGAGACCCTCCAGCGCCCCACCATCAGATTCTAATCACAAGCCTAAACGCGATCCTCTTAACCCTCTACCACCCTCTTTTTCTCGTCCAGTTCCTCGATTTCCTCCATTACCACCTTTTCCCCCGTTAACATTGAACAGTAAGGGATCCGCTCTCAACAAAGGTTTTCCTATTTCTCTCCCAATACCATTATATCCATCGGTTCTTAATCCCAATCAACAACGAAATTTCATACATCCATTTTCGCAAAGAGATGTTCTGGAAGAAGATTGGAAAAGGTAATGATTTTTATCCAACCGTTTATTATCAACTTTGAGTTATTAACCAAAATCAAAAAAGGCTTCTTGAAGATATATATATCACAGCACAACTTACTACAGGACAAAAGATAGGATTATTCACCGCACATGCGATTCCGGCCATTACTGGTGTGGGTCTAATAGGTGGTATTCTCGTTACCAAAGGTATCCATAGGCGCATGAAGAAAAAACGAATTGAACCAGTGGCAGACCTCGTTGATGTCTGGAACCAGGTAAATATTTCCCCATTTTATTTTTCTTCTTCTGGGAATCAAACACGCTTCTTTATTTCTAGTACTTTTTCCATAAACGTGGATTGCATGTCATTCTCGCTCACGGTCCGGAGAATATTAGCGGCGAATTTGATGGACCAGCACCTGACTGGATCGGAATTCGAGCAGAGATCGTTGGCGGTCATGTTGCAGAGTCGTCATTTAGTTCTGATTCTAGCTCAGGTGACGAATTGGAGGATAAAAAAAGAACTACTACTACTCGCCGCGAAAGACGGGAAGCAAGACGTGCTGCAATAAAAGGAAAAATAGAAGAAAAGAGGGAAGAACGGCGTGCTAGTCGTGCTAGACGTAAAGCAGAGAAGAAGTATGAAAATTACAGATTGGTTGTAGTTCCCATCCAACCTTCCAGTTGATATTACTATTCAGGTCGGGAACTTATTTATTAACGTTTTCCTTGTCATGGATTTTCACTTTCAAATATAAATATCAATATTTAGTTCTAAATGACTTTTTCTCACCAGACACGACTCATCTTAGAATAAAAGTGAGGCTGAAGTTGTTCGCGAATCTATTGTATAATACTCAGTCATTCGCTAACAAATTCAAGCCTTGGTTTCCGGCCGCTCGTCGGCCTCTAAGCTTTACCTGTCATAATTTTTCCAACATTAGCGGACCAGTCCTAGTCCCGTGGGACAATTCCGACTGTTTGAATTACACAATGGGTTTTCTCGTTACTTTTTCTTTTCCATCGTTATTTGGAGTTTTTCATAAAACAATCTGGACGTTTCTGCTTTTTTCTCATACGATAATTTCATGATTAAGTAGTACCCATTTTTGTATAACCACTGAATATGACAATACGCCGCCAGTTATATCGCGAACCCGTGTCGCAAAAATCGAAATCGGTTTATTAACCTTAATAAACCAAAAAATGTTAATTGGCGCGAACACAGTTTATTAACTGGTCAAAGTCTTAGTTAACCTCAATACGGCTGTACAAGTTTATTAACCATCTCGTAATTTATAAAAAGCTGACCTAGTTACTTTTCTCTCCTTTTAGAACTCATAACATTTCAAGCATAGTTTCAGAGAACAAGTCGTTTTACATAAAGAACACTATTATATTATTTTTTGTGATTGTGATTATTGTAATAATAATAATTACATGAATTATACTACTAGTAATACTTATGGAATGGTTATATTATAATTAGTTATCTACTGGACTCATATGGACCTAAATCTAATTTGTTGTCACTCAGCTTCGACTTAGCACTCAAGTACACACTTATGAACTGGGGCTTTCACTCACGAAGAGTGACCAAGCCTCAAGGTTATATAGGAAATGGACAGTGCGCACAGACCTTGTCCTTCTTTTGATGATCACTTGAACGACCAAATACTGGCGATTAGCCGATGAATGGACTTGTGAGCAAATGGCGAGTGGCACTCATTACCGCCCATCGGTAGATCAAAATAAGACCATTATTAGAGCGAAAATAGAAATTTATGAGGTTTATAAACCCCCGGAGGTTTATTAACCATTTTCGATTTTTGCGACACGGTTAATATTTAATGGAGAGTTCTTGTTAAAGGATCATATTATGAAGTCTTTACTCGTCGTTGTGCCCGTGACTAGTGGAACTTGGATAGAGGGCCAGAGGCGCGTCTTCTAGGAATTTAGGGAAACACTGAATTTCAAAGTCGTGAGGTTGCTCAATAACAAGAATTCATTCAACACCAACATACAAACTCCTTTTCTCTTAGTCTGATTGAACTCCAGTGAGTTGTTAAGCAGGTTTAAACTTGCTTTTTTACCTATAGTACACCTGTATTAAATAAGTAACATCTGCACCATCACTGTCAATGTTCGCCGATGGCTGACATTCTTCAGGATTGAACTAGACATTTCAATTGTATTTGAAAAGATTAGTGTTGCAGTGTGCAGAAGAGAAGAGACATTGAAATCTTTTGGTCTCGCATTTATAATTTGGCTCGAACTTCAAAGTTCACGGTGAATTGCACCATCCGAGAGCAAGCCACAGTTGGACTATTTTAGGTGATGAATCGCATTCATCGTTTGTGACAGAAGCGATACGAGACGCCCACTGCCGCTTTCGCCCTTGATATAGTAGTAGAATGGCTGTGCCAGCAAGCTGACGCTTAGTTATGTATATATATGTGTGTATGTGGATGTATGTAGCCAGGAAAGATTCTCTCTTCAGCTGTCATTATGATAATCGATCGCCCTGAGGATTCTTCAGTGGGGTCTACAGGAGAAAAGTCAGAACCTTTCGAGGCTTCTTCACATACTAGTATTACTCCATATGATTATCCTCCACCCTCATATGCACCTCCAGGATATTCTCCCCCTTCAATAAATCCAACCGCTGGTTCAGCTGGCCCAAGCTCACAATATCAATGGCAACCCGAGTCTTCCTCGCCTTTGGTTCAACCCACTCCTTCAGGAGAGTTTCTCTCACCAAATCCATCATCACCTGTAGCTATAGTCAGACCTTCCAGCGCACCGCCGGGTTCGAATCACAGCTTGAAACGCGATCCTTTGAACCCTCCTCCCCCTTCTTTTTCTCGTCCAGCTCTTCCGCGTCCTTTATTACCATCATTCCCTCCCTTGACATTAAATAGCAGGGGCACCGCTCTTGATAAAGGATTTCCTATTCTTCTCCCAATGCCGTTATATCCTATAACCCATCCAATTTTTGGTAATCCCTATCAACAACAACAGCAAAACTTTATACATCCTTTTCACCAAAGAGATGTTCTCGAAGCAGATTGGACAAGGTATTTTAAGAAATTCTGCCTCGCTATTATCAAAAATTCATTTTCCCGATAAAAGACTTTTGGAAGATATATACATTACAGCACAACTTTCCGGTGCTCAAAAGATTGTCGCGAACGTACTTCCGCTTGCTACCGGTAGTTTGATAGGCAGTATTTTGTTCACTCGAGGTATCGAAAGAAATTTGAAAAAGAAGAAAAGTGAACCAGTCGCTGATCTTGTGGATACCTGGAACCAGGTAAAATTAAAACTTTAAAGTCTTCGCCCTAAAAAAAATTAATAATGATTCCATTTTTATTAGTGTTTCTTCCATGCACGTGGATTACATGTCATTCTCGCTCACGGTCCGGAAAGCATTAGCGGCGAATTTGACGGACCAGCACCGGACTGGGTTGGAGCGAACAGAAATCTTGGGGGTTCATATAGTTCAGATTCCAGTTCAGAAAGTGAATCGCGGGGCAGAAAAAGGCGACATGTTATAATAAGAGACAGAATGGGAGGAAGAAGAGAAGAACGGCGAGCCAGGCGTGCTAGACGTAAAGCGGACAGATATGAACATTACAGACTTGTCGTAGTTCCGACTTAAACCGTACGTCGAATACGCCTTTTATTACTTCAAAATGTTTCATACACAGCTTGATGTTTGGGTTTATGCCTAAGTTTGGTCGGAAATAACAATAAAACCCGTGAAACCTTCCATAAGCCAACCAGAATTGAAAGAGAATTTCAATATATCGGGAGAAGTTTTCATTTATTTTTGTTCAAAAAAGAATTCCTGAGAAAAATATCGTTATCATAAAAAACTAGAAACGCCCAAACCCAATTTTATCATCCCCCTAACCCTCAATCCAAAAGACTGAAACCGAAAACATTAGGAGCAGTTAAACAACCAAGAGTAAGAGGTGTATCTTGAGGAGCAGCTGGTATGCCTGAAGCATCTGTCGCAATATACCCATAAAGACCAGAGGGGCATGCAGTACTGGTAGGTCCGGACTTCATGTATGCCGTTAATTATATTACATCACATATTTAGAAATGAAAGATACTAACCCAGAAGAGGAATCCTTCGTACATGCTCCATGTCATAGTGTTAGTTGCACTCGAGGCCGCAGCCCCACCCGATGGACAAGTTACGGCTTGAATAGTAGATTCTGAAGCAACAGACAAACATTGACCACCAGTTGTTGCTTGGAGTTCACCTGGATATATGAATATGATATAAGTTATCACGAACGATAAGCATCGAAAAAATAAAAATATTTACCAGACTCATTACCGTTGCTGTTACTGGCCTCTGCAGCCCCACAGGACATCAAGGATACCCAGAAACCATCTGCGATGTTATTGGGATCCCATACTACAGCTCCGTTGAGAATCTTGAAATTTCCTGTTCGTTTTTTTTTTGTTTTAAGAAAATCATTTATTCCTCTTAACATACGACACTTACCATAATTTCCATTTGGAGAGAGATTGCCTTCTAGCATTGCAGTACAAGTTGAAGCTCGGGAAGCAAGTGGACTAGCAACCGTAGAAGACAAGTATAAAAGTGCAGAAACAGCGAATGAGAATAACATAATGGGGTTAGTTGGATAGAGAACTTGTAATGAGAAATACTCGAAATCCAGATAATGGCACCATTGTCCCGACGAACACTATCGATTTATATACGAAGTCCGGAAGACAAGAGATTATTCATTATGAGATCATGTTGCCTCCCAAAAAACCCTGGGATTAACGCACATTATTCATATATTAATCACCTACACCATTATTAGTATAAAGTTCAGGTGACAAAGTCACCGCGATTTAGACGGCACGGGCCCACCCACAGCAGGAGAGGCTGTTCACCCTTTTCTCGACATAATCCCACGGAGAAATCGAACCATGGATCATTACGACAGAACAGATTCAACCACGTGCAAATGAGAGCATGACACCAGTTTTCGGAATAAAGCTGATAAAAAAATAAAGAGATATCATCTGCGTCCAATTGAATTAAACTTTTGAGTTTGGCCCGTTTTTCGGTTTTTCTTTGGGGACTCAACGGGAGTTCAAGCCTGCCCGTAGTATGCCTGTGGTGGATGTTTTCCCTGAAAAGGTTGTCATATGAATATATGAACGTACATTTATCGGAGCAAGTCCGCGAAAACAAGGAGCTTTCTTAGTACGCTGATGTAAGTTGCATGACAAAGCAGTTACAAAGGCAAAGGTCGATGACAACATTCAATTCAATTTGCTCCAAGGTTTCAATGTGATTGTGATTTGAAACTTTAATGTTCTGTTGTCAACCTGGAGGTATGTACACTAGTCCTTATTCGCTAGGAAACTGATAGAAAGTTGGACAGAAATGGTTTCCGCAACGGTATGCCGTGTGCAACCCTTTCTGATATATATTAACGGGCAGGGGAAAAAAGGTAAATGTAGTCATGGATATAGAGATATTAATGATTGATCAAGATGTTAGGATTGTAATCTAATGGTCATCGGCTTCCACCTGCGCCAGTTCGTTGTCGATAGCTTTCTGGCCTTCTGCTGTTAAAAATGATTCTCCAGAATCGATATTCTTTTCAAAGTATACCGGTTGGAATCTAATGAGGTTTGTTATTAATAACATTTCGTGTTTGTCATAAGATTGACACGTACTCGATTCCTTTCTTCTTGCGCTCCAACGCCAAGTCCCTCTGACGTTGTTCGATAGCTAATTTGACCTTGGTGGCCTCGCTGTATTCCTTCTTCAAAAGATTGCTTGTGACGTATTCCCATAGCTTTCGAGATTCATTTGGTTGTTGAATCGATAATGGTCGAACAGACTTTGGGATGACATGTAGTGTTGAAAGATCAATCAACGTCTTCCATTCCTACGAATACCAGGGTTAGATCGCTAGGGAATAGAATTAAGAGAAACATACAGTTTCATTTGTTCGTTTCCATCGGATAAGATGCTTCCAACTACCTTCGAATTGAGCAACTACTCTATCCCTTGGAACATGCTTAACACGTGTCCAAGATTCATAGCCGGTGTCTTCGGGTTTGCATATATGAATAACACCCTCGACAGCAAATTGTGGCTTTCCTAGCCAAGACTATAGGGATATTAATTAACATTAAAAAAATTTCGTCACACAAAAAAGTACTAACCTCTTCTTTGTATTCTATAATGGCACGATATGTAACGTTGGATTTACCTCCAGCCACTGTGATTATACTCTACATTATGTTCTGTCAAATTGTATATAAAAGCTGTCTCAATGCAGTAGACTTACCGAATCGGAAACCGTCGCGTAAGGGCTTCCTCTTAGGATACCGTTCACGTACGCAGCAGGATGGGTGATTTTATAACGTTCACCTGCTCCGGGGCCACCATTTATCTTGATAAAGATGCCCTTGTTTCGTGCTCCAGGACCAACACGAATACTAGTGCCAGATACTTTAGCAGAGATCTGATCGACTCCTGAAGCAGTCATATTCTTTGCCGGACAAGTAGCATACCACGAAGAGATAGGGGGATGATGACAGACTTGTTCAGTCTGAAAAAGAGAGAGAAAGGGGTAAGGCTGGCTTTTCTCCAAAGGGACCGAGACGCAAAGGTCTCAGTCTCAGGGCAATGAAGAAACTTACAAGGTATACGATACGGAGACGATCTCCTCCCGCAACATCAGCTTCTAGCAGCTGGCCAGTCTTAGCATCCAAGTCACTCTCTCCTAGACTTAGATTGGATATTCCGGCTTCTAAATTGGACTCTCCAAGTAAGGCTTGTGAGATAGGAGAAGCTGATGCAGACGTAGACAATCTGTTCTTCTCTTTCCCGCTTGAAGAGCTGCGAACACTCAAGGTATCCGAATTCCGATTTCCATTCTTTGTAGTCGTAATATTTGGGGTAAGAGAAGATGGTTTGTTACCAATGTCCGGTTGAGAAGGGTCAGCGGGAAAAGAAACAAAGAGATGTTGGGTAGGGGGTTCGTCACTATCTTGTGAATAAACAGCAGGAATAACGTCCCAATGAGCTCTGAAATGTTCTCCGAGTACTGAGTTATACGGCTTGCAGATTTTTCCACGCTACAAAAGAACACACATTGACCTGAATGAAAGACGATTCTAACATGGATGACAAAACCACACAACTTACAATGAACTTGAGATCCTTGCTGAATGTGAATCGAATAACAGCTAACATACGTAAAAAAGGATCTTCAACATCATTGATTCTGTGTGACGAGATTTGATCGTTAGCAATCAACTCATGTCCCAAAAGACGACCCAAGCTTACGCCGCAAATAGATCCGGTCTATCTAGATATGTCCAATATTCCAAGTTTGGGAGCGGTTCCAACAATGAAGCAGGAAGAGATATACGCCTTGAAATGAGACACAAAAAATGAGCCCCTAAAAGCGCCCCAGAACAGATAAATTAGCCATACATTGCTGCAATGTCTTTAACACCCAAACATTTCTTCAATAGTGACATTATCATCTTGAGCTTTCCACCTTCTCCACTGTCTGGAACAACTTCAGCCTGTGTTTCCATAGCCTCTGGGGTTTCATCGTCGTAAATTTGTGAAGCGGAATCGTCGTCGATGGGTGATGGAGGAGCCGCAGACATGGTGGTGGTGGTGATATGGACGTTAAAGAGAGAGAGGGGGAAAAAGATCTCGTAAAACCCTCACAAGGATTGATCCGAACGATTGAAAAAAAAATAAAGTTCTCTGATTAAGAAAAAAGAGAGACTTATTAGGAGAAAATGGGTACGTATTTGTGAAGAGTTTTTGACTCTCAATATCAATCACGTGCTTTTTGTAGCCCCTCAGCCTGAGCCTTTCCCCTTGGCCCATATGTCAACCAGAAAAACTGCTTGGCGGTGTTGAAATGATTTTATGGCAACAGCAATTCTTTTTTTGTTCTCTCAACAAATGAAGTTCAAAGGAATATATACTTTTTAAAAAACACTTAATTGTGTCTCTCCAAGTTTCCTTATAAAATAACAGCCGAAACGACGCACGTGTCTCCAAGTCGTCGCAAAAACTCAGGGTTAAACGCCACTTCTGGCATAGACAGAATTGGATAACATAACGCCTTTTTTTAATTAAGTGCTTTCAAAGTACAACACCGGCGAACAAGGTTTAAATTTGAACTCAAACCATCCTCTGCAACGGAGACTGAAATTTGAATAAACCTGTGTGGAGCACTCACACAGAACTTTGCACAAAGAAATTGACAAATATCTGATAAAGATTAAATGATTACAAACGTACCAAATACATACGTCATCATTTAAATCATATCATTCAAATGTGACGAAGAATTTGCGAAGAATATTAAATCCAATGGAGATAGATTTGAGCTGGATTTGAACTTGCTAATAGAATGGCATTTAAGGATCGATACAGATAACTTATCGTGCCAACAGATCGTAACCATTCCATATCTGTACAGATGTCATGAAATTTATAAATCGACTGTTGGAATTCGATCCATAATAAGAGGTTTTTGGCTGTACGGAAATACCCGAAGATGATGATGGGTCATTATTACTCAAAAGTGAGAGTTGGCGACGATATAGAAGCGTGGGGGGTCCCCCCTCCTTTCTTACACGCGTCCCATATAGCATTCTTCCATTCATTATGCTATGGAAGGTATGATGCGAGATAATTTAACTTGTATCGAGTCAAGGTGCTGCGTCATCCTGGAGTTTTCTTTTTTTTCCATCAAAATAATGAACTCAATTATGTAGACAGACATACTTTCGCTCGTCATACATTTGGGATGGCATAATCTAGTCTTCTAACGCCATTTTTAAGAGTCAGGAACCTTACAACCATCGGCTAGTGTTGGGGGTATGGATTAGAACGTCCGCAACCGGGTCAGGAACCATATTTTCACAGAGGTTTTCTTTGGGAATCATTAAAGAGTCCTGGAAATCAATTAATAAAACAGTAAAAGAAGATCGTCAAAGGAAAGACTACGTCATAGGGAGAGAAACTATTTCTGTCAAAGCATCTTTTGATATCCAGCGGTCAGGATCCTACGATATATAGGTTTGAAGGGCTATCTGTTTGAGCCAGGAATACAATCTTGGGCTGAAGTATCTGTTGCTCCTTGTTTCGGAAGTTCACGAGCAGAGGATCTCTAACCACGGGATGACGTGGTATCCCGGATGAGCCCAAGTACACATGGTGGAGGGGGGATACTTCAGAATCGTATTGGAGGAGGGGGGAGAGGAGATAAGAGAAATAGACTGTGGGATAGCCAAAAGTTCGAGCGCTTAGATAGAGAAAAGAGGGCTGAACAACACGGCTGCGGCCAGATACACACTTAGCGGGCAAGCGTTCCGTTGATCGATCCTTTTTACTTCGAAGAAATCCTTCCTTTTCTTTCATATCACCGAGAATGAGAGAGAGGAAAGCTTTATCACGTGATGGACTGTACAAGAAAACAAAGTTCATATGTCGTCCAGTTTCGAGGCCAAAAAAGATCAGTAACACCGAGAGGTACGGACCTTGTTTTTGACCAATTAGTTGTATGAATAATTGACCAAGGTGGAACGAGAGGTAACTGTTGTCCTTGTTTTTTTGTTTTATGTTAACAAATTTTGCCTTTATGAAAGATTTTATCATTCGTTTACGTTTACTAATTCCGGTGAATAAAACAAAACCACGCACCGGCAAATTTCTCGTAGAAGTTCCAATAGGTGAGCTTGTATTATTACATTATTATGTTTTTCTCAAGATGAGAAAGGCTCGTAACGAAAGAAAGAAAGACGTACAAGGGTTATGTCGACGTTTTTTTCCTGAAGCTTTAACTCCAGCAAAAGTGTCAAAAAAACATACCCACACGGTCGATCTGGGACATTGCCTGACTAGCTGTGCCGTTTAACAGATTTGTTTAATCTATTTTCTCCAAAGTTTGAATCAAAACGATGTAAAGGTTTGTCGAATTTCATCTGTCCGTCCATTAGACGTAATAAAGACTTCCAAACAGTTCTTTTTTTGTAATGCAGGTTTTGAGACTCACGGTGAATTAAAGCTACATGGTGTCTTAAGTTTGTCCCGATCAATCTCGGAAGTCAGTAATGGTGTTTATTCTGACAACTTTAAAAACCAAAACAGGTGTTTTAGCCTTCCGTGCTTAACAGATCGTGTCCTTAACTTCCGGGATAAAACGGTCTCATCAACGTTCGGACACGATGGTAACACAAGGAGAACGTACCTTGTGGTAATTTCTCACGGTTTTACTGTCGTAAATGAATTCGTTTGTTGGATTTTTTTTTCATTCAAGTTCGTTTCTTGTTTACGACCGTTATACAGTTTTCCCGAAAGACTTGGGATGAGTTGTACGGATTGAGGAAAGCACCGCTGTACCTACCCTTGGACATCGTTTATGATCACGGCTTCCGAATCTGTTTTCTTGGAAATGATGCTCCGACTCGCTTTTCCATGCTTCTTAGACTGATGTAATTTTTAAAATTTGGTATTTTTTTGATTCGCGTTTATTTTTCTAAATGTCCGTCTTCATCCTTGCTAATTCTTTTGACCTGTATGACCTTCTACGCAGGAATAAAGAAAAAAGGACAAATTAATCAAATCGGCATAGAATGAACGACGTCAAACGCCCTGGTCAAAAAATCTTTTTTTCTCACCTGCCTCACAATTTTCTATTTCTCCGTGTCACCCGACATTTCTCGATCAAAGAGGTTCTTTTATTATGCCCTTACTCGTGTGGTGTTATATAAAGACCCATCTGAACAAATGTTCTTACTGTGGCGTTTTTCCATTATGATACATAATTGGTTCTTTCACACTTCCACTTCTTGTAAGCAGAAGCGAGCGTCATTCCTGTGGGTCGCAAAATAGAAAAATATCGGCTTCATCCGGACTCGCTAATTGACTGCGGGGAATCCCCGATGAAGGGGGGGGGAAAGAAATTATTGCAGAAAGGCATCATCATCAGCTTAGCACATCAGCAGCAGCAAGCTTTCTCCTCTCCAGAATTTGGTAAAGCTTATAATCCTCGGATTTTACGCCAGGTCCCACACGTCTAATCCTGGATATTCATCGATAAGATATGCTATCTGTCTTTTTTCCCTCTCTCTCCTAGTCTTGGAAAAGAAGGAGATCTAGAGTTCGCGCGTCCACGATTGTGGGGTGCCCAAAAGTCGATAAACTTGCGTTTTACTCCTTTTGCACATGGTCCTGTCTCTTCGTCTCTCACGCACATAATGCTTAGTTGTTTCCATAGTATGCTCCTATTCCCTTATTTATTTTATCTTACTAACTGGCATATCGCAGGGAAGCTTTTTCCGGAGGGTAGTGCCAACCGCGCCAGACAAACAAGAACACTAGCGGACCTGTGGTTCTCATTCGTTATCAAACCAGTGCCTTTCTTAGGATTTACATGAAATATTATTATTTACGCCTCTATGGTTTTTTTTTTCTTTTCTTTTCAAAAATGGGTATATTTGTTTTTACGGATACACGATTTGTTTGTGGCTTTGACCTAGATGGAGAAACTGCTTTTTTTTGGTTCCGACAAATGCAAATTACAACAACTCGTCAACTCCTAATATCCATTATGAAACAACGCGCGCCACGTCATGTCGCCATCATCACCATCATCATCATCGCCGCCGCCGTCGCTGTTCCTCAACCTCCATATCTCTGCTTGATCGCCGTCCAAGCAGAAGATGCGGTTGGCCATTGCGAAACAAACCGATCCATATCGTCCTCTGGTATTCTGTTTATGTCCACCCTTTCCCAATAACGTGTCAAAACGTAAACAAGGTGTTCAGCGTCTTCCTGCGATCCTCGGCTGGAAGGGGAGGGTGAGATAAGATGATCGCCAAAGAAAAAGAAAAAAACGCGTCAGTCAGACCAAAGTCCCAAATATACAGGATCCGAAGGGCAAATCCAGACTAACCTTGTCCAGGCTCTCAATTTAGCCCTGGCAAACTCGGTGATATTCAGGAATGGAATATGGTGTATTTGCATTATTCGTGAAGTGTTAAGGTTTCGGGGACCCTCTTCTCCAGCAGGAAGGACCTCGAATTCAATTGGTGGTATAGGTTCATGATATTTGATATATAGTCTGTCAATGTCAACATTGTTTAGCCATGAATGCACTAGTTCCATCAAAGAAATGACAAGAGAGATGAAAAAAAGGAAAGGGAATAACGCCTTATGACCGACCGGGTGAAATGATACTTGCCTGTTGCTCCATCCGACAAGAGTTGCGGTCAAAACTTCATTACCTGATAGTGCATGTCGAACAAGTCGAAAGGGATGCGTATTGCCTGTTCCTTCGACGATGCAGAACAATTCCTGGAAGACCGTTAAAACTGTTTTCCTCAGTCATGAGAACTACTTTTCATACCTCCGAGGACTTGGGTGATCCTAGTAAGACAGTGAGGAAGCCGCCATGAAAGGCATGCGAGATATTCTGAGTTCTGAGAACGGTAGATAGAGCTGAAGCAGCTTGAAACAAACGTTGAGTGGAAGAAGAAGAGTTACTCATGAGTGAATCGACGAGACAAACATGTTATAAAAGGTAGAGAAATGATATGCAGAGGTAACAAAAAAAAAACCAAACAGGAGAAACGCGGTGCAAGTTAACAAGTTAAAGGGTTTTGAACGCGGCCAGCAGACGCACATGAAAATATTTTGGACCGGAGACTTCATTTAGACAAACGGCCCTTGCCGATTAGAGAATACCGTACCATGGGCTACATGGTATGTAATGCAGACTAAGGCAGGTTGATCTGGCTCATTATGTTCCCCTGCATGTGACCGTCCTTCTAGGATCGTCAGCTGATGTTCGTAATCAATTCCGACTAGACGGATAATTAAAAGGTAACAAGAAGACATACCGTGTTAGCAATTGAGAAGAAACTTTTTTTTTATGCAGTTTCTGATGATAGAGTTTCCCTTAATTAGGCTCCCCCTCCCTTTGAAAGATGTAAAAACTTTCACGGGTATGTATGCCTTTTTCCCCCGCATTTTCTCTCTCTCTCTGGAGTATAAAAAACGTGCCTAACAAGAAACTGATCGAGATAAGAAAAGCTCCAGCCTTTCGCAGATTTTCGGGGATGGCGAAGTTTAAGAGACGTTTTCCATACTCCTTTGCTTCCGGCCGGTTCGCCGGAGAATATTTGCTGACTAAGCCCGTGAATTCAATTTTTTTTATTTTGTTGAACGTACCATACTTCACTATTTATTTTGAAATTCAAATTTCTTTACACTGCTTTTTTATGATTATCTTTGAACATCCCCATGCCGTCATTTTATCTACTCCCATAATAACATTCCATTTTCTGCGAAAAACGTGACCGAGGATACGAATGGCCGATCAAAACGAGTCTAATTCACATATTTCCAAGAATTAATACCACACATCGTGACCCGTGAACGTTTATACAAATTAACCAATGATTCCATGTGGTAAATTTTCTTCTTCTCGGATTAATTTTTGGTTTCACGGTATTACCTTTCTGCGGAGTTCGTCATATTGGTCTCTCTAAACTTAAACACTTTCTGGGCTACGGGTTTACATTATCAAGTTTCTCCCTCATCGGCGAGTAAGAAAATAAAAAAAGGACGGATCTCGGCTGATGTTGTTGTCTCCCAGCTCCACTTGCCTATCTTTCTTACAAGTATGCAAGCATCCTTAATGGGACTTTACCACTTGTACGTCGGACGTCGGACAGATATTTATAGCAAGAGGCGAAGTACGAAACATGACAGTGCATATTTAGAATTGATCGATTGATCTCCGGACTGTCTTTTCGCGAATACATGCTATCCACGTACATATGCATATGTACATAAGTATGACTGCGTCTTAGCTGAACGCCATGCTGTTCCCTCTCACATCATGTTTTATCTGATAATCAGTCGGTTAAAAGTGTGAGACGTGGCCGTGGATCTGGTAGGATATATCTTTCTATTTTTGGTATGGATTGGAAGAAATCTGCAAATGTTGATTATAGGGCAATCGAAATGTAGGGCGAAAGAAGGTAATTGGTGTGGTTGAGAACCTTAATTTGTAATATTGTATTTGATTTTCATCATAATCGAAGGAAGCTGTAATGAAGAAAAAAAAGAAAGAAAACAAAGGATTCCTATACTTATTGCCCGTTCGGTCTCGATGCGTTGACCTGCTGACTGCGGCTGGGTCATGGGTTTAACAAATTTGAGCTTGACGTTGATCGTTCACATCCCCACATTAGTCTGTTAAAAATATAAATATAATTCATAATAGAAGCGAGAAGTATCTGGTGCATATGCATATTGCAAGATGGAACACAGCCTGAGTAGTAAATACACTGTACACACTCAAACCGGCTGGCACTACAGATAGATTAACGCTAGTAATTTGAAATAGAACATAAACAAATATCGCCACAATCCTATGCACGTATTCCTCGGAAAAATTCTGCAAAGCATGGCACCAGCAAAACAAGTAGGGAACCAGGAAAACAGTTTGTCGTGATAACTATAACCTTATTTTTGATTACGTCATTATCTTTCGGCGCTTATCGCTTTGGACAGTGACTTCAACAAAAGAGTCGACGGTGTAATATACAACTCCACAAGCGAATTCCCTTTCCGCGCTGGCCACGGTAATGCATGGCATTCAAACGTTTCTCAATACTTTCCAATGTCAAAGACGAAATGGACAGAACGTTTTATCCATATGTCATAATACTAGTAATACCTTGGCTCGTCATGCTTCAAAGTTACTGCTTTTACCGTCTACTACGCGGTACATGTCATGGGCTCCGAAAAGTAATATCACGCCACGAATGACTAGAGATTCATTAAATGGGGTTTCGGAAGCCGAAGAGGCTGTCAGACAAGCTATATTAGACAAAGTTTTACGAGCAGGACGACAGCCACCCGCCGAGCTTATGTTACGATGTGCGTCCTTTGAAAACTCGTTTAAAGATGAAACGTTTAGCTGAATATGATGAACATGATGCAGGTACTATTCTAGATGATGACGGTATGTGGCAAAGTCTCACATCTTTTTTTACTCAAACGAGAGTATTGGTACGGAGGGAGAAATCTCGGAAATTTTTCTGCCTCCTTCTGCCTCACTTGTGCTCTTCTCTTTTTCATTGTTTTGTGTTTGGTTACTGACGAATTCTAATCTCTTGAGAAATGCTTCTATAGGCGTTGTCAGAACTATATCAGGCGAATTCAAAAAGTCTGACTTATGTGTCGAACATCAGTTAAATGTATGTAAGCTCGTTGAATTTTTTTTTTTCCTTAAAAATTAGAACCCCTTTTTCCTTGCTTTTTTTTTTCCTATTACGCGCTCATGCACACATGGTCATGCGGGTATTTATTCGTTTTACTTACGGTTCTCCCCTTATTATTTTTAGCCTCGCGATCTTCGAAAAATTGACTCTCGTATACCCAATCTCGTCCCTACTATCCTAGCGAGAAAGGAGGGATTCTTGGTACGTAAGTTCTCGGAACTTCTTTCAGAAAGCAGTTTGATGCTAATTCAGAGCGTGTTCGTTTTGTAGGTTAGTATACTCCATATACGGGCTCTTGTCAAAGCCAATGCCGTGCTTTTGTTCGATACATATGGATCGACTGATTCACGGTTACATTCCATATTCTTATATCATTTAGAGGTGAGCAATACTGTAACATGCGGTCAATCTATCATGAGTTTTTAATCCATCGAATTCGGTCCATTGCAGCATAACTTAAAATCTAAAAGTCCCAATGCTTTACCATACGAATTCCGCGCATTGGAATCAATATTAGTTTCTGTATTGAGCGCCCTTGAAGCTGAAATGGTCTTTATGCGCAACCTGATCGGAGGCTTGTTAGCTGAACTTGAAGATGACATCGATCGTGACAAGTTTAAGAGGTTGCTTCACTATTCAAGAAGATTGAGTGCGTTTTTAAATAGAGCAAAATTGGTACGTTTGTGGTTGTTATTCGGTATGAATGGTGGTTGGCTGGCTACTCAGCTTGGACCGGGCCGATTCGGACTGTGGCTGCTACTTGTTTGCGTGCCGCTTTTTTTTTTCACCTGTCATCTTTTTCTTTTTAGGAAAGCATTGATTACTGAGACGCCTCTTTTTTTCAGGTTGGAGAAGCTATTGATGAGGTTCTGGAACAAGGTACGTTTTGGGGTTTGTTTACACCTAACCCCACACCCCTTCCTTCTTTTTCCCCTTCTTCGTGACCTCTACACTATCCCATTCTATCCTATTTCTATCCCGTTTTCCTTTTTTGCATAACACGTTGCGTAATCATATCGCGCTTGGCATCATGGTGTTATTCGGTGTGGTGTCGATTATAGTCCTTCGTTTCTTCTCTTCCTCACTTCGTTCTACATGCAGTTGTAGATCGATATCATCCATCATGACAGCCATCGCGTATCCTCTCTGGGGTTTCATCGTCATCGCATCTTTGATCATCAGACGATGAACGATGACCACACTCTCCATAGCTAACCACATCCCTTCACGCCATACCTACCTATCATTACCGTCCTAAACACTTCTGCGTTTTTTTAACACTATCATATCATTCTTTTCACCATGTTTCTGAACGACACATCACTTACTCCGACGTCGTTCTTTAAACAGATGAAGATCTGGCGGCTATGTACTTGACCGACAAAAAAAAGAACAAACCACGGGCGTTGAATGATCATGAAGATCTAGAAGTTTTACTAGAATCATTCTCGAAACAAGTGGAAGAAATTGTGAATGAAGCAGAGAATATTTCCGTACGTTTGGTCCTGTTCTTTGTTCTTCCACCCTGGCTTGTAATCTGTGAACGGCTTCTGGGCTAACTTTGGCTTTTTTATTCATAGAGTAACGTCCAATCAACACAAGAGATTGTGGAGCTTATTTTGGATTCGAATAGAAATGCATTGTTGGCACTTGATCTTAAAGTTTCGATTGGGACTTTAGGGATCGGAACGGGTGCACTTGTGGCTGGTTTGTTTGGGATGAATGTAAGTGTTAATAAAAGGATTATGTCTCTTCTTTTTGTTATGTTACTTTCGGGATTACTTGTTCTTCTTCTTATACTGACGTTGCCGTATGGTACCTTTGTGTTTATATCACCTTATCGTGGTCACTTCGGTGCCGGTACTCCGTGGCTTGTCGCTGGAGCCAAGTACAATCTTTGTTATTCATACCTTAACATCATTTTCCGTGTTCCTTTTTTTTTTTTTTTGAAAAAATATCTAATGGGCACTCCTTGTCTCCCCTATGTAGTTAACTTCCCACCTCGAATCAAGCCCCTATGCCTTTGGTATCATGTCCGGCCTGGCTGCCCTCATCAGCATGTGCGTTACCGTTGGCGGATTGAGAAGGTGCGTACCAGTATCCATGTGATTACTTGGCATATGATATTTCTCTGATTCCATGGTCGGGGGTAACAATGTTACATGCTTGCGTTAAGCAATCAGTTGCTTATTTTTGATTTGATCTCGTTCTGTCCGGTCACTTTTACTTCTTCTCAACTCATTCTTCTTCTTCTCTCAGGCTGGCGAAGATCCGTAAAATAGGTTTATCAGCAGGTGTGCGTTCCACCGGTGGAATCTCAGGACAAGGTTCCGCTTCTGGCTCATCTGCAAAGAAGCGTTGGATATTATTACCATTGAGGAGGAGGAATCGGGAAAATGAGTGAGGTTGGTGAAAGGGCTGCGTTCGTCATGTCTGGGCGGATGAATGTGGGCTGCTGTAAAAGGTGGATTTTTGAGGGATAGCCTCGGTCATATCACATTTCTTTATGCTCTAATGCTTCTTCAAAATTTCACGGCATCTGCTATCGTGGAAGACATACATATATTTTGAACTCTGGATCTGCTTTAGATAGCACAAGAAAATTATTTTTACGTGGAAATTGTATGAGTAGTGAAAAATAGTCCAGGTCTAGAGTAAAGCATCAGTGTATCAATCTTTGGAAAAGGGATTGAACTGCTGTGTGTCCTTAGACAAACCATTCAACCACAGCGATACCCGCTCAATAGATTCGCGGACAAGATTCTCTAACACTTCCGAATTAGCATCATCACTACCGTTTGTAGTCAACATGTCCATGTCCATTTCGTCCTCGCAATATACCTCATATCTGAGACGAATATCTTCCTTCTCCTCTTCGAAAGCTCTCCTTTTTTCTTCACTCAAGGCTTCTACCCATAAGTCATCAGAGTTCTCGGAAGGGTTTGGTGTTCGCCATTTAATATTTGCCACTTTCTTATCATGTTCTTCCTCCCACAACAGAATATCTGAAGACCACCATAATTCATCCCACATTAGAAGAATGTGCCTTGAATTTTTTAGAATCCGTAGCAATGCCATACCAAGTCTCAACCTGTCATAAATCCAGGTGGTGTCAGATGGAGGGTTTTCCCAAATGTTTTCAAATTCTAAAGACATTTCTACCGACATATGGGATTCGATGCTGTCAAGGACGAGGGATGAAAATCGAGGAGAAGTGTAAAATGATCGTAGATTTGGTGAAGCGGGATAGTGTGCGATGATCGTGACTTGTTTTGGGTCTACAACAAGGCTGAATAAAACGAGTCAACATGGAAACGGCTCATCCATAGAAAGGCGGTTTTGAAGACAGTACTGGCGCCATCCATTAATAAGAAAACACAACGAAGGCTCGGTTAATGGTACCAGAGATTTTAAAATCTGCTGGCTATTCGTGGGTGTGAACATCTTATTTTCTTCAACCTTCCCTACTGTCAAAGCTGGATGTGTTTGGGTAATCCGCATGAAAAAGGCCCGATAGAGACTTTGATTAGCAAGACTTGGTAATGAATGTTCATGAGCGAAACCCCAGGCTTCTGAGCAGGGGCGTGAACCATAACGATTGATTAGCACTGCGAACTCCATCTCCGAGGTGTTCTTGGAAATATCATCTCTGAAAGGTCCGTTGACTATTGATCTTCCAAAATGTCAAAAATCAAAAATGGTACCAGAAAAAAAGAGAATGGTGCTGACTCTCGATTCATCACCCCAGCAAAATTTGTGAAGAAGGCGTCAATGACCATCTAGTATAGTCCAGATGCACACCAAGCGGAATCTCATTAGGATGCAGCAACGCGTGAATGTTCGAAAAGTATTCAAATGCACTTGTTCCTCAACGTCTACAAGCATCGTTATAGGCTCCAGAAATTCTGGGAGAGGGTCATATACATCAAGCATCCGGAGGGTCTGTTCTTTGACATGTATGGACTTTATTTGTTCTTCTCCTAATGACTGAAGCAGACCCAAAACTGGATGAGCGACGTGAGACTTTGAGAGTAGTTCATCATCTGAGCGACCCTATTTCAAAGTATCAAGATATCAGTAATCGTCAACCATGCAAACAAGGTTGCATACAAGCCACTCAATGGGAATTTCGAGACATCCTGACCAAGCTTTACGTATTATAGACTCCAAATAACGGCGGGTCAAGGTATTAGTATTTGGTTCAGACATAATAATTTATATGGTGTGCGAGTCCAAATCGTAAAGCGGGTAGCGGTAATCTGCCTTATACCCTTAAGTTATCTACATTAGTAGGTGTGCAGCATCCCAAACATAAAGCCGAGGCTGCCCAACAAGTGCCTTATGTAAGAAGTGTGTGTTGCTGCGTGACAATAACAGTGCCCTGAGAAAAAATTGCTCTGTCTGTAAATTTGCTGTCCCACCCTGTAAAAATCAGACTCATGTCTCTTATTTTAGGAATGGCATACAATTCAGTACTGCACCTGAATGTGAGTTGGATGTTTCACTACATTTCTAGACAAATCTTTATTTTTAACTAGGCCCTGCCAATGTTATACATCGTCCTGCAATGATTTCCAGAAGACAGTCTTCGGATACGACTTTTCTGATCCATAGCTCAGGTCAAGGTAAATTATGAATATCATCTTCACCAATCAGTTCTTTTACACTGCTGTTTTCAGTCTTACCTCGTGATGGATGTAATCCATTTAAATTGTCTGACATATCCTCCTTATGTGAACTGCATGATGAAATTGAACCAAACACTCCAGTTCTTGTAACATTTACAGTGCAATCAAAGGCTTGGGTTCCAAAGAGTTCAGAGAAACTGCTATACCAGAAATTTGAAAGTGGGTGCAAACATAGCATTACCTTCAACATTCAGGATGTGGTGGTTTTAGGTGACACAGAAACTTATGAGGATGTCAGCACTCTATTTAGCAGGGCAGATTCTGAGGTCACTTTGTGATTACAATTTAACACTTTTCTGTTTTCTTTTCTGTTTTATTATATCAGTGATCAAACTAACCTAATCATGATTGCCTTATTCTCCTTCATAATTTGAAAAACTCAGTCATCATACATGAGCACCAAACTGAATATAAAACATCCTATTCTCTTACCTTTTCTTGTAACTTTTTTCTTCTTCTCCTTTTTACATACATTCTTTAGTTAAAATCTATACAATGTAAAATCTCAAAAAAAAGCAATATTGTATTTAATATAATACTTATGTTGTGATTGTTGCATGACTGATCAAAGAGATGGCATCACATCATAATACCAGCTTAGCTTGTCCCTCCATTTCTTCTTTGTTGCCTCTGACAACATCTCCAACCTTTTTATTTCTTCACGGACCTCTTCAGGGCAATGTTTTGAAATTCTGTTAAATAAAAATGGCCTCAAAATACTAAGTCCTTCAAGTGATCTTACACATGATAACATGACATATGCTGCTGCAGTGGATGGACAGCTTTCAAGATTGATACAGGCATTATTTAATGAGTGACTTTGAGAGTTATAGGCTGTGAATGTAAATGCCAGTATTATAGATATCTGACTCCTGGTGGCTGAGTAGTCTTTATTTGTCCCTGGCAGTTTATACTTTATTGCTTTCTTCACAGGTACCAGGGTTACCCTGTGTTGTGATGTGGGAGAACCATAAATAAATCTTTTAAAATTAACTTCAACAGATATTACATATTGTTTGCCATCTCATACAGAATATGTTACTGAAAAAAGAGTCTCTAGACTGTCATTGGATAGTCCTAATTCCATAATGATGTTCTGTGTTAGAAAGACTGGCATGAATGGAATTAATAGTAATCTCCCAGTAAGATCATTAGCTTCTTTGACAGGTGTGTTCCATGCAGCTTCAGCTGCTTGATTGATGAGTAATACTACATCTCTGTCAATTGAATCTATAGAGTGGTACAGTTGGAATTCTTGTCCAGTATGCATTGCAAATGCTTGTATACACTATATATTATGTGAGTCTTGCTATCAGGGTTTACTCCTGGGTTATCCTTCCTTTTATTTATTTTCCATATTATTCACACTTGTTTGACTCAGTTTCTATGTTATTTTACACTTCCATTTAGAATCTAAACCCATTTCCTTCCTTTCCACACCCTTCCTTGTGATTCGGGTATATGTTGACCCAGTCATGGTCACTATTTCACTTATTTCTTTATTCACACTTGTTATCCTCGGTTCTAACTCCTTTTCATCATTTTACATATGATTGCTATTTATTTCCTTGTTCCCCCCTCCCCATTCCTTCTTATTTCAATATGCATTGTCTCGATTCATCCAATCTGAGCACTAATCCCTCAGGCAACCTCAGACTAGAGCCCCAAGGGTTTTGGTGATAAGACTCGATATGGTGATGAGCCTATTGATGCATATATAACCTTGTAGCATCTAGCAGAGTTTTCCTAAGCTTGATCTCTTAGGAAAACCTCCTGCTAGCACTATCTACTCTGAGCAGTCACCCTAACACTCGTAGTGCATTTGTGTAGGTGATTAAAGTTAATGCATTTTCTGGTGTGGTTATCCAATTGGATATGTTCAAGAGCCTGTTGTTTTTGTCAAAGTTCCTATTCACTAGAACATAGTTCTGTAGAATTTCATAATCACCCATAGTGCAAACCCCAAACCTAAGTCGATTAAGGATCTATTGAAAGAATATATTTTTTTGACACATTATTTTAGTGAGAACTATACAATCTTCAATTCCTTGCCATATAATGACCCCATTTAAAGTGTATTTCATATAATTATTTGTCGTGTTCACTGTGCTCTCTGCCTTTTTCACCAGTCATTGGTCAAACAAAGGAAGTGACATGGGTGGTGGCAACTGAGTAGGGTCTCCTGCAAAAATCATATTCAATCTACCATATGGATTGTCAGTGGTCTGCCTAGTTGATGCCAATCTAAGATATTGTGATAACCTTGCATTGTCTTGTGCACTCAAGAAATATATCTCATCAACTATCTGTATATTTATTGATAGGTACCTTTTTTCTAGGTTTTTTTGAGCAACTATACCTTCATTTTGCTCACCAACAATGTCATTAGGGGACACTCTTAGAGCAGCTTCTGCATGTACAGTCCTTCCATCTATGTTATTAGCTGCCAAACCTGTGGAAGCTGTAACTTTTAACCGGTTTGTATGTCTTAAATTTATGAAAAAACACCTTATAGCTTGGAAGATTTGAGATTTACCTGTCCCACCTGGACTGCTTATAATAATATGAACTGGTTCTGTTTGGAGTGGTGGTGTGACACAGTATTGTAAACTATACTGATCACAGAATATCAGAAATGACATTGCTTGCTCATCTGTCAGAGTATAATAACTAATAATTTGGATGCACAGTTTTCTATGAGGCAACAATATTGCCCATGTGTGTAGAGTGTATCCACCCAATGGTGGATTGTCAAGGCTGAAATACACCAGGCTAGGCTCGCTATAGAGTATACTACTAGAAGAGTCTAGTTGAGATTCTGATTCAGTTGTATTTTTTAAGGTTTCTTTGGTTTGCAGCATTTTCAAATAAGCTTGTTGTGCATTATATATGTCGATTGATGTGCCTTCTCTAACACTGCCTATCATCACAGGGACAATACCAGATACTCTATAAAAACCTCCTGATTCCACACAGTTAACTCCATCCAACATTGAACCTATTGTCCTAACAGACAATCCATAGTATAACTCTAGATCATCATTGTCCAGTACACCCTTGTCTTGATTAGATGTCTGCATTGCCTTGACCCAATCATCATCTCCATCCAAGTACTCAGACATTGTCATTTTTTTCTTTTCTTTGGAATTAACACCATCTAAGTGACTGTTACTATTCCTGAAATGTTGCCTCCATGTGACAGAGAAATCATGGGCTGTATCCTTACAAGAATACAGGGCTTGGAAGTTCTGTATTATCTTTTGATGATGATTATTTAATGATAGCAATAACCTATCAAATGCCACTCTCCATGTCTCATCCTTCCTTTTAAGGATATTAGGGGGTCTGTTCCATGGTTTAAAAAGGGTCAGAATCTGCTCATTCTCATCCTGGTTATCACTCCTGGGAATCTGGATGCCTAACAAAATAGGTGTTATTGGTTTTCTGCGCTCAGATATAATCCTTGACATGGTATTTGGATGACTGTCTGTGAACATATATCTTTTCAGATTCCCTGGTTGTGAAACACAATCACATTGTGTACTCTCTTTACATTCACATTTTTTGTCGATTTTACTAAAGGTTGTGACTCTAAAGATACACCAAAAGTCCCAAAGACAGATGTGTTTCAACTGGGGTGACTGGTACAGATAATTGGCAACCAAATTGGGTAGCTGCCTACTGTCAATAGATGTCTGTAATAGTAACTTTTCATTTAAAAGAATGTAATCATCATCTTCTATCTCGTCCAGGCAAAAATGAAAAGGAGATACCATCTTTAACACTGTCATCTACTATATATTCTCAAAAGAGTGATCAGTGTATCTATTAGGTATTCTCTGAAGAAAAGATACAACTTGCTGACCTGACAATTCACATTTCCCAATTAGACTATTGCATATCTTCAACAATAACAATTGGGCATGGTCCTTTATGTCTACTTCTGAATTTGTATTAAAGGCAGTCATATTGTTCACGAATGTCAGAGCTGCACATAAGCATGAAAATATAACTAATGAGTTTAGGCTGATTTTGGCAATATAATTGGTTATATACTCTATCATTGCCATGGCTGCTGTACCTGATCCAATGATTTGCAGTCCATATTACAACATAGACAGTATATGATAATGCCATTGTAGCCATTCACCTTACCATTCATAAAATGAAGGTGGATGTGTTCATCATTGTCAATATATGTGTTCTCTATGGTTGCCCTAGGCAGGCCAAACCTGCAATCCTCATTCTCATTTCAAAGTGCTTTGGCTTTAAATGGTAGATGTTTGAAGCATGTATGTGAATGCTCATGAATTTGTTCTGTTTGATACAAAACCTTAGTGATATCACTTCCAAATGATTTCTTGAAATCTGATTCCTGAAAAGACAAAGGATGGGACATAATAGGTTGCTTCTTATACAAAGGGGCTAGACCCTTCAAAGGGTCCTCTGGGATGTCTTGGTGTACTATAGACTCCAACCATGCGAAAAATTGCTATTTCCACTTGTTATCACACTTCAACTTATCTCTGACAGAAAATAGGTCCATCCCATTCTGTAACCAGATGAAAAAATGACAGTGAAGGGATCCTCTGCCCTGTGCTTCCATAACACCATAATAGGACTCAATAGGGCCAAATTCACTGACTTTCCCTAATCTTTTCATATCAAACAATTGATCAATCAATATTTGTATCATCTTATCAAATGCCCTTGCAGCTGTCACTAGGTTTGAAACTGAGCACTTCAGGTGTTCAAAATCTTCTGATTGGGGTAACAAATCATGAAATGATTTATCTAGATCAACAGCTCATCCACTGAAGACTTGCATGATAGGATTGTATACATCAGCCAGGTTTACAGTCAGGAAAATGTAGGGCAACCCAATTGAACATATAATGGCCCTGATTTCATACCTCATTTTGTTAACCTCTTCAACAGATCCTGATACATTGTGAGACATGTAATTAACATACTTGAGTAATTTTTTCACTGCTTTTTCCTGTTGACTATCACCTAATGGTACCTTCACCATTATCTTCTCTTTAACTTCATCCAGGTCTTCCAAATGGATATCATGCATAGCTGCAACAACCTTTGGAAAGTACGATCTCTTAAGGATTAGCTTTGATTCAAATGAGGAAACTCTACATTGAAATAAGTTCATGGCTATGAATGGGAAGGTGAGGTGCTTCTGGAAGGCATCCATTGCCAAGTGTAGGACATAATTGACATGTCATTTAAAATCAATGTGTCGAAACTCATCTGACATCTGCAGACAAATTTCATCCTCAAACATTCCTGTGCCATAAGGAAATAATGTTGGCCACATTAATGCATACATCCTGGGGTTGCAGTAAGTGATCAGGGGTGACTCATCACTACTAGGTGTCATAAACTGACACACGATCATCCATATGTAACATATAATCATTCATTATCAGATATATTGAAGTTTCTCTGTACTTGTCAAGGTCAGATACCTTGGGTTGTTTGTCTTACTTGTCTTCAGTAATCTCAAAAGAGATTATCAAATTGAAGTTCAACTAGTTGGGGACGTGGCCTCAGCTTATATGCTGTGCCCTCTATCTAGACTTTGTGGATGTCCCCAATTTAGTGGTGACAATGTTGACTATAGTAGTCAACAACACGAACAACGTAAGTTGAGGTCAATAACTACAGTAAGAGTAATATTGAGAGATGTAACTTAGTGTTGACAATGAGTGAGACCGTCAAGGTCAAGTTGTCGACAGCTGAAGTCAGAGAAAGATTAATGAGAGAAGAAGAAGAACTGATAATAGTTTGTTTATTAGATATCGACCAAGGTCAATATCAAAACTGAGTCTACAATGTAATTACATGAAGGTTTATATACATCTGGACTCAGGCTATGCATGTGATACGTTAACATTGTTACAATCATTAGTAATCGGTGAAAGGAATCAATGGAGTAGGTAACCCAAGGGGTTACTGGAGTGAGAGTATTTCCTGTGGGAAATACCGAGGAGTCTGAGGTGATCGGATCGGTGTTGAATTGGTGTATCGAAGGTATTGAGGTGGATCAAGGGTGTCGAGGATTAAAATGGAGTTTAGTGAGTGAAGACGAGTACAGGGAAGCTTCAATATATCCGATCATAAATGATTACGTGATTCTTACGTAGAGTCGAGTGTCAGTTCATGACAGTACTTGTCTTCACTCATTATATTATGTTACTATGCTTTGACACCCTTGATCCACCTCGACACCTTCGATACACTGACTCGACACCGATTTGATTGCCTTGGACTCCTTGGTATTTCCCACAGGAAATACTTTCACTCCGGTAACCCCTTGGGTTACCTACTCCATTCATTCCTTTCACCGATTACTAATGATTGTAACGACATTCATGTATCACAGGTTTTCCCTGAGTCTCACGTGTATATAAACCCTCTTGTAAATATGATGTAGACTCAGTTTTGATATTGACCTTGGTCGATATCTAATAAACAAACTATTATCAGTTCTTCTTCTTCTCTCATTAATCTTTCTCTGACTTCAGCTGTCGACAACTTGACCTTGACGGTCTCACTCATTGTCAACACTAAGTTACATCTCTCAATATTACTCTTACTGTAGTCATTGACCTCGACTTTGTCTGATTCTATTGTTGACTACTATAGTCGGCATTGTCACCATTAAATTGGGGACATACACTCAGGGTGTAGGAAGAGGGCACAGCATATAAGCTGAGGCCACGTCCCTGACTCAGTTGAACTTCTGATCAATAATCTCGAAAGAGTTATCGATTGCAAGATTACAAATCTAAGATATCAGACCTTGACACTAGGGTACTTAATAAAGGGACGATGATTTGTCAATATGTCCCTAACCATTTCTAACTTCTGCATGCTGTACAACATGTCTTGTTTGTTGGTGTTATGTATCCACTTCCCCCAGTAGCCGAAAGTATCATTTATTCTTTTTGAACTCATTTCATCTCTTTTATTTAATCATTTTCCTTTTATTTCTCTCTCTCACCAGTGTTTTCATCTTATTATGTCATTTGCTTCCTTTCCTCTAAATTAGTTTAGCCCCAGTTGTGTATATGTAATGGGCTCAGTTGTTATGTAATTAATCCAATCTTAACTTAATACATTTTTGTGTCATCACACAACAGTTGCCCCTAGGCTCAACTTCTCAGCTTTTCTCAGTTTTCTGTTCTTCTTAACACTAAAACTCCATCACTCGACTTGTGTTGCAAAGCATTAAGTCTAAAACTCATTTTAATTTAGATAAATCCTCGAATCTTTCAACTTTGACAACAAGCCTTCGAATCTCCCACTTTTACGTCTCGTTTTGGTCAAAGCTTGTGTTCCAACACACACATAATTAATTTCTACCAATTATATTAATTATAGACCCACATATATCGAGTGCAAAATCTCAGGAAACATCACAGTTGGAATCAAGAACTTCACATGATTGTGTTATTGAATTCACAGAGCCTGAAAATATGACTGCATTTGCCTCACTGGCGTGGGCTTCAGACATTGTAACACCTTCTGGAAATTTTTCAATTATTTCCATCATTTTTCCTCATATTTTCTAAAAAATCTAAAAACACATAAAAACATAATTGGACTTTTCTTTCTTCCATCCCCTTTACCCTTTTCCTTCTTCCCTCATGTTCTGGGAACATGACCCCTACGATAGAGACGATATCATTGATCGAGAGTTTCACCCTGACCACCTTCTCCCCTCACCCTCCCCTACATACTTGTCAGAGGATGAAACAGAATATGACTCCCCTTATCCCATTCCCAAAGACTCCGACTTCCCTCCCATCCTATATCCGACTCAACCCAGCTATCATCTGTTCCAAATGGAACTCCAATTATATGTTGATCTTGGAGAAAAATTCAATATTAGGATAAGTCCCACTACCACATGGCCAGCTCCAACTCCCACAAAGACTTACCATAAGGATCTAGAAGACCTGGAGATAATAGAAACCCTGCACTATGCCAGACCTATCATAATCCGAGGATTTCAAGGAGCCTTTGTTATCAGAAATAGTTACAGCCTAAAGAAACATTGTCCTTACACCCCTGTTGAAATCACAAGGGTGATCATGCACCAAAAATATGGACCTCAATTCACTCACATTGCCTTTAATGTTCCCTCTACAGCATTTTGAACCTTTAGCGACATGGAAGACTACCCCCGAAAACAAATCCGGCTGTTGGAGCTCTAAGGGACTCATATATCTAACAACCTTCAGAAACCTACATCACCCATCAAAACCTCAAACCGCCATCTCGCCTCAACCTCCCGAAACTCAGACAATGCTCTCTTTTAACGTAACCACCCAAAACATTTCAACTAATTCCAGATCCTCTTCTTCCTATACCTCCCAATTCCACTACCAACCTCCATTTGATTTGGAAACAGATGATCAAGTTCCCACTCCTCACTCTTTTACTCCTTCCCCTCTTCCTACTATTGAAGACCTTGAAACAGAAGTTCGTGTATATCAAAGCTCGAGTAGTCAACTCCCAATCAATCCTGACACCCTATGGCCTCAGTACCCACTCATGTCCAAAGATGTATCTACTAGAAGTAAGATTTCAAATCTCGGTCTCCCTGAAACCATTAAGTATGGAGATGCCATCACAATAAAAGGTTTCGAGGGGTGATATCATATTAATCATTACTTTACTGTTTCACGCTGCGCCCCTCCTTACCAAATTATTCAAATCATCGCAACCACTAGTCTAGGAATTGCCTTTGAGCACATTGGGTTTGATGTGCCTTATGAATGGGTACAACAGTACTCCTCCCTTCCTTATCATTCTTGCTACATCTTCATCCCTGTTGAAGAACTTTTCCTCACGCCACCCTGCCTATATCCAGAAGACCAATTCTATTCCTTCTTCCCTGCACCAACCCCACTACCCATGCCACCAATAAACAAAGTACTCCGAAAAATCAGATCCTATGCCATTGGAGTGCTCAAGGGAAAGAATCAGTGTCTGGCTGAAGAAAAGCATCTAGAAGAAGGGCTGAGAAAGTTCCAGAATCACTCAGTAGTTGAGTGGTAACATTGTGAGAGTATTTCCTTAATTGAACATTCTTTTGTCCTCTGTCTATGAGTCCTTCCACTTGCCTCTCTCTATTGTACAACAGTTATCCGTTTTCACCCCTTTCGCCTATTACCCCTTCACTATATTTCTCCTTTCTTAAAAATTTAACAACCTCTAAAAATATTTTCCTCATTTAAATAAATAATAATTACTAAACTTTGTATAAAAACTCTCATAGTAGTTTAAATGAGAACAAGTTTTACCAATCCCTCTAAAGTGTGGGATAAGCTTAAGTCTCTAAAGTGGTTTCTAACGTCTAAATCATTTCCACTATTAGCAAAGTGCTGATAGTTGGTCTGTTCCTAATGGTTTCTAACATCAAGTTGTTTCTAATGTCAAGTGGTTTCTAACATCAAGGGGTTTCTAACGTCAAGTGGTTTTCTAATGTCAAGTGGTTTTCTAACATCATACAGTTTCTAACGACAAGTTGTTCCTAACATCTGAACTATTCTCTTTCTACCCCCTTACATCTATTATGATTAAAACATACCAAATCTCCCCTCTAACACCTTCCACCCCTTCTCTGTATTTCTGTGGCAAAGCTTGACTTATTTAGAACCAAGGCCTCTATAATCAAATATCGATTGTATATACTGAACAGGATCCTAGTTTAGTATATGACAACGTATATCCCTCCCCCTCGCCAGTTGGCTCGAACACACATTGTATTGGACAGCTGTCAGGTGCGCCATTTTCTAGATACTCCAATATACATTCAGTTGATATGTTGATGTCTTTGTATAAATTGTTATTATGCTTAAGCCATAAAAGGGCTTGGAATATTTTGTTTCTGCGAACTAACAATATAGAGTTGTTTAACAATTTTTCAGTGATTTAGGTTATTTTCAAGGCTATGAATATTATGGCAACCTCATCATACAGAGTATTAATAGATGGTGGCAAGACTTGTGGCAAATTTCACAGTTCTTGGGGAAATACACATACATTGCCTTGTGATGCATACTGTGAGAATTTACCTGGTGATAGTTTGATTACACAGTGTGTACTCTGTGCTCGATGTTATGTAACAGCTCTTTCTCCCAACAAAAACATTATAAAATGTTTCTGCAGCATCAAACTCATCAAAACATTAAATAATAATAATCAAAAACTGTAATTTTCCTTATTTCTTTTTCTATCCTTTCTTTGTAATGTTGTCACTCATTATTTTACTTCCATTTTACTTCCTTTTGGGTTGTGCCACAACCATTCTTCCTGCTTATTCTATTCATCCTATTTAATTGTTTATTCTATTCTCCCTGCCCCTATTACATCATATTTCTCTTATTATTGCGCTTTTTCGTATTTTTGTATAAATAGGACTTAGTTTCATTGTATTCTCAACCTTTACACTTTACACTATTGCTTAATACAGGGCCACGAGCCGAAGTTGTAAAGGTCACCTTGTTTCTCATTTTCTTTCTCTTTCTGGGACTTGTGGTGTCAAGTCCCCTTCTGTTCTGCCTGGTTGAGGTCTAAACAACATGTTCACTCAGAAACACTTGCCACAGAAGTGTTACCCATTCTCATCTCCTTATCGGATATCGGAATCTGCCCCCATTCCCTTTCCAATAAGTTATTCCCCTAAACTCCTCTCCACCATAACTGCCAGTTCTGTGCTCGAGAATCGACAATTTCATAACACTCGAGCTATGCACAACTCTTCTATAAAAGTAAGATCCTTCAGTTCAGGTGGTATGTCCCCAATCCAGCAACCATTCACATAGCTGTATAGAGGTGCTTTGACAAACCGATTATGTTTTATACAACTATTGCAGTTAAGACAGCCTATATATTTGCCATTTATTTTTTTAATGACTCTCACAGGTGCATTTGGATGGTTGATCTGGATTATAGCTCCAATTTTTTCCAAGAGCAAGGTATTTAGATCATGTGGGTAAGTTTTTGCTTTCTCTACTGCCACCTATTTCACAAAAAGAACACTCAGTGAAAGCTAACTGTGTCTGGGATGTTTCATCAATGAAATCAGTAATTATGGTGTTCTTCTCATTCTTGAACAACTTGCACAGCTAGGCAGGCTGACTGTTATCCAGAAGATCAGTCTCACTTCTTTTCCTCTTTCCTAATGTCAGAGTATCTCTAATGCAGGCTGCTGAACATATATATTGATTCAACACCAATAACATTTCTGGTTTGTTCTTAAAATATGTTGGCAATACATGTCATGTTGTTTTCAGAGTTTTTCTAAAGCTGGTCCACTCAATGAGTTTGGTGCTGTAAGCTGTGCCTGCAAATGCACCTGGGAGGATTCTATCATCTGCACCTGCAATGTTGTGCTTGCATCCCGGCTATATGGCGCAGGCTGATGCGTAGCAGGAGCCACCACAACCAATGTCTCATAGGTAGTACCTACTACAACATCATCTGGAAAACTAAAGGATTGTGTTATACAGGACATTCACAATCATATAGAGGTTTTCTTATGCTGAATTAGGATCTGCATAACATCTGTCAGCCAATCCTGAATAGTACATATACGTTGTGGTTGGCTTCTTCAACATGAGGAACTGGTGTCATTGTTAGGAACTGACACGATCATTGTGATGTTTCCTGAGATTGCGCTCAATGTATGCTTGTCGATAATTAATAAAATTGATTATAATTAATTGTGTGAATGCTGGAGCATGAGAATATGACAAAACAAGACACAAAAGTGGGAGAATCGAAGGCTTGTTGTCAAAGTTGAAAGATTCGAGGATTTAACTAGATAAAATATAGTTTAGACTTTAATGCCTTGCAGCACAAGTCAAGTATTGGAGTTTTAGTGTTGAGAAGAAGAGAAAACCAAGAAAAGCCAAGAAGTTTAGCCTAGGGGCGACCATTGTGTGATGACACAAAAATATATTAAGTTAAGATTAGATGATTACATACAACGAGTGAGCCCATACTTATACACATTTTGGGGCTAAACTAATTTAGAGAAAAGGAAGCAAATGAAGTAATAAACTGAAAAACACCAGTGAAAGAGAGAAATGATTAAAATAAAATAAAATGAGAGATGAAAATGAGGGATGCAAGAGTTTAAAAAGAATAATGGACATTTCCGGCTAGTGGAAGAAGTGGATACATAACATTGACCATCCTTGGGAACATATAGACTTTGTTCAATTGAGTTATTTCACCCATCTCAGTTATCATGGTTGTCATATTGGAAGATGCTGCTCTAGCAGGTTGATCCTGAGAAACAGCTGTCAAGAATATAGTGGAGAAAAGGACATATATACTCACTAGATGGCTGTGTTTGGCAATGAGTCCAGATTCCAATAAACCTTTCATTCATGGATCTATGAAGTTGCTCAGTTTGTTCCAGGCATGGTTGGAGTGTGCATTAGATGCTGGCTGCTGGGTATTTTTGTTTCTTTTTTTCCTATTCTCCCTCATCACCTTGTTTAAGTGAAAGAGAACTATGGCTGTATTGATTAACAACTAAAATCATTTGGGAGTCTGTAGTAACCAGACAATGATAATGGATGAAATATACAGACTCTCGTTTCTTTGGATATTATGCTGGGTACATGAATGACGAATGGTATGCTGTCTCTGTTAACACCTACACTCCCCATTGAGCCATTCCAACATGATGGCTGCAGGTTAAAACTATCACCCAATGCGTACTTTCATGAATTCATGGCCTCCCGGACAGAAAAATCATTATACTGAACTGTTTTGTATGTCAGCTGATGATACACATCTGGAGAATATTAAATACCTGGGTTTCTGAGAGCAAATCAAGTTAAAGTTGTTGCATGATTTACGATGCCTTGTAGATTATGTGCTGTGGAGAGATGTATGTCTTTTTCTAGTTCCTCATCATTAGAGGGCATGTAAATATCACCGAATGCGTACAACTACTCTTCATAGTCATGTAGACCAATCAAATCGAGATTGAATATCCTAGATAATGAATCATTATTGGTAAAAAAAAAGAGGGTGGGAATATGATAATACTCAAATATTTTTTCCATGTTCTGTTGGTGGATTTCCACTGTAAAACGAGTGGGTATTCCAAAGGACTGTCATAAATAATGGCTATAAATCAGGCTACTATATCTGTCCTTGTGACAAAGGTTCTTGTACAGGAGGTAAAAAAACTACATGGCTAGCACTTAGAGCTTCGGTGCCTGCCACTCATCAGCCATATCACTTCATCTTTAGATAGTAGTATCCCCAGTGTAGATACCAGGTTCTGTACATACTTTTATATCTATATCTGTTAGGGCGACTGCTCAGAGTAGGTAGTACTAGCAGGAGGTTTTCCTAAGAGATCAAGCTTAGGGAAACTCTGCTAGGTGCTACACGGTTATATATGCATTGATAGGCTCATCGCCATATCGAGTCTTATCACCGAAACCCTTGGGGCTCCAGCCCGAGGTTGTCTGAGAGGTTAGCACCCGGGATCAGTGAATCGAGACAATGCATATTGAAATAAGAAGGAATGGGGAGGGGGGAACAAGGAAATGAATAGTGATCATATGTAAAATGATGAAAGGGAATTAGAACTGAGGGTAGCGAGCGTGAATAAAGAAATAAGTGAAATAGTGACCATGACCAGGTCGACATATACCCAGATCACAGGGAAGAGTGTAGAAAGGAAGGAAATGGGTTTTAGGTTCTAAAGGGAGTGTAGAATAACATAGAAACTGAGACAAACGAGTGTGAATAATATGGAAAATAAATAAAAGGAAGGATAACTCGGGAGCAAACCCTGACAATATCTCTTTAACAAATAAAATTTAGACTAAATATGAAAACACTTTACAGCTAAAACTGTTATGTGAGGCAGGTGCTATATTATAAAAATCAAATGGGGTTTATTAAGCTACTGAGGGGTGCTGGGGGGCACCTGAACCCTTGCATGCCAGGAGCAGCTGGAGCTGAAAAAGTATTTTATTAATGTAACAGTTTGTATTACAAGAAGTTATAACAAACTTAAATAGGTGAGTGTCAGAGCAACTCTGAGGGAGGGAATTCTAAGAGATCTAACTTAGGATTCTTCCATCAGGGACTAACTAACATATATACTAGATGTGTAACCACATCTAACCCTCTGCCCAGGTGTTAGCCATTACTAGCGACAGCTAGATACCTATTAGGACATACTAACACACCTAGCTAATATGCTTATATAGGAGCTAGCAGCTTGTCAGACAGCTCTGACATGTGGTTGCCTTTTGGCTAAGGGGTGAACATGTGACTGCTAGTACATACCCTTACAACACCTTTCCACACTCTATCCCAGACAGAGATCTCTTGTACATCCAGTGGTTTGGGGGTCAGATCAGTGCTAGGGTATGGGGATCAGAACTGATTGGGAAAGAACAAACTGAGTGACCTGGTGTCATGTCTAGTATGCCACAGCCTTGCTACCATTCTCTGCAAACCTCATCTGCACTACCATACTTCCTTTATCCCCACAATCAATTCTTTCTCACTTTCCTATACATCTCTTCTTCTCATCTCCTTATTCACTTATCTAATTACTTCTCTTTCTACTTTCTATATATCTGTTCTGTTTCTGTCTCTTCTGCTCTAATATCATTGCCTACTTCTTGTTAGGGCAACTGCACAATGTAGATACTAGCAGGGGGATAGTCTAAGTATGTATTTGAACAAACTACAGTACAATACTCATCTAGCAGGGGAATAACCTAAGAGATCAAGCTTAGGGAACCTCTACTAGATAGTTACATAGCTATATATGCATCGGCATTATCACTGATATCCCATGTCATGATCTAAACACAATTGTGACCAATTGTACTCATCACAATTAGATCAGATCCTTTCACTACCATCTGTACCTTTCATTTCCTTTCTACTACAATTGTACCAATCATTCACTTATTCATTTCTCAAAGGTTCAGATGTGATTCTAGACCTCCTTAATAGTTTATCCTTATCTTTATGACTCTCACAGATATTGATCCATGTATGATACTGTATAATCATGTTGCCTCATGTTTCCCTCATGTATCCTCCCATGACTGTTATAACCCAGCATATAACATCGGCCTTTAGCTGATATCTATCTCACCCTGCATGTTTGGATTAGCCAAACATTTATATAAACCCAATGTAACCATTAGGTAGACTCAGTTTCAATATCGAATAAGATTTGATATTAATAGCTACCTTCTATATACATACTTTGTTCTATTTACTTATATCTATTGCTATGTCTCTTCTCTCCACTCTAACTCAACTTGTTGTTGTTAGACTTGATGTTCTACATTGAGTCAACTGATCAACTGAGTCTACCTCTTCGTCAATGTCGTTCTCGTTATTCATGTCATTGCTATTGTTCTGACTGATCAATACAAATAGTAGGACATCCATCAAGTCTTGGGAGTAGGTGTAACACATAAGTTGAAGTCACATCCTACACTGATCACCGATTGTTCCAGATGTTTGTTGATTGGTGATATTAGGAACCAATCTCTACCAGTCAAGATCCGATCTTGACATCCCATGGGAATAAGGACTGAGCTAAGCTGAAGGCTTAGTGCCAGTGTCGAGCAGATCGATGCAGTTGAATGTACTGATGACAGGATAAATGGGAAAGAGAGTGGAATATGAAAATAGGAAATACTAACTATGAAATTGAATATAGAATAAATGGGTAGTCAGTGGTAATGAGTATGAGAGAATAAGAATTGAAGAAACAGAAGTAAAGGAATAGGGGCATATAGAGAGTAAATAGGGAAAAGTAGAAATAAACCCTGACACATACTCAGAGCTGACAAAGACTACACTCATTGAAGGAGAGTCATTGGTTGGCATTCACTCTGAGTAGTTCAGTCTCACTTTTTGACAACACTCCAAACAATCTAGGTGTAAAGCCACAAACAGAATGACAATGATGGTAACTATATAAGAGAGATGATTGTAATTGACAATATATCTGAAGTATTGAAGGTTTTAAAATCCTTCCACATCAAAACTTATTTAATAGAAACTAGATAGACAACTTACTAACTTTAACCATACATATTAAGGTTTAAGAAATTTATTACAACTAGTCTAAATTATTCCAATTCTCATAACTTAAAAATTTTACTGTTTTTAAATGTTTAGTTAATTTCATATAAAATGTCAAAAGTAATTATTTATCTATGAGCCTGTAGAATAGACTATAACTTGTCTGAGAGAGTCTAATCATTAAATATAGAGTAAACAATCTGTTAATGTCATTCACATTAATCTTCATGTAAGTTCTGAGACTGCATACACTTTAAATAAGATATTACCTACACTAATTCCTATATAAGTTCTGAGACTGTATACACTTTAGATGTGATAGCATCCATATGTATCTATTTGTAAGTTCCAAGATCACATATACTTTAGGTATGATATCATCTGCACTCATCTTATCTGTAAGTTCTGAGGTTACATACACTTTAAATATAGTAGTACTCACACTCACCTTATCTGTATGTTTTGAGATAGCTTAAACATTGAAGCATGTATCCTTTTCCAATGTAACCAAGTGTGATGAAATCTCTAGTTTTATTATAATTTACCTTATCAAATAAATCTAATTTAATTTTTTAAAACCTGAATAAGCTTCAGATTTGAAATGTCTTTTAAAATTAAACTCTATATCCCAACATTGATAGAACATTCCAAATTAGAAGTCTTGGTTGAAATTTGGTAGTAATTCCAAACCAAGAAATTCCTGCGATGGTAACATAATCCCCTAAATCTTGAAAGAATATAATCCCTGATAAGGTTTTATTGAGAAATACAGTCAACTAAATAGTTTACTTTATGTCTTTTTATATTTGTTTAATAATCAGTGAAATTCTGAAATAGATATGTGGCCAGATAGTTACACAGCTATTAGTATTAGATAACAATAACTATTTGAGAAACGTAATAGGAGATTTACTGATATCTTATAAACAATCTATATTTGCAAAGTTACGATTATCCCTCTAAGTCCAGACAAGTCATGCCAGCAGCATTCAGAGCAATGACTTGCCTTCTCCAGTGGATAAGATAACTAGATAGTTAATTGGCTACTGGAGAACAGAATAGAGTGCCAGAGCCTGCTCCTCAGAATAAAAATGTCACATTGATGGTTAGAACTGATACAGTTTACAGAGGAGGGATCCATCAGGGAAGTGGTTATACAAAGGGGGGACAATGACCACTTGTTTCTTGATAGTACTGATCACAGCATTGCCTGTCTCTGCCAGCCAGACTTGTAGACAAGTTCCTCAGGCAAGCCTGCATGTCTTCCATTGTGATCCCAAATATAACTAGCTCCTCCCAAACCATAGCATACAAGCCAATGAAGTCTAGCCACATTTGCATTCCCTGCATGTGGGCTTGACTATTCACAGGACTGACACTCTGAATAGTAGTCAAAGTCACTCTCCCAAAGAGTCAAATAACTTGATTGTACTGGTAAATAAAGTTAAAAGCCTACCCAAACCAAAATAGGAGAAAGAAGAAGAAAAAGGGTTTTTTTTCACTTACCTTCCAGCATCCTTGCATCTGGGCACTGTCAGGGTTTGTTTATATTTTTCCTTATTTTACTCCCTATATGCCCCTATTCCTTTACTTCTGTTTCTTCGATTCTTATTATCCCATGCTCATTATCACCAACTACCCATTTATTCTATATTCAATTCCATAGTCGGTGTTTCCCATTTTCATATTCCATTCTCTTTCCTATTTATTCTGTTGTCGATGTGTTCAACTATATCAATCCACTCGACACTGGTGCTAAGCCTTTGGCTTAGCTCAGTCTTTATTCCTGCAGGATATTAGTGATAACACAATGCATATATAGTCATGTAACTACCTAGCAGAGATTCCCTAAGCTTGATCTCTTAGATTATTCTCCTGCTAGTATCTACATTGCGCAGTTGTCCTAACAGGCACTGGGAATGGTACCCATTTCACTGGGTTGCACAGCATAGCATGCTTGAACAACTCTTGAGCTGTGGTTCACTGCAAACCATTCCCTACAAGTGAATCTTCTATATAGGGAATAATAGCATCTAGCTCATTAGGATAATCTTTTGATACACTAAAACACCAATGGTTTAGACCAGGAAAGGAATAAGAACAGTAGATATAGAAGTGTCCACTCAAATGAGCAATTCTGGGAAGGAGAGCTGTTTGTGGTAATGGTTTTTTTTATAAGATCCAGTGAAGGCTATGAGCCAGTGCTAGAGTGTTGTGAGCAGCTGTTGTAAGCTGCTCAATTGGTTCCAGAGCATAAAATGAGCTTAACCCTCCCATATGTTAATTGGTCTTAACAATGTGTCTCAACTTGTATTGCACAATTGAGGGTGGATTCCAAATGTGCTGAATGGTATATGGTATTGACAAGAATTAATCATTCAGACACTGTATGATGTAAAGATTGATGAGCCCCAAGTTTATCAAGATGATGGTCAAGCAAGGATGGTGAGAGTGTTGCCAACAAGCCTAGTACAGAAAGGGGAAAGTGAGCAAACATGTTATTTAATAAAATTGGGATAAATTAGGTCACCATTTCATTATCACATATATATCCCCCCCAAAAGACTGGGTCATTGTGTGCTGGAGGACATGGATGGATGTTATTTTCAGTTATGGGTGACAGAAAGGGTCCACCATGTGGATGATTGGGGGTTTGGGGGGATAAGAACAGAGTGTAGTTGAGGGTGATGGAATGTGGCTAAGGTGAGGAAGGCATTCACCAAATGCATTCAAGCATGGCTGGACACTGGAGGTGAGGGAAGATGAAGGACACTTGAGCTCAAACTAGGACTATATATATGCACAGAGAGTTTGGAAAAAAAAAATTTACTAAATAATAAATTAATCAAATGCATCATTTATTCAGGTTATATCTTTGAATTTAAAACCAAAATTACAGGTTTAATGATTAATTTATTAGTTTTGTATTAGTAATTCTAGATTGGCTTTATCACATCCTTAAGAATTTATATGCCTTTAGTATGTAAAGATGAAGATAGGAATCATTCAATTATAAACATCAACAACAATAAATCCCGATTTGTCAAGTATAATAATAAAACTGTGCATACACGGTGCCTAAGATGCGGTCCTATAGAAATGAAATGAGCAATCAACGTACGCGACTTTGCTAGCTTGAACGTAACAGTTCGTGTGGGTGCGAAAATATGAATCAATGGCTAACCGCAGGAGTGGAATTCAAAAAACGAATAATAACCCCTTCTTTTTCCATGACAAAAAATGGTTTTAAAACAACATGAAAGATTTGGTACGTTGTAGTAGAGAGTAAAACATGTAATGTAGAAAACAAAAATAATTGAAGTAGTAGATATGAAATTAAGGAATGATGCGCGAATATCAGAACTGGTACATAAAAGAGGTATTGTTGTCGTTGTTTTTTTTTGGTTTTTCTTTTGTTGCGGGGGGAGGGCAATCGAACATACAAAACGAACGATAAACAAATAGAAGGGGGGTCCATGGGAGATAAATCAAAGAATTTAATCAACAATTTCCAAAGGAGGATCAGGAATCAAATAATGGACAAACGTCTCATCTTTCAAATGGCCACTTGATTTAGATCGAAGATTCTGATATAATTCTCGAGCATGAGCATGTTGCGTATCAGGATCATCTGTTGCTGCGTTATGTTCCTCCTGTTGTTGTTGTTGTTGTTGAGATTGACCTAATGCTTCACGTTCTTCTAAAGTAAGATTCAATTCATCGTATGTCGGCACTGGTTTACGTGAATGATGTGATCCTCGTTTATTGATATTGGTTTGTGTAGAGAGTACGAGAGTAGAAGAAAGTGAAGCCGGAGGGGATAAAGATGCGTGAGTGAGTGATGGCGAAGTTGATGATGACTTGATACTTTCGTTGATATCATCTTGGTCATGATGGTGATGATCTTGAGCGTGACCGAGCTCACTGTGAGAGCGAGGTGTACCTGGCGATATAGGCGTAGCGAACGGATCAGAGTTTGGACCTGGGTAGGTGGGTGGTAAACCGAAGTGAGCTAGTTCGACAGAAGGAGGTGAACCGAGTGGTGAACCCGGTTCTTGTACGATTTGTGAGAATGAAGAGTGTTGTTGGTGGTGGCGGTGATGATGTTTTTCAGCGTCTTGTTTAGTGGTTGAGACAACCGAACCGACAGATGTAAGACCGTTCCATCCTTTGTTGGGTCGTTCGTGCACACTACTACCAGCACGACGACGGCGATGACGTCGTTTAAAGTAGAGTATGTAGAGTAAAGCTGCCAAACAGAGTGCGACGAAACCTAATATACCTCCTACTACACCTCCTACTAACGCTGCATTGTTGTTGTTGTTGTTGGCGATGGTTGGAGTAGGGTTTGCGGCGGCAGCACCAGCTTGATTATCAATACACGAGTCATCATCGCCTTCATGAACACTGAACGCCGTTCCGATAGGTGGAACCAAGCCAAGAACCAAAGTATCCGTATTCTCCACTTTAACCACACCTAAAAGGTCATACTCTCCTGCAGGAACGTTAACCAACCATTCAATACCCCCACTTCCCAATAAATCCGCGGCGTTTCCATTGCCTTTCACACTGGTGATAGAAGATGTACCGAAAGCCGATATGGTGATATCCAAATCGATACCAGACGAAATGGAAGGTGACGAATAGATAGATTGGAGTTGGGATGGTGAATTGAAAATAGTCCAGTTTATAGAGATGGTGTTACATGTTACTGCGTTTGGGATAGCTGAGAATGCCCAGTTCAATGAAGGGGGGTTTGAGGCCGAAGGAGAGGGTGTCGACGAAGATGAAGATAACGACGATGAGGGAGGTAAAGACATGATAGAACCTGGTAGAGATGGACCAACAGGAAAAGGTAGATCACTCGCTCGTCCGGCGACAGGACCTGGACCACCGATTATTGAACGAGGACTTGAACGTTGTTGCACAGGTGTGGGCCTTATTGGTTTTGTTCAACAAAAATCAGTTTTTGATTTGTGATTAATTGCATACGCAGTATTGACTCACCTCATTTTCCCAAGATTTTCCTTGCTGATGCAACGTTGTTTAAAAAAAGAAACCCCTACACCCTACACAAAGGAAGACAAGGGAATAAAGGAGAGGAGGAGGAGGAGGAGGAGGAGGAGAGGAGAGGGATGAAAAACAACCCTAACGCCGGGGAGAAGAGAAAACAAAAAGAAACAACAACAAAAAAAAGAAAAACCCTAAACGTCCATCCAGGAAATTACGGTTGCGTGGTAAGCTCTGCAATAGCCGGGGGATCCGACTTTCGTCGTCACATCACACTAGTCACAATCTGATCGGGTTGGCAAAGCAAGGACACAAGTGGAAGGCACTACTAAATTTAGGGGTTCACATGCTCATAAAAGAAGATTAAAAATACAAATGTAATTACAAAAAAGTATAGTGGTGTGAATGAAACCTTTCTTCGTTTTTTGATTTTTCTCTACTACTGGCCAGACCGATAAACTAGACTCCAGTCACTCCACTCATCTCATATCGATGGAGGCCCTGGCTCAGGAGAGGCACCAAGGTAACGTAACTCCGTGAACCTTTTACCCATATACCTTAGAACCTCCATATCGTCATTACTTCATTTTATCATCCTATCATTCTTTTTCAAGAACTCCTGTCAAACTCCAATGTGCTTCGAATTGGCGCATTCATAAATATTCCTTGGAGTTGTTTCTTAATCGTTACATTCACAAAAAAGATGTGCCAATTGCAATTGTAATTGTAATTGTTAGGGAAGATGTTTCTTCCATTATATATTATTATTGCAATCACACCACGTCCGGGTAAACGATGAATGGGATTCATGCACAGAAGAGGAGAAGTGTGTGTGTATTACATGTAATCGGTCGAATCAGGCTTCACGGCAAATAGGAACCGGTTTCGCACGAGTCTTTAAACCTGGGGATCATGGATTCGTCCACCTTTAACATTTATCGTTTGTAGTAAATGGATGCAAGATGTGGATAAACCCTCTGATTTGGTTTCAACAATTCTCTCTAACCAAGCAAGGACCCACCTTGAATGACGAGCCCCAAGTCGGATCCATAATTCCCACACTCAAGCAAATCCCTGTACGAAGTTCAATTATAAAAAAACAACACAGGATAGTAGTAAAAGAAACGCAGTAGATATAATTATGATCATCTTTCCAAGAACCAGTGCGTTTAGCTCCCTCGATGTCGGTGACTCGGGCAAATCTACCGGATCTCTGAATCAAGATCACCAAACTTCTTCTAGTCAAATGTTGAAAGAACAGATTTTGCAAATTCAACCCAAAATCAACGTTATCCTATGTAATCCTGGCCAAAAGGTTCGTTCGGTCAGCCTTGATCAAATACAAATCACGCCGGTCAATCAATCGGTGATAGTCTTCGAGGTAGACGTTCAAAGTATCCTCCTTGGCACAAATGAGTAAAAGCGTGGTTCTACTTTCTTATAAGAATCTAAAAGTCAAAAGGACGTACCGAACCCAGCACCCCGAACTGCGAGCACCACCCATTTGGTAGGAGATTTGAGTGATAGCTGACTGGCCTCGGATTAGTCACACGAATGGCGCACCAGTATCATCCTGAAGAACTGTGGACTGGCAATTCACGGAAAATACGCCTCACGTAAGGCAGGTGCGTTATCCTCGTGACGCTGTCGCGTCGCGTCTTTGCCGGCCCCCATACACACGCACTCATAAGTACCTCGTTTTGTTTTCAAAGATTTCTTATTCTGATTGGTTTTTCCTTAAACACAGCAAATGATAATTGTGGCGTCCAGGGATCGGCGATTTGGTAGGCTTGAGAAAGAGTTACTCATAGAGATCGGAGGATGGAATGAAGGCGCAAACCCTTTGAATTACATTGAATTTTGTAAAATATCGTAAGTTATAGATCACATCTACGAGTTTCGTACCACGTGGGCTGGATGGATTCTGATAGTGTTAGTCTAGCGTTCTTGAGTCAATCGACGACATAACTCTCTTTCCTAACGAATCCCAATACCCCCTCGAATAAAAGAAAGATAGTGATCTCCAACCCATTTTGTAAGCTGTCTTTTTCAAAGAATACACTTCCTATTGCCGATGCATAGTTTGGCTGCAATATTTCATTTGGCAAAAAAAGGGACGTACATGAAGGTTCTCGCTCCGAGATTGTCCGACGCACGTCGGACGACCTCATTTTGACCATGACAGTTGGATGATATCTTAATTTTCACGCAATAAGACCACAACTCGACGTCCCGTCCGATCTGGATGTAGAACGCCGAAGTTATCAAAGTTAAAAAAAGTACAATCAAAAATTTTAATATGTACGCCCAGTTTATGCCCAACTTCATAGGATCCTACCAATTGGACAGACTGATTAAAAGAAGAAACTTCGTTTAAAAGTACCGACAGACTTACATCTCATGCATTCTCAATCTCTCCGGCATTCCCCCCCCAACGACCCAAATAGCCTGCAAAAATGCTAATTTCCGATGGTGGTCTGCGGTCATCAGGCCGATTGATTGCAAATGAGTGTCAGCAACCTGAACCCGGACGACAGTACATCGTAATGCCATGGTGGTAAATTTAGATTCTGTCGAATGATAGTCATGGTATTGGCTTTTGTCAATGCTAGCTATGGTATTACAATTATCTGGTCATATTTGTAGGAGTTTTCCATGAATCTCCCGTGCGCGTTCTCGGGCGGACCTGACCGAGGTTGACAGCGTGCTGTGCCATTTATTTTACATACCAGAATCACTTCGTACTTTCCCTTCAATGATATTTAATACCTCCTATCCTTTAACTGATTTCACCTCGCTAGCGGATTCTTATGACTACATTATACTGGGTAAGTTGTTAGGAATTTAATTTGTAATGTATTTTTTTATATTTCTACAGGTGGAGGGTCAGCCGGGTGTGTCCTAGCAAATAGACTCAGTGCAGCCGATCCTCATACTTCCGTCCTCGTCATCGAACGTGGCGACGTTTCTGATAACTGGTTAACAAGAATCCCTCTTTTTTCCTCTGATTTTCACTCCGACGGTTCTAGATCACAAGTTTGGAGATCAGCCCCTCAAAAATTGTTGAACAATCGTGCGATAGAAATGGTTAGAGGTAACTCACTCGGAGGGTCTAGCAGAATCAATGCTATGCTTTATACTCGTGGTGTACCAGGAGAGTATAACGCATGGGCAGCTGCTGGACGAAGAGGATGGGGTTACGATGATTTACTACCGTATTTTATCAAGTCAGAAACAGACCTTGATTGTCAATATTTGGGAAATAAATCAACGTATCATGGTGATTCAGGTATGAAAACTTTGAATTTAAAGAGTACCACATTTAAAGAAATGCTAGGACCCTGGTTTAATAGATCACATCTCCGAAATTTTTGGGAACACACTCGTCAGTAAGTAAAATAAAAATACTCGTGAGGATTAGTACAATACTTATGCCTCTCGTATTAGGATTGTGCAGGCGACGAGTGCACTCGGACTTCCATATGTTGAAGATTCCAATTCTCCTCTGGAACCTCCTCACGGTTGTACTAAATTACATTATAACATTGACTCGAAAGGACGGAGGAGCTCTACCTTCTCCGCATTCCTCCCACCGGAACTTGTTAGGGAACGCCAGAGTCGATTGCATATCTGTACCCGGACAGTTGTGCTGAGAATTGGTATTATAGGAGAAACAGCTGCAAGTCTCAGTGCAGAAGGCGTTTGGATTCAGAAAAAAGATCAGTCATCGTTGAATAAACCTCGTTTCATTCAAGCCAAGCGGGAAGTGATCCTCGCTACAGGTCCCATAGGCTCACCTCAAATCCTTATGTTGAGGTAACGTTTAATCATTACATTTTTTTGCCAAAAATTAGATGTTTAACTAGTGGTATCGGCCCTGCTGATCATTTAGGCGAGCACGGCATCGAAGTAATAAAAGATATGCCTGGTGTAGGCTCTAATTTGGTAACATTTTACATCTATTTCTGTTTTATATGATTGTTATCAAAGTATTCTTTCCTTAAGCAAGATCACCCCACGGTATCCCTCCAATTTAAAGTACCCATGTGGGATTCACTAACTCAGATAGAGTTACGACCCTGGGTAATCCTAAAGCATTTATTTCTCTATCTATTTTTCGGAACGGGCATTTTTTTGGCACCTGTCCTTGAGCTTGCTATTTTCCTTCAATCTCGTCTACTAGATGAAACTTACCGATTAGGGCCTTTTAAAAGGGAGGATCTCGATGCTTCCCTTCCTGAGAATCGTCCGGATATAGAGATAATGCCTGTAAGTCGAACGCTGCCAAAGTAAAATTGTCATTGGATACTAATTGGTTTTCAGATCTCATGGGCAGATACAAAATACAAATCTGGTGGCCTCTCTTTTTTTACTGTCGTCTTAAAACCTTCCTCCACTGGAACCGTTCGACTGGTCTCTAAAAATCCATTTGATTCACCTCAAGCAGATCCACATTGGTTATCGACAGAGAGTGATTGTGAAACCATACGTCGGGGAGTACGATTCGCTTTACGTCTCAAAGATCAAATTGTGGCTCAAGGATACCCGATCAAGAATATTAATGTACCAGATAGTAACTCGGACGAGGATATCGATAGGTTTGCCCGTTTGGAATGTCGAAGCACGTATCATTATGCTTCGTCATGTCGTATGGCTCCCGAGGATGATCCCCAGAGTCCGGGGGTTGTAGATGACCGTCTACGTGTCCACGGTATTCAGAATCTTCGTATAGCCGATTCAAGTATTTTCCCAGATATTGTGGGAGCGCATCTTGCAGCAGCTACTGTGGCGGTCGCGGAGAAATGCGCGGATATGATTCTTCAGGATTATAAACAGCCTCTATAAGATGTCTTTTCTACCATTTATTGCGGATTATTTATTACTGTGGTAGTGATACTTACCAGATAATTGAGTCATGCTAATATATCGAGGGTTACGTTGTGAAAACCATCGATATATAGTTTGATGAACTTGATCTACTTTGGTCAGTGTCGGCGGGCAGCTAAATTACAAACAATCTTATTAGGAAGAAGACTTACTGCTATTTGCTATCCATGATCTGGAGTCCTTTTGGTGGATTATTATACATGTGCCTTACGAGGGAATCAGTGGGAAATCACCGACGACAAACGAGCTTCAAACCTTATCTGCAACCATTTTGACGATTTTGTTTAGACAATTTCACGATGGTCTCATTCATTAAACCCCGTGCTTAGGAGATGGCGGAATCTCTATGAATCTCTAAAAGCCTTACGAGTGTCATTTGATCCACAGATTTGAAGAACCCAACTTACGGACCAATTACGCATCAGATTCAAGTCTCAGTTGTCATCGAGGATGAACTAAATCGGAGAAGCACAAAACATTATACATGGATTCAACCTCGACGATTGTCCCAATAAAGGTGGACCACTTCTTAGAATATAAAACCGATTATTTTATTCCACATGAAACCAAACTATCACCAAACATTATTTAGAAACACAAAAAAAATACATATAACAAGGCTTCAATGAATTCAGGTCCTCACTAAATATGTACTAACAAGTTGTTGAGCGGCCTCCTTGCCATATCTCGAAGTTTGAGATTTGGATCTGAGTCCAAATTTGAGGGGGTATGATTTTGTTTTTGGTCAACGGTATCAGTTATGTCGGGGGGTGGAGGGGGGATTCCACTTTGGTTTGAAGTTCTCCCGAATTTCCACCTTCACTTTTACTCGGACTCTTCTTCCTCCACATCGATGCCTCTTCACCTTCCTGATCCAAAAATTCATCATTCTTCCCCAAGTAAATAAGATGAACGATTCTGTGGGAAAACTCAGAAATGAACTTACATGGGATGCACCTCGATCCTCGTCTTCACTTTCGCTAATGTTATTAATCTCATTTTGGTGCGGAACAGAATACCCCAGCCCAGCTTGACGAGCGGTTAGAATCATATCGGAATCATCCCTGACACGAGCAGCGTTCCTACCAAGTGTGCTGTGATAATCTGTGATCTGAAATCAAACAAAATTTAAAAAAGCCGTAGAAAAGTCAAAAGCTCCAGCTCACACGTTCACGTATCTCTGGCTTCCGAAGACCTGCATAACGAACCCACTCAAGAGCACGCAATGCGCCTACTGTAGACCCCATCCCATTAAGGATCGTATTCAGTGCGGCGACGATGTTAGAATCCTGGGGAAGTGCTTGGGATGTTGTAGAAGTTGATGGTTGGAAAAAGTTGAATTTCAAGTTCAAGTTATTTGGACTAGGACGGTTTATGATTATAAACGGTGGTAACGGCGATAATACTGAATAAGGAGGTAGGTGATGGATTATGAGCGGGACAAGAAGAAGAATGATGTTGCGGAATATGAAGATATGGGTATGCGTCTTTTTTAAAAAAAAATAAGTTAAAAACAATAAACTTTCCAAACAGCAACAAAGAGAAAAACGTACCAATCCTTTCACTCTTTCATCTCTAAGTGGTGGGAGAGTATTAAACACCCACCAAGCTTCACTGAAAAACATTGCTCCGAACACAAATAACGCAGGTGTCCGCCAATTCGCTTTTTTTGAGACATATGACGTTGTCAATAGCGATGTTAGGATGAGAGCAAGAAGGTATGAAAGAACAGTTGGTGCGACAGCGAAGAAGGCAAAATCGGTTTGATAAACGCAGTGTTTGCAGAGAGCGAGTGGAGCTGGTCCGTATCTGTTTGTTGATTTAGTGTAAGCATGATAAATGATAATTTGGATGATACGCTCACTTTAAATAAGTAACGCGCGATTCGAATGAGCCCAATCGTGTCAATAACGTTTCTGTTGATGGTAGCAATGGACTTCTGTATCCATATTCTTGCGCCTGATATTCTAACAATGTCGCGCGGATGGCTGATACTGGTGTTGAAAGTGGAAGATCAAAGTATGTGAATATATTTATAGGTGGATCTACAAGAAAGTAAGCTCAACAAATCTCAATAATCCTTGAAAAAGAACGTACACAATATCCTTCTTCCGACATGAAGATGATGCAACACAACGAGGATAGTCAAGATCAGTTGAAGCGCCACATTGCTCTCAGAATTCCCAGAAGTATGAACTTTAGACCATCTAAAAGGATAATTGGATAGAAAGATGTAAGGAATGATAAATAAGAAACAAATGGACCAGAAATGTGCTGGTGGTTCGCCTAGAAGATTGAGTCCTGGTGAGAGCATCCTAGAAAATCAGTGAATTTGATTCCGCGGTCATTGGAGCCGGGAATTGCCGGGAACGGTGTAATTTATGCAAACGAATAGGCCAATATCGCAATTGAAATCACAATACAACCTTAATAAAATCACGTTGATGGTTTTGACCGAACCATTTCTCTCCAAATCTAAACTGTTCCCTAATGTATCTGTATTTTATTACCCAGTAATCAACAACTACATTAAAATACATGGTATTACATGTATGAGGATAGTGTATATCACTAGAATCAAAAAACCTGTCATACCCGAGTCCGAACTGATACAACATTATAATTAAAAACCAAATCAAAAATACCAAGTGAAAAAGGCCCTTTGAATAAATTTTCAGTCAAAGCAAATAAAAAAAAGGGGAAGGAGAAGGGTTACCGTCAACATCAGAGTCAATGATGTTCCCACCATCCCCACAAATGGTACTCAGCCTTACACTGAAACATCGCACTGAGAGCTAAGAGACACCCGAACCCAAATCTATACTTGTCAGATTTAATCCACCTTGAGGAATACCGGAAGATGATCTGGCTCCAGGTCCTGAACTTTCAGATGATCTCCTCAAATATCTCTGCTCATCAAAATTAGCTTGTTGTTGTTTCACTTCTTCAAGCCTGTCCAATTGCAACCCGCTAGAAAGTTTTGAAATTTTCGACTCGTTATCACCACCACCACCACCACCAGAGTCCCGTTCTCGTTTACTCAATAAATCACGTTGTGAAAGGAGGGTAACAGCTTTCTCAGCGGTTTCGATCATTTTTTTCAGTGCTCCTGTGAAATAATTGAATTTTACCCTGTATAGCGGAAAGGTCGGTGAGAACTTACCTTCATAACTCATCATAAATAACGCCTAGAAAAAGGAAAACAGAAACATTCATCATCTTTACACGTGATATAAGAAGAGAAGAAACTCACCCTACGAGCTCCGTCATCTCTCAAAACCTCCTTCCTCAACCCATCAGCCATATGCTCACTTTCCGCAATCTCATTCAACAACTTTTCAAGGGGAGCAGGAATAGGTTCATCCCCATCCAAACTACTCATAAAATAATACACATGATCATGGAAAGTCCGTGCATGGCTGAGTAATTCCCCTGGAAGCGCTTCTAAATCACGTTTGGCATGTTCAACCGTGTACGTATTATTGACCGTTTCTCCGCTCGCTCCGGCGCCGGAAATGCCGTTGATACCGAAATAAGAATTTGAATTCGGATTCAAACCGGGAGGTGAAAGATCTCTTGAATGAGAATTGGATTGAGAACGTGTTCGTGAATGAACACGATTATGGAAATTGGGTGATGGTGATATTTCCCTTCTTTTTCTAAAATTCTTAACAGCACGTTGGAATGAACCGCCTGTTAAAGCGTTCTTGTATCGGGACGAACATGCTTCGCAAAGCACTGGAAAAAAAAGAGAGAAAATGATTAAAAAGGTGAGTTTAGATGCAGTTATTAATTTTTACCGGAAACCAAGATTGTCATGGTCCCTACTCCTAACAGCGCCCACACGACGAACACTGAACGACCAGCTGGCGTTTCTGGGGAGTAATCACCATAACCGATAGAACTGAAAGCCACGAAACCTATGAAATATGAGAGTAAGAATAAACAGAGGGAATGCTCAGGACTAACAAAAATAGAGCGAAATCCCATATGACCATTTCTCCGTTTGTGAGAATATGACAGCTCCCATCTAAAACAAAAATTTGAGCACAGAATTAGTCAAGTTAACATAACCAAATGTACCAGCCAGAAAATCAAGAAACAGCTCAATGCGATTATTATCTACACACGCATGTCCATCAACGTAAATGACAAACAAGAGGACATAACTACGTACCTTGGCAGCAAACTCCCGTCTTTCCTCGCGAAGAATGGATAATTTAAAATCCCGATAATTCTCTTCATACATCTGAGAACTAACAATATCCGAGACGGTCGAATCGAGCGAAAACGTCCGGTCAAAAGTAACTCCTTGACGACCGCCGCTGGTGAAAGAGTTTTCATGCGGTGATGATCCACGAAGTTGATAATGATGTTTCCTATTCATCAAAAACAATGTTTCGTTCTCCGCAGATGTCAATTGAGCAGGCGTTAGGCCTTCTTCGTTAAGCCGCATTTTACCCGGTTTCATAGCATCGGGAATGTATGATGGCTGACCAGCCATACGGAGCATACGCTCAATGACGTGTTTTCTTGTACGTTGCCTCTCTTTTATTTTTTTAAACTCTTCACGTCTTGTTGCTACTTCACTTAGTCGACGGCGGTATGATACCTCGAAAGATTCTATAACCGTTTCTCGGGCAGTGGATATTGCTATACCGATGGTGATAATACCGATACTAAATAAACTTATTTAGACAATTTCAAAATTCAGAACCCATATTCCATACCTATTGTATATTATTGCAAATATACGAGAACTTGTAGAGTTGGGATGAATATCACCAAATCCAATAGTCTCGATGGAAACGACAGTGAAATAAAGACCGTCGATGTAAGTCAGGTGTAATAGAATAGAATTTACCAAACCGCCAAAGGTTATCCAACATAGGAGAACTATGACAATAACAACCAAAGATCTCTATAATCTAGAGTATTAGGTTGGGAGTTCTTTTGTGAAACTGGGAGGAAAGGTTACCCTACCTGTTTGTGTGTTAGTCCACTTCCTAAATGATTGGTCAGTTTTTTTTTTTTCACTGTTTCCATCACCACTTACCGCTCTTAGAAAAATCTGGCGTTTTCCAAAGATCCCATAGGAGAGTTACAGTTGTGAATAATGAGACTCTAACATCAATAATCAATATCTTTCGCCTCTAAGAGCTTCACGAGAAACGTACACAGTGGAGGCTACAACCAACCAATAAGGTTGTCCGTAGGTGAACCCGTCGTTAAAACGATGTTCGATACCAAAAATAGTAACAGCAACAACATTGATCACGTCTTTTTTTTTCCCTCAGTTATTAATACCTTTTTTCCGGGAATCGCATAGTAAAGCACACACCATGTACTGAAAGCAAGCAGAGCGAAATAATCGTCATGCGTTTAACTTTCTTCTCAAGGAAACGAATGATTAAGCAGATATTAGCGGCCAGCGCGGCAATCATTGCGACAATATTTGCAGCCAAGAGAATTGGGGGGTTCTGACGAGATTGAACGGTTTGATTATCCAAAGTTCGAACATACCTATACTTTTGTCAATGGATAATTACTTTAACGGGAGAAGGGGGACGAACCAGCGTTCAGTGCAGCCAGGGATTTGAAGTAGGATAGAAAATGGAATAGTTACACCACTTAGGATGGGCAACCATCTGTAATAAGGTACAACCTCATCGATAGACTGGCTATCGTCTCGATGGAAGATAAAATTCCATATTCTACGGAGACTAGAACGGAACCATGGTTCTTCAGGAGGTGACGTAGAAAAATTAGAGATATTCGACGACCATGTTGAGTTAGTCGGAAAAGATCGAAATTGAACATCTTTTTTGCCAAAATTGGGGGAACGGCCTCTGAATTCGATATCGTTTGATGTTCCTTTTTCTTCTGCTTCTAATTCCCTGGCGAATAAATGAGAACACACAAGTTAAATCTTCGATGATTGAACTTACTTAGGCTTGTTTGTTGGGGAATTTGTTAATGCCTGTTCTGTAATCGTCTGAACAATAGGTACGATGATAGGTAGAAGAGACATGACAGTTTCGAAGGAATTATGAATGTCTTCGTATTAACCCCTTTATATAGGACCGTGCTACCCAAAACAACAACCGGCAAATAGCAAATGCGTCTGCGCCTGTTCCAGATCCCTTGCCCAGCCGTAAGAATTAATTGAGCACAGCTTCAATGATAAGGACCGAAGGAAACTTTAGAGCAAAGTGTTAGTCTTTAGTAAGCAGGAAGAAGGATACATTCGAAACCACTTTCCAAATCCAGTCTACTAGCACAAAAAAAGAAAGAAAGGGATGAACCCACGCCAGTCGGTATACTAGTACTTAGTCGGATGGCAACCTTGCGGTTCCTGGTCAACTGTACACTGCCTTTCTTGTCATCCAGGGGTAAATTTTCGTGATTCTATACATACCATTCAAAATTTATAGTTGCGAGAAGTTGTAAATAATTGCAATATCCTACTCGAATAATACAAAATAGCTTGACATCGGCCGGGAAAGGGCGTATTGGTGTTCAATCCTGAAATTTACCTGACAAGCGCTCGCGGATCCATTGTGGCTCCGTCTGTCATGCATGTGTTTACATGGCGTGATGGTGCACACATTTTGTTTAAAAATAGTCCCCCACAAACTCTGAAAATCTGGGCACAATTCTTGACGGAACAGAACCAGAATTCGATCAATTGCATTAGTAACTGAGTCTTGAAAAAAACACCCTCTAACCATCATGACAAACTTGAACTCCCAACTTGGAGTATTACTTAAAGTTATATACTAAATGTGTCAAATCGCTGCCGTTATTGTCTTGTGATCCATACAAAACAGGCGAAGGGTGATTTAGGCTATCATCCCGATAAGAGAGTGTCTACCGAGCCTACACTCCTTGAGGCATGCAATAAATAACCGATGTGCAAGGCAAGGCAATGCCTATTCAATCCTCCTGGTAAAAAAACCATCCTTCACAATTTTCTGTTTAAACGATCAAAACAAACGAGAACCGGAATCAAAACAAGAAGAGAAAAAAACCAGCCACCAAACATGCCCTATTTCTCACGTGCACGGAATGAATTCTTGTGAAGGAAAGTAATTTGCAGGTTGTTACTAGTGTGATACGCGAGGCGACTGACCAGACTGTGCGTACGTAAATCGTGATTACCCTCTCCTTTTACTTAATATGGACAAAATCATATAAACGGCGTTTCTTTCCACAACCATCGACGTGCTCTCTCATCATTCCCTAGTAGCGGACCAATTTTTTGACGTACTTCGGCATGGTATCGATTTATCCAATCTTTCTCACTTGGTGACAGAAGACTGACATCGATAAGTTTGGTTTGAATTGGACACTAGATTTTACATTAGCACATATATTCATTTCATTATCTTTGAAATTAACCAACCATAGTTAGATTCTCGAAGCCGTAATACGCTTGTCCGCCAAAGTTGTTGGGTGTCTCGACTTTTTTAACAATAATGATGTTCTCAATTCGAATACCAAACTTTCCATCCTCGTAATAACCCGGTTCTAGATTTTTTTTTTAATTTCAACGATCAATTAGGCTCCATCTCGCGGAAATATTTGCATACCGTTAGAAACTGTCATGCCTGCTTTCAAAGTTGTATCATTGTAAGCAATACGTAACCCAATACCATGAGGACCTTCGTGAACATTCAAGAAATGTCCAACGCCGTGTCCAGTTCCATGTCTAAACCAAAGCGTGAGCCAAAACAAATATATAAGATGAAAGGGTATACCTATAATCTATAAACGGGGCCCCTCATTCCAAAAGAACATGACAACTTGGTAATAGCAACTACGCACCAAGTCCATCCTGCCACAGCGCACGTCGAGCCATTGGATCCCTGAACACATGCCCTCAATGGTTTCTCAGATAACGGAAATTAAAAGACGAAAACTAACAATTTGAAACCGGATGTCTCTTCTGGGAATATTACGGTATCGATGGCAATAACGCCTTGCAGGACTCTGGTAAATGCACGGCGCTCCTGAGGGGTAGGCGTGCCAAAGTGCTTGATGTCAATTTGATTTAATTATGTTTTACATAAATGTTATATAAATATGTGAGCCCTTACCCATGTTCTGGTTACATCTGTGGTTCCGTCCCAGAATTGAGCTAGTGGATGCACATATTAAGAAAAGCGATAGCAAACAACAACAATACAACGCCTCTCACCTCCGGAATCACAAAGATACATCTTTGAGTGATTAAAAATGCATTTGGTGAGCTGACGGTACAGCTTAATAGAAAATCTTGTACTACCTGTTCCTTTTTAATAACGGCAGAATTCACCGAGTCGGGTCGATAGTGTATTATACCTACCAAGTTCCGTCATGATAAAGCACATCAAAGGTCACATAAGTAAAATTAAATAACTTACTTCCGTTAGGCCCGGTAGCGGAGATGGTTGGAAACGATAAACCCTTGAAAAGTGGCAGTTCACTTTTTGATGACAAATATAGTTGTTTGTTGGTTTATCCCAGTTCTCAAGCATGTAATTAAAAAGAGGCGTACGACCGATAATTCTCCAGCTGCGTAGCGGCCTCACTTTCAGTAAGAGTGGAGCCCTTTGTTAATTCTTCTTCCAGCCACGCGAAATATCGAACCTATAAATAGAAAGGTAAGAAAAGCATGTTGGTTGTCGCAGTCGAAATATCAATATCCTACTAACCAAGGCAGATCCATCTCGTATATGGCATTCACGGAACCCTTGGATTTCGGTATCGTTTTTAATTGACTTCGCATCTGTAACCGGAGATCTCATAACAGTGACCTTTTGCTATTCAAAAAAGAACAAATGTAATGTTTAGAAAAAAACGTTTCAGGGTATACTTATGAATAACATAATACCGGGCCGATAGCGTGTGCCAATGCGAAACTAGCAGTAGTACCAAGAATAACTTTTTGGCCCTAATGTATGCGATATATGTCAGTACGGGATTTTGATGTTATAGGAGAAAAGTTTCAAAAACAAACATCTGTCTGTAATGTTGCTCCAAACTGTCTCAGGTCTTGCCATATGTCTCCGTAGGGTTTGAGGGAAACGGAAGTTCCTAAGTGCGCACGGACGTCCTCATTGATCTGGGAAGGATTAACGTACAGTACGACTTCCGAATGAGAGACGAATGCGTATGCAAAGAAAACTAAATCCTAGTAAGAAACAACTTTTTAAAAAATAAACGCAAGAGAAGGTAACTAGCCTGGATTATAATCAATATCGGAACCTCGGAGATTGAATAACCAAGCAATTTCGTCCAACATATTGATAACGATTCCAGAAGCATTCTTATCTGACAATATCTTTCGAAGGTTTTTTATCTTATCAGCAGAAGATACACCTAAGATAAAAATAAATCCAATCACAATCAGAAAGTTCTTTTTATAAAAGTGTTGACTAACCAGCATATTTAACATCCAAAGTGAATACTGGATTCTGTGTCCTTGGGGGACGATCATTGCCCCATACTTGATCTACCAGGTTATGTTCCGTTGGAACTAGAGATGAACCCTTCGCAGTTAAAGACTTCTCAATTGTCTGAACGTCGTCTATTCGTGAGATTAAGGATATTAATTATCGACATAATTTTGAACACAGACTGAATGAAATAACAGTTGGATCGATTCCTATGCGAGACTTTGCGGGAAGAACCTAAAAAATAACAACTTTATAAATCAGTTCTTTATTCTTGTATGTTCAGCTGACTTGGTGTAGGTATGTCTGCCAAGTAGGGACATCTGACGGAGAATTAGGAAATCAAATGAAAATAGCTAGGGAGTATGACACACTCGGAAGACCTTGCTTTATTAGAGTCCAATTGCTGTATGTAAAATGGTATGTAAATATTACTGTTCAAGAGATTATTATGTACATACTCATCTAATTGCTTTCCAGCTTGCAAATAGTACCTTCCGTCGGTAAATAGTAGAGCCTCTTTGTGAGTTATGATAGCGGTTCCTGTTTGAGGTGTGCAGTAGAGCCAAAACGGTTCATCGTAAGTAACACACCAGCTGAACCATCAAACCCAGAGATAAATGCACGACGAGCATCACAGGCATCAATGTATTCACTAGAATCTATCATTAAGAAATAATCAATCAACGTCTGATCAAGCTTGTGAACGAACGATCGCTTACGTTGATCTTCAGTAGGCACTACAAAGGCATCTACTTTGTGCGGTTCCTTCACCATAAGCTCTCTTAAAGCTGCAAGCCGCGACGTAGTGTTTACTTTCGCATTCGACATTGTACTAAAGGAGGATGTGGAACGGATTATGGAAGGTGAGAAGAGTGACCGATTTAGGATAAGACTACGAGTCACCACTTTGGCTAGATTTAAGGTGAGAAGCTGCATTCCGGGCCTTGTGCCCCATGCATTCGAAATACAACTCCGACCCGAGTAAACGAGCGCTCGGCTTTGTCCGAGTTGACAAAATTCGTCACGCGTTGAGCGTCAACAGGGTTGAGCCGTTAGGTTCTACCTTATAAGGCTGTCTAATCACCTTATAATGGCTCGACTGGATTAGTACTATCAGCTACGATCAGTCACTCCATCACTGACCCTGAGTGTGCCCATTGCATTCAAGTTGTTATCTTTCCATCATGAGCTTGTGCAGTGCCCGTACCTTATTGCAAATTGATCACATATATTCCACCATATCACACATATATTTATTCTGTCTTAAATTCACCCAGGATACGACGCGAACTTTCCAAAAGTCACAATGAACAACCAAACTCTTTCAAGTCAGATAATATCTGAGACGTACGATGCGTAGGTGGGCCAGACACCTCTTATATTTCATGGTTAACAACGCGTAGAACCATACAGGTGTACACATCTTTTGGTTCTTTAGGTAAGCCTTATGTTCATATTACTCGTAGAACAAGCGCAAATTCAACTTTTCTGTGTCCTGTAGCACTTTTAATTTATGCTTCCTTCCTTCATCTTCCCGATGAAGTGGAATACATATGGAAACGAAAGTTTACATTACCAACATATCTTTATTTATTATCCAAGTACCCTCTTCTCTTCTATTTTTCCCTGACAATAATTGACGATCTCTTGCCCACATTGGTATGTAACTCCAAAACCGTCTTCATTGTCTTTTTTTTCATACACCCTTCATATTAGCCTCTACGGTATTTAGGCTCAATTACTTAAAACTCTAAGATTTGATTTGACATTTTAACAGCCTTTGCAACCAACTCTATATTTTGGCAGGGGTTATCATATTTCTTCCTTTCCTGGGAATTCAGGGTATTCCATTCTTTTATTCATCACGAGAACATGTTAGCTCTAATGTTAAGTAATCTAGGATTGATCTCAGTGCGAACATATGCCTTGTGTCAGGGATATCGACCGGTGTCAATCGCGGTGCTTATAATGTTTCTAGTTACTCTAGCTATTCAAATTTATGGTCTGTATGTGTATTCATGATCATTGATACATTCTGATTATGGCCATTGTAGAGCCAACCGTACCAAGTTGTGTCTTATTTACGTGATTAGCAGTTTCTTCAAGTTATTGTCTATCCTTTTAATTCGTCCTTATTTTGCCCCTCTTTCTTTCCAGACGTAAGAAAAGACCTTTTTTGGTAATAATCTCTTCTGATTACCTTGAATAATACAAAGCGAAATCTTTTATTATTCTCAATATGATTTATAATATCACAATAGTTCTTTCAGACATGCTTGCATTCGTTGTGGTCATTCATCAAGCTTGGGGGCTCTGGAAGCTCAAACAAAGTGTAGGATTACAGAGTAATGGGGACATAGTTACATTGCTCCTCCAGCAAGGTAAGTAAGTTTACATTCATATATGGCGTCTCAACATAACTATCTCTCATGTCGTTAGGTACTTTAAGATTTTGGTATGTAACACTTATTACTTTACTCGAAACACTCTGACTTCTTTTGAAGCTTTGCACTTTTCACCACGACTACACAAGTCTTTTTATCATATGTGAGTTATCAATAGCAACATATATATCATATTTTGACTAAACCACCGACCCCCTGAATCGGCAGTTCGCGCCGGTAAGTACCAAGAATTGACATCAATTCTCCATTCTCCTTTTTAACCTTTCCTAACCGCAGAATCTCGGTGATGGTTTCGGCCCCCTCCAAAATGTGTATGTAACCTTCTACTGAATCAAGATTTTTGACTTTTTTGACTTTACTATTTCAGTCTCTCCTCACTACTCTTGTGCGAATTCGCTCTGGAGCTCCGTCGACATAACACAACCAACCCGGTTCTCATTCAGTCCGCCATTAATTTGCCGACATTGTCCTTCAGAGAAAAACCTGTACAATCTATAAGGTATGCAATGGGACGCCTACACGAGAGTATTGTAGCCGAGATGGGGGAGAGGAATGAACTAGTAGATCTTGGTCATCCGGATTCTGGAGAACTAGATAGTCCACAGGACAGTCATGGCACGGCTATAGGTGCGACGACAGATGATAAGTAAAATTTCATTCCTTAAGCTGACAAAAGATCACAACGAAGACCAAGTCGAAATTATTTGATAAGGTCGACTGAAAAGGATCTTACCAGTAAAAACTTCAATCCCCTCAATACTACTTGAGCGTTTTCTCATTGCTGCTGTTTTAAAATTATGGATGAAGGATCTCTCCGGAGAACTTATCTTATTATACCGGGTTCGTCCCGTGCCCAGAATTATGACCTGAGAATCATAGTTTAATGTAATAAACCAACTATCTTATTTGATCACGAGACGTTTTTTCGAAACCTATTCAAAAGAAACAAGTGTTAGTAAACTCCGTGTACGAGTGCTTTGTACGAACTGCCAAAGAAAGAGAGGCTTTTCTTTTTTTCATGTAAAAAAAAACGATCTGAAATTAATCATGTATTAGTTAATTCCGATATCTTGGAACAAACCTGAGGTCTGTTATACGAGGTCCAGACAATGTTTTTGGAATCGAATCCTACACCCGGCCCGAAACGAGAGAGAAGAACAGAAGGCCGTGAGGCTCGGGAGTTTCCGAGTCAAGTTTGCCGCTCTTTAGGAATCCACACAACAGTCGAGATTTGACCTGGAGTTAAGTCTGGAGTTTCGAAGGCAGACAAGGGCTTTTACAGCTTTTCTAGAACGTATAAACCCTAATTTAAGGGATTTGCAACCTTCCTTGCCGTGACCCATTGGGCGAAAACGTCTTTTATTCCTTCTGTTATGAGTGAGAAAAGGAATTATTTATTAATTCGCGGATATCATGGAAAATATGAAAAATGGAAGAAGTTTTTGCCAAAAAAAAAAGAAATACAATAAATAAGTTCGAAGCAAAAAACAAAACAAAACAAAACAAACCACCCAATTGTCCATTATCTAGGAAATATATACAGATTCAGACAAAAAAGCAAGAGGGTAGCATATCATCGAGGTAATCGTTCGCCACTTTGATTACGGCTATGATTACGGCTACCAGATGTCCGTCCAATGGCATCGCGCTCTGGAATTCGTGGTAGAGCTTTTTTCGAAGGATTCAGTTGAGTCCTTTCATTAGTCTCCTCATCCGAAATATCGTCTTCTTCTCTTAATTCACCCAATGGCATATCACCATCGAATAGAGTGACGTTCCCACCGCCCAAACCGTTTCTTTGGATGCTCCCCCGACTACTCCGACGTGTATGTCCCGGAGCTCCATTTAGACCGATAGCATGCGGCGTAGCCGGCCACCCATCATTGCTCAATCTCGATGTCAATGATCGCGGATCGAGTATTCCATGCTCTAACGAATGTCTTCTCGAGGGAATGGAACCTTCTGTGTCATCAGCGTCGGTACGAGAAATGTTCAAGAGATGAACGCCTAGGAACGTCACGATGAATCCGTCAAGAAGAGATAATGTGACAGCTCCAGATGTTGTATTAAAGCCTTGGAAAAGAATTAATGAAGCGGATATAGTTGCCGTCGAAAAGCAGACATAGTACATGGGATTAACGCTATGAAGAAGAAGTGGTCAGTTCGCGTGATCCTGATATGAATGATTGCGCTTCGTGTCGCTTACACATTGGTGGAAAAAGTATCAAGTGCTTTGTTGAAGTAATTCATTTGAACGAGGATGCATACGGTTACAACAATGGCGAAGACATAAGTACTTGGATGTGTAAGTTGGTTGTTGCCGGCCAATGTCAGTTTGAGGGCAATACCGAGACCCTTGACGGCCATTATAGATATAGAGCCGACTAAGGAGCAAATAGAGACGTAAACAAGCGGATTTCGTTGTCCATATCGAGGTGCCACGTAGTATATCATAACAAGCGAGAACACGAGGACGCTAAGGCAGTACATCAAGAAGCCTACGCAAAAGAAAGTTTGAACACGCAACGACCAGATTTCTAAAAGGAACTCGATGGAAAAACGTATACATACCTGGTTGCATGGCGAAATCAAGTATTTCATCGACTGTCTGTATCGGTCTGTCTTCCGGTGCATTGAGAACGATGATGAGAGAACCCAGTACACATAGTGTACAGCCTATACGACCGACGTGTCCTAGTTCTTCTTTTAAAAGTAATGAAGCCAAAACAGCACTGCAAAAAAAAGGCGTTAGACACCAACTTAAACAGCAAGTTGAGTGACGTACCCTATGAGTACACTCAGAGCACCCAATGGTGTAACAAGGATTGGAGGGGCAAATGTGTATGCAGCAAAGTTAGCAACTAGTGGCGAGATCTATTAAGTTGACTCTTCAACAACTACGATACATTCCTACCTTCACCAAGAATCACTAATAGTAAGAATTCAGGGTCATTATGTTCCATAAATCTATTTAGGAAGTCAAAACCAACTTACTCGTTATCATTCCCGCCCACCATATTGGGTTTCGAAGATAGGACCGATCCTCTGAGGCTTGAGATAGATTTGGATTTCTTCGTGCTGCATCGTTAAGGCCCTATATATAAATAGGATAAAAAAAAACAAGTTGTTATTTTATTCAGGAAGGGACGAAGCGGATCGGGAATACCTTCTTGGTGATGATGAAGCTAGTACCGATGGCTAGTGAACTTGATACAGCAAGTACTAGACCAATGTACTTATCCTCCACCATCGAGAAATGAATGAGACTAATTTGAAGTTTGTCTCAGAAACAAAGAATCTTTCGTCCAGCGATGCGGTCTTGACAGGTAAGCTTGTGTTGGTACATATAGACGCCCAGGCAAAGCTTTTGCAAGCGCTCTGGTGTACACGTCTTTCTTTTCTAAAAATATCTTCTTTTGTCCGATGTTTTGAAGTTTTCCGCCATTGAAGATCAACTATCCTTTTTTTTTTTTTTTATAAACACCGCCTTCTTCTCGCGTATTGACAAGACAATTCCGACATTGACTACTGTTTCAAAAGTTCGGAAATATTTATCACTGCGCCGCCAAATTCTGGCTCAATTGATGTCTTTTATCAAAGATTCTGAAATACTTCGTCTAGACATCTATCTCATTTCTTACAAATCTCTGGATCGCGCTGCTCATTCTCAAACCGACAAAGTCATACGGAGAAAAATGTTTACGTTTCACTCGTTTGTACCTGGTTGATAGGAACCATGCCAATAATCACCTATAACCACCCACTTTAATTTGCATCTTTCGCTCAGGAATTTTACCTTTTTGAATCAGAAGTCATTTTACTTATAGATGGAAAAAAAAGTAAACGCCGTGGAAACTCGTGGAGATTACAAGGTAAAACTTTAGATGCTTTCAATATCCGCAAGGGTATAAGTATTAGACGGAGATATTCGGTTCAGTAAGTCTCTTTGTCGTTCTAACCATTTTGTGCACCACCATAGACATACTACATATTCATGTCTAATCTCCCTGAACAAGATTCCAGTACTCTGCACTGTTCCCAAATCACCCGCAAGGCAGACGCCACTATCAAAGCCCACATAGATGGCAAAAAGCATACGCAACACGTCAAAGGTCAAAACCAACCTAATTTAGTCCGCAACTCGCGCAAAGTCAATCCAGAAAAGTACCCGCAACATAAAGAAGGTCCTAAAAGTCGCAAAAAAGAATATCCTGGTCCTGATACCTCTACCATCCACACTGCCTTTGACGAGAGTGAAAAGGACAAACATGGGGTCACGTTGAAAGGAAAATTTGACTTTGGATTCGTCGAGTCTACTAGTACTATTTCGTCTAGACACATCACCATTCTCTCGACAACCGCGGAAAACATCAATGTGTCTGAAATCAGGTTGTCTTCAAGTACTGTTTGGCGAGCATCACAGTATGATTGTTTTTCTCTTTTTTACTTATTTGTCATTAACGTTAATAAAGCTTTGGTATCGAACATCCCGAGCTCCCTAGAAGCTTAACTCCGACCGTCGAAGAGACCTTTAGCATCACTTTTGATCCTCAAAATATTTTAGGTCGACACAATGATCGAGTAGAAGTCGTATTCCAACACCTTGGTCTAAACCAACAATTCGTCATTACGAGGTCTATTCAAGCAATGGTCGGCAACGAAGCAGATTTAGAACTTTTAAAACCCTCGGCTCCATATATACCACAACTAAAGAAAGCGAGAAAGCAACAAACCAAAGAGCTCCCACTTCCCGGCATTAAACCAGCCTCACTCGCAAATATGCAATGGCTTGTTGGTCTTCCTCTATCACCGGTTCCCAAAAGTCTAGTCACGATTCTCAATTTGGATGACAAAAAAGAAACCATGACTATCCTTAAACATCATTGGTTACCACGAACTTTGAATGCCAAAAGCCACGGTCGCTTTTTCCAGATACTTGTCCATGCGGAAGAAGTACAGATGAGGTGGGTTTTTCATGATTCTTTTAAATATGAATGCCATTGAGTTCACCCTAGTGTTGATCTCCAATGCCATGATATGCAAGATGTTGAGATGGATCATGCACCGCCGTATTATCGGTGAGTTGTTTTTTCTTTCAAGTGAAGACATATGTCTCATTGAAACAACGCAGGCTTTCGGTCCCTGACTTGGCCGAAAAGCGGCCTGGCATCGTTATTGGCGATCGACTTCTTGTTCAGCCCAAGGATTCAAAAGATTCAGATCAATGGTTCGAAGGATTTGTACATCACATGCATCAAGAAGGTATCGATTTACAGTTCCACAAGTCTTTCAATGGCGAGAAGGGACAACGATATGATGCCCGTTTTCAATTGGATCGAATACCTTTTCGTCGAATGCAACAGGCTTTGGCGTTGTCACATTCCCCGGAACGCCTTCTCTTTCCCTCCGCGATTCATATAGAAGACCGTTCCAAAGTATTAGAGTCGGAAATTCAGAAACTACATTGCATTAATAAAAATGTAGAGTCCAATCCTCAGCAGTTGTTGGCTGTCGCTTCAATTGTGTACATGCCTGAAGGGAGTGTGCCTTTCGTCGTCTTTGGACCGTAAGCTTTTTTTTTTTTCAAGTGTACTATCAAAACATGAACTTCTTTCTCTATAGACCGGGAACGGGAAAGACTGTGGTTATTGTGGAAGCGATACTTCAGATCTTATCAACTCGCCCTCAAGCTCGTATCTTGGCATGCGCAACAAGCAATTCCGCAGCCGATCTATTGGTAGAGCGTTTGAAAGATACTTTTACAACTTCAGAAATGTTTCGATTAAACGCGCCATCCCGACAAAAAGACTCAATGTCAAAGACTTTACGACCTTATTCTCGTTTCAACTCTGCTGGAGCGTTTTGTGTCCCAACTCTGTCAGAAGTCAAGGAATTCAGAATAATTGTAGCGACGTGTGTTGCTTCATCCATTCTTTATGGAATAGGTTTCAAAAGCGGTCACTTTCCCCATATCTTCATTGATGAAGCTGGTCAGGCAAGCGAGCCAGAAGTTATGATTCCCATTAAAATGTTGGCAAGCGAAAAAGTCAGTATTATTTGCAAAGCGCGCCCATGTTTGATTTTGTTAATGTCGCCTAGACGAATATCATTCTCTCTGGAGACCCAAAACAGCTTGGACCAATCGTTCGGTCCGCGGCTGCGGGTTCTTTGGGTTTGTCGATCAGTTATTTAGAAAGACTCATGGCTCGGGATATATACGATTCCCATACTGGTAATGGTATTAGGTAAATGGCCTCAACATTGGACTCAAGAAAATAATATACTCATATATATTCACTCCAGCGTTGTCAAACTGATTAAAAACTGGCGAAGCCATCCTGTCATCCTCAAATATCCTAATGAACAGTTTTATGAAGGCGAACTCGAAGCACACGGAAATCAGCTCGTAACGCATAGTTTGTTACAATCAAACGAACTAGTTTCAACGGATTTTCCCATTATTTTCCACGGTATTATAGGGGAAGATATGCAGCAAGCTAATTCTCCCTCATATTTCAATCCTAATGAAGCATCCGTTGTGCGCGGTTACGTTGATCGATTGCTCAAGAATTCAAAGCTCGGGCTTGAAGGCGCGCAGATTGGTGTTATCGCCCCGTATCATGCCCAAGTGTTGAAAATACGAACTTTGCTTCGGAATAGTGGTTACTCTGCTGTCAAAGTTGGAAGCGTTGAAGAGTTCCAGGGACAAGTAAGTTGATCTTTTTACAGGACTGTTTCAAAAAAAAAAAACGGAATTACGTTAGGAACGACGCGTTATCATCGTGTCCACCGTACGAAGCAATGTCAAGCACTTTGATTTTGATATTAGACACGCTCTTGGATTTGTCGCTAATCCTAGACGTTTTAACGGTACGCAGACTCATGCGATATTTTTTTTTTCACTGCATGTCATCTAATGTTAATAGTTGCGGTAACACGAGCTCAAGCGCTTTTAATAACAATTGGGAACCCCGCTGTTCTTTCGTTGGATCCTCTCTGGAGAGGGTTTATGAACTATGTTTTCTTAGGCGGTGGATGGCGTGGTATACAACCGGATTGGGATACAAAGCAAGCTGTGACAAGTGAAGATTATGGGGAAGCACGCCGAACAATGGCTATTGGCGAGTTAGAAGCTTTAATTGAACGAACGAAAACGCTCATACTTGACCAAAACGTGGAACATTTGGGAGGGTCAGAAGAGAGGACTTAAAAAAAGAGCGGTTGACTCATAACGTGCGGTTCATATCGGTGCCGTTGAAAAAAAAGAAGAAGAAGAAAAAATTGTCCCATGCTTTATGTATTTTATCCAAAACTAATTATAAAACCTGACTCACTCATCAAACTTAGTTATGCCGGGTTTACGGCGTCAGCCTGAGCGCGTGTTATCAGCTCTCGTACCATTGCCAAGCCGCGGAGTTTTTACTTTTGAAAAGGGTCAATTCCTTTTCACAATTCTTACTATCACCATGACCTACCAAATTTGCCCTAACATTCTGACTTCAGGTATTTGCTTGGTGGAAGAATGCCATTATCGACACAACGTACAATTTTGCGCGACATGCCGCGTAGTATGTACCTCTCAGTATACTTTCAATAGCCACCTGAAAGGAAAAAAGCATCTACGACGAATTAATTTTGGTGAACAAATCCAAACCCGTTGTGAACTTTGCAATGTGGTTATACCATCTTCCAATCTTTTTCCACAACATGTCCGTGGGGCACGCCACAGGCAACTTATGCAGGATAACCCCGAATGGGAGTCAGGCGATGACCCTGGCCAGCCGCCACCCACTTCACCTACTACTATACCCGTTGGTTTCGTTCGATGCGACACTTGTAATCTTGTTTTCCCATCCAAATATGAAGCCAGCCATCGGAGCAGTTTCGCGCATAGAAAGAAAGAACGATTTTTCGTCATTCATGCTGCTTTTGAAGAAGCAGACAAGGATAAACATGGCGTTGAACTGGATGGCGATCTTGACTTTGGATTTATTGAATTTGACAGGGTCAATTCGAGCCATGAACGTCCCCTTGACATACTTCTTTCTACCAGAGAGAAAGTAATCATATCTGAGGTCCGACTATCTTCGGCGAAATCACAGACCAGAGCAATTTCCAAGTTCGTTCTCATTTATTTTATAAAATGAACTTTTCCAATCTGATCTCAACTTGAAATAGTTTTTCCCTGGGTGAATTCCCAACACCTTGTCGTGTAAAGCCCAATATACCCGAACGTTTGACGGTCATTTTCAACACCCACGGACTTTCCGGACGTTTCAATGACCGCGTTGAGATTATTTTCCAGGATATTACACTCCAAAAGCAATTTGCCATTACACGTCCGATTCAAGCCGTCGTGGGAAATTTGGCGGATTTGGAGTTCTTGAAGCCATCTGCGCCCTATAAACCTGCCAAACGTGTACAACCAGTCTCTGATGACGATCCAATCCCTGGTGTTCGTCCGCCTCAACTCGCTGAGATCGAGTGGGCAGTCTCCCTCCCTCGAGCGTTACCACCTAAAACTTTGGAAACACTTCTTCTCACTATAAGGAATCGCGGGAAACTAATTGAGACCATCAAGCAGAAATGGCTACCGCCTCCTCCCCTTGACGTGGACACTTATACTAGACATTTCAGAGTATTGCTTCATATTGAGGAAGTGCAAATGAAGTATGTGATTTAGTCACAGCGTTTACTTTGTCCTTACTCCATTTTTGTGCAGCATTGATATTCAGTATTATAACATGGAAGACGTGAAGATGGATCACGTTTTTCCGCATTATTATCGGTCGGAATGCTAAAATAATTAAATTTATTTTTTTCTAATCCTGTTCTCTTTTTTTATAGACTTGCTGTTCCAGGATTGGCCGAGAAAAGACCTAGTGTTATTATTGGCGACAAAATACTTGTTCAAAAAACCGGCGGGGTAGAGTCAGCTAAATGGTACGAAGGCTACGTACATCGGATTCATCAATTGAACGTCGATCTACGATTCCATCCATCGTTCAAGCCACTGAGAGGCCAAAAGTTTAATGTCCGATTCAAGGTTTGTCGGAATCCACTTCGGAGAATGCATCAAGCTATCGCAACAGCGTTTTGTCCTGATCGAGTATTATTCCCGAAACCATCTCATATAGAAAATCGACAACTCGTGACGGCTGACCAACTGGACTCGATTCGAACTGTTAACCGCTCAATAGAATCCAATTATCCCCAATTACGCGCGGTTGGTATAATTATGGACATGCCCCCTGGCAGTGTACCTTTTGTCATTTTTGGACCGTACGTCTCCCGTACGGTGTCATTTCCATTTCCATTTCTTTCTGACATCGATACCTTCAGCCCCGGAACGGGAAAAACAGTTACCGTTGTAGAAGCTATTCGACAGATCCTGTTCGCTAATGCCAACGCTCGTATACTAGCTTGTGCTCCGAGCAACTCAGCCGCCGACTTATTGGCCCAACGTTTGGCAGATACCCTGAATACTTCGCAATTGTTCAGGTTAAATGCCGCGTCAAGAGCTAAAAAAGCCTTACCGGAGGGGTTACTGGATTATTCTCGTGTTAATAGCGAGGAGACATTCTCGATTCCCCCTATACGCCAGCTTCAGGAATTCAGAGTCATCGTCTCTACATGTGTTTCGGCATCGGTTCCTTACGCTATTGGGATGGCTCGTGGTCATTTTACGCATATATTTGTGGACGAAGTTGGTCAAGCATGTGAACCGGAAGTCATGATTCCTATTAAAACTATGGCGGATAATGAGGTATATTTTTTTCCAAGGTTATTCTGATTAATTATTAAACGTCGTGTTAGACGAATATTATTTTATCTGGGGATCCCAGACAATTGGGACCTATAGTTCGATCACCCGTAGCGGCGTCTTTAGGATTAAAAACTAGTTATCTTGATCGTCTAATGTCGCGTACTATTTACGATCCTCAAATTGGAGATGGAATATGGAAAGTTTATCACATCAAGGCTCACAGAATTTCTTTTGAAATTGATTTGTTTTACTTTTTTTAGTGTCGTCAAATTAATCAAGAACTGGCGAAATCACCCATCCATCCTCAAATATCCCAATGAGCACTTTTACAGAAACGACCTCGAACCGCATGGTGATCAAATCGTCACCCATAGTTTGTTGCGGTCAAACGAACTCGTTAAACCTGGTTTCCCGATTGTCTTCCATGCAATTCTTGGAAAAGATCTTCAAGAAGCAAACTCGCCTTCCTTCTTTAATCCAGACGAAGCTTCAGTTGTCAAAGCTTATGTCGAAAGGTTACGAGAAGATCGGCGTTTACGGTTACAGGACACTCAAATTGGTATAATCACCCCGTATCATGCTCAAGTAATGAAAATCCGTGCTTTGTTAAAGAAAAGTGGATATGAGGGTATCAAGGTTGGAACCGTGGAAGAATTCCAAGGGCAGGTGTGTTTAGTTTTTTATTTATTTAATTGGTCGTTCGTTTTTAAAAAAAATTTTTATAGGAACGTCGGGTTATTATCGTTTCAACTGTACGGAGTAGCATGGATCACATTGCATTTGATCTTAGACATACTCTCGGATTTGTCGCCAGTCCGCGCCGATTCAATGGTACAGTTTTTTTTTCTATTCCCTCAAAAATTATCCAAACATTTATTCTTTTTCCCTTTTCTAGTGGCCGTTACTCGAGCTCAAGCACTTCTTATCGTAGTGGGAGACCCTTCTGTTTTATCCCTCGATCCTCTCTGGAGAGGATTCTTGAATTATATCCACCTAGAAGGTGGCTGGAGGGGAGTTCAACCCGATTGGGATACCAGCGCGCCTATTGATGAGCAAGACTATGCTCCAACCCGTCGACAGGCCGCCGAAAGAGACATAGACGCTTTAATTGAGCGTACGAGAACATTAATATTTGAAAATACATTAGAGGAAATGGATTTGGGTGATGATGAAGGTCGTGTAGATCGATCATGGAGAGAAACGGAGTAAAAAATATGATTAGCGAGAGCTCTCTTATTGTTTGTGCCGTTTTTGTCCATGTTTTTTCTTTTTTTTTTCAATGTCTGTCGAATTTTGATTATGGGTTTCACTCGATGAAAGTATCAGAAAGTCTTAAATTAAACTAAATCTACATTCTTTAAGAGAACAGTTTGTTCACAGATGTGTTGCCTTCTTGGTTCTTCTTCAAGACCTATTATGATACATATTAGTGCCATCGCTTTGAAATTACAGTTCTGGAAAAAGCAAACCTTGGCAATGGCAAATTCGAAATCTTCTTGAGTGACATGTTGCCTTCGTTCACGTAGAGCATACATTCCTAAAAGTACGATGTCAGAAATCCAGCCTCAATGAAAACTCGACAAAGAATTACCAGCTTCAGTACAGATACCTCGGACTTCTGCTCCTGAACATTGACCCATTTTCTCGGCTAGCGCTCGTAAGTTGATGCCACGTTGTAAGGACATCTGGTAACAACTTCAGTCAATGCAGAGCCCGGCAAGAAGTATATTTATTACCTTTCGTGAATGGATTCGTAAAATGCTCACACGAGCCTCTGGACCTGGCGGTGGGAATTCAATTTTACGATCAATACGTCCCGGCCGAAGCAAAGCAGCGTCCAAAATATCTGAATAAAAGTCAATGTTTTAGTCATGTTGCTATTTGGCAATATTGTTTGGAGCCACCTATTCGATTTGTCGCCATGATAACCTAGACGAGATTATAAGCAAAAGAGTCTACGTAGATCAACATCACGAAGTGTACCTTGATGTTCTTTGATGGTTCGAATCCGTCCAGCTGGTTTAACAGTTCCAACATTGTCCGCTGCACTTCAGAGTCACCACTTCCACTTCCACTATCACCACGCGAACTACCAATACTATCAATCTCATCCATGAAGATGATACTGGGTGCATGTTCACGAGCCATGACGAAAAGCTCTCGAACCATACGACTTCCTTCACCAATATACTTTTGGACAAGCTCACTTCCGCTGACACGGATGAAGCGACAATCTGTATGATGCGCTACAGCTCGAGCAAGTAGAGTTTTACCGGTTCCTGGTGGACCGTATAGCAAGACACCCTTGGGTTGGGCTATACCTAATGCTTCAAATAGCTCGGGATGTTTGACGGGTAACTCGATGACTTCTTTGATTTCTTTGATTTGTTTATCTAAACCGCCAACCATTTCGTATGTGCTGTCAGGGACCTTTTCGACCATCATTAACGAGACAAGCGGGTCAACTTTGTTTGGTAAAATTTTGTGTAAGGTATACGAGTCCGAACGAAGAGCGACACGTAAAGATGTGGTTAAGGAAGCGGGTTCAATTTCGGAAGAATCAAAGTCGACAACTTATGAAGCATGAATAAGGAATATTCAAAACATAGTTTAGTGGTGAAACGTACTGTATTTGCCTTCAGGCTGTACCTTCACGAGGACCTTGTTCTTCCCCATAACTTTGACTACTTCACCTACGTAGCTGCCGGGTTCATGCAGTAGTTGTAACTCTTCTCGTAATAATCTCACTGTAAAGCAAGTCAGAATCTAATGTTTAAAGACAATATACAGCCACATACCTCGCGCATTTAACGCATTACGTTGAGCCTCTAACCGTCGTAAGTTCTGTGTTTTATAGTTAATGCTGAGTTCTGCTGCCTCTATCTTAGTTTGATAGTAAGCTTTTATTCCTTCTTGGTTCCTTGAAGTCCTGGAGACAGTCATCGTTTGGGAGGGTTTAAAACAGTGACGCGTCGCTGTGTGTTTATGTAATCAAGTTTACGCAAAAGGACTGTGTCACACACGTGACGCAATTTCTGTCCTGGCTTGCATGCCCTTAACCGCATCTACAAGGAACAAGTTAATCTACTACTTGAGTTAGAAAGGTGTTTTATTTTCTAATCTACCTACTATTTACAGTATCAAAGGGGTCTCTAAATCCTCAAAGTACCACGATTGTTGTCTAATTGGAGAAACAGCGAACCGCAAGTCTTTTGAAATATAATAGACTCGATACCATTCGCTAGGAAAACCTTGGTAATAAACTAAGTTTTACTAAACTTAATCAATAGACACGGAAAAGTGTGAGTAATTCCTTTCTGTTCTGTTCTTTGTCTCCTCACCCTATTTCACTTCAAGCTTGTTAATTTCCAGGTATATCCATTGGCCCAAATGAGTGGTCCGATGGTCTTTCCACCTCCGCCGCCGCCACCGCCACCGCCTCCAGCACAGCTTACGCCCAGGCCATTTTACTTTACCGTGACTAGACCGCCAGATGAAATAATCCCAAACTGTCTATACTTAGGAGGGTCAGTAATTCTGCGCCCTTTTCGCACTTTTTTTTTTATATCTCGTTTAATAAATTTAAACCTGAAGATTATCGGCTGCATTAGATTCAGGTGTGATGAGTATGCTGGGTATTACCCATATTCTATCCGTATGTCCGGAATGTACGTGGGACGTCCCGTAAGTAACTTCACTAAAACGTTTTTTGAACTAGATGTCATCCTTTTACTTATTTTTCAGTACTCATTTGGCCATTCATGTCGACGACACTCCCGATGAAAACATCCTTGTTCGCTTGCCGGAGGCTTGCGATTTTATTCAACGTGCTATTGACAGTGGTGGAAAGATTTTTGTTCACTGTATGATGGGCATTTCAAGAAGTGTTACAGTTGTTTGTGCCTACCGCAAGTCTCTATTCCCCTCTTTTCTTTAAAAAAACAGTCATCGATACTACCTTTTTTAAGTAATGAAATCCCGAGGGATAATGACGAAGGACGCCTTAGCATATATTAAATCAAGTAAGTGTTCCTCACAAGATGATAAAGTCGGATCCTCATTCATAATAGAACGACCGGTGGCCCGACCGAATTTCGGATTTATTGAACAATTGGACATATGGCAAGCTTGCAATTATAATCCCACTGTCACTCATCCCGTTTAGTACGTATAAATACATTGATTAATTCCTCTTTCTCTTTTTTAACACAACATACAGTGCTGCGTGGAAACGAAAACATGATGACGAGCATGGTTTATTACTATCCAATGCTTCAGAACCTATCCGCCTTGCCGACAAATTATACATAGTCGAGTGCGTGCCTTTACAAATTTCAGTTTTCCTCCTAATTTTCTATCTTTCAGGGATTTACCATCAACGGCACAACCCCTGGCATCATTTTTAAGACGGAATAATATCACATTCCTCCTCACACTCTGTCCATATCAATCGATCTCAATGTCCGAGTCAACTCCGTTAGTTGAGCGCTGTCATTTAAACCTCTCAGATGGCTTATCCGAAGACCTCATATTACGTCTGCCTGAAGCTATTGCGTTCATTGAACGTGGATTAAAAGATGCACAACAACGACAATTACAGAACGAAGAAGGGGCTGTCTTAGTGCATTCGTTTGATCTGACGAGAATATGCGTAACAGTGTGTGCTTATTGTAAGAAAGAATATCTATTTTTGTTTCGTTTATCCGTACCTTATTGTCGCTTCTATAAGGGATGTCCTCGCGTAAAGTAGATGTCCCTAGCGCTTTTCGACTACTCGATGTCGGTAAGTTTATATAGCGATTTTCCCCCACTAATGCCCAAACTTGCGGATATTTGAATTTTAGGTTTACCTTTATATAGTCCCACAACAGAGTTTACCGCCTTGATGTCTTTGTATGAGGCATGTAATGGAGATCCTTCCCCAGATCACCCAGAAATTCTGAAATTCCGACAACGGAAAAAAGAGGAAGAAGAAAGTAGAAAGTTCCGAGGTTTCCGACAGAACATGGATGCTCCATGGATTATGTGGCAACCCCCAGCCGGTAGCTCGTCATCTCATGATAATGAAGAACCAATAAAGAACCCAGGACAAAGTATTTTGCGATTTTGATCTCTTAAACCTATGTATATCCCCCGGTAATACCACACCCTCTGGATTAGTGTTTTTTTAGAGGTATGTGGCCCATTGGTGTACAACCTTTGTCACGAATATATCTATATAAATATGTACAATGATGATACAGTACCTCGAAAGCATAAAATCATGATCGGTGTATTCGAATTCCTATACAAACTTCTCAGTTTCACATTGAGTGCTACATATGTACGAACCTAAGTGTTGCCTTTTATCCGGTAGCTCAAAATTCAGATTGGACTAAGTGATGATTCTGTATCATTGGGCTCGGAATGATCGATATTGTACAGTAATGTATTATCTGTAGTTCCGTGTTTTTCGTGTAAGCTCACTTTCGATGGCAGCCGGAGCCTCTCTATAGATTCGGAGAAATTAACACTTTGGTAATACTAACACTAAATGAATTAATGTTTAAATCTAGCTCATTAATCCCTCAATCTCGGCATCCTTGACGGCTCGTCCTTTGGTCTTGATTGTACATGCATATTGAATGTTCGCCCTCAAATATTTTCGGCAGCCATATTTATATACTATATGGGGTCAGATGTTGGGGATCAAAGATGGGATACTATAACATTGGTCCCCGTCCGTTCGACACGTTAGTTGAAACGCCTCATTTCGTTGCAACACGTGATGTTACGGAGTTTTTAGAAGGTTTTTTTTTCGTTCATTATGTTCATGGACCAATCATCAGGAGGAAATATTTCATGCCTTTTTTTTGGACTTATGTAGGTTTTTGAGGAAGTGCGATCTTATTGGAAACCGGTACAGAAAAAAATTAGAGATTGAAATTACTACCGTGTATACAGGAAGTCCATGATTGTCCATGTGAAAAGGAACTCAAATCAAGTTCGGTGGGTTTCTTTCCAATTATATATTTTAACCTAGGGATATGGAGTCTCTCGTGGTAATCCTGCGGTACCCAGAATAAGAGTTCACCGTTTGGGGTGATTACCCAGCCGTCCGAGTGAAGTTTGGCAGAGGATCCGCGAGGCAAATTTTGAAGGCTATGCTGTTCGTTGGAAGAAAAGCGAATACAGTCTTCCTCGGGACCTATTCCGAGAACACGTGTGTTTGATCTTGTGTAGGTAAACAAGTATTGATCAGAGGGTATAAAGCTGTCAATCGAGTGATCTGGGTAATCCAGGAAAGTAGAATGAAGAAGTTGGCCAGAAGAGGCATCCCATATATGGCACCCCGTTCCAATGCGATTTTTGTCCACCCGATAATAGCCGCTTTCAAACAAACGAATGTCAGAGTTAGATGTGAAAAATATGAATCTATTGCGCGAGCCCGCTCTTTTAGGGATTTCTTGTAGTGTAATGGCTCGATGTTTCTCCGTAATTAAATTAAAATGAAATATCTTCGATTCACGAGATATTATCATATATTCTTCATTTGCACTGAACATAAAATCTTCCATAATCGATGTACCGGTCAAAAAGTCGAGTGGAATTGGTCGCGTATGACTGAACAAAGAGATATCCTCGTTGTAGACAGCATAAGCAAAGTATCGTAGGGTCGGCGATACTTCAAATTTTGGAGGACTGAGTCGAGGCCGCGCATGACTTGGGATGGACAAGGTATCTACAATTTGGGATGAGATAATATCCCATGTATGTATCGCTCCTTGGGACAGATCTAAGGTCGCCATGAGCATTTCATCCTGAGAGAACGCGATGGATTCCACGTCGACCTTTCTGTTTCCAAAAGAGAATTTCTTGTTAATTCCAGAATCAATGTTGTACAAATTCACAGTATGTTCGTCAGAAACATAACCAAGGTACCGACTCTTGGGAGAAAAAATTCGTGACGAGGTGGGTATATAAAATTCAAGAGATTTTGCGGAGCCAGGAAATTTTCGAATAAGTTGTCCCAATTTGACGTCCCAAATTTCGTAACACCCAGATTCCGCCGAATTGGCAAGAAAATACTTCCTGTCAGAAGACACGTCCTTGAACGACGAGGAAGGCGGGGTTGATTTAGAACTATTAATATCACGACGAGCGTGGCTTTGCCATCCGTCAAGGTCCAAGATATCCAGGTGATCAGCATCGGAAATAGCCAGTCGGTCCCCATTCCTCGAAAGTGCATTTGAAAAAGTGTTGTTAGTAATAGGACAGCGCAATTCGCACCCGTTCCGATCACGTAGGAGTATGCCCCCACACTTAATCACAGAATCTCCATCAGGGGTTATACCAAGGTATTTACCTTCGACAGTGACGAGTGAATTATCTCGATAGTTCCATAAGTATGAACGACGATCATTGTTGAAAACAATTTGTTTGCCGTTCGGGGTCAACATGAATGGACAGTTCATTTGACGGGCCTCCAGCTCATCGAAGGAATCGGGTAACTGTGGTCCGATTGGAAATAGTTGAAGGAGGGCACCTGTTTCAAGGTCCCATATTTTAACTCCAATATCCATCCCAAGATATGCGACGAAAGAGCCATTATCGGTATTTGAAAATCCATAATACAGAGTTCTTTCGCCCTCCACAGGTATGATGATAATTTCTTCTCTACTTTCCAAGTTCCACACAATGAGCTTAGATTTTGTGTCAAGATTATAATAGAAGGCGACGAATCTCGCATCTTGTGAGATTATTACATGATCGGCACTGGCATATTGAGATTCGGTGTGTAATATCGTCAGACAGCCCGTTAGAATGTCGAAAGAATAAATGTTTTTGATAGCCACAAAGACAAGAGACTTGTCGCCAGTAGAAAACCGAACAGCCCGTATATAACCTTCATCAGATTCGTCCGAGGGTGCCACAGTCCATAAGGTCGCTAAAGTCTCAGGATCTAATACCCTGACGATACCCTCCGGGGTGGCAACAGCAAAATATTGTCCTCCATGAGAGAAGGACATACACCTAACATTCCCCATAGCTATCCTGCGCCAGCCAAGTGGCCAATCATGAATTGGTTCGGATGCAATCCGCAAAGTATTCGGAAATTGACTGATAAAATGTTTGTATATAACGGATTCTTGAGGGCAGAAAGGCAAAGCAGAGAGATAGACGTGTGGTGCAGAATCAGCAATAGCACCGCCAAACAATTGGAGAAATCGCTTTCCGTCTACAGCGAAATCACAAAGAATCTGGTGAGATTCCTTTCCCTGAAAACAGATAATTCAAGGAACAGTGTGAAACGGAGAAACTATAACTCACTGAACACCAAGAGATAAGACTAGACATCGATTTAGTAGCTCCACTGACTGCCCGCAATAAGCTCAAGACTTCCAGCCATAGAAGAAATCCATGATGAAGGAATTTATCAACCTTCTCCGCTATCAGAGGATCAAAGGTAGTTGAAGAAATGTGTTGCGCCCAATGACGAGAAGAGTAGGATAGTTGTGAAGAGATTGAAGATGAAATTCTTTCCGAGAGACCTTTGTCGTCGACATTACGTATATGAGAGTTCAATATATCACAGATGTTAAACCGTAACCCTTCCATCATTGTACGGATACAGCCAAATGAAAAATCTCGGTGACAGTGAGTTGGATCGATCCAAAACTCGCGACTACGGTTGTGGTCAAGGAGGTATTCACGAAACGAGAGATGAAGGGAACGAATGGGTGAAGAGGAATCATCGATACCACTTAACAGTGATCCCATATATTGGATCACTACTGTGATATCTTTTTTCCTCTCAGATGATGATACACCCTCTCCTCGCAATGCGATCAGGTCATTTAGAGAAAGGGGTTCGGAGGCGGCCACGATACTGCCAATGACTGACCGGAACCGGCTCATGACACGAGAGCTCTTCAAATCGAATAGAGACGAGAGAATTTGATTATACATAGCATCTAACGGGTCTTCAATAGATTGTACGTGCTGGGTGCTAATAAGGTCTTCGTATCGCTCATTGGTGGTCGATCCAGCACCGTTTCCCAGGCCAGTTAGAAATTCCGAAGCAAGGTATGCCCACTGAAACAGTCCTTGAGACAGATCAACCAATTGTTTTAATTCTGCATCTCCAAAGGACTCTTCTTCAATTTCGACTTTTAAAGTCGTTTTGAAATAAGCCAAGATATCGCGGTTTGTCTCCATCTCCGGTATGTTGTTCATCATTTTCGATCGGATATGTGATTGGGATTTGTTAAAGGTAAGAAGAATGTCCTTTTCCGGGCGAGATGTAATCAGGAAACGAATGTTGACAGGCAAAGATGGTATTTCTTTTTCCAATATCTTTAGGAGCTCCCGACGCGAAATCGGATCACCGCTTTCGTCCAACCCGTCGATAACGATCAAAATAGGTCCGGTACTAACTTCAGATATAGCACAAAGTGGTTTAGATATGAATTTATCCCATTGGAGTTGTAAATCACTAGTGTGACGTAGCGAGATTTCATCCTTAATGATTTTCGCCAGTTCATGTTTTATTTGCGGATCCAAACTAGCGAGGTCTCGGGCTATAGTAGAAAAAATCTTATCTCGTCGTTCAACGGAATTTTTGTCGAAGCGGAAGAATGAACCCAATCTTTTAATTGAATCAAATCTCGAACCAATGGAATGTGCTATTGCGGATTTCCCCATTCCTGCTGAACCGGCTAGCCAGAACAATCTTGGACAATCATCATCATCGTTGTTTATCCAATCGACAATTTCATCTAAAACTTCTACGCGGGTTCCAAGAAGACACTGTTTCCCTGTGTGCAACCCTGCATTTGAGGCATAGGGAAGATCGTTGAGGTCCAGACTTTCACCTAATTAATATTGAGTATGATGTCTACAATAGACGTAACCATTCTCACCCATTGATTTATTCAGTTCAAGAAGACGGCCGACTGAAATTTCTGTATGTAAAGCCGAACGCGTTTGAAATTCTGCCAAAAGTTGTGCGAGGGAGTCTTGGTAGCTCTGAACACGCAATCTGATGGGTTCTCCAATAATATTCGTTCCAACACGAATCCCTGCATATCGTCGTCAATAGACAATTATTATCATTAAATTTCAACGCATCCGTACAGAAGTTTTGTTTTTTAGCATAACCCTGGATAAAATAAGCGCATTCTTGGGTTTGTTTCGCGAGACTGGATAGAATCCGTTGATAGGACGGGTGGTTTTGAATTTCTGTTGACTCTTCTATGAATTGGTAAGTGGAATCTAGAGTCTCGAAGAGATCCAGTATATTTTGATCAATCTCTTGTGTATTAGTGATTATCTGAAGAAAACATATCAGCACACAGACACCTTAATTAAATGATAGCGTTACAGTAACGACACTGGATATAATCGACCATGCTGTTTTTGAATAAGGGTGAACCTAATAAAAAGAACGTTATTCATACGACGATACAACGAAAACCTAAACTCCTACATCTGCAAATTTTTGGACCAAGTCGTTAAAAATGGATAATCTCTGTATGACGCTCTGGCTAACTCTATCGTAATAACCAGGTTTATCCTCATGTTCCAGACGCTTTCCAGTAATAGTGTGTGTACTTTTTAAAGCTTGAGAAGCCGCCTGCATAGAACTTTCCAGTTCTTTGCCGTCAATACCCGGAGGTTTTACGGGAGCGCTTTGCGGCTGTGTCATAGATGATAAGTATGATACGAAGTGATATTGTAATCTCAACCTGACCTGTCCCGACTCCTTGCTCTTTAGATTGGTGTGCAGGTCCTCACCCGAGACTGTCTTCTTGCGATCCAAACATAACCGCCATATTTTTCTCATGTCTGTAGTTATAGGTCAAGTTAAAACGATTCTGAGGTTCTTTCTTAATGTCAAGGGTATCAGAGGGTGATAATATGTCGTAAGGTCAGGAAATGGGGCAGAAAGACCTCAAAGGAAGAGTCTGGGTGTTATGTCCGAGATACCTACATATAACCTTGGCGCGCAGGTGAATGACCCGAGTCTGACATCCGCGAGACGCCTCGCACCGAAACTGACACTGACAGCGGCATATCAATATTAGCATGAACGCCAAGGCACCGAATAACTAACGATAGAACCGGTTGGAACTACATGTATCCTCTGACATTCCGACACGTCAAACCGACCATTTTGCGAACAAGGCACATGGTCCAATCAGTACCTATCCCCTATCCCAATCATTTATTAACTGTGCCAGTTCTAGTGAACGACGAAATCAGTTTCCAATTTCACCTCTATCTTCTCAGAGTCTACTAGTTGTTGATAGTGCCTCAGCGCTGTAGCTTCGGACCGAGCATGAGCTAGGTCTAGGTACAGCTTTAAGCTATTCGTGCTGTAGAATTCTGGGCGATGTAGGAATACCATACTTTGGGATCATGATTTGGAGAACCGGACTTGATCTGGTGGATTGACTTGGTTAACATAGTTACACTGGATGCAAAAGCCCAAATCCCAACTGGGGAAATGCGGTGGAAACGATGCGGGACATGGTAACTTCTGTCACACTTTCTGGCCTCTGGAAACAGCATGGACACTCAGCATATCTGAACAATTTCCTTTTTTCAGAAATGATATAAAATAGTGTGATTTCATAAATATAAAAACATTGTTGAAATACTTTGCTATATTGAAACTTTCAACTGTATTTCTGCAGTCTAGAAATATAGCTTAAACTCCCCTTTCCTTCAGATATCTAAGACATTTACAAGCACATACAATTTCCTGATAGTAGATATCCAAAGGAAAGGGGAGTTTAAGCTATATTTCTAGACTGCAGAAATACAGTTGAAAGTTTCAATTTAGCAAAGTATTTCAACAATGTTTCTATATTTTTGAAATCACACTATCTTATATCATTTCTGAAAAAAGGAAATCATTCAGATATGCCAAGTATCCACACTCTTTCCAGAGGCCAGAAAGTGTGACAGAAGTTACCATGTCCCGCATCGTTTCCACCGCATTTCCCCAGTTGGGATTTGGGCTTTTGCGTCCAGTGTTAGCGAGGACTATTTTTGCTTAGTCATCAGTACTTGACATTTAAAACTCTGTAACAATAGGTTTTCAAAGTCCATGATTCTTTGAAAAAGGGCGGATGGCAGTCTCGTCCAGACGAGAAACTCTGAGAAAGTTGAAAAGCGCTATGATTCTTGATCATGTCATCGTACTGCAGCAATTTTTCTGAATGATCTTGAGCCATAGCAAGCCCGAAATAATGCCAGTGAAACCTGTCAAAAGAAAATATTACAGCCGTTCCGGATACATAAGGCGGTATTTCTATTAGTATTTCGGCTGTAAGCTTTTGGTATGTAATTATGATAGATATCCTTTTTCTACTAATAAAAGGATAAATTGTGTTCTGTAACACAGATTTACGAAACCGTGCTGCGTCGTTCACAACGTTACATAATGTCCGGTTGTTAGGAACCAGCTAGTGCTAATCCGAATAAGACAAACGGTAAAGTAATAGTAACTCCTTTGCAAAGTATTGGTTTTACGTGTACGTGTGATGCTGTATGTCTTAACTGTTGTTGTACGCTCATTAATTAAGTTGTACTAGAATTAAATAAATCTTTAGATGATGGTTAGGATCAACTTTATATTCTAACTCAGACGATTGAACTGTACATTTTTATATAAGAAAAAAATCGAAATAGGGAACTTTATCCAACTTGTGTACGCTTGTCGTTGTCATTATGTAACAAGGGTACGGTAACAACATCAACGATCCGTTCTAGACATTACCATTGCTCTGCATCGTCCGGCATCCTTTCCAACGATCAAGACAGTACGTACGACCATAAATAGCCTACAACAAATGCCAGTTTCTGATGGTGGTTTGCGGTCATCAGGCTGACTGAAAAATGAATGGCGACATGAACCCGGATGACAGCTGACCATGGTGGTAAATTTGTCGAATGATAGTCGTAATCTCATAGGATTTGCCTTTGCCAATGCTAGCTCTACAATGTCATTATATTCTCTGGTCATATTGGTATGGTTTTCCTGATGAGTCTCTCCTTATATTATTGCCCTGTCAATGAAGAAGGCAGCGACCTCGGGCGGACCTGACCGAGGTCGACAGCGTGCCGTACCATACTATTAATTTTACTAGAAACTGTTGACTGGCGTCAACGGGCACCTTGCTTTATCACCAGACACTCAGCTATATCCATGTATGAATGAATAAGATTAAGCACACTTTAAACATTTAACTTTATATCCAAAGAATATAAAATCTCAAGACTGTGCTATCAAAACGAATTGTAACAAACATCCCGAAATCTTTATAACCACTGCTAGTTTTATGGCCTGTCATATAAAGGCGCGTGATTCCTTTACCTGACCTGCTTGCAACCATGCTATATACTTAGGGTGTGGTGTTTTTACTGATGTATGTTTGGGATTAAAAAAATGAGAAGGAAAGGACATGACGCATGACCAATTGAACGGAATCAAAAAAAACCATGGGAAGAAACGACGAAATTTGACTTCATTTAAGGGTTGGAGAGGCCTTGCAAAGCAAGGTGACATAACATAACAATTTCGCACTTTCCCTCCAATGATATTTAATACCTCCTATCCTTTAACTGCTTTCACTGCGCTAGCGGATTCCTATGACTACATTACACTGGGTAAGTTGTTAGAGTTTAACTTGCAATACATTTCTTGATATTTCTACAGGTGGAGGGTCAGCCGGGTGTGTCCTAGCAAATAGACTCAGTGCAGCCGATCCTCATACTTCCGTCCTCGTCATTGAACGTGGCGACATTTCCAATAACTGGATGACAAGAATTCCTCTTCTTTCTACTCATTTCCCCTCCAACGGTTCTAGATCACACGTTTGGAGATCCGCCCCTCAAAAATTGTTGAATAATCGTGCGATAGAAATGGTTAGAGGTAACTTACTCGGAGGGTCTAGTAGAATCAATGGTATGATTTATACTCGTGGTGTACCAGGAGAATATAACTCCTGGGCCGCTGCTGGACGAAGGGGATGGGGTTACGATGATTTACTACCGTATTTTATCAAGTCAGAAACAGACCTTGATTGTCAATATTTGGGAAATAAATCAAAGTATCATGGTGACTCAGGTATGAGAACTTTGAACCTCAATTAAAGAGTACCACATTTATGGGAAATTCTAGGACCTTGGTTTAATAGATCACATCCCCGAAATTTTTGGGAACACACTCGTCAGTAAGTAAAATACTCCTGAGGATTAGTGCAATATTTATGCCTCTCGTATTAGTATTGTTCAGGCGACGAGTGCGCTCGGACTTCCATATGTTGAAGATCTCAATTCTCCTCTGGAACCTCCTCATGGTTGTACTAAAATACATTATAACATTGACTCGAAAGGGCGGAGGAGCTCTACCTTCTCTGCATTCCTTCCACCGAAACTTGTTAGGGAACGCCAGAGTCGATTGCATATCTGTACCGGGACAGTTGTGCTGAGAATTGGTATTATAGGAGAAACAGCTGCAAATCTCAGTGCAGAAGGGGTTTGGATTCAGAAAAAAGACCAGTCGTCATTGAATAAACCTCGTTTTATTCAAGCTAAGCGGGAAGTGATTGTTGCTGCAGGTCCCATAGGCTCACCTCAAATCCTTATGTTGAGGTAACGTTTAATCATTACGTTTTTTTGCCAAAGATTAAATGTTTAACTAGTGGTATCGGCCCTGATGATCATTTACGCGAGCACGGCATCGAAGTAATAAAAGATATGCCTGGTGTAGGCTCTAATTTGGTAACATTTTACATCTATTTCTGTTTTATATGATTGTTATTAAAGTATTCTTTCCTTAAGCAAGATCACCCCACGGTATCCCTTGAATTTAAAGTACCTGTGTGGGATTCATTCACTCAGATAGTGTTACGGCCCTGGGTAATCCTGAAACATTTATTTCTTTATCTATTTTTTGGAACGGGCATTCTTTTGGCACCTTTCTTCGAGCTTGCTATTTTCCTTCAATCTCGTCTACTAGATGAAACTTACCGATCAGGGTCTTTTAAAAAGGAGGATCTCGATGCTTCACTTCCTGAGAATTGCCCGGATATAGAGATAATGCCTGTAAGCCGAATGCCAAAGTAAAATTGTCATTGGATACTAACTGGTTCTCAGATCTCAGCGGTAGATACAAAGTACAGGACTGGTGGCCTCTCTTTCTTTACTGTCGTCTTGAAACCTTCCTCTACTGGAACCGTCCGATTAGTCTCTAAAGATCCGTTTGATTCACCTCAAGTGGATCTACAATATTTATCGACAGAGAATGATTGTGAAATTGTACGTCGAGGAGTACGATTCTCATTACGTCTCAAAGACCAAATTGTGGCTCAAGGATACCCGATCAAGAATATTAATGTGCCAGATAGTAACTCGGATGAGGATATCGACAGGTTTGCCCGTTCAGAATGTCGAAGCACGTATCATTATGCCTCAACATGTCGTATGGCTCCCGAGGATGATCCCCAAAATCCGGGGGTTGTAGATGACCGTCTACGTGTCCACGGTATTCAGAAACTTCGTGTGGCCGATTCGAGCATTTTCCCAGATATTGTGGGAGCACATCCTGCAGCAGCTACTGTTGCGATCGCGGAGAAATGCGCGGATATGGTTCTTCAGGAACATAATCAGCTTCTATAAAATGTTTTCTACCATTTTTTGAACTCTATGTCTGGGTAATGCATGATAATCAATTATTCATCGATAGTTTGATAAACTTTGATCTACTTTGGTCAGTGCCGGTAGGCAGACAATCTTATTAGGGGGAAAAACTTACTACTATTAAACCTAATCCCCTTCATTTGTCACCAGCTGATAAAATACCTGAGGGTTTAATTTTCCACTACGATCTGGGGTCCTTTTGGTGGATCATGATTTTGTATATGCTCTACGAGAGAATCGGCGGGAAATCATTGACGACAAGCGAACTTCGAAACCCCATCCGTAATTATTTCAAATCTTTTGTCCCAAAGACCGGTTTTCGACAATTATAATGGGGCCAATTATTTTGACAATTTGTTGATGATTTCAATCTTTGAAACTCATGCTTCGGAGATGGCGGAGTCTCTTAATAATGCTCAGATATACTTACGAAGCCCACTTGATGCCCAAATATTATGTTCTGGCCATCAATGAAGATACGTTGGATCATTCAACTTCCGGACCAATTACGCATCACGTCTCAGCTGTCATCGAAAAAAAGAGCCAGATCGGAAATTACGAAAAACGTCGCAAAAATCGATCGAGGGCACTTTCAAGTTTTTATGTAACTAACCAAAAGCCTATATCTGGCAAAAAAACGGTTTATCAGCCCTTAATAAACCTTAGTATAGACTTTTGATCAGCTAATAAATCAATTCGATCTTTGCGACAGTGGCCCAGAGCAGTAACAAAATACTTTCATCCACGTCCTTTATAACCCTGTCGCAAAAATCGAAATTGGTTTATTAACCTTAATAAACCAAAAAAGGTTAAAAGACGCGAATGCAGTTTATTAACTAGTCAAAGTCCTGATAAACCCTAACATGAGTTTATTAACCATTTTATATATTTATAAACCGCCTGTCTAATTACTATTGCTTTTCTTCTCCTTTTTAGAGCTTTCAAAACATTTCAAACTTATTTCACAGATCAATAAGAGTTGTTTAAAGAACATGATCATATTATTTTGTGATTAATAGAAAAAAATTACATGACTTATACTACTACATAGTAGTACTTAATGAAAATATTTTAATTAGTTAGCTACTAGACGGCTCACGTGTACTTTGAAATAAATTTAAATCTGACTTGTAGCTGATCAACTTCGTCTTGGCACTCAAGTACGCACTTATGAACTGGGGCCCTCGCCCACGAAGAGCGACCAAGCCTTGAGTTTATATAGAGAATGGACGGTGCGCACAGACCTTGTTCTCTTTTTGATGATCACTTGAACGACCAAATACTGGTGATTAGCCGATGAATGAACTTTGGAGCAAATGGCGAGTGGCACTCATTACCGCCCATCAGTAGATCAAAATAAGACCAATATCAGAGCAAAAATAGAGCGTTATGAGGTTTATAAGCCCCTTAAGGTTTATTAACCGATTTCGATTTTTGCGACACCTAGATCTGAATCGGTCAAATACTCATATCTGCCGGGGCCGATGTATTTGGTATCACCGTGAGATGGATTGAAAAATATACTAGATAAATGCTACAGACAGAACAAACCAACACCCACTGTACATAAGAGGAGTCTATTCATTTAGATTATCCAAAAACAAGAGGCTGACTGCTTTCATGGAGCTACCGAGCTGGTTCCGCCGGATTCATCGTTTCTTGATCCTCCATTAGGGTCACCAAAAGACTCCTTTAAACACTACAGATTGTATGAAATTTGGAAGAGTTATATCAAAAACTCCATTTGATTGCAAAGGTGGAAGACGGTGTTGAACAATGATAAACTTTCCATGACAGGATTAACAGACCTTCCAGTGAGTGATGACGGAGAGACAGACACATTCAATGACAGTCACGGAAGAAGTTCTGGGCTGTTTTCAGGAGCCTGCAATGACCGACGAGCCGAACTGAAGGCAGTCAGCTTCCTTGATCAATTTGCGTATAAATTTCTCATAAGAATTATATAACCACGTTCTACAATTTAGACATCAAAGAGGACAAGTATTTAATATCAATAAAAGGAATATTACACGAGTCGAGAGAGGGGCAATGTCACGCGTGGACTTGAAGAATGGAGTCAGCTTATGGTTTAAAACAGCGATTAAGGAAATATACAAACATACTCAGCATTCAATACCTTCAGTTACTTCTTCTGCACTTTACTAGCCGGAGTAGGTGACGGTGGATTAGTAGTTGGGCGAGCACTAGGCGGGACTCCTCGGTTTCTTATGGGAGATATGCCGCTGGATGTCACTACGATGGGTGTCGGGGTTTGTACATTTGTGGAAGAAGATATACGACATATGTATCCATAATCGTCTTCTCTTCGTCGGATTTCGTTATCTACAGCCTCTGAACGCTCCAGCGCAACCGGCAGACTGTTTATGGCCTCCGCAATAATCCTTAGGACATATTTATGCACCAAGTGGTATTCATAAGCTTTGAAGGTGTATCCCAGCACTACGACTTCCCGCCACCGTTTGAGCATGGATTCCAAGGGGGCAAAGTAACCAGGAAAGTGCGTCAATAATGCATCAAACAATGCCGTTCCATTGTCCTTATGGAAGTATTTAGCTTTGGTTTTACCGACTTGTAAATCAGAAGAGTCGAAAAGGTTACGGATCAAACGAGACGTCTCATCAGTGACAGCCTCATTCTTTCGTCGATGACCTCCTCCAGATTCCCTTGTGAGGCATAGATAGATAATTATCCACCAAAAAGACTCTAGGTCGTGAATAGCGTTGTGTATGGTGCTTTCCTCGTGTGTCATCAGTTCATGACTGATGAACGGAATTGTTCCCTAAAAGTATATAAGTACTTAGATAGATCATAGTATTCTATGTAATACCGTGCGCTCAACAACTCTAGGTACATGGGATTCGTAATCCGGTACTTCTCCCTACAAGTTGTTTAGAGTTCATGCAAGGCTGGAAGAACGTTCCTATCATACCACATCTTCCCATCCAAAATCTTCGGGAGACAAGTCACCATCCAAGTTTGCTCCGAAAATGTTTGTTTCTCCTGCTCTTTCACAGTAAGACGTCGCATCAGCCTTTTTGGGGTAAAACTTTGTAGCTGCGACTTCTAACTTTCCCGCATCATTAGTGTTTTTGAATAAAGCTTTGCCACTTGGTCCAACAACTCTTGGAGCTACCTTTCGCGAAGTATATTTTGCGTGATCCAGATCAATGAGTCTACCACGAGTACGAGTAACCAACTCCCCAAGAGGAAGATTACGATCCGGTGATGCAGGTTGAATAATGATGTTTCCAGCACTAACGTCCCTGTGCAGAACACCACATTTATACATAATTTGATGATCTACTTGTTGAATTAAACTTCATCTTCATTACAATTTGATACGAATAAAAGCCGAACCTTCAATTGCTCCCTGAATCACCGTAAGCAACTCTCGCAAGTCCTTAAAGAATTTGATCGGCCACCCCCAAATCGTGAGTACAATTCGCGTTTGAACCCTGTCCGTAACACAAGAAAGGTCTTCCGCAAAGTACTTATGATCGTCTGAGAAGGCTGAGTAGTCGAAAGCCATAAATGCCATTGTCTCTTTCATTTCTTTAATTTGTTTTTTGTCGGCGGAATGCTCCGTCTTTCCAGCTCTCGCTTTTTGTTTCGAGAATTTTTTAACGTTATTGTTCATCCGAGCACCGGTGTCAAAATCGGCATGCTTTTCAAGACTCTGACGAATGAAACCAAATGTCGAAACTTCTTCTGAAGGGCCGCTATTGGCTTCTGGACCATGACTGGCTTTAACGACAGAGGCAGCGAGTATACGCCCTCGAAAATCCGGAATTAGATCATAGAAATACGCTTCATGGGGCTGGTTGTTCTGCGTCTTTGAAACTGGTTGCCAACTCGTTTTAATGACCAGAGGAGACTATTAATTGTATAGTTAGTAGTAGAAAATCTACGATATAGTGCACACTCACTCTTCTCTCCTTGTTTTCGTCTTTTTCGAAATATCCTTGGTGAATTTGAACAGCGCGGCCGTTCATTCCCTCCGCAGTTCGAATTAAAAGCGGCCGACGAGCAAGAATGATGTTGTGTTTCTGAACTTTATTGGAGCTTCGATCATCGATAAGTGTTAACAACCATTGAGTGTTTGATATATCTTGTTCGGTTTTCGAAGTAGTGTTTAGACCGGTTTTCAAAAGAGCCCGAACTTGATACGATGGTTGGAAAATATGACGGGCATCGTTGTATAGCTTAAGAGTAGGATCCCATCCGATCCTATAACTTGGAAGGAGAGTGATTGCGCTAATCATACTGACGAAAGCTTCCGGATCCTACAACAGTTATCAGTGATAACACATGAACGTGACGAATAAACTAACCTCGTGAATATCATATGGTTTAGACATTCCCATTCCTCCAGACCTATCGCATAACCACATAGATATGTTGTTAAATGAGATGGTGATGCCTAAAACAAATCGCCGATCCAGCTGTTGTCGGAAAATTTGTCTCACATAATTGCATAGTTGAGGGAATGCTCCTAGATAGAGTTGGTCCCCGTCTTGCCGCTTGACCTCAACTACCGCAATCATTTGACGCCACCAGATCTTGGCATCCTATAATGTGGAGAGAAGTTGAAGGATGAAATGGGGCAGAGAAAGGGAATCAGGCTCTTACATTTACCTGTTTCTTTTTTTTAAAAAAATTAAGCTGATGAAACGATGAAAGAAAAGGGGACAGACCTCTGAATTGGACTCAAATAAAGTTTCTTGAATTTTACGAGACGTGAATGAATCAATGGCTTCCTTCACCACTCTTTCGTTTGATACAAAAGCACAGTCCGGACGTATCTCTGCTACAAAGTCCGCGTTCGCGTTAGGGATCTGGGAATGGCAATCGATCCATCTACCGAAAGCCCTATCAACAGCGGCGCCAGAAAGTTTAGAAGCCTTATCGTTGATGTTGTTAGCCAATTCCACAAACTTAGGATAGAACTGATCTTCTTTTCCGGTTTTAGGGAACTCCTTCCACTGTTTCTCGTTCTTATCGTAGGACTCATCCATTATAGCCCTGACCACCCTCTTGACTGGGGTAATGTGGTTGATTAAGATACATTCGAGAAATACATCCTGGGGTATTAAAACGATATTCCTGTTTATGTCTTTCTTCACGGCCGCCATGACTTTGTCTGCAGCGGTAGGTTCTGCAGTCGCGCTAACGGAGGTGGAACTTGCTCGATGAGGTGTATCAAGTTGAGTTGACATGATGTACTGACGAAAAAAAAAACTCACAAAAGTTTGGTGGCTTTTATAAAAAAAAACTGGCTTATAATCCCATAACAAAATCCAGACCAAGAACGCAGCCACCAGTGAGTGTGATGCGCGTTGCGTATGTAACGCGTGTTAAATGATTTGTAATTGGCGGTACTGCAGGGCCGTCGAAACTTTTCGGATTATCTTTTCTTTTGTTCTTCGAAATGACTACACAAAACTCTCAAAGAATACTATTATATTAAATTTCGGTGATATGGACCAAGTGATAGACAATAATTTTCCTACCCGATTCGGAATATTATCAGAAGTAGACTATAGGCCCAGGTTCGGAACAACATTCCACGTTCAACTTTTGTTTTTGTAGATAAAAAGAAAGGGGGGATTTCGGACAAAACAAAACCTCATGTTTGAGGTGCGTTTTGAAATTTTCTTTATCGTTTCTATCTGTGGGATCTTCGAACTCAATGGAATTCCTAATAGAAGACTCATACCCATATTAATCCACGTTCAATGAGAAAAAATACAGAGAAGATTTTCGGATAAAGTAAAACCCCATGAAATTGAGGAGTGTCTCGGAAATTTTATTATCTTTATCTGTGGAAGTTTTCCTGTTGAAGAAAGGTTCTTTTGGTATACCGAACTTGTTGCGATTGGAATGAGCTTGAGGGTGCTTAGTAGTTATTCTATTAATTCGCTCGAATGGAAATGTGGGCCGCGCACTTGTTCGCCAGGGATGACTATTTTAAGATCCTAAATAAACTTTTTTACGCATGGTGCCGGTACCTCTTGTCACTACGAACTCAGCGAACAATTATTTGGAAGTCAAGCTCTGTTGAACAATCAACACGACATCCCTTGCAGTGTTAGGGAAAGAGTTGTTGCATCTGAATCTCCGAGCATCCCTGGCTACAAAAATTGTAGTTTTCCTTTTCCGTTCCCTATTTGTAAAAGATCCGTATGGTTAATGAAGGTCTCAAAAGAACAACCTACCTATCCATTAAAAGGAATTATAAACGCGTTTGATTCCATTGTTGCAAGCAGCATCCCATGCTCTCTTCCAACGAGTACACTGTACCATAATAGCAGTCTTCAAGCTTCAAGAATCAAAACTAACTTCGTAGATCCTTCGGTAGACTCTGGCAGGATGGTTAGTGTTGAGATTTGTGACTCGGACATATATACAGTAGCTTACATAACTAATATAATAACCTTTTGTGCTTTCCTCTACGACGTCTGTGTCTTCTGAGTTCTGTGCCTGCGCCACCCTTCGAGTGTGTGCTATCTATTCCGTGCTATAATTCCAAAAGTTAGTAGTTATATGAACTTTCGTCTTGAGTACCACAACATTATCACAAAATACCAATATTTCATCTTTCCGTGGTAATATTGTCAATGGGAAGGAAACCCATCAACCTTGATTTAAGTTCTTTTTCACATAAAAAGTTCTGACCCTGTATAGCAGCAATTTCAACTCCAGATATATACCCAAAGTTTCATTACATGAGCTTGGATTTGCAAAAAAGAAAGCACCGAAACAATTATTCAAGTCGGCAGCAGCACGTCGGAACCTTTACAGAATCAAACCCCGACAGCTTTCGTGCCGCGGTGCTTGTTTATCGCGTTTATCCTTGACATTACTTATCTTCAAGCCTACTATATATTATGTAGTTTCGATGCAGAGTGAAGCCCTACATGTTGCATAATTTTCTCTAGTGGTGGACGACGGTTCTACTGTACATAACTTCGGGCTACAACTGATCACGCGTCACGATCTCTCGTCAACATGCATGCACATTTTCTCAGAAATCGCAGATTCATGTGGCCATGAAATATTACTTGCCTTGAAACTCGCAGCGATGATGAACCCCCACTAAGTTGAACACGGTGTTAGACTCTTAGAGCCGTGGCAGGGCGGCTCTCTGAATGGTATGTTTTGATACTCCATTATCGAAGATTTAACATCTTGAGGTATGTAACCCCAATCCTCAAAACCCCGTACTTATACAATAATTAGACTCAAGGTAATTGTTCCCTTTCTGGTTGCATGCAATATGTCACCGACAGAATGCTATGGAGATATGCCATACCGTTCAATACCGCTTGGCTCACCCTCTACGAACGTGTTTGAAATGTATTTACAGGTGACCGTGAACGTTCTTTGCCCCACAAAAACCCTTAGAAGCATTTGCCACGTAAACTTTAAAGGAATACCGAGCACACAGTTCGCCGACGAGATTGCTGCTAGGGGAGAACAACTAGATTCAAAATTTGGACAATTACACGCTAGACATTACCCTGTTTCAGTCCGAACGTTGACAGGTCCGGATCCTTGATGGTCCTCTTGTTGGATTCTTGTTTGTCCCACACCGTCTGTTAATTTATGTAATCGGGTATAATAAGTATATACAGATGCCTCTTTGTTTGCTTTGTTATCCTTTTCCCCCAAAAGTTTTACCAGCTCATTCCTTACTTCTTACGCGATTCCAAACATGAACGTCTACATTTGCATTCGATGGATCCTTCATTGTAAGAAAACAGCTCACTCACTCACGCACACATCTAATTCCTCTTTATGTAGCTTTACTGTTTCTCGTCAACTCCTTTTCTCTAACTGTCGCTTCCTTGATTGTTGCAACCTTGAAAGGACAGGGTCACAAAGGTCCGTTCAAATTTGAATTCCTTTTTCCACCCTCGTCGACGCTAAGACTTCCGTTAGCTACCGCTGGACCGGTGCTCATCATACTCGGTTTTATCTTCTATGCATTTGTGACGATATGGTAATACCCAAGTTTACTTTTTAGAAAAAGGAACTGACCTTGTTTGTAGCATATGGTCTGAGACATACATACCCCGTTCTAGACTTTCTAGAAATAGGACTGAAGCCATTATTCTGCCGTGTCTTTTTTTATTTCAAATTAGTAAGATATTGTTATTTCGTCATTCATTCCCGTGTCTGACTTTTATTTTCTCCCAAAGTTGGTGCGATTGTGGCAACCGTCGACGCTTCGAAAGGAAGGTGTCATGGACAGGGTATGTCGCTATAAAACCATTCTTTATTAGTACATGTTATGTTGATTGATTCTACTTTAGCTTCTTGCGTTGCGCTGTTGATCTTATCTTGGATGTCTGCTTTAACGTGTAAGCGTATACATGCTTATGACTTTGTGCTCCTCATATGGACTTACTCCTCCTTTAACTTTAGTGTTGGTCTATTACTTCATTGTAATGACTGTTACGTTATACCACTTTGTATCTAACGAAAACATATGGGACGAGTCACCTCTCGGCTATAATTGGTTTCCATTACCTTCAGAATCTGTGTTGCCCGCTGTGCCCCCGAAGGATACGGATACAAATATGACTTCCAACCTTCCCATGGACACCAATCGTCCTCCCTCTGTCGACATCGACATTGAAATTGCATCTATCGAACCTCCACCTCCAAGATCGCAGAATGGTCATCGACGCAAAATTTCGTCCTGGAAGCCTGCACCTCTTGACGCCGATAGCAAAGCGACGACAAGTGCTGCTTCAGGTTCACAACTTAGACTCCCTTCAGATGTGCCAAGCGGCCCTTCAGATTCGACGGAGGCCTTTGAAAATATTCCTATTGATCGACCTTCTCGACTGCCGGAACCTGAGATTACTCCTAAATTTTCTTTGAATGAATATATTGCAAGAATGTCTTTTGGGGGACCAGAATGGGCTAAAAAATTACGGCCGAAGAAACCGGGAGTGGATTTGCCTTTTCCCGTTGTAGCGACGGGATCGGTGAAGCGCTATCCCATTCGCATGAAAAATCAATCTGGAACAGTGGAGCGCATAGATGCGCCAGTCTCCCCACCTCATTCAGAGAGTAACAAACAAACTGCGCACCTTGGACCCGCCAGAATTGAACCGCGGCTTTTCCCAACTCTAGCGGGAGGCGGTGCTACCATTGCACCATTGCCCGGTTGAATCCATGGCTTGTTTCTTCCGTCATAACTCGACCTGCTCTTTCTCTTCCTCCTCTTCAATCGATCTTTTTGTTTGGTTTTCTATCATTCGCACAATCATTAGAAATGCACAAGTATAATTGATGTAAAAGTTCTTATGTAGCGTTGTATGTCGTCCGTATAGCGAATAATTACTCATTAATAATACAATATCCTTCACAAAGTATTATATGCAAGCAAACATAATATTTGGCGTCAATCCCTCCACGATGGTAGTTTAAGCACATCCAGATCATTCAACCCCCTGACAAAAATAATAATTGAGTAATCGATCAAAAAGCTGGCTATCCTCACTTACTTAGTAGGATGCGGGAGCCCAACGGTAACCAATCCTTAAAAGCATTCACACGGAAGACAGATCGCCTATCGTAAAAGCTTTAAAACAAGCCAGTGTTTTTCTAAGTCAAAAAGAAGAGTTAATATACCGACTTGGACGAATTGGTGAATGCCAGACGGGAACAATGAGATCTTAAGACATTGAATTTAGCGTAACCGACACGACTTGACTGGTTTTCTCTGCACTCTCACTTTCTATTCAGTTCGTCATTAAGCCTGAAGATGAGGTCATTCTCAGAGAAAAATGGCGAACCAGGAAGTCTAATATATTCAAAAAAGATTGTTAGTTGTGTCACTAATACAGCGAGTCCATAATTGTCCGTGAGGAAAAGAACTCAAATCAAGTTCGGTGCTCTTCTTTCCAACGATGTATTTCAGTCCGGGGATGTGAAGCGTCTGGTGATAGTTTCTTGGTACCCAAAATAATAGTTCATTGTTTTGGGTAATTACCCAGCCATCTCTACAAAGTCTGGCAGAGGATCCGAGAGGTAAACCTTGGAGATTATGTTGATCGTTGGAAGAAAAGCGAATTCGGGCATCGTCCTTGAGGTCCAGTGTAAAGATACGTCCATATAAATTCGTTATAGAAAACAAGTATTGATGGACAGGTATAAAGCCCTCGATGCAACATTCTGGATATTCCAGAAAAGAGGAGTAAAGAAGTTGGCCCGAAAATGCATCCCAGATGTTATATCCCAAATGATTAGCGATCTCGATCAGTACAGCATCAGAATTGGACTTGAAATGTATACGACGTATCAAGTTGATGCCCCAACGGTTATCGACCTGGTTCCTTCGTAACCGAACTGCTCGATTTTCCCCGCAAGCCAATAGAAAATGAAATACCGTCAAACCACAAGATATTAATATACGTTCTTCACTCAAATCGAATGAAAAGGCTTCCGAATTCCAATTACAAATGGTCAAAAAGTCAACGGGTATCGGTTCCGTACGATTGATCAAAGAAAAACCATCCTCGTTAGAGTTAACGTAGGCAAAATATCGAAAATTTGATGATGCTACAAATTCCCAGAACCTGGGGTACTTCGTAACCTTCGGAATGGTTATGGTATCCACTATTTGAGAAGAAGCAATGTCCCATATCTGTATCCTTCCTCGGCATAATTCTAAAGTTGCTATGAACATTTCGTCCTGGGAAAACACTAGGTCTTGTATGTCAGTTTTTTCATCGTTATCCGGGAAAAATTCTCGAGTGATTTCAGAATGAATGTCATATACTGTCGCAATTTGTCTACCAGTGACATATCCAAGATACCGATTCAGAGGGGAAAAGATTGGTAACATTTGGGGCTCAAATGGAGCTAATTTCCGAACCGGCTGTTCTAATTTAACATCCCAAATTTCGTAATGGCCTTCTTCAGACGCAGCAAGAAAAAACTTTCCGTCGGATGAGACATTCTCAAATCGCAGCCTATTTGGGGACTCGCTGGGTTGGCGGATAGTAGCGCTCTGCCATCCATCAAGTTCCCAGATATTGAGGCGGCCTCTGTCGCAAGTGGCCAGCTGTTTCCCGTCCTTTGAGAATGCGGTACAGAAAGTATAATTGTCAGTTTCGTAAGCCAACTCATTCCCATTCAGATCACGCAGAATCAGTCTGCCATGGGACTCTGCAATTAGACAATCCCCATTCGGAGAAATAAAGACTCCGTATATCATCGATGGATAATGATCCAAGGTAATGAGTGAATCGTTTTCGAAATCCCATACGTACAGGCGGACATCGTCGACGAAGATAATATGTTTCCCGCTAGGTGATACTCGGTGTAAATGGGCGGTGACATGGGGTAATGACAACCGGAACGGCCCATGAATGACAGTACCCGTTCCAAGGTCCCAAACTTGAGCCCCGACACCAGCAACATATGTCACAAAAAGGCTATAATCACTGTTCGAAAATTCAAAACTCGGATGACATCTACCCTCAAATAGAATGTCGATGACTTGTTCTTGACTTTCTAAACACCAGACAACAAGGCTGGAGTTATGAAGAGACGCGATGTATTTGGCATTGGGCGAGAACACTGTTCTCTCGTAGAATTCTAGGTCTTTTTCGAACACAGTAGATTGGAATTCCTCCACAGCATTATGCCACCCATTAGAATATCAAACAAGTAAATTTTAGTCCCAGTAGCAATCAGGAGGGCTTTGTCGTCAGGTAAAAACTGAATAGCGCGGATATCTTGGTTATCTGGTACCTTTTCAGCCCATAAGATGTCGAAAGTCTCGGAATGTAATAATTTGAAAGTGTTCTGGTTTACTAGACCTGGACTAAGGGCCAAATATTTTCCTCCATGAGAAAAAGAGATCCAGTCGACATACCCCACGTCTATCCCATGCTTGACAAACGGCCAACCATGAACGGGCCCAGAAGTTATTCGTAGCATGTTTGGGAACTGATTAATAAAAGTCTTATAGATAATAGAATCTTGAGGGCAGAAAGGCAGGGCAGAAAGATAGACGTGAGGTGCGGATACTGCAATAGCTTCACCGAATTGTCGCACGAACCGCTTTCCATCTACAGCGAAAGCATGTAGAGTTTCATGAGACCCCTTTCCCTGAAACAAGTAACTAAAGACAACAACTGAAATTCCAGATTACTTACCGAACTCCAAGATATAAGGCCCGACATCAATTTAGCAGTTATATTGACTGCTTTCAGTAGGCTCATAACTTCTAACCATAAAAGGGATCCACAGTGAAGGAACTTCTCGACATTTTTTGCTAACACAGGATAAAATGCTGTCGACGAAACATGCAAAGCCCAAAATCGAGAAGAGTACGATAACGGTAGTGATATCGAAGATTCAATCCGTTGGGAGAGACCTTCAACCTCTGAATTAGGCTTATGAGAGTCTGTAATGTCGCAGATGTTGAATCGTAATCCTTCCGTCAACGTACGAATACAACCGAATGCGAAATCACGGTGACACTGAGATGGATCAATTGAAAACCCCTTCCTACGATTCGGGTCGAGAAGGTAATCGCGAAACGAAGAATGAAGGGGTCGAATCGTTGATGAAGGATCATTAATACCGCTCAACAGGGAACCCATGTGTTGGATTACTACTTTAATATCAGTTTCCTTTCCAGAAACTGATATGTCATGTCCCCGTAATGCGACTAGACTACTCAGAGACAGAGGTTCAGAAGCAGTAATTATACTGCCAATGACTGAATGAAATCGGGCCATGACGCGAGGATCATCTGAGTCGAATAGGGAGGAAAGAATTTGATCGTACATAGAATCTAAAGGGTCATTGATGGATCGAATGCGTTGGGCGTTGATAAGATCCTCGTATCGCTCCGTAACGGTCAGCCCAGCACTATTGCCGAAGCCGTTTAAGAATTGTGAAGCAAGGTACGCCCACTGGAAAAGCCCTTGAGACAGCCCGGCCAGGTGTTTCAACTGCGCATCTCTGAAGTAGTCCCCATGCAAATTTGCCTTGAAGTAAGTCAAGATATCGCGTTTTGATTCAGATTCCGGTATGGTATCCATCATTTTTGTCCGAATATGTGATTGCAATTTGTTAAACGTAAGCATGATGTCATTCTCTGGACGCGATGTAACTAGGATACGAACGTTGGCAGGTAAAAATGATATTTCTTTTTCGAATACTCGTAAGAGATCTTGACGTGAACTTGGATCACCGCTTTCATCCAAGGCATCAACCACAATTAGGACGGGACCGGTACTGACTCCCGATGTAACGTGAAGTGGCTCAAGTATAAAGTTTTTCCATTGGAGATGTAAGTCTGTCGTGGTCCTTAGAGAAGTTTCTTTTTTAATTATTCTGGCCAGCTGGTGTTCTATTTGAGGATCCATGTCAGCGAGATCACGCGCGATAGTTGAAAAGATCTTTTCCCGACGCCGTTCAACCAAATAGTTACGGTCAAAGCAGAAGAATGACCCTAATCTTTGAATTGATTTAAACCGTATTGCAATGGAATGCGTTATTGCAGATTTGCCAACTCCTGCCGGACCGGCCAGCCAGAACAACCTCGGACAACCCTCGTCAACGTCATTTATCCAATCGACAATTTCGTCCAGAATTTCCACCCGCGTTCCAAGAAGGCATTGTTTTCCGGTATTCAACCCGGCACCCGTAGCATAGGGTAGACTATCAAGATACAAAACATCACCTGACACCAAGTTTAGATTTATAGCATAGTTAACGTTTCACAGCCTTTCACATATTTCTTGATTCCACTCTAGGAGACGGCCAACAGCTATTTCTGTATGCATGGTTGAATGGGTTCGGAATTCCGCCAAGAGTCTAGAAAAAGCGTCCTGGTACATTTGAACACGGGACTTGATGGGTTTCCCGATTGCATTCTTTCCAACACGAACCCCTAAATATATATTTATTTATTTAAACATTTAACAATTCATTCAGACATGCTTACAAAAGTTTGTCACCTTGGCATAATCTCTAATAAAATAAGCGCAATCGACTGTTTGTTTGGCGAGGCTGGACAGGATACGTTGGTAAGATGGATGGGTCTCAATTTCCTTGGTATCCTCTATGAATTTATATGTTGAATCCAGAGTCTCAAATAAAACCAGCATATTCTGATCGATGTCCTGAGTATAAGTAATCGCCTAAAGAGGAATATCAGCATTTGCACGGTCGGATGATGAAATTGACGACATTAATGACACCAGATATTATTGTGAAAGCCATTTTTGAATAAGGATGGGCCTAATCGCAAGATCCGTTATTACAAAATTATACGAACGAAGGAACTCTATTACCTCTGCAATGTTTTCGACAATGTTGGTAAAGGTGGATAATCTTTGGACAATGTTCGCCGCCGCTTGTTCATAGCGGTATGCGTATGCTTTGTTGTCCTGTTCCAAAGGATTTCCAGTAACGTCGCGTGTGATCTTTAAAGCTTGAGAAACGTCGCGCATAGCATCATCCAGTTTTTCGCGATCGAGCTCATTGTTTGAAATCGAGGTGCCATCTAGCTATCCACGACGGAAATGATATAAACCATTGAAGGTAAAACAGGGAGTTTATCTCACCTGGTTTGATTCTACGTTACTCAACGTACGTTGGTCAATCTCAGAGTTGGAACCCCGGTCTACACCTTTTTTCTTGTTAAATTTTTGCAATAATCTATCCATCTTTGACCTAATTAATAAATTGCAGTGTTTCATTAAATGTCAATACTTACAACGACGACAATTTGGAAAAGCGAAAGAAGAATCGTCAGAATATCACCATCTTCCCTTCCTTCCTTTTATGTAATTTTTTTGTTAGCTCTGTGACAGCGCTTGGAGAAACTAGTCTCGTTATATATAATTGGTTCATTGAAGACAGTTTGGCGCTTGCAGAATGACATTGTGGAATGTTGATGGGAATCGTTCCACTAGAAGCCCATAAATTCATGGTTTGACCTAAAGATGTTACCCCTCCGAATTCGACACCCAACTTTTGACGGTCCTCGTCAATTATGATCGTAAATGTTAACAATGTCGTTAATAGAAGTTATTGCTGGGTTCAAAAGTCAGTGTCGACAACTTCAGAGTGATCATGTACAATAGTTTTTATTTTCCTTTCTCAATAATGGCAGCGACAAGTAATATTCCAAGAAAGTATACCATCTATCAAAAAGAATCAAAGGGAAGACCATCTGTTTAGTTCTGTCCTAAACAGAGGAGAGTTGAAACCGTCCAGTCCAGTCAGAATCAGGAAAGAAAGAAAAAACTTTCAGAAATGGTGCACTCTAAGAGACTCTAAGGGGCCGGCGACGGGCGTCGGAATCGATAATTAGTTTAACGGTGTGTTGAGGCCTAATCACGCGATCAGATGTTAGTACATGGACTGAGCGGGATGTTTGCCAAGTACCATTTAAGCAAGAACTTAGTTCTTGAAAGAACGGGACATGAAGAATGATGGATGACCAATTGCGAATCCCAAATTAGCGAGATGATCTTTTGCCAGAAAGGGAATGTACCAACCTTTGTTGAGAAGGCAACAGTCTTTTTGAGCTTTGGGGTATGATATTCATGACAGACTTGGTTTTAAGCCATGCAGCGTCAATTAACAGCTTACTCGCGGAGGATGGCATCTTCCGGGAATGACGTTAAAGCGTTCAACGTTCAACGTTCAACGATGTCTCGACAATCGTGGGTAGTCAGAAAAATATTCGGGCGCGCAGTAGCATCTTCCATAGTCATATCTCCATACCTATTGCAGCTTGTAATGCATTGATGGGGTCAATTTCGGTGATGATGACTCAGGCACCATAAAAAGAAAGAAATTCGACATTCCATAAAAAGATGGTTGAGATAGTAATAATAGTCCTATGCAGACATGAACTTGTTTACTCCCTTGCCAACATCATTTTATAGCGTCCATAGCACGTTTAATACCGTTGATGAGAGATTCACGGCAACCATAATGATCTGAAACAAGGATTCACACCGATTAAAACAAAGAAAATAGCAGGAACGCTACGAACCGAAATTATGATTAGTGGCCGAATCATTCACATTGATAGCCACCAGGCAAAGTAACCGATGCCTCCTCAATACATCATGTGTATTCTTCCTCGTTCTCTCCTTTCTACCAAAGACTGAAACACCGGCTACAGAAATCGTACAAGTGCATGTCCGTCAGTCAAAAAAGTCTTTAGAGTTGAACGTGCATCCGAGAAATAATTTTCGTATGCAGCAGTGACATGATCCTAAGTGAGGAAAATGATCTAAATATGATGAAATGTGATTAGTTTGATAGAATTCCTCCGTCTATGTCTATTATTTTCTTTGTGCAAGGTGATCAAGGTAAATTCACTTCAGCACCTAAAGCAACAAAGGTTTTGATCAATACAGTCGCCCAATTGTTTTGAATGAAGAAATCAACGGTTATACGTCTTCTTTTGTATGCAAAAAACGTACATGCAGCGATACGTGCGCCCTTGAGGATTTTATCAGCAACATGCTATCGCAAGATGATTAAAATCAACGCAATTATAAGATAATCAGTGCACTCGTACCTTGAGATGTAAGTTCATAAGACCAGGCCTCTGGCTATAAAATTACAGAGTTACACCTTCCTGCTAGTATCTACATTGCGCAGTCGCCCTAACAGTAGATCAAGCTTCCATAACCTCGGATCCGTCGTTTTCGTCGAAAAGAACCCAAGGGAAGACCTCGGTAGTGCCACCTATCACATCCCCCTGCTTCTATCTTCGAAAATCGACCTGTCCCCCTTTCCGATTCACTTGATCTTGACACCATGGACCCGAACCAGCCTGTTCCTCCTCCTGTAGACAGACTGACTGTCCTGGAACAAAATCTGGCTAATCAGAGCAACCACATCCACCACCTATCACTCCAACTCGACCACCTAATCGCCCAGGCTAACACTGCCGCTACTGAAAATCAAAACCCCACTCCTGTGCCCCAACAACCATCGACTCCGACTGTTCGTACCAACAGTTCGTCGAGTCGAAATGTTCGTCCTGCCCTTCCCACGGTGTTTGACGGTGACAGAAGGAATGGTCATGCCTTCTGGAACTCGGTTGTCCTGTATATGAATGTATGCGGACGAGAGTTCAAAAATGAAGATGCCAAGATCATGTGGGTCTTGTCCTTCATGAACAGTGGTCGTGCTGCCACTTATGCACAACGAAAACTGTGCACTTATGAGTCTGGAGAATTTCCATTTGTATCCTGGAACACTTTCCGACTCGACTTTGCAGCTGAATTCCTCCCCTTGACCGAGAAGGAAGAAGCCATTAACACACTCTTCTCTCAACGTTACTTCCAGAGAGAACAATCTGTCGAAGACTACATTGATAGCTTTAACGAGGTCATCTACCAAGCCGGACATGCTGATGGACTTGCTATCACTTCATTCTTTCAACAAGGCCTGCATCCGACTATTCAAAATCGTGTTGCTACAATGCAGGATCGACCTGATCTAGATGATTACAATGGTTGGTGTCGAGCTGTGAGAAAATTCGATCAGGATCGACTCACGAACCTCACATTCAATGCTGCACAAGGAAGAACAGTCAATCGTACTACCCCGAACCAGGTCCTGACTCAAAACCCTGTTCTTTGACAGAACATGCCCTGGACTCCCGCAAGATGACCTGTCTTCCCTGTCTATCAACCTCTGGCAGGCCCACCTCCTGCTGTCATATGAGCTCCTGTCATAGTACCAACTCCCACACTGAATCCTGCACCTACTGATGCTATGGAAGTTGATGCAGCTTGTAGACATGCTTCCACTGCCACCCTCCGATGCTACCAATGTGGACGCACTGGGCACTTGTACTGTGACTGTCCCAATGCTGCCGACGTCCAATTCCTCAATATTGATGAGATTGACGAAGAAGTTGGAAGGCTGTTATCTCTCAAGGATGCACATGAAGCTCAAACTCGACAAGTGGCAATACCGGAAGTCAAGGAAATCCCTGAAGAGCCTAAAGAGGATTTTCTCGAAGGCAGAGAGTGAAAGATGCACCCTCCCTGCCAGTTTCTAATTGATTCAAAGTCTTGTATGTAGAACCCCAATATAGTTCTGATTCAGAATTCGAATCCTTAGATTCCGATGTATCTGTTGCAAATAATGTTTCATCACACCCTCAACATTTGAAAAGATCAATTCAACATTTAATCCAGACATACCTTCCAGACTGACTACAGATTTCATCAACCTCTGGAAGAAAACATCTCGAGATCCCTGTTGAGCTACAGAGCACCGACACTGTGGCTCGATTTGCCACCAAGGCCCTTCTGGACACCGGAGCCAGTGGTCTATTCATCGACATAGGCTATGTCAAGAAGAACAACCTTCCAACGGTTCGACTCTTGAAGCCCCAGACTGTCTACAACGTTGACGGGACAGAGAATGAGGCAGGAAAGATAACCCATGTTGTCGATCTTGTCATCCAATATGGTGAGCACTTGGAATGTACACTCTTCACAGTCACTGCCTTGGGAACCACAAACCTCATTCTCAGTTTACCCTGGTTCCAGAGGCATAACCCTGAAATCGACTATCAGACAGGTCAGATTCTACTAACCTGGTGTAATCCCGAATGCCATGCTCGTAAACCGAGACCGACACCTGGTCAGTTATGATGTAAGTCCTGGAGACGAGATCTCCGAGTTGCCCTCGATACCACTGAACAGGATGCAACCGAGGACGACATGCCTGAGCTAGAAGATGTCGATGTTCCGGAACTAGAAGAAGGTGACCGACTGCTGGTGATAATTCTTGACGATGACGAGATGCACCAAATTGCAGCCACAGAGACCATCTCCCAACAGTTTGCTCAGGCCTCGACTCCTACACCAAGGAAAGAGTTCTCGGAACTAGTCCCAGAAGAGTTTCATGATTTTTATGACATCTTCTCGAAGGAATCGTTCGACATGCTACCACCTCCCAAGAAGTGGGATCATGCTATTGAGTTACTTCCCAGTTCAGAATCTCGATTCTGCAAGATTTACCCACTTTCTCCTAAGGAACAGGTTGAACTTGATGCATTTCTGGAGGAAAACCTCAAGTCGGGACATATCCATCACTCCAAGTCACCCATGGCATCCCCAGTATTCTTTATCAAGAAGAAGGATGGCACACTTCGACTGATACAAGATTACCGGGCCCTGAATGCTATGACTATCAAGAATCGGTACCTGCTTCCCTTAATTCCAGAGCTGGTCAACAAATTACGAGGTGCCCGATACTTTACCAAGCTCGATGTATGCTGGGGATACAACAATGTCCGCATCAAGGAAGGAGATGAGTGGAAGGCTGCATTCCACACGAACCAAGGACTCTTCGAGCCTCTGGTAATGTTCTTTGGTCTTACTAACAGTCCTGCAACATTCCAGACGATGATGAATGAAATCTTCGAAGATCTGATCACTGAAGGTGTCGTTGCCATGTACATTGATGACATCCTCATCTACACCACCGATCTAGAGAAGCACCACCAGATTACACGACAGGTCCTATCACGACTACAAGAACACAGCTTGTATCTAAAGGCAGAAAAGTGCGAAGTTGACAAATTGAAAATTGAATACCTCAGCATGATCATATCGGAGAACACAGTCGAAATGGATCCTGCAAAGGTATCAGGTGTCAAGGACTGGCCAACGCCAGTTGACTCTGATGATGTCAGGTCTTTCCTTGGATTCACTAACTACTACAGACATTTTGTGAGGGACTTTGCGAAAATCTGTAAACCAATGTTCGATCTCCTCAAGAAAGACACCCCATTCGTATGGTCCGAAGGTTGCCAACATGCATTTAACCAGATAAAGACGACAATGACAACTGCCCTGGTCCTCTTAATCCCTGATCCTGCAAGACCATACTGTCTTGAGGCCGACAGTTCTGACTTTGCAACAGGTGCAGTATTATCCCAACAGTCAAAGACAGACGACAAATGGCACCCAGTGGCATTCTATTCGAAGGCACTTAGCCTGGTCGAACGAAATTATGAGATCCATGACAAGGAGATGTTAGCAATCATTCGAGCATTACAAGAATGGTGTCACTATCTGGAAGGTGCAGATCATCCTATCGACATCCGTACGGATCACAAGAACCTCGAGTACTTCATGACATCTCAGACATTAAACCATCAACAAGCACATTGGTCCGTATATCTTGCTCGATTTGACTTCACCTTACAGCATATACCTGGTAAGTCGATGGGAAAACCTGATGGCTTATCACAACGTCCCGATCATGGCTCTGGTAAGAATGATAACCAAGGTATCACCTTACTTTGACCCAAAATGTTCACAATCTGCGTTTTGCAAACATTCCATCTCAGAGGAGAGGAAGAGGAGTTCCTCAAGGCCATACGAAAGGTGAATTGAGAAGGACTTCATGAGGACATTGTTTCAAAGGCTGTTCAACTCCTCTGTGCACTCGGAGGGAATGAGGTCCACAAGGGTGAGTGGTCAGAAGACCAGGATGTCATCTACTATCGGAGCAAGATATATGTTCCGAATGTTGACGATTTACACCGAAAGATTGTCGAAAGGCATCACGATTCTAAAATCGCAGGTCATCCTGGTCGATTCAAGACCCTAGAACTAATCTCTCGTACCTTCTGGTGGCCCGGAATCACTAAGTACGTTCAATGATATGTCCAAGCCTGCAATCTATGCCTGTGAACCAAACCTGCTCGACACACTCCATATGGGAAGCTCCATCCTACTGAGACTCCTATGAAACCCTGGGAGGCCATTTCTGTCAATTTCATCGTTGAACTCCCAGAAGCACATGGTTTCGATGTGATCCTCGCTGTTGTCGACTCTCTCACGAAACAGGCACACTTCATTCTGACGTTTATGACTCTGGATGCTGTTGGTACTGCTAATCTCTACCTACAACATGTTTGGAAACTCCATGGACTCCCGAAGAAGGTTGTCTCAGATTGAGGAACGCAGTTCACGTCAAGGTTCACGAGAGAGTTATCTTGCATCATGGGTATCCAACTTGCTCCTTCAACAGCATATCATCCCCAAACTGATGGTCAAACTGAATGTGTCAATGCTGAGATTGAACAATACCTTCAACTCTTCACTTCAGAATGACAGGATGACTGGGACACCCTTCTCCTGATGGCTGAGTTCACATACAACAACCATACGCACTCAGCAACTCAGGTGACACCCTTTGAGCTCAATATGGGTCATTCTCCACATATGGGCTTTGAACCTCAATTCCAGCCATCAAAGATTGAGGCTGTGGACAAATTCAAGAACCGTATGGCTGCATCCTTGTCAGAGGCACGAGCTGCAATTGTCAAGGCAAAGGATGAGATGTCTAAGTATTATGATCATCATCATGTTGATCCCCCCAATTATCAGATTGACGACAAGGTCTACCTTGATGCATCCGATATTCGAACAACCCGTCCCTCTGCCAAACTATCTCATCGATTCCTGGGTCCTTTCACAATCACTGCGAAGGTTGGGACTCATGCATATTGCCTTCGACTCCCCAATTCTCTATCTTGACTCCACCCTGTCTTCCATGTTTCTAAACTACGTGAGGTGCCGACTGATCTTATTCCAGGTAGACGTGCCAAACCTCCACCTCCACCAGAGATTAAGGACAATGGAGAACACTATGTAGTTGAAGAGATCCTAGACAGCCGTGTACACCGAGGGAAGTTGGAATACAAGGTTCATTGGGAAGGCTACGGAATGGAGCATGATCAGTGGTTGCCAGACAAGGATCTGGTCACACCAAACTTACTTTGACAGTTCTATCGAGATCACCCAGATGCACCCTGGGTAATCAATGGAATGTTCTTTCTACGACGTCTGAAATAGCAATTCTTACAAGTTGTCGGGTTGATGCCTTAATTTGAGGAGGGGATAGTGTCAGGGTTCGTTTCCGCTTTTTCTTATTCTACCCCCTATATGCCCCTATTCCTTTACTTCCGTTTCTTTAATTCTCACTATCTTACACTTGTAACCATCAACTACCCATTCATTCTGTATTCGATTCTATAGTCAATGTTTTCCATTTTCATATTCCACTCTCTTTCCCATTTATTCCATTGTCGACAGGATTGACTGCGTCAATCTGCCTCGATACCAGTGCTAAGCCTTTGGCTTAGCTCAGCCTTTATCCCCTCGGGATATTGGTGATAACAATGATGCATATATAGTCATGTAGCCACCTAGCAGAAGTCCCCTAAGCTTGATCTCTTCCTGCTAGGTGAGTATTGTACCGTAGTTCATGTCAATATATACTTAGGTTATCTTCCTGCTAGTATCCACATTGCACAGTCGCCCTAACAGTTACTTCGCCCACCCTCAAGAATTAAAATAATGTCTGTCTGAGTTCGCCAGATTACCCCTGATCCTGAATTCCCCGAGGTTGTGGTACCAACGGTACCTTTCAACAATATGTATGACAAGTTCACAGCGATTTACACAAAGCGAATCGAAGCAGCTTGCAAGGAGCATGACATGATGAGGGAAGCCGAGGAGGAGGAAAAAAGGAGAGCTGAAGAGGAGGCTCGGAAGAAAGCTGAAGCAGAGGCTCAGAGAATTGCCAAGGCTGAAGCGAAACGAGTTGAGGAGGAAGCTTGGAGGAAAGCTGCCATTGAAGTGGCTGCGAAGAGGGCAGAGGAAGAACGTGTGAGGAGAGAGGCAGAAGTTTGGGACAGGGAAGAGATGGCAGATGTAGTGCATGCAGTTTGCGAAAGATTCGCTGGTAGATCGCTGACCGAGATTGAACATTGTGTTCAGGAAATGACCGAGGCTGCGAAAGAACAGCAGCACCACATGGAGGAACGTGAGAGAGACAAGAAAGAAGATCAGAGAAAAGGGAAGGGAAAACAAAAGGAAACTGTGAGTACAATTTAAGGTTCAGAAATGTCACTAATAGTTCGGAAGACTGGTTCGCCACCACTGAGACAACGTCCCGGGGTTGTCACTTTGGACATAAATAATGTGTCCAGAGTCACTCTTTCCGAGGAGGAACTATGCGTGCCTTGCAGCAAGGGGAAGGGGTGGTTGTGCAAGGTTAATGATGAACACAAACCGCGGACGAAGTGTAACACTTGTTCAGTGAGGAAGGTTCGGTGTTCTTGGGGAGCGAAGGAAGGTGCAAGGAAGTGGAAGAGGATGGAAGATGAAGTTGTTGATTCCGAGGTTGACGAAAATGGTGCTGGTCCTTCAACGAAGAAAGCAAGGTTAGAACCAGTTCAGGGTGTTGGTTCGGAATTGGTTCAGGGAGTCAGCTCGGAGATCGCGCAGGTGCTTCGGGAGATTCTGGAGTCAAGCAAACAGAGGGAGGAGATTGCAAGGGGTACACAAGAGGTGTTGGTGGAAACTGTGAAAGGTATACTTTGCCTAGCAGCTGCAATGGAGAGGCAAGTGGGGCTTCAGTATAATCAGGAGACCGATACCCATATTGTCATTTTGGATGACAGTTCAGGGAAGAAAAACAAAGGGAAGGGTAAAGCGAAGAATGTGTTCGGGGATGAGACATTACAGTAGATTTGTACAAGTAACTAGTAATAATAAAATGTATTGTGTATCTTTAAAGTTTTTGTGTGCAAAGTGAAATGGTTCAGGAAAAGGAAAAACTTAAGAAAAGTAAGGAATATAAGGACTAAGGAGAGGGTTCGGGGGTTTGGAAATAAGTAGGATCGGGTCCAGGTTTGTTGGGATATTTCTTGTGAAAGGTCGCAACTGCTTGGTGAGTGTTTGCAACATCAGCAGCATTGACCCATGAGTATTCTTCATCGGTGCCTTCGTAACCCATCCACCGAACATAGTACAGCAGTTGGATATGGCATCAGCGATCTTTCTTGGAGTCCAAAATTTCAGCTACTTCGTATTCCAGAGTACCATCAATTTCCACGGGTGGAGGGATTGGTTGTTCTCAGTTTGGGATTGAGTTTGGTACTTGGGGTTTGAGCATTGAAACATGGAAAACAGGGTGTATGGCTCGCATGTGGTTTGGTAACTTTAGCATGAATGATAGACTGCCTGGTTGGGCAATAACTTCGTATGGTCTGAGGTATTTTTCAGCAAGCTTTTTGGAAGGTCGGGTTGTTGATATAAACTTTGCTTTGACGAAGACTTTGGATCCAATTTGAATATCAGGTGCAGGGGCACGTCTTGCATCACCAGAGACTTGGTAACACTTTTGAGCTTCGGCAATATGTTTCTTCAATTCTTCATGGAGTTCATCTAGGTCGGCAATGAAAGTTCGGGCATCACTAGATGTAAGTTCGCAGTCTAAGTGTGTTGTGAGGTTTGAGTGGTATCCTTTGTTGGTGAAGAAGGGAGAGATGCCAGTTGTCACAGATGGAGAATTATTAAATGCGAACTCAGCCAGAGGCAAGAGATCAGACCAATTGTCTTGTTGATAGTTGCAGCAGTATGTTCGGATGTATTGTTCCAGAGTTTGGTTAGTTCGCTCAGTTTGACCGTCACCTTCTGGGTGGTATCCCGAAGTGAAATGGAGTTTCATGTTCAGAGCTGTACCTAAAGACCTAAAGAATTTAGAAACAAACTCAGAACCTTGGTCAGAAGTAATGTGGCTCGGAACACCATGTTTTGAGAACACATGCATAACGAATAACTTTGCTAGTTCGGGTGCATTGATCATTTGGTGTGTTGGAATGAATATTGCTTGCTTTGAGAGTCAGTCAACAATAACGAGGATGTCAGTGAAACCATTAGAAACAGGGAGTTGTTCGATAAAGTCCATACTAATAGAATTCCAAGGTTTGTCTGGTATTGGAAGTTGTTTGAGGAATCCATAAGGCTTGTGTCTTTGACTTTTACTTCGCATGCACGTAGTACATGATTTGACGAAGTCAGTCACAAAAGTTCGCAGGTCAGGCCAAGAATAATCATGTTGTACAAGTTGGAGTGTTTTATTTTGGCCGAAGTGGTCAGAGAGAATGTGATCATGTTTATGTTGAAGGACGCGAAGTCAAAGGTTGTTATAGTTCGGTATGAAGATTTTACCATCATACTTAAGTAAACCATCTTTGCTCTTTGTCCAGCGAGGTTCAGAAGGTTCGGAATTAAGGATATTAGCAGAAGTAGGATTGGAAGGTAGGGCATCACAAATATCTTTATGGAGTTGGTCGATATCCATGATGTTTGCACTTCAGAGAATGATTGGTGTGAGGTATGTAGCTCTAAGGGATGAAGCCATTTGTTCTTGGGAAAATACAGGTTTGAAGTTCTGTGGATTTACTGAGGCATAGTCACTACTCCCCTCTTTACAGTAGACGTCCCAACATCTTGTTAAGGTGTCAGGTTTAGCTCCTTGGCGACCTGGTCTAAAGCGAATCAATAAATTGAATTGCAAGAGATATTCGGACCAGCGAGCTTGATGTCTGGTGAGTAGCTTAGTGGAAGCAAAATATTCGAGGTTCTTGTGATCGGTAATGACATCAATTGGTGTTTCCGAACCTTCGAGATAGTGGTGCCAACATTTAAAAGCTTCAAAGATAGCGAGGAGCTCTTTGTTGTGGACATCATAATTGAGTTCGGGGCTGGTGAAAGTTCAGGAGTGGAACACAATTGGGTGCAAATCACCATTTATGTGAGTAGATAGTATTGCAGCGAGGGCATAGTCCAAAGCGTCAGTCTCTACCATCAAAGGTGCATCAGGTATCCAATGTGTGAGAATGGGTGCCGAAGTGAAGGCTTGCTTGAGAGAGTCGAATGAGGCTTGACAGTCTTCAGTCCAATTCCACAAAGTACCTTTGCGAGTCAATCTAGTAAGCAGAACTGTGATTTTAGAGTAGTCATAGATGAATCGTCTATAAAAGTTCACGAAGCCGAGGAAAGATTGAATGTCTTTTACTTTGCAAGGTGTAGGCCAATCCAAAATAGTTTGTATTTTCGAGGTATCCATAGAGAGACTGTCAGAGTTGATAACAAAGCTGAGGAACTCGACTTGATCTTTGTGGAAAGTACACTTCTTTGCGGATGCGAAGAGGCCATGTTTCCAAAGTTGGTGAAGTACTTCCTTGACATGCTTCCTATGATCTTCCATATTTTCGGAATAGATTAAAATGTCATCAATATATACTACAACACAAACGTCTAACAGATCGGAGAAGATGTCATTGACAAAACATTGGAAAGTGGCAGGTGCATTGGTTAGGTTGAAGGGCATAACCAACCATTCAAACGAACCATAACAGGTTTGGAAAGCAGTTTTCCATTCATCACCTTCAGCAATGCAAACCAAGTGGAATGCGTGTTGAAGATCAATTTTAGTATATAGGTGAGCTTTGTTCGGGGCATCTAGGAGGTTGGAGATGAGAGGTAAGGGGTACCGATCTTTCTTACTGATCTTGTTAAGACCACAAAAGTCGACACAGAGTCATAGTGAACCATCTTTCTTGCAAACGAAGAGGACTGGAGCACTGTGAGGAGAATGTGAAGGATGAATGAAACCAATGGCAAGGTGTTCATCCAGAAAGATGTGAAGTGCTTCAAGTTCGGTTGCCAAAAGAGAGTAAATAGGACTGAGAGGTGGCGAAGTGCCATCTTCAAGAGTAATCTTGAGGTCATATTCACGATGCGGGGCTAATGTATCTGCACGTTGCTTAGAGAAAACATCGGTGAACTCGTGATATTCTTCGGGAACACCAGAGATGTCGGTCTTATCTGTTTTAGCGGATCGTGCGAGGAGTTTGGATTGTTCGGAGGTGGCGAGGTTCAGCTGAAAGGCAACCGAGCCTTCTAACTTACAAGCACGGTTAAATGCTGCAGCATTAATGAAAGCAATGTTGGGCTTAGCAGCCTGTGACAGGTTCAGAGGAGTGTGTTCCTTAGCAAGCAAGGCTGTGCGAAGGTTAGTCGACTTCAGAGATAAATCTTCTTGAGTGAGGTCACGGAATTTTATACTGTTCAATCTCCAATCAATCAACAGATTGTAGCAGAGGAGCCAGTCTAGTCTGAGTACTACCGAGCAAGTTGATTCCAGAGGTGTCACATAGTATTTTAAAGTTAATACTTCGCCGGTTGGAAAACAGGTTGGAATTTTAATTATTTTGGAGATATAGTTGTTAACAGTACCATCAATTAAAGTTAAGGGGATCGGAGATACAGGTTCAGTAACTATTCCATGTTTCCTAACAAAAGTTGTATCAGTGAAACAGTGAGAAGAACCAGAGTCTATCAATCCACGAAAAGGGTCGGGAATTAGGTCAGAAGTCAGAGTAGTGATGAAAGAGAGAATCATGAAGAGCAGATGCATTGAGGTGAAGGATAGCTATGTCCCGACCAAGGTCAACACAGCCCTCAGGTTGAGAAGCTGAAGGGCTGTGAGCTAATTTTTTGTTCCTGAGGTGGAAGCCTTGGGAGCCTCGGCGGTGGCTGTGTGAGCTTTGGATTTGTCGCCAGTCTTTGTCACCTTGGGACAGTCCTTTACCAGGTGTCCTTTGGTACTGCAAAGAAGACAGAGTCCTTCTTTGACATGACGTTCGCGTTCGGTAGATGTGAGTCTACCATTGGGACCAAGGTGTTTGGGTTTTGCTCCCAAAGTGGAAGTAGTAGTTGTTTTGTTGTTTGCAATGTTGGCTTTATCATTCTTCGGTTGCTTTTTATTGTTATTGTTGTTGTTGTTGTTTGAAGTCATAGTACTAGTGGTCGTGGTCGTAGTATTGGAGTTTGGAGGGTTCTTCTTGTCAGTCTTGGGGTCACCCTTGACTGTCTTGTTTAGGCGAGCTTGTAGTTGCTGGAGTTGTTTTCGACGGTTTTCTTCTTCTTGCTTCGCTTTCCAGTATTCATTGTCTATCTTCTGGACGGCTTGGCGCATACCATCGAAGGTGTCAGTGGCAATTCCACAAGTTGATAATTTTGAAGAGATGCATTTGGGAATTGCAGTCTTCACGATGTGGCGAAGTGAACGATCCTCGAATTTGATTCAGTTTTGGTACTTCGCAAATTTGATAAAGTACTTCGTTGCTTTGCCATTCTCAGGGAAATTGATCACATGGATAGCATTCTCATCATCATCTTCGGGTGTATAGGAGCCAAACTGGTTTGCAAGCTTCTGGACAAAGGCATCCCAATCCTGTAAAAAGTCAAACTTTTATGGTCCAGTTCATTAATGTAGGGTTTGAAGTAATCAAGTGCAGTGCCTTTGAGAAAAGAAATAGCGATGTTGATCTTTGCGGTATCTGGAAGTTCGTCACCATCATCCTCATCGGCATGGAAGTTGAAAATTAATTTTAATTGGAAGATAAAGGTTTGGAGTTTCTCAGGCGAACCACCATCGAAATGGTCTGGATCCCAAGGCTTGATTCTGAATTTATTCTTCTTTTTCTTGCGAGGTTGTTGACCATTAGCAAGTGCTAAGATGGCTCAGCGAAGTTCCTGATTAGAAATTTCTGGTTCGTCTTGATTGTTGTCTTGACCTTCGTCATCACCATCACCACCACCTCTGCCACCACCTCCGTCAGGAGATCCTGGGGGTCCTCCACCTCTGTGATTGTGAAGTGGTGTGTTTCCTTGAGAATGAGGTAGCTCGGAGTGAGGGTTGTGGTTGTCATCTGGGTCATTGGGGTCTGGGTTCGGAGCTGGGTTTGGGGTTCCTGCATTACTACCATTGCTGATGTGAGTTCGGTAGCTGTTGTTGTTAAATGGCCTTTCATATTCAGTTCGCGTTTGGGTGGCCATATTTTGTTTTTGCTGTTCTTGTCGTTGAGCTCGGAGATCGCGTTCAGATGGGTTCATACTGGCTAATGTAGAGAGTTCGGATGTGAGTTTGTCGATTTGCTTGCCTTTTCCTTTAGAAACAGGGGGAGGTGTGACTGGTAGTGTTCAGAGTGAGTGTCTTTGTCTAATACGAGGTTTCATGCAATGAGGAAGAGAAACGCATATGAGAGAGTCAGTTCTGAAATACTGTTACGACCCGAGGTTCCAAGGTCATAAGGTTCGGGTAAAAAGGTTTGCGAGGCGGGACTTGGCTTCAACTTATGTGTTGCGCCCTCTCGATATGCTCGTCCTGAATTTGGATGGAGGTTCTGGATAGGTTCGGACAAGAGAAGAATTCAGACGGGAGAAAGGAAGTCAAGAAGTTGATTCGATTTCAGAACTGAAGAACTATGTACATGATGTGGGTTTATATATCTAGTGGACATAGTTAGTCAGCCTGTTGACATCGTGGGTGTAAACTATACTAATAAGGTAAAGTACAGGGGCGAAGTGTAAGCGAGGTTATGCGAGGTTGATAAGTGGAAGGAGTCATATGGTTCATAGGTATGGATTACTAAAGGTTCGCATATAGTTCGCATAGGTTTTGTTCATAAGTTTGGGGTTCGGAAAGGCATGTGGAACTGAAACAATGAAGTTCAGTTCGCGAGGTTGATACCGAGGTTTGCTTAGTTCGGATGGTTCGCGTAGCATAACAATACTAGACAATTCAGAGACATCCACTAGTGACAAACCCAGAGTCATACAGGCTACTCCTGTAAACTCGAAAAGTAATACATGTAGTACCACGAGGCACATTGCACCAAGGCTGAAACAGATTATAGCAAGTGGAAAATCACCATTGTCACATTCACATTCGAAACACTGACATACAACTGCAAGTGACATCTGGTATTTTTTTCAGCAATGGGTTGATGTTGGCAAGTCATTTTGTAAACTTTGCTTGTAAGTTTGCTCATAAAGATGATTACTAGTTGAATTAACACATATATTAGTAATTGCAAGGGGTATTCTATTAACACAAGCACAGGTATTTTCCGAAATCATTTGTTAAATGCCCACACCTATGAATACAATAGTGCATATAAGAAACACAGCTGGAAAGTTACAAAGGTTGAAAAACAAGCTCAAGATCATAAGAGTAATACTTTACAACAACCTCCTTTCAGTCTGGAGCTTTTTAAGACTTCACTTGTTGAATGGATCATGTCTGATGATCAGGTATGTATTTGTTCAAAATCTATCATACTGTGATTGCCTGAATTTCCATTCTTTAGTCACTATCTGTGATTGAAAAAGAGTGGTTTCTCAACCTTCTCTTCCTTCTTCAAAATTCTCTTGATGACAAGGATATACCACATCGGATGTCAATTACAAAGCTTATTCATCAGTCATGGAACTCTGAATTTAATAATCTTAGACAGGAATTAACAGTATCTCTTTAATTGTTGTTATAATTTGATAATCTGACACTAGTCTAGGATGCTGTGGGATGGATTTCATTAACTATTGATGGTTGGGAAGATAAGAACATGCACTCTTATATTGCTGTCACCACACATTATCTTTTTTGAAAACCTGGCACCCTCCAACTTAAAGTTGCTCTTATTGGATTTCTTCCAACCATTATAGTTGTTATTTATTACTTCAGATGGTGCAGCAAATATGGCCATCATGGTTGAGGATTTCTCATACTTGGTCCTATTGTTCGAATCAAAAAATCATTATATATATATTGATATAAAACCATTTTAGATGCTTTCAACACAATCTACATTTGACAGTTTCTGCAATGATAGTGAAATGCACTTCATTACAAGTGCTGGAAGATAATACTACCTCATTTGAAATTCGAGCACATGAAGGTGAAAGCTATCAAACAAGCAATGACCAGCCTCCAACATGATCCTGTTGCTATTGCAAGGAATATTGTAAATTCCATTAGACACTCACAACTCTGTTGCACTGAGTTCTTTGATATTATCAAAACTGGGAATGAGCAGAGAAGATGGTGTGGTGATCAAGGTGAATGAGTGATGATACCTATGTTGGCACCCATTCACAATAGTCCTCTTTGATGGGGATCAACTTTTTTGATGATCCAGTGGTTTCTGCAATTATGTCAAGTGAGTTGGATATTCATAAATTATCATAAGCATTCTTTCACAACTAAAATATTTCATAGCCAATCATGATTTTTACCAGTCCAGATAGCATCATAGATAGTGGACACAAGTATTATCTTACAGCAGATGATTGGGATATTCTTCATAATATTAAGACAGTTTTAGAGGTATGTTAACTACTTCATATAATGAATACTTGCTTATATATATAATATAGCCAGCATATGTTGTACAATCCATGATGTCTAGTGAACACTTACCTTTACTTTCTCAAGTTTTGCCAATATTCAAGTGTTTGATCAGTACCTGGAACAAAATGGAATCTGGTCTGACTGCACAGTATCTCTGACAAATGTTCAAAGCTGGCATCAACAAGTTGAATGAACAATATAATAGTCAATGTTTTAAACAGGCATCTATAATATCAATAGGTAAATATTTTGTTGTTTTATTTCTTATCATAATTAAAGTATTATTCAGTATTGCATCCTGCCTTTCGCTTCAAATGGCTTGAGGACAACTGACCTCGAAATCATGTAGAATATGCAAGAAAAGAAATAATAAATCGGATATTGAAAGACACCTTTAAGGTGTATATTTCTAAATAAAATTTTTTTAGCTTAGCAAGTACCAATAACAGTACTCAAAGAAAAATTTCATTTCACCATCTCACACTATTCCATCTATGTATACCACACTTGTTGGATTTATGAAACCTAAATCAACATCATCTCTTCCACCAGTCAAAGCTGAATGGTCATCATATTGTCATGCAGTTAACTGGCCCGACATTCATAAGTTGAATCTAATTGAATGGTGGGATGTGAGTTAAATATCAATACCTTTATAACTTTTGATCTTTAAAAATATTCTTATAGCACAATCGAGATATTTACCCCACATTGTTTCTTTTGGCACTAGATTACCTTCCTGGACAAGCTACTTCTGTACCTTCTGAGCATGTCTTTTCATCTAGTGCAGAGACAGACACTTGTTGACAAAACTGAATTACTCCAGAACTAATGGAAAAGCTTCAAATGCTGAAATTCTGACTCACCAAAGAATTTGATTTTACAAGTCATATGACTTGTGAAGATGCTGACCTTGAGTTAGAAAATACAATTCAGGACTCGAGCATTGCAAGATATGAGTGTTAGTACAATGATTCAGAAATGGGATCTGATACAGATAGTGAAGGAAGCTGGAAAGATACAAATTTGAGCTATGAAAGTGTAGAAAACTTTGATATTTAGGATAAAGTGATTACAAGTAATACATTTACATACTGTTCCTATCTTTCTAAAAAAAATTGGTCGGCTAGTGGCTGATAGCTGGCTTTTAGCCAAGCCAACCATATATAAATAGCTTGGCTTACTATAAATGGTTTTGGCTTGGGTTTCTAGTGAACAGTTCCCTTTGATCTGATGAATCTGGTACCAGTCCCTGAATTGGGCTGGCTATCAGTGAGGACACTGGATACTATAGAATTTTGGATTTGAGTAATAAATAATAGCAGTTCTCATGTGAAGTATATACAAATTGTTAGATATAACTAAAATAACAGAAATTTTGAAACTGTGCTGGTCAAGCAGATGAATCCAGAAGTTCTGCTACCATTTTTAAAGTAATCAGAGTCCAAGTCTCAAGATCCTGGTAAAAAATCAACAATGCTTTGAGAACCAAAATAATAAAGGGAATACCAACTTCACTATCAGATTTGTACTTGTGTAAAGTTGAGCTTTGATAGGTTGTGAGATAACACTGGCAAATTAAACATGCACTGGCTTCGAATAATGATGTTACAAAATTCAATGGTATTGGAGCTGGCTTTGGGAGAATAATGGTATAGCTGTAATTAGTTAGTAATACAATGACTGCTACAAAAAGGATGTAAATACCTTTCTTGAAAAGGGAAGACTTGTGTGAGTAGTCTCTCAGAAGGTGCCCAGAAGTAAAAGTTAATTCATGTTGTATTTATAGGGAATTTGATATAAAAATGACTCACCCAAAATCCAAAATAGACCAGGTGATTTTAATGGTCTTGTCAGCCATGGGATAGGGAGTACAGGTGATTAAAATGCTTGAGATAATTTCTAGGACAAGTAACAAGACTCTAAAAGTAATTGAGAAGATTCTGGACATAAGTAATAAATAATTTTATTTTGGTTCTGAACATGCATATAACTCTCAAGCTTTGTCAAGTTCAGCATTACTTAATAAACACAAAAAAACTGTATGAAGACGCGAATTGAAAAGGGCCAAAACTATGCCAACAGCTCTGACAGAGGTTTGTCAGAGTCAAAGTAACTTTATCTCATCCTTTCAGAAATAACTGACCAGTTCCATTTTATTTCTTCTACTATGAGACATTCTAAACTTAAGCTAACCAGGGTCCCCTATCCTAAATGGGCCAGGGCTCATCTGAATCTGAAGCTGAGGTGCCGAAAGGGAACCATCAACTGATCACCGTTTTGGCTCTGGCTTCATGCCGCTCGGCTAGGCTTAAAACTATAGCCAAGCTGCGGCAACACTAGATATATCTAAAGAAATTAATTATAATCAACATTGACAATAAAAAATTCAAAAGGGACAAAAAGCGACCTACAACTTTCTTTGTAGACCCTGTTTTATTGAAGGTACAGATTGGAACAAAAAATAAGGGGAGGGAGAGATGAGAAGATTGTTTTGTCCTTCGGCTAAACCTAATTAACCTAATCATAGGCGTAAGCACTTGAATATTTTCTCGGTGTTTCATTCCCCGCCAATGTGAAATCGACAAATACTGTTATTTAGATGTCCACTAACAAAAATGATTGTCGCCATTTTACAAAATTGAAAACTATGTAACATAGTACATACGACAACTCCAAAATCCCTGCCACATGGTTGCCCTTCCTCTACATAGAGTGTAATGGGAATTACCTTCGCTGAGTAAGACGATAAACTTCTGTGGTGGTAACTCAATGGTGACACGTTTTCAGGGTGGCTGGGGTTACCACTTCACTAGGTGAGTGTAATAGTGAAGCCCCTCTGGTGTGGCATACTGCCGAACTCGGTCCCCAGGGACGCACAGGCTCGGAGAGTCCTGAGAGTAGTCCGAATCGCGAATGTGTGACATTGCCACCCCAGTCCCAGTCCCATCGTCGTCGTTCACGTTCTAGAGGTGAACTTTTAGGCCCAGGGCCCTCACTCAAATATGAATTAATTACGCCTGATTATGGATGCAAAGAAATGTGCGTTTGTTTTGTCAATTATCTATTTACATTCACTAGTACTCGTACCGGCATCATTGGCTTTTGCACACAGGTCTCTTTAATTCTTCCACTGCTACTGCTACAACACACTCATCAAATTGGCTTAAAATACTCTACCACTCTTTCTTCTCATGTGCCGATGACCTTTAGAATTCGCCTCTTTCTGACTCTCCGAAAACTGGGTCTTATTGCCACCACATCGTACCTCCATAAACCATCCAATCTACAGTGCTCTCCCTCACACAATCTTGTCAAACTAATCGATTTTTCTGTCTGGAAACCATCCATCTACACCTCTAAATGAATTGCGCATGTGAATTTAAGTGTCTGGCCATGCGGCAGTATAGTCAAGCACTTGTAAATTTCCGCATGGTCCTTTGATGGTTATGTTGAGAGGCATGATTAAAATAAACATGGGTTTATAAGGTGCACAACCATTCTTCCTCTATTGTTTTGAAAAACTTGGAACTAATTGGTGAACTTTTAGTCTTTAGTTTTTGATGAGGTCCAAATGCCCCCTCAGGCTTTTCATATTGTAATATAGTTCTTTTACCAACACGAATACATCAAAATTTATCCTTTCTACTGGAACTGCTGTTGGAAGCAATGATAATTTAGATGAAAAAAGTAAAATGCAAGAAAACGGCATAGTGTGGATGTGATGGTTGGTCAGGCTGACTTTTTGCTGGGGAACAGCGATCGTTCTTCACTTCAAAAAAGGTATATATTTGAATTTTCTCTGTGGGCTGACTCCTTCACGGTATCCAGTCTACCAGCTTTCTAGTGTGTGGATTGCGATGCCGGGTCCCGGGAAATAGTTTCAATTAATGTCTCAGAGCCCCTCAACTTGTTTTGTGCTGTTAACTGTCATTCCAACTGCAGTAATACACCCTTTCAAGGTTGGAAAATGACTGTGCTCGAAGAGGGACCGTCCATTGGAGATGAGTTTGGTATGTCCGAGTTGTCCTCAATACAGTCTGTCCATACTAACTTGTGTCCTCCTGGATACAGTCAAACATAAAAGGTTACTGAAAAAAAGAGAAGATGAAGGTTTCACCATTCCTACCCTCTCATACAAACAGCCCTTGTCTGCTGAAACGACTTTTCGGACTTTCATTATGGACTCGCAGTTGAGATCGAGTGATAGCATTGGAGAGTGGGTTATTGATCCTTCCCTTCAGCTCCCACAACATTCCATCGACCAACCTTCATCAAGTAACACAGCTACCAATGTGAGGGGAGGAACCGTTGCCGATAATCTGAGGGAACTTGAGCTGGATCTGGACCTGCTCACTTATGATGTCCGAGACCAAATTCTAGACACGCAATTGGCTGATACAACAACTCGCAAGCACTATCAAAACTATGTGAATGAGTATATTCAGTGGTGGGACCATTGTCAATTTGAGATTGCACAAACTCCTGGTCAAGCCACACTCCCTGCACTTCCAATCACGCCAGCAAAAGTAGTCTTGTTTTTGGATTATACAATGAAATGCCCCAGAGTGTGCCATCTTTCATTTTCACTGTTATCTCATCTTACTCATTCACCATCTCACCAGCGAACCACAAAAGGCCAGGACATATTGGGAACAACTGTTGGAAAGGCTACTGTTCAGAGTGCAATCAATGCTCTAGAATGGGAACGAGGTCACAAAGCCCATCTCTATCCTGACAACAAGTTCACTCAAGTCAGTCTTCAGATGGATAACCAAATTAAACAGATTGAATGGGCTGCGAAACATAATGAACCGCAGCGTATACTATTAGCGCAAACACTCAAAGCGTCTGGGACCTCTGCAGGTTTTTATTTTATTCTCTATTTGAATAATTAACTGACTTCAATTGTTTAGATATGTATACGCAGGCACAGATGATCAAAATCTCCCTTTCATGTTTCACAAGGCATCAGACGCTTGCCGCTTTCTCAACTGATATTTGAGACCGTGCATTATATCTAGTACCCTTGTGTACAGCATTTCGTGGAGATAATATTCGAGAATTGGCCTTTTCCGATCTTTTTTCAAAGCCAATTCTCAATGTGAAGGCAGGAATTGAAAAAGAAATTATGGTACAGAAAAATACATTTTTTTTGGAAACAGAATTATCCTCATATTTACTCAGTCCTTACGCATCTTGTGTAACAATGCAAAGCACAATCAGTCTGGTAAGACTGAAGAACAAGGTGCTATCCGACATCGACTTCCTGAACTTTGCTGTATCGGGGCATTGGCTCTTCATTTCTTTATGGTTTTTCACAAGTCGGGGTTGACATTCGATTGGACACCTGATTTCTCTGAAGATGCACAAACTGAAGGTTATGGGAGGTATGGTCGTCGGGAATGGTGGTTATACAAAGTTTTTCCAGGTGGTCTGGAGAAGACACAGGCAATGACATATAAAAGTAAGTGGCTTTTAAATGACAATAATATGCAATTAAAGTGAGATCATTTAGATCACAATGGTCGTATCCACCACCTTCATAGGACTGCCAGCACAAACTTGTCCAAAGTCACTCATGCAGCACGCTACTCGGCTGCCTTCATTATGCGGGCCTATGGAACAGGGAAAGAAGAAACACGTTCGGTAGGATGGAGTACTGCAGACTCCTATAACTCTGTATATGATCGAGAGTTACCTCTCAAAGCCCTTTTAGGAGCTGCAATGTATAATGCACAAAAACCAGAGACTCATTTTTGTGCACGTGAAACCCTTGGTTTGTCACCAGGTTTGATTCTAATATTTTGGGAAAACTTCTCACTATACAATAGATCCTCCCATTGAAATGACTTCAGCTATTTTTCCATGGGTTGAAGAAGAATTACGAGCTTTAAAAGAACACGAGGCATTAGATCCTCAGGCATGTGACCTCTGTCTCGAATGGTTTCTACTATTGCTTGTAGATATGCGTCATATACTGGTTCAAGACTTGGCCATCCTTTACAACCAGGTGCCCAACTCATATATTTACACTTGTTCGCCATTTAATTTGGCTCCATTTTGTAATTTCGTTGTCAATGCACAAGTCTCTTTAAAGGAGAGTGAGGCAGCAGCTGAACTGGCTTTCCAGGATCTACCAGCAGCTGTTGCCCAGACTTTCGAAGGTGCCATGCAGCAATCAGCCTCGAAGCAAAAACTTGCACAGATAGAACTTCAACGTGACTTGGAAGATCACAAGAAACTCATATGAACAGTTATCAAGCAACTCAGCAATTTAAAAGGTTTGGTTGGTTATTCTTTGATGGCAGACCCTCCTCGCAAACATCGCAAACTCAACCTTCCAGCTCGTAAGTGCTGACCTTAGTTTTTTTTAACTCAATCTGTTTTTCTTACTTTTTTTTTTAGAACCCATCCATTCCATGTTTACGGCACCTCCAATTCCTTCTCTGTCACAATGTAGAGAAGAGTTTGTTGATGAAGATTCCAAGCTTGCCTGCAGAAACATGGAAGGCACCGTCACTCTTGTTGCTTGACCGCAAAACATAATTCCCCCATTATCTGAACTACCCCTAACAGCAGGAGTACTTTCATATTCACCACCCCCATTCCAACAACCTTCTGTATGTTCAATTCCAGGGTTCTGCTTGGGTACTAAACTCTATGATTAGGTTGTGACGACACAGTTTACTATTCTCCCTCAATTAGGACGTCTATCTCAACAGGTTCCAGTAGAAACTTGGTCAGACAATTGGACAGAGTTACTGCAACTTTATAACCCCAATCAACTCGGAAAACATGTGTGGGATTGGGAGGGGACACAGCTTGTCCCTCACTATGATCTCCAACCTGTGAAGACCTTTGAGAATGCGTGGAAAGAAAATATTCAAGGTTTAAATGGGTTTCTACCCTTTCAGATACTTCAAGAGCGTTGGGGAAATTCAAACCCAGGATGGCACCGCAATGATGGGGCAAAGAAAACTCCATCATCGAGACGGAAAAAAGTAACAGATTTTATTGAGAAGTTAAGCCTCTGTCCACATTGGACAGTTCAACAGGCATTGAGGTTTTTACAGACTCATTGCACTAATATGACTGTTGATAAAATAGCACGTAATTTGAAGGATGAATATTTAGAGAAACTTATGGCTGCCATCAAAGCCAAATCTTCCACAAGTATTTGAAATCATTCCCATGTATTTGGATACTAAAATATAGAGTAAAGTAGACAATAATTTTTACATATATTCCATGCCTCAATGAAAACGCAAACTTGTCAAGTCAGAAATAAAGTTACTAAACACTTTTATTAAAAACAGTCCAAGCCATCGGTGAAGGGCATTTGAGCAAGTTAAACTACTCTAGCCTCTTTTTATGCTAACAGGCCCAACACCGACTCACTGACTACAAATGTTTTCTTGAGAGCTTTTTTATAATAACTATGTCCTTGAGACATTCATCCCATTTTTTACATGCTCTAATTAATTACAACTGCACAATACAGCTTCGAATATTTTTATTTTTATTTTCCCTTGTCAACTATTTCGAGACACTCAGATGCCAATTCTCAATGGCCATCAGTTTTCCTAGAGATCAGAGTTATCAATTATAAATACACCAGAAGGGTGGTGACAATAGACATACTATTTCGGAATCACTCGAGATAATAATAATAGAATCATTACCTTCAAGATTCAGTTCGGATAATACAGAAGGTCCTGAAGTTTGAACATTTGTTATGTTGATTCTCCTCCTTTTTGAAGGCTTTGAACCAATTCCTTCAAAATAGGCCTTTCCTATTTCAGGATGGATGTAGTCAAGCAAAAATTTTGGAATCCACATTTTTATGATTTCTTGGCATTCGTAAGAAATGAGAGGCCCTCGATAGTGTGCAGACGAATGAAGGGGGAAGACAACTGTATCGGGATTAATTATTCGTTGCTCCTTGATCCCTCGGATTGTTTCTGAGGTGAACCATGCAGTGGGAACACTGACTTGATAACATTGAATACTGGATGTGTTGATTTTGAAACCAATGACAGTTAGCGGGAGGTCTAAATAGGTAGGGATCTGGAGGGGCTGTCATTATTTAATTTACATCAACAATAAAAAATTACCTTTTCACTAAGTTTTGTTGCAGTGTTGAATATCAAACGAAAAAGCACCCCTGGCCAAACAAGTCACTCAAAAGTCTTGATGATGCCGGCTTTGCTACTCCACATGAAATACATTTCACAAGCACCACTGATTCGCTCGAGTTTCAGTTCATTTTTCCAGAGTGATTGTGAGAGATGTTCAAGCTCAACGTCATTGAGTACACTTGGATGAAAATATGCACGAATGGTTTCCGGTCGGGGAAAGTCGTCTGTTAGATTGTTGGCAGCCTTGCAATTTTTTTGGCTTAAAACAGCCGATTTATTGGTCTCAAGTTCCTTGCGTAATTGGACTCTCCATTCACATAATGTTTCTTCTAATTCACAATCAGTTGTTTCAAATATCTTCAGTGCTTTCCCAAATTCTAGGAAGCGCAGTTGAGAAGCGGTTGTGATACCACAATCAGAGAGTCCCTGGAATGTCTGTATTATTTTTTAATGTTCTCAAATAAAAGAAGATAAAACATACAGGATCATAATCACCACCACTGAGCAAAGCAATGAAGACCAGTTCTTCCTGAGAAAATCCATGCTGTTTCAAAATGTCGGCTGAATATACTCTCACATACTCGCAATATGGAGAGTTGTTGACTGTGATACTGCGCAGAACTGTCTTGGTACCAAAAAGAAAGCAGTCAACATCGTCTGACAAGATCGCATTAATTATCCCCGCAGAGTTGAGCTGTGCCAGAGTTGCTTCTGCTTCGCCTGGGGCCTGTTGAACAATAATAATGATTTTTAAAACATAATTTATACCGACGCAGGAGTGACTTACTGTCAACAATTCAAACCCAAAAGACGACACTATGCCCCGAATACCGTTCAAGTAATAGCACTCATTTGTTCTCTCCCTTGTGCTTTTGGCCTTACTTCTCTTTTCACTACGTCTTTTTTTCGGTTGGTCAGGTCCATCAAAAACAAATAAAGGTGCAACAGGCATTGATAATAAACTATCAAACTATTAGACTCAATATCAAATAATCTATTTAAACTTACCGGCAACACCGATGAAAAATCAGCTCTATTTCAGCATTTTCTCCTGTTCCGGAAACTGCTTGAGCATGATAGGTCCAAAGGGATGCATCAATCCCAAGAATGTAAGGACGAAAACTGGCATTAAATGCTTGCTCTGATGTAAACTTGAATAAAGAAACACGGTCTTCTGCTGCAGGCAATAGCTAACTTTGGATTAGCATTTGTCGAAGAAATTGAGCAAATATAAAAAAAACCTTCCAAAGACCTTCAACACCCATTTCTTTCTCGAGAATTGACTGTAGGATTTATGGTAGGGGTTACAGAGACAAGAGAAAGGGGTAGGGTTAAATAGAATTCCCCTAAACATACTCATTTGAGGTTGAAGCCGGGTTTCAAGTTCACAATTGGGGAGTGGGAAGGTACTGATTTACATGGCCAGGCGAGGACGTCTGACCCCTGACAGAGGCTGGGTTCCTTTATCATCTGTAATTCACATATCGACTCAAAAAATATGAAGTTCATTTTCTGGTCACACTTCCCTATTATTTTGTGAGTTACCGCGGACGCATTGCATGGCTCTGACTAATATTATTGGACAGCAACGACCAATCAATGCGCTGGTATGGGCGCCTACCCGAGACCGTGGGTGATGACTTGGGTGATGACCCGCGTCACCTCAGGTTTTATACATTATCAGCACCTGCTAAACAGTCTAAACTCTCAAAGGGAAGTTGCAAACTACTTGTGGCTGTGGATGAGTGGTACTGATTGGACTACTTATGCGCCTTGCAGCTCGAGAAACAGTCAATGTGATGTGTCGAAATGTGAAAGGATGATCGATATTAATTGTTACTCCTTCGGCACATTGGCGTTCATGTTGATATTGGCGCTTGCCATTCGGCCCCATTTCCTCACCTTACAGCTTATTTTCCCCTCCGATATCACTGATACAAAAGATAATCTTCGACCTGTTTGAAGTCAACATATACATTAATTTCTCATGAAAAGACTATGGCAGATCTGTTTCAATCGCAAAAAGACAGTCTCAAATAAGGAATCCCAAGTCAATCCAGAGAGCGAGGGGTCGAGACAGGTGGGGATGAGATTACAGTATTATCACTTCGCATCATATTTACTTATTATCCATGACACAGCCGCAAAGTGCCGTTGTAGAAAATCCTGGTATTGACATCAATGAACTGGGGAGTTCTATGCAAGCCGCTTCTCAAGCTTTGAAAAGTACACACACTATTACTGGAAAACGTTTGGAACATGAGGATAAACCAGGTTATTACGATAGAGTTGGCCAGAGTGTCATACGGAGATTATCCATTTTTAACGACTTGGTCCAAAAATTCGCAGATGTAGGAGTTCGCCCCTGTATTACGCAACGATCTAACTCTCTCTCTATTAGGTACATCCTTATTCAAAAACAGCATGGTCAATTATATCCAGTGTCGTTACTGTAACACTATCATTTAATCAATCGATACCTGTGTGCTGATATCTTTTCTTCAGATAATCACTGATACACAAGAAATTGATCAAAATATATTGGATCTCTTCGAGACACTGGATTCAACTTACAAGTTCATAGAAGAGTCAACGGAAATTCAAAGTACCCCGTCCTACCAACAGATTCTATCCAGCCTCGCAAAACAAACTCAAGAATGTGCTTATTTTATCAGGGGCTATGCTAAAAGACAGAAATTTTGTACGGATATGTTGAAATTCTATGATATTCACTGTCCATTGATGAAGGTATACAGGGATTCGTGCCGGAATAAATATTATTGAACCTATCGAATTGCGTGTTCAGAGCTACCAAGATTCCTTTAAGAAACTTTTGGCTCAATTCCAAACGTGTTCGGCTTTACATACCGAAATCTCAGTCGGCCGTCTTCTTGAATTGAATAAATCAACGGGTGAGAACGGTTACATGTATTGTGAACGTTACATTCAATGTTAATCAGGTGAAAATCTGGACCTCAACGATCTCCCCTACGCCTCAGGTGCAGGGTTGCACACAGGGAAACAGTGTCTTCTCGGAACCCGTGTAGAAGTTTTAGACGAAATTGTCGATTGGATAAACAACGATGACAATGATTGTCCGAGACTATTCTGGCTGGTCGGTTCAGCGGGAACGGGGAAGTCTGCGATAGTGCATTCCATTGCTTCGAGGTTCGAATCAATCAAAAGATTGGGTTCATTCTTTTGCTTTGACAAAAATTCAGTCGAACGACGAGATAAGATTTTTTCTACTATAGCCCGAGACCTCGCCGACCTGGATCCGCAAATAAAACATGAACTGGCGAAAATCATTAAGGATGGAACTTCGCTACGACACACTACTGACTTACAACTGCAATGGGATAAATTTATATCTGGACCACTTCGCACTATATCCGAAGTCAGTACTGGTCCTATTTTGATCATTATCGATGCGTTGGATGAAAGCGGAGATCCGATTTCGCGTCGGGAGCTCTTAAAGATATTGGAAAAAGAAATATCATCTTTGCCTGTCAACATTCGTATCCTGATCACATCTCGCCCAGAGCAGGACATCCTTCTTACTTTTTACAAACCCCAATCACATATCCGATCCAAAACGATGAACAACATACCGGAGACGGAGACAAACCGCGATATCTTGACTTACTTCAAAACGACTTTAAAAGAAGAGTCTCTTGGAGATGCGCAGTTAAAGCGATTGGTTGATCTGTCTCAAGGACTCTTCCAGTGGGCATACCTTGCTTCGGAATTTCTAACAGGTCTGGGAAACGGTGCTGGATCGACCATTAGTGAGCGATACGATGACCTTATTAGCACCCAGCACATAGAATCTATCGAAGATCCGTTAGATGCTATGTATAATCAAATTCTCTCGTCTCTATTCAATTTGAAGGACCTTCGGGTGATGAGTCGGTTCCGCTCAGTCATTGGCAGTATCATGGCTGCTTCCGAACCCCTCTCACTAACTGCCTTAATCGCATTACGAGGAGAAAATGTATCATTATCTGGAAGAGAAATAGATATCAAAGTAGTGATCCAATATATGGGATCGCTGCTTAGTGGTATTGATGATCCCTCTTCACCCATTCGTCCCCTTCATCTCTCATTTCGTGAATACCTCCTTGACCACAACCGTAGTCGTGAGTTTTGTATCGATCCAACTCATTGTCACCGAGATTTTTCATTTGGCTGTCTTCATACAATGACGGAAGGATTACGATTTAACATCTGTGATATATCAAACTCTCATATACGTAATGTCGACGACAAAGGTCTCTCGGAAAGAATTTCATCTTCGATCTCTTCACAATTGTCCTACTCTTGTCGTTATTGGGCACGACACGTTTCTTCAACGGCCTTTGATCCTCTGGTAGCACAGATGGTTGAGAAATTCCTTGATCATGGATTTCTTCTATGGCTGGAAGTTTTAAGCTTGTTACGGGCAGTCAGTGAAGCTACCAAATCGATGTCGAGTCTTATCTCTTGGTGTTCCGTAAGTAATATCGTACCTTTTGTCTCAGTCTCAAACTCTTAATCATCTACTTTCAGGGCAAGGAATCTCACCAGACTCTTCGTGATTTCGTTGTTGATGGAAAACGATTTGTCCAATTATTTGGTGGTGCTGTTGCTGATTCTGCACCACACGTCTATCTTTCTGCTTTGCCTTTCTGCCCTCAAGAATCTATTATATACAAAAAATTCATCAATCAATTCCCGAACACTTTGCGGATCACATCCGAACCAATTCATGATTGGCCACTTGGCTGGCGCAGGATAGCTATGAGGAACCCTTGGTGCATGTCCTTCTCTCACGGAAGACAATATCTTGCTGTTGCCACTAAGTATGAGCATATCGTTAGAGTATTGGATCCTGAGACGTTGGCGACCTTATGGACTGCAGTGTCATCGAACAAATGGGATGATATACAGGCTGTTCAGTTTTCTACTGACGACAAATCTCTTGTGTTTGTTGCTAAGAATAACATTTACTCATTCGACATTCCAACGGGTTGTCTGACGATATCACACACCAATTTCTCATCTTACAGTCATGCAAAAATCTCACAGGATGCGAAATTCGTCGCCTTCGATTATGATCGTGACACAGAATTCAAGCTCACTGTTTGGAACTTGGGCACTAGAAAAGAAGTCATCAACATACATATGAAGGGCGAAAAAACTCTGTATTATGGCTTTTACTTTTCGAATATCGATAAAGGCTCTTTCATTGCATATCTTGGGATGGATATTGGGGTTCAAATCTGGGACCTTGAAACAGGTGCCCTCCTTCAATCATTCCCAATCGAACGACAGTTACTTGATTTCTCCGATGAACAAAATGCCTGGCCAAGGAAGCATTGGTTATCCATGTTGGCCCCGAACGGCAAACAAATTGTTTTCACCCGGGCCGTCCATAGTCGTTCATACATATGGAACTATCAAGATAATTCACTCATCACCGTCGAAGGTCAATGCCTTGGTATAACCCCTGATGGAGATACTGTAATCACACGTGTGGGTACCAGCATACTCCTGCGTGATAAGAACGGGTACGAATTGCGCTGTCCTACTACCAACATGACTTCTTCAAATGCACTTTCGAAGGATGGGAACAGATTGGCCATTTCTGATTATGGACACCTTGACATCTTTGACCTTGACGGGTGGCAAAGCTACGCTCGTCGTGATATTAGTAGTTCTAAATCAACCCCATCTTCCTTGTCATTCATAGACGTGTCTTCTGACGGGAAGTATTTTCTTGCCAATTCAGCGGAGTCTGGGTATTATGAAATTTGGGACGTCAGATTGGGACAGCCTATTCGAAAGTTTCCTGGCTCAGCAAAATCCCTTGAACGTTATGGACCCACATCGTCACGAGTTTTTTCCCCTATGAGCCGATACCTTGGTTACATATCTGATGAACATACTGTAAACTTGTACAACATCAGTTCTGGGATTATAACAGACTTTTCTTTTGGGGACAGGGGGGTCTGCGTGGAATCCATCGCGTTCTCCCAGGATGAAATGTGCATGGCAACCTTGGATCTATTCCAAGGAACGATACATACATGGAATATCGATTCATCTCAAATTATAGATACTTTAACCATCCCAAGTCATGTGCAACACCAAAGTCCTCCAAAATTCGAAGTATCGCCGACCCTACAATACTTTGCGTATGTCACTCTAGGCTGGAACGAGAATATTTCCTTGTTCAACCGTTCGCGACCAATTTCACTCGACTTTTTGATCGGTTCGTCAAATGGGGAAGATTTTATATTCAGTGCGAATGAAGAGAATATGATAATATCTCGTGGATTAAACATATTTCATTTCAATTTAATCACGAAGAAACATCAAGCAATTACGTTACAAAAGACCCCACAAATGGAGGACTCACTCCACAGAGTCATATATTTCACATCCAATTCTGACATTCGCCTGTTTGAAACGGTGGAAACGTATCGCAGGGAAACATGGTGTCATGTATGGGATGCCTCTTCTGGCCAACTTCTTCATTCTGTTTTCCTAGATTACCCAGATATCTCAATTAAAGGCTTTATACCCTTTTATCAATACTTGTTTACCTCCACAAGTTCATGCACACGTGTTCTGAGATTAGATCCAGAGGAAGACTGGATTTGCTTTTCTTCCAATGAACAGCATAGCCTTCGGTCTTTACCTCGCGGATCCTCTGCCAAACTTCGCTCAGACGGTTGGGTAATCACCCAGAACGATGAACTCTTATTTTGGGTACCGCAGGATTACCACGAGAGACTCCATACCCCGAGTTTGAAATATTTAGTTGGGGAGAAATCCACTGAACTTAATTTGAGTTCCTTTTCACATGGACAATCATGGACTTCCTGTATACACGGTAGCAATCCCAAACTCTAATTTTTTCCTGTACCGATTTCCAATAAGCTTGCACTTCTTTCAAAACCGAAGTTTACAAGAAAGGCATGAAGTACTTCCTCCTGGTGAATGGTCCACGAACATATCAACGAAAAAACCTTTATAAGATCCTGTAACACGCATTGCAAGTGTCGCTTCCTTTTTCAATTACAATTTATAACAAAAACAGAAAGTGAGGACTCGCCGCGCTTCAAAGAGATTATCCCCCTACTAGGGGGTAATCCTTTCAGTGCATGTGAGGGCCATGAGCGCGAGCTTGGAATCAAAGTTGTTGAGCCTGGTCTAAGTACATATTTTCGTTTTCATCTGGCCCCCTTTTTTTATTTACTTTACATATTTACAGGATTCAACGTCAATCCGGACTAACCTTCGAATACTGTTTGTACTTCGCTGACGTTGGGTATTACATTTAGTAATTGCCTTAGCTTTACCCCTGTTTTCCTCGAGCTTATCTATAAATGTGTCCTTCAATTAGTCCATGTCGCAATATCACTGCTAAATTTACGTAAGAGTATATAATGTCACCGAACTACCAAGGGAAACCAAATCTTACTACTTAGAACGATAAAGACGTTAGTGCTTTGTAGCCAGGACTTTAGCATCTACTTTGGCTACCAACACTTCGTCAAAATTGTAGTATGATAAGGACGATAAAATATTTTCTATCACTCAAGATCTCACCAAATTCAAGTTACTCAGAGGACTTCGAGATACAGGAACTCACCATCCTCCAAGGGCTATTCGGGAACTCATCGCGAATACTCGTTAGATAGTTTAAGACCGTCTAATGGCCTGCGTTGGGACTGCTTTGGATCGTCCGATCCAACCCGAAGCCTATTATTAGTTCTTCCGTTGCAATTTAGTTTTATCCCTCCTTAGAAATTGGAAGGTTAACCGATAGAAATGGATGTAGCCCCGCACTCAAAAATCTGATCATGATAATTGTGAAAGTTGACGAAGAAAATGACAAATGTGGTTCAAGCCGCTTGTCACTGTGACCAAACCACCATGCATCTCCCCTTCATCAAATGAACTGAATGAGATGCTTGTCAGTACACTGTTGATTCACATTACAGTCACCTTCGATTTTATTTCAAATCAACTCGATGAAGCACAACCTATGTGTCATGAAAGTTCTGCCGTAATGTGACAATGTGGATACGTGTTGACCATGTGAGCAGTGGCTAAATTGTATCCCCTGACATAATTTACCTTTACAGGCTGATTGATCGTGGTGCTGGCAATGGAAACCTTTGAAAACCGATATTTGGAGTAATCAGCTTCGAAATTCATTGTTGATCCACGAGTCACACTGACCAGAACTTGTCCTCACCTGATCACAAACATCGTGGCACCCCCCATGGGGCACAATATTCCCGATCCTTGTCGTCTCTCAACTCCAGTACATTTGTTGAAATCTTTTTACATGAAAAAGTGTTAAAAATATTCTACCAACTTGGCTTTTGATTAATCCCGAACGGGAAGGGTTCAAACCGATATGCCGGCGGCTCAATTTTCATGTTCGATGATGAATGAATTCAATTGCTTCGCTAAGTTCGGATGGCCAGGTCATTTATTCATTCTAGAAGCCATTACGCCTTTGGTCTGTGTATAAAAATGTCCCATGGGAGTGTCATTTAGTCAAACCCGTTCTTTCTCTTAACCAGTATGCGTCGTCGATCCGTTGTCCTTTCGTTCTGTTTGCTCGCTTTGATTGGTTCTGTGGTTGCAGACAACACCACAGCCACTTTATCTAACGGTCCTCCATCCAGTGCCCAACCTCTTACCTCTACACATCTGTCATTTTCTATTGAACAGGACCGTTGGCCTGGTATGTTTATTCATCTCCTCTTGGTGTATTTGGTTTCGGTATTAAGGATGCACAGATTGGGTCGGAACGACCGAACGCAATCAATTTACATTCAATGCTCTTACCAATTTGGAAAGTTTGACGGGTTCACCACCAAAAATTCGCGTTGGCGCGAATTCGGAAGACCATACTACGTGGTCTCCTACTGTGACGGTTAGTTTTTACGACGTAATGTCTCAACGGCTGTTTGCTCAATTCGTCGTTCCCACAAACAGATCAACGAAGATGAGTTTCCACCCCCAAGCTCCATTACACCATACCCCGAGGCAACCAAAATAACCGTTGGAGATGGATATTATCGTCTTGTCAAGTTCCTTCCTCGTGGAACTCAAATGACATGGGGTGTGAACCTTGGTGCCGATAATGCTACCAACGCAGTGAACATGGCCAAATCTATTCTGAGGGCTTTTGCAAGTCCTGAAGTCAAAGAGTCTGGTGTGGAGCTAAATTTGATTGAAGTTGGCTAGTCCTTTCAGGTTGATATTTTTTCATCTATGTTTGTGCTGACTTTCTTTTCGTTTACATCAATAGGAAATGAAGCTGATTTGTACGGCAACAACGGACTCCGAAACCCAGCCAACTGGACTGAAGCAGATTATGTCGCCGAGTAAGCAATGCTTAATTTTCTTGGCTTATGAAGTACAAAGTTCTAATTTCCTTCTTCCAGTTGGTCCGCCGTTGCAGGCGCAGTAGTAGAAGCAACAGGAATCCAAGGCGGAAGTGGTGTCGGTATTCAGGGTTGCGCCTTCGCAGGCCAAGGCTTTACACCAAGTGGAGTATTTAATTTGGGAATTCTCAGCACGACAGCCGGCAAAGTTATCAAACAGTACGTTGGTCCCCACTTCCTTCTTTTTTGATATCATAGTACTACGTTTAACGTGTGGTTTCTAGGATAAGTCAACACCGTTATTCCGGAGCATTTTGTTCAGGAGGAAACTTTGCTTTGGCTTCTTTCATGAGCAAGGATTCTGTGCGAAGCAACCTTACCGTTTTCTCATCAGATGTGGAAGCTACTATTCAGAAAGGCTTCCCGTATGTTCTTGGCGAAACGAACAGTATTGCTTGTCACGGTGCTCCGGGTGTGAGCAATACTGCCGGTGCCGCACTCTGGGACTTTCTTCCATGAAGGTTTGTTATCTTCGTTGAGATTGCTTCCCATCATAGTAATTAATAAACGATTGCATTGCAGGTATTGGTTTCAAATATAACTTTGTAGGGTTTTTGACTTTTATATACCAAGATGGCTGTTAATCTCGTCTTATAGATTCAACCTATATCCCTCAACCGCTCGACTGTCGATGGAACGCCGCTCAACCCTCCTCAACCAGCTCTAGTCCAACCAGCCTACTACGCAGCCATCCTAGTCAGTCACGCAATCGGCAAAACAGGAAGCGCACAAATATCAGAAATCGATATTTCCGAACCGAACGTTTCTGGATACGCCATCTACGAACACGGTACTCTCAAACGTGCCGTATTCATCAACCTCAACGCCTGGCTTACATCGTCTACTGGAACCCGACCTAGCGTGCATATTTCGTTCGCTGGTTTGAAAGGATCAAGTTCTGCAACTGTTAGCAGGTTAGCGATTAATCATGCGGATGATATTGCCAATTTGACATTTGCCGGACAATCTTATGAGACACCTGATGCTCTTGTTAGTGGTCAGCAAGTTGTTCAGAAAATTAAACTTTCGAACGGTGTCGATATTAGTTCGACAGGCGATTTTGATTAATTTTTGATTTGACTGAAGTGGTCTTTATACCTGGATATCGATGACGTTGTTGGACATCCAAACGTCAATGCTTTGATGTATATTATACCAAAAAGAAGTAATACAGAATTTGATAATAAACGAATGGGTTCATAAAACGACATAAGCCATAATGAGAGGTATTAAACAAGTGTATGGGAACGTGCGAATGAATGAGAAGAAATACTTGAATTACAGTCTAATTTTTTTTTTCACGCCAAGGTCCTAACAGAGAGTTACGAATTGTCCCCGGTCCTTGCCAAAAAACACACCACTGCTTATTGTGGAATTGCGTCTTCCACCCAAACCGGTACTTGGGAAACCCTCCACCACCTGCGCTTGCACTGGTACTTAAAGCTTGAGTTGGAGTAGGCAAACCTCCAGACGGTTTACTAAGAGGACTGGGAAGAGGAGAAGATCCAGTAAATTCACCATCGTCTTCCGGTACTCCTTCAAAAGCAGGATTATGCTGAGGAATACGTAAATGACCACCACCTTCTTCAGAGGGCTGGACTATATGAACATTTGGAATATGTAAGGAAATGGGTGATCGAGGTTGTGTTGATGTTGTCGTAGAGGTGGAGGAACCAGCGGTGGTGCTTCGACGTGATCTACGTGGTTGTGCCGATGTTAGTGATAATGAAGAATTCGCACTAGTTCCACTACCAGATGTAGTGCTTCTTCTAGATCTTTTGATGGTTTCGTGGTGGGCACTTCTAAAGGAGACAATAGATCTTGTCGCAATTCTTGCAGAGACGGAGGTCGCAAGTGATTTCGGGACTTGGATGATGCATTGTTGTTGCCTTGGGGACCTTCGGATTTTGTTATCGATGTAGATGTATGAGAACGACTTCCGGAACCTGAGTCCGACCGTGAAGCTGTCGAATTACGACGGACATACGCGACCGCGTCAAAATCAGCATGCAAGTCTGCATCATCTTCAACATCACACGGTACTCGAACAAAATCATCTGCCACGCGATGAGAATTGGTATCAAGTTCCGCCGCTTGAAACGCCCCGAATTCTTCTTCCTCTCGTACAGAAGAGGGTGATGACGGACCTCCGTTCATACCGCTGTCACCCCCACTTCCTTGAAAGCCTTCAAAATCAACAGTTCTTTCTACGTTAAGTAACGCCGAAGATAGTTTACGCTGTCTTCTCTTCTCTTTTCGTGCGAGCTTGTCTTTCTTTACTGTTATAGTAGAAGGAGCGACAGTCGTTACGTCTTCGTCAATTTGTTGGATTTGACTCTGGCTAGCATTGGTAGACAAGCAAGCGATCAAGTCATCCTCCACAGGAACAGGGTCAGAATCCAAAGTCGATGATGAAAGTCTCGATATTCTTCTTTGTTCATCGTCATTATCATTCTCGCCCAGATGAATGAAAGCCTTTCCAAACAAATCATATCCAAACAAGCGAATACTGCCTTTGTTCTTCCTCCGTCTCCTCCTTTGTCTTTTATAAATTTGTTGACGTCTAGCATCATCTCCAATACCCGAATGCAGAGAAAGAGCATCAGTATCCATTTCGCCATCACTAAACTCTGCGTTCCTGAGTAAACTCTCTAGTTCCTCCCGGCGAGATGATGAGATGTTGTTCCGTTGGCCGTTGTTGTCGTCATCATCTCCTCCTCCTCCGTCGGCTGTTTGGCGTGATTGAGGAAAGCATGGAAAACAAGTTGCAAAAGCTGCGCGGGCTGTATCACCCCAACTGAACGTGGCTATGAATCTGCGTTAAGGAAAAAAAGAGAGCGGAGGGAAAAGACCACACTGTTTATAGACACGTGAATATGGCACGGCAAATGGTTTATGCCGAATTCAGATACCGTGCAACCCCGTAGATCGTACGAATTTTTTGAAATTTTATTGCGAATTTAAATGAATACAATAAAGTATAATAAATACATAAATACAGTAGACAAAGCGGATGTTTATATACGTATTTATCGGTAGAAGTCTCTAATCTGTTTTTCTACTTCAGTTGGCGTCGCCTTAATATCTGTGAAAGGAGCCGAGTTAGTATCGGAAGCCGGTGTAGATATGATAAAAGTACGTTACATTTCTGAGGGTCTGGAAGAAATAGACAAAGATTTAGAAAAAACAACAACCGGTGATTGTTTAAAAGAACTTACTTTTACTAAACTCCTTATCTTTATGTTTCTCGGTGAACCTCAGTAAAAGTGGCAACACCAATCGTACCGCCTCATCTTGAAGCATAACCCGTCCATCAGGATCATCAGGCATAACTCTCGCAACCCGATGTCTTTCAGCAAGTTCCTCGAAAGCATCAAAGAACCGGCTCCATTTTTCCTTCATTTGCGCACTTCGCCCACTACCTACAAGACCACCGGATCGTTCTTTATCATCACCCAATGATTGTATAAGTGGTGAAAAGTTGGAGTCAAAATAAGCTGCTCTGGCTATACGGAAGTTTGAATTGATGATATTTAGGGTTTCCTTTGAAATAAGCGTGTCGATTGTTGATTCCGTGCTGTCTAGTAATCGCGAACGGAGAGATGAGATGTTGTTAAGGAGATATATCGAACCCATCTGAGGCTGGCGTCCTTTAGATAACGTGTTCAACGTGTTTATTAATGTGGTGACCACATCATCTAAGAGAATCACTGAATAAAGAAGATTGAAAATCACTGAAAAACCTACGGATATAGTGCTCTAGTAACACTCTGTCATTCTCTGCTGCGGTACTACCAACTTTGCCTCCTTTGCCAACACCTTCGCCCATTCTCCAATTTCCATCTCCCAAGGTAGCTAAAGAAGCAACAACGGCTTCCTCAACCAACGGTATTTGTTCCAGGAAGCTTATGGCCTTACAGTTAAAAGATTTAAGCATCAACCTTTCCCATAGACAAAAACCAAACACGTACTTTGGTAACTAATTCGGTAACCCCGGTCCCCAAAAGCTGTCCCTCTGCAGGTTTAACAGCAGCCAGTTTGATATCGGCCAAAAACTCCGGGAAACTCCGCAGACATATCGCACGTAAACTGTATAAGCCATCCCCAAGCTCATTCTCTCGTCGTCCAGAGGGTTTGTTAATGAGATCTGCCCAACGACCCTGTAATGCCATTAGAGAGGAATAGGCTGATAATGCCAGAAACGTGTATTTCGGAACGGCGCGTTTGATTAGGGAAATGAAGGTTGACATGATGGATTGGAAAAGAATAATTAAAGGTTGTAATAGGTCATCGAAAGTTTGATTGGTTATACTGGGTATTGGTGCCATACTTTGCAGCAATGAATATTCCGACTAAGACAACAAAAATTTTAGGTGTCATATATTGGAAGACGAAGCCTAAACAAACCTCCACGTAGCTTAAAAAGCCTTCAACCCAACGACCAAATTCTTTCCCACCTTCAATATTTTCCATTGTCTCAATCCTATCCATTACACGATGAGATTGCATGTCAATACACCTCCTACACCATTGTCCGCGCATTTCAGCATAACCCTTTTGTCCTTCTTTGAGAGTGGTCAATATAGCAGGAGCAGCGGGATGAGACGGATGTGTGGAAGGTACTGGTAACGACCGTAGTGCAGACACGAGCGGAGTCAAATTGCCTGATAAAGAATTCCCAAAAGGACGAGGAGAAATAACGGGTGATGAATCAGGTGAACCTGAAGAACCTTCAGCGACGAGCTTGGTGTAAAGTTGTGTCAGTTTCTTTGCTCCGGTCTCCACCAGACGGGCCTAAGATTGCACAAATGGTTAGAAAGACTATATAAGATGGAGGGAAAACGCACAGCGTCAGGTGGCATTCTGTTAGGAGCAAAAGCAAAGTTGGCATTTAGCCGATTCAAAGCATCCGTGTATAAAGATAATTTGGCAGGCTGAGGTCTAGTCATAAATGGTCAGTCGGCGGAATAGAACAATCTTCTGGGGCAGAGGACCTACCCACGCATGATCAAAGCTTCCTCCGAGGTAGCGTTCCCTTGACTCGTAACTACATGTTCCATACTTTTCAGCGTCCTATCGATATCTCGCAAGTCACTAAGTAACACATGTATAAACATATTGTAATTTTGAACATACTATCGGACACCTTCGTCAGGGATAGGGTTGATTTATGGAGGGGAAGTATAGTCTTCTCAAGCTTTACAAGTCTAGCATCAAATTCGTAAGAATACCTGAAATACCCTTAGATCAGTTATTGTCCACAAGTTACATTGTTGAAAACAAGTACCTGTCATTCGTTGCGAGATAAGTTTCGTCTTATTTAGATGCTGCTCTAGCTGAAACTTACATTGAGCGACCATTTAAGTTATAGAAAGGGTCAACTTACCAGCTCAATATCAGCAGCTTCGTCTTCCATTGAAAGGTATGTATAAAGGGTATAATTTGAAGATTCAGGATATAGAGTATAGAGTACAGGGGAAATACAGAGATGAGGCGATTACAAAAGGGTTTTACATAAGAGTCACATGAACTAATAGACTTCCTCGGACGCGTGTTGACGCGCCCCCTCAGCGTCCATCAGTTCACTTCTTTTTCAACTTGTGTGAATTTCTTTGTTACGAAATCGGTTCTGAATTTTTTTATGGTGCGTAAACTCAACCCGTCAATCTCGTTGGGACTGATGACTTCCCGCATCACACTTACACCATGAAGCTGGAAGTGTCACAGACCATCCTCCAATTACAACTTAATGGTGAACTTATCAAGAATCTGGTATTGAAATGGTCGAGAGTCCGGGAGGAAACTATAAAACGACAAGCACGGTATGAAAGGATATAGCAAAGAAACCGGTTCTAAGGGATGGAATGCACTATACGTTCGACGTATCTGTTTCAGAAACCACAATTGTGTGTATCTTTAAACTCATTATCTCTTTTTTATACCTAACTGTATCTCTCTTGGAAGTTCGGAATGTGGTCATTCCGCGTGCTAATGGTGGACGTGACCTACACACGATAACGAGGCTACTGTATCATATCAACCGATAAAGAAGAGTCTGATAATGAGCCCGACAACATCGTCTATCTAATCTGCCTTCACTTCTTTCACCTCTTTGATGATGCCAATCTGTCATCAACCATGAGACATTTACACACAACGTATTCCTCAGGCCTGGGTCAGACAATGTAATTCATCACTTTCTCTTTGATAAGAGATTAAATCCTTTAGAGGACACGCAAAAAGAACATAAAGATTTGTGAATTCCAGCTACACACCCTTCATCTGTATCGCCACTTGGGTAGACGATCGTCCGAGCCCCCTAACAAAATCTTTCTCATTCACTAGTATTTGCAATAAGTTCCCAAATAGTACTGCATTGCAGTAAGTTTGAATTCTAGTGTCTCAAAGCCCTCTTAATACCTTGATGAGCCGAATGAAGTCCTCAAAAGTTAGGTCGGGTCCTCGAGGCTCACGAGGCATTGTGGATGCCCAAAGATCTATAGTGATAAAAATTCTTTCTTAGTATTATCATACCGTAATGTCCATGAAGTATTAGTAGTCAACTCAGACAAATCCTGCCCTCAAAGAGCGGGGCACTTTATCTTACTAAACAAGATTTGATTTTGGCGATAATTGGTGACGATATATGCTCCCAAACTGGGCGCAAGTTGAGTGGTAGCGGTATTGGCTGGACCAGAAGGAAGAAGTCCCCAACAGAACAATTAATCCCATTTACGGCTTGAAGGCATGTTGCATCACCGGGACTAGCGCGCTCTAAAATTCGGTGAGAAGAATTAATCATTAATCGATTACCCCTTTATGCGTCTAGCCCGGTTCTTACCAAATCCCGTCACTTTCGGTCAAGGTGGTTTGTTCACGTGCACCCCGCTGTAGAAAACAGGTTATTGAGAATGTCCGGATCTACTGAATGATAGATGTCGGTGCTACATGTATGTCAACCTCGGCGGTGAGGTAGGGGAGAGAATGTGCCCCGAAACTCCAGGTTTAGTAAAGCGGAGTCTAGGAAGAAATGCTGTGTTTCAATTAGGTCTCAAACAAATCGGCTTGCGAACAGTGAATACGCATCTGTGGTATACCAAGCGAATTAGAGTTGTATAGCACAGGGACATACCGCACCTGTCTCTCAAGTGGCGACTCTATTAAAAATAAATATTATATAAAGACTTTGAAGGAAATGATAATGCTATCGCATTTTGTCGGGGTCGGAACTTTGACGCAAACCGCTGTAAACTTTTCACGGCAGGATCAGCACCGTCACTGGTGTTGGATGGCGCCGACGACGGAGACGCGTCGATGACGGGTCGTGATGATGAATGGAAGAGGTTCTGGGCTGCCTCAGGAGTCTGCAATGACCAATGAGCCAAGCTGAAGGCAGTCAGCTTCCTTGATCAATTTGCGTACTAGCGCACATAAATTTCTCATAAGAAATTATATAATCCACGTTCTACAATACAGACATCAAAGAGGACAAGTATTTAATATCAACAAAAGGTATATTACGCGAGTTGAGAGGGGGGCAATGCCGCGCGTAGACTTGAAGAATGGAGTCAGCTTATGGTTTAAAACAACGATTAAGGAAATATACATACATACTCAGCATTCAATACCTTCAGTTACTTCTTCTGCACTTTACTAGCCGGAGTAGGTGACGGTGGGTTAGTAGTTGGGCGAGCACTAGGTGGGACTCCTCGGTTTCTTATGGGAGATATGCCGCTGGATGTCACTACGATGGGTGTCGGGGTTTGTACATTTGTGGAAGAAGATATACGACATATGTATCCATAATCGTCTTCTCTTCGTCGGATTTCGTTATCTACGGCCTCTGAACGCTCTGGCGCAACCGACAGACTGTTTATGGCGTCCGAGATAATTCTTAGGACGTATTTATGCACCAAGTGGTATTCATAGGCATTGAAGGTGTATCCCAGCACTAAGACTTCCCGCCACCGTTTGAGCATGGGTCCCAAAGGGGAAAAGTACTTGGGAAAGTACTTTAATAGTTTCTCAAAAGATGCCTCTCCAGTTTTATTGTCAAAATAAACGGCTTTGTTGTCACCAATTGATGAATCGAAAGTTTCGAAAAGGTCGCGAACAAGTGTATAATGTTCTTTGGTGACTTCTTTTTGTCGGTGACCTCCACCGAATTCCCTCGTAAGGCATAGATAAACAATGATCCACCAGAAGGACTCTAGGTCATGTATAGCATCGTGAATAATGTCCACCTTCTTTATTAATAACTGATGACTGATGAATGGAATTGTCCCCTAAAAAGTATGTAAGTACTTAGATAGATCGTAGTATTTTATGTAATACCGTGCGCTCAATAACACTGGGTACATGGGATTCGTAATCTGGTACTTCTCCCTGCAAGTTGTTTAGAGTTCATGAAAAATCGGAAGAACGTTCCTATCATACCACATCTTCCCATCCAAAGTCTTCGGGAGACAAGTCACCATCCAAGTTTGCTTTGAAAATGTTTGTTACTCCTGCTTTTTGACAGTAATACGCCGCCTCGGCCTGTATTGGGTAAAACCTCAAAGCTGCAAGTTCTAGCTTTCCCGGATCATTGTTTTTTTTGATAATCCCCACACCATTTGGTCCAACGGCTTTTGGGGTTGTTTTTCGAGAAGCATGTTTCGCGTGATCCAAATCAATGAGTCTACCACGAGTACGAGTAACCAACTCCCCAAGAGGAAGATTACGATCCGGTGATGCAGGTTGAATAATGATGTTTCCAGCACTAACGTCCCTGTGCAGAACACCACATTTATACATAATTTGATGATCTACTTGTTGAATTAAACCTCATTACAATTTGATACGAATAAAAACTGAACCTTCAATTGCTCCCTGAATCACCGTAAGCAACTCTCGCAAGTCCTTAAAGAATTTGATCGGCCATCCCCAAATCGTGAGTACAATTCGCGTTTGAACCCTATCCGTAACACAAGAAAGGTCCTCCGCAAAGTACTTATGATCGTCTGAGAAGGCCGAGTAGTCGAAAGCCATAAATGCCATTGTCTCTTTCATTTCTTTAATTTGTTTTTTGTCGGCGAGATGCTCGGTCTTTCCAGCTCTCGCTTTTTGTTTTGAGAATTTTTTAACGCTATTGTTCATCCGAGCACCGGCATCGAAATCGGCATGCTTTTCAAGACTCTGACGAATGAAACCAAATGTCGAAACCTCTTCTGAAGGACCGCTATTGGCTTCTAGACCATGACTGGCTTTAACGACAGAGGCAGCGAGTATACGCCCTCGAAACTCTGGAATTAGATCATAGAAATACGCTTCATGGGGCTGGTTGTTCTGTGTCTTTGAAACTGGTTGCCAACTCGTTTTAATGACCAGAGGAGACTATTAATTGTATAGTTAGTAGTAGAAAATCTACGATATGGTGCACACTCACTCTTCTTTCCTTGTTTTCATCTTTTTCGAGATACCCTTGGTGAATTTGAACAGCGCGACCGTTCATTCCCTCCGCAGTTCGAATTAAAAGCGGCCGACGAGCAAGAATGATGTTGTGTTTCTGAACTTTATTGGAGCTTCGATCATCGATAAGTGTTAATAACCATTGAGTGTTTGATATATCTTGTTCGGTTTTCGAAGTAGTGTTTAGACCGGTTTTCAAAAGAGCCCGAACTTGATACGACGGTTGGAAAATATGATGGGCATCATTGTATAGCTTAAGGGTAGGATCCCATCCGATCCTATAACTTGGAAGGAGAGTGATGGCGCTAATCATACTGACGAAAGCTTCCGGATCCTACAACAGTTATTAGTGATAACGCACGAATGTGATGAATGAACTAACTTTATGAATATCGTACGGTTTAGACATTCCCATTCCTCCAGACCTATCACATAACCACATAGATATGTTGTTAAATGAGATAGTAATGCCTAAGACGAATCGCCGATCCAGCTGTTGTCGGAAAATTTGTCTCACATAATTGCATAGTTGAGGGAATGCTCCTAGATAGAGTTGGTCCCCGTCTTGCCGCTTGACTTCAACTACCGCAATCATTTGACGCCACCAGATCTTGGCATCCTATAATGTGGAGAGAAGTTCAAGAATGAAATGGGACAGAAAAAGGAAAACAGGTTCTTACATTTACCTGTTTCTTTTTTTTTAAAAAAAATTAAGCTGATGAAACGATGAAAGAAAAGGGGACAGACCTCTGAATTGGACTCAAATAAAGTTTCTTGGATTTTACGAGACGTGAATGAATCAATGGCTTCCTTCACCACTCTTTCGTTTGATACAAAAGCACAGTCCGGACGTATCTCTGCTACAAAGTCCGCGTTCGCGTTAGGGATCTGGGAATGGCAATCGATCCATCTACCGAAAGCCCTATCAACAGCGGCGCCAGAAAGTTTAGAAGCCTTATCGTTGATGTTGTTAGCCAATTCCACAAATTTAGGATAGAATTGATCTTCTTTTCCGGTTTTAGGGAACTCCTTCCACTGTTTCTCGTTCTTATCGTAGAACTCGTCCATTATGGCCTTGACCACCTTCTTGACTGGGGTAATGTGGTTAATTAAGATACATTCGAGAAATACATCCTGGGGTATTAAAACGATATTCCTGTTTATGTCTTTCTTCACGGCCGCCATGACTTTGTCTGCAGCGGTAGGTTCTGCAGTCGCGCTAACGGAGGTGGAACTTGCTCGATGAGGTGTATCAAGTTGACTTGACATGATGTACTGACGAAAAAAAACTCACAAAATTTTTGGTGGCTTTTATAAAAAAAAAAACTGGCTTATAATCCCATAACAAAATCCAGACCAAGAACGCAGCCACCAGTGAGTGTGATGATGCGCGATGCGCGTTGCGTATGTAACGCGTGTTAAATGATTTGTAATTGGCGGTACTGCAGGGCCGTCGAAACTTTTCGGATTATCTTTTCTTTTGTTCTTCGAAATGACTACACAAAACTCTTTATAAAAATACTATTATATTAAATTTCGGTGATATGGACCAAGTGTTAGACAATAAGTTTCCTACCCGATTCGGAATATTATCAGAAGTAGACTATATAAGCCCAGGTTAACGTTCGGAACAACATTCCACGTTCGACTTTTGTTTTTGTAGATAAAAAGAAAGGGGGGATTTCGAATAAAACAAAACCTCATGTTTGAGGTGCGTTTTGAGGTTTTCTTTATCATTTCTATCTGTGGGATCTTCGAACTCAATGGAATTCCTAATAGAAGATTCATACCCATATTAATCCACGTTCAATGAGAAAAAATACAGGGAAGATTTTCGGATAAAGTAAAACCCCATGAAATTGAGGAGTGTCTCGGAAATTTTATTATCTTTATCTGTCGAAATTTTCCTGTTGAAGAAAGGTTCTTTTGGTATACCGAACTTGTTGCGATTGGAATGACCCTGAGGGTGCTCAGTGGTTATTCTATTAATTCGCTCGAATGGAAATGTGGCCGCGCACTTGTTCGCCAGGGATGACCATTATAAGATCCTAAATAAACTTTTTTTACGCATGGTACCGGTACCTCTTGTCACTATACGAATTCAGAGAACAATTATTTGAGAGTCAAGCTCTGTTGAACAATCAACGCGACACCCCTTGCAGTGTTAGGAAAAGAGTTATTACGTCTGAATCTCTGGAGCATCCGTGGCTACTCCGAAAAATTATAGTTTTCCTTTTCCTTTCCTATTTGTAAAAGATCCGTATGGTCAATAAGCTCAAATGAATGTCTCAAAAGAACAACCCGCCTGTCTATTAAAAAGAATTATAAACGCGTTTGATTCTATTGTTGCGAGCAGTATCCCATGCTCTCTTCCAATGAGTACCATAATAGCAGTCTTCAAGCTTCAAGAATCAAAACTAACCTTGTAGATCCTTTGGTAGACCCCAGCCGGATGGTTGGTAGTTATCTAGAACGATGAACTTTCATCTTGAGTACCACAACATTATCACAAAATACCAATACTTCATCTTTCCGTGGTAATATTGTCAATGGGAAGGAAACCCATCAACCTTGATTTAAGTTCTTTTTCACATAAAAAGTTCTGAACATCCTGTATAGCAGCAATTTCAACTCCAGATATATACCCAAAGTTTCATTACATGAGCTTAGATTTGCAAAAAGGAAAGCACCGAAACAATTATTCAAGTCGGCAGCAGCACGTCGGAACCTTTACAGAATCAAACCCCGACAGCTTTCGTGCCGCGGTGCTTGTTTATCACATTTATCCTTGACATTACTTATCTTCAAGCCTACTATGTATTATGTAGTTTCGATGCAGAGTGAAGCCCTACATGTTGCATAATTTTTCCTAGTGGTGGACGACGGTTCTACATAACGGGCTACAACTGATCACGCGTCACGATCTCTCGTCAACATGCATGCACATTTTCTCAGAAATCGCAGATTCATGTGGCCATGAAATATTACTTGCCTTGAAACTCGCAGCGATGATGAAACCCCACTGAGTTGAACACGGTGTTAGACTCTTAGAGCCGTGGCAGGGCGGCTCTCTGAATGGTATGTTTTAATACTCCATTATCGAAGATTTAACATCTCAAGGTATGTAACCCCAACCCCCAAGACCCCGTACTTATACAATCATTAGACTCAAGGTAATTATTCCCTTTCTGGTTGCATGCAATATGTCACTGACAGAATGCTATGGAAATATGCCATACTGTTTAATACCACTTGGCTCACCCTCTACGAACATGTTTAAAATATATTCACAGGTGACCGTGAACGTTCTTCTCCCCGCAAAAACCCTTAGAAGCATTTGCGACGTAAACATTAAAGCGCACAGTTTGCTGATGGGATTGCTGCTAGGAGAGAACAACTAGATTCAAAATTTGGACAATTACACGCTAGACATTACCCTGTTTCAGTCCGAACGTTGACAGGTCCAGATCCTTGATGGTCCTCTTGTTGGATTCCTGTTTGTCCCACACCGTCTGTTAATTTATGTAGTCGGATATAATAAGTATATACAGATGCTTCCTTGTTCGCTTTGTTATCCTTTTCCCCCAAAAGTTTTACCAGCTCATTCCTTACTTCTTACGCGATTCCAAACATGAACGTCTACATTTGCATTCGATGGATCCTTCATTGTAAGGAAAAGGCTCACTCACTCACGCACACATCTAATTCCTCTTAATGTAGCTTTACTGTTTCTCGTCAACTCCTTTTCTCTAACTGTCGCTTCCTTGACTGTTGCAACCTTGAAAGGACAGGGTCACAAAGGTCCGTTCAAATTTGAATTCCTTTTTCCACCCTTGTCGACGCTAAGACTTCCGTTAGCTACCGCTGGACCGGTGCTCATCATACTCGGTTTTATCTTCTATGCATTTGTGACGATATGGTAATACCCAAGTTTACTTTTTAGAAAAAGGATCTGACCTTGTTTGTAGCATATGGTCTGAGACATACATACCCCGTTCTAGACTTTCTAGAAATAGGACTGAAGCTATTATTCTGCCGTGTCTTTTTGTATTTCAAATAAGTAAGATATTGTTATTTCATCATTCATTCCCATGTCTGACTTTTATTTCTCCCAAAGTTGGTGCGATTGTGGCAACCGTCAACGCTTCGAAAGGAAGGTGTCATGGACAGGGTAGGTCGCTATAAAACCATTTTTATTAGTGCATGTTACGTTGATTGATTCTACCTTAGCCTCTTGCGTTGCGTTGTTGATCTTATCTTGGATGTCTGCTTTAACGTGTAAGCGTATACATGCTTATGACTTTGTGCTCCTCATATGGACTTACTCCTCCTTCAACTTTAGTGTTGGTCTATTACTTCATTGTAATGACTGTTACGTTATACCACTTTGTATCTAACGAAAACATATGGGACGAGTCACCTCTCGGCTATAATTGGTTTCCATTCCCTCCTTCAGAATCTGTGTTGCCGGCTGTGCCCCCGAAGGATACGGATACGAATATGACTCCCAACCTTCCCATGGACACTAATCGCCCTCCCTCTGTCGACATCGACATTAAAATTGCATCTATCGAACCTCCACCCCCAAGATCGCAGAATGGTCATCGACGCAAGGTTTCGTCCTGGAAGCCTGCGCCTCTTGACGCCGGTAGCAAAGCAACGACAAGTGCTGCTTCAGGTTCACAACTTAGACTCCCTTCAGATATGACAAGCAGCCCTTTGGACTCAACCGAAGCTCTTGAAGATATTCAACCTTCTCGGCTGCCGGAGCCTGAGATTACTCCTAAATTTTCTTTGAATGGATATATTGCGAGAATGTCTTTTGGGGGACCAGAATGGGCAAAAAAATTACGGCCGAAGAAACCGGGAGTGGATTTACCTTTCCCCGTGTCTTCGACGAATGCGGTCAAACGCTATCCCATCAAGGTTCGCGAACCACCTGGCGTGCCAGAACGCCTGGATGCACCAGTCCCGCCCAACTTTTTCACAGAGTAAGACTTACTGTTACAACCAAGCCTGGATTCGAACCGGGGCCCTTCCCCGATCTAGCGGGAGGCTACCATTGCACCATTGCTCGGTTGAATCCATGGCTGTCCCTTCTGTCATACCCGGACCCGCTCGTCCTCTTCTTTAATCGATCTTTTTGTTTGGTTTTCTATCATTCGCACAGTCATCAAAAATGCATAAGTATAATTGATGTAAAAGTTATTATATAATGTTGTATGTGATTGTCTGTATAGCGAATAGTTACCCGTTAATACAATATCCTCCACAAAGCATCATATGTAAGCTTTTGCGAGTGAACATATCACTTAGCGTCAGTCCCTAGGACTCGATGGTAGTTTCAGCACATCCGGGTCATTTAATCCCCCTGACAAAAATAATTGAGTAATCGATCGGAAAGCTTGTTATCCTCACTTATTTAAGATGCGGGAATTCAACCAATCCTTAAAAGCATTGACGAACTTTACGAGCCGTGGGTCTTTCCAGGGTTTCAGAAAAATAGCGCGAATATCTTGCAGATGACAGTAGGTAAACGCGTAAGCGTTCTAAATACAAACTCAGTCTACTTAAATACGAATGCTCGGTTTTCTCCGAGCTCACCAAACACTGACAAGCATGCATACGGAAGACATCTAAGGTTTGATCGACGACCCACGCAAAAGCCCTAAAACAAGCCAGCGTTTTTACAGGTCAAAAAGAAAAAGAATTGGTATACTGACTTAGACAATTGGTGAGTGCCAGGCGGGAACAATGAGGTTTTACATAAGACCCTGAATCGATCAGCGTAACTGATGCGACTTGACTAGTTCTCTCTGCACTCTCACTTTCTATTCAGTTCGCCATTAAATATGATTGTCCATGAGGAAAAGAACTCAGATCAAATTTCGATGCCCTTCTTTCCAACGATATATTTCAGTCCGAGGATGTGAAGCGTCTGGAGACTGGCGGTAGCTTCTTGGCGCCCAGAATAATAGTTCATTGTTTTGGGTAATTACCCAACCATCTGCGGAAAATTCGAGAGGTAAACCTTTGAGGTTATGTTAATCGTTGGAGGAAAAGGAAATTCGGGGCCCGAAATTTTCAGGCATCTCCTTCGAGGTCCAGTGTAAAGATACGTCCATATAAATTCGTTAGGGAAAACAAGTACTTACAGCCTTTGATTGGCTCATGATCATGATGAGCAGTGAGCTGAGAAGTCAGTTTTATAAAACCCACTTTATGGTTTATATTTCTGAATTAGAGAAAATAAATCCGTTATAGTTGAGGAATCTGAAGATATAGGCCCATATGAGTTCTCTGCTTATGAACACCTCTCGTGTCGCCCTCCAGCCTTCAGTTTTGAGTCTACACATTGTATGCATCTGCTCGATAGATTCAAACATTTTAAACAGCAAGAAGTCGGGAACCATTACTGTCTAGTCTCCGATCTCGTGGGCGGGAACGTCAAAATAATAATTCAAAAAAATTGGCCACACATTCCTTTTAAGTTAGTTAAACGGATCCTTCTACACGTATTGCGTGGTATCGCACATATGCACAGTTGTGGTATAGTGCATACAGACATAAATCCGAATAATATCCTCTTCGATGCCGGCCGTTTGGACATAGATAACATCGTTCGAAACCCTTATCCCCGTAGTCTATCTAGAGGATGTCGTGAACGCAACGCACTTTGTTTCTAATTTCGTGAATGATAAGCTATTCACACTTATTTATTGTAGTAAATGATCATTTACTAAACATATTTAGCCCAGTTATTTCGAACCTAGGTGACGCTAATAAATTCGCTGATGAAGATTATCGCCCTCCAGAGATAATTCTCCAAAACTCTTGGAATGAAAAGGTCGACATATGGGCGTTCGGGTGCCTTGTAAGTTGAGCTCCCATAACTGTTTTTTTTGCTAATCTCAAAATCTAATAGATCTTTCAAACTCGCAAGACAGTACAGATATCAGGATGTTGTAGTTGAAGCAGATGCATTCATCGCCTCCAAGAAGTTGATGTTTTCTCCAAGTATTTACAGAGGATTGAAACAGAGCCAGTGCTTTTTGTTCTGAAAATTTGAAAATATCTTTCTTTGTTGTTGTCGTTTGGCAATATTAATTTTAGAACCCCCCTACAGAACGGCCCTTCCGTGATTTTTAAGTATTAGCTCTTCCGCCGGCTGGATAGTAAGTAATAAGTCGACATTTAAAATGTTACGCGAGAATGTTTTAAGAAGTTGGATGGACGCAATATACTGAGACGGTTATCTTGTGGTGATCTTGATAGGGGGGTTTACTAGTCTTATTAGGTAGCGCAATTTCGCCGTTTTCGCGTGGCACCACCCAAGCATCTATCTCTTTGCATATTCTCGTTTTTTATGGTCAGATCGATCGGCGGCTTTTTAAGTATCATTTAAATATTTATTTGTAATTGACGGAATACTTATGTTCACATAGGGTGTGTGTAGCATCTCCAACGAAGTTAGTTCACCAACTTAGACCAAGGTCATCCAGTCCGGATTTCATTCAACACACTGTAATACATCTGCATTTGGAAACATCAATTCGCAAGACATAGCATCCACTATGCGCAGAATAGCTGGATTTGATGACCCCTTTCTCCACAATTACCCAATCACTACGCTCCGCAATGGTGCGCTCTCAACATCTTTATATGATGGCACAACACTTTGGTGTTCGCAGCACTCATTATCTCTGACTGTAAATATATACTATTTATTTAAATTTGATGTTGGGTGTTATAATAAAGAATGAAGAGCTGAAACGAGTAAGTATGAGTATGTCTGCTGCGATACTGTTTATACTAAGAAATTGAAATTTGCAGTGTCCACCCAGGCCCTACGTTCAGTGCATACCGACGACTCGCAGTAGACATAACGGTAGGGACTTCATCCGTTTGTCCGTTTGTGAATACGCGGGACTTGATGATGGCTGAGGGTTATGAATATGTATATTACCAGATTATTGGGTTTATATATGATTATTGTCATTTTTTGAACTGAAATGATGATATATAGACGATGGGTGATGCTGAATAGCTTTGTGTTGTATTATTATAATCAATTTTTACAAATATCCTTCATCCCGATTTATGTAACCAGTACTGATTACTGATAATACGCATCTAAGGCTGTCCATAAAAATATGACAACATAGGTTGAATGTGTGATACAGTCAAGTTAAACAGCGGGTGAGCGGCGTTCTGAATATACAAAGTAAGGAGATGTAAATAATATATATTATGGTTTAACTTACAACCCGGTTTATACTACCACCTTTAATCCGGGACAACGATTCTTGCTCCTTCCACCAATAGACTTCGGTAAACACTCGCCTTCGGCGAGCATCACGGGCATCAGTCGTTTCGGACGGATCAAGATAAAGGGAATCATCTTTAGATGAGAAGATAGGTAATATTCTCTTTCTTTTAAAAGAATTAAATTCTCACCTAGCTGTGGTGTTCAATAGCGTTCAGACGGAACAGGACGAACACGATGTTGAGCGATAGAAAGGCCAGCAAGGTTGTACAAGGTATGATACGCATCTGGAGATCTGAAGGCAGATTAGGAGACATGTTATAGTTATAAATTCATACACCAAACGTACTTTTGTGGCTTATCTCGTAGTCCTCCTGATGGCGCTTGTGCTAGGTAAATGATATAATCCTGGAGTGCTTCTGAAACTATTTAATGAATAAAAAGAAAGAATGTTGAGGGGATGAGAACAGACGTGAATTAAATAATTCTTCTAAAAACATGTGGACATCATTAGCCCGATGGTTCCCGTAAAATGGAAAGTATGGGCACTACTCAGATTCGTCATCATGAACCGCGTCATCGGCGCTGTCTAGATGTTTCGGTACCGAATCAATTTGTATTCCAAGTGCTGGAAGGAGCGCAAAGCATCCTCCAACCCACCACGAATAACATCCATCTACCAACTTATTCGTCCGTCCTCTAAAGCCACCCATATTAGCACCTCCGCCTCATAACTTATCAGCTAATTATAACGCGCGGCACTGAGCAGACCATTTACCTTGCAGTTTTGTCAGCCACCGAATTGTTTTCTTTACATCAATACTAGGCGTTGAGGTTCCTTCCCAGAACGGCTTCAAGAACACCCAACTAGCTAAGGCGCATGACGTATAACCACCGTGGGCTTCACCTAACGAAGGTCTTAGAAAAGAGTGTAATTAGCCTCCCATAAAACGTGCGTAGCTCGCGCAAGAGAATCCACCCTCGTAAGTTTGGCATGAACGTACAAAGTCTGGAACACCTTCCACGAGTGTTGGCGTGAGTATGTTGAGCATTGTCGATACAGCGAGAAGGCAGTATGTTCCTCTTTTGTAGCTATTGTAGTTAGATAAAGAATGGTTATTAGTGACGAATACGTACCGGATGCCCACTTCACCATCCCGCATGACATGAAACGAACCGTCTGGCTGCTTCAGAGAGAGGAAGAAGTTATAGAGACCTTTACTGGTAATCAATTATTTTGAATCTATGAAGAGTTTTTAAGAGTAAAGTACCGGTTGATTTCGTCCCAACCTCCACCTTTCCCTGGTCGTCCGACGATGGCTAATGTACATACAGCAGCATAAGTTGGCAGGATATGAGGTGCCTGTTTCGGACCACCACCGAACCCTCCGTCAGGATGTTGCATTGCCAGTATCGTATTTATCACTCTGATGCAAAAAAAGACACATTAACGAGAAAATTTTAATCTTGAAATGCCTACGTACCTTTGCTTATTACCAGGATCAAGCAGAACGCCTAAAAGACTAAACGACAGCAAAATCCAAAACGTTAACCACGGCTGACTGGCATCCTGAACAACACATCGCTTATTAAGTCCTTCCAACAACAATTTAGCCAGATAATTGAGATGTTCGTTCCGTTTCAGGACTGATATCTTTGAAGGGTCGGAAGGTAAAGCCTCTAAGAAAGAACCTTCGACTAGCCATTGTTCCAGCGATGTTTCCGTTCGATATCCATCTTCAATTACACGCTGTTCACTAAGTAAATTGGCATTCATGATGGTGAATGATTAAGATTTTTTTCGAAATAATAGATGGTGCGCATTGCCAATTTCGGATGCAACAATGCTTTGATCTGTTACTATCATTTTTGTCACACCACCCCACGATTTTTAGCGGAAGCAAAGACCCGGAGATATTTGTAGTACATACTTCAATGTTTTCGTTTCATGATATATGAGATAAGTATTGATGGATAGGTATAAATTCTTCGATGCGATATTCTGGATATTCCAGTCTTCCAGAAAAGAAGAGTAAAGGAGTTGGCCCGAAAATGCATCCCAGATGTTGTATCCCGAATAATTAGCGATCTCGATCAGCACAGCATCAGAATTAGACTTGAAGTGTGTACGACGTATTAGGTTATGTCCCGACCTGGTTCCTTCGTAACGGAACTGCTCGATTCGGAATCAAATAGAAAATGAAATATTGTTAAACTACAAGATATTGGAATACGTTCCCCATTCAAATAGAACGAAAAATCTTCTGAGTTCCAGTTACAAACGGTCAAAAAGTTAACGGGTATCGGTCCCATACGACTGATCAAAGACAATCCATCCTCGTTCGAGTAAATACCCAAAACCTGGGGCAGGGCGTGACCTTTGGGATGGTTATGGTATGTCGCCGAAATCGGTTTATTAACCCTTAATAAACCAAAAAACGTTAGTAAGCGCAAACGCAGTTTATTAACTGTTCAAAGTCCGGATAATTTCCGACATGAGTTTATTAACCAGTTTGTATATTTATAAAAGGTCTGCCTCATTACTTTTCTTCTCTTTTTTTTTAATTTCAAACATTTCAATTTTTTCACAGAAGATAAAAGTAGTTTTAAAGAACATAATTATATTTTTGTGATTGATATCAAGTATTTACATGAATTATGGTACTTTTAAAAGTAAATATTTTTAACTAATTATCTAATATAAATTTGTACTTATGGAAATGGACTTAGGAATAAGTAAATCTAACTTGTCGTCACTCAACTTCAACTTTGGCACTCAAGTACGCACTTACGAATTGGGGCCCTCGCCCACGAAGAGCAACCGACTCTTGAGTTTATATAGAAATGAACAGCGCGCACAGACCTTTTCCTCTTTGTGGTAATCACTTGAACGATCAAAAACTGGCAGTTAACCGATGAATTGACTCTAGAGCAAATGGCGAGTAGAACTCATTACCGCCCATCAGTAGATCAAAATAAGGTGATTAAGGTAATTATTAAAGCAAAACTAGAGCATCGGAAGGTTTATAAAGCTTTGGAGGTTAATTAACCAATTTCGATTTTTGCGACATATCTACTATTCGAGAAGAAGAAAAAATTAAGTCTTGTATGTCAGTTTTTTCATAGTCATCCAAGAGAAAGTCTCGAGTGATTTCAGAATAAATGTCATATACTGTCATAATTTGTCCAGCAATGACATATCCGAAATACCGATTCTGAGGGAAAAGAATTAGTAACATTTGGGTTTCAAATGGAGCTAGTTTCCGAACCGGCTGTTCTAATTTAACATCCCAAATTTCGCAATGGCCTTCTTCAGATGCAGCGAGAAAAACTTTCCGTCGGATGAGACATTCTCAAATTGCAGCCTATTTGGGGACTCGCTGGGTTGGCGGATAGTAGCGTTCTGCCATCCATCAAGTTCCCAAATACTGAGGTGGCCTCTGTCGCAAGTGGCCAGCTGTTTCCCGTCCTTCGAGAATGCGGTACAGAAAGTATATATCATCAATGGATAGTGATCCAAATGAGTGAATCGTTTTTTGAAACCGCACACGTACAAGAAGAGAACAGAAACAGCCTGAGCTGACGTATGGAATATCAGATTTCTAACCAAGGCCGTTTTGTAAGCAATCAACTCAATACATAAATAGAGGAGAGTGTGAGATATAGTGGGAATCGTTCTTCCAAAGTACGTGATATTACGAAATTTTAAAAAGTTTTTTTGTTCATGGACCATTAATCAGAAGTATTTCATGCCTTTCTTTTAGACTTAGGTTTTGGGGGAAGTGCAAGCTTATCGGAAACAGGTACCGAAAGAATTTAGAGATCGAGATTACTACTCTGTATACAGGAAGTCCATGATTGACCATGTGAAAAGGAACTCAAATCAAGTTCGGTGGCTTTCTTTCCAATCATATATTTCAGCCTCGGAATATGGAGTCTGTGGTGGTAATCCTGTGGTACCCAGAATAAGAGTTCACCGTTTTGGGTGATGACCCAACCGTCCGAGCGAAATGTGACAGAGGACTTGCGGGGTAAAGTCCAAAGGCTATGCTGTTCGTTGGAAGAAAAGCGAATCCAGTCTTCCTCAAAATCTAGTCTCAGAACACGTGTGCATGAACTTGTGAAGGTAAACAAGTATTGAAGAGAAGGTATAAAGTTTCCAAATTCGTACTCGGGGTAATCCAGAGAAACAGAATGAAGAAGTTGGCCAGAAGAGGCATCCCATATATGACATCCCAGTCTTACGTTATTTCCCACCCAATAAGAGCCACCTTCAAATAGGCGGACGTCAGAATCAGACGTGAGATATATGAATCTCCGGCGCAGGCTCACGCTTGTAGGAATCCCTTCAAGTTGTAATGTAATGGCTCGATGTTTCTCCATGGTTAAATTGACATGAAATATCTTTTTTTCACGGGATATTATTATATATTCTTCATCCGCACTGAACATAAAATCTTCATCCGCACTGAGTATACGATCTTCCGTATTCGACGAACCGGTCAAAAAGTCGAGTGGAATTGGTCGCATACGAGTGAACAAGGAGATATTCTTGTTGCGAGCGTCAGCATAAGCAAAGTATCGTAGGGTCGGCGATACTTTGAATCTTGGAGGATTTTGGGGTTTCGGACTTGGGATGGTTAAAGTATCTACAATTTGGGATGAATCAATATTCCACGTATGTATTGTTCCTTGGGATAGATCTAAGGTTGCCATGAACAGTTCATCCTGGGAGAACGCAATGGATTCCACGTCAACCTTTCTGTCTCCAAAAGGAAAGTCTTTCGTAATTCCAGAATCGATGTTGTACAAGTTCACAATATGTTCGTCGGAAACATAACCAAGGTACCGGCTCGTAGGGGAAAAAGTTCGTGAGGATGTGGGTTTATAAGATTCAAGAGATTTTGCGGAGCCAGGAAACTTTTGAATAGGCTGCCCCAATCTGACGTCCCAAATTTCATAATAACCGGATTCCGCTGATTTGGCAAGAAAATATTTCCCGTCAGAAGACACGTCTATGAATGACGAGAAAGATGAGGCTGATTTAGAACTATGAATATCACGACGAGCGTGGCTTTGCCATCCGTCAAGGTCCAAGATATCCAGGTGTTCAGGATCGGAAATGGCCAATCGGTTCCCATCCTTCGAAAGTTCATTTGAGATCGCGTAATTGGTACTAGGACAGCGCAATTCGGAGCCTTCCTTATCACGTAGGAGTATGTTGATGCCCGCGTGTGTAATTATAGAATCTCCAGGGGTTATATCAAGGCATTCACCTTCGACGGTGATAAGTGAATTATCTCGATAGTTCCATAAGTATGAACAATCATAGTCGTTGAAAACGATTTGTTCGCCGCTTGGGGTCAACATGTATGGATAGCTCATTAGTCGACGGGCCTCTTGTTTATTGAAGGATTCAGGTAACTGTGGTCCGATTGGGAATAATTGAAGGAGAGTGCCTGTTTCAAGATCCCATATTTGAACCCCAATATCCACCCCAAGATATGCAACGAAAGAGCCTTTATCGGTATTTGAAAAGCCAAAATACAGAGTTCTTTTGCCCTTCACATGTATATTAATAATTTCTTTGCTATTGCCCAAGTCCCAAACAGTGAGCTTAGATTCCGTGTCGAGATCATAACAGAAAGCGATGAACTTCGCATCCTGTGAGAATTTTACATAATGGGGGAGTGAAAAATTGCTGTGCAATATCGTTAGATTACCCATTAGAATGTCAAATGCAAAAATGTGTTTTGGAGTAATAAAAACAAGAGATTTGTCGCCAGTAGAAAACTGAATAGCCCATATATTATGGTCATTATCAGGTTCGTCCAACGGTACTACGGTCCATAGGGTCGCCAGAGTCTCAGGGTCCAATACTCTGACGGTACCCTCCTGCAGGGCGGCAACAGCGAAATATTGTCCTCCATGAGAGAAGGACATACACGTAACGTTCCTCATAGCTATCCTGCGCCAGCCAAGTGGCCAGTCATGGATTGGTTCGGATGAGATCCGCAAAGTGCTTGGGAATTGACTGATGAATTTTTTGTATATAACAGATTCTTGAGGACAGAAAGGCAGAGCAGAAAGATAGACATGTGGCGCAGAATCAGCAATAGCGCCACCAAATAGTTGAACAAATCGCTTTCCGTCTACAGCGAAATCATAAAGTGTCTGATGAGATTCCTTTCCCTGAAAAAAAGACAATTAAGAACAGTGTGAAACTGAGAAACTATGACTCACCGAACACCAAGAGATAAAACTGGACATCGATTTAGCAGCTCCACCGATTGCCCGCAATAAGCTTAAAACCTCCAGCCATAGAAGAAATCCATGATGAAGGAATCCCTCAACCTTCCCTGCTACCAAAGGATCGAAGGCCGTTGAAGAGACGTGTCGTGCCCAATGACGAGAAGAGTAGGATAGTTGTGAAGAGATCAAAGATGAGACCCTTCCCGAGAGACCTTTGTCGTCGACGTTGCGTATATGAGAGTTCGATATACCACAAATATTGAACCGTAACTCTTCCATCATTGTACGAAGACAGCCAAATGCAAATTCTCGATGACAGTGAGTTGGATCGATACAAAACTCACGACTACGATTGTAATCAAGGAGATATTCACGAAATGAGAGATGAAGGGGACGAATGGGTGAAGAGGGATCATCAATACCACTGAGCAGCGATCCCATATATTGGATTACTACTTTGATATCTGTTTCCCTTCCAGCTAATGATACGTTCTCTCCTCGTAATGCGATTAAGGCAGTTAGTGAAAGGGGTTCGCGGGCGGCCACGATACTGCCGATGACTGAGCGGAACCTGCTCATCGCCCGGGGGCTCTTCGAATCGAATAGAGACGAAAGAATTTGATTATACATAGTATCTAACGGGTCTTCGATAGATTCTATGTGCTGGGTGCTAATAAGGTCATCGTATCGTTCGTTAATGGTCGATCCAGCACCGTTCCCCAGACCTGTTAAAAATTCCGAAGCAAGGTATGCCCACTGGAAAAGTCCTTGAGACAGATCAACCAATCGCTTTAACTGCGCGTCTCCAAAAGACTCTTCTTTTAAAGTCGTTTTGAAGTAAGTCAAGATGTCGCGGTTTGTCTCCGTCTCCGGTATGTTGTTCATCATTTTTGATCGGATATATGACTGTGACTGCGAATTTTGAAAGGTAAGAAGGATGTCCTGTTCCGGGCGAGATGTAATCAGGATACGGATGTTGACAGGCAAAGATGATATTTCTTTTTCCAATATCTTTAAAAGCTCTCGACGCGAAATCGGATCCCCGCTTTCGTCCAACCCATCGATAACAATCAAAATAGGACCGGTACTGAATTCGGATATAGTACGAAGTGGTTCAGATATGAATTTATTCCATTGAAGTTGTAAATCAGTAGTGTGACGTAGCGAAATTTCATCCTTAATAATTTTCGCCAGTTCATGTTTTATTTGCGGGTCCAAACTAGCAAGATCTCGGGCTATAGTAGAAAAAATCTTATCTCGTCGTTCGAGGGAATTTTTGTCGAAGCGAAAGAATGAACCCAATCTTTTGATTGATTTGAACCTTGAAGCAATGGAATGCGCTATCGCCGATTTCCCCATTCCTGCTGAACCGGCTAGCCAGAACAATCTTGGACAATTATCGTCGTCGTTGTTTGTCCAGTCGACAATTTCGTCTAAAACTTCTACGCGGGTTCCAAGAAGACACTCTTTTCCCGTGTGCAACCCCACATTTGAGGCATAAGGGAGATCATTGAGGTCCAGGGTTTCACCTGATGAACATTGAATTGCTGTTTACAGTAGAAGCAACTGTTCTCACCCATTGATTTATTTAATTCAAGAAGACGGCCGACTGATATTTCTGTATGTAAAGCCGAACGCGTTTGGAATTCTGCCAAAAGTTTTGCAAAGGAATCTCGGTAGCTCTGAACACGCAATCTGATGGGTTCTCCAGTAATATTCATCCCAACGCGAATCCCTGTATATCGTCATTAGACAATTATTATCATAAAATTTCAACGCATCCGTACAAAATTTTTGTTTTTTAGCATAACCCTGGATAAAATAAGCGCATTCTTGGGTTTGTTTCGCGAGACTTGATAGAATCCGTTCATAGGACGGGTGGTTTTGAATTTCCGTTGACTCTTCTATGAATTGGTAAGTGGAATCCAGTGTCTGAAAGAGATCCAGTATATTTTGATCAATCTCTTGTGTATTAGTGATTATCTGCAGGAATGATATCAGCACACAGATATCAATTGATTATATGGTAGCGTTACAGTAACGACACTGGATATAATCGACCATGCTGCTTTTGAGTAAGGATGAACCTATCCAAAAGAATGTTATTCATATAATAAAGCAACGAAACCCAACCTCCTACATCCGCAAATTTTTGAACCAAATCGTTGAAAACGGATAATCTCTGTATGACACTCTGGCCAACTCTATCGTAATAACCAGGCTTATCCTCATGTTCCAGACGTTTTCCAGTAATCGTGTGTGTACCTTTTAAAGCTTGAAAAGCGGCTTGCATAGAACTTCCCAGTTCTTTGCCGTCAATACGGGAGGTTTTACAGGGACGCTTTGTGGCTGTGTCATATATGATAAGTATGATACAAAGTGATACTGTAATCTCAACTCGACCTGTCCAGACTTCTTGCTCTTTGGATTGCCGCGCGGGTCCTCATCTGGGACTGTCTTCTTGCGGTCCAAACATAACTGCCATATTTTTTTCATGTCTGTAGTTATAGGTCGAGCTGAAACGATTCGGAAGTTTTCTTTATGTCAATGGTATCAGAGGTTGAGAATATGTCGTAAGGTGAGGAAATGGGACAGAGAGACTCGGGAAGAGTCTGAGTGCTATATCCGAGATACTTATAACTTGGTGCGCGAGTGAGTGACCTGAGTCTGACATCCGCGAGACGCCTCGCACCGAACACCGACACTGACAGCTGTATATCAGCATGGACGCCAAGGCACCGAGTGACCAGCGATCTAGAACCGGTTGGGACTGCATGTGCATGCATCCTCTGACATTCCGACACGTCAAACCGACAGGTTCACGAGCAAGGCACGCAGTCCAATCTGCGTTAAACTATAGTGAACGGCGAGATAAGTTTAATATCTTCTCAAATTTCACGTGCCCCAGCGTTGTAGCTTCAGGCAGAACATGAACTACGTCTAGGTACAGATTTAAGCTGTCCGTGATGTATAATTCTGCGTAATGTAGGAATAATACTTTGAATCACGATTGAAGACCAAACTTAATTTGGTGAATTGGCTTGCCAGGCTTGGATGTTGAATGTGAACGTTGAGAACCGCTTTTGTTTAGTCATCATCCACGTTACATAAACATTTCTCAATGCATTACTGGAGCAGTTTCACATCGGCCCCAAGCCTCTGAAACCCATGCTTACACTCATGCCTACACGATGGTGCTTTGATGCTCGGGTATACTCGCAGAGCGTAGATACTATTCGATTCATAATATGTATTGGCTATCCTCGAGGATACATTAAAAAGTCTTACCGGTTACGCCTGAGAGCCCAGTTGTTCATGAAATTGAACGAAGAAAATTTAAAGAGGAATATGCATTCATATGTATTTCGAACTGGCGACGGAGCACCCCAGCTGCCCACGAGGCCCCTGGTATGGTATGTCGCGTTCGAGGCCAGTCAGTTAACATTACGCGTACGTTAGGTTTAACTCCGATTTTTAGCGGAAGCGGTTGAAAATTGCTGACTTTGGAAATACTTTACAATCACATCGCCCAAAAAATTGTTAGGCAAATAAGGTATAGTGTCAGGAAAATCGAAGAACTTTAAAGGGTCATGAATCGCGCGGGTTGGTGAGATCTGTTGTCATACATCTACAATTTGATATCCCTCGATTCACCTCGCAAAATGAACAGGAAAAAGAAGGAAGGGTCGGAGCGCCAACACATTAAGATTGTGGTCAGTGTGAATAATAATAGTATTTCTGGTTACCAAGAAAAAGAGACAGAGTGGTGAGTGTTATATAAATAAATATCTATGTCTCTGCGAGAACGCGCCGCAATTTTTGGTACCAAAAAGGCCTATGTCCGTTTTCTTTTCGAGCGTCCTTCTTCAGCAGCATTCTCCATCCTTTCTTCGACTCTCTGTAGGAATTCTACTTTTGACAAATAAGAACCACCGCTTCGCCTATTTTTCTCTATCTCATCTTTAGAGACATCATCGACAGATTGAACATGTTCACGCCAATCCATCGCTGATTTGTCAAGAGTAGTCAGCTTTTGGCCTTTAACTCTCAAAAGTTTTGACAGAATAGCTGACTCGTCCGTAGTGGCGTTGAATTTAGACATTGCAGAAGCTGTAGCGGAGGCTGTTGCCGAGGCGAACATTGCGTCAAGAGATTTGCGAGTTTTCTTTGTGGTGCGGGGAGGTGGTACGTCGGATGCTTTTGACCCCACATTATCTTCCACATGAGATGATGTACTTTCAAGAGGTGAAGGTGTGTCTACAGTGCCTGGAGTGGATGTTTCATTCACAGTATATTGCGACGTCGACGGATCCCACCGCGGCCACTTTGTAGCTTCCGGAGAATTTTCAGGGACGTCTTCAACTTTACTGATAGGATAATTGAGAAAAAAATGAGATATCTATTGTTCAAGCACTCACATTACATCTTCTCCGGCAAACCTATATTTCTTAACAACTTTGACTAACCGGGGAAGCGATTGCTTCTGCTGTGTGGATAATGGATTCGGTGACGCAAGAGACGCTTGAAATGATTCCCATAGTTGTTGACGTGTTCTGCAAAAATGTAAAACCATGAATAACTTGTGAGAAGGCAGACGGTTACTTTTCTTTTTGAGCTCGCTCTTCTTCTTCACTTGGTTGCGATTTGGTTGTTGTGGCGGCCATGGTTGTGTCAAACTTCCGCTTCTTTTTTGACTTTCTAGCCATACCTGATTCTGATTCTGACGAATCTGAAGAGTCTAAATTGAACAAAATGAAAAAAAAGGAAGTGCGCGTTATGTCAGTCGATAACGCAGGTCCCGGCCGTAGGAAAACACAGACCTAACCTGATTCGCCTTGTGGTTTTTGACGGGCATCATCTGGAACATAATCCGGGTCGTTTTCTGAATCTTCATCCTCGTCAAAATCGTTTTTATTGGTACCCTTTGGTAACTGTGGTATCGGCAAGTTGAGTGTCATTTGGAGGAGGCGGTGACCAAGCATTTCCCACGAAACCCGAAATCTCAGTAAACAACGTGACGTGACAGATTTTCATCACTAGGAGTCGTCCTCAATCATGTTCGCTACCCTCAGTGAGTGATGGCCTGTGTCAAATTCTCATATTCATGTAATATTTTTCAGATAATTCTGAGACATTTCGTGTTTTGTCTTTAAACCTGCGTTATGACTCTCAACCCGATCGACAACCGGTATCGGAAACAATTAAGAACCTACCCGATCCCTTACGTCCAAGGCAGGCTTATTATCATGACACTGATGAAAGACCTTGGAGTGAACGGAGAATTGCCGTTGCTAATGAAGTTTTATTCAATAATGTCGACTTGATTGGTGCGCAATACGGTTAAAGATTGAATAATGGATTCTCAAACAACTCCATAGGGTTTCAAGAAGGTATGCCCCGTTTACTTTGTAATGAACACCGCACTTAAACTATCTAACAGCCCTTGAAAGACAAGTAAAGGATCTTCATCAACTTCTAGGATTGAAAGAATGGGGCTGGGCCGGAGTCGGAAGAGACGATGGCGATGTCGGGGGAGAGTACAGGTATGTCGATCAAGTTTTTACTCTTGTCATATATATTAATACATTCGACTAAAGTCCTATCTTCTACAAGAAGTCAAAGCTTACCCTCAAATACTGTGATACTTTTTGGCTTTCCAACCAACCTTTCATTTGTGGTTCAAGGTATCCTGGTGCGGGATCAGTTCGAATATGCACTGTCGCACGTTTCATTACGTCTTCGGGTGGAACATTAACCGTGATGGCAACTCATTGGGGTTAGTTTTCAATGAAGTCTTCACAATCTGTTAACTATATACCTGTTTAAAAAGATGATCAATCTGATTTACAACGCCAATTGGCAGCTTCACTTATTCTTCACCGCGCTCATCATGAATCGGTAAAGAACGGTTCAGAAGTCATTCTTCTTGGCGATTTCAACTCACCTGGTACGGGACGTGATTCTGGGGGATACGACATTATCACCGGCGCACGTTCACCATTAGAAATAAATGGAAAATTTAAGGAGAGATACCCCGTTGATAACAACAACGCTTTCAAGATGGTAGACTTCTTGAGTAGAGTGCCAAGGCAATTTGTCTCGGGACATCATGGTGAGCTCTTACATCATACTCGTGTACCGTAAAATCGAAATATAATACTATATAGCGACATATACTGGATTTTCTTCGGCACATAATACGTCTGGTTTTTCCCGAATAGACTTTATCATGGGCACTTCCAACGGCAATTGGCAAGTTCCTTTTTGAAATTGCACAGAAATACCAATGCTTATGAGATATACAGGGAGGTTCAATCTTATAGAGTTGGTCAATCATTAAACGATGATGGCATGTATGCCAGCGATCATCGCCCCGTTTTTGCGGATATTAAATTATCTTTCTCGTGACCCTGTTGTGTTGTATTGGAATGCATATTTTATCGTTATATAGGTGTGTATGTTGTGTACAAATCGAATAGATGCCGGATGTGTAGTCTGATGGCGGATCACCTGCTATCGAAAGAATGACTTCACGCTTTGCCTTACAATGTTTCCGCGACACGGTTATAAGCAAAATACAAATAGAACGAGTTTATCTTGCAAAATTATTTATGATACGAGAATGATTATCTGCGCATTGAGAAATCGAATACATACACAAGATGGTATAAAAAAGAAAAGAGTATTATAATACCATGATAACTCGTATAGGTCAAAGAGTAGGATGTCAAGAGTTCATCCCCAGGACGGTACAGTATCTTCCGCATCAGTGGGAACGGCAGGTACTGTGAATGGCGCAGGAGGGGGTGGGAGCGGCTCTTGCTGTCGTGCGTTGCTGCTATTTCCATTGATTGGCGATTTGGTTGGTGAGGCGACGGGACTATCGTCAATCTCGTCCATGGCTGGTGGGGTTCGAGGACCTGTTCCATCAACCGCATCCTTGAGAAGAGATAACGTGCTTTCAATACTCCGCCTTCTCGTACTCGGACTAGTTTTGGTTGTACCCAGACTCTGCTGGCGTCCATGACCACGACGGAATATACCACTACTTGGTGTCCCGGGGGACATAGGAGACGAGGGCGATGACACCGAACCCGGTGTCATAGAATATTGACCAAATGGAGATGTGGGCGATGAAGGTGACGGCGATGGCGACGGTAACGGTGATATGTCACCTTGACCCGCCACATCGTCAAGTCCATTGAAACTGGGTGAATCCACTGGTGAAGAAGCTCCTGATATGGTTTGCGAGATGAGGCTCTTAGCTTCTTCAGAGTCTGGGTCCACAAGATCGGGTGGAAGCCGTTCGTTCTCAATATCTGACATGCGTCTAAACAAAGCAAGTCAATCAAATCCAATATGTATAACGCAGTTTCAGGAGACGTACGCATCGTCGAAAGTTGTAATAGCTTCTTTGATTCCTTCTGCACCGAGAACAAGGGAACCGTAAGGAAGTTTGGTAACGCCAGAAACATTCTTAAGCTCTGATACTTTCTCTGATTCCTCACTAAAGATGACAAGACCTAATTAGTAAAATAAGTAGGAGACAATGCTATGGCCATACCGCAAGAGAGCAAATACACGGGAAATCTTGCCCACAGCCATAATCTTGCTCTTGATGACTTTTCTTCGCTCAGACGATTCGTCGATAGGCGATGCGAGAGGTTCCTCTTCTTCTGAAGAACTTTCTTCTAATTCTTCTTTTGAACAGCAATTCAAAACAGCAACGAGCATATCCGTGACTATGGTAATGTTAGTTATGTGGATGGATAATATATGGCAATGTCGTACTCTTTTCCCCCACAAAAGGTAAACTCCATGTAAAGACATCCATAAAATTCGGTAACCAATAAGGATGCGGCGTGCAGTTAAATTGTCGAATGTTCATGACATTGGATTCGTACTTTAACACGGCGGCCTTGTTATTATAAACGTCCAGATAATTGGGTGCAGAGAAGATAGTCATCAAAGAAGGAAAACCGGTCATTCGGGTTTTACGATACATACGGTAGCTGGATAACATTAGAAAGCCATACGCTTTGATATAATCGTAACATACCCTGCATCTTGGGCTTCGTGGGCTCGAATAACAGAGAGGAGGTTGTTACGCTCAAGGAACTGACAAACTGCTTGATATCTGGGCGCATGAGATGACCCAGTTCAGTACATAATACACAAAAGAGAGATAAGAAAAACCCACGTAAAGAAGTATGAACAACCTCGTACAGAGTTGTGAACGAATAACTCATTTGTCTTTTCTTGTCCATAGTCTTCTATAGGATCGGCCCATAGGATATCACACATCAAGCCATGTGTGGGAGGCTCCCTGAATCGGTCAATCTGACAAATACGATGAGTTAGTACATTGGTATACATAGATAAGCGTGAGCGATACAGACAGCCCTGAGATCATTGATGGTTTGTAATTCAGGGGACAGCCCGCCGTGGATACACAGGAATTGCTTGTTCATAATGGCGGCCAATGGTAGAGCACAAAACGAATCCATGCACGCGTTATAGATTCTTTCAGAATACTTGTGTTGGCATTCGAGTTTAAAGGTGAAATAATCTGTAAGATGCCGGCATTCATGGTTTCCGCGTAATAAGAATAACGTCTTGGGGTACCAAATCTTTAAAGACCATAGATATAAGACACACTGATAATTACATTCTTAATCAGTTAAAAAAATTTGTAGTTGTATCAAGTGACTTACTTCTATACTGAAGTATCCTCTATCAACATAATCTCCAAGAAATAGATAACGGGTATCAGCCGGACTACCACCGACTTCGAAAAGCTTCATCAAATCATACTATTTCAAAGATTTAAGAAAGCGTTTGAAAGCGCAAGGAAAATAAAACAGACATATTGTCCATGAATATCACCGCACACTGTGAATATGACATATGAGAATGGTCGGGGGACCAAAAGATGAAATCATACCCGTGATAGGAGCATCGATATCTAAAACGTTTGGTTCGTCATGCAAGATGGCAGTGGCGTTTTGAATGATATATAGCGCCTGATCTTCTGTTAATCGGCCTTCACGATAAAGATGGTTTTTGAGAAAAGCGATATCAGGCTTGGCGGGATCTTCAGAGGAATAGAATTGTTCGTCGGTCGGGCATTGCATCGCAGGAGCTTGAACCTCAATAACGCATCCGGATGTGAGCGTAGCTATACGAATTATTTCAAACCTCACTTACATCTTTGATGATACGCTCTTGCGTTGAAACTACCCATTATGTCAACAAAAACAGGCTAACGGCCTGGAATTTCAAATGCATACCAATTGTACCGTTCTCAAGCTTATGTTGGGTAAAATCAAACTCGGGTAAGGGGGGCTTATCCTGAATCTGAGACAGAGCTCTCTCCAACTGGGATTGCATGTCAAGAGAGAGGGAAAGATAGAGAAAAGATTAGTTTGATGGTTGACGGCGGAAGTTCTTGGGAAGTTTAGAAACAGGTGACGGAAATGTCACCACATACGTCACAAGTGTTGTCCAGTGAACCGAAAGACTGAATTTATCATCATCGCGAAACGGAAGTTGGCGTTTCAAGGAACTGCGACGACGCCAGTAGGACAGTTGAGACACATTTAAATTCTCGATGTAAATTACATATTATTCCTATTTCTTTAAATTCCATCTTCTTAAGTCGTACATTCAGGCACAACCTGTGCTGACTTGGGATCCGGATTTACTTAAAAAATTTCGTGTACATTTTTGGTTGCACAAAAACGGAAGCGTTCGTGTCTCGCGCTTTTATCCGAGTCACTTCGTGGATCAAATTTTTTTTACTTTCAAGGACCGATAGTGAACGCTAGCGCCAAATGCAACGACTTTTATCTCCTCACTTTGCTCGTTCACTTTCATCTTTCACAGCTAGGCGAACAATGGCCATGACTCCAGCATTTGTTAGTTGGTATCATGTCTTTTTCCAAAGCTCGTTGGTCTGACAGTGATTCAGAACAAGATTTTGTATACCCCCCTTGCGGAAGCAGATCCCGAAGTACAGAACATTATTGACAAGGAGACATGGAGACAATTTACAGGTTTAGAGCTTATTGCTTCAGAAGTACGTTTCGAGTTTTTTCAAATCTTGCATTTCTGACATTATGGGAAAAGAACTTGACGAGCGTTGCAACAATGCAAGCTAATGGATCAATCTTAACCAACAAGTATTCTGAAGGCCTTCCTGGAGCTCGTTATTATGGAGGAAACGAATATATTGACGAGCTTGAGGTGCTTTGTCGCAAGCGTGCCCTTAAAGCGTTTAACCTCGATGATACCAAGTGGGGAGTTAATGTTCAACCATATTCTGGAAGCGTGAGTCTTCAACCCGTCTATCACTGTTAGGATAACTGACACAAATTCTTGTTAGACTGCCAAGTAGGTTAAACTCCTGAATGCAATTCCAAAATTAGATTCAGTTATTTTTCTTAGTTTTGCCGCCCTTACGGCTCTAATACAGCCTCAAGATCGCCTGATGGGCCTGGGTCTTCCTGATGGAGGTCACTTAACACATGGATACTACGTAAGTTTGCAAATATTATATTGAGTGATATTCTGAAAATGGATGCCATCCATATCTAGACCGCCAAAAAGAAGATGACAGCCTCATCCATCTATTTCCAATCGCTGCCGTATGGATTGGATCCCAAGACCCAGCTTGTGGACTATGATCATTTAACATCTCAAGCTCGTCTTTTCAAACCCAGGCTCATCATTTGCGGTGCATCTGCCTATCCCAGAGATTGGGATTACCAAGCGCTGAGGAAGATTGCCGATGAGCATGGTGCGTTCTTGATGGCGGATATCGCCCATACGAGCGGTCTCATCGCAGCTGGCCAACTCAATAATCCCTTCGACTTCTGTGATGTTGTGACCACGACAACGTTTGTTCGGTATTTCATAGTGTTTGATGTGATTTGTTAACAAGGTACCCTATAGCCACAAGACGCTTCGCGGACCTCGTGCTGGTTTAATTTTCTTCAAAAAGGAAGGCTCTCAAGCTGATGACCTGGAGAAACGAGTCAACGATGCCGTCTTTCCTGCGTGTCAAGGTGGCCCACATAACAACGTGAGCTGGCGTAATAGAGCGTTGGATTATTATTAAGTTCGGTGTTTTATTTAGACGATCGCAGCGGTAGCCACGACGTTAAAACAAGCGGCTGATCCTACCTTTAAGGAATATGCCAAGCAAGTAATTGCTAATGCCAAAACACTTGCCGAAGAGCTCGTCAAATATGGATATAAGCTTCAGACCAGTGGCACTGATAATCACTTGGTCTTATGGGATCTTCGATCCATACGCCTGACTGGTAGTAAGGTTGAAAAGATTTGCGATCTTCTACACATTACAATTAATAGTAAGTAGCGCTCGTCTACAAATGAGCAACGAATCTAATTCAGTACCTAGAAAATGCTGTTTCTGGAGACGGTAAGATCGATTAGCATGAATCTCTAACCAATTTGACATTTTTATTTCCTAAAAAAACAGCTTCGGCGCAAGTGCCCGGCGGTATCCGTCTTGGGACATCAGCTTTAACTTCAAGGAATATGATGGAGAGCGATATGAAAGTTGTTGCCGGGTTCCTACATCGCGCGGTTCAAATATCTCTTACTCTTCAAAAAGAGGCGGGTAGCAAACTTTTGAAAGATTTTCTTAAAGTGGCTACAAGTGGTGATGGTGCAGGTATCAAAGCTGTTAAAGAACTCAGACAGGAGGTTCGCGAATTTGCAATGCGATGGCCCTTACCTGGCGCAGATATCACTACTATTAAAAAGCCTGACGGTATTGTGGATGACTAAAACGGGCTGCTTGTTATAACTTTCTTCCTTTCTCCTTTTTTCTTCCTTGTTGTCATTCTAACTGACATTCAACATCGTCAGTTCTCACAATTTTGTATCCATACTGGCATATCAGGTCTCAACGAACTAGATAACATCTCATTTTAAAAATATTGATAATATATAAGCTGTATTAAACGAACGCGTTCTTTCAACGTGGAGTGATTATCTCGGCCATGGCACTGAAAAATTGCCATTGTTGCGGAGTTTGAAACGATAGTTGTCCTTTTCATCAGAGTCTGAGACCACCCTCTTTCGATTTCAATGGACAGCGAAGACGTTACACTCGATTGGGGGGCAAATGAAGATGACGAAGGTACTCAGCCGCGATTACTATATGAAGAACACTGACAGAATACTCCAGTACTGACTGCTGCACCTGCAAACGACGCAGCCACAATGTCTGGTGCCGAGTCTTTACTCGCTCTCGCTTCCGGTTCAGGCAAAAACGATGGCGAGGAAGATAACGGTAATTCGATAAATAATGATAAAGACTCAGATGTTGTCTCTCTTGGGGGGGACGACAACGATATGGATGAGTTGCATGCATACCAGTCCAGGACAAATTTGGGTGGCATGCCAGCAAGCGACGCTAAATCAGCTCAGTCTGCTAAACGACCGTCTTTGCATGAGGGTACAACTGATAAAACTTCTTTATCTGAACGCACTTCATCTCCCCCACCTGTAGCTGTTGCTTCTCAATCCTTCGATCCAACGCCCAGTGTTGGAAATAACACAAGTCCTTCCAATATTGTCGCTTCTGGAGATCCTGTTTCAAATGGGAATAGGAGGGAAGATTCAATATCTACTGGTAAATCTCGTTCTGGCTCGCATAGTGAATCAGCACGTCCCTCTTCCATTACAAATACCTTACCACCTCCAGGAACCCATGGGCTGCCTCCAAAACCTGTTGCGGCTGCTTTGACTGCTCCATTTGTTCGACCCTCCCACCCTTCTATTATGTCTGCTAGTACTATGGCACCTCCAAGGGACCGCGAGCATGACCTTCGTCGTGCTCCCAGTCCAAAGCGAGGCCGCCATCATTACTCTCCTGATAGTGATGCACCTCTTGCACCTGGATGGGAAATGCGAATTGCTCGAGATGGTTCTAATGATCGTTATTATTATAATTCTAAAACAGATCAGAGCACTTGGAATCGACAAGTGGCTGCTGGACTCATTCCTCTTTCACCATCCAGCCCTCCTTACTATTCTAGAGACCCTCCTGGACGACGTTCACCTGACCATGATAATGTAAGGCGCGGGCGTCCGTCGAGATATGAGCCATCATCCGACAGAGCCCTGTCTCCCCGGTTAAGTTTCAATGATCGACATTACTCCCCACCCAAAGCTCCCCTTCCTCCTTCACGTTCTGATCGTGGTTATCAAAGAGCTTCCCCGGAGATTGTATCTCCTCGCTCTATTTCTTATCGTGGTAATGATAGAGATGTATTGTCAGGCTTTAATCGTACAAGACCTCGTGAAGACAAACCGCCTTATGTAGAAGATACATCGGCAGGACGTGCTAATGAGAAAGTCATTGACCGGGCGCGATCGCGCTCTTCGGGGCGAGAAAGATATGATTCTCGTAGAATCTCTTCCAAAGAAGGTAGACCCGACCTAGCATCAGGTTCATATGACGACGGAGATAGTAAAGATCGAACAGGACCGTCTCCACGTTATCGTTCAACAGCGTTGCCCTCCGTAGTCCCGCCTCCAGGATTACCACAAAATAATCGACCAGATCCTCCGGATCGGTACAGAGTACCGAGCCCCGATACATTTCGTACGTTATCCCCTCCCACCCTGTCCTTCCATTCGACCGCTTCCTATTCCGAAGTGGAGAGTTCATGGCAGTGTTTGGAACCTGCTAGGAAACTCTCTTCTCGACCTTCTCTGCAGCGCGATGACGCACATGTCGGACGATCATGGCTTATTATTTCTGTTCTTCATTCAGTCCTTCCCTTCTTCCTTCCCCCTCATTTCTCGTATGCGTCGGTCCTATATTCATACATGTCTTTTCTTTTTATTTATTTTAGGACCTCGGACTCGTTCACCTCGAGCTTCAGGGCCGGATCGACCACCTAAACGTATGAGATCACCAAGGTCGCCAGTGCGATATACGGATTATAGGTCACTGCCTTCTCAACCTCTTCTAACGCGATGGGGACCTGAATATGAAGGGAACAAGGCCAGGCATGACAACAATCCTCGCGATAGACCATCTCACATATTAGATCCGCCAATTTTGATCCCGTCTGCGAAGTATATGGAACGTGAGGAAAGACGTGGAAGAGATTCAGACGCGAAACGCCAAAAGATTGCAGATGACCTTGATTCTACCCCTGCCCGTCGACCTCTACCAGCTGATGAAGATGCGCATGGTACTCGCGAAAATGGTATGTTCGCTTTTGGATTATGACCAATTTGCTCAAGTGTCTCGAAGGCCGTCAATACGGAGGGTTTCAATCCCGAACGGATGGTCCGACAGCGGCGGCTCCTGTAGGACCTAGACGGAGAGATAATTTGCCACCTAGGAGAGCATTTGATAGCTATAGACCTGAATTACCTCCCGATGCACGATCGAGGAATGATACCCGAGCTGCTCAATCTGAGCGAAGTTCCAGAGGACCTGACCGGGAAAGAGAGAACTTTCGATCTGACTTACCTACAGGACCTCGTGCTATGGAATTTCCTGCTAACGAATTAGACTTTAGTCGACCTGGACCGCACCACGGTTATCACCGCTCCGTATCTCATAGATCACCACTTGAGCACGCGGTTTCTAGCATCAGTGGATCTGGAATCCGTGGAAGCAATCAACCTCCTTTGGAAGATAGAGATCGCCAGCGCGATCGTGGCCGTCGTGACGATAGACCCCGCGGTAGCGGAGAGGTGCTTCCGGTCTTGCTACATAGCGTTGTCATCATCCTCACCCTTCTTCTTGACAGGGCCGTTATGCGCCACCAGCTAATTCTCGATACGATTCACCTCCATATTCTCCTGGGCCTAACTTCAATAATTTGCCCGCGAAATCTCGCTTTGGAGATTTCTACCGTCCTGGTGAACGATCCGAAGATAATCGTGATAAAATAGTGACCCGTGATAGAAAGAGGGCAGATATTGGACAAGAGGTTTGATTGTTGTCGCACTTCGTATTTCCGCGTTATCTCATGCATTGAAATTCAGCGGTATCGCCCACCTATTCTGGAAGAAAAGGCAAGATCGGTCTCCCGCAATCGCAGTCCCCGTGGTCGTTCACGATCTCCCCTACCTATAGTGAATGTAGGTACTTATCGTACGATCCTTAACGCACTTTCCTAATCACCATGTTCTTACTTCAGCAGTCCAATTCATACTTAAACGACGCTAGTATTGCCCAAATGCAACCTAGAAATAAGGAAAATATGCAACAGCCGGATTCTCTGTTGGGAGACCCCGAAGCTCGACCTAGCTCGCACTGGGACGGTCAGAGAACGGAAATTGAAAAAGAAAGTTTTTCTCATAAAGTTGGAGGAGATCAAGATACTGTGATGGTTGAGGATACTCTAAAAGCCGATACTACTTCTGCGCCGGCTAACGACGTGTCCGTGGCGTCTATGGAGATTGACAGTTATCCCCCAGTTTATCCCTCATCTCCCCCAGCACTTGGCGGTACGCGGAAAAGACAAAAACCATCAGAGGCTTTTCGATTGGAGTCCTTAAATGGCGAACCACCACGACAGATCCATCAATTACCTCCAAAGCCAAATTTGCGACATGGCTCTTCCTCACTTCTTGACCGACTTTCAAATCCTGGGCCGATAGACCTGAACCAAACCTCAACGCCGTTACGCGATCGTGTCACTGTGACACCGTCGTCGAAATCCCAAGGACCCTCACTCCGTGATAGACTAGATTCGTATCCAAACCCCCCCGAACGCAAGAGTGAGGATCAACAAAGACATAACAACAATAACTGGAGGAATAATCGTTCTCGTAAAGGAAGGGGATAGCGATGGCAGTGCAATTGTAGGGCATATGAAAATGTTGTTTTTTAACATATTGTAATTTAGTGAATTCTTGTTGACGTCCCTTGCATTAACATAGTCTGGAATTACTACGTATCCTTTATCGATTTATCGTTTGAAGGGCATAAGTATTCATTATATGGGCGTTACGCGTCACGCCCACTGGCCAGTTCAACCAAATACAGCTCGTATACTGAGTATGTTCTTTTATTCCTAATCATGAGCCTTGAATCACAGCGCAACGTCTATGGTAGTGTTGTATTAAGGTATCATATTTATGTTGTATCATTAGTTCATATCCTTAGAACCTTTATAGTGAATCAAATTTAGAAATGGCGCATGCAAATGCTAAAAGGAAGGAATTATGAACCGGGATAACCACCGCAGAAAATGAGAACGTACAGTACGATACATTCCTTGGAATCTCATTCGCATAAAACATTTTCCTGGTAAAGTTTCGGTTTCTGGAGCCAGCCACAGTTTTCCTAACTCATGACCACCAGGAATTTGCTTCTCCAAATGAGACCTCACGATTTCCCACCCGATTCCGTTATAATGGAGTTTTAATACCCTTATTAGCTGCTGAAGGTGGTTATGTATGAGAGTATGGTATAATCGCGTGTATACGTCCTCCAATGTGTCTGCGATGATGGAATGTCCTGGAGCAATTACGCCTTCGAGGGACTCAAGAGGTGTTGATTCGATTACGGAGCGTTCGTGAACCCTCAAACCACCAAAATCCCGCACAACAAAACCCGTCAACTCTTTTGATCGTATATCGAAACGTGCTAGGGTGTTTTGTGGATGTGCTTCGAATGCAACCCCATTAGCGATGACAGATGGTAGAAATGCTTTGAAGAACAAGTCGACGAATCTAGTTAAATCTTACATTCAATCTCTGCCAAAGGTCATCAGTGTTACGGTGGATAGCTCACCTATCTAGCCAGGCGACCCGCTTCTCCTGGTCGTCGAGCCCGAAGACGATTTGCACTAATGGGGTTTCATCGCTACCTCCATAACCTGTTTCAACAAGTGCTGTGCAAACTATGGCTCGTTCGTTATGTTCTTCCTCGCAGGTGTTTTCATAGCATTCACGAACAATACACGCCAAATGTTTTGCTATCTCGCCGTCTGGGTGGACAGACGACACACTCGCAAGCTCTCTTTGGACTATCATAAGTGACCTATCATATATGAGATTTGGCACAACTTGACTGGAAAAACGCGGTCCTAGGAAAGCGGATGCCGGCGAAATAGTCCTTACGGCGGATGTTAGACGTATACCGAACGCAAGCTTCAGGTGTGTAGCTTGCATTACAGCCGGAATGATTACCGAACTAAGACATGCTTAACGCAAAAAAGGAAAGAAATTTTATTACAACGCGTACCGTAAACTTTGTTGTGCGAAGGCAACAAACGAGTATTCCTCTGGAAGAACGCGTGCTTCCGGAAACTTCTCCAATATGTTCATGATTTGGAGCTCGTGGACAGGAACAAGAACTTCTGTTGGCAATATTGCCAACGGATTTTCCCCGATATTACGAACTTTTTTAATGAAAGGAGTGATGTAGTCATCCCAAGGCCCCTGGATATTTAGCCTATGGCGGGGAACAACGACCATACGAACGTGGGGTTCTTGCCAATTAAATTCACCAGGTGCTATTTCATTAATTGGAGGAAGAGTTCGTCGCATCTTATGCATCTGCAGATATGGGAGAATTCAATAGGGAAAGTGACGGAGAATAAAGAACCTACCGGATGGGTGGGATGACCTTCGATGATACATTGCTCCCAGAGGATACTTGGTGATTCAAATGTTGGCATAGGTGGCAGGTTCTCATACGCGTATTCTGGGAACAAATGTTAAACTTGCACGTCCCTCTCATAATGACCGCACAATTGGACGCACGTTGCCATTCCATCGAGTTCCGAAGCTCTTCAGCCACGTCCATTTCAAGACTTTTGCCTAATCTGCGATGCTCTGCAAATTTGGACCAAAGATGCAACGGACCGGGACTGGGAGTTAGTTCCAAATCGGATAGCCCAAATTCATATACGGCTGTTTGTATCGTGGCTTTTAATTTGTATATCTCCTGCAAAAACCGTCAGACATCAATCCCTAGAAGTCAAAGACATTTCAATTAGACTAATCGGATGAAGGCAGACACTGATGATGCCGATGGGATTTCGTGCTTTGCTCTCCGAGTCGACCAATTAAGAGAAGTCGGACTCAAGAAGCACTTTCTAGCAGTTAAGCCATGGGTGCTGGTCGAATAGTTCTCCATGGCAAAGCATGTGATCCAAAACATCAACTACGGTATTAATTCGACGGATAAGGGTGAAGCGCTGAGGTGCTGTCGAAGAACCCCGACGTGATCAGGGGATCCTCTGCGCGTATAGCTCCCTGATTTCAACATAATCTATGTTTTTTTAATAACACCTCTGCACCATATCCCCCGATGAAGTAGTAAACCCATAACTCTTGGACGAGATCCAGATAAAATGTACGCTCACCTTTGGATACCCGTTGGACACTGGAGAACCAGCGCTATCTAGGGGTTTCGGTTCGTAAACATATGGTAACATATCTAAAGGATCAAGAAGCCCGATTTCTGCATGATTGTCAGGCTTGAGAAAGGGAATATCTCGAAGTGGGATCACAGCGAAGACGTCTTGTGCACGAACGGGACCAGTCTGGCTAGTATCGGAATTTAGAATTACTGCTATCCCCTTCAAGTCGTTGGAGCAGATTGGTATAAAAATTGCCCGCAGAAGCGATTCGGTGACAACGCACGATAGCAAGCGTGCCGCGGTTGCAAAGGATGCGCGTTGGAATGGCTTCAAACAAGATGCAGACCGCACCAACATGTTTGGGATGCGACAAGAAGGAGATAGAGATGTAAAAAGGGTATGGCTATCAGCTGGATATTTTATAACACGATTTCCATATGCATAACAATCGTCAGCTGGATTTTGAACCGCCTTCAACTGCAACTAGCAGGTTCTTTACCGGCTATCCGGTCGGCGATTTGATCGATATTGTCAGAAGACACTTTAACCAACGATATTCCGCGGGAAAAGTCCGTCTAATGCTTGAGAGATGATTCAGTTACGCGCTCAAGAGTTTATAACACAGATTCCGCTGAAACCGGTGAAAAAATTGGGGCCGTAAGTTGTCGCCCAATCAAACTTCCGCCGTTATCAGATAAAGGATTGATTGATAAGCGTGTCTTATCTGATTAAACTTGTAATGGGAAATCCGATAAGTAATTCGGTTAGATCCGTCAAATTGAACACATTCTGATATGTTTTATGGATTCCTAATAGTTCGTCTCCTTAAATTTACGATGTATCTCTCAGGGTCTGGCCAAAAAAAAACACTCCGAAAGTAGGAAAGATGCATTCCCACTTTCCTCTTACCTCCTATGAGTTATCCACTAAATGTCATAAAACCGAATAACCTCTCAATGAAAATGATCGTTTCGACTATCCATTCCCCCAGCATGCCCGTACGGCCAAGCGTCTTTGAGCGTCTTTTACTATTCTTAGTCATTATCTAAATCTCCCGAATCTCGTCATCCATCTCGGGATCTAACTGCGCTCAATTTTTAAAAGGGGACCTTCGACAAACTACAGACTCGGTAAGTCTTAGACGTGGCAGTTCTTTTTGCAATTTCAATTGTTGCAAATTCACCTTCTTTTTAAGGCCCCACACCCGCTCATTTCCTAACGGCGCAGCCCTTGTGGAAACATACGGACTTCGAACCCATCACACCGTAATTGACTTAAGACGATTTGGCTCTTTAAATTCACAACAAACTCAGTTTTCCCGTTGGTTCTTCAGCTATATATATTTGGGTATTCTAAAACCTGGATTACCCACCTCTTCCATCTGCCCAATGCACACACAAACTTCTCTATCCCCCGCAGACCGTGCATCATTTGCAGTCTCTTCACGACTGCTATCATGCGTCGTAACTGAATCTTTACTCAGAGCTATCTTCGTTCCTGTCAATCCCAACTCGGCGGCCGCTGAGTCTGGGACATGCGGAGCTTGCGTTATTCTCTCTAACAAGGCCAGCCAGTCTAACGTCCCTCTAGGACGACCCTATCATCCGACAGATATTTTTCTTCTTGTTTCTTTGCGTTATCCTCCTATTCTCAAACCTTCGGTACCTGCTTTGACTATGGAAACGGAGGTCGGATTGGTAGATCCGTCAGATATGCTTCCTTGGATATATGAAATCAAAGAAGAACCTAGTTCACATCACTCCAAACTCTCTTTAAAAGTAACCTACTCATTTCTCATGGACGATTTTCACTTGACTCTTACTTTTTTTTTCTTAGCCTGACTATTTGAACGATTTCGTATCAAGTCTTCCAACGCAGTTTTGCAATGTTACCCAACATACTATTGTCTTTTCGTCTTTGGATCCTTTATATATATGGGAAAAGATTTCTGCCGATCTAGGACTAGACGATGAGAGTCGGATGAATATCGCTGAAGAACTAAGAAGTTCTATGGATTGGCAAAGTAGGTTCAGATAAACTGTATATGGGAGTCATTAACGCGGGGCTTCCTTCAGAGATAGCATATGAAGAACGACGAACCCGTCCTACCCTTACTTCTTCCCAACTCGAATGGGAAAGAGCTCTTGTTGAAGGCCATTCAACGCATCCTGTAAGTGGCCACCAGCTCACTGGAAGATGAGATGTTTAAATTATTTTAGATGCATCGAGCTCGCCGAACCATCTCCCCGTTACCTATCATAATACCCGGACAATATGATTACTACAAACCGCGCGTTCGGTTTGCCTGGGTACCGCGTGAACAGCTTCTTTTGCAAGGGGAATTTGAAGAGCTCTTACAGTCCCTCCGAAATTCTGCCGAGCAGAACGCTGGCGATGTGTTAGAAGATCTTCCGGATCATGTGCTGTTTCCAATTCACGAACTGCAGATCCCAAATATTGCGACGAAATTCTCAGATGCAGTGATACTTCCAGAGAAGTACTATGTAGTGGCTTCTGCGCAAGCGAGTATTCGGTATGCTAGTCATTTAAGTAGTGGATGCGCAGTTCTAATTATGTAAATGAAATTTTATTTAGCACTCTGACTTTACCCTCTTCTGGAAATCTCACTTTAAAAACCGCTGTTGGGGTAAAAATATCTTCTGCCCTTCGGACTATATCGCACTTTACGGCCTATTTCTCTCCTAAATTTGGTCGTGACATTGTCCCGAAGCTGGCTATCAATTCGAATGTTTTGATTATTGAAAATGAAGTTGCGAGTGCTGTGTATAATCATAACGACCCGGATATTGCCAAGCATTGTACAGCTATGTTAAGGATAACGTACGATGGGAGTGAAAAAGGGGATAAAGTAATTCCTGCAGCCGTTTTGATCGAATCAGCATACCAGGATGAAAATGACGGGATTCCGGCAGCTGTTACTGCTTTGAGCTTGGACAGTGATTCAAAGAGATACGCTTTTTTAGAGCGGTATGTCAAATTCTTAAAAAATGTTCATATCAAAATTTACATTTGTATTATAGTTACATCAATCTTGTTTTCGATGCTTTCATACCCCCCCTTCTGATTAATTGCGTTGCCTTTGAGGCTCATGGTCAAAACACTTTGGCCAGATTTGATCAAGAAACAGGAGAGCTCAAGGGTTTCGTTTACCGCGATTTTGGAGGGTTACGAATTCATGCACCAACGTTATATGAATCGACAGGAATCCTAATTGATACATTGCCCAACCATTGCGTCCTGGTCGATAACGTGGAAGAAGCCTATAGAAAGAGCTATCACACCTTGATTCATTGTCATGTTCAGCGTCTCATACGTGTCCTTGGATTTCATCATGATGGTAGAGGCTGGTGTCTTGTGCGGGACGCGTTGTCCGCCCGCATTCCTCCTGAGACGCGGTTATGGGACTCTTGGCTGAACCCCGAGAGACAAACAGTCATGGGGAAATCTTTATTGAGAATGAAGATGGCGGGCGTATATCGAGATGTGAGTATCTCTTGTCTCCCTATTACGTCCTTCAAATTTGGACATTCACCGTTCACGCATATCGTTGGCAGGCGGTCTATGAAGAAATTCCTAACCTTATTCATTATCGCCCTTGAGCATTTGTTTCGATTTTTTTCACAACTGAATCATTTGTCTTTTCTTCGGATGTTCTGTACATACTCGAGTACGTGTATACAACGTTTAGCTGGAAAGCTGGAAATTTTGAACTAATCTAAAATGGGAATGAAGAACCAATTGAAAATGGTAAAGTCCGATTCAATAAACCCTACTCTGGCTCCCCCAAATTCCACCTTCGTTTGCGAAATACCGTGGAACGGAAATATGCATACTCCACTCCCGACTTCCAGAAATAATGTGCTCCAAGACCTTGCAATACGCTTTTATTTCTTCGGTCTGCCGACACAATCTTGCTTTTGAACTCAAGTACGACTTAATTGCGCTGTTCGCCAATTCACCGACGTGATTAATCGCGTGTTGTAGGTCCATTTTGTGCCTCTTGCACAGAATGATAACCGTGTTGTAATTGTTTCCCTCTTCCCACTCTTTTTTGTATGAAACAATGTCCTAGAGGAAATTAATCGATACACGAACGTTGGATTTATAGTGTAGCAACACACATTGGTCAGAGAAACATGATCGCTAACGGCGTTCTTCATCGTTATGAATTCTGGATGGAAGCGCACCTTTTCAGATAGCTCTACTCCTGTCGTGTATTCGACAAGTTCCAGAAGAGGCCCACACATTGTCAAACGACGCTGTGCTATATATTCCTCATGGGAAGAATGTATATATCCGGAATATCTGTGATCGATTTCAAGGCTTATAGCCTCTAGGTGCCCTAGGATCATTTCGGCCATACGATTTCGATAAGATAAGCTCAGAGATGGTGCTAGTCGATTCCACCAACTATAAAGGGGGGGAAAGTTAAAAAGAAAAACCCGGATGAGATCAATGAATTTTGTCATACTTTTCGATCATTTTCGCAATTTCACCTTCTAGCACGGCGACGTCTTGCGTAGCTTTATCGATTCTCCTGCTTTTCACCACATTTCCAGCAGCTGTCCTTACCTTCTCCCATTCTGATTTTGTCATTTTCTCCCCAAAATCATCCAGCATAAACAAGATGAATGCCAAATCGCAAAGGATTCTAAGCCTTTCTTCTGTTGTATTGGGATAACAATAGGAAACCATCAGTCCAACCCTCGCCTTGTTTAGTGCTCGGAGAGCTGCACCATAAGGCTGTATTTGGGAAATGTTTATACATAAATTATTGAACCATTTTTGAGATTCAAACATCACTGCCTGAGCGCTGTTATGCATCCCTATGGGGAACGGACAGTGCGATAAGAGATTGGATATTTGAGTGCGTTCCAGCTCCAGTGCAGACATCGTCGTGTATGTTTTGATCCTTTTTTTTTATCGTTTTATATGTAGGGCTCCAACATCCACATATAAGAATTGATTTTCTCAGAACAAAAATGAAATACTGATACTGAAAAATTAAATTCATCATTTTTTTCTCGAGGAAGGGTCCATCCAACTTGAAAAGTGCTTCGAATTCACACAGGAGGTATATACTCTCAAGTATATGTACTTCATGATCTTCTCTAGCTGTATAGAATAATTTCATATAGTTTCAGCTTTTAATTTGAAAAAAAGGTTCCATTCTTACTATTTATTCTTCCTCAAATTTGTTCTTGACTCGCATGGGACTCGACATGAATAAATATCTTTTTTTATTCATACAGTCTCGCGGTTTGGAAATTCATTGTCAAAGCCGAAATCTCTCCAGAGTGCAAGGTCCTGTAACATTACCAGATTCAGAGTAGGATCTTGATCAAATCTCTGTTGTCGTCAATAGTATCGGTCCTATTGGACGCCCATCCGAGCCGACCCAAAGAAAAAAAAAATAGGTAACCATACATAATTATCATGGTGTATCAAAGAACAACAGTAAAAGCGTTCTTTTCTACGACCACCACATTGATTTGGCAAGGCGCGCCGCCTAAAAAATCAACTTCAAAAGGTCGTGATACAAAACCGTGGCAATTACGCCTGTTCCAGCTCTTACTATAATCGCCTTTGGTCAACGCCGAGAGAGTTTGAAAGACATCTTTAGTACGAAAAGGAAGACGGAGCGGCTCAGTAATTTTGTCCCGGCTTTAAATTGAGTCATGAGAAAAAGCTCTAGTATTAAATATGAAATAAGGATATATACCTGCTATTTTGTTTTTAGTTAGAAAACAGGAGGTCAAGTCCCCAGGAATGAACTTATCGATTCAAGAGTGTTTCTCTTCTCTTGATCCTGGGACCTGGTCGTACTCCATTTTTGCCGGAATGATCGACCGACGTTTGGCTTAATTGGGGATTTATAAACTACGACTATCTAATGAAAGCATACCAATTGTGTCTTGGTCTTATTGGGGCATATGTCCGCACGGCGCGGCCCATTATTACTTAAACCCTCTTCTGAGCATAATATACATCTGACTCAGGATGCAGATTTTCTTCCTCTTTCCGTGTAATTGCATTCTTAGATTATTTGCCGAAATAAATTAATAAGAAATACCTACACAATGCGCTACTTTTCGAGTTCTTCTACATCAGAATCGTCTCAATTATTTCATGATTTTATAATGACACGTACCCTACTACTTACGATTTATTGACTTCAGGCGCCATCCGGATTAATGGATCTCACCCGGGATATATAATCATGCTAAATTGTTTCATCGCTAACAGCTTTCGTTGCCGATGTCAGAGACTTTTTTTGAACCATCTGAACAACGACAACTCAAGGTTGTTATAGTAGGAGCTGGAGCTGGCGGGATCTCTACAGTCCGTACAATAACTTGATTCAGGCTTACTACTCACTTTCAAGTTATAGGCGGCACGTCTTGCGAAAGCTGGAATCCATGTGACAGTCTTGGAAAAGAACTCGTTCCCGGGTGGACGTTGTTCTTTAATACATCATGAAGGTTATGTCAGTATTTATCATTGATCTTTCAAGAAACGCATTTTTATTATTATCATCAACCATACTAGAGGTTCGATCAAGGTCCATCTCTCTTGCTTCTCCCGAACTTGGTCCACTCGACATTCGATGACCTTGGAACATCACTAGACAAAGAATCAGTAAAAGTATACAAATGTGAACCGAATTATAAGGTCTATTTTCATGACCGGAAGTGTGTCACCTTGAGCACCGACCAAAGTCTGATGAAAAACGAAATAGAGAAATGGGAAGGTAGTGAGGGATATGAACGGTATGTTTGAGATTCTGTTGGATTAGGATCGTATAAATAGTATAAAATCCACTTAGCTTTCTTGAATTCCTTCAAGAAAGCCACAGGCATTACGACTTTTCTGTCAATGAGGTCTTGAATAGGAATTTCCCGACACTACGCTCATTGTTCCGTTTTCATCTCATTGGAAAAACTCTCAACGTAAAAATATTTATGTCTGTCGTGAGTGTCTTTGTATTTCAACCACGAAAGGGCTGGCTTTTAGTAAATATTATCAGTATTCCCGGGCATCCCAGTATTTCCGTACGGACCGTCTCCGAAGAGCATTCACCTTCAATGTAAGCTGAATCTACATCCTAGTTTTCACCATCATATATTTACTTATTATAATATTCCAAATTGTCAAGTCAATGTACATGGGCGTGAGTTAATAGATTTCTGTTTCTATCTCATACTGAGCCCTTTTCATAGATGAGGTAAGTTTACTTCAAAATTACCGGAGAAAAAATAATTCATTCACAACCAATACAAGTCCGTATGATGCACCAGGGTTATATTCATTACTTCAATATACTGAATTGACGGAAGGTGTTTGGTATCCTAAAGGGGGTTTCCATGAGGTTAGTTGCATGATTTTTCTCGACCTTTCCTTTTTGTGAACGGATGTCATATAATATGGATATTATGTTAGATCCTCAAAGCGTTGATCAAAATATCAAAAAAGGATGGAGCCATATACCGTTTATCAACCCCGGTTGATAAAGTCCTTGTCTCAAATGGAAAGGCAACGGGTGTAAGGTTATCCTCGGGCGAAGATATCCAAGCAGACATCGTCGTCCTAAATTCCGATCTCGTTTATTCGTATCAAAATTTAATTCCTCCTCAACCTTTAACTCTGTTGGACGTTGCACTTTCATTGATACCTTTCACTTTGTTTTCTCGTTTACTTGGATCGACTAATATTGGATTGGGTTCGCGCGACGTATCATGTTCTAGTATCAGTTTCTATTGGGGTATGAAACGTATCATTCCAGAATTTGGACCTCACAATGTTTTCCTTGCCGAACGCTATCGAGAATCGTTTGATGATATATTCAAATCTCATACCTTACCAAAAGAACCAAGTTTTTATGTTAACGTCCCCAGTCGAATCGATCCAACAGCTGCTCCGGAAGAAAAAGACTCTTTTGTGGTTCTAGTTCCTATAGGAGCTTTCCATAAAGGAAAAAATCAACCCCGAATGGAAGAGTTAGTCGAACGTGCACGGAATTTTGTCATCGATAGGATCGAGAAACAGTATAACTTTAAAGATTTCAGACAATGGATTGATTTTGAATTAATCAACACCCCTGAAACATGTCAGGATTGACTTCCCCTTTTTTCCCCAAGTAATTTATCTCTAAAGCTATTGATTTTCAGGGAGAAAAAAGTTCAATCTGGATCGTGGCGCGATTCTAGGACTGTCGCATGATTTTTTTAATGTATTGTGCTGTAAGCTTTTCTTTTTCGAGATTTCCTCCCTCTCATCTTTTCGTTTTTAGTTAGACCCCCTATTCGTCATGCTTCTATCAAAGACCTGTTCTTTGTGGGGGCTTCTACACATCCGGGAACTGGGTGAGATTGCTTTTCCTGTCCCCCCGCCTCATATTTACCCTTTACCCTTTTCAAAAACAAGTGTGCCCATCTGCTTAGCGGGTGCGAAATTAACAAGTGAATTAATGTTATCCGACTTGGGTATGCAACCACCATGGAAAAACAAAACCCAAACTGAACAAACGACCCCTCATTCAAAATTGGATCAACCCCAGGTGAAACATTTGACAAGGTCGGATATATTTGACGCAATTTGGAAATGTCTTTTCTTTTTGTATTCTTTTATAACTTCATTCCTCGATGTTTACACAAACCGGGTACAGGTTTAATTTACTTGTGATTTTTTTTCTTGTATAGATTCAAAATTTTTTTTAGGTATTATGTTATGTTATGTAAAAGCAAATAGAAATTAGATGTTTTTCTTGTTTTGTTTTTTTCGCGGATGTTGAAGATGATCCTGAACAGAGTTATACTTGTCGAGGAGTGCAGGAAAAATCGCGAAAATATTTGACCCCTTAGTAGCTCATGTTGAGTATATTCTACTAGTGGAGCAAAAGACCCCTTACCGATATCAATATATTTTTTTAACTATTTACGATCACTGACGTATGGTTTCTAGTAAGCATAGTCACAATCAAATGTCTTTCTTGCTTTCGGAAGATCTGGAACTTCCAGTGATCCTGAATCGGTTGACTTGTTTCGTAAGAATAAAATCGCATCCAACATCCCATCCTTTCGTTTTCAACCCTTCAAAGAATACAGGAAAAATCTCTGAAATATTTTGATAGACTTCGTCGATCATGTCGAGCATGTCCTTGTTGGAACAATATACCGTTTTCCTCTCTTCAACCCGATGTGCCAATTCTGTAGCGTGAATCCAAGCTTTAAGATGGTCTGCGGAAGTCGCATCGTCACGAAGGCAGATTTGAAGTTGCGCAGTTCCAGAATGAACCATAAATGACAGGATGTATTTTTCACGAGAGAGAATATGAAGTAATTGAGGTATAACGGTTGTATCGTCCAGAAGTAATCGCTGTATCGATTTCTCAACTTTACATTGCCCGATATAACCACCCATAGAGTCGTGTAGTTTGCCACCTCGAGCAAATACATATTCTTTTTTTGAGGTTTGAATGGGATCTAAGATTGAACGTGTGGCGCGGAAATTTGAGTAAACGATTGTTGCACGTTGACGATTGAGTGCGAGCATTGTAACGGATCGGACGGCCAGATAGTTTGTCATAATGTGGATGAAGAGTAGAAGGAATAAAAGAGACCAGGTGGACGTGGATGTGGTAACTCTAGCAACAATAAACGAGCCCGCCTTGAGTTTTAATAAGTACAACTTCTTTTTTTTTAAAAAAAAAGAACTGACTTACGAGCATCCCTAGAAGACCAATAACGGTCTCTTGACTCGAGTCCTTTGCATTAAGATCTCCTATGTTATTCGCTCTTGCGAAATGAACACTCAACGCTGCTTTAGCGCCACCAGCAGCAACGCCACACAAGGCTCTGAAAGCACTGCTTATACATAACGTAAAGATGCGAACAGATTTAGGTAGGGCTGGAGAAAGACAATCGAGGATCATCGACGTATCATTGAAGATGTCTGCCAATAGTCGGTATCTTTTTGCTTCAGGTTCCAAAGCAGTACCTATTCTCCAGGCAAAGAGAATCGCTTGGGAGATGGTTGAGAAGAACATTCAGCTCTGGAAAGTAACAACAACTTACTAGCTAGACGGCTAATAGCATCTTGAGTGATGGTAATCAACAAGGCGTTGGTTGCGGTTGCGTTGGCATCACCTACACCTACACCTATGAAGATCGCTTTGTTATATGTTATCTGAAGGTTATCGCACCGCGAAAGTTACCTTCTAGAACCGCCCGTGAAGCCAACAAACCAGCGATCGAGCTACTGAAGGCTTGTAAGGAATCGAATAATTGGTAACTATTGAAAATATTCAGAAAGGTGATTTTGATAATTTCAAAAAGTAAGGTACATACTTGAAGTAATCTTTCGAATATAATGAGCGTTAAGCTTGCAAAATCTCCGGGAGAGGATAGTCACCAGAGCTAACAGAGTTCGGATAACCAGCTGGCATAAAGACATCCACAAGCGTTCTTGAAGTCCATTGGATAATGCTTATATCGCGTTTCTTTAGAGAAAGGAGGTAAAATAAGCCGAGTTTGCAGCAATAAATCTCTGCTCACATCGGCGTTTTGGGTTCGATTTTCAGCAAAGGAAATGTCATATATTTTGATGTTACGACCTGAGTTATCTTGTTCGTATATTGTAAATGCATTCTGAGTTTCCATAAAATCGTTCGTAGAGCAGGTTTGTTGGTTGTTCGTGGACTACACTGTGACTGTGAATCTGTGACAAGAGATTCGTCACATGTCTAAATGTCGGTATATTTAGACGAAAAGGTACCAAACCCCCTGTTTAGCTATGACAGGACGCACGTGTATACAAAGCTGTGCATAGATGTTCAACGGGGGGGATGTCAATATAACGTTTTGTTGCCCGGCCGCAACTAGTTTTGACCACCTATACTCTCCGAGTCTCCCCAATGGGTTCAGAAGTCGACCCACCTGCTTTTACCCCAGGATTTTATAACCCTAGTCAAGCCCAAACTCGTCAACTGACATTGCCAAGTTATGCTAGCGTTACGGCCGATATCAGTTATGACATTTGGGATCGTTTCTTCACAGTTGCAGAGGCAAGTGAGATCGTCGCAGATGCGAAGAAACGTTTGGCTCTATTAGACCTGGAGTTGGAAAAGAAATCAAAAGAGCTCAAGAAATACAAAGAGAATACGTAAGAGCTTCCTCTGTCTAACTTAATGAGAGAGAACCTTGGATTACCATAGAACGAAGCTGTTTAAGGACTTGCATCGTGGCCGGTCTGCGTTGGAAGTTATACAGCGACCATTAAATGTTTTGAGACGGATTCCGTCGCAAGGGTCGCAAGCTGATGAAAAGGGAGCTAAGCAGCGTGAGGATTTCGAAGCTTCTCACCGAGTGGAATCCCAATTGCAGGAAGAAGTAAGCGTTCTTGAAGAGCAAAAGCACGAATTGCAATATAAAGTAAGTGTTTTATATAAAGATAGTATCAAAGCTGGGTCTTAGTACATTATATATAGATCGACATGAATGTATCATTGGCAAGCGAGATGGACCAGGTTTTCGAGTTGGTGGCCGGTCGGGCTGCAGCGTCTCTACAAAATGGTATTGTGATACGGATTTGTTTTGAGCGTAACTACGTCTTATAACAATATTTTAGATGATAACGATATCAAATCAGCAGAAGAAGATCTGGCCAGACGCTCGAATTCGTATAGCACCGTACGTCTTTTTATGATTAAGTTAGTGATGGTTCTTCCAATTATTGTCCAGGCGGAAGAAAGTGTCAGCAACTTTCATCGTGCTCGTGTTACCGTACAACATGCGCATCATTATTATACCGACGTTTTGCAAATTTTAGATGCTATACGCGGAACTGCCCTAGGTCGAGCTGCCTTGGGAGGTGTAAGCGAGATCAGCAAAAACAGGGACTATCAAGGTAAGATAATAATCTCGTTCATTTGTTCGTCCTTCCATCGCCTTTTTTTTCGTTATAGATGCTAGTGTTATAGCGGGAAAAGCTCAGATCTGCTTCAACGAAACTATTCGCGTTATAACACCACATATTGCAAGAATACCCCCGGATGTGCTGCCAGATTTTGAAAAAGTCAAAGAACTCGGTTTACTTCAGGCGACAAAGATCTATGGCTTGATGTACGGTTGGCAACAAAAAGTCGACGGCGTAAGCGGTATGTCATTAAATACATTCAAATACATTGTCTAGAGCTCTGGATTAACGACATGGTAGCATCTCTGAAACTCATGCTCCAGAAACAGGAGACTGCATATGGTTGTTTAAGCCGTTTTGCTGTTTGGGTGCAGGATGAGGTTCCGGTCATTGAAAGTGAAGTCCATGATTCTCGTTTACAGAAGGTTGCTGCGCAAAAGAAATTGGTGGGATTATGGAAAGAGAATTGTAGGATGCAGGTGTCGTGAATGGAAATTTTTGAAACATAGGGACTATTTTTGTATGTATAGTACGTGCTTGTATTGTGGGAACTCGGCTTTAGCGAACTGGCTTTGTATTAAAGGACACGAAATGTGACTCAATGTGACTAACGTCTTTTTAACCTCCATCTTCAGGCTTCGTTGAGCTTTTGAGTCTTGCAACACGATTTAGATATTGTGTCGGAAATAAAATGAGGCGATAGAATTATACCTCGGTTCTATCAGAATTGTAAGTTAGAATAATCCATTCCTCTTTCTCTTCCATCCCCACAACAAGTCAAGTTCTCCCCTTCTTTTCCTCCAAAGGGTTGTACTGTTACGTTTGTGGAAGACTGATTTCTGTCTCGTAAGAGTTGTTCACGCCGATTTTCTTCCCCTACCAAAGGTCCTTCAAAACGGAGGACTGGGCTGAGTGGGCGTGTTACTTAGTTTTGGGACAGACATTTTATTTTAGTCTTTCCTTTTTCCTACTTTCTTTGCATCTTATAATGCTGAAGGCTAATCTGTATTTAGATCACTTAAACTGTTTAATGCGAGAAAGCTGGGTTAATCACAGGTATTGGTACGAGCCTAGTATTTGTTGAAGGCAGCTAGTTTGTTCGTAGAGCTTCCAATAATCAAATTTCATTTCTAATTTCTAAGAACCTGGGCTAAGTATTATTAAATATTGTTTATTTCTTTTCTCTGAATTTATGGGATTTGTAAAATAAAAAGATTACATATAAATTACTGCCACCAAATCATTTTTGCGCACTGTCCAGATGTCCAAGGAAGCAAGTCAAACCAAACCAATTCGCGTCATTTATATATCTGAATTTTGATCCTCACACTCAAACCTGTCAACCGTTTGAGTCTTCTCATCATTTTAAAAGGTTTGAGGATCTTTCCGGCGTTCTGTTTGAGACCAAGATCGACTAAAACATTGTGTACGGTTGGACTTGAAAAAGGAAACGTTTCAGATTGACAGATGGTATGTATATCATAAGATGCGCGGAAGCCAGGGGTGAGGCCGGTGAGGGGCCGGGTGTATTTTACTGAGATTTTTTGTATAAGTACAACTAAGTTTTCCATGAAATTTTTGTAGTCAACACACTTGCACCGGACATCGAAGAATCATTCTCAACAAATGCGTTTTATCCAGGTTAGATGATCTATATATCTAAACTCCTGTTTATTAATAGTACATCATGACCTTATGTTTCCCCTCTCTCTAGCTCGCTCAGCTTTTACATTTTTTGACTGTCATTTCCCTGACCGATGCTCAAACAGAGGAAACCGAGTTCACTTGTTTTGGGACTGGTAGTACAACAGCTTCATGCAACACCTTTTTTTCCACTTTTTGCGAGACGGCTAATAGTCTTACGGTAAATAAAAAAAGCCACCCACCCCTGTAAAATTTTCAATATTGATTTATTTTTTTTATGAATAGTTCGCTAGCTTTGATACTGCAAGTCGTTGTTTCAATAATTTAACAGATAGCACTCGATGTGGGGTTTAATATGCTAGGAAACACGAGTGTATTTTAATACTTATTAATAGGTGACTTTACGACATCCAGTTTTCTTTCGTTTGTATCAACACCGTCCGCCGTTTCCTGCGAGCTCATTCTCTCAGACGTGTCCATAGCCTGCCCATTTGTAAGCATTTTTTTCTTTTGCGTTGTGGAGAAAAAAAAAGAGATTTGATCTTAAACTTACTTATCCACACAGGGAGGTATAGGGAACGTCGTCGGGGGTGGTTTTCATTTCGCAGTTCGGCCCAATACTGGAATGTGCCCTAATATTACTGATGTTTAGAATTGATATCGATGCTTGTCGGAAAATTTTCTAAATAGAAATCAGATCATTTTATTATGGAGTTCTCAATGAGTTTTTTTGGTGCGCCGAGTCCAACATGGGCTCTTGAGTCATGGACTCTTTGACCGTCAATGGCCTCAGGTTCCTACTGTCTAATACGGTTTACTAAATAGAAAGACCCAAGGGATACCTATGTTAACTATGAAAATTCTATAGACCAATTATTATCGACTGCCATCCCTCTTACAACATTTCGCTCATAGGCGCGTGGCTACTTCCCGGACTCTTGCAAAGGCTCTGTCATCTTCCAAGTTGGGTAGGAAACTTTACCGTTAATCCGAATGGCATTCAGTCTCACTCATTAGCGACTAATATATATCTTTTCTTTAAGACAGGCTGATATTTTATTAGCCTCAAATTACATGCTCGTGCGTTTTAGAAATTTATATGTCCAATTTATGAAAGACATTCCCGCGTAGTCTATCCCAAGATCAATAACGAGACATATAATGAATAAAACCAAGTATGAATACATAGTCCCCTTCTTTTTATTTTGAATAACTGGGCTCTCCGGGTGACTGGTAATAGACTTCTCAATGTATTCTCAACAATGGCTAACACATTCACAAATCAAATACCACTTATATGCTTGACGAGTACACAAGACAAGGTGGCACTCGTCGATGACAATCTGTGCTAAACGCTTGCTCTCTTTCAGATCTGAGACCAAGCATTACAGTAAGACCTTCCACCACTGTATAAGCACGGGTTCCAGAGTATATGGAGTAGTCATGAATTTCTCAAAATATCTGTTCGCCAGGAGCCTCTCGCCCCCTTGATTCTCTCGTGAGACAAAGATTAATTATAATATAATCTCTGACTCACAAATCTAGCCTGAACAGGCTATAACCTCGATTCAATGTTAGAATTGTCGATATCTATACCTTGTTTCTTGAGAGGGTCCTCTTGCAGCTTATTGGAAGGATGAAGATGAAACCCTTCATCAAAATAAGCCATTATTGCAAAGTCTTCTCCAAGACCATAATCAGGGATGGGAATATTTCCAGTGTTGATGTCCCTGTGTAGAACCTTTTACTATGTCTCATAATATAAGTATTTTCTTAGACTAAAAACCTTGATGGGCTAATAAACAGACTTACGCTTTATTGTGTTTCTAATTACCCTGAGTAACTCCTTCAAGTTTGTAAAGCATTTGATAGGCCACCCTCAAATATTACAGCCTGAGCCACTTCGGGTATGGAAGGTGGGTTATGATTTCAGTTATTGTAGTTCTTGAACGTGGATTTTGAGCGAAGAATAAGGATGCAATAGACTTGAGACTGATCTTTGAAGCATACCACAATATTGACTGATCCGAAACAGCCGTCATACCATCGGTAATATGTCAGTGTCAGCTTCAGGTGCAAACTTGCGTGTTGACGGAAGTCCACTCTTAGGTTGAAATGCACATTCTGGGATTGACATGGAACAATGAAGATTATCAAGAACTACAACCTCCCGACCGACAGCACGTTGTTACCCTGGATATGGTGACAGAATCCTAAAACTGCATGAATAGCTCGTTCTATCCTACACGTCGCCTTCATTTTATGAGAGAGAAGGACATATCCACATTCCTTTCTGATCAGAAAGGACCTTGTCTCAAAATGTTTTCTCAACTATAGGTAGTATTTACAGCTTTGAATGACCAATATGCCCGCATTGAATGAATTTGAATAATGAGGCCTAATTAAACTTTGAGGGGACAACTTCCAATTCTTTCGATGGACTCACGATAAAATGTTGAAATGGTTCCTCCATGGCCTGCATAGTCCCAAGGCAATGATTGTCAACAATGTTTATGAGAGTGTCCCGAAAATTCTCGTCGATGTTGGTTAAGTCCCGTGCTATCGTGCTGAATAGTGTTCCACTCGCACCACGGCCATCTGGACAAAAGCCAACTGTTGCGTTGATACGTAGTATAACCTATTAAACGTGTGACTAAAGTATAGCGCTGCACGAAATGACATGACAGACTGTTTATGGTCTTTAACCCCTCCATCACGGATATCGAGTGCTTGGAGCAGACAAAACGAGTGATGCGGGAATGAGGTCCTGAAGCCTTAGCAAGATTAATAGATATACAGATTTTAGGTTTCTTCTCTCATTATGATGAAGGTCTCTATTAACGGCAGCAATGGTGTTCTCCACCAATGTCAATTCACGAGGGGGGGGTCATTGGAACATTAACTGGGGGCTTGTAAGAGAAGGTAAAACTTGACATTTGATAATTTTTATACAGCACCATGGTGAGTTCTTACAGGGTGTGACGGGCACAAATATTATCCCTATTTGTCCCATAATATGTTAAACAAGTAATTATGTCGCAAAAATCGAAATGGATTTGTGCACCTCCAAGGCCCCAAAAAATAGTTTAAAAATTTCTCATGAATCATTCTCCATCCATTTCGAATACTTTAAGTGTCAATAAACCTGATTAAGACATTAAAGTCTAATAAATGTGACACGCTAGTACTTTATAAATCTGTGGCTAAATACAAGATCCAAAGTACTCAGATCATTGTTCCCATACCCATTGCGTTTTCCCCTAGTAATTGTTTAAAACTATCCAGAATTAGTATAATTGTAATGCTATATCGAGTAATATAATGCATGGTTCAGATTTGAACAATCAATCAAAACAATTGATGAGCCTTTGTAATAGAAATATATTATAGAAGGTGGGAGTAGATCTAGTTATAAATGCTAATGTTTTATTTTGCTTCTAAAACTCCGGATGAAGCTAAGATATTTTCTCTACTAACCATGTGGAGAATCATGAGCCTACATTGACACGTATTAAGGCGTCTTCGACCTCTTTTGCAGTGCCCGATTCTCAAGAAATGGATTAAACCATAAATGGAAGATTATAGTACACCCCAAATTCAGCACCGAAACCCCTCGGTGAAAAAAAGCAATGACGGTGAGATCTATCATCTCATTTACATGTTAAAAGTGACCTCAAAACTTGAAGTATAATAAGGCATACAATCAGTCACAGTTAATTTTCTTTAAACGTTAGTATTGCTCAAACTAAGTGGGCAGTGCTTATCACAGCGGGGATCGGGTGAAGTTTGAACGCGCTGACCACAAAATCACGTGAATGATGAGTCATTCAGATTCATCGATTACGCCTCTGATCTTGCTCTGATCACTGGTGCAGTCATCTTAAAAAAAGTTGCCCAGCTATACATATTCTATTTATTCAACTTGTTATTCGCGTTTCATTGAAGGTGTTTTTTTTTGTTTCTATAACTTCTATTTACACAAGACGCGGTCGGTGCTGATAATGGCAGAGGGACGCTTCGCCGCAACCAGGTAATAATACGGATTAACGTTTATCGGGCATGAATATTTATTTTATAGGTAAAAACCCATCTTTATTTTCACTATAAGTAGTACAAATTGGTAGCAAATGTGGTTGGCTCTCGCGAACAAATGACAACTGACTGGCAAATCAGACTAACAGGCCCGTAACATCGAAACACATCCGAGTCCCCGCTGATTCTTCAACGTCGATATTGAATAGTAATTTCCCAAGTTCCATAGGCTTGGTAACATCCTTCAAGGCGTCCGAATGCAACTTTCGGATAAAAAATCCTTGACACGGAAATAAACAGAAATTAAAGGCTTGCCGTCTCCGTTGTTGACTAGACGAGGGACTTTTGCCCACTACAGGACGAATCATCGTCACAAGAGTTTAAATTGGCAAAAAACATGACTTGAGCACCTTCAAGGGTTCTCCAACACCCCCATTGAAGACAAATGCTGTGTATTGATCACAGGGCGCAGAAAACGTACGTCGATAATAACATATTAAAAACATTTCATCCCTTCGCTGACTTGTATTACTTTAGCGTCGAGTACGATTGATCGGAATCTGACCCATGCTACTACTCCCTAATCTCAAAACTTCCCTTTGAGATTAGGGTTTAGGACGTAAAGTCATGATTGACGACGAACTTAATGAATGAACAAGTTTGAACTTGGGCTCAGGCAGGAGGTTCTAAGCCTTTTTTCTTTGAAATTCCTGTCATTAATTAATGTTTAGAGCGTCCAATCGTATACTGGTTGAATTCAGCAAATTAAATGCAAGGTAGGAGCACTGCGGAATCGAGATCCGAAATTGTCCGTCTCCTTATTTAAAGGGTGTATCGCCGACTCGACAATCCATTTAGGAATGTTCTCGAGTAAAAATGACACGTACTTGACTGATGAATTACATACACATTCATCCGAACGTTTGTCGCTTGTAGAAACTTGCTGGTGACAAGACATTAGATATCACTGCTCACATGATCGAGGTCCGACTAGTCTCAAAGAGAGGTCAGACATTCCTTGTTCGGCAATCGCCAGCCGAACCTGAGTTTGATTTCTTTTCCAGACATTTCTACTGCTTTTCCTTGGGAGGAACCCTAAAATTCACCAATGATATGACCTTCGGGACTACTTCTAGACACAGATGGAACGGCATCAGGTGATGTATTTGATTTGCTGGTTCATTCAAGCTTACCTCGTGATAGGCTGGAAAACCGATACTTCGGCTCAAGATATTCCCACACGCCGTCTATTGGATATTTCCTTTTTGGGACAAGTTGGGCGATCGATGGGTCATGTTTTGCCTCTACAATAATACTTCCTTTTCAACTCTTCCTTCCTTCCTCTCCTCCATCATCATTGTCACCATGTCCTCCTCTCATCCTTCCGTACGTTGTCCAACTCTCAATACTACATTCGTCGGCATTAAACACAACGTATATTCTCCTGAATTTCCTATTCATCAATTCAGAGGCATAAAATACGCGACTGTTCCAGGTCGTTTCAGACGGTCGCAGCTATGTACCGTCTATCCAAGGGTTACAGACGCAAAACTCAATGGGTTATTTCCATTTTTCTTTATTTGTATGCGTCGTTTCTGACATGTCATATCAGACCCATCTGTCCTCAACAAAAACGTCAGGGGTTTGACGACTTATTTGGCTTTGTACGCGAAGATCCTCCACGCATGGTCGTACAAGATGAATTTGAATGTCTCAATCTTATTGTTACTTGTCCAGACACTACAAAATATACGCGTCCTCTCCCTGTTATGGTGTGGATACATGGGTAAATTTCCTACTAGTGTGTTCCGCTTGGAATGTCATCAATTGACCATCATTTTCAGCGGTTCAAACATTCGTGGCGCGGGAAGCTCTATTATATGCGATCCCGGAAAGTTCGTCAAGGCCTCGTTGGAACTTCAGCAGCCCATCATCGTTGTGAATATCAAGTATGTTGGTATCACCATGTCTCGCTAGTACTGGTACTTATGTTTCACCGAAGTTATCGCCTTGGACTTCTCGGATTCGCTGCTTCTGATGCTCTTGAAGAATCAAATCGCCTATTGGGCGAAGAAGGTGTGGGTAATTATGGTGCGTTTTCTAACCCAGAATAGAAAAGAATTGGTTAAATTTAAAATAATAATTTTTAATCAGGATTGTACGATCAACTAAACGCCTTGATATGGACTCGCAAACACATTTCTTCCTTTGGTGGTGATCCAAGCAATATTACACTTTTCGGAGAATCTGCGGGAGCTATTGATATTCATGCATTACTCCTTTCACGAATCAATCATCTTATGCCCGGAGGGATTGCTTCCCGCGCAATCTTGCAAAGTGGGGTTGTATTTCCTACTGCAGTTCGCTCAATTGAATCACAAGGATCATTGTTATCTCGTGCCATGGGTCGACTCGGTCTCACCCCTACAGATATAAACCGACTAAGGAATATTCCAGTAGATTTCCTAGTTGCACAAACTCCGGGTGTTGTAAACGCAACTGATGACGGCATATTTTTCCGTGACGGGTGGCGCAATGATGTTGGGTCTTCGCCCGGAAATTTCATCCCTCTCCCTGAGAAAATTGATAGTCTCATGATCGGTGACTGCGCTTTTGAATCTGCACTATATCTTGGAGCGGGTTCTGTTGGAGGCGGTGGAGGCGGGGCTGGAATCCGAACGTGGTCTAGCCTGGGAATTGTGCGCCGCGTCAAAGCTCTCATCCGGAACGTCTATAAAGCCGATAAATTTTTGCGTAGTTATGGAATTAATTATGGACCTGGCGCTGATGATGAAGAGTCACAAGATGCGGTTTTAAACGTCGTAAATGACGTGTTCTTTGCGTGGCCGATCGATAAACTTGCGAAGGGAGCTGCTACAGGAAGACCTGGAGGACGCGGAATCCCGGTCTACCGATATGTTTTCGATCAAGAGAGTCCGTACACATTCACTGCGCACCATGCTGTTGATTTGCTGTACCTTTTCGATAACATTTCGATGACCCCTACTGAAAGGGGAAAGAAGGCAGCAAGTGGAGTTGGCCCCTTACACTCGACGACTTCAACGACTCTTGTCCAAAGCCCCTCGTCATCTGGTTCAGATTGGGATGAACTCGATCATCGTTTAGGCGCTTATGCCGATGACGTTGTCGATGACACTCAAATTGCATATCCAACCTATTCTGATTCCTACGAATCTGACTCCGACTCTGATGATTCGTATTACGAACTCTCCGATTTTCAATACAATGCCTCGCGTATACGACAAGGAATGCAAGCGAGATGGATAGCGTTTGCTCAAGGGTCCGCATCGGGTGGCTCATCATCATCGTTAACGCGGTCTATCGCAAATCGTAGTTCTAACGTTCTGGAACCATTACCTGGACATCCATGGTCGAGGGATAGTCTTCTTGTCCTCGGGCCGGAAGGTGAAGTTGGAACGCGTCCGATTGATGAGGAACTCCCACTTAGAAGAAGACTTGACGAGTGGAGTCATGCTTTGGAAAGTGTCCCACCTGAATTAGCATTCCGTATTGGAGTGGAGTTGAGTGTGGGACCCAAAGGTGTTCCTCCCACCACCGTTGGCGTCCAACCGTTCCAACGCAGCAGAATATAGCTGATTATTTTTACCAAAGAAGCCAGGAAAAAAACAAAACCCATAGCGTTCACTTTGTTTTGTACGCTTCCCATATACCACACTACTTTCATTTCCCCATTTTAACAAACACGCATATGCACCCCCTTTCTCTCAGCGTTGGTTTTTACAATCACGCTCATGGTCTTTATTCTTCCATTTTTAGTTGCATCCCCCGCTTCTCTTCGAAGTTAGGTTCTCTCTTTTTTCCGCATTCTACTACGCATTTAAGGTCATACTTTTAGTTGATGATTTGTATTTATTGGCTTTTTTACTTTCTCGTTGAATTTTACGTATGAGGTTAATAAAGATGTGTTTGTTACAAACTTGGAACTTGTTCTGTTTTTTCATTGGTTCACTCCGAGAGCAGCTTGGTGTGATTACGCGTGACAAAACGTGTTTGGAACATGCCGTAAATCACGGTCATTGAAAATAATCTACACACCAAATATAGGGGCGAATGACTGATCTTAGAAGCTTCTCTTCAATTAGAAATGGGTACCATTAATATGAAGTACTGGGGCTCTGGCTCCCCGCAGCTCTCGGCTGCATCTCAATTCAATCTCAGATTCAGACAGATGCAATGCCATAACCATTCTCGGTCTCAAAAGGGGTAAGATTTTGTATCCCTAATAATTATTTCTCCCGATGATTGATTCTACTATGGTCTTTCTAGAAAGAAAAAAAAGAACGAAAGACTTTTCTTCGTTCGGTCAAATTAGAACTCAGCCGGAAATGCCGCTTTGAGCGCTCACGAAGCGGTTCACGGGCGGGCAAGTGACGACCCAACGCAGTTGAACCTTTGGTTTCTTTTCTCTTTTCTTATCACTTTTAGTTACTTACACATGTCGTGATGGTTTCCAACAACTCTTTTTCATTACCGATGTCAAATGCTTCACTTTCTAATAGTGGAAGTTCCTCGAGTTTGATATCTCCAATTTCATCTTGGAAGCTTCCTCCTATTTTCAAAAGGTTGCACAAGTTTCAACAAATGGTATGTTTATTTTCTTTTGGGATAGTCTCAGTTTGATAGTTTACACTTTTTCTTTTCTTCTTTTGGGGGTAGGATTATGAATTGGGTGCTTGGCAGTTGACTTATCTATGCTTTGCGCCTCGGAAAGTGTAAGTAATATTTACATGTTTTTCTCATTTAAAATGGATTAACTCTGTATCTGTCAGTTATAAACATGTTTATTTTCACAAGCGTATGTCTCCCGTTGCCTTTACTCCACGCTTTTCCCCCCGATGATAGAACATTCCCTCATCAGAAACCAAGAACACTTGGGCTAGAGACGATCCCGCCATTCTTATTCTTATAATGGGTTGCATATTATGCAAGTGATCTGATTCTTTTTGTTACATGATATTGTGCTCATCATCGTCACACAGTTGTTTCCATTCTATGGTCCATAGTCTACGGCATTACAACACCCAACGATATCGCCAGTCTAGCAGTAACGATGATAGTCCGAGATTTCTTCTTATCAAGCTTCTTCTCAGCAACATTTATCTATTTCTTTACAAATATCATCTTTCGAATACCGACAAGACAGCCAGGTGCTGGTTCAGGAGCAACGGGTTCATCATCATCTATTTCAACAACAACGGATTATGTGGAATACGCTTATGCATTTGATGTGGCGATTAATGCATTCTTTCCTTGTTTTCTCACACTTGGAGTTGTACAACTTTTAGTAGTATCGATTATCACGAAAGATTATTGGCTATGTCTGTGGCTCGGGAATACCCTTTACCTTATTGCGTATGTTCCCCAATTCTCTTATGACAGGAAAACTATATTAACTACTTACCAATAGGTTTGGACAGTATATTATATCAGTCTATTTTGGTCTATCCATTCTTCCTTTCCTTCATCGAACTGAGGCGATGCTGTTTCCTCTTCTTCCCCTTATCTGCCTCTACGCTTTCACGTTGTTGGGTACAAATGTTCCCAAGTTATTCTTGGCAGCGTATTTTGGATGATATACATACGAGGGCTCCCACGAAGGAAACCCTACAAGAGTAAAAAACCTGTAGTTGCGGGCAAGAAAAGGGACGCTTGGGGTCCGGCTTTAGTTGATGCCCGATACGGCGTAGAAAGTGCGCATTTGATCAGTATGGGATAAATCATCTGTTTTTGCTCTCATACCATCCACTTCGATTAATGGTGTCTTTGCACTTTGTTACGACACATTCAAACATGTACCTGAACTTATAAACAAACCCTATTTATCACCCTTTTCTCTTTTTTTTCACATGCTGAAAGCCATCATCATCCAATGCGCACTATTCGTTCAC